>HG996499.1:10000-2510000 GCA_905340225.1 Abrostola tripartita | reverse complement strand
ATAAAAGTTTATTTTCAGAAAAAACAGTAGTTTCACACAAATAGAATTAAAAAGAAAAAAGGAGAACATAACAGGAAAAGGGGGAACGGTGGTACCTGTACTAATGAGTATATCAATACTGCAATGTAAACCTTTTAACTTAAGTAAACTTTATTCGTTGAATTAATTTTTTTTTTTTTGTTTAAAAAAACGTCGCCCAACACTAGGAATTTCTCCTGCATCGTGGGTGCGTTTCACAAACATGTAATATGACATACACAAACACCCAGACTCGGGACAAATATCTGTGGATCGCACAAATTTTTGTCCCGTGCGGGAATCGAACCCGCAACCCTTAGCGCAGCAGTCCAATCGCTTAGCCACTGCGCTAATCGGGTCGTCTATTTTAATTATTCCTGTCACTGTCGTTTGCATGACAAAGAATAGAGAAGGCAATAGGATAAAGAGGTGGGTAACTTAAAACACGTTTAATAATCGTTACTAAAAGGCAATATTGATATATATTCATATATTAATTTGACGACCTCATTGGCACAGTGGCTAAGCGATTAGAGTGCTGCGCTAAGGGTTGCGGGTTCGATTCCCGCACGGGGCAAAAATTCGAAAAGATTTGTGCGATCCACATTTGATTGTCCCGAGTCTGGGTGTTTGTATATGTAATATTTCATGTTTGTGAAGCGCACCTACGATACAGGAGAAATTCCTAGTGTGGGGTGACGTTTTAAAAAAAAAATATGACAGGAATCAGTTGCCATATCCCAATTTGAGTTTTTAGAATTTAAAACTTGGCAGTTCTATATTACAAAGTTGGCGACACCGCACCACTGGCATTTCCTTGCCATCCTACAACTTTGAATTAAAATATTTAAAGAGCTGCGAACTGGGTTATGCTTAAACTTATAACTAGACAGTTCTACGAGAGACTGAAATGAAAACTAATATATTCACAAAAAACAGAAAATAAAAGTGAGATAAACATCATAATATCATTCATGATGTGATGATGACATTGTCACAGGACCGCGGCGAAGGGCAGTTTAAGGGAAGTCTAGCAGTAGGATAGCATAGTTAAGGGATCCCAGCAGTGGGATACTGAAGGCTGTGATAATATAAATCCAAAGTGGGCGTTCCATTTCTGTTCCAAAATTTTAAACAAATGAATTAAAAAATAAACTTGTCATATTTCAAATTCCGAACACGTGATTCGCCATCCAAATTCAAATTCGTTACAAAACGGTCACAAATTCCACAGAAGTTTTAAAGCGTGAAAATGTAATTTAAGGTCTTAGAAAAAAGGAAGATTTAGAACCCTTTAGTTAATTAAAAGCGGCTGCGTTTTGCGGTCCATTTACAGTGAATAAGATACTGCTAAAGCGCTTTGGTTTTTGGTGAAAAGCTCAAGCGAGAGAAGATAATAAAAATAACATTTATTTGTAAACAATTAATATTTCATGTTCCGATTTGCCGTCGGGGTTCGGTTTTTAGGTGACAATATGCTCGTAGGCCTACGTTCTAATTGTTAACCCTAGCATGTCTTTGAACTTTTTTGTATAGATGTCTAATATTCGTTAGTTACGATCACTAGATAACATTGTTTTAATGTCGTGTTCCGTTTGAGAAAACAATAAATGTTTGATGCTGCGTATGTTCACCAAAACTACTGATGTTACCATTGTATGTGACTTGGGGCTCGTAGCTATGCGGCTACCCCGCAGATCAGTCGATCTGCGAGGTTAAGCCGTGCTCGCCGCGGTCAGTCTTGTGATGGGTGACCGTTTTCACATATCGAGACCCCACCGTGCTTCGGAAGGCACGTTAAGCGGTTGGTCCTGCGCCTGATCTCTCTCCGGTCGTGTCGGTCTACCGTCCCGATTATGAGAATAGGGGAATAGGGAGTGCACCTGTGTCTGCGCGCATACTTGTGCACTATAATATCTCCTGCGCAGATGACTAGTCTCAGCTGAGACAGGCCGCCGTGTCCGAAAATCGGTCAGGAGGACATTATTATGTGACTTATACCCTACAATATCTTCTATAATATACATTACCTGCCCTCTACCTCTCCTAACTTACACCACACCAGCTGACTGGACAGTTCACAACTCGCTAAGTTTCGTGCTCAACTTTTACGAGCCTCGCTTACCTGAAATAAACACAAAGAATGTTAATTCAATTACACTTCAGATGTTTCCACTGGATTGTGGACAGCGTGCCCTAGTTATTAGTTTTGGGAACTAATTCAATTACTGGACGATAGAATGAATGTCAGAAACTATAACAGCTGCGAAAGGTCATTAGCGTAGTGGCTGCTGTTTTATTGTTCATATAGAGTGATATGCTTTGTAACTAAGTTGAAGATTAAATAATTTTCCTCTAAGATGAGTGCTAATACAATGCTGTTAATATAAGTAATGTCAGAAGAGCAACTGATAAACTTAAAAGCCGTAGTTTAGTAAGCTATCAACACAATGGTTTCCTTTTAAATTCTGACGACCTGATTGGCGCAGTGGCTAAGCGATTAGACTGCTGCGCTAAGAGCGAGAGCGATTCCCGCACGGGGCAATAATTTGTGCGATCCACATTTGATTGTCCCGAGTCTGGGTGTTTGTGTGTGTGATATTTCATGTTTGTGAAACGCACCTACGATACAGGAGAAATTCATAGTGTGGGGCGACGTTTTTTTTTTTAAAACCAAAGAGAGTGAAACGCTTTTTAACTAAGTTGAAGATTAAATAAGTTTCCTTTAAGATGAGTGCTTAGACAATGCTGTTAATATAAGTAATGACAGAAGGGCAACTGATAAACGAACAGGCGGAAGTTAAGTAAGCTGTCAACACAATTTAGACTTGAAGATTCGATTTTTATCGAAGTAAAACCATTACTTGTAATTTTGTATGTATTATAAATATACATGTTTGGTGTTACATGTAGTTTAATACCCACATGTAGCACATTTCAACTGTCTTCCGACTGATAAATTTTAAAGGAAATCATTGTAATCAAACAGCTTCGTCCGTGAACGCCATTCTGTTCTGTTCTTATAATAATTTAGTGAACATATAGTCTATAAAAAATGTAAAGAAAGATGTCAGTCAGAACCATCCAACTAATATTTATACCCCATAGACCCGGTTCTCGCTTCCCAATATATAGTAATGGCGGCAGTCTATTGAAAAGAGCATAAAAGATATTACCCGGATATAGATTAAATTTAACTGTTAGAAGGACCCTAGCTATAACGCCACATAACGTCACTATGGCTGGAAGCCTTTCTTTTCTTTAGATCACATAAAATTCTACGATGGGCGACAATAACCATCGCATATCAATAACGCTTCTTCTTTGTATGGGTTAAGACTAATTGTCATATGGAAGCAGCAAATATTGGCCAGCCAATAAGGATGGTAGCGAGGTTGACCGCCCAAGGTGCTTCGAACAGACTATGAGACCACAGAATAATGAAATGGTCTCATCACTTGAAGGAGTGGAGATGAGCTTTAATTGTGCACTTAAATTTTTGTACTTATTCCCTCTAACTTATAAACTTTGTTAAAACCTCTTTTAACTTTGCGTATGCACCCTGCGCTTGTCCATAAACCTCTGGCTCACCATAAGTTGACTATGACTATTTGTACACCGCCAATATTCAACCAAAACAATCAAATAATTAACAAAAGATAACGTTACCAAAATTGTGCAATTCGGCCCAAGTAAATGATGCGACTTTAACGAAATTCTACAATAAGGCCCAAGTAAATAACATAAAAACCGTCCTACAGACTCTCCAATAAAGTTAACGTTTCCAATTTGTCACTTTAAGCGGCTGAGCCGTGTTTCAGTATTCACCGCGGTAGCCGATTAACAGCCCTCAGCCGAAAAAGCTGGCACTAAGCCCCAAATTGTGCGGCCTAACGAATTCAGCCCGTGTCAGGCGGCTATTGGATATTATCACCGATACCATTTAAACGAAACGTAAAAAGCTAACGGGTCTTAACTGTGTACTTGTGAAACTTGACGATTCGGCCGATTTGCAGAGGCCGTGGTCACGGGTTGACTACTGACAGCTCAGCGACGTCTTCATGTTAGACCTGTTACCTCTTATTGTATGGTGTATAGAAACTGCGGAAATCTAAACACTTATATCGTAAAATGGAAGTTTGTTTATAAAAAGTGCTTCACAATTCTGTGCTCTTCCTATGATTGATATTAAAATTGATGATGATCCTGTATCATGCATTGTCAGCAGTTGTTTGTTTGGACAAATATTTGCGTCAAAAAAATTTAATTTATGCTATGTTGGTATAGAAAAGCATAATATTATATGAGTGACCATTTGGAAGCTGTGTTCTTGCTCTTATGATTTTAGAGTCATACTTTCTTTGCCCATAATATCTAACGGAGAGTATACATACTCAGTACACATGTATAAAACCAAGCTTCCTCACGGTTATGACGCATATCATCATATCTCAGTGAATTTATATCGCATACAAAAGTGAGTACCGGAATAAGCCTAAAACAATTGAAGGATGACTATTCCCAAACTTGTTAATTTTCCGTCCAACCAAGAAAATTGTCTACTTGAGACAATTTTCTCTCTGTAAAACTAAATGTTAACTTGCACGTATTTTAAAATTCAGTCCGTGTCGGCACCTATTAGCGTCAATTCACTTCCAAGTCAACTGCAAACAGTTTTATTTAAAAATAAATAAATCAATACTACGCCTTGTAGTCGGAACAAGATATAGTTGGTGTCGGAGATTTCAAAGTTAATTTTATTACTTTTTTCTTATTATGCTTTTAATTTACTGGCTATTGATTCCCCTATTACATATCCTGGACTCCGAAATGTGGATGTGCCTTGTTCAGTTGTCAGAGTTGCGGGCAATCGGTGGATGCAAATGGCAACTTCTCGTTCATTTGAAATTTTTCATCCACTTAATAACAAAAGCTACAACCTTCAGAGTAATGCACTTGACAATTTGATTGAAATAAATTTTCCTCAATAACTCAATTCATTTCCTTACAGAATGAAATTCACATTTTCCGTGATAGGAAAGTACGCTGGGCATATTATTAATTGTGACTTTACAACAGATTCAACTAAAACGGCCATTTCATCCCATTCCATTACACGTCTCATAAGAAATTCTATTGACCTGAACTCAGACAAATTTCTAGACGGTGCGCGGAAGGATCCTCATATAAATTCCTTGGAAGCCCATTCCATACGCGTGTCGGAATGTCAAGTACGTATGAGCGCGATATATGTTTATCTTGGATTCTGGAGGGCCAACTACTGTTTTAGATGGGACAGGTGTGTTGGTGATGTTCCTTAAAAGGTCAGGTATAGTATGTGAATATTGAAGTGGATGTGGGACGGGCGCTCTATGTATTTGTGGACTCGACTCGATTTTTGCGTATGAAAAGTTGTGGGATTCTCAATGATATATAAACTACAGGTAGATATGTTACTAGCGTGCACATTTTGAAGACTAGAAAATGTCATGGACATTTTGTCTATCAGAGATTGGCTATAACTGACGTTTGTGTGTGTGTCAAACACTTGTTTATTCTTTTACTCTTATTGTTAGAATTGCGCAATCTCTTTTGCGTCTTTGTCAAGTTGTATAATTATGTATGTGTGCTGGACTTTTCACGTTCATTTCGTTAGCTTATGATATATCTTTACTTTTTTATATATCATTGGGGATTTTGAAATGATAAACTAAATCTATTGTCCAATTTGCAAATTCAAAATGGGTCTAGATAGTTTGGAATTTTTTACATAAATACAAATCAAATGTCGCAAAGTCCTAGACGTATTCGATATTGTTTACGCCTGTAAATTTACTCCTGATTAAGATTCTTTACATCCATACTTCGTAGTTTATCAAGTAGTCAGCCTATATCCATAAATAGGGACCAAAAAAAATTCTAACGTTTCGGAAGAGTCGAATTCCACCAATTTATATTCGACTTGGTCTAACCACAAACTATTAGCCTCGCGGGACTCAAGAGAAATGGTCCCAAAAACTTATTACTGTACTTACTACGCTGAGCACACTAATAGATAGTTTTGAGCTTAGATCAATACCAAATTGAAATGTTGCAATCGTTATTGAAACTAATACCTATGTAGTATATACCGTTATAAGGATATTGAAGTGTGCCTCGTTGGTCTAGTGGTCGCTAAGCGCGACTGCTGAGCAAGAGGTCCTGGGTTCAAATCCCGGGTCGGGCAAAGTGTTACTGAGTTTTCCATTAGGTAATTCTCAGTAGCAGCACGGAGTCTGGATTTGTGCCCGGTTGATGGCAATAGGCTCGCCCCCTATTACATTGGGACTTACAACATAACTGGCGAAATGTGGGTGTACTATATGTTCACCTCTGCCTACCCCTATGGGGAATGTTATGTTATGTTATGTTGAAGTGTACTGAGTACTTACTTATTAAAAGTTTCTTCGTTTCTCCGTCTGTTTGTTGTTTGAACGTGGTTAGGTATGGCAAAGCCTGGCTGCCAATTACATGGAACATATGATAAACGATGGAAGTATATCAGGATGGATTAAAAAAAAAATTGTCATCCTGCCTTCCCAGAAATGTCTCCTGTATCGTGTGTGCGTTTCACAAACATGTATTATCACATCCACAAACACCCAGACTCGGGACAAACAACTGCGAATGACAGCAATTTTTGTCTCGTGCGTGAATCTAACCCTCAACCCCTAACGCAGTTGTATAGACCTCTAATAAAAAATAAAAAATCATACTTCTCTGGGAATTACAGACGTAGGTGCATTTAAAAAAAAAAACGCCGAACCACACTAGGAATTTCTCCTGTATCGTAGGTGCGTTTCACAAACATGAAATATCACATGCACAAACACCCAGAGTCGAGACAATCAAATGTGGATCGCACAAATTTTTGCCCCGTGCGGGAATCGAACCCGCAACCCTTAGCGCAGCAGTCCAATCGCTTAGCCATTGCTCCAATCAGGTCGTCAAAGATTAATTCTACGTTCGTAGGTACGATCAATAATAAGGCTAATGATCGTTCTAATACGTTGTTGAAATAGAAACAATGGTTTTAACACCACTTCAAACTACTTATACCAAAGCTCGCTCGAGAAATATTCGAAATTACACGAAGACTGCCGAGGACGTACTCGAAGCGAGCGCTAACCAAAATCTGAATATGTTTGTACACGCCACTCGTGAGAATTCCCAAGTAGAGTACCAATTACCTACGAATGTGGTACAGTGTTGGAGGATTTTAGTTGAGATACGCATAATCAAAACTAAACACACCGCAATTTGTTCACAGAGTAGGTACCTACCTTATGTATGATCTCGTTTCATTTGTATTGCTAGTCAAAAGTTAAAGAAGATTGTTCGTAACTGCATAGATTTTTTGCTTCCTTCAAAGCTAAATTGAAAGCACTGATAGCCGAGTGGTATTGACCATAGGATTGCAAGTTCAAACCCCGGCGCGTACCAAAGTCTATTCGAATTCATGGTAAAAACGGTGAAGGAAAACATCGTGAGGAAACCGGCACACCTGAGAGATTTTTCAACGGTGTGTAAAGCCATGTCAGAGGCCTACAGGCGGTTTAAACTCTGACACCATATTGTTAATCAACCATACGATAAGAAGAAGCTAAATAGATTTAAATAAAATCTAAATGAATTTATGCATAATGTTCATACTAAATTAAATTATTTAGGTATGTATATTTAGAATTATGCATACAAGTGACAAGTTGCTGTTCACTGTGGCGGTCTAAGGGGGCGGCCTTCGTTTAACAGTGGACGTCTTTCGGCTGATGATGATTTATTTAGAATTGAAACTATCTGCGCCCCGCGGTGTTACCAGCTACATTTTCACGGGATAAAAAGTAGCCTACATATTAATCCAGGGTGTCAGCTACCTCCATACCAAATTTTATCAAAATTGGTCCAGCCGTTTGAGCGTGAAGAAGTAACAAACTTACAAACACTCTCACAAGCTTTGGCGTTTATAATATTAATGTGATATTTATAACTGTGACTGAAAACTGAAGGATTAATTACTTTAGTAGTACCTATATGATAACTTTGTCGACATAATAGGTTATAGGCAAAAGTTTTATAAGCACAAGTTATTATCGCCTAGCGCACACTCAACAGGCTTCGGTATTGCCTTACACGAAGACTCCTCAAACTGGCTTAAGTTCATCCACATTCATCTTACATCTGTTCAGTATAGACATACCCCTTATTCCTTCGATTCCGTTCCATTCACATGCAAATCCAGGCGCTGCGAGTCCCATTAGCCTTGTAAGCCATTCGAACAGAATAGGGTTGGTACGAGAAGAACCAGCATTCAATAGGGAACGATTCCCGCATATTTATGTTTGTCGTATTCCAATCGGTTCGTTCGAGGCTCGTCTGTATTGATGGTTTGTTGTGTGTTTGAATTGAAAATGTGATTACATAGGTACTATTACAAATCGAACACAAAAAGCACTCGGATTTCAATTCGGTTGTGTTTACCTATTTCGTGATTGCTGGCGTTAATATGTGAACTTTTTTGGTATGTATTTGTATATTTTATTTTGTATGTTTTATTTTTAACAAAGACACGGTGACTGTTATTGTTTTGTTTTTGACTGTTATACTAACTATTTTTTTTTTAAACGTGCTACTCACTAGGCATTTCCCCTGTGTCGTAGGTGCATTTTACACACATGAAATATCAAATACACCAACACCCAGACTCGAGACATATGTACATCTGCGGATCTCACAATTTTTTTGTCTCGTGTGGAAACCGAACCCGCACCCCTTAACGCAGCACTCCAATCGCTTAGCCACTGCGTAATAAAAACAACAAACGAATAACAGGTTTGTCTTAGAAATTAAGTTTCTTATTAATTTTCATCTCATAAATTTTAGGGATAACGGGATAACGCAATGAACAACTAAAGTACACTTGAGGTTGTCTATAAAGGATCAAATTCAATAGTAAAGTACCTGTCTACTGCGGGACGAGTTAAAGGGAATAGAAATGTATTTATTACTATCAACAAAATACACTGGCCGTCAAAAACCATCTTCCGAAAGGTGAGATTTTTTCACTATTTTTCGGATATAAAAGTCGTGGTGGCCTAGTGGTTGACATACCGGATTTCCATGCACGAGGTTGCAGGTTCAAACCCAGGCAAGTATCAATGTGACTTTTTCAATGTCATAAATACTTTCTTAGATATTCTAAGACACCACTGACTGACGGTGACGGAAAACATCGTAAAGAAACCTGGATTTAATTATCTGAAATCGCCAACCCGCAGTGAGCTAGCGTGGTGATCAGTGCTCAATCCTTCTCTATACGAGAAGAGGCCTTTGCCCTGCAGTGGGACAGTTACAGGCTGTTATTATTATTATTATTTTTATTCGGATACATTTTAACCGGTTAGGAATACAATACAAAAGTTTCAGCAACATACTAAACAAAAAGTAACTATGGTAGGAAGGAGGTTATATTATTTCTACTATTGATAAAATAACAGTCTGTGTAAGGGATAAAATAAACGTAAACACAAATAGATTTTATCATTGCAGGGAAAACAACGAGTTATTTTTACTGTGTTTTCCTTATTTAGATAAAAAAACTTGTCACTATACAGTATTGTTATAAATATAGTTTCTAGGTTAAGTGTAAACCGATGTCTTGGCTTTCTCGTCTATTAAATAGTAAAGTAAGAAGCATATGATATAGCTTTTTTAACCCTTTGAGCGCCACGGTCTTATATTCAAGACGAACGCTTTTGCGCCCTCCACGCCATAACTCTACCAGGAGACAATATCAAACCGTAACATTTGTGTAATGTAATAACAAACAATAATCGTAATAAATATAACGATTAGATATTCATCATCATCATCATCAGCCAAAGACGTCCACTGTTGAACATAGGCCTCCCCGTTTAAGCGGGGGGGTTTGCCATAATCCCCACGCTTGGCAAGCGGCTTGGGGATCGCAGTATTGGTGGTGGAGTTACAGAAGACGCTGCTGCCCATCTTCTGAATTATCCCTTAGTCGCCTCTTACGACACCCACGGGAGGAAAGGGGGTGGTCAATTCTAGGCCGGATACCACACGGCACTGATTAGATATTGCCTTCTAATAAAATCGTAGCGTGGAGGGCACGAAACGCTTGTCTTCCATACATGACTGGCGTTCAAAAGGTTAATGATAGGGAATCCATGCTCAAGCAATTTGCTGAGATAAGGGAGTCCGCAATAAGCTGTCTACTTTAAAGAAATAAAGGTTCATTGCTTGACACTTTATAAGGTTGATTGAACGCGATTTTTTGCAATAATTAAAAAAAAAAATTAATGCACATTTTTAAATTCCCCAAAATGTTGTTATGTTGTACGTTCCAATGTAATGGGGTTTGTTTTTTTTTTTTTTCGGTGGGAAAATCATCTTATGACATCCCCCGCTCTTAATGTAATAGGGGTGAAGCTATAGTCATCAACCAGGCACTAATCTAGACTCCGCGGTGCTACTGTGAATTACCTAAAAAAAACCCGTAACACTTTGCCCGACACGGGATTAAAACCCATGACCTCATACACAGCTCGCTTAGCGACCACTAAACCAACGATAAAGTATCCAAATCTATGTGTAGTTACAATAACAGTGTAGTGTAGTCAAATAAGCTTAGTATATACCTAATACATTTAATACCTAATACATGTAATCCCTAATATTAGTCAGTACAACACAGGCAGTATAACCAACGACAAGCGTATCATTACTCCCGTCGCGACAGCGTTCTCTTTCGGGAAATACAGGTGTGATACCTGTTACATGTTCGTATTCCAGCGGACAGTGGAGACAAGAGGCACAGCCCTACATCGCCCGCTTACTACACCGCCTATTTCTATAAATACTGTCGACTTGAAAGGGTGTATTACCATACGTTTTGCCTTCATTCTACAATAATTATACCAGGCTGGTACCACCTGCAATTTATAACTTGAAATGTAGAACAGATTCCTTATAGTGAAACATATGAGGGTGTAATCTTCTTCTTCGTGTCGGCATGAGACAATAGCCACATGGAATGGGTCATGCCTTGGTGTAGAGATTGGTCAGTCAACAAGGATAGTAGTGTGGCTGAGCGTCCAGGGTGCGCCGGACGTAGGTACTTAAGTATCGTCACTCGTAGAGCCTCTCTATTTGCACAAGTGAGAGCTTGACAGGTATACAAAATTTTGTACGCGTTGTGGCCTTTGTTGTTCAAATATAGGCAAGCACCAATTTGTGTTTTTTTTTTAACTTCATCCCTCATTAGTATTATCTCCTGTATCGTGGGTGCTTTTCACAAACATGAAATATCACATATGTACACCCAGACTCGGGACAAACATCTGCGGATCGCACAAATTTTTGTCCCGTGCGGGAATCGAACCCGCAACCCTTAGCGCAGCAGTCCAATCGCTTAGCCACTGCGCCAATCAGGTCGTCAAATCGCCAATAACTTGATGATATTGATAAATAACTTGACATATTCAATGTCATATTATTATAAGTTAGTTCTTAAACCACGCTACCACGACCTATATATAGAAAGCAAGAATACAATCAATATTAGTGTGGCCGAATTAAGAGTAGGATCCTACATTAATCTGAAGAGTAAAAAGTTATTTTTTTAAGTCGATGGATTAAATCATGTGGACATCCCTATTCCTGCCTTCAATACCGGAAAGCAGGCGTGAAAAGATATAAAACAGAGCTAAATAGAAGTACATTAAACTGCAAATATCATAGAAAAGTTAATATCAGTGGTGTCAAGTCGTGAATAGTTTCCGTCACGTAAAAAGAACGCTGAGCGACTGTGTTTGCAGTTTGCACTCGGATATAATCGCTTCATAAGGTCCTTGGCTATTGTGGTTTATAATTAACCCTTACACTGTCCAGTGTACCATATCATTATGGTACACAGCGATTGTATAACTATTGTGTCTGTTTAGCAGACAGTCAACGTGTTAAGCGTAATTGTTTTATTGTAGAATCATTATAGGTACTTTACTAGTTACATAACAGTTTGGAATAGACTGGAATTCAAAAAATAAGTTAACGGTTAGCGTTCTTTTTACGTGACGGGAACTATACCGTAAATTGGATATTTTCGTTTAGTACCTAATAGCTGTTATATTTACATAAGTGCCTACCGATTGGGATACAATGAATATCATATTAGTGTCTATGGTATTCATGCCAGTTTTTTCTCGACCCTTCGCTTCGTTGAGATAAATTACCATACTAAGATAGGTAGAAATAAGAAATTAGGATGGCGTCATCTTTAGTGTTTATTTAGATATTTATATGAGTTTTGGTGTCATTTTAACATGTTGCCTATGCTATGCTTGAAACCAAATTGATAAAGGAAATTTGAAAAATGATGGACACGAGCGGGAATTGAACCCGCGACCTTCGCCGTTCGGCGCAGCTCTGCCAACTGAGCTATCGTGTCGCTGCTCGTACCCATCAAATTTCAAGTTTCCTATTAGTATTTACGTCTTAAGGGTGACGTCAGGTATTATCTGTTGGGAGTCTATGATGACCATCTCAGTGTTCTCCCTTTACAGCTTTAAATCACTGTTACCATAATACCAACCCAAATTCTATATTTGTCTATATTTGTGCTTTGTTACAACGTAACTAGCAAAATCTTCTTTGTCTTCTTATAGTATGGTTGATGAATAACCTGGTATCAGAGTTTAAACCGCTTGTAGGCCTCTGACATGGATTTATACACCGTTGACAGTTTCTTTAACAGTTTTAGCAACTGATAACTAATTTATAATACGCACATAAATTCGAAAAGCATTGGTGCGTGCCGGGTTTTAACTTGCGACCTCTGAGTTGGCAGTCCAATGGTCGTACCACTCGGCTACAGATGCGAAATGTGGGTGTGCAGGTACATCCCTCCCACCGCTTCGAGGAATACAGGCGTGATGTTATGTTATACGGATATAGGTACAATAGCTATACACCTCTGCCTGCCTCCGGGTAATACATGCGTCACACTACCCAACCAGCCCCTATCCAACAATACATTACGGTCTCTACCCAATCTTTACACCAAGATCTTACAAAGACCTATATCCCAAGTCCGACCCTCACAAAACATTCGACCACACATCTCACGGAGCTGACAGATTTATTCGTCTGACTTTGACCTTCGTAGCTAGAAGATTTGCCTACAGACCCTCTACTTAACAGACCTTAGGTGTACGTACTTACGATATGTATAATTGTATGTACAACAATACCCGAGTTGTTGTAGTGCCGTAGAGTATAATAGATTTAAATGTGTGTGATGATGTATGTAGGTAATAATGCTTGTCATTAAGACATTGGTAGATTTGTATTGCACTGTCACTTCGGTAGATTTGTATGTTATATTATTTAAAAAAAACGTAGCCCCACACTAGGAATTTCTCCTGTATCGTGGGTGCGTTTCTCAAACATGTAATATCATATACACAAACATTCAGCCTCGGGACAGATATCTGCGGATCGCACAATTTTTTGTCCCGTACAAGAATCGAACTCCCAACCCTCAGCGCAGCAGTCCCATCGCTTAGCCTCTGCGCCAATCGCATTAACCTAGCAGAGATCCTACTGCCATGTAAAGTTGTAAGATTCCTGTTGACGATATACGGTACACCTATACCCGAAACCAAATAATAATCTATAAATCTTTTGAATTTCGAAAAATAAATGAAAAATTTGAACCTCAACGTTTCGATCAAGATATTGATTGTGGTCAGAGACCAGTGAGCGAATATCGTAGTCCTAAGTTTGATTTGTATGATTTAAAAAAATACTTTAGATATAATTATTTGTTTAAGCGTCAGAAAAGTTATGTTTTTTTTTTATAAAAATGTAAAATACATGTTATAGATTAGGACGTGGAACCTCGGGAAGACCGAGGCGAACATACTTGGACCAGATCGGAGATGTTCTACAAAAGGGTCAAGTGAGGAGTACCCTTAACCGACGAGCGTGTACGAGGAATGTTATGCGAGTGAATGAGGCGAAAGAAGTATGTCAGGATCGTAGCAAATGGAAATCCGTGGTCTCTGCCTACCCCTCGTGGAAATAGGCGTGACTTTATGTATGTATGTAGGACGTGGAACGCGTTGTTAAAATGTCCGCTTACACACAAAGAAAAATAGACAGCTATACTTTAACAAGAGTTTATAAAACTTAAATTAATTCGCTCAAAATGGATGGTTACACATTTTATACGCCTACTCATTCATTACATCGTTTTACTAAGTTTTATTATAATTTCTGACGAAATCATAGACTTAAGCATTTCAAATTAAAGTCTCAAAATAAGAAGAATGTAAACAAGACGAAAGGGGTATCTTAGGAACGTAGGAAATGAAAATCCGTGGTCCTACCTTATAACAGACGCAAATTATGTATGTATAAAGAAAATCAGGAAAAATATCGCTATAAATCCGTATAAAAGAAAGAATAAGATAAAAAAGCAAACACAGAACACTAAGAAACACACTTATTTATTCAAGACAGTGTGAGTGCGCTTCGTAAAGGAAAATCGTGACAATTTTCTTTTGATAACGTAAATAAGATGGATCGGAGACTGCCATTATAATATTTATGACTGTTACACTTCTGTGAAAATGCTTTTACTGCTTTATTGTGCTTTTAAATACTGAGTTGGTTTCTGTAGAAGTTTCCAACCAACTTTGGGTTGCCCGAGGCGAATAATAAGTTTCATTATTTTGTACTTTTGCAGACGATTTTTAAGTTTCGTTTTAATTCTTATAACTTTTTTCTTTCGGAACTAGAGAACAAGTTAATTAAATGTTTTGTACTTTATATTTTAGATAATTAGGTTGCATTGGTCATGTCAAAATACAGCTAGAATGAGAATAATGGTGATTGCTCTACCAAGAATTAATATATAATTTGTAGGCATATTAAAACAAATAGCACTGATATCCGAGTGGTACGACCGTAGGACTGCCAAGTCAAGGAAACCGGCACACCTAAGAGATTTTTTTAACGGTGTGTAAAGCGATGTCAGCGGCCTACAGGCGATTTAGACTCTGACACCAGGTTGTTCATCAACCATACGATAAGAAGAAGATGAAAACAAATGTGTTTAATTGTGTACACTTAATTACTTATAATATTATTATTATAATAATATACACTTCATTATTGTGTGCACAATAAATAGTACCTGCAACAACGCTAAACAAAAGTAGACTCAAAGCTCTAGCTAAGCACATTAGGTAGCCATATATAAAATAAATAATCCACCTAATCATAAAATAATCTGAATAATCTAAATGCCTCGTTGGTGTAGTGGTCGCTAAGCGTGACTTCTGAGCCAGAGGTCCTGGGTTCAAATCCCGGGTCGGGCAAAGTGTTACTGAGTTATCCATTAGGTAATTCTCAGTAGCAGCACGGAGTCTGGATTTGTGCCCGGTTGATGGCAATAGGCTCGCCCCCTATTACATTGGGACTTACAACATAACTGGCGAAATGTGGGTGTACTATATGTACACCTCTGCCTACCCTTTCGGGGAATACAGGCGTGATGTTATGTTATGTTATGTTTAATCTAAATATTTTTGCAAGTACTTCTAGATAATTCAGTTCCGACTCATCTACCATTCGTAGTTCCTAATTACAGAGTCCTAATTATAAGTCCAATACTTCTCTCCGCTGACATCAATCTGAATTAGACAAAGGAATGCCTTACGTTTGGTAAAAGCGAAGTTTCTGACGATAATAGGGTAGCAGCGGCCTTGGGGCGAAGAAACCTCTTTGTCGGCACCTCTTATGCCTCACTTCCTTCCTCTATCTGCCATAATTACCTGAGTGTGACGCTACAATTGTGAGGGTTAATTGTAGAAGGATGTACTAAAGGGAACCACGAATACATGTACTGTATCTTAATTTATATAATTCTTCTGTACGTGTGTTTGTCACCTCTAACTCCTAAACGGCTAGAGCGATTAAGATAAAATTTTCTGGGTTCCTGGATTGTTTGAAAATACAATGCTAGTCTCATATATTTAATTTTCTGTAGACAAAGTTAAAGCGATTTGCTTTTTTCAAAGACTATTTTTGACAGCCGATGATGATAAAGCTGATGTGTTAAGTCGATGACGTTGACATTATTATGATTATTAAACTCCTTAATAATATATTTGAATAAAACAAAAGAAAGTACCTATACGCACTAACAACAACCACACTAACGTTTCTTAGCGTATTAGCTAGCAAAAATATAAACGAAAATAACACTATATTTATCCAAAAATGTTTTTCTATATTGCCGCGCACGCTACCACTTTCTAATATCTAAAACAATTTTATTATTTTACCAGTTAATAATTTTACAACAGCTAGGTTTAATTGGGTTATTATCTAGGAACAAAAATCTCGGCAGATTTATTTGACTTAGACACACGACAGACAAAAAATAAAAACGGTTTTAAGTACTTTTCTTTAAATAGTTAATTTAACCTCAATGTTAGCTGCTTTGAACTCTATAAAAAAATAAGAAAATAAAACATTGTGGTATTTGATAAAGAAAAAGTGGCCTCCCACTAAGAGTTTCTCCGGTATCGTGGGTGCGTTCCGCAAACATGAAGTATCATCATACACAAACACCAGACTCGAGACAAACATCTGCGGATTACAAAATGTTTTGCCCCATTCGGGAATCAAACCTACAGTCTTAGCGCAGCAGTTCAATTGCTAAGCCACTGCTCCAATAAGGTCATCATAGTGGTACAGAATCATCGTATTAAATCACATACCAAAAATAAACCTGTAGCTGACGACAAATAGACATATTTCACCGGTAATCGATGACTCTCGGCGCGGAATCGATTCTTGATGAATCGAGTCGCGACTCGATCGTTTACCGTAGCGTTTGATTTTTACCATTCTTAAGGTAGTTTATATGCGAGTTTTTCAGTTACAAGAACCTACGTGACTTTGTAAAAAAGTCCGGCGATAGTCGCTCTATAAAATAACACAACTTAACATCACACCTGTATTCCCCGAACGGAAGGGGTAGGCAGAGGTGTATAGTACACCCACGTTCCGCCAGTTATGTCATAAGTCCAATTGTAATAGGGGGCGAGCCTATTGCCATCAACCGGGCACAAATCCAGACTCCATGCTGCTACTGAGACTGATCTAATGCAAAAACTCAGTAACACTTTGTCCGACCCGGGATTCGAACCAAAAACCACATGCTCAGCAGTCGCGCTTATCGACCACTAGACCAACGAGGCAGTCCATAAAATTATACTCTCATTTTTACGATGCAGATCGAAGAATGTGAATGCAAAAATAGCAAAGTTGTAAAAACAGTCGTCGGTGACAAACGAGGGAAAATGATGAGAATTATTTACGTGACACAGAATAATGATCCGCGTCGTGAATCACATAGTTATTCATTATATTTTTAAGAAAGTTATTTAATGTTATAAGCTTTCATTTATCTCCAAGAGAAAAACAAGAACGAGTTTCTTGCTTAACTTTTTACATCGTATGACGGATCTTCGAGCTCGGTGGCGTGCCATAGGAGAGGCCTATGCCCAGCAGTGGGCTAAGATAGGCTGATGATGATAATTACAGTTTTGCTCAGGCAATTCGAGAGACAGTGATTGGTTGATAATATAAAAAAATATTCAAAACTTTGGCTACCAAAGCTATGACTAAGATTTAGGTCTTTAGTGTTTCATCGCAGTTACGATAACCGAAGTATTTAATCATTTATCATAACATTTAAAAAATTAAAATAATATAATTAAGAGTCGAGTACCTAAGAATAAGTACCTATAAAATAATCAAACGTTCTCTTATTAATTAATATTGGTTTAATTACAGCTCAGTTCAAGGAGCGCTTAGACCTTCCCAAAATAAATTGTCAAATTGAATCCGCCACTTGGGAATTATCGATAAATTGAGGCTCCGAGGATGTTAAGCCACTTAAAACGTCATCACTAATGACGTAATTTAATGATCTGATGCTATCGACAGCTTGAATGGAGGGACAACATTACTAACGATCAATGGAATTTAATTTCGGGTCGGTTTTAACATCCCCCTTCACTTAACACTGAAAGAAAAATCGGTTTATTTTACAAATATGGGTACATGTAGTTACATATGAATAGAGTTCAGCCATATTTTACCTTCTTGTTATTATATGGTTGATGAACAACCTGGTGTCAGAGTTTAAACCGCCTGTAGGCCTCTGTAGGCCTCAGGCTTTTACACACCGTTGAAAAATCAGGAGTGCCACTTCCTCACAATGTTTCTTCACAGTTTTTAGCAACTGATAACTAATTTATAATGCGCACATGAATTCGAAAAGGCATTGGTGCGAGCCGGGTTTGAACTTGTGACCTTTGACTTGGCAGTCCAACGGTCATACCACTCGGCTATCAGTGCATATTTTACCAATCGGCATGCAAAAATATTAATGAATAAGATTCGCATCAATCACATGAAATAGAAATATTACAAAGAGAAAGATAAATATAATTAAACTTACATTATTTAGTTATTATTGACCGATTTAACTTCGTGGGTAATATGAAAACCGTAAATCGATTTTATCAATTGAGAATTTCGGAAAATATGTAAAGTGCTTTACCGATACGGAGTTTGAAGCGGCAGCAATTTTGAAGCTCCGAGTGGGTTTAAAAATTGATCACATAACGGCGTTTCGACGGAGAATTTCCGTACACAGGAAGATTGAATTTACTTTGTCAGGAAAAACAACCATCCAGTATAATTCAATGAGTTCATGACGTAGAAATATACAAGGTGATTTATAAAACTGCTTGAACTATTTCCCACGAGGAGATTGCAAAGAGGAAAATAGAATATGCTTTATTGTACACTATAATTTATTGGTACCCAGCTGCATTCAATTAGGCTGAAACCAAGCCGAACATAATTGCCAGAAGTGTCTTTTCTTATTACATCGTTCTATTTCCCAAGGCGTTTATTTATAAATACGACGATATATTCAGAGAATAAGGAACACCTTATTTAAAAAAAAAAGTCGCCTCACAATTGGAATTTCTCCTGTATTTGCGTTTTACAAACATGAAATATCACAACACAAAAACACAACTCGGGACAATCATCCGCTGTCACAAATTTTTGTCCCGTGCGGCAACCGAACTCACAACCACTAGCGCAGCAGTCCAATTGCTTAGCCACTGAGCCAATCTGATCGTAGTATCTACAGTATTTATTTCCCAAGGCGTTTATTTATAAGTACTAAGATATATTTTTAGCATTCCTTCTATATATTTGTGTACAACTAAAATGAAGATTACCAAGACGGGTAGGCCTTAATTAGGGAAACTTTGAAGCCGGAATGAGTTCCAACTTGGATCATGTTTTGTAAGGAGTTTTGATTCTGAGGCTCATATGAATTCGTCGCCAGTGTGATTAATCCCCGCATCTGGTGAATCCCGCTACGCTATGTAAATTGGTAGATATACCCTCTATAATTATGTTCTTCAAAGAAAGTTGGTTTTGAAGTTTAAATACCAGATTAAAACCTATAAGACTTAATTTATCTTATTAAAGTCACTGTAAAATGTACTGTATTTGTTTAAATTATTTTTAAGAACCACTACTTTAATTTTAGAAGATGGGCAGCAGCGTATCTGTAACTTCACTGCCAATACTAAGATTCCGAAGCCGCTTGCCAAACACGGACTATGGCACCCCCCTGCCTTCAACGGGGAGGCTTGTGTTCAACAGTGGATGTCTTCTGGCTTATGATGATGATGATACCTTTGCCCCTATTCAATAGACTTACCCTTACGTACGTTTGTACTGACAGCTTAAGACTGTGCTTAAATCCACACAAACATATAACTATCGTTAAATATAGTTGACGGACATTTTAACTACATAAGTTAAGGGCGGGCGTTGTATATCTGAGCCGAAACTTAAGATCCAGCGGCCAATAAATAAATGTCAATGAGTCGGTAACTCACGAAGTTGGGGCATAAAACAAATGAGCGCCTAAACGTCTCCGCCGAAGATTTCTGGAGTCATTAACGTAAGGACCTAAAGACGTAAATAGAACTACTTCGATATTTTCGTCGGCTTATAGAGTAACTACTGCGCCACGCGGTGTTACCCGCTACATTTTTTCGAAAATAGAAGAAGCCTATATGTTAATTCATGGTGACAGCTACCTCCGTACCAAATTTGAGCAAAATCGGTCCAGCCGTTTAAGCGTTAAGAAGTAACAAACATACAAACACACTCACAAACTTTCGCCTTTACATTATTCGTGTTTTTATTGCAATTAAAACCTAAGATTTTATTTCTGGTTTGGTTATTAGTAACTCCTTTATTATATGTCCGTGCTTCGGAAGGCACGTTAAGCCGTTGGTTCAGCGCCTGATCTCTCTCCCGTCGTGTCGGTCTACCGTCCCATCGGACTATTCGAGTAAGGGAATTGAGAGTGCACCTGTGTTTGCGCGCATACTTGTGCACTATAATATCTCCTGCATAGTTAGCTACCGGATTGTTTGGATAAAAAAAACTTTTTGAAATTCAAAAATAAAAAACGGTACCCAGACATCACACCTACCAGTTCTTCTTCTTATTGTATGGTTGATGAACAGCCTAGTGTCAGAGTTTAAACCGCCTGTAGGCCTCTGACATGGCTTTACACACCGTTGAAAAATCTATCAGGAGTGCCAGTTTCCTCACGATGTTTTCCTTCACCGTTATTAGCAACTGATAACTAATTTATAGTACATGAATTCGAAAAGACATTGGTGCATTTGAACTTTCGGCCTTTGACTTGGCAGTCCAACGGTCATACCACTCGACTATCAGTACAATAAGACAGAAAAGTCCGCAACGTTTACCCATGTCAAGCAACGGGAGTCTTATTTATTGTTACAGCTTCAATTCTGTGATTGAAATAAAATAATGAAAATAATATGTTTCTCTTACTATCCTTTTTATCAGAACTCAGTGTGACACTTTAAGTGACTAACACTTAGATGTCAAATCTACTTTATTCAGGTATTTTTTACTGACGAACGTTTGGGCTAAAAGCTTGCTCGCCTAAAATACTGTGACGTCAATATCAGTCTATAAATATTGACAGGTTAACGTAAACTATATTTCCATATTACGAAATCTTTTCTTTTTGTAGCGTAGACACCTATATTGCGTAGCTTATAGCGTTAAGGCTACAGATCTCGTAACCCTCGCTACGAATCTCGTAGACGCTGTACAGGATTGTTCATATCGCGTTGACTGTATCTTTTGCGTAGGCTACCTCTACGGATAGACCAGTGCTACGTATCGCTACATAGTAAGGGTATGAAATAAAAAGTTCTGGTCATTAAAAAACACATAAATAAAGAAGCCCATACGTGTTCAACTGTAGACTACAAACATACCTCTTTTCTCTTTGATAATGTAGACTGGTCCTTTGATCCGAGTTATAAATTTATAATTGGTCCTAATACGCTGACTTTTTAACCAGTCTTTAGATTTATTAAGGTAGTTACCTACCTATTTGGATCTACTTATCGCAGCAGACCTCTTGTAAGCTCTGTGCAAACCTAGCACACAGCACCGTGTGCTTCAGCGGCTAAAACTCCATTAGGACCAACATAAGTTGTATTGTTTAAGACAGCTAACGACTTTATAACTACATAACTTAAGTACAATAGTTTGAGAGGGGAAGAACGATTAACGAGACCGCTGGCTTAACGAAACCACAGATATATGAATGTAACATCTTGTGTGTGAAAGATATTCGTAGGGGAGAAATATCACGAACAAAATTCTCCGATTTTGATGGCAATAGGCTTTCCTCATACATCAGGACATATAACTTGACTGGCGAAATGTGGGAGTACCATACATCTTTGCCTACCACTTCGAGGAATTCAGGCGTGTGATAAATTCCACGAAGATAGCCTAGCGCAGGTTTTTTAGCGTGGTCAGGAATACTCCCGATGCCTATACAACCATCATGCCCATAGAACAATACCACGACTTGATTGGCACAGTGGCTAAGCGACTGGACTGCTGCAGCTGCTGCGCTTATGGGTTCGGGTTTCATTCCCGCACGGGACAAAAAATTGTGTGATCCGCAGATGTTTGTCCCGAGTCTGGATGTTTGTGCATGTGATATTTCATGTTTTCAGAACGCACCTACGATACGGGGAAATTACTAGTGTGGGGCAACGTTTTAATAAAAACAAAAAAAAATATAACCCTATTATCGTTAATAGGGCCCGCAGAGTCCCCTCACACTTTCCTATCCAAAAAGAATAACATTTTTAATCCTCCCACAAACGATAAATCTTCTTCTCTTATCGTATGGTTGTTGCACAACCTGATGTCAGAGTTTAAACCGCCCGTAGACGTCTGCCAGGCCTTACACACCGATGAAAAATCTCTCAGGTGTGCCGGTTTCCTCACGATGTATTCCTTCACCGTTTTTGGCAACGATAAATAGTATATTCGTACAAATAAATACACACACAAACTTCAACGGATAAAAGCGCTCAAGTTTAAGTGTTACATTATACAATATACTATCATCTAATAGACACGAAAATCCTAAGCTCACTTAGCCCATTGTACACACACACACACAGATTAAGTATACAAATACAAGCTACGTTCGCACACACCAAAAGGGTAACTAAATATTTAGACGGCCGCTTTGTATGCGTGTGAAGATATACATAAATCTCTGGATAAATGTAACCTTGTTTTATAAAAAAAGCTTCTTGAATTTCCACATTCGTTATGAGGGTTTTAGTTTTTATTTTTCTGAGGGCCAGTTTTTAAATCGCCAAATAACTTTTGTAGAATGAATTTGACGTTTTGACCTTTTTTCCATACATTAACTGTCAAAATGATATATAATTTACATACATACATACATAAAGTCACGCCTATTTCCACGAGGGGTAGGCAGAGACCACGGATTTCCATTTGCTACGATCCTGACATACTTCTTTCGCCTCATTCACTCGCATCACATTCCTCATACACATATAATTATCATCATATATAATTTATCAGACGATTTTTTTAATAAAACTATTTTTACGGATTTTATCGCGGTTTTAATTTTGTTTTTTGGTCCCGACGTTATCTGACGATTGCAAAATCGGCCATATGTAGGATAGTGATAGCAGTTATAAATTAAAACAGTTTTTAGTTTCAAACGTAATGATTTTTTTTTGTATCACTAAATGTTAACCAGACAGCGGTGGCATGACGAGCTGCTTGCCTACAGGAGAGACTGGTCCACTTTAGCACACGACCGAGTAGAGAGGAAGAGTGAAAGGGAGGCCTCTGCCCTGCAGTGGGACAATATAGGCGGAGAAAAAAAAATGTTAACAATATAGTTAAATACATAACATCACGCTTGTATTCATCGAAGGGCTGCCAAAGGTGTACAGTACAGCCACATTTCGCCATTACTCGAAAACAAATCCAGATTCCGTAACGTGCTTATACTGTGAATTACCTAATGAAAAACCCAATAAACTGTTGCCGGTCCCGGAATTCAAAGCTAGAACCTCACACTCAGCAGTCGCATTTTGCCCAGTTGCAACCCTTGATAAACGAGGCAGTTATTTAAAGGTAGGTATAGATTACTCCAATATGAAAATGCTTTTGTTATCAGGTCAAAATTAAGGTCACAGCTATGACCCACTGCAGGGCAAAGGTATGGATTGCTCTAATATAAAATGCTTTCGTTATCACTGCAAAATTAAGTCATAAAAAGGTTCTCCCATTCGAATCAAATCCCAAATCCCAACACAGAAATTCAATTACTTTCTCATAGAATATAATCCTACTCACGCAGGTACCTAAATGATCTTAGATACGATCTTCGATTCAGGTTTCCAAGCTACCATCTTATCCTGAAACACGTTTACCATTGCTTAAAGATCATCAAGTGTGGGCACAAACACGACTTTTCCATTACCATCTGAAGACCGAAGTCAGTACCTCTACCATGAGTTTTCTCTAATATACCTATCGTGAGAGTTATATTACCAGTGATAGCCGAGTGGTATGACCGTTGGACTTCGAAGTCAACGATCGCAAGTTCAAATCCCGGCACGCACTGATTTCTTTTCGAATTCATGAGCGTACTATAAATTAGTTATCAGTTATCAGCTAAAAACGATAAAGGAAAACATTGTGCGGAAACCGGCACACATGAGAGATTTTTCAACGGTGTGTAAAGCCATGTCAGTGGCCTACAGGCGGTTTAAACTCTGACACCCGGTTGTTCATCAACCATACGATAGGAAGAAGAAGTGAGTGTTATCCATATTATTTACTATATTTGCTGTGGTTTTACTCACACTCTACCGAACAGTACGACTCGCGACTCCGCCGCGGCACCTGCTCATGAACAGGGGCTCTGTTTTAGTCCGAAATAGTCGAGCTTTCCCGAATATACACGTGAGTAAAACCGGCATATAGGTATACCTATCACATCACATAAGTCCACTGTTGGACGTAAGCCAGGGTACGCCTCAAGGCCCTATGGCACGGTAATATTAATATTACCGTCCCTATGGTAAGACATATCAGTTTTCTCGCAAGCGACGACATAAAATGTTTTTACGGTAAACTATACCGCTAACTGCCGATTACTAGGGAATTATATGTAGTTTACCTTATAACTATTTACGTAGTCGCTAGCGAGTTTACGTGAGGCAGCCCATGGTTGTGGTACGGAACGCAATCAAGTGCAAACGAATGTGGCGTTGCAAAATTGAATTAGCTTTTATCTAAGCGTTTATTTGGGAGCCGTAAGATAGTTATCAAATAAGTACCTAAGGTATTAATTCCTTTTGATAACGAACGAAGAAGGAGAAGAACCTAGAACGCTTGTGGTACGCTTTGACGCAGTATATTGTGAAGTCCGTCGGCTTGACTTTGGTGATGGCAAATTAAATCGTCATTTACATTATTAAGTATTTTGAAATAAAAATACTTTTACGGATTTCATCGCAATTTTACCTATTTTATTTTTTATTATTATTTACAATTATATCTATATACCATTGGACAAATAATAAATGTAACCTAATATGCTCTCTCCATATTCCGGATATCTTTATCCTTATGTCTAGTTAACAAACAGTATCTAATAACGTTTACTACGTGGACGTTGCTCGGTACCCCGCCATTACACCGGGGACATAGAGATCTTGCATTCGACGTTGTACACCTACATAAATCTGTTTCTAATGCACTATTTGTAACATTTTAAGATTGATGTTGGTATTTATTTATTTATTTATTTATTCTTTATACAAGAGGTGTACAAGGCGGACTTAATGCCTTAGGCATTTTCTACCAGTCAAACCTTTGGGTAGTGCAGAGACAGATCACGGTAGATGCACAAACAACTGTGTGAGAAGATATAATATTTATATACCTACTTACATAATACAGATTATATATACGTAATATTATACAAAAATATATATGTATATATAAACACTAAACAAATACACACATACATACATACACAATAAATCAAAATTCAGGTGAGACTGACAACGTTTTGTTGAGAAAATGTTCTTTAATTTTCTTTTTCAAACTATGACGACTGTTAGCCATCCTAATTCCAAGAGGGAGCGCGTTCCAGAGAAGAATGGACTGTATAGCAAAAGTGGAGTGAGTAAAATCAGACCGGTGAGAGGGACACTGAAGAAGACGGTTGTTTGAAGAACGAAGATATTTATTATGATTGGCACAAAGATACTGAAAGTTACATGTAAGATAAGAAGGAGAGTTAGGTGAAAATAACAAGGAATACAGAGTAGTCAGTGCCCTCGTATTTCTACGCTCACGAATGGGCAACCACTTCAGTTGCGCTCGATACGTGGACACGTGATCATATTTTCGAAGATTGAAGACGAATCGAATGCAGTTATTTAGAATTCGGTCCAGTTTGTTGAGTAAATCAGCATTCAGGTCAAAATAGCACACATCTCCATAGTCAATGATGGGAAAGATTAGGGTCTGCACAAGCATAGCTTTTGTGTGAGATGGCAACATATTCTTGAGACGGTAGAGAGACCGCAGAGTTCCCGTTACTTTCTGGCTTACACTAGAAACTTGAGTTTGCCAATTAAGTGTGGAGTCCAGATGTAGACCAAGATCTTTAACTGTCGGACTGAGAGGAATGACTGAACCATTAAAAAAAATAGGTGGAACAGTCAAACTGTTCACCTTGCGTATGTTTCGGTGGCTCCCAATGAGTATAGCCTGGCATTTGCTGGTGTTAACTGCCACACCAAATCTCTCAGACCAGACCCTAATCGCTTCTAAATCTCTGTTTACATCGGCGATGGCAACCGATACATCTTCCAATCTAGCCTGAGAGTATAACTGTAGGTCATCTGCATAGAGATGATACGCACACTGAAGTTTTTGAGTAATCATGTTTATAAAAATAGAAAACAGAAGAGGAGAAAGAATACCGCCTTGTGGGACGCCAGTTTCCAGATTGCACCATGTAGAAAACGAATTTTCGACATGAACTGTCTGCTGACGTTCCCGAAGATAGGATGAGAACCATTCCAGCGCTTCCTGAGAGACCATAAGATAGGAAAGTATGGACATAAGGATGTCGTGATTGACGGTGTTAAAGGCATTGGAGAAATCAACCAACACTAATATAGTGACCTTGGTGTCCTCCATACCTGCCCTTACATCGCCAGTCACTTTGAGGAGGGCTGAAACAGTGCTATGGCCTGGTCTAAATCCAGACTGTAGTGGACTCAAGAGGCTGTTAGTGTAAGTGTACAGTGATAATTGTTTGTGCACACAGGCTTCTAGCACTTTGGAGAGGAACGGAAGAATGGATATAGGACGAAAATGAATGGGAAGAGATGGATTGGAGATTTTAGGTAGTGGTAACACATAAGCTTTACGCCACAAAGAAGGAAATTGTCCCGAATATAAGGAAAAATTAATTAAATGCGTAATTGCTGGAAGGAGATGATCTAGTAAAGTAGTGATCATAAAGCGGCTAATGTTGTCACAACCCACTGCCTTGGATTTGATAGAGAGGATTATCTTCTTGATCTCTCCTGACGCCACTGGAACAAAGCAGAATGGATTAATGTTGGGACGCGTTAGACCAGCTATGAAGTTTATAGTGTGAAGTTTAGTTAAACGATCTAATACAAAAGAAGTGGAGAAATGCTTGTTTAGTTCATCTAAACTAACTGTATTTGGAAGGTCTAAATGACGCGGTTTGCCGATACCTAAAGTGCCAAGGAACTTCCAAATATCGGCAGAAGAAGAAGAAGATATGTTATCTAAAATATGGCGGCGTTTAGCGTTACGTATCATCTGGTTACAACGATTCCTAGCGGTCTTGAAAAGATTCCAGAGGTCATCGCTACGATCCCTTTTGTAGCGCCTGAAAGCGCGATTCCTGCGCCTCATAGCCATCTGTATCCCCCTAGTCATCCATGGTGCAGGCGGTCGCTTAATTTTAACCTTTCTAATAGGAGCATGGGTGTCATAAAGATTATTGACAGCCTGGTTAAAAATTTGCACCTTTTCATCGACAGTCGTGGCCTCCTCCAAGGGTTTCCAGTCAATTACTGACGCGTCATAGTTTAATTTTACCATGTCCATTCGCGCAAAGCAGCGCCTGTGCAGAACCTTAGGTTTTGGTTTGGGAGGTTTTAGGAAATATGAAAGGTATATTAGGTCGTGATGAGAAAAACCAGGAGCGATCATTTGACCGTGAGAGGGGACTAAGGAAGGGTTGGAGGTAAGCATTATATCGAGCCAGGTATCTTCACCCACAGTGTTAAGATGAGTGGCTTGTAAAGGCAGGACATGGAGGCTTGCTGACTCGATGAGGTGAAGGAGTTTACGAGTGCGAGGGGAGTTTTGATCAAGGAGGTTGGTGTTGAAATCTCCCATGAAGATATGATGTGCATATTCCGAACCTAATGATTCTAGTATCGATTCGAAGTCGATGAAATAGTTAACAGTGGGGGGGCAATAGAAGACGCCTAGAACGGCTTTCACTCCATTGACACAAACCTCAAGAATAAGAAACTCCGCGGAAGCAGAATAGTTGGGAGGTGAAGAGAATAAAATTTTGAAAGGGAGGTCACTACGGAGGTATATAGCTACTCCTCCTCCTCCCTTACCAATCCTGTCATTCCGAATAAGAATAAAGCCTGGAAGGGGGTAGGACGAAGACAGAAGATGAGGTTTGAGCCATGTCTCGGAAATCAGGACGGCGTGAACATTGCTGATAGAAAATGCGTCATAAAGATCACTGTAGTGACTAGGCACACTTTGAGCGTTAAGGTGACACACATTTAATAGTCCTTTCTTAAGGTAATTAAATTTAACGCGCAAACTCTCACATAAAGTGTTAGTTGCAGAACAAAAGCTATCGTCGTCAGATGTTGTGTTGGCAGAGTGAAAAGAATCATTATCAGATGACATAAAATATATATACGTAAAATATATAGATAGATAAAATAACTAAGCTAAAACAACTAAGTGCAAATAACTAATACGATGCGTGCAGCTCTGCACCACCCGCCAGCCGAACAACAAAATAGAAACAAAATCAACAACAGTAACGAAAAAGAGTAAACATAGAAGAAACAAAAATGACTATTATAGGTACGAAGAGTTATAGATGGTTATACATAATTTTGGAAAGCGTTACGGAATAATGGCTATGATTATATAAATTCAAAATGTAACAACAAACAAACATTGCGAAACGGAACGCACTTCGCTCAAAAAGTGACATGACAGATAAACTTAAACAAGATTGACACTTGACAGTAAGACATTGACGCCTAATGTCAAATATACTTTGTTTTGTTTACTGCACCGGTTAAATAACTGCACAAAGTGATAATATTAAAACATATAAGGTTACTGTCTGTTTTGTACCCACTTACAAATACGCAATAAATAATAAATAGCCACTCTATTTATGTTGAGGGTATAAATAAGACTATAAGATATCGGGTACAAACACACATTGATTGTAATTAATGGTGGAGAACAAATATAGAAGTTACGATGACGAGGTGCGCTTAAGTAAATAAAACGAATGAAAAAATATTATGGTAAGTACCTGTCAATTCGCTTTAAAAGAACGCAAAAAGTAAGTTTAAGTACGAACTGAATGTTTTTACAACATGTTTACATTTTTTTAGGTTGTGGAACAGAGCCGGCTTCACTTCCGCTAACTACCGATGAAACTCCCCGGACAGTTGGATACTTCACCTTAAGCGAGTTCAGGTCGTCGATAAATGATATCCTGTGCCGACTGCCATCTGGTGCTTTTATGAAGATGACGCCGTCCTGAGTCCAACATGCGCGCATCCCGAAGTGCAGGCGTGCATTGGCGAAGATTGACTGTCTGGACTTAGTCAAATACTCCTTCACGGAGATAGAAGAGCCCTTGAAGCCTGTCTTGGATCGCCAGACTGCAGACTTGTCACCCTCACTGTAGAATTTCACAAGAATTGGCCGCTGATGCTCTTTACTACCGGCCCCAAGTCTGTGGCACACTTTGATGGAGGATGCAGTGATGTCCTTGAGTGCAAGCTTATTATGTATAATACCCAGTGCTACTGCTGCAGTGTCCTCCTTGTCAACTTCAGTTACGCCCATGAAGACCAGTGCCTTCCTCCGGTGCCGGGTCTCTAGGACATCAACCTGCCTAGAACATTCGCTTATCTGCTTCCGGAGTAGCCCAAGCATGCTAAATATAAGTTCACGGAAGGTCCGGAACTCCTCAGCAACCTTTGCCACGGTGTCCTTAGCAGGAGCTGCACTCTGGATCTGCGCTTCAAGATCCTCCATTTTCTTGATGAAACTCTCTTCTAGAGTCTTTTGTGCAGAGAGTATATCAGCCAGTTGAGACATTGTTTCAATATGTTGTCAGTTGTGTTGATACTTTAAGTGAAGTTGGTCAAGCTGGCAGGTGGTGTAAAATTAGTGCTATTGTCACATTAAATGCACTGCAAATGTGAGTACTGTTATTTAAGCACTAAATAACTTAAAACTGATGCTAAATTTTATGAATTACTAATTTATTATTAGTAAAATTAAATTTGTAAATTAGAGACACGTCTTTTATTTTTCGCACCTACCGCCGAAAAAAAAGTATCTGTATTCAAAACAAAAGTGAATTATAAAATAAGCAAGAAGAGAAGAAAATACATAATTACCTATTAGGCTATTTTATACATATTTCCAACAATACATACCTACCTACTCAGTAGCAGCACGGAGACTGGATTGGCCAGTTGATGGCAATAGGCTCGCCCCTATTACATTGCGAAATGTGGGTGTACTATGGTTCCATCTCTGCCTACCCCTTCGGAGAATACAGGCGTGATGTTATATTATGGTACATATCTTCAGGTGATATAAATATTAATACTACATTTTTATTAAATACTTATTCAACGTTTAAACTCAAAAGCACTTTATTTATCACGAATCCCCCTGTACCAGTACCTTAAATAAGACTTTAAACAAAACTATTGAAAGTACAAGGACAAAAGGAGGTGCAGGACAAAAACATTTTCAAGTACTAAAATCCTAGCTTTTAATCCCCCAAACAAAATCAAATAACGTTGGTCATATCGGCTCCGTTCGGCATTTTCCGCCATCCTTCGGGAATACAAAGAATACATCCGAAGTTCCGAAGTAGTAGAAAGATAGCAATCACAATTCAAAGGTATATAGAAGGATTGACCAAGCATTGTTGAATGATGACTTTCTAAGCTGCCTGCAATCTCGCATACCAAACCATCTGACGGTCAACTCGAAAAAGGGTTGGGAAACTGTCGATAAAAATTAGTCGATAAACAGGCATCAAAACCTTCTAGATCTGTTTTATATCGTCTCGCCTTTTTTCTTTAAAGAAGGAGACATAGGTGTCACGTTGCCTTCATTCACTTTCGCTGAATAATATGGGTCCCATGTAACGAAGTAAGCCAATTGCCATTTATCATCATCAGCCGGAAGACGTCCACTGTTGAACAAAGACCACCCCCTTTTAGAAGGGGGGGGGGGGTGCCATAATCCCCACGCTTGGCAAGCGGCTTGGGGATCACAGTGTTGGTGGTCAAGTCACAGAAGACGCTGCTGCCCACCTTCTGGATTTTCCCTTAGTCGCCTCTTACGACACCCACGGTGGTCAATTCTAGGCCGGATACCACACGGCTTAGCGGCCATTTATCAAGTACAATTCTAACGTAAAAGTAATGTTTAGAACATCAATAAAAGTACAAAAGAAACCGAAAACTTCTCGTCGTTGTTTTTTAGGGTTTGAACTTAAAAACTGTACCTATACGTGAAGTTAGTTTCGATGAGGTAAACTTAAAATCTAAATGCACTGTGTGTACTTTAGTACCCTCATTTTTTAATCTTTACAAATTTAAACGCTACTAACCGCCGAACTCAGAGACATTTAATGATTACTTAAACTCTAAGTATAGGTTTTCTTTGCTAAATATTTACTTAGGGGCAGTTTAATAAAACAAATTTAAGTTTCTGAGTGCGGCGGAAAGACTCGATGTTAATTGCTCCCGTAATACACCCACATAATAATTATATGTAATTACATTTAAAGGGTAATTGCAGTCTGTGTGTTATGTAATTACTGAAGCTCATTATACGTATGTATCGTTTGATTGATGACTGCAATTAGTGACTATTCATCGGTATCGCAATTCACACTGGATAATTAGCATAATGGTAGGGTATTCGTGATCTTGTTGAGTAACTATATATAGAGTTAATTAATTAATTTAATTATAAGTAATTATTAGTACATTGGTACGTAGTAATACTAAAAATGTCTATTTCCAGCGATGAAAAGTTTTATAATACGATTCCTGCTGCCTTATTTAGAATACTGCAATTTAGTTGTCCCTAGTATAATTATATTTAATTTTAAAAGTATTTTTCAGCCTTTCCTATTTAATATAAAAATTCACTTCTCGCAACACGTTGACACATAAAATAGTAAGCCTACTCTATGCCTAGCTCTTTTTAAATATGTTTTAAATAGGGAAGGATTTAAAGATATCGATATATAAGATAAAGAGCCTGGTACATCACTAGCCCACAAAACAAATAACGGGAGCTCGAGGTACATACTCTAAAGTTTTTGTTCAGCAGAATGATTCAATGCTTTACTTCACTTCCCTCATTCTTTCAACCATCACTGTTTGCCAAACTTGTTCTAACTGATGTTCATTTCAGAGTTCTTTTATTTTAAAAAGTGAGCTACGGAGTTGAAAACTGTTTTATGAATTGTTTTTCCGTGTTATACACGGAATTTATTATTAGTTTTAGGTCACCACATAATTATTTAGTTGCATACTATTACCGACCTATTTACAAACTGCAATATCAAATATAACTTCGCTACAGGCTTTCTTCTTCTTCTTAGCGTGTCGATGGCAAAAGAATAAGATAAAAATAAAATATGTGTATAAAAATAACGTACATTTTGACATTAAAAAACCATAATCAAGGTCACCGTGCTGCACGAGGGACCCATTGTATCGCTAGATATTCAGAATAACTAAGTTTTTAAGTATAACAAAATTTGTTTGTGAAACTTATTTATAGACCTCAACTATAAAAACGTCATAACTATAACAGCACGCGCTACACACCCTTGTTAGACTTTTACGATTTAATAACAGATAAATACACTATTTTACTACCCGCATAGAGAGTTACTAATTTTTTTATCGATTTGAAAAGTAACTGCGCACATCACTATCCCTATATTATAGATGCGAAAGTAGCTGCTTGTTACGTTATTAACTAATTACGAATAAACAGCTGAAGCGATAGTGACGAATTTTACATAGATTTACGTTTGGATTATGAGGAAAGACGGGCTATTTTTTATCCTGGAAAAGGCTAGGCGGTTAGAATCTAGTTTATAGATAATATATAAGATTTTACTTCCATTTAAGATAGGACTATACTTTAAGGAACTTACGCCCGCCACTTAGCAATCAGTCAAACAATTCGATGTTTCCCTCAAAACTTTTCATATTAATATTGTATAGGACTCCTAACGAGGTTGAAGGAATTTATTTATAAGGGTTGGGAAAGGTAGCTAAGACAAACTTAAACCACGTTATTTCAATTATATATTAATTCGGCAATGGCGGGCCATCGTAGCATTCTCCTTGAGTATGAAAATTAAGAAGCTTCATTAAATCACAGAAAGCAAGTTAAAAAGAGAAGTCATTAAGTCATATAATTCGGTCAATGCCCTTTGCGTCTATAACAGGCAATTTAAGCAGTGTCATGTATTGTATCGTGACTAAACAACCCAATTCACACAACTTTATACTCCTACCTGCTCAGTTAATAGCCGCATTTTTGCTTACCCGCCAAAACATTGCAGAAAAACGCCGAATGCACTCGACAAAGAGCCAAAACATCATACTACTGAAATATGTATGTATGTAGGTACAGTACCAATGCTGAATCCCATCGGTAGGTAATCGTCCACAGGTTGTTTTATATGGCGACACTATACGGTATCGCGGGATATCACACACATCATAAACTGAGATGGAATGTGTGCGCCCAAAGACATTCACTAAAATAAAACGGAAGATCATAGATGATCTAAATTTTTGAAAATAGTCGAAACCTTGGAACAGTGATGACAAATATTGTTTTAATTGGTACTGGGGTATTGCGGAAGATGTTCTACTAAATACGTAATAAAAAAGCTTGATAATGAAAAAAGGGCAAGTAGCAAAACGCTAGACTAAAATAGTTGTCATAATGTATAGACTCCAACTCCCATTTATTCAAAAGTCAAAGGTTTGTAAAGAATATCGATTCAATCACCATACCAAACGATATTGCAAAAATCTTTATATATTCAGCAATCCACTTCAAGTATGCTAGTGCCATCAACATTATATAATATTTGAACTCTATTAACATAAGAAGCCGCTGCTTTTAAATTACTCCGCAATGTTTGGAATTGGAGACTTTCTGAAAGCACTAGGAAATTTCAATTTCGCAAAAAGCTTGTAATACGAACGAAACCGAACCGGGTAATGGAGGCAACTATAAAATAATGTCATAGCAGTTTAGCTGGCGAGTCTCTTTTAGGAAATATGTAAAGTATAGGTTAGGCCTTTAGGTCGAGAAATGAATGTCATATTCTTGTCCTTGTCCTTTGAATTTACTGGCATTTTTTATCACCTACTCAGAGTCAATAGGTATCATCACAAAGGCTATACTTATGATGGCGCTTTATCATGGAACAACTATGTCATGGATCTGCCATGACATATTAAGCTGCTCTAGCAGAACATAAGCTGCGTCCTTATGTGATGCCAATTGCGGTATCAACATATTGCGGGACAAAGGTGTACTGTGGCAACCACATTTTCGTAGTGGTATTGCAAATATTTTGAATAACAATAATAATAATATCATGGTATGACGATCAGCTTGCATTCAGGAGAGACTGGTCCACTTTAGCACACGGCCGAGTAAAGTGGAAGAGTAAAAGGGATGCATTTGCCCTGCAGTGGGACAACACAAGCTAAGAAAAAAAAATCGTATATTTCAGAGATGCTCCATATTTTTTGCACTAATTGAATCTAAAAACATACTGACATTGAAAAAAAACTCTTGATCTACAGGCTCTAAATTTATTTTTATTAGCTTGTGTTATCCCACTGAAGGGCAAAGACCTTTTTATCTTTTTTTACTCTTCTCGGTCATGTGCTAGAATGGACTAGTCGTTCCTGTAGACAAGCAGTTCTTCATGCCACTAAATACCTATACTAAAACAAAAAAACATTGTAATATTATCCGATAAAAGTAAATCATTGTTGAACACTCCTCAGTTCCACACCAAAGTCACGTAGTGTATCACTTTTGAGTTTTAAATTCTCTGTTACACGTACAACCTTTTTCTAAAATAACGCTGCGAAACTTTGCGAGTTACCTAACGATAATCTTGGAGATCAAGATTGTGAAAAAAGCTTTTATCTAACTTTAAGGCTTTCGTTTTAAAAGCTATTACTTAGCTCGGCGTTTAGTATGATTGTACATCGTTTGGGTTACATCTTGTGAGCGATGAATCACGATGAGATTTGGCTAAAAAAATATGAGATAAAAATGTGTATGTAGTTTCAATAGATATTGGGTGATTTAGTATGACTAGGTAATAGACTGCCTCGTTGGTCTAGTGGTCGCTAAGCGTGACTGCTGAGCAAGACGTCCTGGGTTCAAATCCCGGGTCGGGCAAAGTGTTACTGAGTTTTCCATTAGGTAAAACTCAGTAGCAGCACGGAGTCTGGATTTGTGCCCGGTTGATGGCAATAGGCTCGCCCCCTATTACATTGGGACTTACAACATAACTGGCGAAATGTGGGTGTATTATATGTACACCTCTGCCTACCCCTTCGGGGAATACAGGCGTGATGTTATGTTATGTTAGTATGACTAGGTAAAATATAGACGTGGGGGTATAAATGTCAGTTATAAATGAAGGTTTATGGTACATTAATACAACCTCCACAGTTAGCGAAACATTACTGATGGAATGGCGCACCCTTTTAAATCTCGCTACATGCAAATATTTTTGACACTGTACCTATAGGCTGCACTGACGTGACGCATGAAGATTTAAGCCCAAAGAACATTCACCTAGTCAAAAATGAGTGAAAATGAGGCAAGTGCTTCCTTAGACAAAAAAAAGGTTCTGCTATACAACACTCGAGAAGAATACAATATTTCTCAAGCCAAGACAATAGAACTAACGTCACTATTGCTAAACTAGCTTGTAAAAATGCATTTACAAAACCAAATGAGGTCGAAGCTAAAATAAACTACGACTTATGATATACATACACAATCATAAACTACATCTTTGGCACAATAAACCTGGGCGTTAAAGGTTCAAAATAGTTGTGATCCCGCAGAGCGAGACAATAGCAACCACAATTGTACTCACGCGATTGTCAGAGAACAAAGGCAGAGGGAATAGTGCTATTGATAATACAGGGAAGGATAAAAAGAAGTTGGAGTGTGGCTGTAGTCGTAGCTAAGTAACAGCGGCGCAGGTCAATCGATAGAGGTTAAGCTACAGCTATCAAGGTTGGTTTTCAGATGGGTAACCATTTTCAAAAACCAGTTCAACACTGAATGATGGATTGTCTTAAATACCACCATCAGAAAAATCTAGTTGTGGATAAATATAATTGGAAATTATATGACGTAGGAATGTTCATATATTTTTTAAAGTAATCCATCCTCTAACGTCGCACTAGATTTGTATAATATTTCTAAGAAACAATAGGGTGTCTAAATGATAAATGATTTTATTTCTGTAAATAGGTCTTAAAAAAACACTTTTACACGTAATTTTTTTTAAACTAGATAGATGGCGTCGGCATTTCCTAACTGACTACCTCTGAGAAGAAACGCCGAAACAAACTCAGGGGTCAATGTCTCTTTCTATGTGTAATGTTCTGTACAGTTAAGTTAGTTAGTTCTGTACTGTAAGTTATGATGGGGCTGACTTGGTCTATGAAAAGAAAGCCCCGAAAAGTACAGATAAAAAGAGATTGGTGTGTGGCTGGGCTGGTGGTGCGCATGTCAATCGATAGAGGTTAAGCAGCGGTTATCACTTTTACCAATATTTAAAAGTTATTGGTTACCCATTTCCCTCCATAATTCTTACTCTCGGTCATTCTTCCGTGCCATGGAAAGCATGTTACTCGAAATCATCATCATCAGCCAAAAGACGTCCACTGTTGAACATAAGTCTCCCCGTTTAAGCGTGGGGGGGGTGTTTTGCCATAATTGGCATTTGCTTGGCAAGCGGCTTGGGGAGTAGCAGTATTGGTAGTGGAGTTACAGAAGACGCTGCTACCCATTTTCTGAATATTCCCTTAGTCACCTCTTACGACACCCACGGGAGGAAAGGGGGTGGTTAATTCTAGGCCGGATACCACACGGCAAACGTTACTAAACAGAACAGAAAATGCTGAACAAATCTGCGCAGACAGTGGTAGCTAGTTAAGTAAAGTTAATGAAACAAGTAAAACGTACATACACTTTTCTTGATTTCATCATACCACTCGGCTATCACTAGTTTCAGTACATACAGTAGATAGGGGTACATAAGTCTTTCATATTGTTTTATGTAAATGCAAGCTGACACTTTATTCTAGCTCAGAAAACACCCAAATCATTATCTTCAAGACGGACTTGAAGCAACGTCTGTGCATTTTCGTCCGTAATAAGATTTTGAGTACCTACAGTCTTCGCTGGACTAAAACGTTAGCTCTTTTACCTAGAATATTTTCTAAAACTCCAACATTTTTTAACTGTATTCCTAAATCTATGTATCTAGGCTGAATATCTTGATGGAAGGTGCTAGAAAACATTATATCTTCATATACAATATTACACTAGAATACCGCCGATCAAGTGCAGGACCAATGGCTTAACATGTAAACACGGTCACCCATCATAAGCCTGACCGCGGCGAGCACGGCTTCACCTCGCAGATCAACTGATCTGCGCGGTAGCCACGTCGCTACGAGCCCCGTAAACAAGATATTAATCAACTCCATTTATGAAAAGAAAATTGTCTTGAATTTACAATAGCCTGGGTGCCCGGGGCCCGCCTATCCTACTAATTGGGTATTATAGATGGAATTAGGTTTTATTTCTTTTTCATAATTAGACTTTCACCGTAGACAGGACGAAGCTTTCATAATTAAATGAATGACAATTAGATTTGTAGGAGACTTTAGAAGAGAGTTTTCAGTAAGTTTTATTGTGATATTTTTAGTTTGACATGATTGTAAGTACATTTAAACATAGAGTCGCCATACAGGATTTTTTTTATAAATATAAAGCCATCGTCACGCATGATATTTTGCAAAAAATATTTTTTGCACAATAAAACCAATATCCTAAAAATACGTAGGTCTTAAAAGTACGTCGTACAGTAAATTTTAGACCGCTTTATGTTGCCATATATGTATGAGTATCTTTATTTTAGAGAAGTGATACTAATACAAAAATTTTAATACTTTCATCAAAAAAATTGATATACACAATAAAAATTGGACGGTTATTTTCATGTAATCTAGTTAGTGTTAAAACAAAGCTCATTTTTCATACAATAACTTCCGTTGTCTCCTGTAGAGTTTCAAAACGAACAGAAAAAAAAACTTAAAAATTATCTACGCACCACACACATCATTCAGTCAAAGTTCTCAATTTAAACAGCCGATAAATTTTTTAGAACACTTCATGACAAAAGAAACAAACAATTTAAATTTTGATTTTCAAATATTCTTTTGAGCGCAGATTAAAAACTCCGATTGTTTTCAAATATAGAACGTCGAGCGGTAGACAATAAAACACGCCGTGATTAAAAACCGATGAATAGTGCTTACGTAAAACTATTGAAATCTAGACTTTTGTTTGGAAATTCAGATTTACAATAGGTCTAGTCGAGAATGATAAAAGGTCGTAAAATTAAATTAATTAAATGGTAAGGTATGTAGAGCAAGAGGTATATAGACGCTATAGAGACGATATTAATACAACTTTTGTAATAAAAAAAACGGAGAGTAAAAATTGTGCTAGTGTGTAAAAATCACATATAAATATGCCATAAAAAGACATCTGTAAACGAATTAAAGCACTGTTTATACAACCTCAAACTGCTAGTTGTTTTTTTCACCCAAAACAATATCGTGGAGCTCATTGGTATTAAAATATTCTCTCTCCTGACCTCAAAGCCCTCCCTTCAAAGATAAGCAGCGATCAACTCATTCTGGCCAGATACACATAAAAAGAAAACACAAAAGGCAAAAAAAAAATACTTTAGAGGTTGAAATGCCAAAAATTAATAATTTTTACCAATTTTATACTATTACTAAATTTATAGTTTGACCTCTGCTAGATGAAGCTAATATCACATGAATATGCTTTCTTTGAGCCTGTTCACGAAGGGTCCCCTCTTAGTCAGAATAGCAGATGTACGAGTAGAAGCTGTCCGCTCTGACATACATACATAGGTATTTAATTTAACACATCAATTTGTAAAAAACTGACAGTGGAATGCAGTGCTCAACGCCGATGTAACGGTTGGTGGTAGGCTGGTAGGTATCACTTGTAACAAGACGTTACACCTATACATAATAAATAAACCGCCGCCTTTAGAATGGACTTTCTAAACTTTACATAACATAACTGTTTTTGGATTGTGTTATGATAATTATTTACTTACATAAGCATACTATTGTATATCTGTTTATTTCCCTAAATAAATGATAACATCACAGAACATACAACGTACGGAAGAGTATCATACACACATTTCCTTACTTATGTATTGAGCGCTTGCTACTAACCATACTCACTTTTACTTCGAGCTCCTACTGAGGATTATCTATAAAAAAACTGAATCCCTCTTATTCATAAACGAGGATAATAACTATACTAACTTAAACCTGTCTTAAATCTATTGACATCTCTATTCTCTGACATGCAAATGAAAGTACAAAAAAAATAAAAGCAAATGACAGTGTCAAATGTATTGACATCTCTTCTCTGCCATGACAGTGACAAATTTAATCCATTTTTTTATGAATAAGGGGACAAAGCCCGACGTCATTCGGCGAAAAAGACAATCGGTAGTAAGCCTTCTGTTAATTTCTTTCGCCACAATAGTGAAATATATTATTTACAGACGCGATGTTACAAATCGCGAGTAAGGATGTCTTTTTGCATTATTTATAGCGACGTCTTCTTGAGTTTTAGTACCCTGATTATTTAGATGTTTCAGCGATAAAATTGATCTCGAAAGGTGTACGATAAAGTGCTCAAAGGTATAAAATAAAAAGATTTTCTTTTATTTGAGCCGTCGTTATTTTCTAACGAGTAACTTAAGATTTTTTATTGTCCCTAAGATGTTGCTGGGATACCTACATTATATTTAAGTTTCTTTTTTAAATACGTTTGTCCTACGTTAATAACACAAAGGGACAAACGAATCGTTGAAAAAAGGTTTTTGAATTTTATTACTGAGTCATATTGAAAGATCTTAGTACCTAGGACATAAATACGAAGGTTTACCTATTAATTATATTACAAAGATAGAATTGAATAGAAATATACTTTTCATCACAAATTCAATATGTAATGTGCTCTCATATCATACTAACTATTCATCACAGCGTACTTAAAAAACTCGAATAAAGTTGAATAACTTCCGAGTTATAAATTTGAATAACCACTCAATTTGCGGTCAAGTGACATCCCTACGTGCTGGCGGTAATAAATTCAGCTTGTCAGTTATTATTCACAGCAGGCGAAGGCCAGACAGCCGGGTGACACCACGTGAAATAATAATTTTGACGTCAATCATTTTTCAACTCTATTTGAATAGTGTAAGGTCGATATTTATACAGCAGGGATATATTCTTCAGCACTTCTTAGAGTAATACGGCTCGAATGATGCAGTTCTTACAGTTACATTATTCTACAGTCATTCTTTAATATCTGTGCTATTTTTATTTTTTTCGGGGCAAGCCCTACACTCATGCCCACCATTGTAACTCCTGTAAGCCAGGATCATTAAGCACCATTGAGGCAATGAACTCGACTGTTTTGGAATCTGCAACGAAATTAATCATAAAATGATTTAAAGGAAATATCTGTGCTAACCAACAGCCTAAAATAATATTATAAAAAAACGTAGCCCCACACTAGGAATTTCTCCTGTATCGTTGGTGCGTTTTATTACAACTATTGTCCTCCTGATATGCTGGTTACGGCGACCAATTTTGCGGAAGGCTGAGGACCGGGTGTTGAGGCGCAACTTGGGAGAGGCAGCAGGTCCAGCAGTGGACCGCGATAGGCTGAGAGGTGATGATGAAAGATGACCATTTATATGATGATACTATCAATGTCCCACGGCTAAGCTAGTCTCCCCTTTATTCATCCACATATTACCACTCAATGCTATTTCTGACCAAGGTTCTCCAGGAATTTGAACACTATCTAATTATGCAGGTAATATAAAAATGCACAAGAAAGTGTGCAAAATTTAGAGGATTTGCATCGCTTTTCCTTTACATTTGAAGCCTGTTGTGACAGTAAATCGACAAGATAGAAGAGACAATGCGCAGGACCACCGCTGAACCGGCTTGTGCACAATTGATTCAACTTTACTGAAACTATAAAGGACTACATTTATCTTACAGTAAGTAAGCTTCAGCATTTTGAAGCCATTCTTTTGTGCTACCCTATTACCGTAATTTTCAACTCTATTTAAATTGCATAGGAATTATTTTATCCTACAATTTAACAACTCTTTACTTACAATTTTTCTTCTTCGTATCGACATGAGCCAATAGCCACATGGAATAGGTCATGCTGTGGTGTAGAGATTGGTCAGTCAACAAGGATGGTAGCGAGGTTGACCGTCCAGGGCGCGCCGGACGTACTTAAGTATCGTCACTCCTGGAGGCTCTCTACTTAAAATTATTTTCATTGTCTAATAAACTTACTTCATCTTCAGCTAATAGACATTTCTTCAACAATTCTCGGCTTAGTCTGTATCGAACCTAATGCTGCATCAACAGTTAATCAACAGTTTTCAATTAAAAGAAAGTTAATTAGTGGTAACTACTTCATTAGCGGTACTGATAATGACAGATGATTTGTGATTTAAGATTGGTAATAAAAAGAAGATTGATAAAACACTCTCGTTACGATATACCTTTCGGAAATACTAAATAGGTAATTATTTGTGGGATCCAACGATAACATGATAATGGGATCCTATTAATGATATTGGGGAAGTGGCAAAATGGTTGGACTGCGTTAGGGGTTGCGGTTCGATGCCGCGGTATAAACATTAGTGTAATCAGTAGATATGATTTGATCTTTGGATTTCCGATTCTGGATGTGTGTGCTGTGTATAATTGTCATGTTCATATCACGGTTTGAATTAATTTATTTTTAAAGATATCACATAATATACACGCCATTTTTTAATTGAGCAGTTACTTAATATAATAAGAAAAGTGTCCACCAAAAATAACAATTTTTAAACATGAATGTCAAAGAAAATGTCAATCGACTTATTATGAAAGGTTAAAGATAAAACAGGTATTATTATCTATACTTATAATATTATATAGCTGAAGAATTTGTTTGTTTACTTGAACGCGCTTATCTCAGGAACTACTGGTCCGATTTGAACAAAAATGTCAGTGTTAGATAGCCCATAGATCCAAAAAGCTATAGGCTATAAGACATTCAAAATGCACGCGGACGAAGTCGCGGGCGGAAGCTAGTAGATTATAAATAAGAGAGTATGCGAATATTAATAAATTCAGAAGAAATAGGTAGGTATTACCAAAGCATAGAACCATTTTTTTTTCTAAAATACTGTGTATTACTATATTGAATTTTAAATTGCACCGTTAAACCACGATTGGTTTGTATTGGTACCTACCTAACATTCATCGTGAGTGGTCCCTGGTAAAGAAAATCTCTCTTATAAGTGACGTGAAGGGTGACAGGGCTTATGTTAAGGATAGGCAGAAACATCTTCCTTAAATTGCGATCTCCGTGAAATCCTCGATATACTCGCTAAGGGCGCCGCTACAATAAATAAAATATACAACACCATACTGCAGAACTCAGAGGCATTTAATGATTACTTAAACTGTCACTAAGTAAAGGTTTTCTTCGTGAAATCTTTACTTAGTGTACGTTTAAGTAATCATTAACGTCTCTGAGTGCGGCGGTTAGTAGCATATTTTTGTGTAATAAATTATTTTATTTTATTCAATTCCCGTTTGTGTTTATTTATTGCAGAAAGAGCAGGACGCTACTATAAAACCAATTTACTATAATAGACAGAACAGAAAATCTACAAAAACCTACAATTCACAGAATTGCCTTGTTGAACTTGGTTTAATAGCTACACCGCTAGAGTTAGACTACAACTGTAACTGCGAAGTTAATTAACTTTTTTAATCTACCTTGTATTCTTGAAGGGATTGTTCTAAGTTTTGTCATTGCAGATGCAGTCTTGTGCTACAGCTTGAAGCAACGATCTTACCTGAAATAGAAAGAAGAAATTATTAAATATAATAAATTAAAAAACAGCATTTTATAATTACTTTTGATATATTTATTCAAATTTGAATGTCCTAATGGGAATGTCCCGCGCGCCGTAGCTTACGTCGTCTGATAACTCAATCTTCGACATTACATAATAAGAAAAGCAATTGTATACATTTCAATAACAAACAAGTTTAAATGCAGAAGTAGTATATGAAAAAGTAACATCAACGACATAAAAAGAACAATTTTCTCAGAAGTATTTTTCGTCGAGAATTTCCTAAACATTGAGATCCGAATAATCACATTTCACGACACCTAAACCAAATATCAGCAATTACATCACATCATAAACAAGTAAACTGGGACTTTTGTCTCTATCATTTCAAATAAGTTAAAAAGAGACAAAGATAAAAACAGTTGCCAATAAACGGTTTACGAGGCGTTACGCTTACGTTCACGTATGTCGTAAATCTTTACGTTATATGCCGTATCATTATGTTTTAGTTAACGTTAAATTAATGATGAACATCTTTATTATCGTGAATGGATTCTGTTTGGCCGCGATCTTTGTCTATGAATATGTCTTCTATTCTCGTTGCTGTAAATCGTATGCGCAGTTTTTAACCAAAAACTGATGTTGACTGCCAGTATGTTTTTGAATATGGAAGCCTCTCTTGTGGTTGATATATGTGGTCTTGTTTTTTTTAACGTAGAATTAGTTTGGTATTCTTTATTGTGTGTTATGTGACGTAGAATTGCACTGATCAAAGTTTTTTATGTAATACAAAACAAATTCAAACCAAGCAAGCTTATATAGGTAATTCTACTATAGTAACTTTCGTGATTATCTATATTATTTACTATATACGCCAGTTATACTTACTCGTGTATTCGGAAATACCCGACGAGTTTCGCCAGCCGTCGCCGTCGCGAGCCGAACTGTTCGGCCCGCGACTCTGCCGCGTAACCAGCTCATGAATAAGGGCTCAGATCGAGTTCGAAACTGTCAGGCATTCGCGAATACACACGTGAGTATAACCGGCGTATATAGTAAATTATATAGGCAAGGCTGAAAACCTAGTGTGCGCCAAATGTTTAATTCAGTAGGTACTTTTGTTCACTGTAACTCGAAATGTTACTGTACCTGTTTCTCATATGCAATAACTTATATCATTGTGTTGAGCATAATCGCAAGAAGCAATACCAATAGTAAAATCCTTTGATTTTTTGCAAAGTATTCACAACAGTTTGTCATAGATATTTTCATCATTTCCATATCGAAAACATTGTTAATAATCGTTCCTATTAGAAAAAGTACACAATTCCCTTAGCTAGTTCATAAAACACATCTCTAAAAAGTTGATGCTAAAAAGATAAATTTCTCCGCGCGACATTTTTATTAAGGTTTATTCACACGCGCAAGAGCTTAACTCCAAAAGTTTCCAAGTAACTTTAGGAAAACTTACAGAACAATAATTTAGTAACAAATTCTTGAGTTCCTTGCGTATTTTAAGATCCGATTCACTGTACAGTCACGTCCAAAAATAAGTTAGGAAAAAAAGAGGTTAAAAATACATCATCATTTTCTGTATTAAAAGCGGTTAGGTACCACTATTTATTTTATCTTTTTTATTTATTTTAGGTTTTAATTTCTGTTTCTGCACTAGGAAACCATTTATTTAATAAGTCTTTCAAATCGTCCTATCATCAGCATATGTCCTTTTTCCCAACTAAATAGGAGTGAAATTCTAGTCTAACCAATAGAAAAACAACCGATCTCATTTCTTCACAAAAACGTTAATATTTTTCTTACATTTCCATCACAGCCTAAATAAACATGCCGTAGAAAAATGTTATTTATTCATAAATATGTGAACATGTGCGTACACGCATAATAGAGTTAAACAAACATTATATAACGTACATACTTTTTAAATGTCTTTGTATTTAAATTAATTTATTCAATCGATTTGGTAATTTGAAATCACTTATCGGTCGCTTTATGTTTTATTAATTTTAATTAATTATCTTTCAGGAGAACAAGCAGGGATACTAACTAAAACTACCTACTCAGTATATGCCACAGTCGACTGAAATCTAGTAGACCCAGACTGAGGTGGTCCGACGATGTCGGAAAGGTTAAAATTTAGAAAGAGGAGAATGGTAGAAACAAAAGAAGGTAAATGGGTACACAACAATGGACTATACACGGTTGATGATAAGATTCAATTTCATTCATTTCATAGTTAAGGGGTACTCCATGTTCAGGGGATCACGACCCTCAGAAATGAGGAATACGATGCAAGGAAGGATGAGGTAGCAACAACTGGGGAAGGCCGATGGTATCTTTTTTATATACTAGTTATGTCTGTATCGTGGCTGCGTTTCACAAACATGAAATATCATATACACAAGCAACCAGACTCGGGACTAGGGATGTAACGGAGGCCTTCTTAACGGAGGCGGAGGCGGATGCGAAGGCGATGAGTTTAACTTCCGCGGATGCGGAGGTTAACGGAGGCGAAGGCGAAGGTGAAAGTGGATGTAAATAAAATAGTAATTTAAGGTTCAAAAGTTTTTATATTAAATACTTAACACTTAAGTAAACATTTGAAACGAAAAGAAAAAATTTTAAGTTAACTTTTTTGTAATCAAAATTAGTAATCAAAATTAAGGAGAGGTAAATTAAATTTGACAAACAATAGTTTTGCGGCTTTATCACCTTCCAAACGATTTCTAAGGGATTCATAAAGTAATCTGTAACTCCGTTACAACTACGCAAAAATTGTGCGGAGGCGGAAGCGGAGGCGAAGGTACGATTTCTTGCGGAACTTCCGCAGTAACGGAGGCGGAGGCGAAGTTCCGTTACAACCCTACTCGGGACACACATCGCACAAATTATTGTCCCAGGAATCGAACTTTTAGCGCAGCAGTCCAATCGCTTAGTCATTGCGCCAATCGATCGCTATATACAGTTTCAAATTTAAAAAGCTACTATCCGCTAATTTGTCTATTTCATTCCAGCTTTCAATATTACCCATAAAATCCAACGCAGAACGAAGCCACGCCCAATTCCATAAAGTACGGATTAGGTTATCGATCCTAAATAGTGCTTGAAACTAAATCACTCGTATTCTCTAGTCTTAGCTTTTAGCCTGCATGAATATACAAGTATACTTAGCATATACAACTCTATACACCTTTTATTTTTATGATTGTTTGTGTATGTTTTGTGCATTCTGAGTCGGCGAAGCGCGGGCAAGTCATAAATGGGACGATTCTGTATGACAAACGCTTGAAAATGAGAGATATATAGGTAATATACTCTGGAGTATGCATTTATACGTGTGTATTTGTATTTACTACCATAGTTCTTTTTCTTATATCGTATGGTTGATTAACAACCTGGTGTCAGAGTTTAAACTGCCTGTGGGCCTCTGACATGGATTTACACACCGTTGAAAATCTTTCAGGTGTGCTGGTATCGTTTTTTTTTTCTTTACCGTTTTTAATCCGCAACTGATAACTCATTTATAATACGCACATGAATTTGAAAAAACATTGGTGCGTAGGTTTGAACTTGCGGCCTATGTCTTGGTAGTCCAACGGTCATACTACTCGGCTATCAGTGCTTTACAATATCCGTGAAGACGTGTACTATAACGAGCTTTCTATTTCTAGGTATGTATTTTCTGCGACTGACATTTGATATTAAAACTTTTGCCTAACCCTGTATATGCATAATATCTGGATCACTTCTAGTCATGTTTTTACGACTGATTTATCACCGTAAATGGTTCTACAAATTCAAACACAATTAAGCTGTAAGCTATAACTTCTAGATTATAATGAATAATTATTTTCTAGTATACCTAAAAGCTACCTATTTCATTGTATACTTGCTGATCCGACAGACGTTGTCTTGTCTTAACTATGAATATCTATTGAATTCGACTGACAGTTCCGTCAAAAGCGTTAAAGTTCCGCGCAACTTTTTTATTTTTTTCTTTCATAAGAACCTTCTCCTGACAATCACAAACACAACAAAAAAATGAATTAGCGATATTGATCCAGCCGTTCACACATGATGCCTTAACCAAGGGAAATAGGGATTTCATTTTTATATGATAATATAGATATTTGATAGCACACATCGGGATGTGAATACGTCGTCACCTCTGTTTTAAATGGCGGACCAACAAAAATGTTTGTTCAATTTTTATTTCTGTTTCACGAGGTACCTCACAGAAGAGTGGATTACGCAATGACAACAGCCATTCACAGAGAGACGAGTGTGTTACACAAAAATGAGTAGAATGTTCAAAGGTGAGGGGTCAACATATACGGGTTGCGTTCGTCGTTCCAGAAAATGATGCCTGAAACGACGCAGTTTTGCTACAGAAGTGAGCTTAGATGAATTATGACACAGATTACACATGCAGCAACATTGTTTGAAGGTTGCTCGCTGTTTGGGGGTGTATTCTGATAGCCTGGTGGGCTTAACATTAATTTGAAATATGAATATAATAGTTTTATTTGTCAGTGTTGTTGGATTTGACTCTTATATTTAATAGTAGATCTGATTGGCGCAGCGGCTAAGGGTTCGGTTCCCGCACGGGACAAAAATTTTTGCGATCCGCGGATGTTTGTCCCGAGTCTCGGTGTTTGTGTATGTGATATTTGATCTTTGTGAAACGCACCCACGATCAGGAAAAAATCGGTGTGGAGCGACGTTTAAAAAAAACCAGCGTCAAGCGGGTTGTTGTGTATGTGTACTACTTTGTATTTTTAGCTTTTAAGGTAACATAAGTTTAGTGAATGAAAATTCAATCTACACTCTTTAAAATGGTAAATACTTTTTAAAACGTGTCTTAAAACCGTGATTTCTTTGCCATGACCTTGGAATCACTGTACCCAAAGGTTACCCAATTGCCACTGTTCCCAGTCACTGTACATATTCTCAAAGCAACAAAACCGAAGACACAGAAGACTTTAAAAGTCCATCTCAGCGAAAGGATCCCCTATAAATAACCCAGCAGAACTCATCAGATAAGTGCCAAAGACGTAACAATTTACGAGGTATTAAGTTAAACGCTTGTCGACGTGAGCCCAGCAATGTTGCTGATAGCACCAGCTGATACATTGATACGAATTGTTTGTTTTTGCTACTTTTTTCGAACGCACCGGTGTTATGGAGTCATGGAGGCTTATTCCAAAACATACAAATTTTATCTCTTTTTAATACTGGTATAGAAGAAACTTAGAATAGATAACTTACGCAGTAGCTTCTCAGACTATTCCTTCGGTACGTACCAATGGTTTTATGTATAAACTGGTTTAAAGATCAATCGTAATCAATAATAATAATTACCTACAGCCTATAACTGTCCCACTGCAGGGCAAAAGCCTCTTCTCGTATAGAGAAGGATTGAGCAATGAGCATTGATCACCACGCTAGCTCACTGCGGGTTGGCGATTTCAGATATTTAAGTCCAGGTTACCTTAACATATGATCCGTCACCGTTGGTCAGAAAAAATGAAAAAAAAAAAACAGTGAAAATACGTAATTTAAATATCGAAGAGAATAAATTATAATCTAAAATAGCGTTTTGTTCCTTTTTCTCTGAGCACATAATATCAAACTAGTGTGTATGTCGAACGTCAACGTCATTCAACTGTCAGTTCACCCACTCCCTGAATGTTGGAAAAATCTATCCGTCACAGTTTCATGTTATTTTTTAATAAAACTTATAACTAACGAACATTGTAATTTTTTTTATACTTCATAATACTAAAAAGGCAAAACATGATATTTCCGAGCCACATAAGGCTGAAGAACAACATCAAAAACAATTCAAGATGGCGGACTTTCGCGCCATTTTTAAGACCAGCCAACTTACAACACTGTTGTTTATTTATGAAGCTTTCCTAATGGCCGTATATAATTTTGTACACTATCTATTTTCCGTTATGATTAAAAGTATTCCCATTTTCACTTCCGCCTTCAAATATCTTCGAATAAATTAACAAAACACCTACACTAACACATAGTATTATCAGATTTTTCTTTTTATGTAATATAACTACAAACTACTATCACTATTAATTCACTTTTTAAAATAAATAAAAGCTAACTAACTCTGATGGCTTGATTTTGAATTTCGAACCACATCGATTTATGTGTTTTCTAATAACTTTAAGCTTAGACAGTTTATAACAGACTTTTACCAAAAGGAACCGGTTTGACATTTTGACAGGTTTCAATACAAAACCTGTCAGAACAACATACTTAACCTATAAATAAAAGCTAACTAGCGATTCAAAATTAGGCCATAAAACAAGTAATAAAAACAAATCGTTTTCAATAAAATCAATCAATTAAAATAAGTTACCGAACATAAAATGCGCCATTAAAAAGTGCTTAACATTTAATTACTCTAAACGGTTATTAGACAACGATTAACTATAATAATCTGTGGGATTCCATGTCGTCCTGTCGTTTCAATAATGCTACATTATGGTAATAGACTAGTAGAGTAATTTCTTTATGAACGGGACGGCCTCTAGCGTAAGTAACAAGGGACATTATACAGGACTGGCTTTTATTTAATTTGAGGTTATTTTTATATGAAAAGTGTAGTTGTATACCATTTTGTATTGTTGTAACATATACATTATATGAGCTAATTAAGATAATTGAAGTTTATTGTAAATTACATTACGAGTTAAAAAAGGTTTCATATAATTATTGCCTTGTTAGTCTAGCTGTCGGTGAGCGCGACTGCTGAGCACGAGGTCCCGGGTTCAAATCCCGGGTCGGGCAAAATGCTACTGGGTTTTTCCATAAGGCAATTTTGAGTAGTAGCATGGGGTCTAGATATGTGCCTGGTTTATGACAATAGGTTCGCCCTCAACACTGGGAGTTTGGGACCTATAACATAACTGGCGAAATGTGCGAACATAATTCTTTTACTTCACTCTAATTTATCACTTAGTTAATTTATTTATTTTTAAAGTCAAAACTCTAGGTTCATGAGCTGGTTACGCGGCGGAGTAGGTTCGGCTCGCGACTCCGCCGCGTAACCAGCTTATGAATAAGGGCTCCGTTCGAGTTCGAAACTAGTCGGGCATTCCCGAATACACACGTGAGTATAACCGGGATATATAGTAAATAATATGGATAACACTCACGGAAGTTATTATAGTAAAAAAACTCTAGGTATCCATTTATACACGACACTTAAGAGTTCCAACAGACTAATTGAGTATTTTATTGGAACGAACATTCCGGACGCTGGAATAACGCGTTAATTCGGTAAAGTGCCGTTGCGTGCACAATATCATTGTTTAGGACACGCACCTATGTATGTGTGTCATGTGCTACGGACATACATATCATAATCCTTGTATCTTCTGCTTATCGTTCTCTTCTTCGTTCGTGTGAGTGGAGGCGATGTGGCGTTCCTCCAACGAAAAGAGAAGATCTTCTAACGAGGCGGTGGTATGCCTCGTGGGCCGCGGCGCCCTACTTCTCAACTCGGCTGCATATATAGCCAGCGCATGTGGTCGTCATTCATCCTTCGACGTGTAGATGTTGCTACATGCGTTATAGTGCATCAGTGTATAAGAATACATTACCTAACCAATTTGATTCAAGCAAAAATATTGACAACGGACCAGCGACTCGTAGTACAAACGTTGAGTTCAACATATTCAATTTCCATGGGGCTGTAGCTTACAGGAGGCGACAGTCGGATACAAAACTCGCTTTTTCTGCATATTTCATATCGTTATATGACATCTCAGCTACCCACATTTATAAGCATAAAAATGAATCCCTGTTTCCGCTGGTCACATCATAACTTGAGAGTGGCTGGATTTAACTAATTTTGGCGGTACCAAGTTCGTCGGGTCAGGTAGTTATAAATAAAAGCAATCGCATCATATGATGCGCTTGCAAGTGCAAATAGTATAACACATAAGGCTACCAGTGAGTCCATGTGGTACTACTGCTAATTTGTCCGTAATGACGTATCACTGTTACAAGAGATATTAGATAATTAAAAGTATTGTTATGCGATTTTGTTTTTTATGTTCTTCTTTGGATTGAATGTTTTCTTATTTTACTTTCTTGTTTTTCTTTTTTTAATTACCGGGTTCAATTTCTAATTTCTGTTTTAAATTGTTTTATTTTATGTTTATTTTATTAACTTAGTATATTATTGTTAATTTAGTATGTTGTAGCTGCGCCTGTGAATACTGTGTTCCTATTGAATTGTTGTGCACGTCTATAATTGATGTAAACACTAGTCTTAGTACACCTGAATTGTTATTTTATATGTTTGTGTTTATATTGTTGATGTGCCTCATTAATAAATAAATAAATAAACAAACAACCAGTAAGAATATTAAATATACATTGAACCTATAAAATTCCAAATATTCGTATTAAAAGTAACACGTATTCTGTCGTCACACTTCCCATCAACTAAACTCTAACCGTCTTCATATAACGTGAACTAATTTTCCGTAATGTCAGCGCTGTTCGCGTGACACACAAGCCCTCGGGAATTATACTCTCATGTCCACGAAACGAATGTACGATAGCTGGAGTTATAAAGTATTTTTTGTCGTGTTCATAATTTTTTATAATATCAGATAGTGCAGGCCAAAGGCCTGTTTAAGTAAGTTAGTAGAATACTGATTTTTTGAATAAATGATCTTTAATTCAATCTTATGGTTGATGCACAACCTGGTGTCAGAGTTCAAACTGCCTGTAGGCCTCTGACATGACTTTACACACCGTTGAAAAATCTCCCAGGTATGCCGGTTTGCTTCACCGTGTTTAGCAACTGTTCACTAATTTATAATACGCAAAAGAATTCCAAAAGACATTAGTGCGTGCCGGGGATTGAACTTGCGACCTTTGTGTTGGCAGTCATACAACTCGGCTATCAGTGCTTCAATTCAATAAGCATCATCATCAGCCGAAAGACGTCCATTGTTAAACAAAGGCCTCTTCCTCATCCCCACGCTAGGCAAGCGGCCTCCCAGTATTGATGGTGAAGTTACAGAAGACGCTGCTGTCCATTTTCCCTTAGTCACCTCCTACGACAGCCACGGGACATTCTAGCCCGGCACTTCACGGGAACTTGAACAATATGGACAGCTCTCTCAAAGCAAGTATGTTTATAGTAGATATTATAAAAGTAGAGTACACTAGTAAAAAAAACACAAAAGAGCAGTCGATATTTTAGACCTATTTAAACAAAGCCATTTATTTCGACAATCTTCGTTCGTTACGTAAATCCCTGGCCATAAAGTAAATGATAAGCGAGAATTTGAGAAAAAAAACAAATTCGGTCGGAACACCGCGGCGATTTTGATTTCCCTAAAGAGTCATATGTCTGGATTAGACACAGAATTTTTCCAAGCGAGCCCAATATCTTCTGCGATTAGAGTTCTGAATATTACGTCCTTAATAGGGTAGTATTACGTAATTTAGAGACGTTTAATTTATGGCAGGTAGAACGTATATTTTCGACATAGATGTGCCTTATACCCTTCGCCTTTCGCCAAAAGCAGAAAAAAATCCATAAAAGAGGCTGTTGTGTATGGATCATCAGTAATGTCAGTCCCATTTTATTACGTAGGTACGGTACGGCGATCCGCAGATGTTTGTCCCGAGTGTTTGTGTACGTGATATTTCATGTTTGTGAAACGCACCCACGGATCAGGAGAAACAACTAGTGTGGGCGACGACCGAGGATTTAATGTTTTTTTTTAATAAAATGAGACATAATTTAATAATATTTATTTCTATTGATTTTTTTTACTAGGCAGTCATCAGCCCAACTGTCTGTCATATTTCGTTGTGTACGTATTTATATTGCAACTCCCAAAATGTTGGTAAGGCACGTGATTCTTATTGCTTGGGATTAATCTAGATTTATTTCAATCCTCGCGTACGCCTCTGAAGCTTACGTGAAAAACCATTAACGAGAACGAAGAAAATAGGTAATAACGCAGGCCACGTAGGAATCGATGCCGTTACCTTGAGCAGGTCTCCTTAGTAGCATTGAAGCAATTTTATACTAAATGCTCAATTAGGAATTATAGGCTAAATCTATTCTTGTTATAGAATAGAAAAAAGGTTCTATACCTAGCTTTTAACTGCAATTTATTTAACTACTGTACACTGTAATTGTGTTGACAGTGATTAAAACATAACATAACATCACGCCTGTTTTCCCCGAAGGGGTAGGCACAGCAGAGGTGCACATATAGTACACCCGCATATCGTCAGTTACGTTTTAAGTCCCAATGTAATAAGGGGCGAGCCTATTGCCATCAACCGCACACAAATCCAGACTCCGTGCTGATACTGAGAATTACCTAAAGTAAAACCCCAGTTATACTTTGCCAGTGCAGGGCAGTGGGCCTACTAATTTGTATTTGTACGTGTGTGAGGAATTTATAATATCGACGAGCAAAGGAAAAATAACAAGTAGGAATAGCACAGTGTATTAAAAAATGCTTAATAATAAGCCCATATTCCCGATCTGATATGTTAGAACGTTTATATAGATAGATTACGAACCTTTTTGAACAAATACCTATTGAGAAGCGTCCGTGTTGTGCGTGGGAGTCGGGTTCTGGCATCCTACATGGTATAGTCTCATTAATTATTTTTCTCGGAAGAATAGATTGCGCTTTAGATATTTCGCCGATAAATTGAAGAGATTTGTTATAGGAATTAAATGTCCCTAATCGAATTTTAGATCAAGATTTGTTTTTAATGTTTTGCTATAGATACATAGTTATTTATGACAATAAATTCCTTTCAGTAGATTTTAATATAAGATTGTTGATTTAAGAGTAGCATTAATCAGGGATAAACTGGCCTGTAACTAAAATACCAAAGACGATACTCGTAACTTTAACTTGCCGAAAAACTATACTTGTAGACTAGCTGCGCCCCGCGGTTTTGTCCGCTACATTTTTTTGGGATATCAAGTAGCCTATTATGTTATTCCAGGATGTCAGCTACCACACCTAATTTAAGCAAAATCGGTCCAGCCGTTTGAGCGTGAAGAGGTAACAAACATAAAAACACACAAACGCCCAAACACCGTCACAAACTTTCGCTTATAATATTAGTGTGATAATATGATGGTGAGCAGACCCTTAGTAACACGAATCAAGTCAAGTGTAAACTGATTAAGTAGGGGACAACCCTAACCTCTGTGGTGTATGTGTGTCAACCCTGTACGATAATTATAATTAGGTTTAACAGATTACCTCCGCGGACACATAAGCCTCCTTTTCGAGGCTTACTAGTCGAGGTCCTATCTAGTTGGTTCACACAATGTTGGTAAACTTAACAGTCAGGGACCCTCCTTGAGGTCTGATCTGCGCCCTTACCATGAACTCTTAAAACAGGACAGTTTACGATGTAGAAGAGAGACGCTGCTACGTGCAGTGTGCGGCGTCTCACTTCCTCAACGTAAACTGTCCTGCTTTAAGAGTTCTCGTAAGGGGGCTGGTCTCCGGATTCAAATCGGTGAGTGTTTATACTACTTTTTAGGTCTTGTAGCTACAATGTTACTTTACATAAATATTGTTTATCTACCCTATCATACTGCTTCTTCATGTCTTTGTAAAAGCGCTTTCATTATCAGGTTAGGTTATATGTCATCATCATCATCAGCCGGAAAAATCCACTGCTGGACAAAGGCCTCCCCCTTAGTTGGGAGGGGTTGCCAAAATCCCCACGCTTGGCAAGCGGCTTGGGGATCGCAGTACTGGTGGTCAAGTTACAGAAGACGCTGCTGCCCATCTTCTGGATTTATTTTTCCCTTAGTCGCCTCTTACGACACCCACGGGAGGAAAGGGGGTGGTCAATTCTAGGCCGGATACCACGCGGCGGAGGTTATATGTAATAGTTTCGTATTTATCCAAAAAAAATACATATTACTTTTAGCTATCTTTTTAAGGTAATTTTAAGTGTACCCTGAGCAGTTAACGCTAATTACTGCTCCGTGGCAAGAGCTATTTACATTGTAATAATAAAGCTTAACCTTACACGCAAAGATTTTTAAATAACCTCCTTCTATATTAGTATCTCATGACATTGAAAGCGTTACATACTCGTAGGTGTATAAGAACACATAATAACAACAGCCTATAACTGTCCCACTGCAAGGCAAAGGATCCTTCACTAATAGAGAAGAATTGAGCACGCTTGATCGCTTGTCATCACGCTAGCTCACTGCGGGTTGGCGATTTCAGATAATTAAATCCAGGTTTCCTCACGATGTCTTCCGTAACCATTAGTCAGTGGTAGAATATCTAAGAAAGTATTTATGACATTAAAAAAGTCACATTGATACTTGCTTGGGTTTGAACCTGCAATTTTTTTCATAGAAGTCTGGTATGCCAACCACTAGGCCACGAACACACGCTAGTACAGTAAATCCAGTATATAAACAGCATAATATAGAACAATATAAATATGTCAGAGACTAAAACATGAAAGCTAAAACTCGCTCCGAAGGCGCAATAATGTAAATCTTCGATTCTCTTCGAAATTTCAGATTCATCTTGAGTATCGTCTGGAGACTATTGAGACTTGATGTTTCTTTTGTTAGGTATTGTGTTCATATAGTACCTACTGGCATGTCTGTATAAACGTGTTGTGTTTTATGTGTTGTAGGTAACAGCCCGGGGATCGCAAACTTGTTGTACATTTAGAATCGAAGCATTAAACAGATTCTGATACGTTTTTTCCTGAACTCTGAGCGAAATATCACACTTATATTATAAAAGCGAAAGTTTGTAAGTGTGTTTGTATGTTTGTTACCTCTTCACGCTCAAACGACTAGGCTGATTTTGCTAAAATTTGGTATGGAGGTAGCTGGCACCCAGGATTGAAATATAGGCTACATTTTATCCGAAAAAATGTAGCGGGTTACACCGCGGGGCGCAGCTAGTTATTTCATATTTAAGAGCAGCGTACAGTACTGATGCCAAGCAAGCAATCAAAGGCACCACAGTTTCCCTGCCTACTTTTCCCGTAGAGGACTCTTTCCAGCTTTATCTTGAAGCTGAAGTAACTTACGTCCTGGAAATACCTCTGGAGAAAACCTTTCCACATCGCACAGGTTCATGGAAGAAATAATCGTGAGGGGCAGTCGATCTGCTAGGTTAAGCCGTACTCATCGCGGTCAGCCTTGTGGTGGGCGACCGTTTTCACATGTCGAGACCCCTTCATGCTTTAGAAGGTACCTTAAGCAGTTGGTCCTGTGCCCGATCTCTCTCCGGTCATGTCTTACCGTCCCATCGGACTATGAGAGTGAGGGAATAGGGAGTGCATCTGTGTTTGCGTGCATACTAGCGCACTATAATGTAATCTTCTGCGTAGCTGGCTAGTCTCAGCTGAGACAGGCCGCCGTGACCGATATTCGATCCAGAGAACTTCCAGTCCAGAAATTCTCAGGTTAGTTATACACGACTATAATAGTCGTGTATAACTAACCTGAGAATTTCTGATACAATGACATCCGCCACCAAACTTAGGGCCAGGCCGCACTACGGTTAAACCGCCGCGGTTTCTAACCGCATGATTTTGTGACGCAAGGAAATGAATGCAAGCGGCCGCACTTGCGGTTTTTTTTTCGCGCGGCCGTTTGTATGAATTTCCTTTTCACGCGGTTAAAACCGCGGCGGTTTATCTGTAGTGCGGCCTGGGCCTAAATATTTAAGATCGTGGTACTTAGACCTTGGGAAGCAAGTTGACCTGTATCTTGGTGGCCATACATTCATAATGCCATACCCCAGACAGTAATAATGACATAACGACGCGACGTAAGTAAGGTTCTAACTTATGTATAGCATAGATGCCACAAACAAAAATTCCTTCGCAATTTTAATATAGCATAATACTTACTATTATGCCTATATTCCCAAGGGTAGACAGAGGTATGTAGTGCACCTAGTTGCAGGATCCAATGTTATAGGGGGCGAGCCTATTGCCATGCCGGCTTTGAGAATCACATCATGGAAAAACTCAATAACACTTTGCGGGAACCGAGAATCGAACCACGCTCAGCAGTAGCGCTTTGCGATCTAAAGATCAACTAGGCAGTATATTTAATTAAACTAGTTACTAAAATGTTCTAAATTTAGTTTTGGGCTAGTCTAAATGACAAATTACTTTGGCTCACGTGACAGTTATATTTTACATTTATTAAAACTAGAGAAATAATATTACTTTTAAAATGTTCTTTAATTTCAATGATATTTATATGTTACTAGCGCTTATTTTGGAGACTCGAAAAGCGAGCAATTGTAGTCTTAGGTAATACATTTGCTGTCTGATTGGCTTATGACTAAGTGCAGTTCGGAACACGGTTCTCGTTCATTTTTAACCGACCTCAAAAAAAGGACGAGGTTCTCAATTCGACGGGATCTTTTTATTTTATTAGCATAATTATGGCGTATCTATGTATTCTTTTTGACATAAAATTCAACAGCACTGATAGCCGAGTGGTATGACCGTTGGACTGCCAAGTCAAAGGCCGCAAGTTCAAATCCCGGCACGCACCAATGTCTTTTCGAATTCATGTGCGTACTAAAAATTAGTTATCAGTTGCTAAAAACGGTGAAGGAAAACATCGTGAGGAAACCGGCATACCTGAGAGATTTTTCAACGGTGTGTAAAGCCATGTCAGAGGCCTACAGGCGGTTTAAACTCTGACACCAGGTTGTTCATCAACCATACGATAAGAAGAAGACATAAAATTGTTTAATGTAATAATTAACATTGAACATTAGACTTAAATCGGCTGAAGCGCGTTTACAAAAGTAACAGTACTACGAAACTACGATACATCGCATGAAACTTATTGATCCAGTTTTGAACTTTCCCAGTTAATCTCAACACGTTGGAGATCCAAATATAGATAAACTAAACACCCTAATAGTTTCGGCTATCATCCCAACATTACGGAATCACATGCAACTTCCCACGGAATTCCGGAACCTAGAAACTTTACGGACAAAACTCCTACGGAACCTTTCGTATCAATAAAACAAATAGTTTTACTCTGGTTTTACTTTGAAAACTGACGTTCGGAAAACTCACAAAAAATTGACCAAAAACTCTTTGGAGAAATACGCTAATATTTTAATACGAAATGCGTGTATCGGTTTGTTACGTATCTGGACCATTGACCCGTATTTGATAAACATTGTTACTTTACGTCCCGATAGGTGCAGTAGCTAAGCGATTGGACTGCTGCGCTAAGGGTTGCGGGTTCGATTCCTGCACGGGACAAACATTTGTGCAATCCGCAGATATTTTGCAACAAGTGTTTGTGTATTTGATATTACATGTTTGTAAAATACACCCACGATACAGGAGAAATTCCTAGTGAATCTAGAAGCGGCTTAAACGAAACCTTATAGACAGAACGTAGGCTTCTTTTTGCAGGGCGGAGGAAAGCGCAGGCAAAAGATAGTTTACTTACTATAAAGATAACCGACAGCCTTAATATAAAACTTACCTAAACATAAAATGAAACCTTATACTCTTAAGTATTAAAGTAAATAATAAAATGCTTGTAAGATAAAATCACCATCCAATCTTACACAAAAATAGAGTCATAACCATAAACAACAAAAATGATCAGTTACTTAATATTAATTGGTGCACCCTGACATTTTTAAGGGTCGCTCAGGATAGGGGTTTCCCCTGTTCCGTTGACAGGAGCGTTCAACACCATTAGGTCTGTCGACGGAGACAGGGGAGAATTTGGGGCAGTGTGTCGGACATAGGGGAAGAACTGGTTCAAGGACGCGCTCCACAACGCGGAATATTAAGTACCCACTGATTGCAGGACGAAGAATCTTGGTTGTTATTCAATTCATAGAGTTATTGATGATATATTTTGTTTATAAGTATATGGTTACTAGTAATGATGCTAGTATTAAGTAGATTCTAAAAAGGCATAAGGTCTATTTTTGATTGGCAGATAACTTTAATACTAAATTTCGTAATCCGAGATTAAAATTCAGGAATATTTTTTTGATATTGAGATGTGTATTCGATAACTGTCTGTAAGCTCGTTATTATTGTTTGCTAAACATTTCACTTCCTAAGATATACCCAAGTAGTATGATGGTAAAAAAAATTACCCTCCCCTAATGTAAAGTTAATAGGGGCAGACATGTATTCGATAAATTACGTGTTAAAAAGAAAGTACAAACTTTAAGATGTGTTAATCTATATATCACTTGACATCCTAGTGTTAATTAATATAGTAATTTCGATAAAAAAATTAAAACGCAAGACTGCCATGACAAAAAAGCGAACTAAAAAGTGAAAAATCAAGTTCCATCGCAGTCTGGGTACCTCTTAGATAAGACAGTGTTCCACAGAACGGTCCCCCGACTGCGATGGAACTTGTTTTTTTACTTTTTAGTTCGTTTTTTGTCATGGCAGTCGTGTTTTTTAATTTTTTTAATTATATTTTTTTATTGGTTTCATTTTTATAGCCTATGTTACTCGCGATAGTGTAAGGATTCTAACGACACTCCATACATCAAAATCGGTTCAGGCATTCAGAAGTTATGGTGGAATAAAGAACTGACATACATACATTCATACATACATACATGAACCCTGAAAACATTACACTCCTTTTTTTGGGCAGTCATGTAAAAAATTATCACTTCATATACGAACGATGTCGCCAGCATATCTGCAAGTGTACACAACACCGCGGCAATTAACGTAAATGTGTGATAATAATTATTACAATAAAGGTACATATCCATATTATTTCAGGTATAAACAATACGCGCGTAAAATAACAAGCCTCGGAACGCATGGCAAAGTATTCGCTTCACCGAATCTCGAATTAAATAACTGTCCGAACGACACACAATTAATTTATTGATTTTACGAGCGAATATCTCTGTTTACACGTCGGACTCCCAATTTTCCTGTACAATACATTGATGCATTACAAACGAATACAGTTTCGTATCTGCAGTTAGACCACAACATGGGAGCTCGAATTTTCAGAGTGGAGCATCTGATTCTACGAAACTTTTAAGTAATCACACTAATATTATAGAGGCGAAAGTTTGTGAGTGTGTTTGTATGTTTGTAACCACTTCACGCTCAAACGGCTGGACCAATTTTGTTAAAATTTTGTATGGAAGTAGCTGAAGCTACTTTTTATCCCAAAAAAACTACGCGAGGGTTAAAAGTTATGGAATCTTTTAACTCAATGGGACCGTTCCTGTACGCAAATATTTGTCTGTACCTCCCATCTCTGCAGGTAATATATTTATACTGATGTTTTCCTCTCGGAGTTTTTGCGGCGTTGCCAAACGTATGATGGATTGAAGTAAATTGGGCCGGATGAGAGCAGTCGATGTTCATCTCCAAATGGAGGGAACACTTGTTTTTCAGCAGCAAGTACACCATTGGCATTTTGAAAAAAAAAATGTTTGGAAGGGTGTAAGCGTTGGCTATACGATTTCGATGGCTTTAGTGAAAAGAATCTAGGAGTTTAGATAGAAAAAAAATAATTTCTCAAATTGGTGTCTAAATGACGAAGTTTTGTATGAATAGAAAAGTATGATAATATGAAAGAAGTACCTACGACCCCTAATGTGTCATACGAAAATAAAAAAAGGTTCCGAAGAATTGAGAACCTTCTCCTTTTTTTGAAGTCGGTAAAGCAGAAAAAAGCCAGCACTGGGATAAGATTTTAAGATATTATAAAAAATTTCGAAGTATTGTAATGAGAATAACTATTAAACTTATACATGATTCAAACTAAGATCCAAACCCACAAATACAAACAATTATTTGAAACATGCAAGCACCTCCAAATAATCATCAACATGTTTGCAGCCCGGTATCACCCACTGCTGGGTATAGACCTTCCTTTTTCCCTGCCAAGCCCCTCTATCTTCAGCGTCTAAGCTCTAAATAAAGCCACGCAAAAACCATACAACCAAAGACATGAAAGAGAGAAATTTCTATGTACTATCCCCCTCATACTATAATCATTTATCGTCAACAAGCTCATCACTAACATTAATATACTCCATTTAAATACATACTCTCGGGCACAGGCTTAACAACAAATCGACGATGACGAATTGGACGCCATGATTTAATAACCGATCGATACGTCACTGCAAAACTCAACAAATGTCTAACGAAACTAGGTCACGACATAATTTCAAAGGGCATACATTTAACATCACATATCATCACGACTGTACTCTCCGAGGGGTGCAGAGGCGCACATATAGTACTCCTGCATGTGTCTAGTTATGTTATAGGTCCCAATGCAAAAGGGGGCAAGCCTATCCGGACTCCGAGACTGAGAATGACGTAATGTATAAACTGAGTGAGTCTTTGCCCGACCCGATGAACTCATGCTCAGCAGTAGCCCTTAACAATCACTAGACCAACGCGCATACTTTAATATTACTATTATAACTATTATACCAAACTATGCTTTTTTTGTGTAGCCTCAATAATTTCCGACTGCTAAGCAAAGGCCTCTCGCCTGATTCTCCAATTTTTCACTATTCTTGGCTAGCACTGGCCTATTTATTTATTTATTATAAAGGGCCAAAGTTCGTACGTTTACATGGAAGATTTACCTAATCTTCGAAACCATCCATCCGATTTCCAAAATACTTCTACCAATATTTGGAATGAAACTTCAGGATGCAAATACGCTACTTTAATTCCAGGGAAGCCATAATAAAATCCGTGCATACAAAGTCGTGGACTAAATCTAGATACGGGGAGAAATATGATGGACTACATCTCCAGTGGCTACTAAAATTGATTTCTTAACTCCTACGAGAGCCTACTCAATATTTTACCTCTCGAAATTTCCATTCTACCCTCAGATTAGGGAGAGCATCAATTTTCTTCAATGGACATTTTTAAGGTATGAACTTTGACTATCGATTACGGGATTAAAAGGTGTCGAAAGGGAAAACAGGGGACTCGGAAATTGATACTATTCGTAATGGATTTCGTTCTTTGTCGTTCTGAGGAGTTTTTATTGTTTTGTTAGTGGCCAGGATTTCTTTGAGAGCAATCGTTTGACGGTACAACTAAGGGTAACTAAAAAAAAACCTTCAGACTCGGCTATAAAGCGGTAATCAATCGTAAATTACAGACATGATGATATGGCAATTTTACATGTCTATAGCTAGCAATTTAAGAATCTCGATTTACATTTCGGATTCCCATGTACGTTACCGTTCAGCCCCCTTAGACAAGTGGCAAAACGCTTGACAAATAGAAATAGAATAGAATGATAAATGTATGGGGATGACATAATGTTTCGACTATGTTATCGATGACATATGTATGTATGTCAAACCGATACATTTTTCATTCTATTCGATTTCTGTTCGTCAAGCGTTTTCCCACTTGTCTAAGGGGTCTGCTAAGATAAAACTGCACTGGTAACAGAACCACATAGTTTTCCATATTAAGGTACGTATTAGCTCTGCTATAGCTGACGACCTGATTGGCGTAGTGGCTAAGCGATTAGACTGCTGCGCTAAGGGTTCGATTCCCGCACGGGGCAAAAATTTGTGCGATCCATATTTGATTGTCCTCAGTCTGGGTATTTGTGTATGTGATATTCCATGTTTGTGAAACGCACCCACGACACAGGAGAAATTTCTAGTGTGGACTGACGTTTTTTTTTTAAAAAAAAGCTTATCTAAAGGACTGTGTAATTCAACCGTCAATACTTTTTCCCTTGTTAATAGCACGCATTCCTCTACGAATCGAGAACAAAACCTATTCATGCCGGCCATTGTAAGTACTCGAACGGATTTTGGCCGCAATTGCTATAATTAATTTAAAACCTTCATTGATTTAATGTAATACTAGCTGAAAGGGACGCTGCTAATAATTTGAAACTGTGCCAAGAGTTGAATCAATTTCAATGGCCTGTCAACGCGTGCGCGAATCTCAACGATTAATTAAATTTTGTATTAATTTTATTGGTCATTTGGGTTTACACTTCGATTAGAAATCGAGTAAATAAGCCACATCTTTTAAACTGGATCATCTATTTTATTGCACTGTGTAATGACTTCGCCAGTTATGTTATAGGTCCCAATGTAATAATGGACGAGCCTATTGCCTTCCACTAGACACTAATACATCGAGCTGCTACTAAGAAGTACCTAATGGAAAAACACCTTAACACTTTGCCCAACCCGGAATTCGAACCCAGCACCTCATGTTTAGCAGTGGCTTAACGACCACGAGACCCACAAGTCAATCAATGGTTATTCCATGGTTCGTTTATTCCAAACTCCTTAGCGACCTCCAATAACCTCTATTCTAAGAACCACGCTACAAGATACACTAACATAACTAATCGACATTAATATTGAAAACAAGCTTAAACCAACATGTATTGTTGAGATTAAATCCAATAAGTTGTTCTAACTAGCTTAGCTCCCACACAATACTGAGAAACCACGACGTTACATTAAATATCTGCTATAATAATAGTTGAAACTTGGTACCAGTATACATGAAGCTGTAGGCAAGTTAATGTCGAGTTTTAGAAATGTTAGGAGCAAATAACATACAGGGTTAAACGGAGAGGGTATATCTATCCAATAGGGGCGAAGACTAACCCGAAAGAAATCGAATAGAATGGACATTGTTATAGATAAAATAGTCAAAACATTATGTATTATACCATCCCCATACATAATTATATTTGGTTTCTATTCTTGTAGCGGTTTGCCACTTATCTAGGACCACTGCACTTTCCCATAGAATAGACCGTTGCAATGCAGTGAGACAGTCTTCTTCTTCGTATCGGCATGAGCCAATAGCTACGTGGAATAGGTCATGCTGTGGTGTAGAGATTGGTCAGTCAAAGGATGAAAGCGAGATTGTCCGTCCAGGGCGCGCCGGACGTCACTCGTGGACGCTCTCTAGTTGCACCCCAGTCCTTTCTTTCTTTTACTATCCCATAAAAGAAAGAAAGATAAGGCTAGTTTAATAACGATGCAAGCTTTATAAATCTTTACCTGTGTTTTAAATCTAACCTTACATACATACATAAAGTGACGCTTATTTCCACGAGGGGTAGGCAGAGACCACGGATTTCCATTTGCTAAATCTAACCTTAGGTACTTTATATTACATGTCGTCGATAGTCATAGCAAATATTCATAAACTCGCTCTTTGACAGTCCATACTAAGCGGCTCACTGTCTACTCTCATCGATATTTACCCTTATAAAGCCCTGACTGCTGCGTGCACTCAGCTCTCATAGGTACATAGGCATAGAAGTATTACATAGCTATATATTATGATCCATTATCAACGTCAAAACATCAGTTTTCCATATACGTTGACAGCCATTCCATATCAATGACAGCTGTTATCAATCAATCACAATTTGAGTATCGAACATAGTATTTTAAAAGCCGTTACAAAAATGCAGCCAGCCGGTATTTCTTTTCAACACCGGCATCAAATAAATTGATATCGTTCGCGTAACTCGGTAAGGATGTAAGCTTCGGAAACTTCAGAAAGTGAATTTAGAATCGAGTTGGATATAAATTTGTTATAAACAGGTTCAAGATTTCCGATTGGCGCGGACTAGGTGATAGCTTTTGGGTGGGGTTAATGTTTTTCAGACTGAGTCTTGGAATGCTATATTTTAAAAGAACAAAATACCTCTCTTACGATGCTAAAATGTATTTTACTTCTTAACTCTATTGACATCCCTATTGTTTGACATGCAAACGACAGTGACAGGTATAATTTAATAAAATATATTTTTTTTCAACACTGGCAATTTTAATGCGTTATGCGTTAAAGAAATGGTGTAGTAGGTCACGAGTTATAGATCGGATTACAAAGCGATTTCATGGGATAGCAGCTGAACATAGACAATTTTTTGGAGGTGACCCCGAAACAAAATGTTTACGAAAGATGTTAAATAATTTGATGCACAGATCTCCTGACTTAGCAATGTACTCCACATTGCTAAGTCAGGAGATCTGTGCATCAAATCGTGACCTACTACACCATTTCTTTAACAATAAGCCTTACATATACCTCCTAACATTACATAGTTATTATGTAAGCCTTAGTCACACTGAAGACGAAAACCTCCCCTATTTCCACTCACGTTCAAATAAAACAAAAGACCGTGACTCAAATTCCAGAATTCGTGTCTCAATCCAATTTAAATAGCACTGCGGTCTAATTGACATCCTAGGTACCTAGCAACAAGCCATAAAACATAGGTAAGTAGGCGTCGGCCAATGCCGGCCTATAAGTGGATAGAGGGCTTCAGAAGCCGTACGCGCCCTCGGCACAGCTTAATACCGAGCCAGCTACAATGTTTATAATTAATTATACCTTGGCTAATCTTCCACTACACGTCCCGCTATTTCTGTATGTAACGCTAGAAATATATATATTGATGAATTTGATTTTTTTACAAATAAAGGCAGTTTTTTTTGTAAATTACTGTAGAAGATATTTCAAGATAAACGTGTGTTTTTAACCATTCAAAAGCTAGTTATGAATAGAATAGAGAAATATTTATTCAGAATGGACAGTCAAAACACACGTAAAAATGAAATGGCTTATATCTACAACATAAATATTAATTAACAAAACAAAAATTGAATAAACGATAAATTTATGAGCTGCATTCCCTTGCCGATAAGGCTACCAACTCAGGATGTGCTGGCTGTGAAACGTGGGTTTTCAGTTGGCACTAAGCAGTGACAACTATCACACTAATATTATAAAGGTGAAACTTTGTGAGTGTGTTTGTGTGTATGTTTGTTACGTCTCCAAGCTCAAACGGCTAGACCGATTTTGCTAAAATTTGGTATGGAGGTAGGTGACACTTTGGATTAACATATAGGCTATTTATCCCGTGAAAATGTAGCGGATAACAACGCTGGGCGCAGCTAGTGAGAGATAAAAATCGAAAATGGGTTTCGTTATTGTTGACTTATTTAAAGAGTTTAACATATTTGTTTTGACATTATGTTCTTTTGCGTTTTCCAAAAAAAAACACTAAGAACCTTTAAAATATAAATTCCATACTTCCCAACTAAGAATACTTATCGCCATAGAAATAAATCATAAACTCTATCGCGATCCAAAAATAGTTCCAAATGGGGCCCAATTCCCACCATGCGATATCATTTGAAGGCAAGAGGAGGTCTATTAAAGTCCTGAATACGTATCGAGGGAGTCAATTCCATTACTGAATGCCTATTCCGGTCACAATTTGTTTCTAAACACGTATTCGCATTGGACTGTGCCTTGTATCAGGGATGGTCAACCTAATCGGTCGGACCAGTTTGGTCTTAATTATTGTCGATCTTTGCTATGTGTTGGTTACATTATTTCCCTGTTTCTGAAGTTATTTAAGTAGTTTAGGTAAGCGTTGGTGGTACTAAGTTAACATGAAGCGTTTTCAAGTAAACGTAGTTGGTCCTGTGATCATTGAAACGGGTTATCCATAGTATAAAGTAGATTGCATTAGAACATCTGACAAATTCGGTAACATAAAATGCCAAAGGCACAACTAGCAAACAATTCCTAACCCACCTAAACCATTACAAACTAAACCACTAACGTAAACCCACTTACTAAACTGAATACCCTTTTACCACACATAATTATGGAGCTAATGATTAGTTCGCTAATTCCTTTACACAGATTTCCCCGACAATCTTTACATACTTATACTATTCTCTGCGCAAAACCGGTTATTGTTTTCCGTTTCGACAACATTCTGTAGCGTACCTAAGGTTTTCAACCCCTGCCTTAGGCAGACGCGTCGGACCACGTGTGCAATTTGTTCCAGGAAATGGATGGGGTATCTTAATCCTTGCTTCCGAGGGAGCATGGAGCGAAAATAAAACGTATTTCAACGTAAATTTTTCATGAAAATTATTTAAATTAGACGGTTGGACGTCTTGTAATTTATGGTATGTGTTTTCTTGTTTTTATGCATATACTAGCTATACGCTGCGGTGTTACCCGCTTCGTTTTTTCGGGATAAAAAGCCTGTGTTAATACAGGGTGTCAGCTACCTCGATACCAAATTTCATCAAAATCGGTCCAGCCGTTTAATCGTGAAGAGGTGACAAACATACAAACACACTTACGAACTTGCGGCCTTATAATATAAGTGTGGTGTGATTTTATGTGTTTTATCTTCATGCATGTATGTACTTACGAAGGTAAGCTTAGGTGTGTAGGTGTCACTTTACTAGTTTAGAATTAACCAGATAAGTTGATAATAAACACTGACTGCGTCGTTGGTCTAGTGGTCGCAAAATGCAACTGCTGAGCACGAGGTCCTGATTTCTAATCACGGGCAAAGTGTTATTAAGTTTTTACGTTAGCTAATTCTCAGTAGCAGCACGGAGTGTAGATTTGTACCAACTTGATTCCGTTTGATGGCAATAGGCTCGCCCCATATTACATCGGAACCTATAACATACCTGGTGAAATGTAGGTGTACCTACTATAAGTACACCTCTGCTTACTCCTTTGGGGAATATAGGCGTGATGTAAAGTTATGTTTTATTTACATAAATATCGATTAGTTCAGCCGAAGGGTTAACGAGCCTAGTAGACATACGTACCACCATTTCAACCCTCATTGCCTCCTTAAAGAAGGCAATTCATCAGCATTTCCGTCACGCGCACCCATTTTATTACTGTAAGACACTCCGAGGGAATTCCGATATAACTAATAGGAATAGGATTTGTCAGGCATCCTTATTGAATCGACTTGATTTATTAATCGGGACGGGTTAGGTCGAGGATACGAAGGGTCCTATTCTATAAATTGATAGTTTTAACCGTCGCTCGATAGACGAGGTTTGCGTAAACGTTACGTTTACGCAAAAGCTACGGGAATGTAACGTGATAAAAATTTACATTTCAGTTTTCTGTTGTTATGCGAAATGTGGGTGTACTATATTTGCATCTCTGACTACCCTTTCGGAGAATACGGGCGTGATGTCGTTTTAGGATTCTAACTATCTCGACTTTGTATTAAAAGTATAACTAGCTTTTGCCCGCGGCTTCGCCCGCGTTAAGTACTATTTTAAACACCTTAGAGGGTTGAATTAAAAAAAAAAAGTAGCCTATGTCCTTTCTCAGGTCTAAAACTTTCAACATGACAAATTTTATCAAAATCCGTCTAGCGGTTTTTAGTCTTAAAGGTGTAACAGACAGACAGAGAGTTACTTTCACATTTATAATATTAGTATGGAAGTATGGCAACCCCCTCCCCCCCCTTCTAAAAGGGGGAGGCCTTTGTTCAACAGTGGACGTCTTTCGGCTGATGATGTTGATGATGGAAGTATGGATTAATATGGATAAGTAAGGATATATTATATCAATTGTGTGATACCTAAAACCCTCATCAGTTAACACAGTGATAACACATGACGATCAAATCCGTGCTTTACAAATTCCCTTTTGAATATTTTCGCTCGGCGCTCGGGGTGGGTGACGGCTCAGTAGGCCGGTTCAAAGCGGCTGATATAGCGCATAGCTATTAATGTACAGTATGACGTCATTTCAGAGTGCTATACACCACTTTTTGTGGTTGAACTGAGCGTGTGGTACCTGGTAAATGCAAACGTTCTATTTTTCTTCTTGGTCCATCGCGATTGCATTTTTCTAGGCTTTTTATATTGACACACTGATAGCCGAGTGTTATGACCTTAGGACTACCAAGTCAAAGGTCGCAAGTGCAAACCCCGGCACGCACCAATGTCTTTTAGAATTCATGTGCGTAATATAAATTAGTTATCAGTTGCTAAGAACGGTGAAGGAAAACATCGTAAGGAAACCGGCACACATGAGAGATTTTTCAACGGTGTGTAAAGCCATGTCAGAGGCCTACATGCGGTTTAAACTCTGACACCAGGTTGTACATCAACCACACGATAAGAAGAAGGTTTTAGACATAACATAACATCACGCCTGTATTCCCCGAAGGAGTAGGCAGAGGTGAACATGTAGTACACCCACATTTCGCCAGTTATGTTGTAAGTCCCAATGTAATAGGGGGCGAGCCTATTGCCATCAACCGGGCCCAAATCCAGACTACGTGCTGCTACTGAGAATTACCTAATGGAAAACTCAGTAACACTTTGCCCGACCCGGGATTTAAACCCAGGAAAATAAAAAGTAATAGTAAGTATGTGTACCTATATCAATATCGGTATACAATTTATGACTACCTGCGATATCCAATAAACCGATTCCAACTACGCAGCTAATGATATTTGGCATGCGATTACTTGATTATCCAATATACAGCCTAATGTAGGTCAAATGACTTGAAGTTAGCTAGCTGTAACTGTATGCAGGCACATACCAAGTAAGCTTGGAACTCGCATACTTGCATGTGCTACTGGCGATTCATATACCTACAATTGTATGTAGCGACTGCCTCGTTGGTCTAGTGGTCACTAAGCGCGACTGCTGAGCAAGAGGTCCTGAGTTCAAATCCCGGATCGGGCAGTGTTACTGAGTATTCCATTAGATAATTCTCAGTAGCAGCACGGAGTCTGGATTTGTGCTCGGTTGATGGCAATAGGCTCGCCCCCTATTACATTGGGACTTACAACATAACTGGCGAAATGTGGGCGTACTATATGTACACCTCTGCCTACCCCTTCGGGGACTACAGGCGTGATGTTATGTATGTAGCGATATTAAAAATTACATAAATACATCGGAGGTGTATAGAACACCCACATTTCGCCAGTTATGTTATAGGTCCCAAAGTAGGCGGCAAACCTATTACCACTAACCAGGCACAAATCCAGTCTCCGTGCTGCACAGAATTACCTAATGGAAAAACCCAGTAACACTTTGCCCTACTCGGAAATCGAACCGAGGTTCTCATGCTCAGCAGTCGCGCTTAGCTGATCGCTAGACCATAAGGCAGTTAAAAATGATTTTAGAAGATTTGAGTTTACATAATCATAAGAAAGAATTTATAACATTGTAGAAGCCAAAATAAGGTTTTGTAGGTAAGGTAACTTAAATATACATTTTTACAGATATCTGGACTAATCAGATATGATTTCATTTTATATGTTAACAAGTGAAATAGTAATATTTATTGTTATCAATATCATAAAAAAAATGTAAACATAGGCAAATAGGTTGTTATGAATAGGTTATATAATTGTTTATTTTTTTGTAATAATTATATGACGTAAGTAAATGATGCCCTGATTGACGCAGTGGCTAGGTAATTGGACTGCTGCGCTAAGGGTCGTGGGTTCGATTCCCACACAGGACAAAAAATTGTGTGATCCGCAGATGTTTGTCTCGAGTCTGGGTGTTTGCGTATGTGATATTTCATGTTTGCGAAACGCACCCACGATACAGGAGAAATTCATAGTGTGGGGCGACGTTATTTAAAAAAAAAATGTTATTATTATTTGTCCAATGGTCCTAGTACATAAAGAATATTAATCAAACCTCAGAGGCACGATATATTGCTTCAGAACTTCAATAAATCTAGGCACAGGTGACGCCAGATGTTCCTATCGTAAAAAGTCCCACAAAATAGTTATAAAACCTTCTCGAATATGAAAATATTTGTTCAAGATATGATCTTGGTTACAAGGGTCAATGGCCTAAGGGCTGCAAGGATACCAGCCCTTAAAATTAAATACTCAAAAAATTGACATTGTCTGATAATAGAGTTGTCCTTTATAGTGTTGTGGTCCGGACGGGTCCAAAGTTTGAGGGACGGATTTATACCGGTACTTATGAAGCTGGGTCAAACCCAGGCTACCTATTACACTTATCAATGTATGAGTATTGTTGTTTTGAGGTGCTCGTAGCGACGAGGCAACCGCGCAGATCAGTCGATTTGCGAGGTTAAGCCGTGCTCGCCGCGGTCAGTCTTGTGATGGGTGATCGTTTTCACATGTCAAAACCCCTCCGTGCTACGGAAGGCCGAAGCCGTTAAGCCGTTGGTCCTGCGCCTGATCTCTCTCCGGTCGTGTTTTACCGTCCCATCGGACTATGAGAGTGATGGAATAGGGAGTGCACCTGTGTTTGCGCGCACACTTGTGCACCATAATATCTCCTGCGTAGTTGGCTAGTCTCAGATGAGATCGGCCGCCGTGACCGAAATTCGGTCAGGAGAAGATTATAACAATAGACAAACCCCGGTTACGGGTGTCGTATTACTTACTTTTCCTGCACACTGTCGAGTCAATTTGTAACATAGTATTTCTCCTTTCGCAGGTCTGCTACGAGAAATTTCTTTATGAAATAAGCACTACCATTGTACTTTATGTTTCTCTTGTTGTTTCTATCTTATCTTGTAAGTACATAAATTGTTCAATAATAAATTAAGAATTACTTTTATCGTATGGTTGATGAACGACTGGTGTCAGAGTTTACACCGCCTGTAGGCCTCTGATATGGCTTTACACACTGTTGTAAAATCTGTCAGGTGTGCCGGTTTCCTCACGATGTTTTCCTTCACCGTTTTTAGCAACTGATTGCGACTTTAGACTTCAGTCCAACGGTCATACAACTCGGCTATCAGTGCTTCTTATGAAACGAAATATTGTCTGACGAATTGTGGGTGTATCAAAACATAGGGTTGTTCGGCCTGTCTCACACTCGGCCACCACTATTCCAGTCGATGGCAAATTGCGTCAATTGTTCGGAATATAACATGATGTATTGAAAATATGTTTCGAATTGAAACATTAAGGTGTTTACTGATGGCAATACTAATGATAACGTGTGATTGCCTCCATTGATGGGTACGCTTCACTTGGATTGAATAGCTTTATTTGCTTTGACGAACTGATTCTAGCAACTTAGTTGGTTAACCGATCATCGTGGGCATTGTTCTACCGGAAAAAAAGATAGAAAAAGTACACTGGTACATACAGACATATTACATAAAAGGAGAAAAAACCAACTAACTAAAAAACGAAATTAAAAATTTTAAGTAACCCCCGATACAACATTATTTATAGCTAAGTACCTCCCGATCACGTCAGCTTTAAAAAAACACCGCTTCATAATCGGTCCATTCGTTTAGGAGTTGATGCCGCATATTTTTATCTTCAAGGAATTATAATTTCGAAGCATAAGAACTTTTAAAGTAAACAACAGCTAATATAAAAGTTTGGAGAAAGAACAAAAGCCCTTAATTCAATTGCTTATACCACTCCAACGATATTCAGTCTCATGACCCAAATACAACCTGGATTACGAATCGAACCAATTGACCTAACATCAAAAACTACTACACATACACAACATAACCCAATTCCAGTCAGGCAGAGAACACGCTCCACTGGTTCAGAAATGTCTCCCTAATGTGATCGTTCGTCCGTCCGTCCGTTTAGTCGCGAAACACAATTTTTTCAGTGGCATTTTCTATTAATCACATTTTTTCACTCCATTGCTAGCGTTTTGATGAAATGTGTAGAAATATTGCGTTTTTATTTGGCAAAGCTGTTTTAAATTGGTAGTATACTTGTATGTGTGTATTCTTTTTGGTAAGTGTTGTTCGAGGGACGGATTAGGAATCTTTCGGTTGATGGGAAAGCGAATTGTAAGGAGTGATAGGTCCCAATGTAATAGGGGGCGAGCCTATTGCCATCAACCGGGCACAAATCTAGACTCCGTGCTGCTACTGAGAATTACCTATTGGAAAAACCCAAAAACACTTTGCCAGACCCGGGATTCGGGACTCGTTAGCGACCACTAGACCAACGAGGCAGTCATCATTAACAGCCAGGTATTAATTACCCACTGCTAGGTATAGCCCTCCGTTTTCCTCTGCCATCCTTTTTTGTTTTAAACGTATCTCATACATCTCATAAACGTATCATCATCATCAGCCGGAAGACGTCCACTGCTGGACAAAGGCCTCCCCCTTAGAACGCCACGTGAACGGTAACTTTTCATTTGCATCCACGTGCGTATCTTGCCCAAGTGTTATTCGCGGTCTTCTTATATCAACAACTCAACATGCCATAGGCCATATATTATGATGATCAGCAAAAAGTTCGCTTCTAATAAAAAAGGGATGAACCCGGGAACGCCCGATGAATGGCGATATTTTTTATAAAGAAAAACTTCGCCCCACACTCGGAATTTGTCCTGTATCGTGGTCGCGTTTTACAAACATGTTATATCACATACACAAACACCCAGACTCGTCTCAACCCGCAACCCTTAGCGCAGCAGTCCAATCGCTTAGCCACTGCGCCAAATGGATCGTCGATATGTTCTTTACATAATACTGAGGTATGATGTACAGCAAAATAAAGGTGTGAGCATTATGAATAATAATTCAGTCTACCACTTAATTACCGAGTGTATTTCGTTCCTATGCTCATTCTGCGCACGTTTGAATTCAAAGTGTTCGGTTTCAACCGGGAACAATTTGCTAGCCTATAAACACGTGCTGATTTTGTGTGTCGCATAATTTGATTTATTTAGGAGACTGGGTGGCAAAGTAATTGTCTTTTATGTGAGGTTTTCGAGTAAGAATAAATCGTCCCTACTTTGTATGCGGGTGCTGTCGGCAGATGAGAGAATCTATATGCGTCCGAGCAATTACGGGGAAAATATTAGCTTCATTAATTATGTTGCCGACTGCCTCGTTGTCTAGTGGGCGCTAAGCGCAAGGTCCTGGGTTCGAATCCCAGGCAAAGTATTACTGGGTTTTTACATCAGGTAATTCTCAGTAGCAGCACGGTGTTTGGATTTGTGCCCGGTTGATGGCAGGGCTCGTCCCCTATTATATGAGCACCTCTGCCAACCGCTTCGGGGAATTCAGGCGTGCTGTAATGTTATTAATTAGGAAAATTAAGCGCCTACTTTTCTCACTGCAAGAGGGATTTGTAGAGTTGAATATTGGTATCGATCAGCACACTTGCTCAATAAGTCTGCTCCTGTCATTTATTTAGTTAAACCAAACCTATACAAACAATATGATTTCCCATGAGAATATTTAGTTTTTGGATATATAGGTATAATAAATTGATGGAAAAGATTGAAGGTGAACGGTTATGATCAACCCTTTGTAGTAGTTCAAAACAATCAGTATACCTGATGATTTCTCAAGGGAGAATAGTAAGGAATCGATCACAGGTCTAGACGAGTGGCAACGCGCTTGTTGAAATGCAATCGGTTATAAATGTATGGGGATAACATGATGTTACGACTATGTACCTATACTATGACTTGTATATGTCAATCCCACACATTTTTCATTCTATTAGATTTCTATTCGTCTAGCGTTTTACCACTTTTTTGACGCTTGTTTTTATTATAATTTACACCTGTTATACTTGAATTGAATTGAAATATGTTTTTGTATAATCTGGTTATAGGACGTATATACACAGAAGGGATACAGTCTTCTTATCGTATGGTTGATGAACAACCTGGTGTCTGAGTTTAAACCGCCTGTAGGCCTCTGACATGGCTTTATACACCGTTGAAAAATCTCTCAGGTTTGCCAGTTTCCTCACGATGTTTTCCCTCACCGTTTTCAGCAACTGATAACTAATTTATAATACGAAAATGAATTCGAAAAGACATTGGTGCGTGCCGGGGTTCGAACTTACGACCTTTGACTTGGCAGTCCTACTGTCATACCACTCGGCTATCAGTGCTTAGAGATACAATAAGAAACAGGAAGATTAAAGAGTACAAAAAGAGAAATACACCATAAATAAAGGAGAGAGAGTGCAAGATACAGAATAATGGTAAGATATACTATACAAGGAAGTTTACTTTATTTTGTTCAGTGATCAACAAAGATACATTACGGCACTTATACTTATGATCTTGTGTCTAGATATTTACGAACATTTAACAGTTGCAAATACACCTACAATCTTGAAGTATAAGAATAATCTTACGGTGTATTTATTTTCAATCTGCGGCGTTATTTGCCTCAGACACACAGTAACGTATTTCTGTAATAAAGTTTTGGCATTACGCATCGGGATCACATTTCACCTACAGGTTGAAACGGTATGAAAATATTACTCTTTTGTTTACTTAGCCCCTGGTACTTTCACCAACCATCTGCGTCTTATGGAGTTTCAAACAAAATTATTAATGTTAAAGTTGTTGTACTTCTTCGACTGTATAGGTATGTACTTTTGGTAGATATTTAATATCGTGTCAGTCGGGAGTAATGTATTTAATTATTTCGGGCTTATTGCTGATGTTTCAATTATTTTCTTATAATGGTATTAATCTTAAAATTAATTAGTAAATACGGTTATCCAGCTCGTTTACTAAGAAATTAATTGAGCGTTTTCAGAAAGCATAAAGGACTGCTCAAAAAATATTTTTGGCTTTCAAATCTCAAGTATTATATTCCTGGACGTTTGTTAGGTCTCGTTTCAATTCCGACACACCATTCAAGCGAATATGACGATCAAAGACCAAATTGAAAAAGCCAAAACATTTTGTTACGTCGAATTTAATCAATTACCCGAACAAACCTCAATTACTTTTGCTGACAAAAACCGCAGATCTAATGAAGCAAGCCAGTAAAAACCGCATCGATCGGGCATCGCAAAGGTTGCGCTACGGGGGCCTTCCGCCACGGAAATTAACAGGAACAAAGCGTCATTTGCCACAGTGACGTCACAAACATAGAAACTAACGAAATGGGGAAAGTTTGCCCCCTCAAAAAAAGGATGTCCGTGTAATAACTTTTTTTTTCAACACGAGCAGAGTTTGATGAAATGTGCTGCCAGTTACAAAAACGAGGGACTCGGAGTTAAGTTTAGCTCCGTAGAATTGGGGATGAAAAAACTATTCCTGTTATTATTGATCGTATTGAACAAGATGAAACTGAGTGAAACTAAAATAACGATCTGTTAAAAATATCACTTTTGTAGATTAGTTTCAGTTCGGTGGAAAAGGAGAATGAAAAAGCTAATTATGATTTTAAGCAATTTGGACAAGATTAAACTAAAATCACAATATCTGATATAGAAGGACTTTTATACGTCTAAGAATGATGGACACGAGCGGGACTCGAACGCACGACCTTCACCGTACCGTGGCGCAGCTCTGCCAAGTGAGCTATCTGTTCCCTGCTCGCACCCATTGAATTTCAAGTTCCCTTTTAGTATTTTCTTCTTAAGGGTGATGACTTTTAGACGTGTGTTTTTTATAGAGGGTGAAAACTACATTCGATAATAAGTAATTGGTCATTGCACAAGATGCCAAACCATGCCAAAATTGTAAATAATTCGCATTATTTTAGATAAATCCGACACCTATAAATAACTTTAACATCTCAAAATCTCCCAATTAATAAGGATGAAAGTGTTAAATAACTAGGGTGTCAATTAATAAAGAAATGGGATAGCAGCAATCAGTCAGTGCGCACATTAATCCTAACTGATCGAAGGTACGAACCCGATACTGATGTTTTATGTAAACAAGGAACGGTGGTGACCCTATCAAGGAAGGTAACACCACTAAATTAACGTGATCGCCATTTATATTGTTGTCATTTTAATGACTTTATTTTATGTTATGAGGACTGTCTTCTATTTTGTGGTTCTTGAGGACTGAAACATTAATATTTATGGTCAGAAATGATTACTGCTTTTAAAATTAAAAAATAATTGATGAATGAGTGCTTATTTCGTTTATTTATAGCCTTATTTCAGAACAGATTATTATGTACATACATATTTTATTAAATGTTTCACTTTTCTGTGTGCCCTTTGGCAAAAGCCTCCCCTAACATTTACCATTTCTCTCTCTTTTGAGTGATTAACGGAATATTTAATTATATCAATATATTCTGAATAAATTTCTCATTATATCCATAAATAAAGGTATTCTGTAAAAAAAAACACATACGAAATTTCATGGTTGATTTCCACGCTTTTTTTCCTTTACAGTTAGTCAGTGAAGTCTAACATTAACCTAGAATGTAAATACGCTTACACTTTCAAGTTTTAAACACACAATTTTGTACTTAAAGCTTATTCTTCCGTTTACATTTTTTTCAGTACAATTAAAATTCTCCGACAAAGTAGTTCATAATTATGACGAGCAAGAAGATTCTTAAACAGTTGACTCGACACCAACTGATACAGTACAACTCGTTAAGAACCCTAATTCGCTCGAGAGGCGTACTGAAACCTATATTAATAAAGTACCTAATAGGATCAGCGCGGAATTGATTCCGATACTGAATTGCTTTTGCAGTATTACCGGATGATACTTCAGTTCAATTTAGGCTCGCTCAACCGTTGAGGTACTCAAATTGCAAGTTTTTTTTTTTATATTGATGGATTTTAAAATGTAAAATTGGAAGTTTGATTCGTTTCGATTTTACTGCAACCTACCTAGAAGTTTCACGTGTATTTTACGCATATTAAAAAATTATAACTGGCCAGGATAAGGGGAATTGGAAACTCAAGGGAGAATTCTTTGCAGTGGGAGACTGATTAGGCTATTTAAAAACCTACAATGTACCTGCCGTGTAGGTGCCGTGTGGTATCCGGCCTAGAATTGACCACCCCGTTTCCTCCCGTGGGTGTCGTAAGAGGCGACTAAGGGAAAATTCAGAAGATGGGCAGCAGCGTCTTCTGTAGCTTCACCACCAATACTGCGATCCCCAAGCCGCTTGCCAAGCGTGGGGATTATGGCAAACCCCCCCCGCTTAAACGGGGAGGCCTATGTTCAACAGTGGACGTCTTTGGCTGATGATGAATGTACCTGCCAAACTTGCAATTAAAATAACGCATTTGATTTTGTCTGGCCACACTCTGATCGTCGCCTGCAACCATTCAACTTCTGGGCCACGAAAATGAATGGTATCACTAATAGGTACCCGCAAAAAAAAACACAAATGATAATCAAAGGGTCTCCACAAAGTATATCGTTTCCAAGCAATTTCCTCTAGATAAAACTGACGGCAAGGAAACGGGAAAACGATAACGGCCCTTTAAAAGTAAAATAAAGGTTATTTCCTCCCGAAAATATTGTGACAGGCTGTTAAATAAACGTGAACCGATTGATTTCAGTGTCCGCTGCTAATGGACAGTCCGAAACATCCCTTAGGCCGAGGACACACTTGCAAACTAATTGTACTTGCGACAATCGCACTATTGCACACAAGTAACAATCGGAAACTTTGTATTTCTCTATACCGATTGCTGCGTGCAACTGTCGCTTAGTGCGCGCGTCTTCGATGCAACTATGATATTGCATAAATTTGCAGGGCCACGCCATTTCAGAGGCTGCAGATGAATCGTTTTGCAACTACCGCAAAAGTGTGCGCACCTAAAACCTAAATTATAAAAATATTAGATTTTTATAATTTTCTGTGGTCCGTGCAACTATCGCACACGATGATATTATGTCAAAAGTGTAGATACGTCATATGCTAACAAAATTAACGAGAAAATTGTGCTTAACTCTGAGTCCGAACTGCACTAGTTTTATGTCGAGCAAGAAGATTCTTAAACAGTTGACTCGACACCAACTGATACAGTACAACTCGTTAAGAACCCTAATTCGCTCGAGAGGCGAACTGAAACCTATATTAATAAAGTACCTAATAGGATCAGCGCGGAATTGATTCCGATACTGAATTGCTTTTGCAGTATTACCGGATGATACTTCAGTTCAATTTAGGCTCGCTCAACCGTTGAGGTACTCAAATTGCAAGTTTTTTTTTTTATATTGATGGATTTTAAAATGTAAAATTGGAAGTTTGATTCGTTTCGATTTTACTGCAACCTACCTAGAAGTTTCACGTGTATTTTACGCATATTAAAAAATTATAACTGGCCAGGATAAGGGGAATTGGAAACTCAAGGGAGAATTCTTTGCAGTGGGAGACTGATTAGGCTATTTAAAAACCTACAATGTACCTGCCGTGTAGGTGCCGTGTGGTATCCGGCCTAGAATTGACCACCCCGTTTCCTCCCGTGGGTGTCGTAAGAGGCGACTAAGGGAAAATTCAGAAGATGGGCAGCAGCGTCTTCTGTAGCTTCACCACCAATACTGCGATCCCCAAGCCGCTTGCCAAGCGTGGGGATTATGGCAAACCCCCCCCGCTTAAACGGGGAGGCCTATGTTCAACAGTGGACGTCTTTGGCTGATGATGAATGTACCTGCCAAACTTGCAATTAAAATAACGCATTTGATTTTGTCTGGCCACACTCTGATCGTCGCCTGCAACCATTCAACTTCTGGGCCACGAAAATGAATGGTATCACTAATAGGTACCCGCAAAAAAAAACACAAATGATAATCAAAGGGTCTCCACAAAGTATATCGTTTCCAAGCAATTTCCTCTAGATAAAACTGACGGCAAGGAAACGGGAAAACGATAACGGCCCTTTAAAAGTAAAATAAAGGTTATTTCCTCCCGAAAATATTGTGACAGGCTGTTAAATAAACGTGAACCGATTGATTTCAGTGTCCGCTGCTAATGGACAGTCCGAAACATCCCTTAGGCCGAGGACACACTTGCAAACTAATTGTACTTGCGACAATCGCACTATTGCACACAAGTAACAATCGGAAACTTTGTATTTCTCTATACCGATTGCTGCGTGCAACTGTCGCTTAGTGCGCGCGTCTTCGATGCAACTATGATATTGCATAAATTTGCAGGGCCACGCCATTTCAGAGGCTGCAGATGAATCGTTTTGCAACTACCGCAAAAGTGTGCGCACCTAAAACCTAAATTATAAAAATATTAGATTTTTATAATTTTCTGTGGTCCGTGCAACTATCGCACACGATGATATTATGTCAAAAGTGTAGATACGTCATATGCTAACAAAATTAACGAGAAAATTGTGCTTAACTCTGAGTCCGAACTGCACTAGTTTTATGTCAAATCGGACAACAATTTGTACTACCCAAGACTACAATTGTCCCCTTTTCAAGTCTTTAAAATGACCGCGTTATTAAAATATCTGTACTTTATGAAATATCATTGCTCGCACAGCAATTAATTGCAAGTGTGTATTCTGCCATATAGCAAATATAGCTGGCGATAAGTCAATATTATTCTCCTTTGGGCCGCAAGTGTTATTGGTTTCGACGTTTTCGGGTCGCGCTTGACAGTTTTGGGATGAAATGAGGCTTTGATGAGGCGCACACAGGTGGTGTGGTGGTGTTAGGACTTATTTAGGGCTAGTTTAGACGTTGAGATTAGACCGTAGTGAATGGTACTCTGTTCTTTGCTTACCGCAAAAAATAGGCGTGAATTTAAGGATGTAAAAAGGAATTAGACGATTGACGTTGACTTTATACTGTATAATGAGCATTAAAAATGTTATTTGAGTAGTAGATTAACAAAATCAATGTTACCAAACAAAACCAAGGCGGTTTTCTTAAGTTTTAGACAATGCTTACAAGATAACATACAATAGGCAAGGGTTACAGCAGTTGTGTACAGACACAATTATAAAACTTTTACTTAAATTAAGTTTCATCCAAATATTTCTTCTTTTTTCCTCTGCTATAATTTTAGTCCAACTTACAGTCACGCTTGGCCTCACTAACGATCATAAAACTAGAACAAAACTAGAGGCCGCAAAAAATTGTGATAGATAAAATTCAGACAGTTTCATACTTCGATAAAAACTCTCGAACCATCCATCATAGTGTCGGAGCAGACTAAAGTTGTCGAAAACACATCTGGGTACAGGGACGATATAGATACTTTTTCCCGTGACTTCGTTTCATGGAAACTCACCAACCAGGATCCTTCCTCAGTATGTTTACGGCGATTTTTTAAGGAATTTTGAATAAAGCGTTTAGCAATAATTTGTACCTCTAAAAACAAACTAAATATGGCAAACTTTTACGAAGTTATACCATTTAAAATTTTATTGTGAGACTGAGATGGCATTATAGGATGGTGACGTCATTCTCCTGCAGTATCGCCCCGTCCATTAAGCGCTTAGCGCGAGAAGGATTGAAAATACCCCCTCCACAAATTTGAAAACACTATATTTCCTTCATAAAACATGGATTTTATAATTTTTTCAGTTTTCAGATCCCTTTTAAAGCCGTTTTCAGAATCTAACTACAGATTTTATTTCCAACGTAATTTTTTCAAGTCCATTAAGAATAAAGTTTATTTGAAGCCAGATTTGCGCAAAAGCTTTAAAGGTAATTGGGCTAGTCTGAATCTAAACTCTGTACGGGGAAAATATTCGTGTGGTCCTATCAGATATTACACATACCATGAGTGAAATCTATCCACGAAACGGCAGGAATGTGGGACAAAAACGATGAAAAGTTTGATAAGGAAGTAGACACCGTATTCTACAGAACCTCAGTTACTTCTAACAACTACTGACCACTGCTGATTAAATTAGCCGAAACTGAGATCAATCAAGTAATAGCGAGCCAACAGGCATACATCCACCAGCTATTAAAAAAGACACCAACATAAAACTAGAAAATAAACACAAATTTCACATGACTGGAACATAAAAGGACTATTTGTATTAAAAAACTGCGTCCACATAGGATTGATAGTATCAGTCGTTCGCTGCACACTCCGATGACGTCACGAAATCCTATTGGAAAATTGGATTTAAACTACCATTCGAAATAATACCCGAACGCCCGACATGTCCATTGGTGCGAATATTTGTCAGATTCCTTTTACCAATGAATATTATTTATTTATTCAACTACCCTCGTTAATATTTTTGTCTCTATACCTATATATAACTAGCATCCGCCCGCGTGGATTTCAAATATTTTATATAGCCTTACTCGATAAATGGTCTATCTAACACATAAATAATTTTTCAATTCGAACCTGTAATTCCTGATATAGCGCGTTCAACTAAACAAACTCTTCAGCTTTATAATATCAGTATTTTAAAATAGATATATTTAAAAAAAACATCGCCCCACACTAGGAATTACTCCTGTGTCATGGGAGCGTTTCACAAACATGATATATCACATACACAAACACCCAGACTCGGGACAAACATTTGCGGGTCACACAATTTTTTGCCCCTTGCGGGAATAGAACCGGCAACCCTTAGCGTAGCAGTCCAAATGCCTAGCCACTGCGCCAATTAGGTCGTCATATTTTTTATACTTATTATCTTACACTTCTGAAAATCATCAGTGCGTATCATTTACGTTTGTACGTACCTAAGTCCTTTGATTGTGTCGTTAGATAAGAAACCTCCATTTCGTGGGAGATACCGAGCTGATCATTTCGATCATTAGATTACTTAGAAGATGAATTGTCAAGATATCATAAGGATCTGCACAAGAGGGTACTCCGTACTGTTGTGTCTTTAAATGCAGTCTATCCAGTGTACTTACCAGAGATATATCTTCAATACGCCTTTTAAGATGGTCATTATGTATTGAACCCTAACTGCACTTTCAAAACAGCCCTTTTTAACAGTCGGAGCATTTGCAAACCTCGTTTTACTTTAGAAAAGCTTTTTCCTGTCAATATTTAGGGCTGCAAGAAGCTTGGTACTACTTTTTTAGTATTCATTGAACCCTCAGCTGGGAAAGCGTCTCCTACATCAGCTTTCTTCTTTCAATCGGCGACATTATTTGCGATTAATGCTCAGTTGATCTATCCTGATCATCACACAACCTTCGCCGCGATCGCGCTAGATACATTTAGTACTATCAACATTTTAACATTGACTTCGCCGCTTCAAACCAAGCTCTGACCTACTGAAATGTCTGCTGTGGATGACATCAGCTGAGCGGTCGACTCTAACGAAGGAGCTTGCTACTACTTTTTTAGCCTTATTGAACCCACTGTTGGGAAAGCGCCACTTTCCTCAGCTTTTTTCTTAAAATCCTCGACATTTTTTGCGATTGTTAGCCGAGTACTCTATTGATCTATACAGATCATAACACCACCTTCGTTGCGGTCGACCTTGATATATTTTAAAGTTAATCATAAAAAAACATTTATTCAAAATAGACTCAAAAAAGTACTTTTTGAACGTCAAATTACATCAAGACAGCCCCTAAAACGCCCGCCCTAGCACTAAGAAGCGGTCACCGCTTCTTAGTGCTATAGCTAGCTGGGTAAAAGAATCGGTAAAATGGCTTTTTTAGCACTACTATCAATGTTTTAACATTGAATTCGTCGCTTCAATCCAAGCTCTGACCTACTGAACTGTCTGCTGTGGATGACATCAGCTGAGCGCTCGCCGCTAACTATATCCTTATTAACACGGCAGACCCAACACTATAAATAACTCGTTATTTGTAACACTACTTCTTTCTTATATTATTGTACCAGGTTGAATCAAATCCAGGGCAATGACCTCTTCCCTAGAAGGAAACTTAGACCACTAAGCTATTTTATGTACCTACTCGCATAATATAATACATTGTAGATACGTATAAACATAGTATAAGGTATATTATTATATTTTATATGAACTATAGTTTCATTCTTATGACGTGTTGGTGATTTGAATTCAGACTAATTTAGAGTTTTCATCACATTATTCTACATTCTTGGTTAATAGTGTCTTAAAATTACTTTGTATAAGTGACACAAAATTAGTCACAACAATGAGAATATTCCAATCGACTGATCAATAAAACCAAATAAATCAAACAACAATTTTAATCCAATGCACGACTCAATCTCTAAAAATCCTAAACAAATCAAACAACATAAAGTTAAACAATAAAACAAACAAAACAGACAATTAATTACCAAATCAGTTTAGGACAGAATTAGACAACGCTTTGAAATCACATTTCAGTGGCCTTCAATAGAGTTTATCAGAATCAACCGGCAGCCAGCCATGCGTAATAATTCTGCCCACAACTGGATGAAAGCGGTTCCTTCTGTTAATCACCGTCCTAGAATAATTGTGACCTTTCGTTTAGCGTATTAGTTGGTTTCTAATCCAATTAGACGCTGAAACATTCTTACAGAACAAGACTGTGTCTCACCACCACAGATGACACAATTGCTATAGAGACCGCAAGAATCGATCTTCTATTATTGAAATACTTGATTTGTTAGTGTGAACCTACGCTATGAGTAATCAGAAGATCTAAATCTAAGGTGAAAAAATCTTAAATATAGTCTTTTATATCTGCTGTGATAATAACGTCTTTTCTGCCGTGTGGTATCCGGCCTAGAATTGACCTCCCCCTTTCCTCCCGTGGGTGTCGTAAGAGGCGGCTAAGGGAAAATCCAGAAGATGGGAGCAGCGCCTTCTGTAACTTGACCACCAACACTGCGATCCCCAAGCCGCTTGCCAAGCGTGGTGATTATGGCAACCCCCCCCCCCTCCCTCCCTTTCAAAAAGGGGGAGGCCTTTGTTCAGCAGTGGACGTCTTCCGGCTGATGATGATGATGAAATAATAACAGCCTATAACTGCCCCACTGCAGGGCAAAGGCGTCATCTCAGAAGGATTGAGCATTGTTAACCACGTTAGCCCACTTCGGATTGGCGATTTCAGATAATTAAATCCAGATTTCCTCACGATATTTCCCGTCACCGTTAGTCAGTGGTGTCTTGGAATATCTGAGAAAGTATTTCTGACATTGATAAAGTTACACTGATAACTTGCCTTGTGCCAAAAAAATCCTGAACACATGTATAATAGGCAAAACTATTTTTTATTCCCCGAACGAAAGTCAACAGTTTTCATAAATCATAAAAATATTTAAATAAAATTCCTCTATAAAATATTCTACCTGTAAAGAAACAATAATACCTGCAACATGCGAATTATTCCAGTGAATACCGGACAATAGCAGTTACCGGCAGTTATAAACCGGGTCAGACCGGTAAAAACCGGTTTTCGCTAGACCCGCTAGATGGTGTGCAATATGAAATAAATTAATCTAGGTCATCAGTATTGTTTTAAATCCCGGCGATATTGATTTGTGTGAACAATGCCTCGTGACCAAACAAAAGGATATTTCTATATCTATTATAATATCTATGCAAAACCAGAGTGAATATTCTCTCTTACTAAGGTTTTTATAGCTTTGGATTTTTGCCCTCTATAAACAAAAAGATCGTAGTTTCTGGCTACTCCAACGGTAAAATAGCGTGACTTTTACCACACATAACAAAACATTACGTCTGTACTCCCCGAAGGGGTAGGCAGTGGTGTACATATAGTACACCCAGTTTCCAGATATGTTGTAAGTCCCCACGTAATAGGGGGCGAGCCTATTGCCATCAACCGGGCAAATCCAGACTTCGTGCTCCTACTGTGAATTACCTAATGAGGAAAACCCAGTAAACACTTTGCCCGACCCAGGATTCGAACCTAGGACTTAATGCTCAGCAGTCGCGCTTAGCGACCACTACACTAACAAAGTCACCACCAAAGCCACAATACATGCTTCTATATAAACAAGTTTTAATTTTATTTAAATTAATAAGACACTTCGCTAACAACAAAATTTCCTCAACAAGAAGGGCCCCTAATACTGCAACGTTCTACACAACATTTTCAAAGAATAATAAAGTGAGGTTTACTTGGAAAGTTGAACTTGCAAACTTCAATTAATTCTCTACTCAAGAAACTTGGATGGGATGTCAAAATATGATCAACTCAGACAACTTTGATTAAAATTGAACGAGATAAAATGAGGGGTTTAAAACCTTTGAGAGTGCAGCAGTGCAGTGAACGCTGTTTCAGATGGTTAAGCTAACTCAAGCTTATGATACGATAACAATGGTAGCTACATTTTTTTAAACGGCTCCCTACACTAGGAATTTCTACTGTATCGTGGGTGCGTTTCACAAATAAAATCTCACATACACAAACACCCTAACTCGGGACAAACATCTGCGGATCCCAGTGGCTAAGCAATTGGACTGCTGCGCTTAGGGTTGCGGGTACGATTCTCGCACGGGACAAAAATTTGATTGATCCGCAGACGTTTGTCCCGAGTCTGGGTGTTTGTGTAAGAAACACCTTGTGTGAGGCACTGTTTTTCTAAAAAAAGAAAAAAAGTTGTCCGCATTGAAATTAGAACAGAAACAACGATTTTATCAAATTTAAAATATAAGGGATTTTTGTAATGAGTACTAGTATTGCTGTACAATGCTCCGTATGTAATATCGATGAGCATATTCTAATTCATCGGGCCCACGCCAAAAATAACAAATATTGTAACTATTATTGTGATTGAAAACAAAAACCCAAATGTATAAAAAATACAATTCTAAATAACAAATTGTTATTTCATACCACAATTACATGACAGCAAACCCCACACACAACACTTAACCCAAACCAACACCATTAAAAATGAACAACAAAAATCGCTAACCGACTTCTAATTAAAATGAAACAATACAAAAATAACAAAGCCTGGTTTTAGCCTCCAAAATATTACCACTGAGGTTTCAAACAATAGTATATGTACTTAGGAACGTGACCATACAATCTATATGTATGTATGTAGTACATACATATGTACAGATGTTTATGTATGAGAGAGACTCGTTGCTACGTAGCTACCGCGCAGATCAGTCGATTTGCGAGGTTAGAGCGTGCTCGCCGCGGTCAGTCTTGTGATGGGTGACCGTTTTTACATGTCGAGACCTCTCCGTGCTTCGGATGGCACGTTAAGCCGTTGGTCCTGCGCCTGATCTCTCTCCGATCGTGGCGGTCTACCGTCCCATCGGACTATGAGTGTGAGGGAATAGGGAGAGCTCCTGTGTTTGCGCGCATACTTGTGCACTATAATAATATCTCCTGCGTAGTTGGCTAGTCCCAGATGAGATCGGCCGCCGTGACCGAAATTCGGTCAGGAGAACATTATTATTATGTGTAAGATATTATTGTTTTACTGGCGCCGCGCTTGCTGCGAACACCAGACACAAAACGCTCGAGTTTAAGAATTTTATACAAATAATTTTATTCTATTCTACTATATCCTGCGTTGGTCTGGTTATGCTTAGTTTATGGTAATAGGCTCGCTATCATATCTATTGCAAACCTACAACATAAGTTGCCTTCTGGACATACAGACATAATTATTATCTAACCTGAATATATTTCATCGTCATCATTATCAGTCTAGGGTAGCCACTACTACGTGTAGTATGTAGGTAGATTTCCTATTTTCTTTTACCAAAGGTCCTCCTCTGTTCGAAGCGTTCTAGAAAATTTCGTCCACCAATGAGCTAGGTTCTTGCAGGATAATTATATAATTCAGTCTTTTTTCACATCCTGAATTATCTTTATTGAACACAAGAAGAAGGAACTAAAACACTTACAGTACAATCTCCATCTACGAAAATTACGTCCAAAATAATCGAGTTACAAAAGGATTACCCGAAACATCCAATCTTCGTACATCCAAAACTCGAGGCATCAGTACTCCGAAGTACGGTAAATACATATAAGCTCCTTAAGAATTGTGTGGCGAGGATTGAGCAACGGAGCGCTACACCAAATGTACGCTGCAACTCCATACAAACTCCATAATGAATTCATTCTGAACTTTGAGACAAGTTATTCAATTTTGAACCTTATTATGGCTTTGATTCTTAGAGATTGAGGTGATTAATTTCGGAGTTATACGCGTAGCTTGGAAGTTTGGGTCGATGAACAGAAATTTTAAAGGGATTTTGTGGTATTTTATATTCACTTTTGAAAATTACTTAGCTCGTTTCTTCCTCGTATGAAAACAAAACCTCTTTTCATGATAGGTACCTCAAAAACAAGCTATGAGTTTACAGTAGTATAGATACTGGCAATTATTATTGATTACTATTCAGATACTCACGTTATTTTGAAATATAAGAAAACACTATCACAGTAACGCAGTGAGACAATAAGTTATTATTTTAATTTATTTAATTATCAATTTATTTTTTCATTTATGCAATCTTCTTCTTCTTAACGTATGGTTAATGAACAACCTGGTGTCAGAGTTAGAGAGAGAATGTGTAACCCGCCTGGTTTCTGACATGGCTTTACACACCGTTGAACAACCTCTCAGGTGTGCCGGTTTCCTCACAATGTTTTACTTCACCGTTTTTAGCAACTGATAAGTAGTTTGTAATACTCACATGAATTCGAAAAAACGTAGGTGCGTGCCGTAGTTTGAAATTCCGACCATTGACTTGGCAGTCTAACGGTCATATCACTCGGTTTCAGTACACATTTAAGCAATTACAACATATGGGGTTTTCTAATCAAGTTGCCTCAAGTTTCTAATCCTAGTAAACTAAATAACTAACTAGGTTGCCTAACAACATACGCGTACCTACTGAGTAATTCAGAAATAAAGAGCCAACATGTAGTTAGCGAACTGAAGCCTAAAGTTTAGAAACTTGGCACAAATCAACATTTGATTAGGTACGTCTAGACTTAGAATCTAGAATTATTTGTTTTACAACTAATTGAATATGCTGAATAACATTCAATTTAAATAACTCTTTAGTTTTCTAATTTATTGAGTCATTTCAGATTTATATTTTGATTTGCTTTAAATAAATAATGTTGACCCTTTACTCGTCCATATGAAAAAGCTATATCACACTAATATTATAAAGGCTAAAGTTTGTGAGTGTGTTTGTATGTTTGTTACCTCTTCACGCGCAAACGGCTAGACCGATTTTGATAAAAGTTGGTATGGGGTAGCTGACATCCTGGATAATCACATAGGATTTTGGCCTCGGAAAAACGTAGCGGGTAACACCGCGAGGCGGAGCTAGTACGCCTATAATTTGGGCATACGAAGGGTAAAGTCCCTTCGCTTATACTAGAAGTAACTAATTGAATTCGTATCCTATGGGAACTTTTTGAGGTATATTGTGAGTTTTGCCCTTTAAATAAATAACATATTCCTCCTCTTTCGACATAAACCATACCTACAATGAAAATAGCTTACAAGCCATTGGTACACGGTGTACCGAGGAATGAAGATTAGCTAGTCAACAGAGATCAAGGTGCGGTGGACGATCAGTTTAGTATCATAACTCGTAGAGAACAACATAACAAATATCGCAGAGAGTCACTAGCTTCATCGAGCGTGTTAGAGGGTCCATACAGGACGCCTAAGCCCAGCAGTGGACGTCTATAGGCTAAAACGACGACTTATGGAACCACTTCAATAATTCAAACTGTACCAAACACAACGGTCACAAATCCGGGTCAAATAACAACGCTTTATCAAAACCGTGGACATTGCTATCAAGGGTCCTTCGACCGTGCGGCGCCCGGATACCGGGTCGAGATACCCGGCTCGATATACCCGATACGATTGCCATTCCGCGCACGTGAGATTTGTTTGTATAAAAAGGTTGTAATAGTAGCGGATAGAATGTTTCCTATGCTTAGCTTAAAAAATAACTGGTGTTAGATAGAAAATAGAAAACAAAAAGTACAGTCAGCATAATAAGTAGCTGAACATTTAAATTTTATAACATACCATTAATTAAACAACAACTGTTTATATAGTCATCATCATCATCATCAGCTTTTAGATGACCGACTGCTGGGCATAAGCCTCCTCCCTTAAACGCCACTCTGTCCTGTTTTGGGCCTTTTGCATCCAGGTCTTTCCCTGTACAGCAGCGATATCGTCAGTCCACCTGGCTGGAGGTCTGCCAGGGGCGCTACTAAATCCTCTGGGCCACCACTCTGTTAAGGCCTTACTCCACCTGCCATCACTAAATCTTGCCAGATGGCCTGCCCAACTCCATTTGAGTTTGCTAATACGGTCACCTACGTCCGCTACCTTCGTCCTACGCCGGATATCCGTATTGCGAACTCGGTCTTTTAAGGAGAGTTTATATAGTAAAAAGTCTTAAATATCCTCAAAACATAATTTGGAACGTTTCTATAATTTGAAACAAGAACTAAATTGAATTTTGTTTTATTCAGTTATTTGACATACAGTTTCTTAACAAGTTAAAGTATTTATGATGCTGACTGTATCTATATGAAACACATAAAATCTTTATTTGATTTTTTGAGTATATTGTTCCATACAACAATTTGACCTTACTTAAGCTTTACATGCACTGACGCTAACTCATAATCATATCTAAAAATCGTACTCTCAACGTGAACAAAAATGGCAGTAATGTCAGGGACAAAACTTAAACATTACACAAAAAGAACACGCCAACACGACATAAGTACATTACGTTTCACAGAAACAACCTAACATTTACAAAAGACAGGAGAAACATTCAACTAAATCGCATCCCGGAGTACTATCTCACAGCCATTTAGTTCTCTTCGCTTTACACTAAAAATATACGAACTCAAATGTTCGACTGAGCCTCGCGAGACCCATCTAACTAACTGAATACTATACGTAATGTGTAAGATAAAAAGATCTAGAAGCTTTATATAGAGACATCAGGCAAGTTCATTTGCTTTACGAGATGAGAGCGAATGAGAGATGGACGGATGAATTCCTTGTAAATTGTCGAAGAGGATTGAAAAGGGAGTACTGCTATCTCCTCTATGCCATTTTAAATTTAAAATATATTAACTAAAGTGAAGAAAATCACACTATTATAAAGGCGAAAGTTTGTGATTTTGTATGTTTGTTACTTCTTCACGCTAAAACGGCTGGACCGATTTTGATAAAATTTGGTATGGAGGTAGCTGACACCGCGGAGCGCAATAATATTCATTCTTAAGAAAGGCGAATTGATGTCTGGTTGTGGATGTTGAAAGCCTGTGGTAGTGAAGGATGAAAATTTCAGAAAAGTCCTTTGCCTGAAATTAGAACCCCCCCCCCCTACTTCTCCTAAGGGGGAGGCTTTTGTTCAACATTGGACGTCTAACGATTATAATAATTTAAAAATGTAATTTATAAGTAGAAGTTTTAAATAAAGCTGATAATAATATAATATTTGTTTCTTCTTTGTTTTGTTGTTTTACCTTTTGTTTGTGCTGTGTCGAATAAATGATTTCCAATTCTAATTTTAATGGCTGATGATGTGTACCGACCACAATCCCTATACTGCTATTGTGATGCTAAATTTCAGAAAGGCAAGAATATCTTTTATAGCCTAGATCCATATGACGATGTGATAATCTTAGAATTCACGCCCCACTAGCATCTGCGACAAGAGCAATAAAAAAATGAGTTATCACATCATTCACAGCCAGACAGAATAAAGACATAAAAATATCATTTGCACTAAAATTTTAGAGGAACATTCAACGTCTGTTAGTCACAGATATGTACTTCTTCTTATCGTATGGTTGATGAACAACCTGGTGTCAGAGTTTAGACCGCCTGTAGGCCTCTGACATGGCTTTATACACCGTTGAAAAATCTCTCAGGTGTGCCGGTTTCCACACGATGTTTCCCCTCACCGTTTTTAGTACTTAATGATAACTAATTTATAATACGCACATGAACTCGAAAAGATTGGTGCGTGCCGGGGTTTGAACTTGCCACCTTTGACTTGGCAGTCCAACGGTCATACCACTCGGCTATCAGTGCTAGATATGGACTAACAAAAAAGGTTACCCATCAATATTTATTGTTGGCGAACGAACTGAAAATATTATCTGTCAATATTAGACCACGCACGGGCTTAGAAAACTCGAGGTACAAATTTAGATAGTCTTCTTTTACCCGAACAATTTAGATAGGTGCCTGTTATTTTGGACATTGGTCGGTTTATAGTAACAACGTATAATGGCCGTGTTACAATTTGTTTGGGTCGTAAAAGTGCTTTTAATGATGGTTATGGCGCTACTGCGTCTGAAGCTGTGGCAAAGCCACTTGTTTATTATGACATAAATACTGCTCTCGTGTGTTGTTTGACTGCTTTGCTTGTGATATTTTTATTGTGGGTTAATCATCGCTGAGATCAAATAAAACATACGTTCAAAATTCTAGTCATATTAAGCTTTCTGTTCTGTTCTGAGAGTTGATGAAAAAAACCGGGCAGTGCGAGTCGGACTCGCGCACGAAGGGTTCCGTACCATTATCTATAAAAACGGCAAAAATCACGTTTGTTGTTGCCCCCTTAAATATTTATTTTATTGTTTTTTAGTATTTGTTGTTATAGCGACATCAGAAATACATCATCTGTGACAATGTCAACTGTCTAACCATCACGGTTCATGAGATACAACTTGGTGACAGACGGACAGACGGACGAACGGACAACGGAGTCTTAGTAATAGGGTCCCGTTATACCCTTTGGGTACGGAACCCTAAAAAGAAGAAAACATTAAGGCTGATAAAAAATTTAACCAATATATACTTTATTATTTACTATATATCCCGGTTATACTCACGTGTGTATTCGGGAATGCCGAACTCGGCTCGCGACTCCGCCGCGTAACCAGCTTATGAATAAGGGCTCCGTTCGAGTTCGAAACTAGTCGGGCATTCCCGAATACACACGTGAGTATAACCGGGATATATAGAAAATAATATGGATAACACTCACGGAAGTTATTATAGTAAAATATATACTTTGTTTAAACTAAGTTTACTAAAAAACCTACATAATACGGTACGTCAATCGCTACGAGGCTACGAACTTGTAACCTGCTACGTGCGTAGTAATAAAAGCTACGAGGCGTAGCAAGTAGCGTTATAAGTTGAACAACTAACCGTGTTTCGCGCTCAAACATTTTAACACGACCGGCGGCCACTTAGTTAAATTATTTAAATTAATTCGGTTAAGTGTCCGCAAGCTTGTTCGAGATTTATGGGAGAGCTCTTTGGTGTTGGTAACTTTGGAAGAATAAGAATATAAACATTTTTATCATCGTCAGCCCATTGACGTGTACTTTTGAACTTTTGCCTCGATATTCCCGTAAAACTGACACAGTATGTTGTTTATATGATAGGGTGATGCTTTGTTTACTTGAATTCTCTTAGGGTGGGACTAAGAGCACTGATAGCCGAGTGGTATGACCGTTGGACTGCCAAGTCAAAGTTCGCAAGTTCAAAACCCGGCACGCACCAATGTCTTTTCGAATTCATGTGCGTACTATGAATTAGTTATCAGTTGCTAAAAACGGTGAAGGAAAACATCGTGAGGAAACCGGCACACCTGAGAGATTTTTCAACGGTGTGTAAAGCCATGTCAGCGGCCTACAGGCGGTTTAAACTCTGACACCAGGTTGTTCATCAACCATACGATAAGAAGAAGGGTGGGTTGCACCAATCGTCTGTTAACGTTAAGTCCGTACTTCAACGTTAAGTATGTAGGAAATTCTTATACAAGCGGCCATATTTAACGGTAATCAATATGTCAAAGTTGTTGGTGCAACTCATACTAAGTATTTTTATATGAAGGATTAAAAGATTTGTTTTAAGTTCAGAGAACTTCATGTTACGTTTGCAGAGGCGTTTGCGTTAATCTAGTCTACAGTGTCTATCTATACACCTACATTCCACCGCTCATTCTAATTACAACATCATAGATAGCTATTGTTATTCATCGTCTCCCGGGCACGCGTCATACGATTCGCTCTACTGTATACTGTCGAAAAAAGAAATAGTTTTCGAAATACGTCAAAATTTGCACACTTTCACAAACAAATCAATTTCAAGCACACTAAAAACGACGGAATAAAAACATTTGGCAAACATTTAGGCCATCAAAAACCAACGTATTCGTACAATCAACTCGACGTGTCTGTCTGAAATATTCAACAGCAATCGTTCAATTGGTGCGCGAATGCAAACGCAGCGTGATGCATTGATATGAGTTTGTATCAACCATTGATCGCTGTGTTCGGATAGTGAATTTTCAGGTACGCTGAGTTCGTATATAATATTTGTTTGACGTGACGTCGTTCGTTGACGTGGTATTAATAAAAAGTTCTTTATTTTATACCTTTTGACCGCCACGTCAATAACGAAAATCTGTGTTCTACACCCCTAGTGACAAATTCCTTCTTTCATACCGACTAAATAAGATTAAATAGAATTACACTAATATTATAAAGGCAAGGAAAATTTGTGAGTGTGTTTGTTACCTCTTCACGCGCAAACGGCTGGACCAAATTTGCTAAAATTAGTAGCTGACACCCTGGATTATCATATAGGCTATTTTTTATCCCGTAAAAATGTAGCGGGTGGGTCCGCAGGGCGCAGCTGGTATTAAATAAAATGTTTATCATGAACTGTAAAAAAGTATTCTTACATATACATAAGTATACATTCTATAAATGTATCGAGTAATGCACATTCGATACATTTACAGCTTACTTAAATTCCTTATATAATTATTATTTTAATATAAACTATATTTTTAAAAATCTTCGCTGTTGCTGCTTTTATTTGCCCCACTGCTGGGTATGACCTCTTTTTATGTGCCAATCGCAGTCATCATCAGCCGGAAGACGTCCACTGTTGGACCAAGAACGACAACTTGCCATTTGCATCCAAATAAAAATATTTTTTTACAACCAATCTACCGTGTTCGTGATAATTTTTTCTTCTCCGTATGAGAGGAGACTGTTATCCTATAGGACAGTTATAGGCTATAATAATTCTTCACTTATTATAAATTTTAAATTGATAAAGGAACTTTGAAAAATGATGGCCTCGAGCGGGCCTTCAACCTGCAAGCTTCGCTGATCCATACCGAAGCTCTGCCAACTGAGCTATCGAGTCACTGCACTGCTCGCACCCATCGAATTCCAAGTTCTCTTTTAGTATTTACGTCTTAAGGGTGCCAGACGTTATTAATATTTTTAGAATTTTCTATTTGACTCAATTGGCACCTCAGTTTCTGAAGCTTCATTGTCTCTCCGTTTATATGCCAGCCATAATGGCTTCAAAATGTAAATGGATCGTTAGCTGATTGTTTGGCCAGACGGCCGCGCTAGGCCACCGAAATCTTTTAATGGCCGCAATATGGATCGTTTTTATTTTAAACCTGTTTATTGATCACTGGGAATTGTTCAAAATACAATTTTGAGGACTAGAATTATGTAAATTGTGTTTATTGTCAATTCAGAAGACCAAAATAAATAATAAATTAATGCGAAATATATTTATATTAAAAGATACAGACAGCTTCAGATCTGGATTTGTGCCCGGTTAATGACAATACGCTTGCCCCTATTACATTGGGACGTATAACTGGCGAAATGTGGGTGTACTATAATATGCGCGCCTCTGCCTACCCCTTTAGGGAATACAGGCGTCATCATCATCAGCCGGAAAACGTCTATTGTTGAACATAGGCCTCCCCCTTTTAGAAGAGGGGGGGGGGGGGATTGCCAATCCCCACGCTTGGCAAGCGGCTTGGGGATCGCAGTATTGGTGGTCAAGTAACAGAAGACGCTGCTGCCCATCTTCTGCATTTTCCCTTAGTCGCCTCTTACGACACTCACGTGAGGAATCATCATCAGCCGTAAGGCGTCCACTGTTGAACGAAGGCCTCCTCCTTTTAGAAGGGGGGTGTTGCCATAATCCCCACGCTTGGCAAGCGGCTTGGGGATCGCAGTGTTGGTGGTCAAGTTACAGAAGACGCTGCTGCAAATCTTCTGGGTTTTCCCTTAGTCGCCTCTTACGACACCCACGGGAGGAAAGGGGGTGGTCAATTCTAGGCCGGATACCACACGGCACAGCAATACAGGCGTAATGTTATGTTAATAGATACAGCTCCTGCAATCACAAAAGTCAACGACATACTGCGAATTAAAAACCTTTGTAATTCCTTTTAATAACTGTAATACCAAGTGCTTTAAAAGCAGTTATAGAACACGGGCACAGCGCGGCGGGTGTACCCACTTAAGTGCGCTGCGCTTGACAAGCAACTACATCACAATCGATTCGACCTGACGACTCGATTGTTGCCTCGCTATGTGATTGGCATTCTGGCAGAAGCTGGTTTGATCTCCTTGACAATTACTTGATGTCCTGCAAATATTCACTCCGATTTCGGCGTTAATGTTTAAGATATGCTGTTTATTAAACGGAATTTAGAGCAAAATAATTGCACCATGCTGATTCGCATTGAGAAAACGGTACGAAACTGCGAACTAATTCAGTTTAGGTCCCCAAATGAGGTGGCCGTAGTCTTTCTGTCCAAAATCGATGTCTTGCTGTCCAAAATCAAATGGGCTATCTAACACTGAAAAAACTTTTCAAATCGGACCAGTAGTTCCTGAGATTAGCGAGTTGAAGCAAACAAACTCTTAAGCTTTATAATATTAGTATAGATTGGCGTTCTAATACAACGCATTTTCCGCGAGAAATATAATGTGAAGTCATAACATCATAGAGCTCTGATAAGACGTGTAAAGGCAGTCACCCGTGCATATCAATTCTGTGTTAATTAAGGAAGCAGGGTCTGACGAATGGTCATTAACGACCAACCCTACGAGATAGGTCTGATAAATGCTCGTAGACATGCAAGATCATCATCACGCTTGTATTCCCCCAAGAGCCGTGCAGAACAATAATGCACAGGTACCTATTTTTCAGTTTTAGCAATTAATTGAGCTTATCTTCACCATAAACCGCCACTAAAAGTTTTTTGAAAGGAAAACGTCTTTTTGTTTGAAAAAATGCTTAGTTGGAATAGACATGTTAAAAGGATGGATAAAAGAAGAGTGACAAAGCGAATATTTGAGGCGCATTCGCCTGGCCGCCTTAGTGGAGTATCGGGAAGGGAAAGACCTCTGCGAATACACTTTGACCAAATCGGAGGTGTGTTGCAAAAGGGTCAAATAAAGAGTAACCTTAACCGACGACCGTGTACGAGGAATGCGATGCGACTGAATGAGGCGAAAGAAGTAAGCCAGGATCGTAGCAAATGGAAATCCGTGGTCTGTGCCTACCCGGCTAGGAGACAAGCGTGACTTTATGTATGTACTAGTTGCGCCCCGCGGTGTTACCCACTACATTATTTCGGGATAAAAAGTAGCCTATATGTTAATACAGGGTGTCAGCTACCTCTATGCCAAATTTTAGTCATATCGGTTCAGCCGTTTGAGCGTGAAGAAGTAACAAACAGACAAACACACTCACAAACTTTCGGCTTTATAATAGCGTGATAGTGTGTAATACAGACTATATATATATGTATAGTGAACAACTCTTACAAATTTCGGCTCCATCAACAAACTATTTTATTACGAACATTACCCTTAATGAAGCTGTTAAACATAGTCCCAAAGAAAATTACCCTGTCGAAGCACCTACATAATACGTATAATTAGCTAGTGAGATCGGACCGCCGGATAAAACCGGTTACATCCAGTTTAATCCGGGGTTAACAGGTGTGCTAAAAGATACGTGGAGAGTGAAAGCGGTATCTTAATCTTTTATAAAAGAAATACGGTGTTATACATTCGTGGTGAGGCGAAAGGGGTGTTCCAGTATCGGAGGAATGGGAAATCCCTGGTTTGATTACCTCTATATATACATATGTACGTATAAGAAACAAGTGAGACTAAAGTGACAGTTAGAAATTCGATTATTGGTCAGTATAATCTTTATGAAACCTCTAGCACTTTAGTTAATATGTCAATAGGGTTGCATGGAAAATAAACAGAAGAAAGTGACAGAAACAAATGAAGACCTATTCATACATACCAACTTAAAACACATACATGAAGTGACACCTTTTTTCGCGGTCTACGGATTTAAATTTACCACGACCCTGGCAAAGCTATTACGTACTTAGTACCTACTAGTAGACCCGGTGAATTTCATACTGCCTTCGCACCATTGAAACCTTCCTTGGACTTCCAGAAATATTTCAAAACCAAAATTAGCCAAATCGGTCCAGCCGTTCTCAAGTTACCAATGACCAAAGGACACAGGGATTCATTTCTTTATATGTTCTAGCGGACCCGGCAGACGTCGTCCAGCCAAGAAAAGCAGCGCCACCTACCGGGTCCCGATTGTATTTTCAAAACATCCAGGAATCCATTGAAATATACACACTAAATTTAATCCAAATCGGTCCAGCCATTTAGTCATTTTTGACAAACACACGTACAGAAAATGTATATTTAATAAGATAATTACAGATAGATTTATGAACATTTTATCGGCCAGCAATAGCCTTATGCCTCGTGACAAATACCTAGTGTGGTTTAAAGTTAAAAGGCAGAGCTTGAAATGAACGCTAAGCTTCCCCGTCTTGCAAACCTTTTAAACTCGAGCGTGGTTTGAACGTCTGACCTTTACCGAATGAGAGTAATTTCACATTCCACGCGTTTTGAGCCGCAGTTCACGTGCATCGCGATCTCAAAGCCTGTGACATACTTGCTTCATATCTCTCCTGGTTTTAAAATAGAACTGCATTTTTCCAGGCTTTGGCAAAAGAAAGGGTTATGATTTTAGCAGTCTACGTATGTGCGTAAGTATGTTTGTTTGTATTTACGTGTGATCGACCGTAGCGCCTGAACCACTGAACCGATTTTGATGGATGAGATATTTTAAGAAAGTTACTCTATTATAAACATAATATTATAAGTAACATACAGACAGAGCTGCATATAATTATAAGGAGTATATAGTATTCTTCATAATCAGAAAGCAACATCATTCATCAACATTTTGTCTCTATGGTAATGGAGTCGAATTAAATATTCATTAAAAAAGTTGTCGAGCCCTCGCTGAGTTCGTCATCTTTTATGACTCCCTCAAACAAATTATAGTAAAAGCAATTATATACATCTGTTACCTATGTGCAATGTAGTTAAGTGTTTTTAAAATGAAAGCATTTCGCCATCAAACGTCAAAGTTTGACAAGGATACCTAGCATGTAAGACCACTGTAATTATGATTTGAAATAAATATAAAATAAAAAAATAGTAATCCTTAACCATCGCAAAATGTATACCCAAATCATGGATTCTATTTAACCTTTCGGAAAACCATAACACTGAAAAATAAAACAAGTGGAAACTTTTATTAAATGTAGAAACAAATGCAAAAGAGTTTCAAATCAAAATACGCTGTTTTGAACCGTACCCTTTATTCAATCCACAATGCTTTACCGTAGATACCACGGCCTATATCTACGCTTCAGCGAGTCGCAGTTTTGTTTTGTGAAGTTTATTTTGATGTCACCAACTGCCTATTTCGTTGCTTCAGCAAAAAATACTGGCTGTCTAAAATTTGAGATTGACACGCACAGTAATTATTTTTTTCAGGAATCTCTTTGGTGTGGATTCTATAAGTAATAAAAAGTAATATGAATACTGGGATCCAATTCAACGCCAGAGGCACTACAGAGGATTTTAGGAATTGTTTGGGTTCTCATAGGCTGACAAATTTAGTTTTGAGTTCCAAAAAATAAGCCAAAGTGGTGTGTAAAGAGTTGACAAAATCCGCCTTTTTAACATAACATATCATCGAGTCTGTATTCCCCGAAGGATTAGGCAGATATGCACATAAATTATAACAACATTTCGTCAATTATGTTTATATTCCTAAAGCAATAGGGGGCGAGCCTATTGCCATCAACCGGACACAAATCCAGACTCCGGTTTGTTACTGAGAATTACCCTAATGGGAAAACTCAGTAACACTATGCCCGACCCAGGATTCGAACCCAGGACCTCATGCTCAATAGTCACACTTAAGACCAACGAGGCAGTCTTTAAAATACCTACCCCACTGACAGGTTAGTAGGAAATGGACAACATTCACCTTTTTCACTGTTTAGAAAACCTACAAAGATTTTCCAAAGACTGAAAAAGGTCAACTTACTTTTTTTTCGGGACAAGCCCACCACTCTTGCCCATCACTGTAACTCCTGTAAGCCAGGATCTACAATGATAACTACTATAACCCTTGACTCGACTATCTCGGAACCCGCAACGAAATTAATCATAAAAGAATATAGAGGAGGAGTAGGAATAGAAAAAAAGTAGACGAATATAAAAGGTGAATTAACATACTCCACTGCAAAACAGGTATGACATTATCCAAAATTGTAACCAACCCCAATTGATTCTTAAACACCACTATACCCAACCGTAATCTCATAGCAATAATTCTCTTTCCCATTGAACATTAGTTTGTATCTCTATTTGTTCCAAAGCTCTATATTATTTTACCGGCGCTAGTCGACTCAATCGCGTTATTATTCCCTTTGTGCACATTCAAAGAAACATTTGTATCGTCTCATGTTTTCCAACAATCGTAACTTTCAGCAAAAAGGAATGTTTTCTATCTAAGAACATTACGTTTAATGTTGTAGCTATCGGGTGTAAATAGTGACAGTTTTGTCAAGAGAAAGGCGGTTTTTAAGTGAGTTTCAGTTCATAGATCCCTTCCGTTTATTAACAATTAGTCATTATGACTTTCGTGAGTGTTATTCATATTATTTACTCTATATACCGGTTTTTATTTACGTAAATATTCGGGAATGCCCGACTAGTTTCGACCTGTAACGGAGCCCTTATTCATGAGCTGGTGACGCGACGTGGTTGCGAGCCAAACCAGTTTGGTGAATATAAGTTTTTCCGAATATTGACGTGAGTGAATACCGGTATGTATACTATACATACCAATAATTAGTCATTATGCTTCGGAAGGCATGTTAAGCCGTGGGTTCTGCGCCTGATCTCCCTCCGGTCGTGTCGACTGTTGGCCTACATTTACTCATAATCCCGTCTCATCATCATCTTACCGACCCTGGCACTGACGTGTATTGACTGAGCTCAGAATCCAATACTTTTTGATCTCCATATTAGAAGGCCAGATGTCTTTTGAAGGCGTCCCCCTCAAGAAACAATTACAAAAACAAGCTACGCCCCGTGGTTACCCGCTACGTACATAGCCTATGTGTTAATCCAGAGTGTCAGCTAACCCCATACCAAATTTTAGCAAAATCGGTCCAGCCGTTTTGGCGTGAAGAGGTAACAAACATACAAACACACTGACAAACTTTCGTCTTTATAATAGAAGTGTGATACGAGTGTTTGCACACGCACAACCTCTCACCCTAAACTCATGAAAATAAGATCTCCTGTCGTGAGCATATAAAAGCGAGTAGATTCATGTCTCTACACAAAGAACCACTGTACCCGCATACGTAGCGTAAGTGATGTAGTTTCATTGTCAAAAACAGATTTTATAAGAAGCTTACTATGATCACAAACTGTAGCGGTATTGTCATTCAGATTCTACAAACTAAGAAAAATCACATCCCTACAATATCATGTTACAGAGAGCAAGAAAAATCAATTCCCGTTTCCCCCCAATTCCAAAAACATATATTCAATGCTGTAACAGATAACCAATGAATATTTCAGTCAACTCGAACATTTCTTATTTCCTCGTAGCGCTACGACCGTAGCGCCGTAGCCGTAGCACGTAGCTACGATTTGTTGGAAATCTGTCGTTGCCTGGTCTTTGGCAGATTCGAATAAATTTTGTTGAATTGAATATTGCGACAGTTTTGATTAATAGATTATGAAATTCAATGGATTTAAGACCGCTTTTGTTCTGTAAACGTGCATTAAGTATAAATAAATTAATTAATTCAATTGGATTTGAGTCGCGAGTTTGATTGCACCCTTGTTCAAAGAGATCCGTATTTTTTATTTTATGGTGTATTTAAAAATAACTATAAATAAACATGTGGATATTCCAAGCAGGCAGTTCTTAGTTTAGATTTAATTAATGAGCAGTAACTCAGATATACATAGTTATATAGATCTCAGATATATAATTAAGAAATCATACAAGCTTCAGCTGACTTTTAATTAAACAGCATAATTTACATGAATATTTATTAATTCGCAATAAAGTTTATGAAATGCAAAAACCGTGCGTCAAGCTAATTATTTCGAATACAACATCTTTCTCTTATTGTATGGTTGATGAACAACCTGGTGTTAGAGTTTAAACCGCCTGTAGGCCTCTGACAATGCTTTACACACCGTTGAAAAATCTCTCAGGTGTGCCGGTTTTCTCACGATGTTTACCTTCACCATTTTTAGCACCTGATAACTAATTTATAGTACGCACATAAATTCGAAAAGACATTGATGCGTGCCGGGCTTTGAACTTGCGGCCTTTGACTTGGCAGCCCAACGGTCATACCTCTCGGCTATCAGTGCGAATATTCTACTGAAGTTTTTCACCACTTCACCCGAAAAACTTCTTACACATTTTTTTCTATTGAAAATAACCTTATTAGGTTTTCCTGTTTGGTAATCTTTTGCTGGGTCGAAGTTATACGAACATAAATAGACTTAATACTGTTATTGAGAAATATGATAGAAAATACAGACAATGGAACAAGGCAAAAATAGGAAGGAAAAACATATAGGATATTCCGCAAAGAATATTAAATTGGGAACCTCCTTCTTTTTTAAAGTCGGTTCATCATCATCATCATTTCAGCCCGGTATCACCCACTGCTGGGTATAGGCCTCCCCTTTTCACTGCCAATCCTCTCTATGTTGAGCGTCTCTTGTCCAGATGTTCGTAAGTCGGTTAGTCGACGACCTGATTGGCGTAGTGGCTAAGCGATTAGACTGCTGCGCTAAGGGTTGCGGGTTCGATTCTCGCACGGGGCAAAAAATTGTGTGATCTGCAGATGTTTGTCCCGAGTCTGGGTGTTTGTGTATGTGATATTTCATGTTTGTAAAACGCACCCACGATACAGGAGAAATTCCTAGTGTGGGGCGACGTTTATTTATAAAATAAATAAAAAATAAACTAATAATTAAATACCATAATATACTTAACTTACGGTCGTAACCATTAGCGACAATGCATGAAAAAAGCGCTAGTCTGACAAAAACATTTGTTTATGTTAGCGTCTATGACTCAACTAGTGTACCTATTCTGTATTCATTGAGTCATGCGCGTGCGTTGTTCGACGTCCATAGTGACCGTAAAATGTAGTATACCTACTCTTAATTATCTATTAAAGAAATTTTAGACACATTAGTAAATCAATACAGAATTAATTGAAAGTGAATTGATATAACCATGGGTTTCCTTTATAACGAAGTAATGCTGAGAAAGATCGGTCATGGGTTCAAATTCCGGGTCAGGTGAAGTGTTACTGGTTTTTTTCCATTAGATAATTCACAGCAGCAGCACGGAGTCTGGATCTGTGCCTGGATTATGGCTATAGGCCCCCCATTGGGATCTATACAAGACTAGCAAAATATTAGTAAACTTTGCCTTCGGTTGATACAGGCGATATTAAGTATGTTTAATGTACATAACATGATATATACATGTTTATTCATAAAGCACCAGAGTAGTCGCTTCTTTATGAACCCAATTTATTTGCACATAAAACAAGTTTTAAACCATTTCGGTATGGCGCACACTGGGAGGTTTTTGCGGGGATTATAACTTAAAGCGCGCAACGTAATTGTTTCAACTAAAGCCGATAATATCACCAGTATATGTAGAATAACGACATAGGCTGTGTGTTGGACCTACATTGTAGAATATGACCGATACAAAGTACAGGCTGGTATGCTCGGTAAGGCGTAAGGGACAGACCCCATTAATAAGTTAAAAAAGAAAAAGAACAAGAGACTCGTGCTTTTGATCTTTCTGTATTCAGAGTTGATCAAGGCAAGGCTCCATTTGAGCGATTGGTCCTTGGATAGGTGATCATTCCTTTATCATACTTGTCTGGTCAATAATTTATTGTACTAGTCTGGACTTTAAAAGAGACCTTGACCCCTGAGCTTGGTTCGGCATTTCTTCTCAGAGGTAGTCAATGAGGAAATGCCGACGCCATCTGGTTAAAAAAAAGACGTAACGTGTATATGTGTTTTCCGAGCTTAGGAATGCACATGTACCGCCTGATAAAGATCTTTGACTGCTTTTGCAGACATCAGAAGCTCAAAGTCAGACAACCATACGGGAATATTTCACCTTATTTGCCAGTAAGTGGGGCCGTGGAGCTCATATAGGCCGTCGCTCTATGTAACATACTTCTTCATCTTCATATCGGCATGAGCCAATAGCCACATGGAATAGATCACGCCGTGGTGTAGATATTGGTCAGTCAACTAGGATGGTAGCGAGGTTTACCGTACAGGGTGCGCCGGAGATACTTAAGTATCGTCACTCGTCAACTGTATTATAAATTTAAATTTTAAGAAAGACATTGGACACAGTCTATTTGAACTAAAACTAGGTACACTTGTCGAACTGACAACTCCTGTCTCCACAGCAACAAGTTTCAACAGACTGCTGTTACACAACAATGCATTAGTCCCACATGGATTTACCAGGTATTATCTAGACTTGTGTTGTTTCTGGGCTTGTGTTGGGAGCTTAATGAGTAGGTAATGCGCTTGTATCGTTTAGAACAATTTAGTGTTGTAAGGAGGATGTATTATTTCGTTATTATGCTTTAGTAGTTGCAGGTATTCCCCGAAGAGAGGTTGGGTGGTAAAGAGGTTGTTTTAGCACCCATTTTGTCAGAATATGTATTCATGTTGTAAGATGCGAGTCTACTTCCATTAGGATTTATACTGTTTAGAAACAGCCACATAACTGGCCGTTCAAATACAATTGTTTTATTTCGTATAAACCAAATACAGGCGCTTAGTCATGATGCTATTCGCACGGTCCTAAAAATGTCCTTAGTTAGTTATTTTGACTTTACTTACAATCAAAGTTTCGAGCAAGAAAGCTTTGACGATCTTTATTTTTTTCGAAATGATTACCTAGTCTTAGAACTCTAATACAAAATAAAAATTATTATTAAGCAATACATATTGATAAAAACAACTTCAAAAACAAAATAAAGTTGGTAATATGAAGAGAGTGTACAAGAGCAATCAATATAGACGTGAATCAATGAAGCATTCTCCCGCCATCGGGCTCTGTGATCCATTTTATCCATTGTCGTTTGCCCGGATTAATGGAACTAATAATTACTTCCTGTGGACGAGACTGTAAGTGATAGGAATCTTGTCCTTGTTTGTCGTGGAACAACGGGAGTTTCTTTATTTAAAACTTTTTAAATAAATCCAGATATACAAAATTAAAAAATGTCAGAAAGAAAGAATTTTATTTGACTCAGACACAAGGCACACAAAAACAAACGAAAAAGGATAAAAAAATCTTAAAATATATATCTTGGGAAAACTCACACACGGTCATCTGATCCCAAACTAGACAGAGTCTGTATCATGGTAACCAGACATCTGATAAACATACTTATTTTTTTCTAAATAGATACATATTATAGATAAATTACACCCAGACACAGAACAAATGATTATAACTATGCTCATCACACAAAGATGTGTCCGGGGTGGAAATCGAATCCACGACCTCCGGTTTAGCAGTCAGGGCCACTAACCACTAGACCAACAGGCCAGAAAAAGAAAGAAAAAGAAAAGAATTAAGGGAGAAAAAAAGGAACAACTAAAAAAAACATAAAAGATGACCAACAATGGAAAGTGTGTGAATGTGACCGATCGAATAAATCCCTATGATAAACTTCGAAAAAACTAAGCTAACGATTGAAACGTCCACAATATTCAAAAAAAATCTAGACATTTTCCTTTTAGTCCGTTTCTACGAACAACTTGAACGGTCTCGATCTTTTGTACAAAATACAAATTAAAAAAGGAATCTCAAACTTTCCGCTCAGATCTGTTCCGAAGTTCGCTAGAAAATTAATCGCGTTCAAAAACTTTACATTTATAACTTTAAAAGAATTAACGATCCTTAAATCATGAGCTTGGCTGGTTTCTGACCGAACTCCTTAACTAATTAAGGCTAGTATCGCGGTTGACGTCACTTACTTCAGTGGCTTATTTAATTTTTTCTTAGCAAGAACAAACTCTCTAAGTTGTTATCAGTAGCTAAAGTGTACTAAGAATTAAGAAAATTATAATTCGTTCTGACCCACTTAAACCTTTCTATCTAGATATTCTGCTAACTTAATTCCTTAAGACATTGTAACAAAACTATTTTCAAATTTTATCGCGGTTTTATTTCGTTTTCTGGCAATTCCCGAAGATTTTGATAAAAATAAATAGGCTCACTCACGACCAAGTTCTTTTAAACCTCTTGTTTTTAATAGCGTATTTTGCTTCCCACAGCTGGTCAAAGGCCTTCGCTTTCTTATTCCAAACAAATTTTACATACATACATACATAAAGTCACGCCTATTTCCACGAGGGGTAGGCAGAGACCACGGATTTCCTTTTTCTAAGATCCTGACATACTTCTTTCGCCTCATTCACTCGCATCACATTCCTCATACACGCTCGTCGGTTAAGGGTACTCCTCACTTGACCCTTTTGTAGAACATCTCCGATCTGGTCCAAGTAACCAATTTTATTCTAATATTTACTTATCCGTCTCAAATTTAATGTGCAACAACCCTGTCTCTATTTGCTACCTCACCAAGGCAAAATCCACCGAACCGATCGAAATAATTTTGATGGACTTAAGCTACTTTATCATCATCAGCATCAGCCTTTCTCAGTTCACTGCTGGACTTAGCTACTTAATTTTCCAGAATATATGTTTATAAAAACGATGACCAATTGTTATTGTTTCCTTCTGTATTATAACTGCGTTTAACAGACATAATATATCATCACAAGCACTCTGAAAATACCAAATTAAGTCTCCTTAAAATTGGTCCCACCATAAAATTTTACCCACAATTCCTAACGCAGCAATCCAATCACTTACTTGCATGTGTTATTTCGAATGGACGAAGTCACGGGCGGTAGCTAGCTATAGACTAGCTACAACTTCGAACAGCTTCCTAAATCTCGCCGAGACGTCGTGACGTCATATTTAAGGAGCTTTCTAGACTGCTCAGCAAGTCTCGAAGTGCATGGCGGGCAATAAAACGAACAGATCTTATAAGATGGTATAATATTAAAAGCGTGGCTTATTTCATGTAATATCTAGGAGATAGGAGATATTTAATGAAAATATCGTTTGACATTAATTATTTATTCGGTAATTTCATTAAAGGGCTATGATCGAGTAATTGCCACTTGTTTTTAATAACATTTAACGAAATTATTTGCTTATTAAAAGGCAATAAATTGCCCTAATCTAATCTTTCCCACAGCAAGTCCTTATTACAGATATGCAATAGTATTGATCACCTCGCTTGTTTTGTTCATTTAAGTGATTTCGGACGCTAGCGAATTAAACCGTGTGTTGTTGTGTTATTTCCACCACATATGTTTTTATAAAAAGAGATTAAATTTATTTGTTTGTTTGTTAGGCCCAGAAGATGGCGGGACGAGCTTGACTCCTATAAGGCCACATGGACTACTGCAGCTCACAACCGGGAGGGATGTAGGTAGGAAAGGAAGGCCTTTGCCCTGCAGTGACTGACAGACGACCATGGCTGAAATAATAATGTAGGAGGTAATCTTCGGAACTATCCAACCGATTTCCTAAATTCTTTAACCAATTTTTAAAATAGACCATTAGGTTAAACAATTGGACATATGAATGGGCTTTAATTCCGGAAAAGATACGACAAAAAAGCCACGAAGTTGCAGTAGGAATTTCGTTGAGAATAAACTCCTCACTCATTCTTCACGGGCTTACTTAGTTATCATTATCACACTAATACTATAAAGGCTACAGTTTGTGAGTGAGTTTGTATGTTTATTACGTCTTCACGCTCAAACGGCTGGACCAATTTTGCTAAAATTTGGTATGAAAGTAGCTGACACTCTGGACTAACATAAAGGTTTTTTAACCCAAAAAAATTTAGCAGGTAACAGTTAGTTTACTATATACCTGCCTGTCTAAATTGCCATCAAAGTCATGAACGATGAATCCATGATGGTTGAACATCAGTTATGATCCTGTCAACTGCAGCTCGCGGCCACAGTTGTGACGTAGACCCGGCATTGTGGCATACAATGCAGTGCACACGTACACCATTATTATACGATACAAACTATCGTATATTTGCAGCACGTGTTAAGTTCTGCTCGTGGTCATAATGTGTTGGAATGTATTGTGTATAGTTGCATTTGATAATAATACGCGTATTAATTGTGTTTCTCTTGTAAAAACTTTCCCAGTAGTAAAACTTTCTATCTCATTGATTTAGACAGTGTAAAAGGATTGTTTAAAAAATATCTCAATTGTAGCTCTGTATTAGGAATGCTTGTAGCAGGTATAGATGACAATAGACTCCTAATACATAGAACCTTACAGACAGGCGAAATTAACACGAGCTAAACCATGCCTCTGGTTACGCCTTCAGTAAACGTAAGCATGATGGTATCTATATATTTAAAATAAAGTGATTTTTTTCCATAAAAATTATTACAAAAGAATAATGTGACACTGCATTCCACACTAGGATATTATGTGTTGCAGGATGCAGAAATATGTGTGAAACAATGATATGTCTAAGAGTATAGTTACGTCATATGCTAGCAAACTGAACGCAAACAGCGTTCCAAACTCTAAGTCCGAACTGCACTAGTCTTATGTCAAATTGGACAACAATTTTACTACCTAAGACTACAATTGTCCCCTTTTCGAGTCTTCAAGATGAGCGCGCTAGTAACTTATCTGTACTTCTTTGAAATATCATTGGTGTGAAATAAATATTTTTTACGTCAAAACTACAAAGGTATGTAGCAATATTCTGTTCATATACTTAACCAAACTTTAAAGGGAATTAAGAGCATCTCAAACCAGACATCAAAAGCTTCACCCATTCCGAAACTCCTTCCACTTGGGCAGCTCTCACAGCCGAGTTCCTGCATCCTTACAAGACGAAGATACGTAACAAATGATGTCACTGCGTCATAAACTTATATTATACAAGTCGTAACAATACTCAATAAACATAAGAACAAAGGTACTCAATCAATAGTTTATGATATAACGCGACTGGAATGAAACTTTTCTATAAACTTGTGTGGATTTGTTTAAGTGGAATTCGAGTTATGCTTACTGGTTTAGTATCGGGTATGTTGGTACTAAAATCGTAGCAGAATTACTAAATCGAGCCTGTATTCCCCCAAAGGGTATGCAGAATTCAGAGGTGCACGTATAGTACACCCACATTTCGCCAGTTATGTTTAAAGCCCTGCCTGCGCCCAAATTCAGCACTTGTGCTGCTACTAAGGATTATCTAATGGGAAAACCCAATAACACTTTACCCGACCTACGATTCGAACCCAGAACCTCGTGCTTAGCAGTCGCGTTTAGCCACCACTAGACAAACAAGCCAGTCTCACAGTTACACTAAATATCTTATAAAAACATTTAAAAAGGATATTTACAGTAAAACCCTTTATATTTGTGTAGTCGCTACAAATCTACAACATTATCCCAAACCGATCGACTATATGAACGCATACAAACAATTTAAGACATCCTATCCGTTCGATTGAAGTTATTTGGGCCTGACCGTCGCCTCCAACCTATTTACATTTATATAAAGACGGTCTCGTCGCGTGACAGCCCTCTATGACACAGTAAAAGGGACGTTTAGATTTATTTACAGCGCCTTTGATGCGAGAAGTCAAGGAGCGTTTACGAAAAAATATAGACTTGAGTTTACAGACTTGAGATTATAATGATGTCTTCTTCAATGTCTATCGCGGTAGCCCATCTTAACTGAGACCACCCAACAAAACATATATATTATAGAGCAAGAATGTTTGCGAAAAGAAAGGCGCACCGCAATGAGCCAATAGCCATGCCGGCAAGTCATGCCGTGGTGTAGAGATTGGTCAGTCATCAAGGATGGTAGCGAGGTTGACCATCCAGGGTGCGCCGGACATACTTAGATATCGTCACTCGTGGAGGCTCTCTTCTTGCATCCCGAAGGTGCACCGTAAGTGTATATACCACGACACGTACAGTGCGGTTGAACAGCAAATCTGCAAGACCGGGGTGACACCAGGCGCAGGACCAAAAACTACCGTGCATTCCAGCTTGCGTAAAAAATGTGGGTGCTTCTTCTTCTTCGTATGGTTGATGAACAACCTGGTGTCAGAGTTTAAACCGCCTGTAGGCCTCTGACATGGCTTTACACACCGTTGAAAAATATCTCAGGTGTGCCGGTTTCCTCATGATGTTTTCCTTCGCCATTTTAGCAACTGATAACTAATGTATAGTACGCACATTAATTCGAAAAGACATTAGTGCGTGCCGAGGTTTGAACTTGTGACCATTGACTTGGCAGTCCAATGGCACTCGGCTATTAGTGCTGAAATTGCATAAGCTCACATTTGTATGACTGTTTTAATAAATACAGGCGTTTTACTAACATATTTTATGTTGCAATCGTGCCTTAATTAGACAATCAACCTTAATAATACGAAACAAAGTCACTGCGAAGTTACACAAAGTTAGTATGCCATCATATTTTATACAACAATAAGCTCCATTCAAAGCTTTGCCCTCACCTCGTTAGCTTTCCAATCTCAAGAGATTCAATTAATTAAAACTTGCGAATCCTACGGAACCCCGGCCGTCGCAAACGCAGCATATAACAAAGAAACGTAATTTAAAATTAAATCTTACATTAGAAATGAATGGAGTCGAGATAATAGGTAAGTAGCTTGACTTTATACTGTTGCAAAGTAGAGATACTTTTGTAGTTAGCTTAATAGCAGGTCGACTCTTTGGTCTTTATAATATAGAGATAACCAGAGATAGGTATATCTATGTTTTAAGAATTTAATAGGTTAATTTAAAACTTCGTTTACTAAACCTTCAAAAGAGGCGTCGTGACAGCACTAATCTACTCAAAACTGCTTGGGCTCTTTTCAAACACTCGCTCAGACTTAAACTGTCTGGACTTTAAAGAAGACGAAAGCCACATTTTTAAATAGCCAGAAAGAAGAAACTGTATATTTCTAATGATTTCTACCACTTACGCGAATAACGACAAAGAAATAAAACAATTATACAGATTCGAAACGTCGGGACTCAAGAACAAAATAAAATCCGCAAAATTAGTTATATTTCAATGTATCTTTCTAGTATAAAGATGTGTGATTAGAAGAGAGAGAGAAGACTTTAAACTCCAAACGTATAATTTTAGCCATACTTTTACAAGTAAAACAGTACTGCGGCAAATTGTAACACTTATATTATGCAAATAAATACTGTACTATTTAATGGGCCATACAGTTATGTGAGTTGTGACTGATACACTTTGCAACATACTAATGATATTACAATTGTTATCTACAACAAAATTATACCCATGCATGATAATCCTGAACACGACATGACGTGTACCCATTAAAGTCCCACTTTTCAGGGTATCACGCTCTGTTATAGAACTCGATCCGATCGGGAATTCTATAGCAAACCTCGTTGGGCCCGCCCAAAGACCCGTCGATAAGGATTTAATTAAAGTAGTTTTGTGCTTTCATATAAAACTATTACGATTGTCACGAACTTTCGTGTTGTTCATTTTATCTGCAGGGGTATTGAAGCCTTTAATAAAAAAAAGATAGTTTGCTTTACCTCTAAAGCTAACTAAAAACGTTTTTGTAAAAAGAACCTTCAAAATCTGTTTTTAAATTAAATGGCTTCTTTTTTTCTTATATTTAATTTATTACAGGCGCTTATGAAACGTCAAGATGCAAGCTAAAACCGTGCGTTTCCAAAAATCTATTCCTATGATCTAGTAAAACAAGACTGTGATTTTGGATTCTCTAAACGCAATTTTATATTGTATAGCATTTACACCAGTCAAATATTCTTCTGCAAATCACCACAAAACATCTTCCCTTCAACTACGATAGTATTACATGTTAACTAAAAGTACAATCCTACCTGAATGACCCTCGCTAACCAAATTCGCTTGACACAACCCACCTAACCCACTGACCTAGTTACATACAGACGTCAAAAGATCTCTTCTGAAGATTTGTCTTCATGCCATGCGTATCATCAGAGATCTAACAATCTTTCTGCGGAGTCAACTTGGAAAAATTACTTTTCTTTAACTTATTTTGACGATGGAACTTGCGTAGCTATTTGTCTTTTTTAGACTTCATTCTCTAATTATTTGTTACGAGATTGGGCAAAACATACCAACGATACAAGAAAGTCGAGAAGCGATTGCAAAAAGAACAGCAGTTTATTTTTGGTTATATAACAATCCTAGCACATTACAAAAAAATCCCCGATACCTTTCGTAGATGCGTATACATGAATTGTCGAAGCAAATACTAGCAGTTCATACAAATATTTGTCCAATAATAAAATTAAACGGGTTCAATCAATCTCTGAAACACGGCATTGGCCATCAAATAATTGTTGCTAGGGTGTGTTGACTTGAAGAATCTTAGGAAAGATCTAAAGATGAAGGAAGATGTTTGCAAAATGCGATTCAAAATGAATAAAAAAAATCAAAAGGAACTACTTTTTAATAAACAGTGAAGGGACTACTAAAACAGAAAACACATAATTATCAAGCTGTTAACAACCAAGAATAAATAGAATCAACCGCTAATCGAAGCAATACCTACCGTTTACCATTTGCATCGTCACGATGCCTTTTGTGTGATAGCCTAGATCTCAAGCGATCACGTTCAATTATTGAGAACTGAATTGGATCGGGAATTCGATAATAAACGTCGTTTGTTACAAGTCAAGTGTTCTGCAAGGCGACGGATTTATTAAAGTGGAATTTAAGAGACAATTATGGAACAATTGTGACCAAGGTTGGCACTACTGGATTTAGTTTTGTATTGTTGGTAGCGTCGTGATTTGAATTTTGCCCGTTTTTGGTTTTATTGGAATTGTCAGAATAGATTGTGGTTTTTATCAGTGTGGTAATCTCGTGATGGTCTTCAATAAATCGGTAACAGTAGCGTAGTAGGACGGCGATTTGATGTAGTAATTTTAAAATACATATATATTTCAGACTGAAATTTCGGTTCTAATGTGTAAATTGTAACAGGCTAAGTATGCTTCTATCTAAAAGTCCCTTTAAACTAAAAAGGAAAATACTCTAGACTCAAGACAGTAGTATAAACCTTTTAGATAACCTTATACAGATTCGGTTTAAATCTCGGATACGATTCATTTACTTATATAACCAAATCTACATAAACCAAAATCGCCACAGAACCCAATCTCACATCGTTCCTGTCACGTCACCGCGTGCACTAAACGTCGCGCTAATACGAGCGAAACTTGCTTCGTATTCAAGTTTGTCGGAAATGAGATCCGCGTATCAGGCAAGCGTGAGCGTTAACTTGATAGCCACTAATCAAACTAGTGCTGCAGCTACTAATAGAGTCTGTACCTGTGTTATTATACACTGCATCAGTCGTGTATAACTGTATATACAGGGGAGATGAAAGCTGAGTGTAAAAGACAAACTAGCGCTGCAGTTACCAATAGTCTGTGCCTGTCTTATTATACACTGCACAAGTCGTGTATAACTATATATACAGGGGAGATGAAAGCTGAATGTAAAAGACAAAGTAACGCTGCAGCTTCAATAGTCTGCATCTGTCCTATTATATACTGCATCAGTCGTGTATAACTGTATATCCTCACACACACCGGTTACTGACAGATAAAGAGGTATACAGGGGAGATGAAAGCTGAAGGTAAAATACAAACTAGCGCTGCAGTTACCAATAGTCTGTACCTGTCTTATTATACACTGCAACAGTCATGTATAACTGTATATACAGGGAAGATGAAAGCTGAAGGTAAAAGACAAGCTAGCGCTGCAGTTACCAATAGTCTGTACCTATCTTATCATACACTGCATCAGTAGTGGTGTAGGTAAAGAGAGATGAAAGCTGAGTGTAAAAACCAAACTTGTTCAGGTAGTTTGTTGCTTCTGAAGAGAATCTTAGTATTAAAATATGGCTTCAAAATATAGGTTATACTAAATTGAAACTATACTTAAATTTTGCTGGTAGAACACCTCAAATATTCCTTTAATTAGCACTTCACGGAAGCGATGCTCTAGAATTGTGTCGCGTGTCATGATACTTACGTGTATAAACATGAGGGACACATGCATAATTATTGTCGAACAGCCTACCATTATCTCGCATACCAGGCACAACGGATAACGTATAACGCGAAACGATCAAACATTTTCCATTATTTATAAAATATAACAATATTATCTCCACATAAAGATGTAACCGCGACCTTCCTCCAAGGAAGTGGTTACACAATAAATCATAACAAATCGCGTCATAGCCTAGAAGAATTCATTGACTTCAACAAGTTTGTTACGTCAGTCAATTAAAATAACCGCATTCTTTTGCCATGTGGCTCCAGAATTCAATTAACTTTGGTGGTATCATTGCACAATTGATTTCAATGACAAAAGGTTGGTGTTAACCTGACGTTAATGACGTCACTATTGTGATGATAAACGCTACTTTAAAGGTAAGAGACTGGAAACATAAAGAATGAAGTGTAGAATAATAGGATGATGCATCCTAAAAGGAAACTCCTGGTAGTTTAACTGACGAAGATAAAAAAGTGCGCTATTGTCCACCTTTGTCTATCCATTAAACCTAAATTTTCTTAATCATTCAGGTACTTTATTGACACCAGTTTATAACCAATAACTGCACAAGGAAAACGTAAAATAAATAAGTACAGAACAATATTGGTAAACTGCATTACCGCTATCTTTTGTTTGCGCTAGCTCTGTTTAATATTTACTCAGTGGATCATCAGGTTTAAAGTCTTCTTTATGACGTCATAGATGTTTTGTCATTGGAGCATTGTCTTTATGCCCTATACCATTTCTGTATCTTCATATTCAATTATAGTAAGAGAAAATGTAAATAAATGAAATTGGAATAGTATGACAACAGTACCATCATCTAATTACAGCTTCGACAACACAAAGCGGCAGACTAACACGTTTATGGCGCTGATTACAAGTTCGCTATTTACAAATCCTATTCAAAACGTAGGATCACGCTCTATACGAAATTCAGCCGTTACATTAAATTTTCGCTGAGATTTCACCTGTATAACGGGCCGACAGTACATTTTACGTAACAACCACACGCTACTCGATTTCCAACCCCACAGCCCACACTTAAGCTTCAAAATGCCACAGCAACAGCTAATTATGAAGCTTACAAAAGCACAAAACAGGCAAGGACGAACTTTCACTGACTAATCAAGGGTTCGTTAATGACTTGTTGCGTAATAAAGGATTTTATGCCGTATGTATTTGGGTCACAGTTTATTTTAGTATGTAACATGTACACATGTTCGCTAGCTAGAACAGTGTTAATGATATATATAAATACTTTTTCCGGAGGCAGCGTGAGTGTAAAAGGATGAAAGATTGCCATAATATCGGCTATGATTATGACGTCACTCACGTGTCGTGTTTTGTGTCGTTCTTGACATGTGTCAAACAGTAGAGATGGGCTGCGCTACGTGTGGAATTGTCATTCATTAAATATTAAATAGCGGACGTCCTCGGGCGAGCCGTTTGTTCTCGGCCTGCCAATTTAGAGCGCGTTTTTGTCCTTCTCATTAAAAAACGAACTTCGACAATTACTATGTTATTGAAGTAATTGGTCCATCATTTATAGAAGTCCTCGTTTATCGTTGCGTAATCATTTAGGTATTGAGTATAAAATTGTAAGCTATTCTGACATCAAAAGGACCTCTCTTATTAAGAGTTTATTTTAAATATGAATTGGACAAAAATTATTAATGATAGTTTTGAAGTTAGAAAGTGGTATCGTATATAAACGTTAAATGAATATGACATTCAATTCCTAACTTTTAAACCGGCACTCTGTGCTTCTATATACGGCCTAAACAACTTTTGTGAACCATGTTAAGTGTCCAATTGTTTGTTTTCCCTTATAAATAAAATAAATAAGCCATCAAAATCTATATGCTATGTACTAATTTTACTACTAACTATAATAGAAAACTACGATATACAACAAAGACGAACAACCTTCAGCAATAAAACATGGTAACTCCATCAAGTCCCACACAAATCATCATTAAGTCACTTAACACAGTCACTTGTACAGTAAATAACTTATAACTTGCTAAAGCACTCAAATAGGTGTTAATTGATGAATCTATGATGGTATTACTAATGTTAAGTTTATGTTCTGAAATTACTCGTCTAAAAAATTGTTCCGTCAAAATAATATTTTCAATTTTTTAGTCAACCCGTGACGACCACGGCCTTTGCTAGTCGACTGAAACTTCGGGAAAATTTGTATTTATACGATAATTACGTACGCGGTAAGGACCCGTTAACTCTTCTTATATGATGTATACAAACCGTTGAAATCTATAAACTTATATTTTTACAGAATCACAATAAAAGCTGTTCATTGTTATTCGTCAGCATCGACTTACATTTACATATTTGAGTTTGAGATTATACTACAATCTTCCGATTCTAAAAAAGAAAAGGGCTTATTTTACAATTCTTACATTATTTTATGGTTAAGGTTCCATGAATTCTAAAACTGGGCACCAGCATAGAAAATTTCAACGACTCTTTACTCAGTAACAGTATGAAGATACTGGAATTAAAGTCGTATATAGAAACATAACAACACCGATATATATCTACGACTCACGAAAAACTCCTTTTCTTCTCTTCCACCCACTGGCTAATAACAAACTTACCTGAAAAAGAAAAAAACATCATAAATGTCAAGAACCGTCAACAAGCAACATACTGAAAATATGATCACGAAAACCTTGTAAGTTCGACCTGTTATGACTAACTTGTCTAGAGGTACTGCTTATGAGTAGAGCGACTGCTTAGCATGAGGTCCTGGGTTCAATTCTTGGGTCGGGAAAAGTGTTACTGAGTTTTTCCATCAGGTAATACCAACTCAGAAGCAGCACAGTCTGGATTAGTGCCTGGTTAATGGCAATAGGGTAATAATCCAGACTCCGTGCTACTACTGAGAGTTACCTTATAGAAAAACACAGTAACACTCTGCCCGACCCTTGATTCAAACTCAGGACCTCAGTAGTCGCGCTTACCACTAGACCAAGGAGTCAGGCGAGGGTGCGGGGACTTTGAGCTTTAACCTTATTAATAAAGGCACCAGTGTAAAAAAATAGTCAGGTACTCCAAAACATACATACCAGTAAAACATTACACACTAATACACTCAAAACATACACAATTACGTGCCAGCTTCGGAGTGGCGTGCCGCGTTTCCATTTCCAAACAAAGCCTCCTTTTAATATAATATGAAATTGAGTGTACGCTTCCTAATTAGTGTATAATTGTTTGCATAGATATAAGGAACAAATGTGGTTTACTTGCCAACGGGTTTTAATAGATGCGTTGTTTCGGTATAAGCTAGTTTAGGACTTAGTACGCAGCTCTTATTTTAAGTTCAGGAAAGGAATCTTGAATTACAAGTTGTTGTTGTGCTTATGCAGGGCAAAGGCCTCTTCTCGTATAGAGAAGGGTTTGAGCATTGATCACCACGCTAGCTCACTGCGGGTTGGCGATTTCAGATAATTAAATCCAGGTTTCCTTACGATGTTTTCCGTCACCGTTAGTCAGTGGTGTCTTAGAATATCTAAGAAAGTATTTATGACATTGAAAAAGTCACATTGATACTTGCCTGGGTTTCAACCTGCAACCTCGTGCATAGAAATCCGGTATGTCAACCACTAGGCCACCACGACTTTTTGTTGTGCTTACATCATGTCAAATGGTCTTTTACCACGATTTTTGCCTTTCCGAATGGATATCTATGTATACGTTTTTATTGTTTTACTATAAGAGACTTTAGCTATGATATTATTTAGCTACTGGTTACCATAGTGTAAGGTAGTCTGATGATCTGATGACCACATACCTGGGATGCACGTGGTCAGGAACTGCGAAGGATAGAGTGGCTTGAAATAAGAAAGGGGAGGCCTTTGCCCAGCAGTGGGACACAATATAAGCTAATAAAAAAACCTAAGTAGATAAAAAAATTAAACCAACAAAATACGATGATTGTCATCTCTCATCGGACAATTAAGTGCATCCTTTTTTATGGAAATCTGTTTAGACATGGAAGAAAAACAGTATTAGTGAAAATAAAACAAAATTAATCAGTAGAACAAAACGTTAGAACGTTCCAGAATCTCCGACACAAACAATTTCTAAAAATCTTGTCCTATAAAATGTTCGCAAGAATTTTATATCAAAACCTTTTTCCTTAACTAGGTTCCATGTTTGCTATCAACTTCCATGAACAACATACCTACCCGCATCTTCTTTGCATGTTCCGATGCAGTAAGTTTTATTTGTCAACTCATTCTTTTGTTCAAAGGGTTGCAAAAATCCACGTTATTCCCGACGTCGTCGTAAAACGAAACTTCCATTATAAAATGGGGCAGACTGTGTCGTGATACATTCATACGATTTTTACGTGAAAACGTGACGTGATTGTCCAGAAAGCACAGCTGTTTATCCTTACATTATTGAAGAAGGCAACAATATTTTGCCATCTATCTTTTGTCTGCAATCATCTATCTGTTTTACGTATGTTTTTATTTTATAACAACTCTCTCGAGCGATAATCGAGATCTGGCGCAATTTCCGTCCAATATATTTTACATTAATGATTTAAATTATTTCAATAAAGCTTGTGTAATGTAAGACGCAAAGCCCTCCATTAAAACACCTTTAAAAGCTGACCGGTTTAATAATGCAGCAAAGCACTAAGTCATCGGGGTAAACGAGAATTGTATTGTGGGCGTCAAGGTCATCAACGATCTACCCTGCCTCACTTAAAAACCCATTAACCACGCGCCAGCTCCGAATCTCCCGCACAATGTTAGATACCTAACAACTTTGGCGTTCAGCTGCTATATAGTTCATCTTCTATACCTACCATTACCATTTGATGAAAAGCTCGAGGCAATGCTATCTTTAAGAAAAAAACTATTCTAAAGTTTTTATACGGAGTTCTAAATTGATTTCCTTTTTGGTCTGCAGAACCGAACGTGTATGACGAAATTATATTTATTTATTTTATATTTAAAACAATACTATGATTTTATTTATTGACTTCAGAAAATGAACAACAAATCTAAATTGTGTACCACACTAGTAATTCGTCTCTTTATATCTTACATGCTATAAAATATAAATTACGAGCAGCGTTAACTAACTCAACATTCTATTCGCTAATATTATGCCAGAATTATATTTATGTTAATGTCCACTGCGTGGATAGCCGCCGCAGATTTATAATGTTATATAACAAACATCAAAACGCGAATCCACATTAAATATGGATTCACAAGGTGTTAATGCGCTCTGAATGTCTTTATAATAACCCAAAATATACACATTTGAATAATATTTTAATTTAGACTCGTTTCAGTGAAGTCCGCTGCACATCATTATTTGTTGCATTTTTCTATGACCTTTTCAGCGTTTACTGATGTTAATTATGTAATAAAGTTTTCGAAACGTTTTGCACGAGTGTCGAGTTTATCTATTCACCAAACGCTGTCGATATTTTGTTTTTGTTTCACTTCAATAAAATTAGTATGCAATGTAACTCTATAAACTAGGGGCTAATTTAAAAGTGGCCTAAAATTCATTCAATACTTACTGCTTTCCTAGAAAGGAACAGACTAAACACTCATACAGCGACGTAGCGCGGCCATAAGCTGCAACAGATTACGTTTCGCATTCAAAACAGTATTTCATATATAAACCACTCATCGAAATTGGGAATCTGTCAAGCAGAAATGCTAGAGTACACATGGAGACGCAGGAAGCTTATTTACCATCATATTTCTGAATTATTCGTACAAATAAATACGTAGGCATCTAAAACGTTCCTGCTCACTTTATGTGTAATTCAAGTTACTCTAAAGTTTGCAGAATTCTCGGCATAAGCGGACGGTTGTAAAAGAAGCAAGGAAAGTCAGGTTTAAGTCTCATTAGCTTCGTTTTACTATCTCCTATAAAATTGAAAATTTTATTGCCTACATCGTAAAATCGTATTCCTTATCTGTAAGTTTGAGCTAGTATTTCTTTCACATGGTACACAACATTCTTCTATCCTTAACATGGAAGTAGTGTAGTAACGTACCTCAATGTTAGAATAGTTTTTTTATTCAAACCAAGCCGATATAGTTAAATTTTTCAAATGAATTTTAAATGCCTGAAACATCAGCTTTTTTAGTTTGTCTGCACCTTTCTTTAATTACGCACCTAGTTTTCCTAGAGCTTTCATTAGTATGCAAAGTGATATCCGTATAAAAGCTAATATAATACTAGATTCCGTTAAAAAGAGAGCCAGAACGAATGCTTTTAGGATCACCTGGCCTTACTTAATCATAAAAACGTAAATTATTCTCTTTGGTACAATTCTGAACGTCACAAAGGGTCCAGGTAACGCTACATTAGCCCCTTGTAATGGCACTCCCACATTTATGATCCATTTTTTAACGTTAATGACTGCTGATATAGTAAATCGTTGCCTGTATACTCTGTTTTTGATAGCAGATTAAAATAACTAGGTAATTTAATTTTTTCTACCAAATACATTGTAGTACATAATCGCGCCTCGTGTAATTTATTTTAAGTACTTACGACGCGCTGAATTTTGTATTTTGTAAAAAGGCTTCTATATTTTTTTTTTAACAGAAATATTTGTGCATACATGTTCAACACATGTAAGTCAAGGCAAAATGAAAATTCTCAAAATAAATTTCTGTAAGCATAAAACATTATTTTGGTAGCGACAGAAAAAACTATTAATTGCAGACTTGCTCCCACTTTGGGCGCCAAATAACTACACCACTTACATGTTAGAAGTTTTATCACTGGCTTTTGATATCAGCTCGCATTGAACGTTATTTTAACAAAACTATTATTACTACGTGACCCATTATAGGGGGAATTTATTTTGTAGTATTATAGTCGACAGTCACGAAAACCGTTGGATATGACATATGTAGTTAATTATGACAGAACAAAATAGAGAAACGAATAGGCATAATATTTTTCTTTTAGTTAATGGCGGCGATAAATAAAACAACATCTACAACCGTCTAGACGGCTAGATACTTAGTAAAGTTAATAAGAGTTAAAAGAAGCGTAACTTAATTTCAGGCAGTAACGAACTGAAGCTACAGTATTTTCTTTTAAACAGATAATTTCATTCAACTATTCAACTTGTGTTTGCTAGTATAACGGGGACATCGGATATTATAAAGGCAAAAGCGACTGCGAGATAAGACGCCAGTGACGGCTGTCGGCCGGTAATTATATTACGTTTCAACGCCATCTACCGGCAAACGATACAATTGTGTTTGCTTAAATGATGCTCCACCTCACTCAGGATGGCGACCGTTCTTTTGAATTTAATAGAATCAATTTTGGCGTTTTAGAAACGAATTTAATTATCACTTAACGTTTAGGCCTTAATGTTTAACTTTTCGACTTAGGTTATACAGAATTAGTTTGTTTAAAAACAGTGAAGAAAATCTTTATTCAACTGACTCTGAAACTTGTTATCAACTGATTAGGGCAAGTTTTTACTTCGTACATCAAAGACGTTATCATTTCCTAAAGTTGTATCAACAAAGGCTTACAGGATACATCATTATTTAGAAGGACTGGCACTGGCTCCATTCCATTAGTGATCTTGCCCAAAACACTCATAGTCTTGCCCAAAAGACTTCATAGTCATTCAAACACTTAATTTTTATATTTTTCGTTGTATATTAAAAATAATTCTTTGCTATACAAGAAGAGTCCTTTGCCCGGCTGTGAGACATTATAGGGTGTTTAATATTATATTTTACAAAAACCTAAAATAAATTTGAAATATCGTTTGCCAATATATCAGAAAATCGGTAGACCGAAACTTCCACAGCGAACGGTTCCTAGAAGTTCGACACAATCTCGACCTAAGGTTGAACCGGGACTTTTTCAAAGTATTAGGAATAAAGCTCCGCTGGATTTTCTTCGGATCCCCTATTGAGACGGACCGATTAGTATTCCGCCTCGGTACGCTATAAAGTACTAGCCAATTTAGTTTTTCTCGAATATTATTTTAAATTGAGGGCGTACTTCAAAACTTAACACAGCGACACTTGTTATATTTAAGCCCATAACAGCCACTAAGATACATATGCAATGGTGCTGGAGAAACACCACTATATCTATGCTATAACTATCGAAAGTGCTAGATTAATTTCATAAGCTCCCACCTAATTCTGAGCACTTAACATTTGCCAGATCATGGAGTTAACGTGCGATTTTGGCCCTGGTAGACCACTTAGCTACCAAAAACCATAAAACAATTGAACATGCGAACTCGGTATTGTTAGTTGATGAACTAGTGTTCAAAGAAGAGCATATAAAATAATGATAACTGCATACTTCTTAACCGATGAATGCCAGACGTTTTTATAATATCGTTTATGTCCATAGCTGAAGGATTTACCCTTCTATTTTTAAATCTAAAATCAATAGACTAATAATACTGGCAGAAACAGCTGACGCAATTTTCTTATTTTGAAATTTTCTTATAAAACTTCGCCCTAACTTGATTCAAAAATGGAATTATTTATAACCGTTCTTTCAAAATAGATTATTGCTGTTTTATTTCCTGGTAATACCATACGACTAATTACGACAGTTTATATACGCAACGCCAAAGACCAAGTTAACAAAGACAGTTTGTGTAATCAACGGAATTCCGCAACTATTATGATGGCCAGTAATATATGCCACCTGTGAAAACATCTGCCAGATGTGTAGTATACGACGTAATACGTAATATAACGGGATTTGTAGCGAACTGGAACATTTCTGCCAAACTGCACTGATTTTGTAAGAGAATATCTAATGGCTTTATAACTGGCTTAAGATTAGCTTTTAGTTTCCTTTTCACTCTTTTGGCATGTCGACTTCACACATGAAATTACACGTTCGTAGTTAGGACACAGTGATCATCTCGTCTCGTCTCGTCATTTTATTATGATAGCCCTTGGCTGTACATTGCAGTTATACTCTGGGGCTATCATTATCTTGGCCATGAACTACACAGTAACTTCCTCCATATGGACATGTAAACCGGCACAAACTACAACTGCTACGGTCGAGCTGTATACAAGTTTCAAAACATAACGTAACAAATAATACATAATCTTTAACAAGAACAAGAAGAAAAATTAAATACTAACGATAATAGATATAAGTTTCCTTGGGCATATCATTCATAGAGGTTTAGTTTACCAAGGAGGTGTGTACCGTTTCATTTTTTCAAATTGCAAGCATGTTTTTTTTTCTACCAGATATAATCCGTTTTGAACCTTGAAAAAGTTCTCCTTCTAGAACTCCAGCAACTGAAGTGTTAAACATGCTTCTTCAATCCCTATTAGCTGCAATATTGTCGTAGTCCGTGAGTGTACGCTTATTTAGGAGAATCCATTCAAGCTTCTGCGAAGATTGTTTGGTCTTTGACGTCGAAAGTTAACTTAAATCGACCTAAAATATGGCTGGTAAGTCTAAGGTTAGAGTTTAATTTAAGTTTAAAGTACTAGGGTTGTTCTAATGTTTTTTTGATTGATAAATAAACCGACAAACATTCTAAAATGTCCAAATTGAAATGGAAATTTGGAAACTGATGGACACGAGCAGGATTCATACCTTCGCCTAACCGTGGCTCAGCTCTTACCAAGAGTTACCATGTCGCTGCTCGGAATCACCGAATTTCAACTTCCCTTTTTAGTATTTACGTCATAAGGGTGACGTCAGGTATATCAAAACGTGTTAAACCCTTTTGTATAATTAAACATTACATCTAATTATTACTCCACACATCCACGCTTAACCACAGCTTATCAGAATCAACAAACACTCGAAATCCATTCAATTCCAAGCGGTTTAGTGTTTCAAACTAAACTGTTTGTCCTGATAAAGCGATCTCATTGTACGAGTTAGCAGGTCGACTCATTAGCAGCTTTGGGGCGTCCCGGGAGAGTTGTCGCAGAGATTACCCGCTTACTGGCCGAAACTTATAAAATACAGGGAATGTGACACTGTCTTATATCATTTCCTTTAGACAATTTCATACTATTATGCATGATATGACTGTTGTACAGGTATTAGCAGATTTTTTTTAACCTTTGCCCCACACTATGATCACCTTTGTCGTTGGTGCGTTTCACAGACATGAAATATCACATACACAGACCAGACTCGGGACAAATATTTGGGGTTCACACAATTTTTGCCCCGTGCGGGAATCGAATCCGCAACCCTTAGCGCAGCCAATCGCTTAACAACTGCGCCAATCAGGTATAATTTGTGTATCAGGTAAAAGGTGTATTCGTAACATATGTTATTGTTATAATAAGTTGCATATGACACTATGTTTTATCACAAAGGCGGTGACGAATTAAAGCTTATGCACCAAGCGGGTCGTTATTTTTTTGATTTCCTTGTGTTATAACAAATCTTTAAATGTAAATTTTAGGGGCAATGATTTTCTAACGATCTTTTAACTCGTGCACCTATTTCTATCCGATATCTATCTAACTAAGCGCTGCAGCTATCCATCAGCAGCATCATGCTCAGTTGAGGACCTATTTATGATTCACCTCATTGTTATTTTTTTTTTTTCATTACTTTATTTTTGTTTTTATGTTCTTGTTATAATTATTTACTGTGTTGGGTCTAAAATAAATTATTTTCTTTCTTTATTTATTTCATAATTTACGAGCGTTACTTGAACAATCTTTCATGGAAAACAGGAGTTGATTTAAAAGCACGTTTAGTGCCACAATATTTAAAAAAACTTTTGACAGAAAGAACATAAACAATATTGGCGGAATTCCCTAGATACTTTTTCTAAACAATTGAGCAAACAAATGTCATGGTTCAGTTTTTTTTTAATAAGTATAACCGGCATGACAAGGCCAACATAATTGTTTACTGTTCATAAATTATATTATTAAAAAACATGGAACTTACGCCTCAATGTTATGCATAAAATACCTGTTTTAATTTAAACTTTGAACTTTAAAATTATACCTATTTTGTAATATGTAGGTCTTTATTAAAAACCTGTTAGGCAACGATATTAACGTATCCTCGTTGGTCACTTGCAAAAACCAGAATATTTACTAGTTGAATTATAAATAATTAGGTATTTATCTAGCAGGTACACTTTAATTAATTACACGGCATCGGGTTAAAATTGAATTAAATTTATTATAATAATGATCATTATAGAGTGTTTAATACATAACAGCTTTTTAAGCGACCCATATTTTTATTTATTTAATGTATCCAATGTAGTTACCTATCTGGTTTGTAGTAATTACTTTATCGATGATAAGCCAATACAGTAAGTGGCTAAGGAGTATCATGGATTTATGGTGGCATTTTAATAAAAGAATATTTTTTAATGTAGAATGTTTTAATGTTCTTCAAGCAGGTCGTATGTGGGACTTAGTTTAGCGGCATCGGTCTTATTTAATACTAGCGGCCCGCTCCGGCTTCGCACGGGTGTAAAATATATATTATAAGTATTTCTCCACTATTTAATTAATGTTATTATACATATAAACCTTCCGCTTCAATCACTCTATCTATTAAAAAAAACCGCATCAAAATCCGTTGCGTACTTTTCAAGATGTAAGCATACATAGGGATACAGGGACAGAGAAAGCGACTTTGTTTTATACTATGTAGTGATACATACCTACATAAAGTTACGCCTGTGTCCCAGAGGAGTAAGCAGTGACATCAGATTTCCATTGCTGTGTTACGCATGATAATATCATTATCCCTGAAAGCACGGACATGGATGTGCTCATTGTACACCCACATATACATAGTATTCCGCTAAGCACGGACTGGCGCAGTGGCTAAGCGATTGGATTGCTGCGCTTAGGGTTCAATTCCCGCATGGGACAAAAATTTGTGTGATCCGCAAATTCTTGTTTAAAAAAAAAACAAAAGTACATATGTGCACACAGAACCACTGCCTGTCACGTGATAATTTCTTAAATATGATCATTGTCCACAGCGCCTTCCACTGTGAATCCGTTGTGTGAAAAGGGCTTTAAAGCTTACCGCAGATTGACCAAACACCAACAACAGATACATGACGTATCACTTTATAGCAATATAATAGTCAATTAATCATATAGGTAAAACAGTACAAAAGAAAAAAGCTCCGCAACTAAAAAACAACCTTACACCACGGAAATAAGGTTCCCAATTATCCGCACGAACTTGTATTTGGTCAAAATATTTAACTGTGACAGTGATGGATTGTTAGCCGAACTCGTGAAAGACACATTATAGCGATCAACACGCAAACAAACCGACGTACATAGATACTCGTGTCGCTCGCAGCTCGTAACAAATGACATGTGATCCGTATTTCGATTCAATGGTGAAGCAACTCCAATAATGGGCATGTAGCCTCTTGATGGTACTCAAGATCCTCTGCGGATAGAGGTTTGATAACTTTCAGTCCCCTTACCAAGAACTCTTATAGCAGGAAATTTTTCGTTATTAAAGCGAGACGCCGTTATGTGCAGTGTAGTGTGGCATCTCGCTTTCACAACGGAAACTATCCTGCTTTAAGAGTTCATGGAAAGGGGGCAGGTTTGTCTTAATATTACTTTAATTTCCGGAGCTGATATGATACATTATTGTATATCCAGTGACCTCGGATGCTACTAAACGATTCTACGATTACGATTGAGAAGTTATTTCACTTTTAGTTAAATATACCTATATGATATTCTTATGCTTTTGACTGTATTCTTGGTCTAGTCTCCTTATTTCTCATAAGGAGACTAGACCAAGATGGCCCTGGGCTATTATTTGAATTTTCCATTAGGGAATTCTCCAGCAGCATTGAGTGTAGGTTTGTGCCTAGGTAATGGTTAGTAATTCGCCCGCTGTTAACTTTAACATAAAAAGTTCGTAAAGTAGGTAAAGTTTTAAAAACGCTGGTCATTTGACGGGAAAAACTGTCGTAGAACGTTGCGTTTTCTGCTTACAGATTTTAGTTCATCGCGCTAACGCCAGAGCGGTTTTGTGCTCGTTGCCCTGGAAATTAACGTTTTCGATAGTAAGTTAAAACGCAATATCAAGCAATAACTTATGAGGCCTTAGACAAGTGCCAAAAATTTAACGGATAGAAATGGAAAAATAAAAAATTTATATGGGTCAAAGATTACATAGTCGAAAGATTATGTCATCCCCGTACATTACATTCGATTTCTATTTTCTAGGGCCCCTTTTCCAGGGCCCATGGTGTAACGCAGATCTGCAAAACGCGCATACGATGCAAATGTTCTAAGTGAACAACGCTGACCGATAGAGATGTGAATCACTTCTGTTTGTTTACATTACAGCATTACATTGTACCAGTTATTTATATTGAGCTCTAGATAAATCATTACGAAGACAGAATTTCCGCTCAGTTTCCTTTGACGCGACATAATGATTTGTTGACGAAACTGTTAATGTGATGAAAATCATATTGGTTTTATAAATAACCAGGTGTGAAGGTAAGCATAGCTGGGTTTTCCTGCGAGAGAGTTTGCTAGTGAACCCGGGAAATGGTTAGCGATAAATGTCTTTGGTATAGGTAATGATAAAAGATGGAATGACGAAAAATATGAAAGCTCCCCCATACAGGTGCGTTATTGCGATAATGCGTCCCGATTCCTTATTATTCCTTATTCCTTCCGGGAAGCATAATTGCATTAACGCACCTTAAATGTTTATTTCGATCAATTACCTTATTGACACAACGCTTTTTATTCGACCAGCCGACCTGCATAATTTCCCCTTATCTATTCTGTATACATCGCTTTCGTTGTTTTAATTTTTGCGTTGAATCATAGCTAATTAGTCATTTTATTGCTTACTAACTACTCAGACATTTTACGAAAATATTTACTAATGTCTAACCTTCTCAATGTGACTACATTATGTTTAAACGTTAATAACAGTATACCTTATACTTTTAATTTTTTATTAGTAGTATATTGATAAATAACTAATTCCCACCGTCCCACTGCTTGGCAAGGATTTCTTCTCCACAGAGAAGGAATGAGCATTAATCATATACAATATTAAATTGATAATTAATTATCAAGCGATTAAAATAAGGAAAACGGATAGAAAACAGAAGCGATTGACTCACCGACAAGAGCTGGGCCCTAAAATTATAGAAGTCAAGGAAACCCTTTTAAAGTAAAACACTACGATTACGTAGAAAATGAGTTCGTGGAAGTCATAAACAAAAAATAACAATAATATGTTGTCAATGCTCATAATCTTCATAAAAAGACAATTACAGACATTTAGAAACCTGTTTTTAAACATATTCATCAAATACCAGTATTCCGTTACATAATACGTATAAAATACCGGTTTGGGATTAATAAAAATACGCGTTCCGGCACATGGTGACCTGCATTTACATAGGTATCACTGAGTAACGCTATTCAGTTTAGACTAGGGTCACAGATCATCTATAGAACCTCAGTTTCGTAACTAGGAATTAATGGAGTGTAACTTCAACAAGTACTAAAGAACTTTACACGTTAAGTTAAGGAAACAAGATTACCGCGCACTTACGGAGACGGAAAACAAGTCAGATCGCACTAAACAGCTCAAATCAGGTTTTATTCAGACAAGAAACCGAAAAAGTAAACCACATCATAACGAAAAAAAATACGGATCAAAAAAAGAATTCGTACAAATTGACACGCACCAACGATCTACTTACATAGCCTAAAATTCTGCTGAATCAGCCAATCGCTATTAAGCACTTGTGAGGTTTTCCCAAAGTAACGGACCGTTGTCGAGAAAAATATAGTTACTAATGGATTGTCGTTAACAGAAAATGAAGGGATTTTCCTGTTTACACGAAGATTACAGGTAGGAGTAAGCCAGATAATCCCTGAGGGCAGACAGCAGCTATAATTAATGTGTAAGGAATATAGCCAACTAAGAACTTCGAGTCGAATCGGGGTTCTTAGAAATCTTCAGTAATAATATAATATCATTTACTTTATATCCCGGTTATACTCACGTGTGTATTCGGGAATGCCCGACTAGTTTCAAACTCGAACGGAGCCCTTATTCATGAGCTGGTTACGCGGCGGAGTTCGGCTCGCGACTCCCTCCGCCGCGTAACCAGCTCATGAATAAGGGCTCCGTTCGAGTTCGAAACTAGTCGGGCATTCCCGAATACACACGTGAGTATAACCGGGATATAAAGTAAATAATATGGATAACACTCACGGAAGTTATTATAGTAAAATAATATAATATCACGTACAAATTGGGATATAAATTTAATAGTAGATATATATATCTATTTTTAATTGTTATAATCTTATTTATGTATCTTGTATAGTACACCATGGACTATCCCTTCCACTTCTTACCATTTTTTCCTTCCAAAGATTGCCTGGTAGATATCGCTCTAAGCGATAAGGCCGCCATTGTACCCACTATTTTAATGATAATGTAAATAAGTTAAGTTATTTGTTAATATGGTGTACAATAAAGCATATTCTATCTATCTATTTACGCTTTACCTGCTTGGATCAATTGGTACTGACAACGTTTTTAATCCGCCTGAAAATCTGAACACAGTTTGACCTCAGCTAGGCTTTCGAGAACGTAATTGTCGCCCCTAAAACGTGAGATACGCCGCAAAAAGTAATGCATAAGTTTTTGGGTCTAATAAATAGCACTTGAAGTTACAGTACTAGGTTATATATGCTTATCGAAAGCCAAAGTCGTACATTACATTATCGCACCCTACAAATACCTATATCGGGTCTGAACTCCGTCCTCAATCTACTTTCAGATATCTCAAAGTTCATCTTTTATCGATGTGAAAGTTCGTGACTTTTTAAAGTAGACACGATAAGCCTACTTAAAACCTTTCTATTAGCAAAAGTAAGCCCTAAATATAACAAAGACTTACCGTTGAAAGCATACATTTGAGTATGATTTAGCTTTTAACACCGAACGCTTGTTTACTTGGAAACCAGAGCCAAGTCCTTGAGCTTAAGCTAGTTTAAAGATTAGATTAGGTGTAATCGCGCAATCAAATTCCACGCACCACCGGAATCCTGATAGTACGTGGTACATGTTTAAACAGCTCCATAACATGTCATCTCGCCATGATTGGGCAATTTGTAGCCGTAGTGCAGGAAATTTCAATTGGTAAGCAAAGCGGCGCAAACGTATTTTTGCTGGAGAATTAGGTCAGCGTCGCACGCTACAGGTGAAGTGAAATACTATGCAAAACAGTGTGGGTCCACTGCAGGAACGTTTGAAGTGCGACACACTGTCACGTGCTAGGAATTTGCGCCGTACTGGAACATTTTGTAATTTTGTTAGTCGGTATTTGGTTCGTGTGTGTCGTTTAGCATAAAAATAATATTTTACGAGAAGCCGTTATGCCTGGCTATTCACAGAGCTGCTGTTGGACAGTGTTCGATGGATTAAAAACAATTTATCATTAAATATTATCTTTTGTATTGAGGTTCCATAGGTGCATCAGACCAGATTTATAATGCATGCTTGGAGATCCAAATCAAGGTATATGACTTTTGGTGTCATTTTAGCATGTTGCGCTTGCTAAGCTTAAATCTAAATTGCGGGAACCCACTCGTGTCCATCATTTTTCAAATTCCCTTTATCAATTCAAATCCCGGTATGTCACGACCACAACAGCACTTTTTTCAATGCACTCTCCTAATTCTCAAATACCACTGACTAATATTTGTCCTTGATCTTGCGTCCCGTTTCGTCAAGCGAAATATGGGTGTGTTTATTAAATAGAGTCGTTATTATCTATATAAGCGTCATAGTTACTATCAGAAAGTCACAATGTGCAAATAATTAGTAATTTAATTACATATTCAAACTATACGAACTTATCAAGCAGTATCATTCGTACGTCACGTCGAGCACATGTAGCATCGAATGACGTCACAATACAATACAATGTGCTCATACTAACAGTAACGGTGTCACAAAAAATTGAATGAATTCTCTCAATGTCAGCTGTGTCGTAATACTCGTAATGCAAACAGGGGGTAAAGGCGCCTATTTAATGCGGTTCGAATACTCTTATCTAATCTTACCTTGTGAGGAATAATATTAACACATTTATAGGTAAACTTATGTATTTTATGTATACATAAAATAAATATTTGTATTCAGACTTGTTGGTTTTGAAATGGGCAAGCTAACTGCATTTGCACGTCTGTTCTTCTGGCCCTAATTTTATTATCTGTGAAAAATCTCAGCCTACCGAGATTCGCAAAGTATAAAGCTTGGTTTTCTTTAAAAGTCTTCCAATGTCTTTGAAATTAGGAAGTATAAAAACACACCTTTGCTAACACCTCTTCAAGGAATACAAGACCAGTGGGGTTACTATGAGCTTGGATTGCAGGTCGTACTGACCCCGCCGGTGTGTTCACATTTATTTATACGTCACAGTGTATATCAAACTTCTCAGTTAATATCATTCTGTAATCTCGCAATATTACGTATGCATATCGGTATTTTTACAAATTACATTCCACTTTATATTATTCTTGGAGTCACCTGTCTATCGTGCTCCATATGTTTTTATGTGTATTACCTACGTACAGTTAGCAAAAACCCCAAGTTCTGATGTTATTACTTAATACAATTTTCATAATGCGATATGATGAATCAGCATTTTGTTCACACATTGCGCAAAAAGTTTTTAAGGATATTAAACCCAGAGAACTGAGGTGAGATCAGCCCCCGTACCATGAACTCTTAAGCAGGACAGTTTCCCTTCAGGAAGCGATATTCCACACTACACTACACGTAACGGCATCACGTTTTCACAAGGGAAAATGTCCTACTTTAAGAGTTCATGGTAAGGGCTTTGTTAAGACTAGGTACCCACATTTCGCAGCTAACGAAATCCCAGGTACCACGTGAGTGTAGTTGGCAATACTACTGCTATTCATTGGGCCCACACAAGTTATTTATATTAAGTACTATTGTACTTCGCATTATTAGAATTACTTATATCGACGACTATTTCCAATAGCCTATTCCATAAACAATTGTGATAATTAAAATGTCTCCATTTAATTTATTTTTCTTTTAATTGGATTCGACTGCTCTTGAACTCGGGTGCCATAATTTTAGGTTGCGTAATATTTTACGCAAACGCCTACCTATAAACTGTTGTCTGAATTATCGCACCGCATAACCTTTCTATTGGCATTGAAACGTACGTTGTTTTGGTTGTGTTCGATACAATAAAAAGTATACGATTGCAATTGTTTCATTTATTAAATTCGGTAATAATAAATTGGAGCACGGAGTAGGCAAGTACATCATCAAAGTATCTTTTACATTAACAAATGTAAATATTTTTCGGTTGTCAGCTATAAAAAGTATTAGGTATAAGTTTTTTACCATCAGGGGAATACTCAACACACCTCTCAACAAGGGAAGTAATGCAAAAATAAGACAATTTCCTTATAAAATTCCACTTAAAACTTATTCATATATTTCCATAGCACTGTTAAATAACCAAAATATTTTTCCTGTCAAATAGTTTTGTTTCAAACATCTCATTTATAATGCTAGAGCCTACACGTGCCACAAAGCTATACTTATGTACACAAGACCTCGGGAGAGAACAATTTCGTGGGAGATAAATAAGCACACATATTTCGTACGAATTCTCAAATTATAATAAGGGCTGAGCCGTGGAGCACAAACGATCACCGCCAGCCTCCCTTAATTGGGGCAGGCGGTTGAAATGCTCCTAGGGACTTAGAATGAAGCTTAAATCACCGATCACGTAAATATCTAGATCGAAACCGATTGGAAAGGAGGCAAGATAAGGAGTAGAATTTTAATTTAGTCTTTTTTCTCTCATTTTAGCAAAATTTTGGTACTTTTTTATATTAATCATATTTTGTTGCGACGATCTGGATAAAAATAGATTATTTCCACTGCTTCATTTGAGGGCCCGAAGACGCTAAATAATACAGATGATCAAGTTGAATTAAAGAGAATAGAGGCTGTATACAGTTATATCTGTTTTCTTCACTTTTCTAAATACTGACTTTAGAATCAGCTAAATATAATAATCGATGTGGTGCTAAATACATGGGCAGAACCAATGCTATGTCAAAAAGTATAGATACGTCATTTACTAACAAAATGAAAGAGAAAAGTGTTTCGAACTCTAGAGTCCGAACTGCACTAGTATTATGTCAAATTTGACAACAATTGTACTACCCAAGACAAGACAAGACAATTGTCCCCTTTTAGAGTCTTCAAATTGAGCGTGCTAGTAACATATCTGTACATTTTTGAAATATCATTGGGTAGGAAAAAATTTCACCCCCTTAGGAAAATTCAGCGTTCTACACAAGACGCCCGTAGTACCTACATACTTAAATAAATATTATCAATGTAGTAAGTGCTTTGCCCGGTGTGATTATTGTGACTTGTATAAGAGGTTTGACGAAGGTCTTATACGATTCTGAAATAGATTCTTCGTTCTGGACGGGATAATCTTTGGAGGGTTTCAAGTTCACCTGGGAAAATAGGGAAAGGAGAGGTTAGTAGGTATAAGATCAGTATATGATAGTGTACGAATATTCATATTTATCTCGGCGGAATATCAAACGCGGTGTAACGGAAGGTAGATTATTACATGTACTTGATATTTTCGATTACTTTTATCTTTCAACATAGAATTTTTGATTAGATACACTTGAAATTACAGGACATTATTACATCTATTACTCAACAGTAACAGATGTAATAATGTCCTGTAATTTTCACATGTACATAAAATTAAATAGAGGATATTTATTTTAATGTATGGCTACAAAAACTCTTAACTTCAAATCGGTATTTCTCAAACATATCTTATATATTTTTTGTGTGTAAAGAGTATCTAAGCACCATAGTTAATTATCAGTCCTAAGTTATAATGGCGGCTACAAATTAACAAAAATCAGCTCCCAAGGCCCCTAAAAATCGTAATTCAAATAAGCCTTATCTTTAACCGTCATCGATACACGTGCCAGCAATATTCTACACAAAATACAAAAACCTACGCGTACCGTCCTCTTTTTAAATTAAGAAAGAGACCGCAACAACATTTAGTTACAAAACAGAGCAGGACAAAGCACATTATTGTAACAAAACAAATTACATTTTGCTTGCAATTTACCTCATACGCAATAATTTATTATCAACCGTACAATACCGAAGCTAATTAGATCAGTTGCTTCTGATTACGCTGCGATTTTTATGCACGCGTTATGAAGCAAAAGTGAGAGAAGCGAATAACATATATATATGTATAACATAACATCACGTCGGCATTTCCCGAAGAGGTAGGCAGTAATGAATTTCTATTAGAAGATAGCTTTGTACCCTATACTACTTTATATTACAGAAAAACTAAGTATTTAGAAAAACTTGTATTTTTTATATTAGATAAGTTTTATTAATGGCTAGAGAAATAGCTGGTACCTGATAAAATAAACTAATACATTTATTGGACAACTGCCGAAACCTTGAATAACAAAGTACGTAACAGTGTTTTGTTACACGATGCACATTTCATTAAATTAATTTCACAACTCGACCCAGCCTTGCTAAGAACACTCATCAATCAAATATACTCACATTTTAATATCGTTCTCGTAAATCATTCATTAATTCACTTGCAAACAATTCGAAGTTTACCTGCTTCCAGACAGTATGACATCATCACCTTGGCCTTATTTCAAAATCCATTGAATAAACGGTCTGAAATATAACGCGACATTATTTGCCAGTTAATAATATAACATTCAAGTAGGCAAAATCAATAAATTTTGTTCTGGAGCCAAGACCATGTCACTGCTGTGCTGTTTGTGCAACAAACTATTTTCCACAACCATTCTCATATAAAAATAGAGTCAATAAACTCACAAGTATAGACTCTGTTATATTTAGGTTCATAGTAAAGTTTCCTGTTAAACTAGTCGGCGTCGGTCGTCTATCTAATACAGATCGTAATATTGCCATAAAGTAAACAAAAATAGTTGACGACCTCACTGTTTTCAAAAGGCACGGATCATTTCATTACACAGACTGTAAACCACAGATGGTTCCTTCTGAGAGGACTGGAGCAGTTAAACCGCTTGGTTTTATTGTTCATATATTCACAAAATAAATTAATGATATAGCTTCATTGGCATGATGTGTATGACTTTATAAACTAATACTACAATTTGAAGTAACAGTATAAATAACGATAGAACCGGCCCGGATTGATCAATCTCCGAGACAAAGCTTTTATGTATTTACGTGTTGGTTGAGTAACCTTTCTTCACGCATCAAGATATCTCCATACCCTTAAGGCCGTGCTACGGTATGGAATTTACGAGAAGCTTACCGTGAGTGCTAGTAAATGTATTTACAGACAGTCACAAAAAGACACGATCCCTGACCAACAATAGGTTAAAAGAACCGCAACTATTCTGCGGTAGCGGTCAGACGCACGCCCTTTGTAAAATACTAATATTTTAATCTATTTAGAACAAAAGCCACACCCAAAATACTTGGGGAAAAGGCTCTGCATGATGAGTTATAACACTTATAACCACAACTATTTCCCTGTATTGTTTATTACATGATTACATAAAGTCGTTATAGATATTAGGATGATGAAATGAAACGTGCAGATTGGTCGGATTTACAATGAGGAAACAAACGATGTGTATTAATGGCTACATATACAGTGCAAACAGTTTGCAGTGTTATATTAATAGAGGTTCTCAACCTGGGAGCGAAACCATTAGTTCTGCTGGATAATGTACTGTCTTCATTTTGACGTAGGTACTTTATGACCAAAAGCGAGAATAATAAACTTGTTCATTGGTCATCGCCGGATCTCTTTTGACAGCTTTATGTTATGTAAAGTTTATTTCAGGAGTTATAAGCGGACCCAGAAGTAGCATTAAAGGGGTTGCAATAATTCTTCTTTACACAAAATTTCGTTATTCATAGGACAGGATACGCACGTTACACAGTATGTGGATTGGAACAATACAAACCAACCCATTAATTTCTGAATCAGCTCATTACATTGTTATACATTCTACGGTACTATTTCTAATTTACTCTCAATCCATTCAAATGCTGAAACTAACTCGGTACTTATAAAGTCACGTCGACACTCGAAAGATTTATATTTGAGTGCTATTAATGGAAAACTAACATAATGACAACGCTATCTTATCAATTCTTGAATCGCATCATAAAGCAACGGTTTATTTTTACTAGTATACGCGTAAGTAGCACCCGTATATTTGGCTAATATTACTGTATTAGAGTTCAATGTGTTACCCAGTAAGATTAGGTGGAATGATGTTGGGAACCACACATTTTTTTTCGAATCTGCCACCAGAAAAAACAAAAATTCGTTAGATATTCATGATCTCTGCAGTTACTATCATTATTTATTGAAGTACGTAAAATGCATGAAAGTAAAAGTGTTGCAACGTTTTTTCGTAGTTTATGTATTTATTGAAGTATCTACCAATCATAGGCCAGACAATGCTTTGCCTAATTCAAACAGTCATGTACATCAGTGCATTGTAGTCGTACCTTAAACCTCTGAGCAAATAATAACCTATCATCTTTTGTTTTAAGCCTATATTGTCCTTCTGCTAAGCAGTGTTTTTTCTTTTTTTTTTCTAGTTTATCTATGCCAGTGTTTGCTAGTATTCTATGAGCGTCGCGTTCAACTAGCCAAGTTTTCTTGTGTCTGCATTAATAGGGATCTTGCTTCTTGCAAGTGCATTCCAATTCACGGTAGTGTAGCTCAACTCTTGTTGTTACATTTTTCTTCATTTCTAAGTAATGGTGTGTGGTAGTCAGTTTATTTCTCTTTCTACATACATAAAACTGCGGCATGTTGTCCGTTGACAAATACTTAATATCTATCACACGATTCGTGGGTTCGGAGGTATTCGAAAAGGTCAATCCACCCAAATCTTGTAAGATACGTCTGTATTTCTATATTCGGGGTAATATGTGATGAACTTTCGGTATCTAGGTACCAAGAAACCTCGTCCTTTTCTAAGTATAAGGTCAGAATTTAGGTAGTACGATATGATTGGATTGATTAAGGATAACGTGGCGGTAGTTTTGTGAAAGATGTTTTAACAGAGCAACAAAAAGACAAAGTTTCTTTAATATTATTAACATTGCACTTTAACTTTAATCATAGGTGCCTTTTGCTTCGGAAATGCCTTTTATAAATGTGACATCGGAACCAATAACTACCGATTGCAAACTTCCGTGGAGTATACTGGAATCGAGGCCGTTTTTAAGAAAAAAATAGCATAATCTGACATTCAAATTGATAAAGAAGAAAAATATGGACTCGAGCGAGATTTGAATCTGCGACTTGCGGCGTATTGCAGCTCTTACCAACTGAGCTACCGTGTCGCTGTAATCTGACATGCTAGAACACAACAGTAAACTGAAATTGCACTTTCACATTACGTGAATTGAAATACAGGTCAAAAAATACTTAATATGAGAACAAAACATCTAGATAACTTTAAATCAATCCAGACTTCTTAATAATATCAATTAATGATCCAAATCTAAATATTGACACACCCAGTGGTTCATATGATCATAATGTAAAAATAACTGAATTGAGCTTACATAGTGTACAACTGTATTATTATAAATACATATTACAATGTTTTGACTACAGTGTCGAAAGTTAATGGCCATTCATGTTGGACATGTATTTATTGAAAGTTTAAAAGTTACAGGTTGAATCATTATGTCAATTAACTGTTAATTTAGTTATCAAACTTTTAATACCCATTCAGCCTGATATAATCTATTAGTAGATAATTACTGGTAGTAATTCATTAAGTGACAATAGTGATACCTTTTGTGGACAGACGAAATAATTCTTTTGTATTTTTTTAAATTAGGTTTTAATATACATACATCCATCCTTATTAAATGGCAACACAAAGGGCTATATAATTATATTTTCTGAGCGAAAATAATAGCTGTTTTTTTTTATTTAGTTAAAATAAAATGGTGCATCAAGGTATGAAAAATACACTATTTTAACAAAATATAATTCCATGGCATTTTAAGCCTGGATAAAATAGTGCTTTATGAATGCAACCTACAAACAGTTACCTTTAATATTAAGTAATGGTTACTTGTTGAAATAACTCATTTATAAGAGGAACAATAGTATGGTGAAAAATTAGATGCTCTAACTTGTCATGGTCGGTAGTGCAAGATTTTTTTCTCCACTCTAAAGAGTTTTTATGATTAAAAATCAAGCCTATGCTAACCATGCAAAAAACATACCTAGTATATTATGTCTTCTTCCAATGATTAATTATTTCCTACTTTTAGCATCTTTGAGCAATTTTAGTTTTACAAAGTAATTAGATGTGACTGTTGAATTTGTCTGTTTAAATTTTATATAAGGAATTTAGTTAAATACAAAATAGTATTATGTGAGTTCTTAATAAATAAAAACAATATATTTGACTGGAGAACCAGTTTTAAAATATATTCTAATCATAATCTAATAAAATAAATAGTGTAATAATATTATAATTCTACACAATAAATTATCAAAACATGAAAATTATAAATACGCGCACAGGAAAACGTGTTATCATTGTCATCCCAAACAATACATCACCAAATAGGTAACTGCACTGTAGCACCATAACAATCATACATACATCCAATTTTAAAAATACAATATGATCGTTAGCATAGGCTGAACCGCCTGTTATCATCGCTCGATGAACTAAAAAAGCTAAAACGTACACAGGACGCCTCCTCATTGTAAACAAATAGTGTATTTTTAATTTTTATTAATAATACGATGCAATCAGGCTAGACTATAAATGGAATCGTTCACCTACCATATAAAGTCCTTGCAGTGGGAACAGAACGTAGGCTGCTTGAAGAACCTCGGCATGAACTTGTGGTCTTTCACCAGATAAACATTCTTCTTTTTAAGCGCACCCTTACGGCCCCGCAAACGGAACGCCTGCCCCGCTTTATATTCACCACCTTCATCACAATTATTCTCCTCGTCCGCCATGGCTACACACGGTCGCTAGGGCGCCGGTTTAATCGGAAATAATAATTATCTCACAAATATTCGCCAGAGAGCGCGGCCCACCCGAACGAACCACCGCTCTCAACGGAACGTCATCGCGATTTGTCAATGTCTCAATGAGCACAACTGTCAATGTCAAAGTGAAATTAAAACTCCTAGTTGCCATATCATATACAAATTTCCCTTCCCATTTACGTTCATACTTAGAATATTCATAACTTAAGTGCATTATTTATGCTTAATTGCCAAGATTAGGAAAAAAATCAGGAATCACTTGTATCAATAGCAGCAAACGATAGCAAAGTCATTCAATTAAAAGACAATATCCAGTTATCTTTCTAAAAACTGTTAATTACATTAAAACTCTTAAAATAGTTCTTTTATTTCATATCTACTCAATCGGACAATTTCATTTATATTCATGAGACTGAAATATTGGTTACCCATTAAATTGGCTGTATTTATGAATAAATACGGATGTCAATTGAAAAAATAATAATAATGATGAAACTAATTTCTTAAAATATTACAGTATAATCATTACAGAAACTAAATAACTTATATTTTATTTATCAAACCACTTCCACAATTCCCGCTTAATATACAATTAATTATAAGTGGTAACATTTCCAGTTGCCGTCTGTTCAAAAACCAAGTTTTAGTAATTCGTTGTTGTTTTAAATCAAGTCTGAGAAAAGTTGAAGTTTACTCATAACCTAATAATGTATTTTATTGTATAAATTATACTAATATTATACTTTCAGAAACTTTCGAATTAGTTAAATAAAACTTGTAGTTACATAAAAATTCTAAAACATAGGCTTTTTGAACGCAACCTGCTTGCTCTCTTCATCTGTCAGCCATTTAAGCGTAAAGCCGTTAATTTTTCAAGTTGTGTGCGGTTGAAATTTGTTTTGCTGTTATTTCATACTTGAAATGTGGATTGTTTGTTATTAGTTGACGTGATTATATTGTATTGTGTTTACATCGTGAAATTAATTCGATATGAGTACAGAAAATTCAGATTCGGGCCCCGGCATAACTTTGTCGTTGGTGGCACAATTTGATGATATCAATCGGCTAAACGGTATTCTCAACGATGGGGCGGCTGAAGACTGTAAGTATAACTAACTAGACAATTTATCCCACTTACTTTTAGGCATATATACTATATCAACATTTATTTGTAGTATTTCATTAAACGAATGCGAGTAAATTTTTGATAACTGCTTTATTTTTCATCCACCTACATACTTTTAGAAGTGTCAGTTGGCGCATCCTGTTACAAAAGTAATCAGGAGCTTATCTACTGAGTTATAAAAAGCTTTTAAAGTGGAGCAGAATAAAATAGAAATAATCATATTATCATAGCATCCATTATTTCCACACATCCTTTGACCTTGGATATTTTGGATCATGATTGCAGTTGTTTAAAGCTTATCTGTATATCATTGGCTGGATGTTTAGTCATGGTTCACTTAACTAAGTTATTTCTAGTCATCACTAGTCCTGATGTGTTTATTATTGTATCTAATAGACCCCCCAAGAACTATTAGAGCACAATGTAAACATTGTTGTAGTAACTTCATTTTGAAATTCAAATCTTGACAACTTTTCAATAATAATAATTTGAATATGTAATTTGACAGTTTGAGCTTATCCTTGTAATTATCCCATAATCTCTATTGTGCACCATTGTATACCATATTTTTGTGAATAAATTTTTGAATTTGAATTGAAACCAAATTTATCAATCCCATCTGTCCTTTGGGTGTAGTTTAAGAAAGAAATGGCATCCTGGATATTCAGCCTACTGAAAATACTGACTGACCAAGCTTTAATTGTAAAAGTATTATATTATAACATTTTTATTGCTATTTATTAATTTCCAGGCTTTCTAGCATTCTTAAAACAAATGGAGTGGGTCCGTGGCCAATGGGCTGCAGCAGAGGCCGAAGCCTCTCGTTTGCAGTCAGAGTTGGACGAGGCCCTCCGCACTCTTGCCAAGTGGGAGGCTAAGTTTGCACATGTTCGGAAACTGCTGGACGGAGAGAAGAGAGAGAGAAATATTGTGTTGAAGAAGTATAGTGAACTGGTATGTTGGTTATTTTTATACGTAAGTCTGCAAAAGAGAATGGAGTTTATGCAGATGTGTTAACATTTATTTTAGTTTGACTGTATATTACCTAGAAACAAATATAAGTAGATAACGAGTTTGTATGTTTTTTTTTAGAGCAAATTGCTGGACATGGCTCGCGATCTATTGTTCAATGACAACCGTGCCAAGTTGAATGACGAAACCTTGCAAAAACTCGCTTTCCTCAATGGAACAGCCCAACAGGACCATAATGCTAAACTCACTAATGTGCCAGAGCTGAATTCTACAGGTACACATAACATGGTTACCTTTTAAAAGGTATACAATTACTGTATATTTTTAATAAAAGACTAATTGTTAAGCTCATGAAAATTTGACAGACTAGTTAATTCCTTGTTAAATCCGGGCCTTGAGAACATAATAAATGGACACAAAAGTATATTTCATGAAGTTAGTAAGTTTTCTGTGATTTTTGTCAAACTTATTTGAATCCATCTCCCAGTTAACATAAGATTGATATTCCCGTGCAGGCACGTTACTGTCGGAGATGTCGTACTCGCGCTCGGAGGACGACCTGGACCTGTCGCTGGCGTCCACGCGGCGCTCGTGGGTGGCGCGCGGCGGCTGGGCCGCGAGGGACTCCGCGCCGCTCAACAAGAAGCGCCGCTCCTCCACGTCCTCCGCCACCAAGGTGAGGGACCAGGCCTGCAGGCTGACGCCATCGTCCATGGCCTCGCGGTCCGAAGGGCCTCGCGCCTTGAGGAGTGTCCCATTTTGCCCCCTATTTTTTTTGTAACGTTACAGTTTCCGTACTATTTTGTTATCTCAGACTGTAGAGCTGCAGGGCGGCAAGGTGCTAGCGACGGCCACAACGACGCTGACCCTGGAGCGCGCGCCCACCAGCCACGACCTCAAGCCGCCGCAAAACTTCGTGAGGGATATAATATACATGCTTTACATATAATATACATTACAATATCTATATCAATACCAGTGTCATGCATATTAGGCTTTAGTAGTAGTAAGTTATAACTTAGTAAAAAAAAATGTTTTTTTTATGACTGTTACCAAGCTATTTGTATTTTGACTCATGTGACGTCACTCATATGATGTGATATTTTCGATTAAATCGCAATAAGATTTGTTGCCATTTCTGGTTTTCGAACGAACCATATGACTTTCAGCAACCGATATCGGAGAGCAGCGACGAGGCCCCGCCGCGCAAGTCGTCGGCGCGGCTGTCCGGCCGGCATGCGCGCGCAGAGCTCAGCGTGCCCGCTGCGCATGCGCACCACGCGCATCACGACGCGCCCTCCGCCCCACCACGCACCGGTCAGTAACAATGCACTTATGATGACACACAGCTTATTCAATTCATTTATTTACCATTTTTTTGACTAAAATAATTTTATTAACCCTTTTTAGACACCGAGAGCGGCTCGGACGCGCCGCGCGTGCTGCCGGCCCGCACCCCGTCGGCCGTGTCCGCTGCGTATGGGGGCTCGCCGCGCGCGCGCCCGCGGCAACACAACTTCGTGGCCAAGACCTTCTACAAGCGGGAGACCTGCGGCCCGTGCGGCAAGATGTGAGGCTATGAGTTTATAGGCTCAACAGCCCCATATAAAGGGCTCATTTTTGTATCAATAATAATGGATAAAATATTTTTCGATATTTGTCGTGTGTGTGTCATGCTATATTAGCATGATCGACTTAGTAGTATAAATAGGTCTTAAATTTAAATTCAATGTAATTCGAGTATACATATAGTTGCCCCCTTCTATGACAAGTTATAATAATAAAATTTGTATTAAAAATAGAGTTTATTTGTCAGCATAAAGTTCGCGAAGCTAGGCGTGAAGTGCGAGACGTGTCGTGCGCAGGCGCACCCCGAGTGTCGCGCGCTGCTGCCGCTGCCCTGCGTGCCGCCCGGGCCCGCACCGCGCCGGGCCCACGCGCCTATGGTACATCATTACTACATACTACACACTTTCATAAATGGTCAAATGTAACTAGCTTTATTTTTACCCGACTGTGCCAGAACGAGAGTTATGTTTTTCGAGTTTTTTTTTTGTTTTTCAAGTGTATGTATTTATGTATATTTTACAGCTTGATGGATCTTACGTCTCAGTCAACGACGCAAATACAACTTAAAATCAGCCAACAAAGACAAAAGAGTACACGGTCACTTTCTCATTAAAAAAAACCACGTCAACTAGCAACATTTACCGATTCCAGGAGGGATGTATATCGGACTACGCGCCGTCGACGCCGCCTATGGTGCCCGCGCTGCTGGTGCACTGCATCAACGAGGTGGAGAAGCGAGGTCTTAGCGAGAAGGGCATATACCGCATCAGTGCCACTGACAAGGACGTGAAACGACTTAAGGTATGTATTAGCAATAGGCTCGGTTTACTTTGATCTACTATAACTCATTATGAACTGAAAATGGCGTTTATGTCTCTTCTGTAAGTATCTGTTTTGAATCACGTGAGTTTACCAGTTGACCACGGTCACTACCCAAGTGGGCTGATCGCTCTGTGATGTACTGCAAGTATACTAAAACAGTCAAGATAATTAAAGACAACAAAATAATTTCATCCTTTGTATCCACTGATATTTTAGGTACACATAAGAATCTCTCCCTTTTTAACCGACTTCCGACCAAAAAAAAGGAGGAGCTTCTCAATTCGTCGGGATCTTTTTTTTTTTTTTTTATGTATGTGCCCTTATAACTCAGTCATTTATGAACCGATTTGAATTTTTTTTTGTCATATGATTGGGTTTACTTTCCGATTGGTCCCCTAGAAATGTTGTCATTACCTGATGATAAACTTCGAAGATATGGAACGGAACTCCTCATTGGGTCACAGCAAAAAGCCCGTATCTTGATGATAATTATGATAATGATATTGCTTAAGTAGTAGTCGATAACTGATCTTATTTACTAACAAGGTCTTCCTTGTTATTTTTAGTGGTTAGTTATCGACTACTACTCCCACGAGGGAGTGGGGGTGCATTGACCTCCCTCCTATCACTTTCCTGGATTAAATATATCGTGTGAGGTATCGTTTAAAAGGGCTTTATGTTTTGTGTGTGAAAGGATTTCAAATACTAGTCTCACAAAAGTCTGGGGTGGATGAATTCCATACACCAAAAAATCGTGAAATAAAAAAATAATAATAAAAAACTATAACCTCCTTCAAAAAACTCAAAAGTGAAAAATAATATTTTATCACATCACTTTACATAAGCGAAGTGGTAGTCGGCGCCAAATCCTATGCGTTCGCTTAGTTTATAGTTTTAGCTTTGAAACTATGAACCACGCACTTATGGCAGCATTCTCATAAGTACTATTTTTCTGAATCGCTTAATGGATGTTGGTATTTGGCGCCGACTTCCACATCGCTTATGTAAAGTGATGTGATAAAATATTATTTTTCACTTTTGAGTTTTTGTAAGGAGGTTATAATTTTTTATTTAAATTTTTTTTAGAATGTATGTACGTACCACTTTGAGACCGTAGTCTTACTGGTTCTCCGTCGACTACCGTGAAGATTCTACCTGCAGGTTATTATGCTCGGTACTAGACAAGATGGCGGCATGGTGGTCACGTGCCGCCGTGTACAGCAATGCTAAGGGGAGACCCCTTTACAGTCTCCCCAGGGACGTGTCAAATAGGCGTTACATGAGGAAGTTCCGGAGTTGGTCTTATAAGAGGTCCAGAGACTTCCCTTGATTAAGTCAAAAGTCTATTATGATCGGTGTACGCAGACTATAGCAGTCTCTTATCCCCCCCCCCCCCCAGGAGCGCTTCCTGCGCGGCTGCGGCTCGCCCTCCCTGTCGGGCGAGGACGTGCACGTGCTGTGCGGCTGCATCAAAGACTTCCTGCGCTCCCTGCGCGAGCCGCTCGTGAGCTGCGCGCTGTGGGCCGACTTCATGGAGGCGGCGCGCCTGGCCGAGCCCAGCGACGCCAGCGCCGCCGTGGTGCAGGCCGTCAGCCAGCTGCCGCAGCCCAACAGGGACACGCTCGCCTTCCTCGTGCTGCATCTACAGAAGTAAGTGTGGGGGCGAGCCTGGCCGAGCCCAGCGACGCCAGCGCCGCCGTGGTGCAGGCCGTCAGCCAGCTGCCGCAGCCCAACAGGGACACGCTCGCCTTCCTCGTGCTGCATCTACAGAAGTAAGTGTGGGGGCGAGCCTGGCCGAGCCCAGCGACGCCAGCGCCGCCGTGGTGCAGGCCGTCAGCCAGCTGCCGCAGCCCAACAGGGACACGCTCGCCTTCCTCGTGCTGCATCTACAGAAGTAAGTGTGGGGGCGAGCCTGGCCGAGCCCAGCGACGCCAGCGCCGCCGTGGTGCAGGCCGTCAGCCAGCTGCCGCAGCCCAACAGGGACACGCTCGCCTTCCTCGTGCTGCATCTACAGAAGTAAGTGTGGGGGCGAGCCTGGCCGAGCCCAGCGACGCCAGCGCCGCCGTGGTGCAGGCCGTCAGCCAGCTGCCGCAGCCCAACAGGGACACGCTCGCCTTCCTCGTGCTGCATCTACAGAAGTAAGTGTGGGGGCGCGCCTGGCCGAGCCCAGCGACGCCAGCGCCGCCGTGGTGCAGGCCGTCAGCCAGCTGCCGCAGCCCAACAGGGACACGCTCGCCTTCCTCGTGCTGCATCTACAGAAGTAAGTGTGGGGGCGAGCCTGGCCGAGCCCAGCGACGCCAGCGCCGCCGTGGTGCAGGCCGTCAGCCAGCTGCCGCAGCCCAACAGGGACACGCTCGCCTTCCTCGTGCTGCATCTACAGAAGTAAGTGTGGGGGCGAGCCTGGCCGAGCCCAGCGACGCCAGCGCCGCCGTGGTGCAGGCCGTCAGCCAGCTGCCGCAGCCCAACAGGGACACGCTCGCCTTCCTCGTGCTGCATCTACAGAAGTAAGTGTGGGGGCGAGCCTGGCCGAGCCCAGCGACGCCAGCGCCGCCGTGGTGCAGGCCGTCAGCCAGCTGCCGCAGCCCAACAGGGACACGCTCGCCTTCCTCGTGCTGCATCTACAGAAGTAAGTGTGGGGGCGAGCCTGGCCGAGCCCAGCGACGCCAGCGCCGCCGTGGTGCAGGCCGTCAGCCAGCTGCCGCAGCCCAACAGGGACACGCTCGCCTTCCTCGTGCTGCATCTACAGAAGTAAGTGTGGGGGCGAGCCTGGCCGAGCCCAGCGACGCCAGCGCCGCCGTGGTGCAGGCCGTCAGCCAGCTGCCGCAGCCCAACAGGGACACGCTCGCCTTCCTCGTGCTGCATCTACAGAAGTAAGTGTGGGGGCGAGCCTGGCCGAGCCCAGCGACGCCAGCGCCGCCGTGGTGCAGGCCGTCAGCCAGCTGCCGCAGCCCAACAGGGACACGCTCGCCTTCCTCGTGCTGCATCTACAGAAGTAAGTGTGGGGGCGAGCCTGGCCGAGCCCAGCGACGCCAGCGCCGCCGTGGTGCAGGCCGTCAGCCAGCTGCCGCAGCCCAACAGGGACACGCTCGCCTTCCTCGTGCTGCATCTACAGAAGTAAGTGTGGGGGCGAGCCTGGCCGAGCCCAGCGACGCCAGCGCCGCCGTGGTGCAGGCCGTCAGCCAGCTGCCGCAGCCCAACAGGGACACGCTCGCCTTCCTCGTGCTGCATCTACAGAAGTAAGTGTGGGGGCGAGCCTGGCCGAGCCCAGCGACGCCAGCGCCGCCGTGGTGCAGGCCGTCAGCCAGCTGCCGCAGCCCAACAGGGACACGCTCGCCTTCCTCGTGCTGCATCTACAGAAGTAAGTGTGGGGGCGAGCCTGGCCGAGCCCAGCGACGCCAGCGCCGCCGTGGTGCAGGCCGTCAGCCAGCTGCCGCAGCCCAACAGGGACACGCTCGCCTTCCTCGTGCTGCATCTACAGAAGTAAGTGTGGGGGCGAGCCTGGCCGAGCCCAGCGACGCCAGCGCCGCCGTGGTGCAGGCCGTCAGCCAGCTGCCGCAGCCCAACAGGGACACGCTCGCCTTCCTCGTGCTGCATCTACAGAAGTAAGTGTGGGGGCGAGCCTGGCCGAGCCCAGCGACGCCAGCGCCGCCGTGGTGCAGGCCGTCAGCCAGCTGCCGCAGCCCAACAGGGACACGCTCGCCTTCCTCGTGCTGCATCTACAGAAGTAAGTGTGGGGGCGAGCCTGGCCGAGCCCAGCGACGCCAGCGCCGCCGTGGTGCAGGCCGTCAGCCAGCTGCCGCAGCCCAACAGGGACACGCTCGCCTTCCTCGTGCTGCATCTACAGAAGTAAGTGTGGGGGCGAGCCTGGCCGAGCCCAGCGACGCCAGCGCCGCCGTGGTGCAGGCCGTCAGCCAGCTGCCGCAGCCCAACAGGGACACGCTCGCCTTCCTCGTGCTGCATCTACAGAAGTAAGTGTGGGGGCGAGCCTGGCCGAGCCCAGCGACGCCAGCGCCGCCGTGGTGCAGGCCGTCAGCCAGCTGCCGCAGCCCAACAGGGACACGCTCGCCTTCCTCGTGCTGCATCTACAGAAGTAAGTGTGGGGGCGAGCCTGGCCGAGCCCAGCGACGCCAGCGCCGCCGTGGTGCAGGCCGTCAGCCAGCTGCCGCAGCCCAACAGGGACACGCTCGCCTTCCTCGTGCTGCATCTACAGAAGTAAGTGTGGGGGCGAGCCTGGCCGAGCCCAGCGACGCCAGCGCCGCCGTGGTGCAGGCCGTCAGCCAGCTGCCGCAGCCCAACAGGGACACGCTCGCCTTCCTCGTGCTGCATCTACAGAAGTAAGTGTGGGGGCGAGCCTGGCCGAGCCCAGCGACGCCAGCGCCGCCGTGGTGCAGGCCGTCAGCCAGCTGCCGCAGCCCAACAGGGACACGCTCGCCTTCCTCGTGCTGCATCTACAGAAGTAAGTGTGGGGGCGAGCCTGGCCGAGCCCAGCGACGCCAGCGCCGCCGTGGTGCAGGCCGTCAGCCAGCTGCCGCAGCCCAACAGGGACACGCTCGCCTTCCTCGTGCTGCATCTACAGAAGTAAGTGTGGGGGCGAGCCTGGCCGAGCCCAGCGACGCCAGCGCCGCCGTGGTGCAGGCCGTCAGCCAGCTGCCGCAGCCCAACAGGGACACGCTCGCCTTCCTCGTGCTGCATCTACAGAAGTAAGTGTGGGGGCGAGCCTGGCCGAGCCCAGCGACGCCAGCGCCGCCGTGGTGCAGGCCGTCAGCCAGCTGCCGCAGCCCAACAGGGACACGCTCGCCTTCCTCGTGCTGCATCTACAGAAGTAAGTGTGGGGGCGAGCCTGGCCGAGCCCAGCGACGCCAGCGCCGCCGTGGTGCAGGCCGTCAGCCAGCTGCCGCAGCCCAACAGGGACACGCTCGCCTTCCTCGTGCTGCATCTACAGAAGTAAGTGTGGGGGCGAGCCTGGCCGAGCCCAGCGACGCCAGCGCCGCCGTGGTGCAGGCCGTCAGCCAGCTGCCGCAGCCCAACAGGGACACGCTCGCCTTCCTCGTGCTGCATCTACAGAAGTAAGTGTGGGGGCGAGCCTGGCCGAGCCCAGCGACGCCAGCGCCGCCGTGGTGCAGGCCGTCAGCCAGCTGCCGCAGCCCAACAGGGACACGCTCGCCTTCCTCGTGCTGCATCTACAGAAGTAAGTGTGGGGGCGAGCCTGGCCGAGCCCAGCGACGCCAGCGCCGCCGTGGTGCAGGCCGTCAGCCAGCTGCCGCAGCCCAACAGGGACACGCTCGCCTTCCTCGTGCTGCATCTACAGAAGTAAGTGTGGGGGCGAGCCTGGCCGAGCCCAGCGACGCCAGCGCCGCCGTGGTGCAGGCCGTCAGCCAGCTGCCGCAGCCCAACAGGGACACGCTCGCCTTCCTCGTGCTGCATCTACAGAAGTAAGTGTGGGGGCGAGCCTGGCCGAGCCCAGCGACGCCAGCGCCGCCGTGGTGCAGGCCGTCAGCCAGCTGCCGCAGCCCAACAGGGACACGCTCGCCTTCCTCGTGCTGCATCTACAGAAGTAAGTGTGGGGGCGAGCCTGGCCGAGCCCAGCGACGCCAGCGCCGCCGTGGTGCAGGCCGTCAGCCAGCTGCCGCAGCCCAACAGGGACACGCTCGCCTTCCTCGTGCTGCATCTACAGAAGTAAGTGTGGGGGCGAGCCTGGCCGAGCCCAGCGACGCCAGCGCCGCCGTGGTGCAGGCCGTCAGCCAGCTGCCGCAGCCCAACAGGGACACGCTCGCCTTCCTCGTGCTGCATCTACAGAAGTAAGTGTGGGGGCGAGCCTGGCCGAGCCCAGCGACGCCAGCGCCGCCGTGGTGCAGGCCGTCAGCCAGCTGCCGCAGCCCAACAGGGACACGCTCGCCTTCCTCGTGCTGCATCTACAGAAGTAAGTGTGGGGGCGAGCCTGGCCGAGCCCAGCGACGCCAGCGCCGCCGTGGTGCAGGCCGTCAGCCAGCTGCCGCAGCCCAACAGGGACACGCTCGCCTTCCTCGTGCTGCATCTACAGAAGTAAGTGTGGGGGCGAGCCTGGCCGAGCCCAGCGACGCCAGCGCCGCCGTGGTGCAGGCCGTCAGCCAGCTGCCGCAGCCCAACAGGGACACGCTCGCCTTCCTCGTGCTGCATCTACAGAAGTAAGTGTGGGGGCGAGCCTGGCCGAGCCCAGCGACGCCAGCGCCGCCGTGGTGCAGGCCGTCAGCCAGCTGCCGCAGCCCAACAGGGACACGCTCGCCTTCCTCGTGCTGCATCTACAGAAGTAAGTGTGGGGGCGAGCCTGGCCGAGCCCAGCGACGCCAGCGCCGCCGTGGTGCAGGCCGTCAGCCAGCTGCCGCAGCCCAACAGGGACACGCTCGCCTTCCTCGTGCTGCATCTACAGAAGTAAGTGTGGGGGCGAGCCTGGCCGAGCCCAGCGACGCCAGCGCCGCCGTGGTGCAGGCCGTCAGCCAGCTGCCGCAGCCCAACAGGGACACGCTCGCCTTCCTCGTGCTGCATCTACAGAAGTAAGTGTGGGGGCGAGCCTGGCCGAGCCCAGCGACGCCAGCGCCGCCGTGGTGCAGGCCGTCAGCCAGCTGCCGCAGCCCAACAGGGACACGCTCGCCTTCCTCGTGCTGCATCTACAGAAGTAAGTGTGGGGGCGAGCCTGGCCGAGCCCAGCGACGCCAGCGCCGCCGTGGTGCAGGCCGTCAGCCAGCTGCCGCAGCCCAACAGGGACACGCTCGCCTTCCTCGTGCTGCATCTACAGAAGTAAGTGTGGGGGCGAGCCTGGCCGAGCCCAGCGACGCCAGCGCCGCCGTGGTGCAGGCCGTCAGCCAGCTGCCGCAGCCCAACAGGGACACGCTCGCCTTCCTCGTGCTGCATCTACAGAAGTAAGTGTGGGGGCGAGCCTGGCCGAGCCCAGCGACGCCAGCGCCGCCGTGGTGCAGGCCGTCAGCCAGCTGCCGCAGCCCAACAGGGACACGCTCGCCTTCCTCGTGCTGCATCTACAGAAGTAAGTGTGGGGGCGAGCCTGGCCGAGCCCAGCGACGCCAGCGCCGCCGTGGTGCAGGCCGTCAGCCAGCTGCCGCAGCCCAACAGGGACACGCTCGCCTTCCTCGTGCTGCATCTACAGAAGTAAGTGTGGGGGCGAGCCTGGCCGAGCCCAGCGACGCCAGCGCCGCCGTGGTGCAGGCCGTCAGCCAGCTGCCGCAGCCCAACAGGGACACGCTCGCCTTCCTCGTGCTGCATCTACAGAAGTAAGTGTGGGGGCGAGCCTGGCCGAGCCCAGCGACGCCAGCGCCGCCGTGGTGCAGGCCGTCAGCCAGCTGCCGCAGCCCAACAGGGACACGCTCGCCTTCCTCGTGCTGCATCTACAGAAGTAAGTGTGGGGGCGAGCCTGGCCGAGCCCAGCGACGCCAGCGCCGCCGTGGTGCAGGCCGTCAGCCAGCTGCCGCAGCCCAACAGGGACACGCTCGCCTTCCTCGTGCTGCATCTACAGAAGTAAGTGTGGGGGCGAGCCTGGCCGAGCCCAGCGACGCCAGCGCCGCCGTGGTGCAGGCCGTCAGCCAGCTGCCGCAGCCCAACAGGGACACGCTCGCCTTCCTCGTGCTGCATCTACAGAAGTAAGTGTGGGGGCGAGCCTGGCCGAGCCCAGCGACGCCAGCGCCGCCGTGGTGCAGGCCGTCAGCCAGCTGCCGCAGCCCAACAGGGACACGCTCGCCTTCCTCGTGCTGCATCTACAGAAGTAAGTGTGGGGGCGAGCCTGGCCGAGCCCAGCGACGCCAGCGCCGCCGTGGTGCAGGCCGTCAGCCAGCTGCCGCAGCCCAACAGGGACACGCTCGCCTTCCTCGTGCTGCATCTACAGAAGTAAGTGTGGGGGCGAGCCTGGCCGAGCCCAGCGACGCCAGCGCCGCCGTGGTGCAGGCCGTCAGCCAGCTGCCGCAGCCCAACAGGGACACGCTCGCCTTCCTCGTGCTGCATCTACAGAAGTAAGTGTGGGGGCGAGCCTGGCCGAGCCCAGCGACGCCAGCGCCGCCGTGGTGCAGGCCGTCAGCCAGCTGCCGCAGCCCAACAGGGACACGCTCGCCTTCCTCGTGCTGCATCTACAGAAGTAAGTGTGGGGGCGAGCCTGGCCGAGCCCAGCGACGCCAGCGCCGCCGTGGTGCAGGCCGTCAGCCAGCTGCCGCAGCCCAACAGGGACACGCTCGCCTTCCTCGTGCTGCATCTACAGAAGTAAGTGTGGGGGCGAGCCTGGCCGAGCCCAGCGACGCCAGCGCCGCCGTGGTGCAGGCCGTCAGCCAGCTGCCGCAGCCCAACAGGGACACGCTCGCCTTCCTCGTGCTGCATCTACAGAAGTAAGTGTGGGGGCGAGCCTGGCCGAGCCCAGCGACGCCAGCGCCGCCGTGGTGCAGGCCGTCAGCCAGCTGCCGCAGCCCAACAGGGACACGCTCGCCTTCCTCGTGCTGCATCTACAGAAGTAAGTGTGGGGGCGAGCCTGGCCGAGCCCAGCGACGCCAGCGCCGCCGTGGTGCAGGCCGTCAGCCAGCTGCCGCAGCCCAACAGGGACACGCTCGCCTTCCTCGTGCTGCATCTACAGAAGTAAGTGTGGGGGCGAGCCTGGCCGAGCCCAGCGACGCCAGCGCCGCCGTGGTGCAGGCCGTCAGCCAGCTGCCGCAGCCCAACAGGGACACGCTCGCCTTCCTCGTGCTGCATCTACAGAAGTAAGTGTGGGGGCGAGCCTGGCCGAGCCCAGCGACGCCAGCGCCGCCGTGGTGCAGGCCGTCAGCCAGCTGCCGCAGCCCAACAGGGACACGCTCGCCTTCCTCGTGCTGCATCTACAGAAGTAAGTGTGGGGGCGAGCCTGGCCGAGCCCAGCGACGCCAGCGCCGCCGTGGTGCAGGCCGTCAGCCAGCTGCCGCAGCCCAACAGGGACACGCTCGCCTTCCTCGTGCTGCATCTACAGAAGTAAGTGTGGGGGCGAGCCTGGCCGAGCCCAGCGACGCCAGCGCCGCCGTGGTGCAGGCCGTCAGCCAGCTGCCGCAGCCCAACAGGGACACGCTCGCCTTCCTCGTGCTGCATCTACAGAAGTAAGTGTGGGGGCGAGCCTGGCCGAGCCCAGCGACGCCAGCGCCGCCGTGGTGCAGGCCGTCAGCCAGCTGCCGCAGCCCAACAGGGACACGCTCGCCTTCCTCGTGCTGCATCTACAGAAGTAAGTGTGGGGGCGAGCCTGGCCGAGCCCAGCGACGCCAGCGCCGCCGTGGTGCAGGCCGTCAGCCAGCTGCCGCAGCCCAACAGGGACACGCTCGCCTTCCTCGTGCTGCATCTACAGAAGTAAGTGTGGGGGCGAGCCTGGCCGAGCCCAGCGACGCCAGCGCCGCCGTGGTGCAGGCCGTCAGCCAGCTGCCGCAGCCCAACAGGGACACGCTCGCCTTCCTCGTGCTGCATCTACAGAAGTAAGTGTGGGGGCGAGCCTGGCCGAGCCCAGCGACGCCAGCGCCGCCGTGGTGCAGGCCGTCAGCCAGCTGCCGCAGCCCAACAGGGACACGCTCGCCTTCCTCGTGCTGCATCTACAGAAGTAAGTGTGGGGGCGAGCCTGGCCGAGCCCAGCGACGCCAGCGCCGCCGTGGTGCAGGCCGTCAGCCAGCTGCCGCAGCCCAACAGGGACACGCTCGCCTTCCTCGTGCTGCATCTACAGAAGTAAGTGTGGGGGCGAGCCTGGCCGAGCCCAGCGACGCCAGCGCCGCCGTGGTGCAGGCCGTCAGCCAGCTGCCGCAGCCCAACAGGGACACGCTCGCCTTCCTCGTGCTGCATCTACAGAAGTAAGTGTGGGGGCGAGCCTGGCCGAGCCCAGCGACGCCAGCGCCGCCGTGGTGCAGGCCGTCAGCCAGCTGCCGCAGCCCAACAGGGACACGCTCGCCTTCCTCGTGCTGCATCTACAGAAGTAAGTGTGGGGGCGAGCCTGGCCGAGCCCAGCGACGCCAGCGCCGCCGTGGTGCAGGCCGTCAGCCAGCTGCCGCAGCCCAACAGGGACACGCTCGCCTTCCTCGTGCTGCATCTACAGAAGTAAGTGTGGGGGCGAGCCTGGCCGAGCCCAGCGACGCCAGCGCCGCCGTGGTGCAGGCCGTCAGCCAGCTGCCGCAGCCCAACAGGGACACGCTCGCCTTCCTCGTGCTGCATCTACAGAAGTAAGTGTGGGGGCGAGCCTGGCCGAGCCCAGCGACGCCAGCGCCGCCGTGGTGCAGGCCGTCAGCCAGCTGCCGCAGCCCAACAGGGACACGCTCGCCTTCCTCGTGCTGCATCTACAGAAGTAAGTGTGGGGGCGAGCCTGGCCGAGCCCAGCGACGCCAGCGCCGCCGTGGTGCAGGCCGTCAGCCAGCTGCCGCAGCCCAACAGGGACACGCTCGCCTTCCTCGTGCTGCATCTACAGAAGTAAGTGTGGGGGCGAGCCTGGCCGAGCCCAGCGACGCCAGCGCCGCCGTGGTGCAGGCCGTCAGCCAGCTGCCGCAGCCCAACAGGGACACGCTCGCCTTCCTCGTGCTGCATCTACAGAAGTAAGTGTGGGGGCGAGCCTGGCCGAGCCCAGCGACGCCAGCGCCGCCGTGGTGCAGGCCGTCAGCCAGCTGCCGCAGCCCAACAGGGACACGCTCGCCTTCCTCGTGCTGCATCTACAGAAGTAAGTGTGGGGGCGAGCCTGGCCGAGCCCAGCGACGCCAGCGCCGCCGTGGTGCAGGCCGTCAGCCAGCTGCCGCAGCCCAACAGGGACACGCTCGCCTTCCTCGTGCTGCATCTACAGAAGTAAGTGTGGGGGCGAGCCTGGCCGAGCCCAGCGACGCCAGCGCCGCCGTGGTGCAGGCCGTCAGCCAGCTGCCGCAGCCCAACAGGGACACGCTCGCCTTCCTCGTGCTGCATCTACAGAAGTAAGTGTGGGGGCGAGCCTGGCCGAGCCCAGCGACGCCAGCGCCGCCGTGGTGCAGGCCGTCAGCCAGCTGCCGCAGCCCAACAGGGACACGCTCGCCTTCCTCGTGCTGCATCTACAGAAGTAAGTGTGGGGGCGAGCCTGGCCGAGCCCAGCGACGCCAGCGCCGCCGTGGTGCAGGCCGTCAGCCAGCTGCCGCAGCCCAACAGGGACACGCTCGCCTTCCTCGTGCTGCATCTACAGAAGTAAGTGTGGGGGCGAGCCTGGCCGAGCCCAGCGACGCCAGCGCCGCCGTGGTGCAGGCCGTCAGCCAGCTGCCGCAGCCCAACAGGGACACGCTCGCCTTCCTCGTGCTGCATCTACAGAAGTAAGTGTGGGGGCGAGCCTGGCCGAGCCCAGCGACGCCAGCGCCGCCGTGGTGCAGGCCGTCAGCCAGCTGCCGCAGCCCAACAGGGACACGCTCGCCTTCCTCGTGCTGCATCTACAGAAGTAAGTGTGGGGGCGAGCCTGGCCGAGCCCAGCGACGCCAGCGCCGCCGTGGTGCAGGCCGTCAGCCAGCTGCCGCAGCCCAACAGGGACACGCTCGCCTTCCTCGTGCTGCATCTACAGAAGTAAGTGTGGGGGCGAGCCTGGCCGAGCCCAGCGACGCCAGCGCCGCCGTGGTGCAGGCCGTCAGCCAGCTGCCGCAGCCCAACAGGGACACGCTCGCCTTCCTCGTGCTGCATCTACAGAAGTAAGTGTGGGGGCGAGCCTGGCCGAGCCCAGCGACGCCAGCGCCGCCGTGGTGCAGGCCGTCAGCCAGCTGCCGCAGCCCAACAGGGACACGCTCGCCTTCCTCGTGCTGCATCTACAGAAGTAAGTGTGGGGGCGAGCCTGGCCGAGCCCAGCGACGCCAGCGCCGCCGTGGTGCAGGCCGTCAGCCAGCTGCCGCAGCCCAACAGGGACACGCTCGCCTTCCTCGTGCTGCATCTACAGAAGTAAGTGTGGGGGCGAGCCTACAAAGCATATTAGACGTAGGCAGATTTTTTTTCGGGAATTAGATAACGTCGCAATGCTCGAGCCAAGTGTCAAGAAGGTCAATGACCCAGCTTTATTGTTTCTTGGACAAGGTAGTGCAATGATACCCTATACCACTCAGCTGATATGCCTCGAAGATACCTTATTTTTCGGATTTTAGTTTAATTCAAAAAGCTCAAATTAGAATTTATAATTGGATTTTTTATGACATGGGCTAAAAACTCACAGTAACCTGCTTACATAAATTTGGTTCTGTAGGTCAACTTCCGTACCATACTTCTCACAAATACTCTTATTATCTGATACCTTACAGAGTAGCAGAAAGTGCGGAGTGTGAGATGGGTATCGATAACCTGGCGAAGATATTCGGCCCCACCTTGATTGGCTACGGGCTTATGTCGCAGCCGACAGAGATGTACAACGCTACGGCGCAAATGTTCAGCGTGAGTTATTTAATGTAAAAACATGACGTGTAAAAGTGTTTTGTAAAAACTATTGGCAAAAGTATAATTCGTAGTGTGGGGCGACATTTTCTTTAAACAAACAACCCCCCCCCCCCTCCCGCAGGTGATGCAGCTCCTGCTGCGCCTGCCGTGTGACTACTGGTCGCAGTGGGCCTGCCCCAGCGCGGAGCCGGGCTCCCCGCCGGGCGCCGGCCTGCCCCGCCCGAGGGGGTTCTTCTTCTCGCCCGCTGACACGGGGTGAGTCCCACACATGCTGTATCATAACACTCTCAATACTCAATACTTTATTGCATTCCATAATAGTACTTAGATGAACTTATAATATCATCATCATCATCATCATCATCATCAGCCCGTTGCAGTCCACTGCTGGACATAGGCCTCTCCCAATGTACGCCACAGAGCCCGGTCTGCTGCTTTACAGAACTTATAATATATTACAGATCAATTTTTGTGTTGGTTTTAAATTAAATACAGAATTTTCATTATATAACTAGCGGGCCCGCCAGACGTCGTCCTGGCTTTTTTTTGTGAATGTTTTCAATGTTTGAATATTTATTCTGCAATTCGGGGCGGAGACGAATCCAAAAAAACAGAGTTAATTAAAAACGGTTCATCCGTTCTTAAGTTAGAAATAGTACACGTCTACTTTGTTTTTATAATATACACACGTATTATTCACGTATCTACAATTATTACCCATTTTTACAGAATATCCCGAAAGAAGAGAAACTACTTCCAGTGACACTCGCAACTTTCAACCCTATTGTTAGTTCGTTAGAATTAATTTTCGTTTGTTCATTAGAGAACATTTATGTTAACCATTTTCTTTGTACATTGCAACTGTTTATTTATAACTTAACATTAGATTCACATACCTACTTAATATAATTTTGACTAACGTAAGTTATAGATCATTATTTACTTTAGTGACTTTCTTTGTAAATTTGTCTTTTTTAGTTTTAATCTGTAGTCCATCTAGGAAATAATCAGTGATACTTTAAGTTTCTTACTTCATCACCACTCCGTTGCAGTCCACTGCTGGACATAGGCCTCTCCCACTGTACGCCACTAACCGCCGCACTTAGAGACGTTAATTATTACTTAAACTGACACTAAGTAAAGATTACACAAAGGAAACCTTTACATAGTGATAGTTAAGTAATCATTAGATGTCTCTGAATTCGGCAGTAATAGTCTGACTTAATTAATCCGAATAATTTAAAAGGTTTATCTGTTGTTGCACCTGTTCCAAAATATCTTGGTATTTCTGGCAAGCAACGATGAAGCAATCATATTATTATGCAAATATATACATAAATAATTTAAATATTGACTATGTATTTGAAATAGTACTATCTGAAAATCTTCAATTTTCATACATGAGGTAGCCCTTAGAATCACGATTCATATCGAAATAAGCATGACAATTTTATTTTGTGACTTTTTTATAAATTACCCTAACCTTTTGAGCTCCAGTCTTGTATAGAAGACGAACGTTTTCGTGCCCTCCACACCACGGTTTTATTAGAAGACAATATCTAATCGTAACATTAATTACGATTATTGTTTGTACTACATTACACAAATGTTACGATTTGATATTGTCTCCTGGTAGGGTTATGACGTGGAAGGCGCGGCAGTGTTGTCTTCTATACAAGACCGTGGCGCTCAAAGGGTTAATTACTTATTGATTCAATTGGCAATCCCATAAAAAAACATTGTTCTCAATCTTTCTAAACTAATACTGTTACTAACAATAGCATACCTTTTACACTATTTCGGATTAATCAGATAGGACCGTTTCTTGCTTTTGTTTTTCTGCATAACCTATAAGTTGTCCAAAATTAAACATTATCAACTAAGGAATAAAGTTTATTTCGCATAAACACAGTACAACATGACTATTCTAGCCTAATTTGTTTTAGTTTTAAGATTGAAGATTTGTTTAATTATAATTATTATACTTTGAGCAAGTTCAAAACGTTTTTCCTAATTTGTACTTAATCTTCTTTGACATTTAGTTAATAAATTATGTTACGGTAACTGAGTCTCCATTTTTAACAATAAAAATGGACACATTCAGTACCTTATTTTTATTTGATACTTGCAGCAAATTCTGATGTTAATAGTGTTATAACTTAATAAAGTCGTAGGTCGTTTATAACGCACTGCTCACCTAAAAAATGAGCATTCAAATATTGGTTTAAGCTCGTCGCCTGTAGATACACTTTACAATGCCAGCATAAAAAAGCCAACGACGCACTGTAACTATACACAAATCCTCATGGACTTCCTGTCATGTCATTCCTGAAGCGGACAGAGAGGTAAGACTCTTACCGGATAAACCCCAGGTGTCCATGTCCACCTAACTACCAAGTCCAAATTCACAATATTTTATTATAAAACCTTCATTAAAATTTGCTGTAAGAACTTCGTAGTATTAATTTAGTATCTTTAAGTTCATGTTTCCGTTATCGTGACGTCACTACCGCCTGCGATCAACGTCTATGTAAAATATCATCTTAATTATTATATCTACTATTTGGCAAACGTATCAGTCGACTCGAACAATAAAAAAGAAGTGACAGCCCTCTTACCATGAACTCTTAAAGCTGGACAGTTTACGTTGTGGAAGTGAGACGCAGCATTACATTGCACGTAGCGGCGTCTCGCTTCCACATTGTAAACTGCCCTGCTTTAAGAGTTCATGGTAAGGAGGCAGATATCCTATCTCACTAGAGTGGGGGTGTATTCATGTTACTTTTTAAAACCTTGTACAGCCAGCAACAAAGATAGATTTATCATAAAAAAATTAACATTAACAGCTTGTACAATTTGTTACATAGTAAATAGGCGATATTCTCAGATCATTATTGGAACTTTTCTAATTTAGAAAACCTTTGTTGTATATTTTTATCCATTATTTGACGTTAAGTTTCTTAACTTGTTCTTCTGATGCTGACTGTACACTACGATTCTTGTCACTGGATTTTTTGCAGCTTCTAGATTTAGTTTTAAGTCGTCTTGCACAGGTAATATATATTTTCGTATAATTTATAGCTATTATCTAATAACCGTTTTACTTAAAAACAATGTTTTAGGGCCTGTTTCACCATCGACAAGTAAAGTGTTAAGTAGACCAACCGACACTTAAAGTCACCCATAACTACTCGTACGAATTTTACAATATCTGCGTAGCATTAATCAGGGGATAAACTGGCCTATAACTAAGATACGATAGAAGATAGTCGCAAATTTTACTTGCCGATTAGCGTTAATCAAGAAGTAACTATTCGACACTTTACTTGTAGATGGTGAAATAGGCCAGGTAATGAGTTTGTTTGTATGTCTTACTACTTTTATAATGATAAGCCAGATATTCAGAAACATTGTTACAGTAAAAGGATTCGGCTAATTCTTCTTGTATTAAAGGTTAATCTGTTATACATGCAAGTTCTTCATGCAAATATTAGGACTCATCATTTTTTGTTATTTTCCATAAAGATACCATGCAGATTATTCTTGTGTATTTTCAGTAATAAACAAGTACAGAATTGATCGCGTTATTGGTAACAGCGATTAGCAAATGCAGCTTATAAATAGGTAATAAAATCCTAGCTTGAGAGCGCTCACAAATTTTGATGCGTTCTATAAATAAAAGCCTTATATCAGTTGTATAGTTTTCATAATCCATAAGTTTTATTATTTGATCATTTATTTTTGTTATCTTTTTCACATTTTGCCTTGACGAAAAACTTTTTCATTAAGACAATGCCTTTTCATATTTTTTGGTTTGACTATCATCACATTTTTTACCTAGTCATCGACTAGCATTTAGTTGTACACGCAAATTGTGTATACTGTACGTACCTATGTTAGATTATAGCATACTTTGTAATCTTTGACTGTAAATGAAATAAAATTCTCTAACTCATTTTGGTGTTTTATTATTTTCATTAGCACCTCTTTGAATAAATATTTTTTACACTACAATGCGTAAACTATGATACCTGGCTCGCCTACACCAGTCCCCCACTCAGCCTACACTTTTGACGTATGCGCTCGAGACAGATTATATAAAAAAAACGTCGCCCTACACTAGGAATTTATCCTGTATAGTGGGTGCGTTTCACAAACATGAAATATCACATACACAAACACCCAGACTCGGGATATCTACGGATAACACAAATTTATTCCCGAGCGAGAATCGCATCCCCAACCTAGCGCAGCAGTCCAATGCTTAGCCACTACAATTATACAAATAATTCTGACAATTCTCTTGAACTAGCGCATGTAGGAATAGGTAGAAAATAAAATCCAGTTTCCCAATCGTCATATCACATTTTTATTCGATAAATAAATAAAACAAATTGAGCAAATAATTTGACAAAACAATATAACTTATCTTTGGCAAATCATTTTAGAATTTTCATTAAAATTGTTACAAAATTTCAGGTAAAGATACAGTAAATTGATAGCCAAATTAAAGTATTTATAAAAACAAAATTTAATAGAAACCTTTCACTGGGTATTGGTTATAAAAGTGTAATTTTAACGCAACTACATCATTCAATATTATCGAAATCGATAGAAAAATTTGTAGACAGAAAACAATAAATATTTGTTAACCTTCCGAACACCACGGTCGGATATAGCCGACAAATGAAAATGTGCCTAGCACGACACTGTCGGCTAAGGCCGACAAAAGACTACATTAAATTTGTGCCATGGCCTAGAAGGGGCGCCGATGCGTTTAAGCGCTGGAGTTCAAAAGGTTAAAAATAAATAGTAAGTAGGTATAAAGTCTATCGAAATTGCTAAGATCCAAAACTTTGCTTACACATTACACTAAATTGGTAACTATTGTGATACAAATCGCTACTGCGGTGCATCTCAGTGTTGCTACATTTACGCTTAAATCTATTAAGATTCTTTGGTAAACATGATACAGTATGTTTCATACAAAATTCTTAGGCCTTTAAAAGACGTATCGACAATCGTACGACAACCATACATTTATACTTTGCATGATAAGTTTTAAGTTTTCATTTCAGACATTCAACAATTCAGTTTTCATTGTATTTAAGCTGTATGTAGCTACTCTAACGGTCAATTGGCAAAATACAAAATTGCCAGGTGCCATTAGACAATAGGGATGTTGATTGCAATTTTTTAATAAATATTGAAACAGGGTTTAAAATTAATATCATCATCAGCCTATCTCAGTGAAACGGCAAAAATGTCAAAGTTAATAAGCATTTAAAATTTTATTGTCAGACAGTGTTAGCACTATAGTATGGTGACGTAATGATCTGTATCTGCATAGTAATCTTCGCATCACACTACATAAGCGTTTTGCGCGAGAGGGATGGAGAATACCCCCTCCATAAAGTAAAAAACGTTGTAAGTCCTCCGTTCCTTCCTGGATTTTATTTATTACTAACGTATAAACTATCCCGTTGCATGCTGATAATAAAATTAAATTACAACACGTGTTGTAATTTAATTTTATTTATTTTTCCAGTTTTCGTATTCATTTCAAACCCTAATTCAAATTTTAATTATTCCAACGTAATTGTTAATATAGTCAACATCCCTATTAGGCTACTTATTTGACGATATAATGTCGATCTACAGTAAAAGATCATCGATCAAGTATTTTCATTGTTTTGTATTCGCCTTAACAGCCCATGCAAATGACACATCAGAAAAAAATACATTTGCCAACCTTATTTACGTATAAAACTAATCTACATGATCTCTGTATCTAGCTCCTATATTCAATGGTTTTACGTGGCAGTATTATATTATTTCTGTTTATATGATATCACTAATAGCATCATAACCAGTGGCGGATTAACCAAAAGGCAATTTAGGGACGTGCCTAGGGGCGCGAGAGTGCCAAGGGGCGCGCGCAGTAGTATTTAGTCGATTGTTTTAAGTAACTATCTTACTTACAAAAAATATTATGAAAGTAATATTTTCATCAATACTTCGAAGTGCGCCCCCTTCTATATGTATTTACCATGTAGTTTTTACTAGTTAATTACAGATACAAAAAAAGCGGAGCGCCTAAATATTATGCCTTCCTTAATCCGCCTCTGACTTAGCTTAGCCTACTTCATTCGGCAATCATCGCTATATTGTCACATTTATAGCAGCAACTTGGTTCAGTGTAATAGCTGCGAAGCTCTATGACACAATCCGAAGTTAGCCGCGAGAGGTTGCGCAGTATACAAATTGTTTTGTAGGACGGCAAATAAACAGAGAATTTGTTTGACGTATCTGCGCGGTTATGAGTCTAGTCTAACTTCAGAGGGCTCATAAGTGTTGCGACAACTATCTTTGCTTATAAACATTAATAAATTATAAAACGCGACAACTATGGGATCAATCTGGTACATAAATTAAGCGCGCCTATATTAGGCTAAGGCCCTGTTTCACCATCGACCAGTGAAGTGTTGAATAGTCACTTCTTGATTAACGCTAATCTGTAAGTAAAAGTTTCTATCGTATCTTAGTTACAGGCCAGTTTATGCCCTGATTAATGCTACTCGGATATTGTGAAATTTATATGAGTAGTTACGGGTGACTTTAAGTGGAGGTTAGTATACTTGAAACTTTACTTGTTGATGGTGAAACAGGCCCTAACTCCATGAAAGTTACTTCTCAAGCAGCAGTTGTATACTTATATTATATGACACACACCGTATCTTAAGACTAGCCGTCTTCTTAATTATCACTACTTTGGTAGAGGCATTAACTACGGTATTCCATTAACTTAAATAAATTATAATAAGGAACGTTTATGACTGATATTAAATAGTCATTTAATATGTTTGGTAATTTTACTATATATCTACATTTCAGGGTGCTTGACACTTTTTATTCCACGCTTATTCCCGAGGATTATACCCGAATTAACTTAAACCCGTCTTAAGTAAGACAGTGACAGGTTTAATTGAATCCATGGTTTAATAGATATTTAATATGAATAAGGCTAAGGATTATGACCAATATTCTGCAAATAATTATTTATTGTTTAACTTTTTTCAACGTTTCAAGCGCTTGAAAAATTCGTCTATTATTTTTGATATGCGCCATGTTTAAGTTAACTTAAAAATTATTCTGTGATGAACGTATGATATTAAATTATTTGATTTAGCAGTTTATACACATAAAGACTTATAAATAAATATTAGTAGCGCTAACATCAAAAACTAAAACATTATCGTTAAACAATTGCAACTAAATTTGAATCCTCTTAAATAGCAAAGCACCCTGATATTTAACAAAACAAAATTATTATGACAAATTAAAATAACTTGTAATATATTATGGCATGATTTCTTTACAGTTACTCTGATCTTAAATATTTGTTATAATTGGCCTATCTCACAAAGTCCGCTTGACTCTCGCTGTAGTTGTAACGTTTATAAGTGCGCTTGAGTGTGTGGCCGCGTCGCAACCGAGACTGAGCGCTCTTCTAGTAACACACACTACAACAATGTGCGTACACGCCTGACAACATACGCAGTCTAACGCACTTCGAGAGATAGATCATCTATACTTATAAGACAATGATCTAGTCTTAATGTATGATGTTAAATTCACTACTTATAGTCTTTGAACATAATTTTTACTGTGATTATTTTAGTTATGCATTTAATTACAAAGTTGGCATTTGCCCATTCTAAATCTAAAGCAAATTATTTTATTGCTAACTAAATTGAAAGCCATACTTTTTTGTACAGCATGTACAGGTTGATTTCGAAGCGATGGTATATACTACAGGGTTAAATGTTAAATGTCAATAGTTAGATAAATTTATCAGTATTAAAATGGTAATAAGACACTAATAATAATATTATTATCTTATCGGCTATCGGCTGGGTTAAGAGCTTGATGCAGAAGGCGGAACTCCTTGACACGGCGCGCATAGTCAGGAGGTTCCTGTCTCTGGAGTCCTAACCGCCGGCAGCTAGAACCCGGTTTCTGATGTCGGTTGGCGAATATTTTTATTTTGCTATTTTTATATATAATAATAATGTAAAAATGTAATCTATAAGTTCATATTTTAAATAAAGGAAATATAATTATTAATATTACTAACTATGACACTTTACGTTTTATTGTAAATTAGATGGGGTTAGATTATAATTTTATTTATGTTAAATAAATATTAATAATTTTAAGGTAAATATAATATATTATATTAAAAAATTAACGGTATTTGTAGTATATAACATCGCTACACAATCAACCAATCTCTCGGTAACATATATTATGCGGTTGGTAACTAAATTTCGTTTAGTAATAATTCTCTAATATTTTACAGTTAAACTCCCAATATATACACATAATATCTACAAATATCAAGTTTGCATATCTCAGATCTTTTGTTTTTCAGACTTAATACGATAACAGTCAATTCGGAATGTTCTGTATTTTGAAATGATTACCGTTAAGCTTACATCTGTTTTTTTTTATGGACACTGAATATAACAAATTAGTATGTCGAATTGAGGATTCAGAAGATAGATAGTATAGAAAGTTGTTCTATCTCACAAAGTCCGTTTGGCTATCGCTGTAGTTTTTTTTTTAAACTCGCCCCACACTAGGAATTTCCCCTGCACCGTAGGTGACATCACAAACATAAAATATCACATACACAAACAGACCCCAGACTCGGGACAAACATCTGCGAATCACACAAATTTTTGTCCCGTGCGGGAATCGCACCCGCAACTCTTAGCGCAGCAGTCCAATCGCTTAGCCACTGCGCCAATCAGTTTGTCGAATTGTAACGTGTACTGATAAGCGCGATTGTCCTTCGCCGTGTCGCGTAGCAACCGTGATCGTGCGCTCTTCGAGTAACACACACTACATGAGCATGTGCATCTCTGACAACAATCGTAGTCAAACGGAATTCGTGAGATGGAACATCTATTCTAAATATAATTTATATAGGTACATAGTTAATCAACGTGGTGATCTTGTCTTTTAGTCTTATTATCAATGATATTTCAAAAAGGTACAAATATGTTACCAGCGCGCTCATTTTGAAGACGCAATTGGGACATTTTGTGTAGCAGTACAGCCCCCCTAGACAAGTGGCAAAACGCTTGACGAATAGAAATCGAATAGAATGAAAAATATATGGGTTTGACATATGTCATCGATAACATAGTTGAAATATTATGTTATCCCCATACATTTATCATTCTATTCTATTTCTATTCGTCAAGCGTTTTGCCACTTGTCTAGGGGGGCTGGCTAGCCTGAGTGACGTTTGACATGCGCGCGCAACTGTCAATCACATGTTTATCATTTTACTCGTATTTTTATTATCACGCTATATTTTTACGTCTTTGTTGAGTTGTTTAATTATGTATGTGTGCAGTTCGGAACACTTTTCTCATTCATTTTGTTACCATGATGTATTCATACTTTTTGAAATATCACTCCTTGTTACCAACTGATAGAATGATGAAGAATATTTCGATGCTTTGGAGCCCTGTTTTCTACAGGAAAGCAAGGCTTAGTTCTGAAGATAGACTCATTGATTCTCATCATATTTATGAGAACTGTGCGAACTATGTACCGTGGCGATAAGCAGATATGAACTGTGTTATCACAGTGTAAAACGAAATAATTAAAAAAAAAACATACAACGTGTATCAAAAACCATGGTAAAATTTTAGGGTGTGGTACAAACCATCAAAGGGAACAACTTTCTCTATGTGCCTAACATCGTAATCAAGAATAAATTATTTAAAATTGTTTGCACCAAACATCATTCACTCCACGTATCGTCTTCTAAAACTTTCGAAGCTGGCTAGGCCTTAGACTATACCTACACATCTAGGACCTCACTAATAAACGTTGTAGCAGATAAATAGTTACACACCATTATGAATCTCGCTTTTATACTCTGGCCATTAACCTTACGAAAGATACCTACCCGGTCTTTTAAAAGGCTTACGTGGGGATACAGTACCAACACGCAAAGGCCCGTTGAGAACTTTAATCTTAAAGGGAATGGGACACCAGCTAGGGACAACACATAACTGCTCTATAAAAGAACAGCCATGAAAAACCCCAGAAGGTGCAGGACTATTAAAAAATATGGATAATAAATGATTTGGTCTATTGTGTTGGGATGTTTCCTTACCATTTTTATTACATTTTGAATTTTTGCAATTTACTGTTGCGAGGTAACCAAGTTATAAGAGGCGAAACTAGTGTAGCCTCGAAACCTATTAATGTTACTAAGAATTACCTAATTGAAAAACCCAATAATATTTTAGCTGACCCGGAATTCGAACCCAGGACCTCATGATCAGCAGTCGCGCTTAGCGACCACTAGACCAAGGCAGTCTACATTTTATTTTACAGTATAACCCTTCACTTCATCTGTCACGAACCTCCTTGAGGCTTGATACCATTATTTTACTATTGTGTCTACGATCGCAGACAAATGATAGGTTAATTATCAAAGCATAGTGTAACTATACAACTGCTACACAACGTTTAAAAGTAAAATTAATTATTATTATTATATTCAGTGTCCTAACATTCTAACGGTTCTCAATCTCTTTGGTATCATTACCTCGCAGTATCTTCGGCATGATGCCGCTGCCATGCTTGATGCCGTAGGGCCGCAAGTGGTATATTAGGTAGTCCAGGACATACATCAGTTCCGGACCTACGTAGTGGAAGGAGACCGCGTGGTCCGAACAACAGTCCAGACCCTGGAATGATGAGATAGTAGAGTAAGTGTTACACAAGATCGTTGTGGATACAATTCTTTTGAATGAATGAGGCGAAAAAAGTATTCCAAGATTGTAGCGAATGGAAATCCTTGATCTCTGCCTACCTCTCTGGTAAACAGGCATGACTGTACGTCACAAAGGCCTCCCCCTTAGTAGGGGGTTGCTATAATCCCCACGCTTGGCAAGCGGCTTGGGGATCGCAGTACTGGTGGTCAAGTTACAGAAGACGCTGCTGCCCATTTTCTGGATTCCCTCACGACACCCACGGGAGGAGAGGGGGTGATCAATTCTAGACCGGATACCACACAGCACGGCATGATTGTATGTACATATGTATGTATGTACGTACAATTCTTTTGACGTTAAAATCCAAGCATTGATATTATTAGTAAGTACTTTCTTTTTAGTTCTAATGGTAGCTTCTTAAGGAGCCTCTATCTATATATCAACTATATATATGTGAAATCAACATACACACAAGTACAGAAAACACTAGCTTAAATGTACCTATATATGTACTTACCTCATCAGTAGGATAGAATATATAGTTCCAGTACCAAAAGTCCTTGTCTCTGTTGGGAAACAAGTGGTCCTGCGGTACGAACGGGAAGAAGCGACCGCGGTGCAGCTCGTCGCGCGAGTCCATTGCGCGCACGCCGATCTTATCCAAACACTTGCCTGGAATGAGAAAGAAATACCTGATATGAACGTGGGAGACTAGTTAAAACATTGACTGCCGTGCGGTAGACACAGTAGAAAAAATGTTGTTTGGGGGACACCTGGTGACTGTGTTGGCGCTCAAAGGGTTAAGAAAGAAAGAAAAATAATAATTTATTTTTGTCTCGAATACATAAAACGTCCACTGTTGAACAAAGGCCTCCCTATTAGAACGCCAAATGAACGACAACTTGCCATTTGCATCCACCGGTTGCCCGCAACTCTGACGATATCGTCGGGCCACCTGGTGGGAGGCCTGCCAACTTGTTAAGCTCCTTATAATAACCGACTGAATTTTGTTCGTACTCACCCATCTCTGCATCCTCCGCACCGTGGTCGCCCGCATGGCACAGCTGCGGCGTCGGCAGCGCTTTGTTCACGAACCTGTCCAACGCTTCCCGGCTCAACACGTAGCCGGCACCGCCGCTCATGTAGCCCTGCAACGTATACTTAATATAACGCCATCTATTGAGATTGTATGAACACTTGTTGTTTGAAAATAGCGCCATCTAGTAGTCAGCTGTAGGAATTTTCGTGAAAATAAATTTGAAATAATAAGGTTGGGTTATAGGCTGGGATTATTATTACGCGATAAAAGGAAAGGGAGGCCTTTACTTTGCTGTAAGACGATCATGGTTGAAATCAATGGAAGTTTACCTGGCTGTTTTTATTGTTTACCATTTTAAAATTATGCATGTTAAAACCGCTTAAAAAGCCAGTGACACAAGTATCTTTCCAGATATTATTTGTACGTAGTAATGAAGACAATTTTGTAAGAAGGCACTAACCTGCGGTGAGAAATGCTTGAATCTACATCCAAAGTATATCGGGTCTTTGCTGTCGTAGTCAGCGAGCATGTATCTTAAATTCTCGACCACCACATACCTTAAAAAAACGATCTGTGTTATTTTGAAGACAAAACTTCATCAAAAAATTTCAAAGCTTTCTCTGACAAAGTATTTAGTAAATGCTACGTGACCAGTCGACGCGTGCGCAGGCGCCTAAGAAGACGTACAGCCATAGTAATTCAACATCATTTTTCATCTAATCTACCGAAATGTTCAATTGCATATTCTATATTTTTGCACTCTTAGTAAACCGAAGGCTCATGTCACTTTCTACGCAGTGTTGCAAGCTTATATACTTGCATTAAATAAAGGAATAATAACCATAAAAGTCACTGTTTGTGACCAGTTAACAGAAAATTACCCTACAGTATTAAAAGTGGACCATGTGGTAATTGGAAAAATGTTAAAATTACATATTATTTTCTTGTGTTGCGTAATTTAAAATTTGTTTAATGACATCAAACGGAAATTACTGCAGTGCTGCTGCAAATGGACAATGGGCTGGCGTTTTGTCACAATTTATTAGCCACACGCTTGCATTATTGCACTTATTTATTTGCATACAGTATCTTTTAAACTATATTTACTAGGTGTAACTAAATTACCTCTAGAGTACTGCCTTGGATTACTTACATGCTTCTTGGTACCAATATAAACATAACTAACTTTAACTAAAAAGGAAAAATTCAAAGCGTAGAGTGTATTTAAAAAAAACACCAACTTAGGTGGCCAGAAAAATCATACCAAAATTAAAATTGGTTTATCCGTTTTTATTATGAATGTTAAAAGTTTACAACACTGGCTGACTCGCTTAATAATAAAATAAATTAAATTAACACTACCAATACCTACAAGCAGACGACAGACGACTTAATGATTACACAACTAAACGTGCGAAAGATTAAAAATCTTTTCAAATAACAGACACGACACAGTGCATCAAAACCGCATCTCTAATTAAACCGAATGCCACAGTCTGAAAAATATATTTGTTTCGTCCTTTCCTGAAGTATGAACTTGACAAATATATATTATATATAATACAATGGGAACGTGGTGAACATCACGACCGTGTCTAAAGAGGGTGTAATTCTTGAATAGGTATGTAAATGTACCGTATTGTTGCCTTCGTCGAGTGAACAAGAGTATTTCCTTGGTTAGATGTTTTCTAGGTAAAGGGTTCTATATTAAGATTAAAATTAAATTTTAAGCTATACAATGGATATTATATGTTAGAAATATTATTAAAAAACCCTAGCTCTGGTAGGTATTAGATTAACGCCGTTACTGGCATTAGGCTCATTCCCTGTAACATGTTCCTAACCTTTTCAACAAAGTGATTTGAATGCAGTAGACCAGACTTAAAAAAAAAAAAAGACATCTTGGCCAACCCTAAAAATTCTTGGACAGCCAACACTGGGATTTCGCTGATGAAGGTTTTTAGGGTTGGCCAAGATGTCTTTTTTTTAGATGGCATAATCTCAAAAATAAATGCGACGGAATACTTGTGGAGGTATACGTGTGGAATAGAAAGTACGCATGACAACTAAACGAACGTGACTAAGCGTTCTTGTTAGTATTTTTCATCTGAGAGTTCCAGTGACAGTCTTCCGGCTTCATCATCAGACCATGGTCAATATATGCAATGGAAAGTACTTATGACATTTAAAAAAACGACTCCCAAACGAACCCAAACTCGACTATCTTAACAGTTTCCATCTGAGAATTCCAGTCCAGAGCTCCATCAGACTATGGTACCATGACATTGCAGTGTCACTAAACTAATTTAAGTAATCCCGGATAAATAGATCAAACATTTGAAAGTTCACCACATCTGTTTATCAATGAGAATTTTTTATGAATGTAGCTAAGAACCATCTGTAATTAACTATAATACCCGTTACCGAAACCGCATAAAAATCGGTCAACCTGTTTTCGAGAAAATTGGCAACAATAGTTTGCACAGAAAAGAGCAGATGATCTTCAAATGGCTGAACTGATTGTCATGAATGATAGCTAAGAACCATCTGTAATGAACCATACACCCGTTACCGAAGACCGCATTCAAATCGTTTAAGCCGTTTCAGAAAAAAATTGCAACAATCAAATGTGCACACACAAACAACATCTCACCCTAAACGCATATACCTTCTCCGTTCCGTCGTGGGTAATAATATCAACTTGCATTCTGACTCAGTATTTACTCATATTATAAACCTCATTGTATCTATATCTATCAATTGTGTTGAACTAAATAATACAGATAGAACAATATTCTCATGTTTCGTGCTAATGTATTGAATTAATCATTCTGAAGTACCTACCTACTAGAAGACAAATACATTTATTGCCGAAACTGTGTACATAGGTGTTTTTACATAATTTTGTTATCAACAGCCTACCCCATCGGGTGTGGCAATATTATTTAATTAAATATAAAGAACTTATGACTTAATAATCTACTCATTGACATTTATACATAAAATATTCATTCATACCTAATTCGATCTAGTATAAACAAACGTACTACATATATATTTAAAAAAAAATTCAAAAAAAAGTCGCCCGACACTAGGAATTTCTCCTGTGTCGTTGCGCTTCACAAACATGAAATATCACATACAGAAACACCCAAACTCGGGACAAACATCTGCGGTTCGCACAAATTTTTGCCCCGTGCGGGAATCGATCCCGCAACCCTTAGCGCAGCAGTCCAATTGCTTAGCCACTGCGCCAATCGGGTCGTCAAATAAAAAATTTTAAATAAAAAATTATAACCTCCTTCAACAAACTCAAAAGTGAAAAATAATATTTTATCACTTCACTTTACATAAGCGAAGTGGAAGTCGGCGCCAAATCCTATGCGTTCGCTTAGTTTATAGTGTTAGCTTTTAAACTATGAACCACGCACGTATGGCAGCATTCTCATAAGTACTATTTTTCTGAATCGCTTAATGGATGTTGGGATTTGGCGCCGACTTCCACTTCGCTTATGTAAAGTGAAGTGATAAAATATTATTTTTCACTTTTGAGTTTTTTGAAGGAGGTTATAATTTTTTATTTAAATTTTTTTATTTCGCGATTTTTTAGCTTTAGATTCTGTTAATTTGGTTTTGCTATTTGTATGAACATTTTAGCGATTTAAATTTTGTTTTGTGAAATGGGTATTTAGTGAAATATAATAAACCACACGACGATAGATCGCTGCAGGAAATGACAAGACTACGAAATCTGTCTTTCGATAATGAAGGTAGATAAGTAAGTCAGTAGTACATAAGTAAGTCATAATACACCTTTTACCCAGGGTGGAGGGACTGTCAGACTTGTACTGACAGTCATACTCATCCACAGTGTTCCTTCAATAGCCCTTTACGTTCCAGGGTCACGGTTACCCAGGGAAAGTACCGCGATCACGGATCAGCTTACGTAATTAGGACGCATGAAATTTGAAGAGTTTTGTTCATATAACCGAATATCTCATCAGAACAAACATCTAATTATTATTCAGTATTGCGTTTTTTTTGTAAAACGTTGTAAGTGACCTTGAACATTTTTTTTGTTCGGAATTGTTTTTATAACTTTTGTAGTGAGAACAGGCGTGATATTATGTTGTGTGATGGCGTAAACAATGCTTAGATATGCTAAAGCAACAATCGCGGTTAATCTGCTGTTATTTATTGAAGAGTTCCCCCAATTTCTACAAGATCCCATCATCAGGTATTGAAATGGTGACAATGGGACCACACGGGAAGCACCAGCTTTCAAATAAAAAAAGAATCATGAAAATCGGTTCACCCAGTCGCAAGTTATGAGGTAACAAACATTAAAAAAAAAAAAAACAGTCGAATTGATAACCTCCTCCTTTTTTTGAAGTCGGTTAAAAAAATATATATATAGGAAAACATACATCATTCTTACAGGTACACCCAACGTAACAATATTGTCCGATTGGTTGAATACTTGTAACAAAAATTCACATACCCAAATTAGGTCCAAGTTTACTTACGTATCGTCATCAGCTTTAAGGAACCAGTCAGCGTCTCTCCTGTGATGTTCATACACATATCGGAACGCTGCCTTCGTTTTCGCCCAGAGATAGTCTCTGCCTTCGCCCACCGGGAGCTTCACTGCCGGCAGGTTCGAGTCTGAAAACAGAAGCAACGAAAAACACAGGTACAGAAGTTTGACGACTAGGGGCAATAGAGAAGTGGCCGCTAGACAAATAGAAATCGAGTCGAATGAGATATGGGATTGACATAATTATGTCAGAGATTATCATCATTAACCTATCACCGTCCACTGCTGGACATGTGCCTCTACTATGAAACGCCACTGAGCTAGATCTACGGCCCTCCGCTTCCAACCACTGCCAGCCATTTGGCGTATATCGTTGCTCCACCTATCTGGAGGGCGATCTACACTACGTTTGCAAACTCCAGAACACGTTTTCCCAACGTTTGTCGGTTCTTCGACAGATGTGACCTGCCTACTACCACTTCAGCTTGGTAATCCTGTGAGCTATGTCAATAACTTAAGTTCTCTGTCGAGTAACTTCATTTTTGATCCTATCCTTCAGAGAAGTTCCCAACATAGGCCTTTTCATAACTCGCTGAGCGACCTTAAATTCATCAGCGTCACCGTCAGAGATTACATAGTCGAAACATTATATCATCCCTGTACCAAGATTATGCTACTGTCCAGAACTCCTGATTGGAGCAGTGGCTAAGTGATTTGACTGCTGCAGAAGTTGCGGATTCGATTCCGCAGATGTTTGTCCCGGGCCTAGGTGTTTGTGTACATTTCATGTTAGTGTACCTAACGAGCTAACAATCAGACGAAATTCCTAGTGAGAGACGTTTTTTTTAAAAGGAAAAGCTTATGTGGACAACAATTTGGGATATTAAGGATTATAAAACTTTAAATACTATCAATACAAATCAATGATTACAAAGGAATATTTAAAGTTTCTACTATGCATCAAATTGTTCTTCAACTAATTGTATATGCTTTCATTGTTGGCTGTACAATGTTTATTCAAATCTGTTGTTGTCTGTAGCTGTTAAATTTTTAAGATATCAACAAAATGTCTATTGTACGCGTACCTATGGGTTCTGTGATTGGTAGGTTGAATCCCGTATCGTAAGTGTTAATGATAAGGCTAAGTAGTTGATTAACGTACGGGCAGGTAAGTGTTGATACTTGTATTTCAAGGAATTTGTGTATGTGGATTCCAAGGTACGAGAACTGCAAAACTATGACGCCAGGTGGCCTACTCTCGAATTTAATTTCAATTCTAATACAAAGTCAATGGAAAATTAATATTGATTTAACGGAAACATGGTTTAATTTTATAGAAAAAAATGCTGTCAATCTTTTAATGTCAGTTCCTTTCAGTGGACACAAGATCTTTATATAAATTGGCGCCAGTGTTAAGTTTAAGAGTCCGAAATTTTACAATTTCAATGCAATTTGGTCAGAATAAAATTGGAGAGTAAGCCAGTTTATTAGCGATCCAATAAGGTTAACAGGATGCCTGTTCAGATAGTAGACACGATAGTTAAAAAATGGTCATGTATCATAATATATGTGATTTTTGGTGCAGGTAAAGGGTTAAAATACTCTCGTAGTTATCGGCAGGAAGCAGTGATAGCCGAGTGGTATGACCGTTAGACTGCCATGCCATTTATCGTACGCACATGGGGTTTGAACTTACGATTTTTGGTAAGTTCAAACCCCATGTGCGTACAATAAATTAGTTATCAGTTGCTAAAAACGGTGAAGGAAAACATCGTGGGGAAACCGACACACCTGGGAGAGTTACGCGAATTGCTTTACAGATAGCGGGTCATTAATGGAAGTTAATTGCGTAAGTACGTTCGACGAAAAAGGTTTGCCATCCCTGCCTAAGACATCTTTATGTGCAGCATAAGGGTTTGCTATCCCTGCCTAAGGCATCTTTCTATGCAGCAAGATACACAATCAAGCTTAAAAAAAAGCTGTACATACCATCACTACTGCTCATAAACAACAGCTTATTACACCTCTTCCCCCACGTGGCTTTCACGTGTTTGGCTTTGGACTCATGGTTTTTGGGCTGCGTCATGACCCAACAGAGCACTCTAACCTTCTTAGCCAGTTCATCAGCCACCGACCTGTCTTCATCCTTGTGTGCGGGCTCATCACTACTATGTTCACCAAAAGATGTGATCGGATGCTTGTCGAAATCTCTCACAGAGTCCCTGAAATTGTTTGATGATTTAGACTAGGTTTATCATTTTATTATTGTGGTGCGATATGCAGGTTTTACTGTATGAAGGCAAGCTTTAGGCGTAATTGATGATCATACTTTTAAAATCATGATTAATTTAGTAAAATCAAGCTAGGTTTATCCTTTTTTCTGAAAATGGAAGATGTTTCAAAATGTAATAAAAGACATGATACATTGACGTTGGGAACCTGGGACAATACCTGCACTTCGCACCAAAAAAATGCTAATATCCTCGTTTACTAACATACAGATCTAATGCATTGCAATGGAGTGTTTAAATTTTTTTATCAGTGATTCAGTAAGCCTTTGTTTGGTGGCACGGTTTTGTATCATGGATAGGGTAACCCTAACCCCTATCTATTTTACATTAATCGTATGTATGTCGAGCTGGGATAGGTACTAGTAGCCAGAAGTATACTATGAGAATACTATGATAAACACAATATGATATTAAATCGGAACAGGGATAATAATAATAACGTTTTTATATATTAGCGAATAGCATAGAATGGGTTAAAATGATATTGATTCTTTTACTTTTCACGAGATTAAGGCCCGAAGCGTAAAATAAGACATTGTATTGCCACCACATAAAACTAACTATAATTTATAATATTCTTTTGCCGCAGCATCAATTCCGGTCTATCTTAGTTTTCGTAAAGGATATTTTTTTATTTTCTCGTATCGTGGCTGCGTAACAGATATCAAATATAACACAACCACCAGACGCAGGAAAAACTGTAGCGGATCACACAATTATTGTCCCGTGCGGGGATCGAACCCACAACACGATTAAAACTTAATTTTTTTAAGTGCCATAAACCACTGATAAAATTCCTACGCACTCCATCCAAAATGTAGACTCCATTTAAAAATCAAATGATAAATTTAAAAAAAGTATTGCTTATAGTCAGGGAAGCACGGACCAAATTTAAAATTGATTGATTACTATTAAGGTTATTTTGATGACCTTGTTATCCTTCCAACATGTACGATAACGAGGTCATCAAAAATGATATCTAACGAGCTATTTTTTTTACTGTTGCTCAGTTAATATTTATATAATTTAACAGCCACACTGGCCTACAAATTGCGTGGTACGTGATCCCGGTTCTGCGCTCAAAGGTTGTAGTGTGATGTGCTACCCCTGTTAGCTACCACAATCGAGAATTTTTGTCGTTTTCGTCTCATCAAAATGAAGCTATTCACGGAAAATTAGCTTGATAGTATTTTAAACTTGGCCCGTGGATCCCTGACTATTATAATCGATGTCACAGCAAGCGCCCTAATGCGGCGTAGCCATTCAAAAAGCATGAAAATGAAATACAAAACTTAAGTATAAGTACCATAACATAAGTACTAGCTATAAACCACTAGAGATAAAACTAAAACTATCTACGTTTAGACTCACAAACACTTATAATATATAATAAATTAAACCAAAAATGTTTTGTACATACATATAATGTAACGGTAGAAATCCTGATAATTCTCTTTACGTAATAACCTCCTTTGAACCCTAGACGAATAGAACGATAGATGGATTTACATAATTACTTATTTGATAGTCGTAACACTCGTAACATTATGTCATCCCCATACATTCTCTTCTACTATATTCGTCTAGCGTTTTGTCACTTTAGACTTTAGCAGTACCTAAACCTGCTGAAATAGTGTTAATTATCGATAACATGGGTGTTGGTACGTGTAAATTACGAATTCTATGAAATGGTCCATCGTTTAAAAAAATTCTTTAGAACCACCAAAATAAAAATCCTCGTTTGATTTAATACCTAGGTACTTTAAACTTAATTTTGCTGGTAATTTAATAATAATAATAACCTGTCTTATTTATTGATAATACGAAAATGAATCCCTGTTTCCCTTGGTTACGCCATAACTTGGGAACGGCTGGACCATTGGCTAATTTCGGTTTTGAAATATTTGTGAAAGTCCAGGGAAGATTTAAATGGTCGGAATTCGAAGTTCGCCAGCCCCCATAGAAAAATGGTAAAACGCTTAACGAATAGAATTTTAAATGTATGGGGACGACATAATGTTTCGACTATGTTATCGATGACATATGTCAAGCCCATACATTTATCATTCTATTCGATTTCTATTCGTCTAGCGTTTTGCCACTTGTCTAAGGGGCTGGTCAGCTAGTAGAAAAAATACTTTAGGATAAGCGTAAGGAACAAATAAAATAGTATTGATAATCTGCCATTATAATATCTATGTCGTCCTCTATCTAATATATGTACCTATTTTCAAACTACAGTATTTGTTACTTGACTGCGAGCTGTACAATATATTTGTATAAAAAACCTTTGGTAGAAAAACCATATTGTTTACCTACAGTTTTATGCACCAATTAACTAACAACGAATCCAAAAAGTACCTAACTCGAGCAACTATAAATAATTAACGACTAAAACTCGTTGTTCCTGGCTATTATCGTTCGGTTATCACCTTTTCCAAACTATTATTTCGAAAGAGGAAGGAAACTACGCCTGAATTATTTTTTTTGTAAAAACTTCGCCTCACAATTTGAAATATGGACTGGCCTGTGAAGAATTATATAGCTATTCATAAATGAAATATATATTTGTTTAGGTAGCGTACATAAACGAATATATGTATAACGTAGAAAAATATTTTTTTAAATTCGTAAGCTGCTTGATGGCATAGTTAATAACATAAATACGAAGTTATAATCACGTCATTAATATTAAAAGAAAACTTGATTTTACTATAATTGTAGCATTATCATCAGACTCGATGATAGGTCCTAAGTGCACATTAAATATTTAGATAAGTGAATCAACCATACACTGTAACGACCGATACCGTAAAATTCATCATTTACCTATTGATTCAAGATTATTTTAACCAAACAGTTTAATTGATTTCATAATTTGCTTAAATAAATTCTCATCAATAATGACGTGAGTAAAAATTATTTCTAGTAATACATTATCTCATAAAAAACATTTTAAACTAATTAACAAACATAATAATTGTCAATACACATTTTATAAAAAAAGTTGTTGATAATCATAAACACTAATATTTAATCTTAAAAAAAAACACCAAATAAAAACACGGCCTACAAATAACTATGATTAAAATAAATTAGCTTAGTAACATGCGTACACACATGCAACAATACAAAATTCTGGAGCGGGGGAAAGAAACAGGAAAAAAACAAGCTGCCATGCGACATGCCAAATACTAGATAAGATTTACCTGTAGGTCTGCCAAGCTATTTCTCGTGTGAATCCAGTCGATGTTAAAAGTATGTATGCAAAACTAAATCCAGCGGAAATCCCAATCACCAGTGTTAAAAAGAAACGCCGACCCATCACCCGGCCTTCCGCCTGCACATTATTCATTATTTACAATCTGCGCTCAATATATTTTTACTATATTTTCGAACGCCGACCGCAAGCGGCAGCGTCTTCACGCGACGAGTCGTTTGTGCGGCCTTACACCACTTATACTTTACAGCAATTAGACATGTCAATACGTTTCAATACAATATATTTCAGCGATCACTACGATATAAAAGTGACTGTTAACATGAAAACGTTCGCACGACTCGTGCTGTTAACAATTGACAGTTATGAGAAGTTTTGTTTGGCTCATACATACATACATATATAATAAACAATAATATCTTGTAGGGTTAAATAAATACGAATCCTGAGTTTATTAATTATATGGCTAATTAGACTATGTAGAGTTCCTAGTAGTACCTAGTTAGTCTTAATTTTTGATATATAATGAATATAGGTAATATAGAACCACTTTTTTCGGGTTATTGTAACTCTACTTTTGTTTGGTTTTATTTTTAATTAAGGTTCATTTTTATTAGAACCAGTTTCCTAATTATTAGCATTAAGTTTAACCAGAAACACAATAGTTTAACCCTTTATCCACTATTTGAATATATTTAGGCAGAAGTTTTTTTTTTATCGTATGGATGATGAACAACCTGGTGTCAGAGTTTAAACCGCCTATAGAGGCGGTTTTCACAAACCGTTGAAAATTCTCTCAGGTGTGCCGGTTTCCTCTCGATGTTTTCCTTCACCGTTTTTAGCAACTGATAACTAATAAAAATACGCACATGACTTCGAAAAGACATTGGTGCGTGCCGGGGTTTGAACTTGCGACCTTTGACTTGGCAGTCCAACGGTCATACCACTCGGCTATCACTGCTTAAAGATTAAGAAAATTTAAATGCTTTTGTTTGTTTCAATAAATTATTAAGTACAAAGTAAAAGTGACACCGTTTATGTCCACAAGGGGGCAATAAATTCTTCGACTAAGACATTAATAATTATTGTTTATTCGGCATCCGCACCTGTTTTCATAATGATCTACATTAGATATTTGCCTAACATATTATCTACGACATGACGTCGCGTATTATTTCAAAGCGCCACAATTGATTGATTTAGAATTAAATGAGTGTACTTTTAAAAATACAAAGGTCTATATCCCTATTTTTGTGGTAAAAGACATTCATTAATCACCTCCAGTGACATTTGAGCACATAGATGTTACTACTTTACTGAAGGACTTACTGATATTACGAACTCAATTGGCAGAAATAAAAAGTAATTATGTCACAACTCAAGATTTATTGGGTATAGAAACAAAGTTTATGAACCATACGAGCAGTACTACAGGCGCTAATAATGAAAAATTTGTTAAGAGAAGCAAAAATAATAATCTAATGACCGAAGGTACTCGCTTAAAGTAGCAAAACGCTTGACAAATAGAAAACGAATAGAATGAAAAAAACATGGAGATGACATAATGTTTCGACTATGTTATCGATGACATATGTCAACCCCATACATTTTTCATTCTATTCGATTTCTCTTTCTATTTGGACTTCGATTAGTCTAGGGGGCTGTTATGTCGCCGGTGTTTGGGATTAACGACCGAGCGAACTGTCGGCGAGTTACAACTGTGTCGGTCGCTGATGACAGTGACGATATGCAATTAACAGCTGTTTTATTAAAGACAAATAACACATTTATGAAAGTTATTAGTATAATATTATGCTGACTGATTGTCATAAAAACCTACCTGAGTTTACACAGTGCCTATGTAAAATAAATCAATTATTGAGGAGAGCAAAGGTATAATGTTTACCTGTTAGGAGACTACAATGCTCAACCTAACTAACTTTTTTGTAATCATTTACTAGACTTTTTAATGATCAACAGTGGACATGTGTTGACATGTAGCAAAATAAAATCTGTGGATTCTATCTAGGAAACAAGTATGACTTTTATAAGTACCTATGCGGAATTATACTCAATGTGATTGAATATCTTAAATGAACACACTTGACATAGACATATTAAAGACACCTTCAATAGAGCATCTTATTCCACTACGGTCAACGTGCGCCCAGTTAAATATTCCATTGTCCAATAATACCAATTCAGTTTCATTGATGCCCCAGTTTAGTAAATAAACACTAGCCATTTAAATAAAAATGTGAATAGCACTGTACTCATTATTATTACTTCAAAAGTATTTGTAGCTCTATAAATATTTATATTACTTTCGATTTATGTCATTTACCATTTTTATTCACGTTGAAAAAAGTAGTCATCGAGTCGTTTTTATGGAACAAATCTTATCCTTTTTCGGAAAGGAAATTTTTGGGCCGGTCTAAAATGTAAAGGAATATAATATTTACTTACTTTAAAAGGCTATAGAGTTAGACTCAATATTCTGTATCTGCATACCTATCTGTTATTACTGTTTACTTCAGTGGTAGAATGTGATTAAGATTCAGACTCCACCTGATAGAGTCAAGAAACCTGTTATTCTAGTTCACCTATTTATTAGTCCAGTTTTGCGTGCATGTCTACCAAGGTCAATCAATTAAAAAGCGTACACTATTGCCAAACGACTCGTTACGTAGACACTTACTAAGTAAATATATGAAGATCGCAGCATTGTAAGTCACTTGCTACTCTCACAACACGTCAAGTACACGTTAGGAGTATCACGAAACACTAGATTGTCTTTTGCTTATTTAAGCGTTTATTTTCTTCATATGCATTTGTTAGAACCATGTTGTCATTTTAACGTAGACTTTATAAATCCTGGGCAAGCCGTCACTCAGTCAGTTATCATAAATTTCTCTTAAACTGCAGTCGTAAAATTACACCAGCTATTAAGCTTGGTTTTAACAAGTTAGGAATGGAACTGCAATTCGACTAGCGAAATATTCAAAAGGCACGTTTCAGCATGCATCTTGCGAAATATGTTCCGACGGAATTTAGGATTCACTAAGAAGACAATTGGACAATCGTATCGCTATTGTCTTAAGATTTGGTATGTGGATAATGCGTGCAAGACGAAAATAAATAAACAATCTGAACTGAAGATTTGGATTGATCTGATACAGTATGAGTAGATAGTCTGCATTGGGGAGGTCCATGTGCTAATGTGTTTTGTTCTTCTTGTAAGTAAGTAAGGTTTATCTGAGCACCGGTGGAAATTCCTAAACTTTTAACGATACCTCTTCAAACGTTTTGAGGTGAAGACTAGGCAAGTTTATCAGTATTATTCAAACCACAAAAACTTCGAAAAAGGCATCTTTGTTTCAGGTCGTTGCTGAATTCCGTTTTGACATTTACTGGACTGACATCGGGACTCGAACAGTCTCTCGCGATAAGGTAACACATTTCAATTTTTTATATATTTTTTTACGCAGACAACATGATTCTAACAGATTTTCCTAACATTACATATTTAATAAGATACACAAATAAATACATACAACATTTTTTTGCTTATTCTCCAATTCGTTTTTTACTTCGTCCATCATGGCTTTTGTACTAAGTAAAATTTCATGAAACCGGTTCAGGTCAATTAAAATCATCAATTTTATGAGTAATAAAATACTTTATATTCGCTTGAAGTTAGTATCAGCTTTCGATCCAACCTTAGCGGTGCATGGTAAATTAAAATTTGATTAGGAAAAGTTAATATAAAATAATATATATTATTTTTGTTTATACGAATCAAATTATTTCCATTTTTAATGGTTTGGCTTAAGTACTATAAAGCGGCTTAATCAAGAGTGGAAATTGCCAATAAAATCTTATCGTATGACCAATTAACTAGAAATCAGAGTACAAATTGAGCGATAACAGCTTTACAGACTATTTTACACGGAGATTCCGAGAAGTTAAGATAAATTATATTAAATATTATTGGGTGCATAGTACCGGTGACTCGGACGTCGGAGAAGCAATATCGAAAACAAATATACAGAGAGATTGTTTTGCACGGGTTCAATACATCATCATCAACAGCCGATAGATGTCCACTGTTGAACAAAGGCCTCCCACTTTTAGAAGGGGGGGTTGCCATAATCCTCACGCTTGGCAAGCGGCTTGGGGATCGCAGTGTTGGCGGTCAAGTAACAGAAGACGTTGCTGCCCATCTTCTGGATTTTCCCTTAGTCAATACATCACTAAGGAAAATTCTTTTTTCTAAAATATTACGTTACAGTTATAATTTTCCTCATAAAACGCCTCGACTTTTCTTCCAGTACAACATGGCCAACCACGCACACAAAAAAAACACTCAGTATATATAAAAATAACTCACTTCTTATAACACACTTTACACTTGTAACTTACAAAATAATTAATAACTATACACTTTTGGCAACAAACAACATAGATCGCTAACTGCGTGCACAGAATGAGCAACGAATTACAATATAATAAATTAGGACATGGCCTATTAGTTAAAACTCATGGAATGAAGCAGAACAGGAAGTTATAATGCGCATATATTTAACTTCCTTTTGATAAAAAAGTATATATTAGTAACATAAATTGCTTTACTAATAACAGTAGAAGTAAATTATATATTTGTATTTTTTATTTATACATTTTATGAATCCTATTTCATAAAATGCATATATACAAAATAAAAAAACGGTGGAATTGAAATTTATAATGGAATGAGAGACAAATGATAAAGTTAAGGCGGAGTCGTTTATTGTTTTAATGCCAGGCTGGATCGTAAAGTTACGAAAATAACGAAAGATTTAAAGAATTGCCCACTTTGACCTTCGAAAATCGGGATATTTCAGAACGATAACAGACACAATTTCTTGTACCGATATGATCGAAAATGTCGGCCCATACCTATTATCCAGAAACCATACTTACGTCATCAAACGTAAGAATTCAGAATGCTGCAAAACACTTGGATATAGCCGTTTAGAGCTCTCTTGACTGACTCAAAAAGCCATTGAAGCTTATTTTGCATTAAGTTAATCTACATTGATGTCGATGATTCCAAGTGGACCAAAACTATTCAAACACAGACTCTAAGGCAAAACTTGGAATATGACACTGGCTAGCTAGAAGTGAGACCTGACAGGACAGGACAGTTTACGATGTGGAAGCGAGACGCCACATTACACTGCTCGTAGCGGCGTCTCGCTTTCTCATCGTAAACTGTCCTGCTTTAAGAGTTCATGGTAAGGGGGCTGATCCAAAAAACCAGACAAAATGGAGAATATAGGGACAAAAGACCTAAATTTCTAGCAGGAAGGAAATTCGAGAACTCTATTAAGTTGTATAATATGTGTTACTATCATAACTTTCGTTAGTGTTATCCATATTATTTACGTACTACATATCCTGGTTTTGCTCACGTGTATATTCGGGAATGCCCGAATAATTTTAATGACTCAAACACTACCGCTAACGGATAATTATTATGTTAACAAATAAGGAAAACCTGATTTTTAACATTAAAAAAAATAAATATTGTGCACCTCTTTCAACAGAACATCAGTATTTTTATAAGGTTATTCATGCTTCGCAGCTATAGAAAATTAATTTATTTGGATTTAGTAGTTTAGTAGGTGCAGCCTGTACTTTAAGTAATGTGATGTAACATTAGTCTTAAAAAGGATTGAAATATGCTATTTATATGAGGAGAAGAGTGCTTCCACACATTTTTGGAAATAAAGTTCTTAAAAACTCAAGCTGTAGTCTGTAAGACTTTTTGTTTTTTTTTTTATACCAATATAACAATTTATAGACAACAAAACAATTTTCTAGTTCAGGCTACTTTAAAAAATAAATACATAGGTACATAATATTAAAATTGTCACACACATGTAGTAAATTAAATATACAAACTTAAATGATACTAGCCTTAAAATAATTAAAATTTATCTGTAACATTTTAAAAAATCATTTACAACTTCACATATTGCATCATTGATCACTGGCTGGATAAAAAATAAAAACTAGGTTTTTAAACTCTGAATTGGATACCAGTGAAACTGTTCTACTTAATGTATTAATCCAATGAGAAATTAATTAGTTCTATAATGCAATTTCTAATTAGAACAAGTTGGAACAAATCTGAGTGATTAACCATGCTGGGTTATGATTCATACTTGGTTACATATATTTTCTAATGCATTAAAATTATAACTAAAAAATATAAGAATAAGTCTACACAAATACATTTGAATTTTAAACTTTTTCTTTATCTTCATATAACCTAATACGGTTCATAATTTTAACTAATCTTAATATATGGCAATGCATTTATAAATAATAACTGTATACTAATTACTACATAATAATATTTATCCATAACTTTTTTAACTCTGCCATACTACATTTAAAAACCTTCTATGGCAAAGTTCTTTAGCTATATCATAATATTTTAATCATAGAAGTACCTATAAGCTAACATTTTAAATATTTACATCTTTGATTTAATTTACAGTTTATAATATTTTTTCCCTGATAGAAAATATCAGGGAAAAAATATTATAATTGTATACTTGTTGTCAGAACTCCTGTTCATTTTTTAAATCGTTCTAAGTATGTGCCTGATTAATGGCAGTAGGGTGTACCACCTCTTTTTATATACCACCTCTTATTATAGGACCTACTTTAAATGAGCAGTACAATGCTGAAACTTGAAACTGACCCAACATTAAAAAAGCCGTAGGTATATTGTGAGTGTTATATAACTTACTACTGCATCCCTAGTAGTCTGCTGCTGTGTCATATTGTTATTGAGTGAAAAACCAAGCCTTATAGATGCAGCCTCAGCTGGCTGCTTACTAAGGGCCTAAGATCTAAATGTTGAGTTCTCTGCAAATCTACCAAAATAATATTAATTTAGGAGTTCTTTGATCCTGCTAGGACAGGTAGTGACTACATATTACTGTATAAATATGCATAATATCGTAAGCTAATACCTACTCCAATATGGCAGATAATTGGGTAACTAATATTACTACTGAAAGAATAACAATACCCCTAACTTACCTGAATGTCCAAAACTTAATAAAGAATAAAACATTACATTCGTTAGTTTGTTAACACAGCTAAAACAATTTATACACTCAACGAGCTAACCTTCATTTAATCACCAATAGGTTAATTATAATTATTTATATCAACAATATTATTTGTACGACAATTACTGTAAATAACAAAGTAATACGTATCAAATAGTTAAGACTTACTGTCATCCTGAATGTTTATTTGGAACTTTCAACCAGATGAACGAACATATTATTTAAATCATATCACACTATATATAATTTCGTAACTATTCCATATTAAAATTTAATGGAGCGTCGATAGATCAAATATTATCGCAGTCGCATAATCGCAAATCGCATGGCGTTATCAACAACAAATGTCAAAGTTGGCTGTCAAATGTCAAGACTACATTTTAGTGGTACATTGAATCCGACTTTTAGGTTTTTGATCCGCATTCCTATCCGTCGCGTTCCAGCCCAATGCATTCTTTTATCAACTTAACATAACATAACGCCTGTATTCTCCGAAGAGATAGGCAGATGGCACAGATAGTATACCCATATTTTGACTGTTATGTGAGACTATGCCATCAACTGGATATAAAATATCCAAAACTCTCAGCTCTTTCTTGCCTTAGTTGGCCGGTCAGAGAGGAGTCATAAGAGCTATATGCCCGGGGGTGGGAGTGTCTTACGACGTTATAACTAGGAAGCCTGCTCCGTGCATTCAAGTTGCGTGATGTCGAAATTGAAGCCGCATCGCTCCGCATCATTAGGGGTACAAAACTACCACTTACACGGGTTTTGCTCACTGTTGCCTTTATATCTGTTTAGAGAGCCCATCAAGTGTGTCAAGGCGAGTCACAGTTAATAATAATTCAATATTGTATATTAAAAGGCCCATATTACCCATATTTTACAATTATTAGTCCTGTACCTTCTGGAGATCTTTCATGGCTGCTCTTTTAAAAGAGCAGCTGTGGGTTGCCCTAGCTGGTGCCCTTTGCGTGTAGGACCTGTATCCCACGTATTATTAAGACCAGATATCTTCCGCAGGGTTGATAGCCCGAGTAATCGGCTATTATTATTGGCTTTCTACTGCGTTTATACTTCAACTCAACCTCCCTAGCTAACACTAATGGTTATATTTAAGCACCTTAAATATTCATACGTCAGTAGACATATTTAGAGATTTGTCTAAAGAAAAAATTAAGACACTTCCTCGAGCTAACGTCTACAAGTAATCATAATCTATTTCATAGTGGCCACAAAGTATACATCTGTTTGAAAGTGACCATCGCGAATCCTGGAGATATTTGGATTTTTAGAAAAAATATCACTACATAGTATAAAACAAAGTCGCTTTCTCTGTCCCTATATCCCTATGTATGCTTAAATCTTTAAAACTACGCAACGGATTTTGATGCGGCTTTTTTTAATAGATAGAGTGATTGAAGAGGAAGTTTTATATGTATAATAATATCCATTAAATAGTGGAGAAATACTTATAATATATATTTTATACCCATGCGAAGCCGGAGCGGGCCGCTAGTTACTTATATTATATACCTACTTTTACATACTATGTGCATAGATTGGGTAGTATCATAGAGTAGTATACGAGTAAGTCCTTTGTGATGCAGCTTCAGCTGACTGCTTTTTAAACCGCACTGTTCAAATACTTGTAGTTACTTTACAAAAAATAGCCGATATCTGTTTGTGGCAGATATAAATATCTGAAAAATTATGGTAATCACTGCAATCGATTAGTATTTTTATTTTGTTTAACATGAGAAAGCAGCACCGGGTATGGAACGCAACCATTGCGTAGTTTGCTTGTCGACTCGGTCGCGTTTGTAAACATTTTTATTATTTTTTCGCTTTTTGTTTACCCTATAGTGAAAATATCCTGGCAAGATAATCACGTAATCATGCGTTTATCTTAGATATGTATAAGTTTTTACCAAATACTTGAAAATAAACGGACATAGCTTCAAAATGTGGCGAACAGTGTTTTTTGTGTTTGTTTGTTTTCTGCAATATGTGGCTGGATTTAGTCAGTTATGTGGAAATAAATCGGAGGTTAGCTGTACAACAGAGGTATGTAAATATATTTGGCGTTTATAGAAACTCAGAACTGCATCAATCGGTATTGATTTTTGCTAAGAAAGGTCTCAAGGCATTGGTTGCATTATCTGACATATGCGTCCTTGATTGCTCTGACCCGTATTTTTCCTTGTAGAATATTTAGAATAACATTAAATTGCTCTACATTTAGAATAAGAAGTTTCCTCAATACTATAAATATGAATAATCGTATAGTTAACAAGTAAATAGGTTGCAAATATTAACTTAATTTTCAAGGCTGGTCAGTAAAGCATATCATTACATTTTAATTATTACTTTTTATGCCTTTGTTGCAACACAATTGTCTGGGACCTAAGATGCTGCAATATTAGTAGAAAGGAAACATAACTAATATACAATTTGAGCCAAATCTACCTCTGCACTATATTGAATAAAATTGGTCATGTTACAACAAGCTTACTGAAGGGCAGATAAATAATATAAGCTGCTAGACATTATAAGATGTCAGGACTCACATTTTCTTTCCCCATACATGCTTAGTCTACACTAATATTATTAATATATATTAATATTATTATTACCTACTTTAAAAATAACATTGATTACTGCTGTCACATTGTAATCAATAGTATCATGCACCCAAGCTGCATATTTTAACTGACTTTAAAAAACGGAGGAGGTTCTCATATTGTAAAGGGTCTAGAATTGATTACCAACACAAAAAAATTTCCTTACAATATTTACCAAAAACCTGGTGACTATATTAACTTAGATGTCTCATCAATAACATTAGCATTGGCCATATAATGATCAACCATGAGTGTAATACATTGGTTTAACATGTTGACTGCCGTGCGGTAGACACAATAGAGAAACTATTGTTTGGGGGACACCTGGTGACCGCGTTGGCGCTTAAAGGGTTAACACCTCAAAATCTTTGATCACCTATGTATATTAATATTAACATAATATACCTATTATGTTATTATTAATATACATTGGTGATCAAAGATCTAAGTGTACATACCCACTTAGGTGATGATATAACTAAGATATTAGCCATACAAATAGGCATAGATAATTTTATTAGAAACTAGCGGCCTGCTCCGGCTTCGCACGGGTATAAAATATATATTATAAGTATTTCTCCACTATTTAATGGATATTATTATACATATAAACCTTCCTCTTCAATCACTCTATTTATTAAAAAAAACCGCATCAAAATCTGTTGCGTAGTTTTAAAGATTTAAGCATACATAGGGATATAGGGACAGAGAAAGCGACTTTGTTTTATACTATGTAGTGATAGTGATAGAGAAAGTGGCCCAAGTTAAGAAAGAGCTTCCTTACTTATAATATTTAAGTACTGAGAACAGATTAAACATTTGAAATTAAAAATCAATTAATCTAGTATTTGAGTTGCTAACAGAAATAATTTGACGTAACTCGCTATATTATGTCTAAAAATCGTGAGCAGAGTACATTGATATGATGTAATATGATTAGAACATTACAAATATTATTATGCACAAATTATTTTCTTTTTATTCCTTATTTGGATTTTTATTCTTTGGTAGGTTTGAACTTGAAAAAGGACAATACAACAAACAATTAAGTAATTAGTACTCACTACTAATTACTTAATTGTTTAACTTAACTACTGCTTTACGGCAAGTTGTGGTTCATTATGGCGTTCTAAGGGGGAGGCCTTTGTCCAGCAGTGGACACCTTCCGGCTGATGATGATGATAATGACTATGCTTTACTCTATTGACACCACAAACATCAAAATCAATTCAGCCATTTAGAAGATATGGTGGAATAAAGAAACTAACATACATAGACCCTGAAAACATCACTAATTTCTTATAGGTATATTTTAAAAGTCAATGTTAAGGTGTCATAGCTATGTGGGTACTGCGCAGATCAGTTGATCTGCAAGATTAAGCCGTGCTCGCAGCGGTCATTCTTGTGATGGGTGACTGTTTTCACATGTCGAGACCCCTCCTGAACCTCTACTTATGTACTTTTGGGAATACAGATTAATTTTGTCTCAAACAAAGCCCGTTTTCTTAAGCTGATGACAGTGCACTATTTTTAAATTTCTGGTTTTACCATATTACATTAAAATACATGTTTACAATAAATACATTAGTATATTGAAAGAGATTTAATCACCTTATGGTGTTTAAATATAAGATAGTCTATTTCTGTCTAGGTATTTGTACATTAATGGTTATCTTTTGCACTGTTTTTTTAGTTTTAGTTTTTTTTTTACATCATTATCACACTCTATTCCTTATTAGAATAAGCAAAGCCGGGTTTTTAGCCTAAGCTCTTCTGTGACAACTATTCTTAACTTTCTCACACCTGGTTTTACCTTTTCTTAAGTAATTCTTTATTGCATTCCTTTTGCAGATCCTCGGCCAAAACCATGTGGACTATGACATGTGCAAGATGAAGGTTTACCTATCTGATAGCCATGAATGCGGTGCTATGACGTTTGGACCTCTGTCGCCCAACACACATATTGGAGGAGTGACCCTCAAACCATATATCATGTCAATGCTCCATTATGACAGTATTAAGCCATTTGCTGTGAACCACACGGTCCTGAATATTACATTTAGTAATATTAAGTGGAAAAGTAAGTATACTCTTGAGCAACTTTTCTTTAAAGTCGATTTTAATGACGGCGTGATTGGGGCAGTGGAGCTCCGCCTTTTTTGTATGTTCCGCGACGCGCCCTCGACTCATCTCGACTGTCTTTTCTGTGTGGCCATCGCTTGAAGGTTGCCAGTACGATTTCCGCACGATACAAATATTTGTGTTATCCGCAGATATATAGACTGAGTCTGGGTGTTTGTGTTTCTCATATTTCATGTTTAAGAAACAATCCACAACATAGGACTTTCTAGTGCTGGGCGTGATTTTTGCTGTCCTCTATGTTCAAAAGTTAAATATTTACTTTTATCATAGGAGAATTGAATTGAATTAAATCAATATTTTCTTGCAGCAATGAAATTCCGTTTCCAAGACAAGTACAGAGACATGAAGAACCACTGCAGGAACATAATGATATCGAACGACATAACGATAGACGATCAATCGGTGTTGTACTATGATTGCTATTGGCCGAAAACCGACGACAAAGATGGACAGAGCCACATTCTGGACTTCGAGGCTACTACTGACGACGGGAGCGTTAATAGGGGACAGTATTACTTCAATGTACCCTCCGCAGAGATGCTAAGTAAGTATTTTTAACCGACTTAAAAAAAGGAGGAGGTTCTATGTTCGTCTGTATTTTTTTTTTGAATAAGTTGATTGACGACTGACTACGACTTCTAAAACGGGAAGGCCTTCGATCAACAGTGGACGTCTTCCGGCTGATGATGAAGCTGATTGCGACACTTCGGAATCCTATTTCTTAATTCCGCAGCAGCACTTGGCGTTACCGGTTTATACCGGATAGCGTCAGGACATAATAATATTTGAGAGAATGATTATAATATTGTGACCAAAACCTTTAAGCGCTTATCAGCTATAACAGCACAAAAAAAAACAACTAACTGAAAACCAAACTTTAGGAAGCGCTAATCGGTCAGTTAATCACGGTCGTGCGTATGCGCGTCACTAATGCGGAGATATAGCCGGAGTGTGAGCGCTGAAACCGCATTCATGCGCTTTAAAGTTCAGCCTCCCTAGACAAGTGGCGAAACGCTTGACGAATATAATGAAAAATATATGGGTTTGACATGTGTCATCGATAACATAGTCGAAACATTATGTCATTCCCATACATTTATCATTCTATTCGATTTCTATTCGTCAAGCGTTTTGCCACTTGTTTAGGGGGGCTGGTCTCGTAGTATATCTACATTCTTTGTCCATTATATTGTAGGTCTTCAAAACGTACCCCCTTTTTTAGATTGAAAGAACAGTGTTAAAATACCTTGTTTTTAAGTTTATGAGACGAAATCTTAATTTCCTGATGTCCAGCGTAAATAAGGAAAATGTCGTCAGTCAAAGTATTCTGTCGATAATTTAGAAAATAAACAAAGCATGACCTAATGCACTATCTGATAAATTTAATTCAACCAATGCATTGACCGTGACGCTAGTCGGTGCGTCCGCGTCGCCGCGGTACGATAGCGACAATAACACTTTTAAAGCGTTTTGTCGGTATTAAATGCATCCGAATAGTTTTCATGACTGTCGTAATATTTCGTAGATAAGCCACTGTTTTGTTCTTTATTCAGAAAATAAAATCTCCTACCTTTTAACCTTTTTACTTTTTTATATCCTATGATTAAACTTATTTTAATAAGTTAGTAAGTAAAATAACAATATTTGAGATTGGCGTTGAAAGCCAAAATACACGTTTATTTGTCTTTTGGCCTCAGGTGCTTAAACTTTTGCGTACAATAAGTATATCTAGTATCTACCAAATTTAAAGCACGGTGGTCCGATTGATAGGACCATAGGCAAAAAACAATGCCCATGGATCGACCAGTAGAACTCCGCCATCGGAAATAAATGTCAATTGTTGTGCTGTTCGTATGAGACAACTTTTTCATGCCAAATATGAAGAACATGGTATTTTATATATCTATCCATTAAAACTGCATTCAAATTTCAGGTGCAACGACAACAGAGGAAAGATGGAAGCCTTTTATATACATAGAGATATTCCCCGGCGTGATGCGCCTGCACATAATGCCTCCGCCGCGCCAGGTGAAAATCTCCGCGTACCACATCAAAGTAATGACGTCATGCGGCAAGGAAATCTCTAGAGAGGTCAAATCGACCACTATAAGGCTCATGAACAATACTGACGAAGTTACTTATGATTATAACTTTGTGGGGTCCAATGGATCCTTCAGTTTTGTGGTCAAACCTCTGCATGATAAGTGTGTGACGAAGGACTACGTTTGTCAAACTGTGGAGAGTCCGAGGATTATGATTAGTGAGTATTTTTCGTTTTTAGTTGGTGTCGTATAATTTTGCCAGTTCGCGCAGATGGGCGGCAGCGTCTGCAGAAACTTTACCACCAATACTGCGATCTCCTAGCTGCTTGCTGGGCGTGCGTGCCGTGGGGGCGTGGGGATTATGGCAACCCCTCTCTAAGCGGGTCGTTGTCGGACGTCGTCTGGCTGATGATGTGCGCAGTTGGTAATGTTGTATAAAGCACGCTAGAAATTTGTTCCCCAACAAGCAGTGTTTGTAACTGTTATAAAAAGAACCTTATGCTGCGCGACGCTAGAGAGCGGGCCTAGGGACTGTTCGAACTTCATCCTGGAGGCCTTTTATAAGTTGTCACGATAATACCGGATAAGTAGGCAGATGTCCTTTTAACCCTCCTACCAAGAATGCTTAACCCTTTTTAAGGTTAGGTTAGGATTAAGGACGAGGAGTTATGGATAGGTTAGGATATTTTCTGATGTAAAAGCAAGATGCCGCTACGTGCGGTGTCTCGCTTCCACAACGGAAAATGTTCTGCTTTAAGAGTTCTCGGTAATGGAGCAGAATTAGCTACAAGAGACAGTGTCGGTAACAAAACTCCTAAACAGTTTTATTTTCACTTTCAGGCAGCGAACCCCAAACATTAAACATATGTATTGCTAGTGTGACAGCCTTGATAGTGGCAACACTGTTCGCGTACTACATCGTGCTGCGCGTGATCAGAAAATACTGGTGCAACGATAGATATAAGCTGGCTATAGGTATGTACAATAATAATAGTGATTACTTACTAGTATAGTTTCGTCGTTCCACAAGTACCTATTTCTGACGAACGATGATATACGAAAACCGGCATTATTATACTTTGTACTATAAAAGAGGTGGTATTGATCTGTAAATAAAGGCTAATTAACATTTCCAGGCATGGAAATACCGTCACCACCGAAAATCTTAGTGGCATACTCCCCAACGAACCGCCTCCACGCCGAATGCGTCGCCTCGTTCGTGGCGTACCTCCGCTCGGAATACGGCTTCGACATCATGTTCGACGGCGACATCTCCTCCACATCACACGGGGACCCCTACATCTGGGCCGAGGAGGCCTTCAGGTTAGCCTCACACGTGGTCTACGTGGTCGGACCGCCCGTAGAAACTAACCTATACAACAACATCTACGATAAACCTATCATAAGCGCCCATAAAGACGTGGACACCCTCCTTTTGTCCTTTATCAAAGCCAGCAGAGCCTTAAAGAGCTCGAAGGAAATCATCAATGTGACCTTCGAACATTCTAGCAACCACACCCCAGTTGAAACGTCGTTCGCTCCCAAATTCAAACTACTGAACGAATGGAATAGCCTGATATCGTATTTATCGAAAAATTTGCTTCCTAAAAGATATATTACGCGAACTGAAAAAGGCAGGTGCTTTTTGGAAGACTTGGCTAGGGCTAATGAATTGTTAGGTGGGAAAAGGGACGACGTTATTGTGCAATGCGAGAAAATTAAAAATTTTGAAAAGAAGATATTGTTGTAGATTGATATTGTACAGGTTTTTGGGCACAGAAGCGCGCGTCTGATAGGGCGGGGTCTGTTGCTATCTGGGGACTTCATTCCCATAAAATAAACAGGATTGTAGATCATAGAACCCAGTTTACAATCCCAAAGACGCTTTTTGTCTCGTCTGTACGGCAGAAATCCCAAATAGAGATGGCCTTGCTCCGCCTGTCTGACGCGTATACGGATAGCAACGAAAACTAAAAAGATTTTGTTTGAAAATCTTTATGTATGCAAATAGTTTCAGTTGCTACCTGTTTGTGAATGCATTATATTGTTGGACTAAATAATAATATGTTTTCAGTGTTGTGTAGTAATGAAGTTTAGAGTTTGAAATTATTAACCTTTTTTTTATCTTAGTAGTAAACCACGTGCTGTCCCCTTTTCTAACTGTTACCTTGTCTATTCAAAGTTGTTTGTAAGATAGGCGATAAGACTGCATTGTTAAATTTACAAACTGCATTTATGTGTACTTTTCTTGTTTTTTTGTTATTATTTTATGGCATTTCTACCATAAAGGTTATTCAATAAAAAGTATCATATCATTACGATAAGGTGTTACTTGGCCATTTTAGTTGCATCAAATTAAAAAGTAATCGTCATAACGTTAGTATTATTATTTAGTCAACAATCTACACAAGATATATTTTTCGATCAAAAACTTCAGAATAAAGATTTATTTAGTGTTACATATTTTAAGGCGAATATAAATGGAATTTGATAATATATTTATTCGTGTAATACGCTATAATGTATGTGAAGAGCGTATACATGGCTCCAGGTGAATCATGAAATAATTTACTTTATTACAATGTTCCGTTGCGAATGAAAGCATAACCTTCGATATACGTCTCACTAACTTACACAAGGATTTTAAGGAAAGGATCGTTCATTAATCATGTGTGGCTTGAATGGGGGGGGGGGGTCGTAAATAATGATAAAGTAGGAAGGAGGGGGACTACCCCCTCCGAAACGATATTTATTTTCCGTTAGACGCGTAATGTCGTTGAAAAAAACAAAATCAGAGACTTTATTACTAAAAAAACAAGCTCTACTCTAAGGAAAATTAATTTGTCCCAAATAAACACGTGATTTTGGGTAGGAGACGGGGGGAGGCGTTTAGTTTTAAGTATTACCAGAAAAGACGGGGACTAGGGGTGTAAAACTTGCTAACAAACTACACGTGATGAATGGACGACATCTAAGCTCTCTTTCGCAGCGAAATGATTGAACTGATATTGAGTACAGCGCCGATTAGACTGCTTCCGTTAGTTTTGGGTCTAAAAGTAGCTCGGTAATTGAAGTGATAATAATTCTCTCTTATTAAAGCGTATCAGGCCTATGTCGATCATAGGGCCTGTCCCTGACCATGAACTCTTGCAGGACAGTTGGTTAAAGCGAGATGCCACATTACACTGCACAAAACGGCGTCTCGCTTTCACAACGGACAATGTCCTGCTTTAAGAATTCATGGCGAGGGGGCTGTTCGCTTTTGAAAGATACTTATACAGAGATAGTGTAGGAATACCAAAGATACAGGTTGAGTTATTTTTGATCCGAAACAAGGAGCAGGTTATTTTAGGTGCAGCAAATGTATACGTCTTCAGGATTCATGAATATTTTTGTGGTTATTTATAATTGTTGTCTTTCCCAGTGGTAATGCACATCTTATGGCTTGTAGTCTAAGTGTTTTTATATTAGATTTTTACATTAATTTTTAAACGTCAAATTCACTTTTTGAACGTCGCACTCCTTAACCCACCTGTTTTGTTAGAACTTTAGTTAACTTAACAATGTTGAAATTGTTTTTTTGAAGCCGTTGATTAAATTCGAATAAAGTTTATTTTAATGATATTTTTATTTTTGAAAATATTTACTCGTATTTTTTTAATCATACTTCTTGTACCTTTCACTAGATACCTGTATTGTGCAACTCCGATTGATTTTTAGTCCTTATCTATACAATACTTAATCTGGCTTTCATGAAGACGGGACACATAGGGACTCACTCACTGTGTAGTAGGGTAAACAAACAGCATACAAGAAGAAACATTCATGTTTTACATCTAGCTATTTACAAACCCTAATGCGGGGTTGCTTCAGCTTCACTTGACGCACACGTAAATGTTAAAAATGGCGATACCAATTTTGTTTTCTTCCAGCCGCATTAATCACGAAATTGTTTTGTTTTCTACTTGCAGCCCTAATAACGTTGATATCCGGGTTATTTAAGCCATGAAATAACGCTTCATATTTTACGTACGTTAAACATCGTCGATCGTCATTTTTGACGTTCGTGTGTAACGTTAACAGACTGTTTGAAGCAACCCGCCCTTAATATCATTCAAAGCGGTTCGTAATCGAGCTGAGCTTGATTTAAATGTGCGCCTATCAAGTCTCCACTTCGAAGGGATAGATTTAATCTCCTTTCACGTAAAAATCTGGTCTTATGATACGTATTAGATGACGAATATTTATGTAGCTAAAGTATTTGCTTACAAAAGGAATTAAACTTATATGCGCGCTATTGCGGCTCACAAGAGTGCGCACATAAGCCGTAGACATCCTTTCTGCTCCAAAACCATGCTTTAACAAATATTAACCATTTGGCGTTCAAAAAGTCGATGCGATATTACTAACATTATTTTAAATGTATATATTTTTTGTAAATTCTTAAATTGATTGCATATCTGTTACGTATCGGTAATAATAATAAAGCTCTTTAGTAATACTAAAAGTTAGTGTGAAGAGGTTATTTCTTTTTCACTTTTCCAGATATGTTATTTAAATTTGGTGTGCCATACTACACTAAATATAGGTGTATTGATTCTCTGTGTAAGAATAGGGATGTTGACTACTTAAAACTTGTGAATTTAATTCTTTAAGAAAAAGGGTTTAGAATGAATATGGTAACTGAATATGATGATGAATTAATATGGTGACAGAGATGGAACTATAGGCCAGTGACGTCACTAACCTATACTTTCACATCGTCTAGTATATATAGCGTTTTACGCGAGAGGATAGAAAATAACTCTTTCCAGTTGTCGTATACCTTCTAAACGGTTTTTCAGATTTAATTAATTCGTACGTATTTTTAATGTAGTCAACATCCGTATTTGATGTTTACTAAGCTTTACACTGCACTAAATAACTAGAGTGGAATAACGTAAGACATATCGTTTTGATATTGAACTGACTAATTAATGTATAAGGACGCACAACTAATTAATAAATGTTTTGCATATCCCGTATAGTAGTCTTAAAGAGTAGTGTGATTTTTTTATATTGCAATAATTTAAAGATACAAATGCTTGCAAATTTATTTGTTTATGGTATCTACAGAAAATTCTCTGAAATGTATTGTGTTTAAAACATGGGTGACATGTTTATAATGGTCCTTTAATTTGCAATTTTGAATTAAAAATAAATATTTATCGTTGACATATTTGCGAATTCAAGTGTTAAAATTGGAAACTGATGTTAGCATATCTCCTTTTATTGCCAGTACCATATAAGCTTATATTAGTATTGCCAGCATTAAAAATAAAGTTGTTAATATAATGAACTGCAGCTCTAGTTATTTAGTGTTAAATTTGTACCTTTTTATATACCTGTTTTCTCGTTGATCTCATTGGTAAAAAACTGTTGGAGTGTGTTCTATCTTGATACAGGACCTTCAATTATTAAGCTCAAAATATTATACCTTGTGATGTATTTTTATAAATAAAGTCGTACACAACATGTATTTGTTTGTTTTATTTGTATAGTCTGAATTCCTGTTTTGTAACCTTTTTCTTTACATTTATTATCTTAACCTCTATTGTATTGGTATTGGTTAGGTATCTAGCTTTAAGATCAGTTTAAAATGGCGACTCGATAACCTTAGCATAAGAAGTGATGGTGTCGGGCTCCAGGGTAAGTACGGTAAGTGTGTGGGTGAATGGGTTTTGAGAATCTTGAAAAAAAATCCTTAAAGAAAACGATTATTATCATTATCATTGGTTTATTTATCACGACGAGGGTACACCCAAACACCAATATGGAATGTTGTACAGTTGATACAACGATTTAGTCTTTAAGGTAATGAACATACACTGAGCAATTTTAGGAAGATATTATATAAAAATAACGGACAATTCATAAATTAAATTCAAATAAAATTATCAATAAAAATAACAATTTTCATCACTTACACTTGGGCTGGGTACCTGACGTACCTAGTCATAATTATGGGCGTAACAAATATATTTTTAAATAACTGCAATGACAATCTTTACGAGTTTGTAATAATAAGCATTATATTTCTAATGCTAAGAGTGACAAAAGAAAAAAGGCATTATAAGCCAAAAAAATAAAAGATTAAAAATAAGTGATTTTAGTAAAAGCCGCCGCACACGTTCGTAATCCGAATGTGGTTTTCTGTATTCGAAATACTCATTCGGAATTTCGTTATTCCGATTCGATTTTATTTTTCGAATGAGCATAATAAAACGTCGACGCATTCGGATGACTCGATTCTGATTTCAAACGTGTATAATGGCCAGCCCTAAAATGTAAAAATTAGCAAGCAAATAGTTTTTATTACGCCCATACCGAAATTCTATAGTTAATTAATAACAACAACACAATTATAAAGTAGTATGACGCTATGGTTAAACTTCACAGTGAAACAACATGATTATGCGAATTTTTGTCTACAGCTTACATTTGGAACACCAAATATTGTATCTATAATATTTGTATTTTTTCAACTGCCTCTCACTTATACTGAGAATTTTTATACAGATGTTTGCTCTGTATAAAAAATCTCAGAGTTCTCTCTTCCCTCAGAGTTGTGCTATTGACACCTATTCGCCAGACAGTATTAGTCTTATATTAGGTAGTCAGCTTATTGCCGGTCACAATAAACATAGTGGTCACTATAAAAGCACAATTGAAAATGACAAAGGAAATTTGAAAAATGATGGACACGTATGGTATTCGAACCTTCGCCTACCGTGGCGCAGCTCGTACTTACTAAGCTAACGTGTCATATGACATTGAAATTTAAAGTCACATTGAAATACGTATGAATCCGGTTCATAGACCTCTACCACTTTGTTTAAAGTATGACTTTTTATTGCGACAAAGCCCTCAGGTAGACAAATCATGTTATTTGAAGTCAAGTTCAAATATTTGATGATCCAAATTCAAGCACACACCTACCCATGTATATACATCTAATCCGTATAACTATAAAACCATCACACATGATAAAAAATGGCAAATTAGACCTAATAGCCGTTATAATTAAAAAATATTATCTTTGTCAAAAAATGTTCACTTTGGCCATACAAATATAAAATCGCATACAATTAAGTAATATGGTTAAATGTATGCCTACTTTCACCGTATTAATGAGTTTTATGTTAGTTTTGAACATATACAAAATCATACACCATGATTTTTAGGCAAAGATGCTATAAAGGCGATAAAATGAATAATTACATTGTACGATGGATGATTGAACATTACAATGTATAAAAGGCTCGTTTAAAATATACGAAGGTAAAATAAATCTGGAAAATGTCGACATATTTCAGAACACTCGATAAATACAATAAGGCATATAAATTGTCATGCATTTCACAAAACCCCTACAATTTCAATTCAAATACATTCTAACTAAAATGTAGACACAAACATATACATGATTGCAACCATAATATCGACAAACTTCCTCTATACAATGTATTATATTTTGAACTTTAAACAAATGTAACTAGATTCTAAAATCGCAGTAGCAAATAATACTCGAAATACAGAACAATTCTTAAATATTTTATTACTATTTAAAGATAACAAAGTCGTTTGATAAGTGGCAGTCGGTCTATAGGATTTGATTAAAAAGGTTAATTGAATTATGTTTTTCTCGTTCAAATATAATAAGTACAAAAAGTAAATATTATCATCTAAAGTGGGCAAACTAGAATTCCTAAGATTATATTGAATGCAAATAAGACAAATACGATGCAGTTTCTTGCGATGACCTCTATCTATGACATCATTTTTTCACAAGAGCTACATTTATGATGCTAGTTTTAGCATCTTTTTTTTTGAAGTACAAAACCTGAGTTCATATCTTTACTATTAAAATTCGAAAGTAAGATGGTAACCTTTTCACGCCTAATTCAGAAAAAAAAGTAATGAACCCAAGGAAAGAACAGGTCGACGGTCACAATTACTTTTGGCCCTAGATGGCGCTACGTGGCTTTCGAAATTAACGCCGGTGAAACCGCGGGGCAGCCCTAGTAGAAAATACAAGAGACAATAACTTCACTGCACTACACTGACAACAGTGAAATTACGTCACATTTTGGAGAAAAAAAAATTAATGAAAGTTCTCATAAATGTAAATTAATTAAAGACCTGATTGGGGCAGTGGCTAAGCAATTAGACTGCTACGCTTAAGGTTGCGAGTTCGATTCGCCAATGTTTGTCCCGGGTCAAGGTGTTTGTGTACGTAATATTTCATGTTTGTGAAACGCACCCACGATACAGGAGAAATTCCTAGGCGACGTTTTTATTATAAAAAAAAGCATAAACCGACTGACACTCCACACGACTTTGAACACTACTTATGTCTATTGCAACAACATGTAAGAGGATTTTATCACCACTAAAACTGTCTAATGTTCCACACAAAATGTTCACTGATAAATACCTGCCACACAGTCTGTAGGTCTTCTCCTGGCGTTTATTACGCCAGTGTGGCACTGCCCTAATACCTGCTATGAGTACTGAAGATTTTGTGCAGATTTCATGTACTGGAAAGAAAATATAATGTTTATTTTTAACATTCTAGAATGTTTTTGGGCAAGGGATTTCGAGATGCATACGACGGTGTTAAAAGCTAGATCCATTGTACGTCTTATACCCTACATTTGCAACAGATTACAGTGTTCTACATAGAACGACAGTTAACAAGCAATATGGTACTTTACTGGACTAGTCTTATAAACTATTAAGATCTACAAATAACTGTTGCAGCCGAAGTAACGAGATCTGCCCCCCTGGACAAGTAGCAAATCGCTTGATGAATAGAATGACATAATGTTTTGACTATGTTATCGATGACATATTATGTCAAACCCTATTTGTCAAGCGTTTTGCCACGTGTCTAGGGGGGCTGGGACATGGAGGAATTTTAATTTGAGAAAAGATGCACCTATCTACAGTCTGTCTTCGGCTAACGTAGCTTTATTTTGAATCATCCTCAGCTTACTAAGCCACAAAATTCTCTACTATCACAAAATTAATTGTCATGTTTAACATACTCACATGATTTCCAAACTGCTATCACTGTTCTTGGTGGCCTGTTCTCCCTCGCTAGAGTTGGAGCCGCCCGACTCTGACCGCTGGCTGCGACTCCTGTGAGTCTTCTTCTTCTCTTCTGGAGGGACTTCGGTGGATGTCGCCTCTTCTGACTGACGCTGCCATGCTGGGATCGAAGGGGGGTCAGGTCGAGCCTTTAGCGCGGGGAATTGGTTCCTAGAAGACACATAAGCATACATAACATTACGCCTGTAGGCAGAGGTGCACATATAGTAACCCACATTTCGCCAGTTATGGTTTAAGTCCCAATGTAACAGGGGGCGAGCCCTTTGCCATCAACCGGGCACAAATCCAGACTGCATGCTGCTACTGAGAATTACCTAATGGAAAAAACACAGGAACACTTTGCCCGAGGCGGATTCGAACCCAGGACCTCATGCCCAGCAGTCGCGCTTAGCGACCACTAGATCAACGAGGCAGTCAGTCGAGGTTCCTTGAAGAGTACATGATGTAAGTGAGATGTATGAACACTGTGCCACAAATGGCAAAGAAAACATATTTCCAGGAACATGGTTGGGGCATTGATAAAAGAGAGATTGATAGGAGCAGTGACAATCGATGTATCTTCTAGTGAAGAAAGTATGTAACGCCCGATATCTTCAAACATGGGCAGCATTAAATCGTCGATCTTATCTATAATAATATGTATTATAAAGCTGAAGGGTTTGTTTGCTTGAACGCGCTAATCTCAGGGACTAATGGCCTGATTTGAAAAATTCTTTCAGTGTTAGATAGCCCATTTATCGAGGAAGGCTCTAAGCTATAAAACATTCCAAATCCACGCGGGCGAAGTCGCGGGCGGAAGCTAGTACGTAATAAAATGAAAGTGAAGTTTACCTATTTAGCAGTATTCCTTTAACCGACGCGATATCACACTTAATGGTGTCAAGTTGCGATCGCACCGTGCTCTGGTGGGCGCTCGAGGTCATCTCGCCGCGCAGTGACGTCACATTAGCGTTGAGAATGTCTAAACTCTTGCGCAGCTCGTCGATGCACTCTGAGGTAGATTTGCGCTTAGGTTGTTCTACGAATAGTAGGTGTCTCACGTAGTTCTATGACAAAAAAGGTTTTTTTTTTAAATAAGGGCTGTGTTAATAAAAAAAAATTATGATTTGTATAATGTTTGCCTTGCTTATTATTTTTAGTATAAGGAGGGTAAATGAAGAGGGTTGCCTAAGTCTCCAATAGCAGACAGCAGAGAAGCGTGGACTCCAGGTTGAAAGTAAAGACTTTTAGAAGAGATATTCTTGTGTCTAAGAACATACTATCTCATAGCTGACTTCAAAAGTATTACAATATGGTAATCAGCCATAGTATTTTACAAACTTGTCTAAGGACAGATAGGTCGTTAATCTTAAGTAAAAGTTATTTTTTTTATAAATACGACAGGTGGTTCATAAGTCTAGCCGACCGTGGAGAGGCGGATCGGGATCTGTCGAGAGATGCAGCGTACGCATCTTCCGCCTCGCTTGACCTAAGGTAGTTAGGAGGTCACCCTGGAGTATTAGCCGGTAAGAGTCCGGCATATCCCTCCGTCTGCCTCAGGACAGAGGAATCCCATGAAGATTTCCCCAGTAAACAGGCCATAAATCTCGTAAATTGTAAGTAGCAACAGAATTAACATGGAACATTAATTTATACCAACAATCAAATTTAGCTAACACTTATTAGAGATAACAAGTGATTATTAGTACTACACACATTCTGTAGTCATTATCATTTTATCTATTATCATACCTACTTCTGATAAGTGCAAGAACATAAAATGAGGTAATAATGATAAAAATACCTGTGCAGAACTTTACTTTGTCTTATGATTCTAATACCCATACAAATTGTGTGAATTAGAATTATAATGTTAGGCATTTGGGTTTGGATGCAGGCAAACCTGTTTTTATGTGTTTTGACTATGCTATTGTATAAAAAAATCTGATAAGTCATTTGTAGGAGAAATTTGAATATTGTAGTTTTTTTGCAGCATCATCAGTATATCCCATCTCTTTTGAGTACGCAGTTATGTCAAAAGATGACCAATCTGTGCACTGATAAAAAAAAGCTGACAGCAAACTGCAAATTGTCTATTGATAAGTTATGCAAATAGTATGAGACTGTTTTGCATTACTTTGCATCAAGAGGAGAAAATAACAGCAAAATATAGTTTCATATTATTATGAATGTGATCAGTTTTATATGCATTCTAAGTGTAATGACCCATATGAAGTACACAGTGACCCCTTACTTATAAAAATTGTCAGTATTGACCAATTGATTAAATTATAAATGTCACTGTCGTTTGCATGTAAAAAAAAATAGAGATGTCAATAAACTTTGTAAGTGGTTAACCAAAATCACAATTTAGCATTGTTTATAGTAAAAGGGTGATTGTTTAACCATTGAGTCTGCTTGCACCTGGCTGGAGCTCTTTTATTAAGTCTCAGGGACCAGAAGTGAAGTTAACCTCTTCTCAGAGTTACCAGTGAGAGACAGCTCCCAATTAAAAAAAGTACCAGTCCCAATTAAAAAAGTGAATTTCACTTTTTAGTTGGCAGTCGTGTTTTCTAATGTTTTTAATTATATTTTTTTATTTGTTTCATTTTTTTTATAACCTATGTTACTCGCGATAGTGTAAGGATTCTAACGACACTCCATACATAAACCCTGAAAACATTACACTCTTTTTTTTTGGCAGTCGTGTAAAAAAAGGAAAATTTATATGTATAGAAAACTTACTTTATAAAACCAGTAGCAACCATACATGAAACCTCCATAGACCATGATTGGCAGCACATGGTCCCTAAACCAGGACCGCCGTGACTGATGGAAGAACATGAGCTCTGATGTCAATGAGGGGATGTCAATCATGTCGCTGCATTTCTCAATAGCCTTCTGTATCTCCAGATCTGTGAGGCCCTTGCTACGTAGGAACCGCTCCTTGCTCTCTATGGTGCATCGTTGTACGCTTGGGTTTGTTAGGAACTTTACTGCAGTTGTAACCTGTAATAAAAAATGGTTCTTTACTTAACTTGCTTCATACTTTATTACATTCCTTAATAATTAATCTTTGCCTTTGCCCAGTGGGACACAAATGAGGCTAATAAATAGAATCTTTTTTATTATTTGTGGTGTACTATACACCTATAATTTCAGGGAATACAGGTGTGATGTTATGTTTTTATTTCTGTGCAAATAATTGCTCCTGTTGACTTTTTTATGATTGTAAAGCTAAATGTTTATCAGGCCCGTGTTTGCCGAAAAGCAGAAGTTATTTAGCCAAACAATGTAAATTGTATATATATAATAGGTTTATTGCAATGAATTATAATTTTTATTCATTTATATAATCACTTACAACTATTATTACAGGTATATACAACCCAATGCAATAGTAAAGCAGACCCAATAAAAATAACTTATTTTCTAAAACTTATCACATATAATGTTATCTTTGTGTATTCACTCAGTGTACAAGTAAAAAAGTCAATTTCTTGCTACAATGCATAATTATATGCAAAATTATATTCTTCAGTTCAATGATTTGTTAGGTTTGTAGTAAACATTATCACTTCTACTTCTATTAGGGTTTATATTTGAATAATTCATGATAGCCAACACATTAGCATAGCTGTGCTTTGTTACAAAAGACAATAAGAATACTTATTTTCAATTATTTATTTTTCTTGGCTTGATAAATAGTATAAAAAGCAATTTAGTCTGTTTCTCATGCTCCTTTTCTAACGGATATGCTTACATTATTATATTTTTCATTTTACATAAAACAATATATAAAAACAACAACAAAAATATTTGTATTTCCATCAGTGGGGGAGGTCAGATTGTGAATGATAATGTCAATGTTAATTCTTAAATCTTTTGTTACATAGGCAATAAATATTTTTCTTCTTTTATAGCTTAATCATTGTGATGAACTTTACTGCCTAAGTATTATCAGTTGTAAACTAGAACACTATATACCTTATACAAATAAGATACGTACGTACGAAATTTGTGACCTATTTAGTTTGTAATTAATTATAAAGTTTATCTTATTAGGTACTAGCGGCCTGCTCCGACTTCGCACGGGTATAAAATATGTATTATAAGTATTTATCGACTATTTAATGGATGTTATTATACATATTTAAACCTTCCTCTTCAATCACTCTATCTATTAAAAAAATCGCATCAAAATCCGTTGCGTGGTTTTAAAGATTTAAGCATACATAGGGATATAGGGACAGAGAAATCTATTAAAAAAATCGCATCAAAATCCGTTGCGTAGTTTTAAAGATTTAAGCATACATAGGGATATAGGGACAGAGAAAGCGACTTTGTTTTATACTATGTAGTGATATTACGAATATGACACTAAGTTTGGTAAATAACACAATAACTTTTAAGATGTCGATACAAGTATATGTGAACGTAGTTTGCCTGCTGCATGTTATTATAAATACATAAAATCATAGTCGATTAAGTGAAGGTAATAAAAAATAGAACATGTAATCGAAGTGCGAAGGTCGTTCAAACAATTATATGCATAGATATAATATACGAATATAAGATCAACGGGCATCAAATTCGAATGATGGATATACTTTAATTGAATTACAAAAATTAAGAAATTACCAAGTTTTCCCGAATTTCTTCTCCCACACTGGCCAATGGTTCTACAGTCATTTTCACTGAATGCCGTCGAGCCAGTCAAATTTTAAATTTATCTAACTTTAAATAAAAATTGTAACTAGTTTTCCGTGTATGCACAATATAAAATAATGGAAGCAATAATTAAAATCCGTAATAAACGAAGACGATAAAATTAATCAATTCTTGCTGATATTCTGTGACACTTGATTTATTCTTTTTCATTAGCTTTTGAAACGCGCACAGGTTATGAAATATAAATATCATCTGTATTTACGTTTAGGAATCAAAACACTTGGACGCTTTGTTAAAAAAAAACTCATTTGCACCGATAAAATCAGAAAACCATTTAATTTAGTACATAATAATTTACTGCTTGCATGCAACTTGTACAATTAAATACTCGATTAAAAATAATGTTGTCCTATTTATCGTACTTATGAACGAAATAAATTAACTAAACGTTGTGTTACACCTCTGTAAGTCGGTCAATATACTATATTTTTAATATTTTTGTATTGCTTAACTACTTGCACCTACCAAAAACTGGATCTTTTTCCTCTTTCATCTCTGACCTAATGAAAGCTATGTTGTTTTAGCACCGATCCGAAATCTAGCTGTGCTGTCATTCTAATAATTCTGTCATTGATTGTCATATTTATCATCAATTTAAACAATTCATTTTAGTTTGAGATCATTATATTTTCGAAGTTTTATTAATGCAGTAACCGTATAAAATGGGTGATTTTGCCAATGCGACAGAGGCTGCGTCTCTCGCCGTGCAATTCGATCAAACGGGACAAACAGATAAAGCAGTTGAATGCTACAGAACAGCCGCGCGATTGTTGGACAGGGTTCGAGATCGTTTTCCTTTTGAAAAACAAGAAGAAGTAAGGAATAAAGTCAGGGAATATCTCGAGAGGGCTACGGTTTTGAAAGAGCAACAAGGTACATTAATTTCTCCTTAAAAACTTTTTATAAAGTTAACCAATATGCATTAGATCAAGGATTATGACTAATTGTTTTTTTTTCTATAACTGTTTGGGCTATGACTCATAGTCATACAGCCAGTAGCATGCACAATATACAGTAACCATTCAGATTAATTTAATCTGTATGATACCATAATTTGTATGGTCCAACAATCATTATACTTATTATTCAGGGTCTGTAATTCATTAATACAATGATCTTCTTTCATAATATATAACCAGGAAATACTGCTGATAAAATGCTAGAAAGTAAAATATATTCCTGTGGTTTTTGTTACTTTTATATGAATAATAAATTGCACATTAACATTTATGGATGAATACAATTCATGGTAGTATAGTGCGAGTTTGATACACACATTTGTTTGTAATCCGCAGATATCAGTCCATATTAATATTTGTGATATATGATATATTATGTCCATAAAATGCTTGAAACAAAACCAAAAAATTTGAATAAAGGTTGTAGATATCATGTAATTGGTAAAGTATTTTGTTCTTTATCTACAGAAAGAGCACAACAGGCAGAGAGTGAGCGTGGGATGCAACAATGTTATTTCCTCATGCAACAAGCCTTAGATGCAGATGAGGCGGACCTAAAGGATTCCGCATTGCAACTGTACACACAGGCCGTGGAGTTGGCTGTTAGCATAGTAAGTACTACTAGCTGAAACTGTTCAATGAGGTATATTATTGCATTTCCATAATATTATTTTTCCTGGCCATTTAACCATTTAAGCACCACTGCGGTGACCGATGACCACAAATAATAGTCTTGTAATGTGTTAAGTACCCAGTGGTTTTTTTTGGGAAATTTTATTGGGCCTCCCTGGACAAAGGAGTGGTAGATGGTAATCAAATTCTCAATTATTTGGCTCAATATTATCATCAAAAGTGACACTTTAGTTAATGAAACACTTTTTCAGAAAGCAAGTGACCCAGAAGTCAAAGCAAAGATAAAAGGTTTAGCGGAACAAGCTCTAGACAGGGCCGAAGACTTGAAAGGTATTAGGAGAATAGGATCTCTTTCTATTAGTGAACAAAAGAGGCCAGGTAAATTGATGTGAATGAATTTTGGCTTAAAACCTTCTAACAAAGAAAATAATGTGGAATAATTATTGAAGTCTTAATGATATTTATCTATACTAATATTATAAAGCTGAAGAGTTCGTTTGTTTGCTTGAACGCGCTAATCTCAGGAACTACTAGTCTGATTTGAAAAATTATTTCAGTGTTATATAGTCCATTTATCAAGGAAGGCTATAGGCTATAAAACATCGACATTCAAAATCCACGCGGGCGAATTCGCGGGCGGAAGCTATTAATATCATTAGACATAACAAAAGTCCCTCTTACTTATAAACGATGCTAAAATGTATTTTTAGTTAACTACTTCTTAAGTTTATTGACATTACATCCCTATTCTTTGGCATGCAAACAACAGTGACAGCTGCCAATTTTTATAAGTAAGGGGGATAGTTTCTGCCTAACCCAGAAATAAAAAAAACAAAAAGAATGTTCCTTTTTTTTTAAACTGATGAGATAACTGTACTAATACTTCATTCTTTGCTTAATAAAATCTCCGCTTTCATTAAACCGTATTATCAAACATGTGTTTTTATTACAGCTGTCTCACCAGTCAGACCTTTACTCCAAAGAGATCAAAGCATACACCTAAAAGTGAGTGGAAAGCAGGCAACATACTCCGAAGAAGAAAAAGAGGTTTTACGTACCACATCAAACATAAACAACAATTGTTTTCTACCGTTCATGGACGTCGACTTATCGGAACGGTTCCAGTATGCTATACCGTTTGAGGACAGGGCTAGTGCGTTGAAGTTGTCTTCTAAACAAGAGAAGGAGTTTGATAGTTGGGTGCGACCGCATGAGATATGCACGGACCCGAAGATGATTGTTGGTGATCATGTTGACTGTTTTAGTATTAAGCAGACTGTGAGTATAGCTGTAAATTGGTAATTATATGATTCTTATTTACAAAAAAATACAAGATTATATACTTAAATAAAATCATACCTGTATTCACTAAAATTGTATTTTGTATTATAGTACATTATTTATTTGTAATCGAACAAAATGGCTTATTTGATATATACATATTTGGATAAATTAAAAACAATGATTCATTCTTACGAGCAAACAGACCATTCTTAACTTACTGTTTTTATTTTTTCCCTTACAGATAGTATCAGACTGCTCCTTCGTGGCCTCGTTAGCCGTCAGCGCGCTATACGAGAAGCGGTTTAACAAGAAGATCATTACCTCCATCATATATCCGAAGAATAAGAGCAAGTCACCGGTCTACAACCCCTTTGGCAAATACATGGTCAAGCTGCATCTGAATGGGGTTAGACGGAAGGTAAGGCACAACTGACTCTTAAATTGTTGACCATCTTCATAAAAATAGGTTTTGTCCTAACCCATATGTATGTATGTATGTTTGAGTATCTGGGATTTTCTTGAAAACTACTGTTACCACTTGGATGGGGTTTTTACAAAAAGAATGTCTTTGTCCGCTTAGTGATTAAGTGAGCCGCTGTTTACGGAGAAATTCGTAGCGACATTTTTTTTCAACAAATAAATATTATTAAGTAAAGAATCCATGTTCCTTCTTGCTTAGGGTTTTTCTTAAATAGTTGCTTTAAACATCACACTTGCGATAAAAACTGCACTTCTGTTTGTGCACACACTTGTTTAATAATAATTATTAAAATATCCTGTTTAGTTAGTACTGTAATTCGGTTAGGAGAATGTTACTACTACAAATTTATGCTCAACCTAAATTTAAAAAAATACTGCACAAATTACTTCTAATTTAAATTAATTTTTTGCAGGTGATAATAGATGATCGGTTACCGTACAGTCGGTACGGGCGCCTCCTCTGTTCCTACTCTAGCAATAAGAACGAGTTCTGGGTATCGCTGCTCGAGAAGGCGTATATGAAAGTGATGGGTGGCTATGATTTTCCTGGCTCGAATAGTGTAAGCTTAGGTTTAGTTGGTTGCGAGCTGATAACGTCGCTTTTTTGTAGTTATATATTAATATTTAAAAGAAGTAATGTATTAATAACTTCCCTGTCCCGTGTGTACCATGTGATACATGGTCATTGCTTAACTATTGAGTCTGCATCGTGGACAGTGAAGTGTTTAAGATACATAAAAAAAATTGTACGCAGACGAAGTTGGAGGCAGACGTTTGTATGCAATTTTATTCAAATATAACTACCAAAAAGCGACGTTTTCAGCTCGTAACCGAGTATATCTTTTTCTGAAACGTATACCTCATAATTTACGTATTTTATTTTCATTTTAAGTAATTTGTTAGTTCCGTATATTGTAAATAAATATCTAAACTAGTTTATTGTAAATTAATTATGTCAAAAATACTACAGCTAAAAACGTAAATTGATCACTTAAATGATTTAATAGATAGGGACCATGAATTACTTAGCTACTAATCTACTACCCTATCGTCTTCTATCACTTTTATTCACTAGATCTTATTATTTAGAACATAGATCTCCACGCGCTAACCGGCTGGATACCGGAGCGCAGTGCGATCCGTAACGGCGAGGCGGACTTCAATGCGGACGCGCTCTACGAGAAGATCCGGACACGACTGGAGAGGGGGGACGTGCTCGTCACAGTCGCTACCGGACCTCTGTCCGATGCAGAGGCCGAGCGGACCGGACTTGTGGCCACGCATGCGTACGCCGTGCTGGATGTCAGACTGGCTAATGTGAGTTTATAAATAACAGAAACTTCACTCGGTCAAAAATACACAATGTTTTGAGAAGGGGAGGGGAGGTCAGTCTAAAACCTCTCCAAGTATTAAGAGAGTGGAGGGGGGAGGGATTAACAAGTCGCTAATAAACATCACGTGACTAATGGACGCCCCCTTTTTCCTGACCGAATTTCGGTAACGGCGGCAAACTCAACTGAAACACTCTAACACTGCAATCCGATGGGACGGCAGACTGGCTAAAGAAGGCAAGATAAAGCGTAGGTGTCATTTTGATCCCGGGGATGTCCCTAATAGGCGTTGCATGGGGAGGTTCCGGAGTTGGTCCTTTTAAAGGTCCTGAGATCCGCCTTGTTCGGGCAGATGGTGATCACCGGAATGATTTTGGTGAGGTACAAATCCCACTCTTCCCGGACTCCCGGTCCCTACCTCCATAGCGGCCGGGTGCCTTTTGAAAGTTTCCCCCCGAAAACAGAAAAAAGGTTTCATGTTTTGTGTATAGGAATGCCACTGGCGAACTATTACTCTGTGTGCTGACTGCTGATATCACATAGAGCTGTGTTCTGCCCGTATATAAAATTAACGTGTTAATAAGCGAACGTGTATTAATTACGTGTGCGCACGCATTCACGCGGACATGCTTCGTCTACATACGCAAATGTAATAAATAGCCTAATTTTTCTTCGATGAGTTTCTTTCGGTTAGCTAGTAACGTGAAGTATTGGTTTTAAAAGATCCTAACTTCAATCTTGGATTCATCATGACTATTGGATCATTTATAGATATGTTTGGATATATCAGGCCTAATCAAATTACTATTTACTATACCTACATTAGTTTACCCCTTCGAGTTCGAGGGGGACTTAGCGACGTGACAATCGAACCGGTCAGTCGATCCGCGAGGTTAAGCCGTACTCGCCGCGGTCAGCTTTGTGATGGGTGACCGTTTTCACAAGTCAAGACCCCACCGTACTTCGGATGGCACGTTAACAGTTGGTCCTGCGCCTGATCTCTCTACGGTCGTATCGGTGTACCGTCCCATCCCACTATGAGAGTAAGGGAATAGGGATTGCGTCTGTGTCTGCGTGCACACTTGTGTACTATGATATCTCCTGCGTAGTTGGCTAGTCTGAGCTGAGATAGGCCGCCGTGACCGAAACTCGGGCTTAGGGCTAGCTCTTAATTCTTAGGAAAATTATTTTATATCATCTAAATATTTTCTACCAGGGCGTAAAACTACTGAAGCTCAAAAACCCGTGGTCTCACCTCCGATGGCGCGGTAACTATTCTGAGCTGGACCTAGCTCACTGGACGCCATCTTTGCGCTCCCAACTGAACTACGACCCAGATAGCGCAGCGCAGTACGACAACGGTGTATTTTGGATAGACTACGCGAGCATACTCAACTTCTTTGACGTTTTCTACCTCAACTGGAATCCTGAGATGTTTCAGTTCACCTATTGTATACACCAGTAAGTAGTATTAGTAGTAATAACATATTCCGGAAGGGGTAGGCAGAGGTGCACATATAGTATACCCACATTTTGCCATTTATGTTATATGTCAATCGGGGACGACCCTATTGCCATCAACCGGGCACAAATCCAGATTCCAAGCTGCTGAAAATTACCTAATGGAAAACCCCAGTAAAACCTTGCTTAACCTGGAATTCGAACCCAGGATGAACCCTCATGTTCAGGCGCGGTTAGCGACTACTGGACCCTCCGGGGAATACAGGTGTAATGATATTTTATTCAAATGTGATGAGTATCATTCCACCAAGGTTGACTTACCATGAAATCCATTACTATCACACTAATAGTATAAAGGCAAAAGTTTGTGAGAGTGTTTGTATGTTTGTTACCTCTTTACGCTCAAACGGCTGGACCGATTTTGCTAAAACTTGGTATGGAGGTAGCTCACACCCTGAATTAACACACAGGCTACTTTTTATCCCGACAAAATATAGCGGCTAACACCGCGGGGCGCGTACTATTCTTCTTAGTGGTACACTTTGACGTGTTCAATCAAGCTCGTGTCCCCAGGCAGTGGGACGCAGGCACTGGCCCCGCCAAGGACGCGTACAACATCGGTGAGAACCCGCAGTTCTCCCTCCACGTGCAGGGCCGCGGCGCCGTGTGGCTGCTACTCACCAGGCACATCACGCTGATCGACGACTTCAGAGACAACAAGGAGTACATCACGCTGCTGGTGTACAAGAATGGAAGGAGGGTGTATTATCCATGTGAGTTTTGCTTATAAAATGATAAATGCTAAATTATTTTATTTCTGCAAATAGGATTTAAAAAAACACTTTTACATGTCATTTTTTTTAAATATTTGACGATGACGTCGGCATTTCCTAACTGACCTCTGAGAAGAAATACCGAAACAAAGTCAGGGGTCAAGGTCTTTTTTAAAGCCCAGACAAGTTCAATAATTTATGTGAGAACAGTGTAGGTGTTCTGAGAAGAGGTCTTTTTAGGAAAGAACCACGGCGAATTTGAGTCGACCTGTCCTTACAGACGCGTCTTGTACCATCTGAAGGACATTTGGGTAGGTCGCATGAAATACTCAAACCGTCAGACACCTTTAGAAAAATTTGTAAAAAAAAAGCAAAACCTAGACAATGGTTGCTTGATTTACATTACTAAAATACTTGTCTGGCCTGTTGGTCTAGCGGTTAGTGGCCCTGACTGCTGAACCGGAGGTCGTTGGTTTATTCCCACCCAGGAAAAATCTTTGTGTCATGAGCATAATAATTTGTTCTGGGTCTGTTATTCATCTATATTTTGTATGTATTTAGAAATATATAAATATGTTTGTCAGTTGTCTGGTTGCCATAATACAGGCTCTGCCTAGTTTGGGATCAGATGACCGTGTGTGAGCTGTCCCAAGATATTATATTACTCCAAGAAAATTGGTAGATTGAATTAAGATCACTGTGGACGAGAGATATTGAGGGTTTTTTGTATAGTTTTGTGTTTTAGGGACAGACATATCAGCGGTTTCCGCCACACCTTGTGAAGTTGTGATAAATAGGTAGCAAGCCTATTACTATACATCGGGGGCTCGTAGCTATCCGGCTACCCGGCAGATCAGTCGATCTGCGAGGTTAAGCCGTGCTCGCCGCGGTCAGTCTTGTGATGGGTGACCGTTTTCACACGTCGAGACCCCACCGTGCTTCGGAAGGCACGTAAAGCTGTTGGTCCTGCGCCTGATCTCTCTCTGGTCGTGTCGGTCTACCGTCCCATCAGATTATGAGAGTGAGGGAATAGGGAGTGCACCTGTATCTGCGCTCATACTTGTGCACTATAATATCTCCTGCGCAGATGGCTAGTCTCAGCTGAGACAGGCCGCCGTGACCGAAATGCGGTCAGGAGGACATTACTATTTTTTTTATTAACGTCTCTATTTTGGCCTACAGCATAAAGCCTAATTCAGGTATATTTATCGTCTATCTTTTGACAGACGATCCTGAACCTTATAAAGACGGAATAAGGATCAACAGTCCGCACTACCTTTGCGAGCTGATCATCGGGGAAGGTAGTGCCGACAAGTACACGCTGGTGGTATCGCAGTACGAGAAGAGCAAGACCATATTCTATACGCTGCGGGCCTATGCCACGTGTCCCTTCACGCTGAGCAAACTTGAGCCCTATCCGTATAAGAAAACTGTAAGTATGCCAGTTAACCCAATTTTTGTATAGAAATACAATACAATACTCGACTCTACTATAGTCGGCTGCTGAGCATGAGGTCCTGGGTTCAAATCCCGGGTCGGGCGAAGTGTTACTGAGTGTTTCCATTTGGTAATTCTCAGTAGCAGCCCGGAATTGATTTGTGCCCACATGATGCCAGGCTCGCCCCTATTACATTGCCCTATATCATAACTGGCGAAAAGTGGGTGTACTATATGTGCACCTCTGCCTACCCTTCGGGGAATAAAGGCGTGATGTTATGTTATGTTACAATACAAAAAGGATTTTCTCGTAATTATTTTGACGGTGGGTCCGTCAAAATAATAGTATAATAATAATGATAGTTCAGATTCCTGTCTGATGAGAATTATGTTTGCTATCAGATTCTTGCTATTCAAAGACTTTAATTCGGGGGAGGAATTAAATAAAAGTAAATTTTATTTGTAGTTAAGAGAAATAGGAATCAATGCTTGGAAGTTTATACTTTTATAGGTTCCACCCCTAATTATGTAGATACTTAAGATTTTACCTTCTTTAATAAAATGCCACAAGTATTTATCTCGCGTTAGCAGTGAACGTTCATAAGGGAATTAGCACTCGCTGCAGTTAACTCATTTGCCTTCAAAATATTCTTAGATATATAGGTATTTTAGACTTCAGTTAAAGATGAAACAATCATTTAAAAGCATTATTTTTACTATCCTTCCTCGTGCTTTGTTATTGTCTTTACTGAATAAATGTTTTTCTGGTATTCTCCATATCGTCATAATAATTATGTATACTCATTCTAGCTCCAAGGCGAGTGGACATCCCGCACCGCTGGCGGCTGCGAGAACCACCGCGCGACCTATTCCAACAACCCCAAGTTCATCATCACCGTCCCGGACGCGCGCTCCCCCGCGCACCTGGTGGTGGAGCTCAAGGGGCCCAAACAGTACCAGCTGGGGGTGGACGCCAGGGTCGAGGCGTTAGATGACCCCAATGTCACTGCGCCGTTTTTGAAGGAGTCTTCTGGAGCTTATAGGTGAGGGTAACAAGAAATAAAACTATATTTGAATAATCGAACACCCTTTTTGTGGATGAAAGCGGAAGAAATCTATATCGGAGTTTGTAGATTCCAATATAGATTTCTTTCTTCTTCTTATACAACCTTATTTTTAGTATATACGAAAACTGAGGCACGTGACAAATATTTTCATGAAATAAATAGAACCTCAAAATGTATATAATGTATCATAAAAAGTCACAGTTACAGGCTTGTTGTGTTGCCTCGTTGTTCGCGATAAAACACGTTCACGGCGCGTGCGGCACATTTCGACAAAATATAACATGGTGTGAAAATCATTGCAATTGATTCAGTTAATGATTTTGAACGAAGTATTTTCAGGTTTCCTATAAAGTAAAAATAAGGTTGTATATGTAGGTAAGGGTTTTTCGCGTGGATGGCATCGCAGCTATTACGTGTGGAACCTGGATGTGCTGGCACAGAAGAATGTGGAATGGCGTAATAGTCCAGTAAATGACAGTTCTAAGCTACATGTAAGAAGACACAATGAGAGACTATTGCTGTATGGATGCTGTGTAATATTTAAGAGCGTACCATACAATTTGGCATACTACGATGACCGGACTGAAATTGGCTTTCCGAAGCTATCGCGCGTCTATAGTAGTTAATATTTAAAGTGGTATTATTTTGTAATTAAATACATAAAATAGTACTACGACGCCACACGTAACTTATTTCAATCCGGCCTATCGAAAATAAACATATTTATAACATTTCAGTGAAACCATATTTTTTGTTAACAGGCCCGGTTTCGTGGTCCTGGAACTGCGCAGCCTCCCCGCAGGCCGGTACATACTAACTGCCTCCACTTTCTACCCCGGACAAGAGGGGCCTTTCTTCCTAGAGCTTCGGTCCACTTGTCCCGTTACATGCGAGGGGCGCAACTAGCGGGCGATCGGCAGGAGGAAGCAGGACGAGCTTAGGTTCTAGACTGTTAGGTTAGATAGGAATATACTATACGCGACACGTCGACATGGCAATCGGTATGAGCTGAGGTGCGGGGGAGGAGACACCCAGCATCACACAGCACATCGCCCGCGGCATCTTAGTAATTATCGATAGAAACGGTAGAAGGTGTCACATCATTAGAAAATTGCCATGTCAACCTGTCACGTACTATAGGTGGGTAAGATTGACCAATAAACGTTGAGGTGTTATGTAATACATGATAGCTCAATGGTAATAGTTTATCGCCCAATTCTTGCGGGGATGAATTATAAAGAAGATGAAAGATGTTATGTAATGCGTCGTTTTATAAACAAAGTCCAATGTAAAAAAAAAAAATAGAAATTATAGAAATGAAGAAATATACGTAGAAATAATTAAAATGTCCACAGAAAAGTTAAATGTTAGATTATCACATTTTTTAAACTAAACAAAGGAATGGTAGGATTTATAAATAATTGAAAAGTTAAATTTAATTAAAAAATATACACAATCCATACGTTTTGAACTGTAAATACACACTGTAAAGTGTAAATAATTATTTGAATTAATTAATCTGTTTTATATTGAGAATCGTATTATTTTTAACTGACAGAAAAAATCTAAATCTTAAAAGCCCCCAATTCAAAGCATTACTTCTATTTTTTTACCTGCATTTTTTTGCTTACCGTGCAAGGATAGTTAAAATGTAACGCTGAGAGCTTCGATGCGGTTTTTGCTGCTGTGTTCAGGTGCCTTACTATCAGCTAGCATTGCAGGTTATTTTCCGTTGTGGAAGCGAGACGCCGCTATTTGCACTGTAGTGCGGCGTCTCGCTTCCACACCGGAAAATGACCTGCAATGCTAGTCCATAGTTACCCCGCAGTGGTAATGAAGTACACAGCTCAAGTTAGTTATAATATTACAGTCAGCGATAACGTAGAGTTTTAGGGCGGGTTGTTCCAAACAGTCTGTTAACGTTAGAGATGTATGACAAAAATATCGATTACAGAAGATGTTTAACGTGCGTAAACATGAATCGTTGTTTCATGGCATAAAAAACCGATTGTCAACATTATGAGGGCTTCTAGTAGAAAATAATTTTTTATGCCATTTTTAACATTTACGTGTGCGTCCAGTTGAAGCAGCCCGCCCTTAGATGTGTAGGCTTTTTGTTCCATAATTTAAAAAAAATGAATATGATATATTATGTTGTGTGTCTGTCACAAGTATTGATTTGCTTTCGAATTTTTTAAGCATTTTCTTTTTTGAGTTATGTATTTTTTTGACAGTAAAATGTGATGTATTAGATCTTTGCCTTTAAGTTTAAGTAAATCATAAAGAGAGCGTGCGAACACGTTATTTATTGATGTATTTTAATTAATTATGTCATATACAATACATTGTATAATAGAAGCAAAAGTAAGTAACGTAGATGTGGCTCTGTGTAGATTTCAAACCATATGATGGGGGATGTATAAAATATGTGTTTAATACTTAAATAATAAACAAATTAATAAAGGAAATTTAAAAAATAATGGACACCAGCGGGACTCTTACCCACAACCTTCGCCAAAACGTGGGACCGCTCTAACCAGCTAAGCTACCGTGTCGCTTCTATATTAAAATATCTGGGTTTCTCCTACATACACCACCCAAGGCTGGTTTCACAGCTGTCTGGGTGACCCGTACGAGCTCCCAGAACGGAGACACGTGAAGCACTAGAATATTGTTTCACAGCGACGCGTGGTCCGAACGCGGCCCGCTCCGGGTAGAGCCCGCACAACGCTACCCGCGTCCTAGCAACCGTATCGTACTGAACCTTCGTTTTAAAGCACTGCAGGCGCTACGCGTTTCCCGGTCTCCAGGACAGCTGTGAAACCAGTCATACTACTATCGTTTACTAGGTGAAATGTTTAATTAAACTAAGTTTCCAAATAAACAGAACCAGCTTTTGCAACAACTATCCTAACGACACATCCAACTTTGGGTAGCCAATTTAAAATTCATTTAAAATGTCCGCCGACGTTTGCAAAGGGACATAAAAGCAAGTCTTGTATTCACGTTGCTAATTGCGTTTATGCAGATCTATGCACGGTTATTGTGTCGTACAGGCGGTAATGGGACACTTACTTTGCGGAAGCTTCTAGAAAAGCTATGATGAGCTTAAATGGTTATGTATGAGGCTGTGTTTTAATTTGGTGATTTACGTAATTTGAAACGTTAATATTGTTGTCAAATGTCATATTTTGACGTTTATTCATAATACAATGTTGTTTTTTTAAAACAAATTGAAGCTAAACTGACAATTTATTTTTAACGAACGATTAACCTTCTGTCATGACATAATTATGTTAATTTAAATTTTAGTATGAATTAAAAAATGCTAAATAATGGCAATGTTATAAATGGAAATCGAAGATAAATTTTAAGTTCAAATTTTTTTTTGTTTATTTCAAAACAATGTTACGCTTTCTATTGATGTTTATTATTTACTTCAAAAGGCTAAATCTAAGCTTAGTGGCCAAGACGAAACTAATGGCCTTGGTAGTTTAGAAAAAATATTTGACTAGCATAAATATACAGTAGAACTACATCCAATATATTATATTAAATAAAAATATCATAATATATTAAATCAAATGAAAATAATGTAAATCGTCTAAATTTATTTTAAGCCCGTTGCAGCTATTTAAAACGTAATACAATCGGGTACAATTTATTAACTACATATTTAAAATAAATATCTTAACTTATCTTACCTTGATACCTATAAATTTACTAAAAACATGTAAGTAGACGTAAATGTAACAATATGACATTAGCATTTTTTTTGTTTATGGATTTGTTTTCTTCCTTAATTTTGAAATTAAATGATATTATTTTTTACATTATGCCTGTTACAGAGGCCTACCATCCTCTTTAACCTTTTACCTAAACTAAACTTAGCCTCAATTTTCTACCATGACATCATGAAAGCTAACCGATCAGCCCCCCTAGGGCAGTGGCAAAACACTTGACGAATAGAAATCGAATTGAATGAAAAATATATTGGTTTGACATGTGTCATCGATAACATAGTCGAAACATTATGTCATCCCCATACATTTATCATCCTATTCGATTTCTATTCGTCAAGCATTTTGCCACGTGTCTAGAGTGGTATAAAAATCTAAACTGTATCGCATAAGAATGAAATAGCTGCCTTAAAGGTGATGGTAGGCCTACAGGTGTTTCTGTAATTCTTTTTCGCCTATATGTAGCCCTCCAAAAATGTTTTTTTTATGTAGGTATTCTTAAAAATGTCTTAGTTAAGGTAAATATGTCGACAATAAATCAAAAAATAATTTGTATAATTTTATGTGACGAAAACTGAATAATGGGCCCCAGTATACAGTACGATCCCAAAAAACTCGTAACGATCGACCGCATAGCCAAATTAACAATTTATCGATAATTGTCATCAATTGCGATCTCCCTTGCCCGAATTTTCTGGATGATGCGCCTCCGCGCCCCTCAATAGCGCAGCGGCCGCGCGGTGTGGTTGTCCAAAAGAATTTTAATGTTTTGGCCTAGGTAATAGAGTTTAAATTTTCTATGAACGAAACCTAGTAACTAGTCTAACGCAGCCGCCGCGCGGCGGCCGCGTGAAAGTTTTTGCGTCGTCTAACTGCAGCCTAAAGCTATCGCCCGGCCGCCACGCGGCCTCTCAGCATCCCATATAAACGGGCCCTAAATGTCTTTGGCTAACTAAAGCTTTAACGATGTTAACATAATATAGATACTGTCGGTCTGAAACGACAAATCGTAACGATAAATCGTATCGTATATCGGGCCCTTAGTAAAAAAAACAATCTAGACCGTGTCAGTTCTTAGGCCTCCGCTTGTATGCTTCCCTGCTTTCGCTCATAAGTTGCGCATTACGCATGCAATCACACATGCGCTGCTGTGATAATTTAGTTGTAAGATCAAATCACAGTGTATTTTAATGTTGAAAAATCTGATTTCTTTTATATGATGTTAATTAATAAAATATTTTGATATATTTGTTGGTTTTTTAATATACGAGTATTATCTTGTCCTATGTGCCAGTTGTGGGTAGATATTGCTGTGAATATAGTATGAGGTATCTCGCTCCTAAAGTCGCTTTTGGAAATGGTTATAGTTGCTGTCAAAATGTCTGATACAGTCATATTTAGCTCCTTCCGTATTGTTTTTTTTTCTTTAAGAAAAACGTCGCCCCACACTAGGAATTTCTCCTGTATCGTGGGTGCGTTTCACAAACATGAAATATCACATACACAAACACCCAGACTCGAGACAAACATCGGCGTATCACTCAATTTTTTTTGCGGGAATCGAATTGATTGACAGTTACATGACACACTCACAAAATATATTTCATCACGCCTGTATTCCCCGTAGTCATAAGCAGAGGTGTGTTTTACACCCACATACCGCCAGTTAGGTATAGAACCCAATTTAATAGGGCTATTGCCATTTCACAAAAAAGGGCACAAAAACAGAATTCGTGCTTGTACTGAGAACAACCTGACAGAAAAGCCAAATAATACTTTACCCGACCAGAGAATCGAACACAGGACCTCGAGCTCAGCTGTTGAGCCAGCGCCTTCTAGACCAACGAGTCACGCACTTATAAAAAACAAAACAAGTAGATACATCAAAATATTGCCCTAAAAAATACATAATGGGTACTAATTTAGTAGAGTTCCTATAAAGTCACTCAAAATGATGTGAGGTGAACTCATTAATATGTTTGTGATAGAATCGAAATGGGACAAAACGTAATATAAATGGTAAATCAAATACTCGTTAGTTGTCAAGTGCTGTTCGATTGTCAACCTAATGTGCTTAGAATTAGAGTTTATTGTACACATTTGTTTTATTCGCGGTATATGTTTGTGGTGTTATGATAAGCGGAAGCGATTTACATTTTTTTGATTGCAAACTTCATTGAAGTTTAAGTACCTACAGTAAGTAGCCATAATTGAATCAACTATGTTTTGTTAACTGTAATGACTGTGTGAGTTCAAATAACGAATGACAAACGATAGCAATTTTAATGCTATGTACCAGCCGGTACCTACAAAATTAAATATATCAGTTTTGGCCGTCTATTTAAAATAATTAAATAAATATCGAGTTCTAAAGCGTTATTTATCGATGTTTATACTGGATTTAGAGAACATGACCTATTCAATTTTTTTTGGGACGTCATAAGCCAGCATTGATTTACAATCGAAATGGCAGCATAAAAACCAGCCCGCTTAGCATGAACTCTTAAAGCAGGACAGTTTACGCTGTGGAAGCGAGACGCTGCATTACACTGCACGTAGTGGCGTCTCGCTTCCACATCGCGAACCTGAGTTCATGGTAAGAGGGCAGTTCAGCAATACGTTTTAAACTAAATTGAATGATGAGAAGTAATCTCTGATTTACTAAAATATTTAATTATTAAGACTGGTACGTTTTTCATCCGCTGTCCGCTTGTAACCCACACCACCTCACCGTAAATGTTTTATAAGGGTACGCTTCAAAATTTAATTTAGCTGCGTGTGTGCGATTTCTCATTGTTTTTGTAGGTCCGACGTCTGTGTTTAATGATGTGTGTGTCAAGGCTGTTCAGATCATAGAAATATGGGATGTGTTATTATAGCCATTGTTTTAATATCAAAGTTTGTGTGTTAGTTAGCAATAGTTACAGTTGGATAGGGTTTATTGGATGATCGATTGATGAATTAAGTACTCTCTATTTGGATTATGTGCGTATGTTAATAAGACTATGAGATATTCGTGTTTGAGTTAAAATTGTTTCATTTCGACATACATTTGTTTATCTATTACTAGAAAGGGTGTGTAGAGATCTGACGTGGAGTTTATAACTTGCATTTTCGTCCATGCAAGAGGATGGCTGATTATAAACTTAGTATCTAGATAATCTAAATTTTTGAAAGGTTTCAATATAACTAGAAAAGTTTCTGGAATTTTGTAAGTCTACGTAGGTAGGGTATTAGGTATTTATAGCTAATTAGCTTAATTACACAAACATTTAATCTTCTTGGCTTGTACAATGGATTTCGTTAAACTTTACTGAGGCCTTTTCTTTTTATACACACCTTAATAAACCCGTGATGTTCTTCCATATCTCCCGTTTCTTCGCTCTGGGAGCGCATGTAAGTAACCGCTACCACTTACCGCCTGTCAATTTGACGATCATTTCCCCATATTGAAAGGTTATTTGTTTACATCTCCTAAGCAATGTAGGTACCTACTCAGACGAGACAGGGACACGTCTTGTCTCTCGACAGCACATTAGATACCTACAAGCTTCTAATGAGTGACGGCACGGTGGCGAAATCATTAATTCTTTGGATTCTTGCGCCAAGGGCTGCAGTTTCGATGCTGATTCGAAACATTGTATCAAAACTCATAATTTAACTGTCTTTATTTTTGTCTGTGGCTATATTGTTATATTGGGTGTATACCTGTAAAAATGATGTATGTATGATAAATAAATAAATAAATAAAAACTAATAGATTGCGACTTTCTGTTAGGTAACGGTTTGCAATTCACACAACAGAAATTAATGTATCGTTGGTCCAGTGGTCGGTAAGCGCGACTGCTGCATGAGGTCTTGAGTTCGAATCCCGGGTCGGGCAAAGTAGTAATTTGGCAATATAGCCCCGCCCCTATTACATTGGGATCTAAAACTTGACGGGCGAAATGGGCGCATCACTACATGTAAATAGCTGTACCTACACCACTGTTTATAGCTAGGTACCCTTAGTCTTAAAAATCTTATTGCAAAAATATACGCATGACTCTTCAAACACTGCCTTAATTTTCAAATACGTTATTTGATCAGCATAATACCTATTCTTATTTCGACAACATCGAGATCCTACGAAAGGGAACTCAATAAAAACAACTGACAAACAACGAAATAAAAGTTCGCAACAGAATACGTCACGTCACGCAACAAAAATACACTGGTATCTGTCATTTTTGGCACAAAACCATGATATGGGTAGCGCTAACTTGACAAGAATGACGAGAAATACATACTTTATAATAACCTGTTCATGAATTAGATGAGTGTATTCACATCTTAATCTTTGATTGGCGCAGCGGCTGAGCGATTGGACTGCTGCGCTAAGGGTGGTGGGTTCGATTCCCGCACAGGACAAAAATTTGTGCGATCCGCAGATGTTTGTCCCGAGTCTGGGTGTTTGTGTATGTGATATTTCATGTTTGTGAAACGCACCCACGATACAGGAGAAATATGAAGTACCACGTAAATTATGGATTACATCTGTTGGGGAGCTCATTTGAGCATTCTGCTGCACCCACTCCCTGCACAATCACTGATCAAATATTAAACTGCGCAAGTCTGAGATATGAGATGAGGTAGCCACTGAATACATGGACTTGTCTGATTTTGTTTTGTTTTTTCTTCAAGTCCTGCTCGTATCCATATTTTTTTTCAAATTTCCTTTATCAATTTATATCTCCACAGATCTTTTAACCCTATTACACTCCCATTCAAGTTCTTACCAATTTGCGCTAGAGTTCATTCATAGTTTTACGTATAGTTTTTAGTATAGGTCTGTACTGTACCCTACCATATCCTCTTAGAAGCTCAAATTCCTAAATGTTTCTGTACAATTCCTTAGTTAAAAGCTCAACAGTGCAACCTCAACAATCATATGCTAAATTACGCTTGTGCTTAACCTTAATTGTTTGACGTCACTGTACCTAAATCGTACAAGTTCATATAGCAAGCAGTCGCATTACGTACGGTGGCGAAGTTGTACAAAATAACGACACTAGCTCGAGCGTCGTGTTGCTCCTATATTTGCCACTCCACACAATTGTTTAACGTTTGCTCCTGTAGAACACTGAATTATATTGCCTTATACATAATGTAACTGGAAGATTATTTTGGTAGTATGAGATGAGAGTACCTAGTAGTGTTTTGGTAGAGGTACTTCTAGCATAATGTAAGATGTTTTCGCCTCAATTCGTCTAAGGCCTTGACAATATAACCTTCTTGTATTTTGAGAGGTTTAGAGACCGAATTTAATAAAGTTGAGTTCAAACTAAGGTAAGTAACTGTGTGTAATTTAAAATTGAGTCCAATACATGTAAGGTTCACAACTTTATGTAATAGCAATAAATATATTGAGTATTGAGTAAGGTGAAAGCCTCACCCTGGAGTAGGGCTACCATCCGCCCGGGTCTCCCCGGATTTGTCCTAGTTTGGGCGTCAGGGGGAGTTTCAAATAGTGGATGAAACTCTGAGACTTTTTGTGTCAGGGGACAATATCGTTAATAGAAAGATAAGCAATAAAAAAACTTAGTTAGAAATTCATTCGTAACTAGTGTTCATTGTAAAAATATTTTACTCAGAGTTCTGTAGGAACTCTCAACTTTACTCTTTTCGGGGTTGCCAAAGGTTTTGTCTGGCTGTATCGGCAATTTAGGTGATGGCAGCCCTATTCCTGACCATAAATAAGCCTTATATTTGGGATTTATCAGGCTAATAGTGGGTGCATATTAGCACACTTATGCCTTCTACTTTAAAGCAAGTAGGCTTGTCTGTATTTATGTAAAGAGTTTAAGAGAGTACCTAATTCATTATTTAGAGGATTTCTAACGTAAAGTAGTAATTACTAAAGTCTTTGAAGGTATTTACACTAAAGCGTAGATTATCGAAACAGTGGATTATTTGGATCCATTCTAAGAGACGGACAATTAATTCAGGCCGATTAGGAGAACGAATCAATGAATTAAATTCATTGTCAATTGTCATGTAACTAGGTCTCTCCTGAGACGAACTTATCATTGCTTTGTTTTTTACCGACTTCGAAATAAGGAGATTGTGATCTACGTATTTATCTCTGCGACTTTCTCAAAAATTGTCTGATTGTCTATTACCAAAACTAAGACAATAATGACTTGACAGCCAATTTAGATCCTAATAACCTATATTCATATATGTATATAGGTATTAGGCAGTGTTAGGTATCTTGCTCCATGAATCATTCCTCAAATAACTCAACCCTATTATATTGAGCTTAACGGTCGAATTTGTAACCGTTTACGATTGTCAACTGTCTGTTTCGTTAATCACTAATTGCGGCCGAGTCCTCGTCTAAACCCGTTGTTTTTGAAGACCCTTAAGGTGACTTCTCACGGCTCGTTATAACACGGGCCGCGTAGTACGGAACCGATTTTTCAGGCTAGCAGATACCACGATTGAGCTCGAGCTTCCTCTTCTTACGGCGCGTTGTTCATGTTCGGGTGGCGCAGTCAGTGTTATCTTCTTCTTATCGTATGGTTGATGAACAACCTAGTGTTAAAGTTTAAACCGCCTGTAGGCCTCAGACATGGCTTTACACACCGTTGAACAATCTCTCAGGTATGCCGGTTTCCTCATGACGTTTTCCTTTACCGTTTTAGCAGGTGATAACTAATTTATAATACGCACATTTTGAAAAGACATTGGTGCGTGCTAGGGTTTGAATTTGCGCCCTTTGACTTGGCAGTCCGATGGTCATACCAATCAGCTACCAGCCCCCCTAGACAAGTGGCAAAACGCTTGACGAATAGAATGGAAAATGTATGGGTTTGACATATGTCATCGATAACATAGTTGAAACATTATGTCATCCCCATACATTTATCATTCTATTCGTCAAGCGTTTTGCCACTTGTCTAGGGGGTCAGTGTTGTGTGTTAAACTGCGCCGTGAGAAGCCACCATTAGACCTCATAATGATGTTGTCAATTGATGAGTGAATTTCCTCAAGTAACGTCCTAATCCAATAAGACTAAGGACATCCTGAGTATTGGATTGTTTGATTTACGTACTACATTTTAGATTAATTTGCTTTTAGTCAAGCCGTCTCAATGGCTATTGTCTTGGTTTGTGTAGACAGGTTCTGTTTAATAGTAGAGTAATACTTAGGACATTAGGAAGGAGACTTTAGTTTAGGTATGGACCAAACGGGGGGGGGGGGCATTTGAGGTTCAACCACATGGACAGTACCTTTTATTTTAACATTGATGATCTGATTAGTGCAGTGGCTAAGCGATTGGACTGCTGTACTGGGCTTGCGGGTTTGATGACCGCATAGGACAGACATTTGTGTATGACAGATGTAGGGGTGCTTGTATGTGATATGTCATGTTTTTGAAATGCAATCACGAGACACGAAAAATTCCTAGTGTGGGGCGACGTTTAAAAAAAACGGATTTCAATGATTCGTAATCGTTTCATGCTGAACTATTTTGCAATATACAACTTAAGTGGGATACTAACATAGGGTATTTAACTACTATAATAATAATTAGGTAGGTATCATCATCACTACATAGTATAAAAGAAAGTCGCGTTCTCTGTCCCTATGTATGCTTAAATCTTTAAAACTACGCAACGGATTTTGATGCGGTTTTTTTTAATAGATAGAGTGATTGAAGAGGAACGTTTATATGTATATAACATCCATTAAATAGTGGAGAAATATTTTATACCCGTGCGAAGCCGGAGCAGGCCGCTAGTATCTAATAAATTATATTATGAGCTAAAATCTTACCAATATACACAAAACGATTATAATAATTTAACCTAGAATATCTATTTTGTTTAATAATTATGTAGAATTGTTCATACCACTACATACGTACACACCTTCCAAAATAACCCAGGCATACCTGTTTACCCGCAACAATTAAATTTACTTAGTACCCGATCTATCCAGTAAATCGACCTCCGACAGACAGTCGTATTACTTGGACCTAGATCTTAGAACGAATGACCCGTGAACTGAGAAGGTCGCATGTCTTAGGAGGAATTAAACCCCCCTACCTCACCCCCTTTGCATAAAACACGGACGTTTCATTGAGATTTTTCTAGTAATGGTTCCGTAGGGTTAGTTGACGTTTTTTAAAAACGTCGCCCCATATTAGTCATCTCCAGTATCGTGGGTGCGTTTCACAGACATGAAATATCACTTACACAAACAGCCAGCCTCGGGACAAACATCTGCGGATCACACAAATTTTTGTCCCGTGCAGGAATCGAGCCCTTAGCGCAGCTGTCTAATTGCTTAGCTACTGTACCTATCAGACCAGTCAGCTATGTTAGGGTTATGCCTAAACTTTGTAAGTATTGTGTTTTTAGACGGAGAATTGGAAGGTGGAAACAGTAATTGTTATTTGTAGTTAATTGAGCGTTTATGAGGAATGTGATGCGAGTGAATGAGGCGAAAGAAGTATGTCAGGATCGTAGCAAATGGAAATCCGTGGTCTCTGCCTACCCCTCGTGGAAATAGGCGTGACTTTATGTATGTAGTTAATTGTAAGTTACAGAACTTCAACAAGCTTCAAATTCAAACCATTTCAAGTTCAAACCCCAGTGAATATTCTACTTAAGTATTCAAAACAAAAATGAGAAGATATATTTTTAAAAGATTACAATAAAAGCAATAACTTTAGTTCAGAAGAAAACTTTACCTAATAATAAAGGGGAATGCCCACGGATGGTATCGCTAAAATTTGAATTGTGTCATTAGCTAAATATATTGAAAATTCCTGTTTTTATTAAAAATATTTTTTTAACTTGTTATTACCCCTCTACTTCTCCGGATAAATTCTGATAAAGTAAAAAGCATATTAAATGACTAAATTCTAGAAAAGAGGAAAGCAGTGTTGCCATTTCTTAAGTAATTAATTTGAATAAGAGATAATTCCTTGAAAATCGATAAAACATAACGATTCCAGGAAAATATCGTTTATTTTTAAGGAAAACACATTCATGTGGTTTTTTAATAATTAAAATAGGTTTAATGTGTAATATGAAGGTAATGCGAAAAAACTCGACGTAACCAAGCAATAACTGTGCATTGTATACTAGCTCATTCTTTCATATTAAGCATAAATAATGCGTTAGAATGGGATGTTTAGTAAAAGAAATGAATTATAAGCGAAATACGTGAACTGCGTTGTACTGCGGTTCCATACCGGGACTCGGTATGCGCACAGTCAGCGGTTTGACAGGTCATACCGGGAGCCGGTATAGCCCACAGACTAGGTGATAAAAAACAGATTGACCATAGGTTAAGAACGTTTCACAGTGTATTTCATGAAAGTAATCATGTGACTAGTAGGGGATTTACCTCACAGACCAGGTATTTACTGCCTTACTCGATTATTTTGTCTTTCGCTATTGTTATAGCTCACAGTGAGCTATTGAATCAGGTCGTTTTCCATTTAGGAAGCAAGACTGCGTGTTTAAATTATTGATTTCAATGATAAAATACTAAAACTAAGAAAACTAGGTTTCTTTTCGAATGATCGAAAGAATCGATTACATTTGGATTAATCAATCGAAACGCCTGGCAATGGCAACACTGATGACTGCTTCTGTCATAATATACTTTGATTATTTATTCACGTTGCACTTTGTTTTTTTGAATGTTTATTTGTGTGGTTGTGATTAGTTACAATCAACAAAAAAAAAAGGAAAAGTGATCGTGAGACAGAGACTGTATTAGTTAAGTTAAACATAAAACCTACGGTGTGTTAATTGTTCACTTCGACAACGGCATATTATACGTTGGCAGTCGTCGGGCGAAGATAATGATTCTGTCTATAATACTTTAGCATCTTGGATTGCACCCACAACAGTAAGTCGTGATGATTGTTACCTTATTCGTAGGACAGTTAGCGTGGCATACCATCATTCAATAAAAATCAAATAACGAATGGATTGCTTCTAAAAATGAAACATGCTAACTATTTTATCGCCATTAATAATGAAGATGTCATTATTTGACGTTACAGGTTTCACGTGAGGGCGTAATTTGCATTGAATGTTCAGTAGCTTTGCCAGAGGCTATAAACTGGAACTGCAACAATTCCTGAGTTTGGACATACTAGTGTATGTTTTGCATGTGGAGTACCTATCTATAATGCGAACACATACATCAAGAGTGCCTATAGATTGTGACGAAAGGAATATTATAATTCAATGGATATCTCCTCATTTGGTAGGTACCTAAGTAAAATAATGTCTATTATAGGATTTTTGCGTCCTGGCCAAATCAAATGCAGCCTGCACTTTGTGTGAACATCATTCGCACTATTCCACTAATGCCTACATTCCATACACCTACTAATTTGTTTATGCTACATAAAGCTTCATTCCTTTAATGCAAATGTGTTGTGGAGTGGTGTTCTCACTAGATTCTAGGGAACGCACCGTGGAGGAAAAGTCATAGATGGACTGGAGGCTAGCAGCATAGTTGACTTATATTGTGTAAGTGCCGGCTGCATTCTATTTGACTGAACTGCAGAACATAGCTAGTCTGTCTGTGACAAATCTTTTCTTTCCCAGTTAATAGTTAATACATTTAGTTATGTAACAAAACCCACATGACCCTAAGATACAGAAATGTCTTATTTTTAGGTTCCACATCTAGAAAGAGTGTGTCAAGCCTGTTGGATGGCAGCTAGAAGAAATGTGCAACAACATTTGCAACAGGATGCAAATAGAGGTATTTCTGGTGCTGAAATAGAGAATGTACAGGCTCCTGAGCTACCACCGCTTCCACAGGAATCATTGTTTTAACCACAAAGAAGGCAACAAGAACCAACTATTACCTACACTTAGTAGATACAAGCGTGTTACTGCTACAACAAAACATTGTATATTTCCGGGTTGTGAAAATGTATTATGCTTAATAGTTCCTATGATTTTAAAATAAATTATACTCTTTCATGTCACTTGTTATTTTATTTAAATAAATTATATGCTACACTCAGATTTTATTTCAATTTCCTATATTATATATTTTAAGTTAGTAGAAAGGTATATTTCGATTCATTCTATTAAATTGAGGTTTTCTAAAGAATAGAATTTCTGGCGAAGTGATAGACGTTACGTTACGTCGATTCCAGTTTTTTCCTAGAAATGAATAACGCAGCGATATTCCTTAGATACTTTACGCGTTAGTTTTAAAGAAGTGAGTTAGAGAGTAAGCACTTAAGCGCGTGCGAATTGATTTGGCGTGATTGCGCGACGTAGCGTTAGGTACTTAAAACTGCGCGCGCAGCGATAGGTACAATTGCGCGCGCAGCATTATTTAGTCATTTCTTGTTATTCATCACAAAATTGCCGTTGATTCCGGAGAGTTATCAAAATAATAATAACTGTATTTGAAAGTGCTAGAATCAAGCTATAAATTAAGCTATATTAGATTAAGACACAATAGATTTTATAGCGATACTAAGTGTCATAGTCACTTGGGCATTCTCCTTTAAAAACCCGACTGCCATGTCAAAAATCCAACAAATTCTATTTATTTGTTTGATTTTTTAAAGCCTATGTTACTCGCAATGGTGTAAGAATCTAACGACACTCTATTCATCAAAATTAGTTCAGGCATTTAGAAGTTATGGTTGAATTTTGACGACCTGATTGACGCAGTGGCTAAGCAATTAGACTGCTGCGCTAAGGGTTGCGGGTTCGATTCCCGCACGGGGCAAAAATTTGTGCGATCCGCAGATGTTTGTCCCGAGTCTGGGTGTATGTGTATGTGCTATTTCATGTTTGTGAAACGCACCCACGATACAGGAGAAATTTCTAGTGTGGGGCAACGTTTATTATAAAAAAAAAATAATAATAAAGAAACTCACATACATACATGAACCCTGAAAACATTACCCTCGTTTTTTTCTGTACAAACAGAATATATTCATGCAACATAATACACAATAAATACAGTACATCACAACCGTGTGTTGCCATACGTTACTCAACCCTAAAATAAATAAATAAGTGAGCCCATCCTAATTTATTCAGCCAAGGAACCCCAACGATCGAGCAGGCGTACCCAACCAATATTACTACAGTAAAAAAACATGGGTTACTACCGTCGTCGCCCGGTTTATTACTTCTGTTAACACTGCACGATCGAATCACATTTAAATTTACTCAATATATGTCTGTGTTATTTTGTGTTTGGAATGTCTACGGCGTAAACAGGGTTGAGTTTTCGAAGTATGTTTTGCTGTTACTTGCTGTTCTTTCATTATTCTTTTATATTTATAGGCTGTTGTTAACATGCTCGTATGCCTTTAAGGCATACAGTTTTATTACAGACTGTTAGTACTTCAGTTTTCGCCACTAACAATCCATTTTCACGGGTAACTTTCAATCAATTTTTTTGAACTCTGAACTACCTAACTATATGTACTATTTGTACTGAAAACTCTAAATAGGTAGGTACCTACTTATTTATATTCACACAAATGAAAATATCCTTTTTTTAACCTACTTACTTGATCTTAATTCAAATTAAAAACATTTACATCATCAAAATCATAATTTTTGTAAAACTCCCGCAATGGACTTCCACTTACAATCGAAATGCTGAGAAAATTACACAATGGCTTTAAATATTTCATTAACCAACTCCCAAAGCACCGAGAAAAGGATTTAATTCGCTCCGTATCTGTGTATTTTTTCGACTACGCGGCCCAATTAATCAAGTTGCTAATTAATTTATTATCTACATTGGAACAAGGAGTTGCCATCCATCATTCATAGTTATAAGTAGCTAAACATTGTCTCATTACTGAACACGGCACGGAGTTAGATTAGATTTTAATTACCCACTTGTTTACAATGAGTTCGCGGAATTGTTGTCAAAGTGCTTTTGAAATAAGCAAGTTGTCGGGCGGGTGCATTTCTTTGTCATAAATATGCTCGTTCAGATTGTAGGCTACAATTAGCGCATGATAATGGTAAATATTTATTTTGCAAATAAGTTTACAGGAAAAACTTTTACAAGTCATTCGTAGGAAAATAATGATGGTATCACTACATAGTATAAAACAAAGTCGCTTTCTCTGTCCCTATATCCCTATGTATGCTTAAATCTTTAAAACTACGCAACGGATTTTAATGCGGTTTTTTTAAATAGATAGAGTGATTGAAGAGGAAGGTTTATATGTATAATAACATCCATTAAATAGTGGAGAAATACTTATAATATATATTTTATACCCGTGCGAAGCCGGAGCGGGCCGCTAGTGAACTTATAAAGTAAATATTCATTTAGTCTGGTTTTGTATTGCGATTTGCAAGTCGCTGAGGTTAAGGAATGATTTTATTGAAAGTTGGATTTACGAGTTACTATTGTGACTTGTAGACAAGACACGAACACCAACTATTCCTGCTAACAATGTCAAATTATAATTTCATTTTAAGTATTTAAGTATGGGTCTTTACATAGAAGAATGAAGGTTTGTCAATGTTTACTATAATTTGGCATAATGACTTTATATAGATCTTAAAAGGACCTCGAAATTGCTAATCACTGGTCCAAAAGTCAAAACAAAGAAACAAAAAAAGTCACAAAAATGTTAAATTATTTTAGTACGTCACGAAATTGTATCACCAAACTGCGGTCAACGACCTTTGAATCTATCCAACTCGGTTTTCATCAAACCTTTCATTGTAATCATCCTCAGAGATCCTATAGACGTACGCCTATAGACAGTGGCTTGTTATATTATTATTGTTTCAAAGTTGATCGACCGCAATATTCCAAACAATTATATTCATTATACGAAAGTACGAAACAGTTACAAGCTATTTCCTAAAATGGCTTTGTACTTACTTCCAGGCCTTCATTCGAGCCAGGTCATTGAACCGTCCATCAAATAGGACGAGTTCGGACCAAAGTTTTTGGGACCAAAATATGTGTAAGTTGGTACTATTGGGATCAAGCAAGTTTTGAGTTTGAGGATAATTTAGGTAAACAATGGAGAAGTTAAGAATTCATTTTACTTATGTATGCAGACCGTCTCGTTAGTCTCATGGTCAGGGCTCAAAGGTCAGAGGGTTTCATCATTCATTATCAGCTGGAAGACGTTCACTGTTAAACAAAGGCCTCCTTCTTTTGGAAGGGGGGGGGGATTGCCATAATCCCCACTCTCGGTAAGCGGCTTGAGGCTTGGGGATCGCAGTATTTGTGGTCCAGTTACAGAGGACGCTGCTGCCCTTTTTCTGGATTTTCCCTTAGTCGCCTCTTACGACACCCACGGGAGTAAAGGGGGTGGTCAATTCTAGGCCGGATACCACACGGCAAAGAGGGTTTACTGCTAAGATATTCTTAGTGGTCCGGTATTCGGAACCCTACAAAGGCAACATGGATGGATGAATGGCATGGATATTTAATATGCGTGTAAATACACAGCAATATAATGATCATTTAAGCAAAATGCGAGTTTTCACCTCACTTGACTTTCCCCACACGACGTGTTGTAGGTAAGCATTAGGTAAGTTAACATTAACCTATTAGAAGATATAAATGAGAAAACTTGGTAGTACCTGTCAGGTTTGAAACTCGTCCTCTATATTTAAACCAACTAAAGAAGTTGCCAGCATGCCGTAATCCTTCCTATTTATATCGGCACTAGCTTCCGCCCGTGTAGATTTCTAATGTTTTATAGCCTTCCCCGATAAATGGGCTATCTAACACTGAAAGAATTTTTCAAATCGGACCAGCAGTTCCTGAGATTAGCGCGTTCAAGCAAACAAACAAACAAACTCTTCAGCTTCTAATATTATATATTAAATATATATTATTATAATATAAAAATATAATATAATATATATAGCATAGATAAGTCAATTGATATAACAGCAAGTCTTGCCGTGGTGGTGGGTTGGCTAGTCAACAAAGTCAAAGTTAGATTGACACTTTATTTTTTTAAGTACGTCACCCCACACTAGGACTTTCTCCCGTATCGTGGGTGTGTCACAAACATGAAATATCACATACACAAACACCCAGACTCGGGACAAACATCTGCGGATCACACAAAGCTTTGTCCCGTGTCCTTTAGCACAGCAACCAAATTGCTTAGCCACTGCGCCAATCGGGTCGTCAAGTGCTTTTTACTAGCATGGCAAATAACAAAAAAAAACATTTGTTTTTTCGTCTTCTATGTGCGCCCATATTATTTATCATAATATAACACTACAAAAGTATCAGCGGAGAATCCGAAACATTATCTTAATCACTCAATACAACTTATATCCGAGTAAGTGGGCCAAAAGAGGCAATAAACACTTTTATCGAGATCCCCCGTAATAAAAGTTGTATTTGCAACCGCCTAGCGAATATTCCATTTATAAGGCTCGTAAAGATCGCGATAGTATATAAGTGTCTTTGTTGTTTCTAAGAATGGAAGATCTTCTTCGTATCGGAATAAGCTATCACATGAAACAGGGTAGAAATCTTGACTCAATCTATCATTTATTGCACTCCATAAGTTATAATAAGAACGTGCTCTTTTGCTGGCTGTGGGTGAAGGGGAGTCGGGTCTTTGGCTTCAAGCCCTGCGTCGTCCAGCATAGGAACGATGTTGGATGACAACACTTTCCTGATCGCCACCAGTTTGCGTTTAGGTGCACCCTGTGTTGCTTCTCACCGGTGTCAATCTGGTGAAGCTGTCGACGGCCGCGGGTGCCATGGCGTGTCGAATTCTGGGTTCGAATCCTGTGTCTGGATAAGTGTTTTTGGGTTTATCATTAGATCATTCTCAGTAGCAACACGAAGTCTGGGTTCTGCCCAGTTGCTGGCAATAGGGTCGCCCCCTATTACATTGAGACCTATAATAAAACTGGTGAAATGTGGGTGTACTATAGGTACTCCTCCGTCTACCCCTTAGGGAAATCAAGGTGTCATGTTATGTTAAGTTTCAATCAATAAAACTAGTTAAATAAAAACTAACTATCCAATCTAATAACTATTACCCACACATGAATATTAATAATTCATTTCGTTACAGTTTCTAACTATACCCTAAACTTCACACGGTATACAAATTAAATCGCCTCATTAAACTAAATGTTTAACCGAAATTGTAACTTATGGCCGTCTTTTAAAGTTCAAATTCGAATGCAGTTAGTTCCGATAGTTCGCTTATTTCCTGAATTAGAGAGGGATATTTGTATATTTCATACATTTAGTCAAAATGCTTCGCTGAAAATAACATTTCCAATCACATTAATGGCCGTGCTGGCCACAGACTAGGGAACAATAAGCAGTAGGGAAATGCTCAACTCACTGCTTTTGCGCGCATGTGATTGCATAAGAATTAAGACATACATACATCACAATATTTTTTGTTAGTCGATTATGAACTTAGGTTAAAGACAAGTGGAGAAGTAGAAGTTGATGACCTAACTGCAGTGGGTTCGATTTATGCACGTGACAAAAATTTGTGCGATCCGCAGATGTTTGTCCCGAATCTGGGTGTTTATGTATGTGATATTTCATGTTTGTGAAACGCACCCACTATACAGAAGTTAAAAAAAAAATGCTTTTGAAGTGTAGTACTTTTTTATAAACAAAACAGGATCCGTTTCCAGTTCTGAGTACCTTGAAGATTAATGTTCACACTCCCAAAGCGGTAAGACTGTGGACCGAAAGGATTGAGCATTGCGCTTATTAATTAGGCTGTGAGATGGATCGCTAGGGCGCCACGATTAATCCAATTGTCAGTATTCAAGGTGTTATAAACGAAGGGTTGAGTTTGTATGAGATTGAAGAGGCGTTTGGGGATTGAAGCTGTTATGATGATCGATGGAAATAGGTCTGTTTTGCTCAAATCAAATTATACTATGTGGTCGATCTTCTTGCTTGAGGATTGGGTTATTTTAGCCACCAGACAAAGTGCCTACAACCCCACTGCATAAAGACCAGATCAGACCGAGCGAAGCGCAGATGAGAGGATTTTTAAGACACACGGAAATAAATTAATAAACCTTTAAGCTATTGCTATAAAGTGCATACATGTTTTAACATGACAAAAAATATGCTCGCGCACTCTCGCATAGTTGTATCTACTTTATGACAATAGTTTTAAGATTTATTTTCGAAGTGTCTTAAAAAATCCTCTTCTCTGCGCCCCTCTCGGCCTGCGTTGGCCCTTAAACATGTGTATTTGACACAGAGAATAATGATTAGCATTAGTCTTTTTAGAGTAGATCATCACCTTTTTGCTGGTGACTCATTTCTGATTTTACTCGGTTCAGATTCCAGATTGGATTGTAACGAAACGATTTCCAAGTGGACTGGTTTCGCTTTTACACAACATTCAATTTGGATAAATTAGAACAATTAATACGAAAATCGGTCACATTTTATCTCCACAATCAATCCGTAGATTACTAATTACTTAAAGCTCACGTCGTCGTCGTCAAGACTTCACATGTTTCAAGATTTCTTAAAGCTCAAGATAAAACGCAAAAGATAAGTAATTAAGTAATGGAGCGAGCAAAATTCTGGACTCCTCGCATATCCTTCCACTTAAATGGACCGAAATTAACTTCACCTCCAAACAATAGCGGTAGGCTCCTAATCTACTTAGTAAGACGCCCGACGGCTAAGGAGTTCATCGAACATCTTACAACTTAATAATATAAGCGACAGATAATAAGTATACCGTATTCGAGGGTTGAATGTTGCTTTAGGAACGATATTTTAGGGTTCCTTTGTGTTTCACTGCTCCATTTCTTAGACCATGAGGCCCTAGACGAGAGGCAAAAAGCTAGAATAGATAAATGAAAAATATATGGGATTGACGTTATGTATTGTCATTTAGGGGCTCTTAGCTAAGTCTGTCCCATCGGAATATGAGAGTGAGGGAATAAGGAGTGCACCTGTGTCTGCGCGCATACTTGTGCACTATAATATCTCCTGCGTCTCCGCTTCGAGATAGGCCGCCGTGACCGAAATTCGTTCAGGAGAATATTATTATTATTGTCATAGATACCATAGTTGAAACATTATCACTAAATTTATCTTTATATTCGATTTCTATTCTTTAATAGCGTTTTGCCACTTGTTTGAAGCCTTTGACTTCAAATCTAATAAATAATATTGTCACGTGTTAGTGCTAATGAAGTTTTCTCGATCGTGCGATAAATTCCTAGCGTAGGGCGACGTTTTAAAAAAATAATTCTAATCTTTCGCATCGGATAAGCTTTATAAAGCAGATTAAACCATCGAAGCGGAATCTCACCGCATTTTATGGAGTATTACAAAGTATCACGTCTCAATAATATCGATCATGTCACTTGAACAAGCAATAAACTGATCTGTCCACTAACCGTGAACTCTTAAAGCCGGAAAGTTTATGTTGTGGAAGCGAGACGCCGCATTACACTGCACGTAGCGGCGTCTCGCTTCCACATTGTAAACTGTCCTGCTTTAAGAGTTCATGGTAAGGGGGCAGCCCACAATAGAAGCGTTGTCGTAAAAATCTTAACTCTACCTTTACTGACATTGGCTAACAAGTGTATAGTACCGTCAGTAGTTATAATTTCTTAAGGAGTAGTAAAGATAGGAATAGATTGAAGAAGATCATTACCTGAATTAAAATAAACATTTTATTTCGTGATTGCACATAACACACTTTCATGTCATCATGTAGATGAATTAAAATTACAGACATATTTTTTTCTTTTTTAAAAAACGTCGCCCCACACTAGGAATTTCTCCTGTATCTTGGGTGCGTTTCACAAACATGAAATATCATATACACAAACACCCCGACTCGGGACACACATCTGTGGTTCGCACAAATTTTTGCCTCGTGCGGGAATTGAACCCGCAACCTTTAGCACAGCAGTCCAATCGCTTAGCCACTGCGCCAGTCAGGACGTTAAAAATTCTCTTACGTTGTCGGATAAACAAGCCTGAAGAGGCGATGAACTTGAGACGAACGGGTCGCAGATAGGGATCCGGATTGGCGAATACCGAAATTTGTGATATTACAGTGATTTTGACCCGATATTCCGGTATTTTCGGTATTCGGTATCACGGTTTGCAACCCCTGCTATATAGACTTTGATTAGGACTACACCTGTGCCTACCCGGGATTAGAGACGTCAATGTACGTCTAACTAAAGAAATATTTACGCAAAAACTGTGTTGATGTTTGTAGGTCGTCCGAGGCAGAATCGTTCAACGATTTGGACTGTACTTGACGCGACCTATTTCCGTGTAGGACTGCCGAGTCAAAGGTCGCAAGTCCCGGCACGCACCATTTTTTTTTTTTCTAAAAAAAAAAACGTCGCCCCACACTAGGAATTTCTCCTGTATCGTGGGTGCGTTTTCACAAACATGAAATATCACATACACAAACACCCAGACTCGGGACAATCAAATGTGGATCGCACAAATTATTGCCCCGTGCGGGAATCGAACCCGCAACCCTTAGCGCAGCAGTCTAATCGCTTAGCCACTGCGCCAATCAGGTCGTCAATGTCTTTTCGAATTCATGTGCGTATTATAAATTAGTTATCAGTTGCTAAAAACGGTGAAGGAAAACATCGTGAGGAAACCGGCTCACCTGAGAGATTTTTCAACGGGACCCAATAACTCTGCCCAACACGGAAATGGAACCTGTAACCCCTTACGTTCAATCACTTAGCTGCGCCACTGGAGTAATGAACCCTTAATCAAACCACATGGAGAGATCGATATCTTTTCTGTACCAAAAGGTAAAATGAAACCTGTACTTTTAATTACCTTACTTTATACACAAGGGCGATGTATAAACGCACACACATTAAAACCAGCGATCACAAACCTTTTGCAAGCGCCAATTAAAACGGATAAAAAATTCCTGCGGTTTTCAGAGCAAACATTGAGTGCATCAGTCCTGTGTCAAACAGGAGTATAAGTCAGGGGTTTTTTTTATCGTATGGTTGCTGAACAACCTGGTGTCAGAGTTTAAACCGCCTGTAGGCCTCTGACATGGCTTTACACAGCCATGTCAGAGGCCTACTGTATCGATCTCTCCATGTGGTTTGATTAAGGGTTCATTACTCCAGTGGCGCAGCTAAGTGATTGAACGTAAGGGGTTACAGGTTCCATTCCCGGGTTGGGCAGAGTTATTGGGTTTTACCAGTAGGTCCTCAGTATCATCATGGACTCCATGATGATACTGAGGACCTACTCCATGACATGGACCCTGTATTCGTGATCGGTTAATGGCAATGGGCAATTGAGCAATCTCGGCTAATCATAATCTAATCATAAGGCTCGGTTAATCCAGAAGATGGGCAGCAACGTCTTCTGTAACTTCACCACCAATACTGCGATCCCTAAGCCGCTTGCAAAGCGTGGGGATTATGGCAAACCCCTCCTAAAGGGGAGGCCTTTGTTCAACAGTGAACGTTTTTCGGCTGATGATGATAACGGCGATGGGCTCGCCATTGTTTACTTGTCACCTCATTTACTGGCGATATGTGAGTTACAATATACACCTCTGCCTTTCAGGGATAACAGGCGCTATGTTTTTTTTATGTGTAAATATTCTCACATTGGTGTCGTTTTAGCATGTTGCCCATGCTAAGCTTGAATCTAAATTGATAAAGGAAATTTGAAGTATGAGAGCCACGAGCAGGACTTGAACCTGGGAATTTCGCCGTACCGTGGCGCTGCTCTAACCAACTGAGCCATCGTGCCGCTGCCCGCACCCATCGAATTTCAAGTTCCCTTTTTTAGTATTTACGTCTTAAGGGAGACGTTTTATTTTCACATTATTACCGTACCTAGTATTCATAAACATGTTTGTAATCCAGACAAGTCACGACTACGTACTCTCACGTACATATGTATATCGTAACAAAACATATAAAAAAACATAATTCAGACAAGCACGCTTGGAGGTTCCAAGCGTGCCAACTATGGAATAAGAATGAAAAGGTTCCGTAGTTATTGTTATTTATGTGACGTGCAAAATATATTTGACGAAACTTAAATGGATAGATTTTGAATTCAAACTGTTTTTGCTGATTTAATCGCGATAATATCCTCAAATTAATAAGTTTATACTCTATTACATTAAGCTTTTCCTTAAATAAATAGTATTTGCTAAAAATTGCCATCTACTAAAAGTTTTATAAAACAAAAATCACACTAATACCTATTATAAAGGCTAAAAGTGATTGTGTTCGTATGTTTGTACTTCTTCACGCTGGCTGGACCGATATTGCTAAAATTTTGTATGGAGGTAGCTTACACCCTGGATTAACATATCGGATACTTTTATCTCGATTTTTTTTGCAGGTAATACCGTGGAGCGCATCGCGTAATAAATATGTCACAGAAGATAACAGCATATTTGGGAAGGCTTAAAAGGTTTTCTGATTATAACGCAGTGTATTGAGAAAAATGGGTTTCATATTTAATGTGGAACCCTAAAAATATTATCGCCACAAAGTGTAGCCTACCAGGATTAGCGTTAAGGGAGTACACACAGGTTGCTATGTAAGAAATAACCTAGTAAGTTACTAAGATGGATCGATGGAAAAATACACAAGTAAAATACGTGAAGAAAACTAAGTCATAACGTTATAGGTACACTATACTACAAAGCCACTAATATGCTTTAACTTTTAATAATATTGTAGCAAATATTATAAAATTTAAAATACAGACATCACCACCACGAATCCCAAACTTGGGACAAATGTCAACACATCGCTATTATTGTCTAGCCCCTATACCATGAACTCTTAAAGCAGGACAGTTTATGTTGTGGAAGCGAGACGCCGCATTACACTTCACGTAGAGGCCTCTCGTTTCCACATAAACTGTCCTGCTTTAAGAGTTCATACTATGACTGGTAGCCGTAAAGTTTCTACCAATGATGATGCTCAGTTGATCAGTCTCCACTGCGCATCAGACGCACAAGAGGTGCGACTGCTGCGCTGTGGAGTGCGCCTTCAATTACTGTACAAGATGATTGCGAGGCATTGGAGAGGAGATTGGAGTCATTGCGCCATCATTGCGGAGATTGGGGTTAACGCGGGCGAAGCCGCGGGCAAAAGCTAGTATCACACTAATATTATAAAGGCGAAAGTTTGTGTGTGTGTGTGTTTGTATGTTTGTTACCTATTCACGCACAAACGGCTGGACCGATTTTGCTGAAATTTGGTATGGAGGTAGCTGACCTGGATTAACATATATGATACTTTTTATCCCTTAAAAATGTAGCGGGTAACCCCGCCGGGCGCAACTAGTTACAGGATAGTATCAGCTATAACTTATATCGTACATTAAGAAGATTCTCTCTTGCATCCTCAAGCATGTGTGTGTAGCCTTTAATTTCGTTTGCCATGTACAACGGGTTAAAAGTTACCGTCTATAAAAAGACACTTACGTTGCTTGGCAACAGAACAAGGCGTATTTTTCATTTCGGAAGTATTTACTTTAGTAATTCCTGCTCCTATATTTTTTTTGGTGAGAAATATGATACTGTGTTTATATTTTTTTCTTTTTACACGACTGCCCAAAAAAAGGAGTGTAATGTTTTCAGGGATCATGTTTGTGCGTTTCTTTATTCCACCATTACTTCTGAATGCCTGAACCGATTTTGATGTATGGTGAATTTAGAATCCCTGCAACATTGCAAGTAACATAGGCTATAAAAAATGAAACAAATAAAAAATATAATTACAAAATTAAAAAACACGACTGCCATGTCAAAAAACGAACTAAAAATTAAAAAACAAGTTCCATCGCAGTCGGGGGTCCGTTCTGTGGAACACTGTCTTATCTAAGAGGTAGGTAGGTGTTTTTCATATCTTTTGCTCACTGATTGTTACTTTCCTGGCTATATTTTTGTCTAAATAAGTACCTAAATCCTAAAAATAAAGCTCGTTTCCCCCGAAGGGGTAGGTAGAGGTCTACATATGTTTAGTAAGTACACCCAAATTTCATCAGTTATGTTATTGGTCCCAATGTAATAGGGGCCGAGCTTATTGCCCTGAACCGGGCGCAAATACAGACTACGTGCTGCTACTGAGAATAACCTGTAACCTGTAAGCGAAATCCCAGTAACACTTTGCCCGACTTGGGATTCGAACCCAGGACCTTATGCTCAGCGGTCGAGCTTTGCGACCACTAGACCGACGAGAAATAAATTGACGTATAAAATATAAACAAGAAAATTATTTGCTAAAAATCCTACACAAAATAGAGAAAAATTGGTGCCACATACACCGATATTTCAGTTGAAATTTCAGCAAATTTAAAACGGCCACTCATTTCTCCCTTTTGATCGGTTTATTATCGATGCTATTCAGCGATCGCCCCTTCAGTATGGACATCAGGATTTATTCGACATTTTTATTAAAAGCTTCATGACATTCATATTATCCAGTTATTACCCAGATTTGTTGAGATGTCAGCTTAAGCTGGGATTGAATTTTCAAATTTTGCGCACGGTATTCGCCATTTGACAGTGAAATATGGCTTTTTGTCGTCGACAAAAATGTTAATTTTTGTGAATTTGTTTCTTATTTTGCGTGTTGACGCGAAGATCAATGGGTTCAAGAGGCTGCGGTTGGTGGCATTTTATCATCTTCGTATTTTTTATAGCTATTACTTTATACAAGGGTTGTTATTATGTTATTTTTGACATTATAAAACCAAGTACTTTATATTTTAACGTGGTATATAACTGGCAGGAATAAACTTTAACAAAAACAAAAGAACCCAAATAAAATTTAAATTTGGAATAGAGAAATAAACGCAACACAATGAATACGACATTCAACAACAAAATACGCAACTGATATACGAATAGCACTGCTATTTATTATGCTATATAGCTGTTCCACATTATAACTGTTACATTTAATGCTAGAGTAGTGTTGTGCAATAAATTCCCATTCACTGGAGTACCAAACACGTATGTATCCCTAATGAATGAAATGACTGTTCTCTATTAGTTTGTTTACTATCACATAAAGCTTTTAAGCTTTTAAAATATATTGTCATGGTTGCTTGGTGGTTCCATCGAGCGTTAAATAAAGTGTTTTCCTGACCGAATTTTGGTTGCAGTGCCGGTTACTTACTAGCTATGCAGTAGAAGAAGAGTATTAGCAAACAAAACTTGATACCTAAATAGGTAGGTTATCATTTTTTACTCTTGACTGAGTTCTGATTCTGACTAGACCTACACAAGGCGGTCAATTAGTTTTTCGATTCGAATGCGTTTTTTTTGTAAAGCAACATTCAAAGTTCGTATAAAATTGGTAACGTTTGTCATTTATTTCTTAACATGACATTACTCTTTAATTATTTAAAATTAGAATTCAATATAATTCAAAAGCAGTGTCGACTTTTGTCTTTTCTGTATAATTTTCATTGCAAACATCAATTTAATTACTTTGTGCCAGACTTAGTTCGAAATTTGAATATCAGTATAAAAAGTTATTTCTTATAGGACCTCTATTGTAGTAGATTTAAAAATAACACGTTTGTGTCCTTGTAATCATTAAATGTCTCATCCCCGAACTCAGAGTCATTTTATGATTACTTAAACTGTGACTAAGTAAAGGTTTACTTTGTGAAATATTTACTTAGTGTCATATTAAGTAATCATTAACGTCTCTGAGTGCGGCGGTCAGAGTAAGATGGTAAGAAGTATTTATGTAGAAGTATATACTTTAACTAATTTATATATTCATTTTTATGGCCGGGATCAAAGATCGGATTCGATTCGTATCAAAATTCAAACCCGGGCAAGTACTATTGTGACATGTCATAATTGTGTAGCAGTAAGTAGGTACCTATGCCCAGCTGTGGACATCAAGGCTGATGATGAGGATGATTAAGTACCTATTATTTTTAGTTATTTTAAAACACTATTGGCAATTAATTTTGCTCGATAAGTAGCTCACCAACACACTTTGTTTTACATAATATCTATTGACTGTGTCTGTTTTCTACTACCTAAGGATTAAAAAAAATAAGGTTCATAGAATTTACGCGTGAAAAACCCTAAAAACTAATAATAGGCGGAGTTATCGAGAGCAATCGCGTGGCCTGTGTGAAATGAATCGATTAAAATCAATCACATGAGCACTTTGTGCGATAAACGATTAATCGGATCAATAGCTGGCGGGCCGCGGTCACTCGAGTGTCGTATCGAGAAGGTTTGTACCATCTTGATAGCTCAATTTAAAAAAAGGGTTGTCAATCGCATACAATTTTGGTAAATTTTAATTTTGTCAAATTTTTAGAATTCCAAGCTGCGACCAGTGGTGTTACCAGCTAGCCTACGTATTAGTCCAGGGTGTCAGCTACCTTCATACCAGATTTTAGTAAAATGGGTCCAGCCGCTTGAGCTTGAAGACGTAACAAACATACAAACACACTCACAAACTTTCGAATTTATAATATTAGTGTGATGGTTCTCTCGTATAATATAGTAGTCTATGGTGATGGTACAATAAAGTAGCTAGCAGGTCAGCTGTAACTCAGACTCGAGTCCAAAAAGAAAGTAAAATAAACATGTAAAAGAGTAACATTTACCTAGTGTAACAGTCGATGTCCCGATAGTTATTTGGCGTCTACATACGCAATACACATCGATGCTAGATGTCATCCGCGCTCAACGACGCCTGACCGGCTCGCGTTTCACGTTCCCATTTTTGCACGAGCAGCCAACAGCCGACTATTACCCCAAAATACGTTGCATGTGTCTGTAGTTACAACTCAGCATGTATGGGCTCAAATAATGTCACTAGGCTCGCCACCTATTAGGTGGACTTGATTATAATCGGCGATATACATATAATATGTGTAGGTCTGGTATAAATAACATAACATGAAGCTTGTATTGTGTGCAGTGGGCAGCGGTGTACATATAGTACACCCACATTTCGCCAGTTATGTTGTAAGTCCCAAAGTAATAGGGGCGAGCCTATTGCCATAACCGGGCACAACTCCAGACTCCGTGCTGTTACTGAGAATGAACAAATAGAAACGCCAGAAACACTTTACCCGACCTGGGATTCAAACCCAGGACCTCATGCTCAGCAGTCGTGCTTAGCGGCCACTAGACCAACGAGGCAGTCTGGGTCAGTAATATTCTGAATAGAATCCTGCCCCCTTACCATGAACTCTTGAAGCAGGATATTTTCTGTTGTGGAAGCGAGATGCCGCTCTACACTGCACGTAGCGGTGTCTCGCTTCCACTACGAAAAATGTCCTGATACAAGAGTTCATGGTAAGCGGGCTGGTTAGGCACAACACCTATGTCAGGCGTGCCTCCGTACCAGGATGTCGGTTTGTGTTCTGATACTTGATTTTCAGGGTGAGGCATTGATTAAAAATTACCTAAGAGAACATCCCATTAACATTGTCCGCCGTTGTAAACAAATCGTAAGCCTCATCAGCATTTGTCAGTCGCGATTGCAGCCACGAGTCCTACTAGGCAATTTGTAGGGTACCATTTCTTTAAGAGAAAACCATCAAAGAATTATCTTTTAAACCAATTGGTTAAGATATCGGTAAACTTACAAAAAAATAAACAACAAATTTGAAAAGCTTCTCCTTTTAAAGTTGGTTAAAAATATTATAATTTTACTCCATAAGTATTTAATATTCATCTTTAAAATATAAGTTAAGAACGAAGTTATGTCAGAACAAGAAACAAATTAATTAAATTCCTAACGAACGCATTCTGCTCGGAGGTATCAAATCGTAAATTATGAACTGCTAAACTGTCTCATCAATTAAAATTAATAATTAATTTCACAGAATTAATTCTCTCAATTTTCTATAAACTCAGTAACTTAATACTATGCATTAGCTTTCTGCACAAGTTAATTAACACGATAATTATTAACACAAAACTTAATTAATTAAACGTTTTTGATTTAAAACATTAGACAGTTTTAGGAAAATTGGTTACTCTTCCAGAATCTAGATTATGATAATACGTTATAGAAAATGATATTAATTAGTATAATTTAATTTCTGAAAATCTTACTTGGTATTTTTATAATGACTGCTATGCCCCTCGGTGTTACCCTCTACATTTTTTCGCGATAAAAAGCCTATGTGTTAATCCAGAGTGTCAGCTACCTCCATACCAACTTTTACCAAAATCGGTCCAGCCGTTTGAGCGTGAAGAGGTAACAAACATACAAACACACTCACAAACTTTCACCTTTATAATATTAGTGTGAAGTGTGATTATATAATGTGAGTGTGATGTCATGACTAGACCGGTAGATACTTATATTAAAATCAATTCTTGGAAAACGACATACATAAATTTTGTAGTATTTATACAAGGCTTTTGTAGTATTATGTATATATAAAAGGCTCTATTTTGTCCTAATTAAAATGCGGTTATTAGGTATTATAAAAATCATTGAATATAATACTTAATTTTAAAGTACGATTATCATTATGACAATGTTATTCAGGAGGCTTCAACGGTAGTAATTTTTAATTGAATTTTCAAAGTTATTTCAGTAGAACATTATTAACTTCTCAGTAGGTCCCACAACTTTTGATTTATGCTCCATTCTGTAATGGATGAGACGTTTGGCTAGATATGCTGAAAACGGGCAACTTTCTTAAGTATTTTATACTCAAGAACTCGTAAAAAAGTTAAAAAATTACGACCTGTCTGGCGCAGTGGCTAAGCGATTGGACTGCTGCGCTAAGGGGTTCGATTCCCGCACGGGACAAACATTTGTGTGATCCACAGATGTTTGTCCCGAGTCTTGGTATTTGTGTATGTGATATTTTATGTTCGTGAAACGCACTCATGATACAGGAAAAATTCCTAGAGTGGGGCGACGTTTTTTATTTTATAGAAAATTTAAGAAAAATGTCTACCATTTAGAGTTTCAAGCTGTTTGAATATCTGCTTTCCATCTGGTTTTAAAGTCCGAATAAATCTAGTTTTATTTTAATGAACCTTCGTTTACTTTCAAAGCTAATAATAGTCGCACAATATAGAAAGCAATGAAAATAAGTACTTTAATTTGCGTTGCTAAAGTATTTGCATTTGAAATCAAGTTGTTAAGCTTTTATGTCATGCAAGAAAATAGTTTAATAAATACTCAAGTTCTATAATAAGTAAGCAATTGTTGTAACCAATTATTTATGCATTAGCAGGTTAAATAATCGCATAAAATTATACGTTTTAATGTTTTGAGTTATAACAAGAGCGCTGTATTTATGTAGGTAACTTTGAAAACGTTTAATTAAAATGCAAGGCTTAATCAATGTACTTATGGCTTGTTTCACCATCTACAAGTAAAGTGTTGAATAGTTATTTCTTGATTAACGCTAATCGGCAAGTAAAAGTTACGAGTATCCTCTATCGTATTTTAGTTACAGGCCAGCTTATCCCCTGATTAATGCGACTCAGATATTGTGAAATTCGTATGAGTAGTTACGGGTGACCTTAAGTGGCGGTTAGTCTACTTGACAGTTTAATTGTCGATGTTGAAACAGGCCCTTAATAGGAAAATTGTATTAGTAAGTCATTAGGTATTTGACTTAGAAATTATCCATATTCAAAATTACCATTCTCGCATATAGTATTTTTTGTATGAATAGAAATAATACTGACTGACAGCCTTGTTAGTTTAATGATCGCTAAGCGCGACTGCTGAGCATGACTTTCTGGGTTCGTATCTCGGGTCAGACAGTGTAACTGGGTTTTTCCATTAAGTAATCCTCAGCAGCAGCACGGTGTCTGGATTTGTGCTCGGTTGATGGCAACAGGCTCGCCCCCTACTGAATTGGGGCCTATAACATAACTGGCGCAATATGGGTGTACTATATGTCTACCTCTGTCTATTCCTTCTGGGAATAAAGGCGTGAAATTATGTTTGGAAACAATACTTTGGTTCTCCCCCGATTCAAATATCTTGTAAACAAAATCTAGTCTACTAAGGTAGCAACACCTTTTACTAGCTCGACAAGAAACTTGTCTAATACAGAAAAAGCATTAGTGAACAGGGTAAACGGTTTTTCGTTCCGAATGGGCCCCAGAGGGCATGAGTCGGCATCGGTTTTCCAAAAGGTTGTGCTTTTAATGCGTGTTTGGACCTATTATCTATAAAAGTGGAATTTCCTGGCTGTCCGCTTGTAATTAATGTTGTTGGGCGAGATTTTTAGTGTATTGAACGAATCTGTGGACTGAAATTGAGTTTATTTTTTCTCTCAGCTTGCCATTATTCTCCTAGAGGAAAGGTAAGCTACTGCTATCTGCTATAATGCGTACAAATATCGCTAAATATAGCTATTTTTAACGTTATTTTTCGTAGTCTAATATTTTTTTTTTCAACTTAACGGATAATCAAAATTAGCCAGTTATGTCTTAAAATGACGAAGGTATTTAATTAATTGTATAAAATTTTAAGATTTTGTTCTTGCTTTGTACCCGTTACGGGGAAACAGGTGTGTATCTGTACCTACACCTTCATAGTGTCGATACGAGATATAGAATTTATATCCTCTGACTACGGCTCTCGGCCTCAACAAACTATAGCCATACCCTCTTGCACGGCGTTCGAACGCAGCTACAAATTATCCTTCTACCCACAAATACATCAGCCCTCAGTATTTGATTCGGCCAATTTGTTAACAAGACGAATGGCCTATTGTTTCCACGTCTACCGCGCTATTTGTTGAGAATTTAATGTAAGGACGGTTGTGTAGTTCTGTTTGTGGTGTAGACATTCTTAATTCTAAGTGTTAGAAATAATACGAAGTTTGTGAACATTGTGCGTGAGTGAGTACAATGACGAACCAGCTATGCTATTCTGAAACACTAACATAATCTCGCACGTCACCTCGCTATGCGCTAGTGTCTTCGATCAACAATATGCTAGATTAAGGATCAAGGACAAAATCATAAGCATAAGTGGCAGAGAAAGTAGGCACTGTTAACTTCTTAATGTTGGCTACGATTGGAGCTTACTAACTTCAAATAAGACCACAAAATTATTAGTGCTCCTATTTCTCGGGCCGTTTTTGAAGCGTTGATCGGTAATCTAGTACATTGTTGATCGAAGGCTAGTGACGAATTTCACCTTGGATTTAGAAGTGAGTTCGTAAGTGATGTCTTTAGAATAGCACGCTTGGAGTCGCAAATAGGCTCTGCGTCTATTGCATGGGACTGTGATAAGTGGAAAGTGAGTGTCTCCCGTTGAATGAGCATACGTCTATGTGACGCGACTTCGTGGATTACAGATATGATCGGTAAGTACTTGTTATTGACAATACTTACATTTTTTTCTGACTGGCCTGTTGGTCTAGTGGTTAGTGACGCTGACTGCTAAACCGGAGGTCGTGGGTTCGATTCCCACCCAGGACAAATCTTTGTGTGATGAGCATAATGATTTGTTCTGTGTCTGGGTGTAAATTATCTATTTTGTGTATGTATTTAGAAATATTTAAGTATGTTTATCAGTTGTCTGGTTGCCATAATACAGGCTCTGCCTAGTTTGGGATCAGATGACCGTGTGTGGGCTGTCCCAAGATATTATTATTATTATTATTTTTATGCTCACTTGTATTACTTTAGTGAACCTGCGGCTACAAAGTCATTTCGTATCAAAGGACCAAGATAATGATTTATTGAAAACCTTCGTAATTGAAAGAAATTGTCACTAAAAGTGACAATTTCTTTCAATTGGCTGGTTGCTATTCGACAAATTAGTAATTTTTGTTTGTAATTTAACAAGAACTGAACTGAATTCTTGTTCAGGTTATGGTTATGTAAATTACAAAGCATCTGCATTGGACATTCTTTAATATACTGACAACTTTTTTGTACTTAATAACTATATCAAATTTTTCTTGTATACACACAAAACGGCATTCAAATAGCTATTACATATCGGTCATTTTACACATATCGTTAAAATCCCGCAATAACATCGCGGGCCCCTATAACGTACATCGCGACATCACAAAGGAGCCAAATTGATTTTATAAAAGCAATTATAACGTTCACACGGGACGATTTGCAATTAATTTGTGTGCTCAATTGATTTTGATTCAATTATTAAAATTGGATTTCGAAGAATTAATTTTTTGGAATGAATATTAAATAAAAAGCGGTTTGTTTTGTTTGTTGTACGCTAACAATGTTGGCAATTAGCTGACGCAAAAAAACAATTGGTAAAGTTGATTTATATTTCGTAGTTTTTTTTATTGAATTGCAGAGGTAGGTTATAAAAACTAGATTTATTATAGTGGAGGTATTAACAATGATGAAGAGATTTTTTTTTACTAGTTGGGTTGCATTAAAACTACCTCAATGGGAGACGGTACTATAGGTTCATGTAGCATCCTAGGTAGACGAATTAAATCCTGGGCAGTTAGTACTGATACCAATCTAAAATCTAGACTAGCTTGTCAGATTGCTAACGGATCCAGATTTTTCCACAGGTAATTTTAGCTGTATGACTGCCTCGTTGGTCTAGTGGTCGCTAAGTGCGACTGCTGAGCAAGAGGTCCTGGGTTCAAATCCCGGGTCGGGCAAAGTGTTACTGAGTTTTCCATTAGGTAATTCTCAGTAGCAGCACGGAGTCTGGATTTGTGCCTGGTTGATGGCAATAGGCTTGCCCCCTATTACATTGGGACTTACAACATAACTGGCGAAATGTGGGTGTACTATATGTTCACCTCTGCCTACCCCTTCGGGGAATACAGACGTGAAGTTATGTTATGTTTTATGTTAATTTTAGCTGTATAAACTCATAATCACAAAATAGACGGAAGTCATGTATTTTTTCCATCCAAACATACATTTTTAATTATATTACTAATACGTCTGTTTCTTGGAAATAAAATATATCAATTGATTCAAACAAGTATTGTTTTAAGGCATTCAAGTTCGACTCGCCACTGAAAACACTTGAGAAAATCTCAAATTTAATCAAGGCGATGAATGGGTAAACTTCTGTTAATTAGATTTTAAACGATTTCATTTCCGTTTTACGCACTCCTTTAGGTCAATTATCGTGACTTGAGACGTTCAAGAGCGGTGCAATAGCGATGCGTTATCGATAAAAACGATATTCGTATAGGTTAAACACTTGACACGTCTTAGCACATTGTATACTGTATACTTACATGTATCTGGTAGATACATAACTCGCCTAAAAACGCCATGGAACTGAGTCCGAAACTTATCGATACTAGATTAGACTATTATTATTACCATGAACGAAATATAAACCGCCATAAAACTCGAACTCAAAAGTGAAAAGGAATAGATATTCACTTCACTTTACATAAGCGATGTTGAATTTGGCGCCAAATCCTATGCGTTCGGTTTGTTTAAAGTTTTAGCATTGAAACTATTAACAAAGCACTACAAGAGCATCCTCTTAAGTACTTTTTTGTCTGAATTAGTCAGTGAAAATTTGTTAGATTGTATCACAAACACATCGCTATTCTACTGCTCGATAACGTCTTCAGTTACGATAATCGACCTTCTTGATACAGCTTTAAGCGTTGCGTAAAAACGCAATCAAAACAGTTTTTAATAACTTAAACTAGGTCGCTCTAACACGCATCGTGGGGCAGCAAATTACGTAATTTGTTAAGTGTAAAAATAGTAAATAGTGAGCTGCAATTTGTTTGCAATTAATAGCGGTCAAATGTAAAAACTGCCGTGTTGGCAGTATTTAATTACTTTATGAAAAATAACTGTAACCGCGTAACTCAGAGACATTTAATAAATACCTTAACGATCATTAAGTATACGTTCCCTTCGTGAAATTCTTACTTAGTGACAGTTTAAGTTACCATTAACGTCTTTGGGTGCGGCGGTTAGTATATTATGTTACGATTATATTTTTTAAATGAATGTTTTGTGGGTTTAGTGGTCAGTGCGAACCATGCGGTCCTGGGCTTTAGTCCCTGGTCGGGCATACATATATATCGATTAAGTAAATGTTAGAATTAGTATGGATTCTGGAATCATGCTCGATTAATGGCAATAGGCTCGCAATTACATAGGTCCAATAATCGGTAAAATGTGGGCGCAATATTCACATCATAATAAGTATTTAAATAACAGTTTCAGGTAAAAATACCGAAAAATATTGTCAACATTTGTAGCATAAATAAATAATTATTAAATTAAACCAGATTATAGAGGTATAATTCCGCTTGACAGCCCGTTTACATGTCACCGGTGTACGATCCGTTTTTAATCGCGGATTTGCGTGAGCCGTACCGTAGGCAACAGAAGTAGCATACTAACGTTTAAACTATTGCGTTGCATGATGATACGAAAATTAAATTTGTTAATTTCCATGTTAAAAATTAATTTTAGAAGTAGCATAACAAACAAGGGACATTGAAAGAAATGTACATCAATTCAAGTTATAGTATCAAAATTATAAGAGAGTCCAAAATTAAATAATGATCTGAGAATTTGGTTTTTCATAAACTTTTCCTGTCAAAATAATATGTTTAGAAATATAAATGTTTAGCTAATTTTGTTTCACACATACATACCTACATAAAATCACACCTGTTTCCCAGAGGGGTAGGCAGAGACCACGGATTTCTATTTGCTAGTATAAGAAAAACATCAGTGCCCAACACACAACCAACTGCGGCACTGATAGCCGAGTGGTTTGACCGTTGGACTGCCAGGTCAAAGGTCGCAAGTTAAACACCGGCACGGCAGGAGATTTTTCGGTGCGTAAAGCCATGTCAGAGGCCTATAGGCGGTTTAAACTCTGACACCAGGTTGTTCATCAACCATACGATAAGAAAGAGATAGCATAAAAGCTAACAGACTTACGCCGGTCTATAGTCGCTTACTCATAATGTATGTATGTTATAGATATTCGCCACACAATAGAAAATAAAAAAAACGCAAACTCATATATTTTACTGGGACAATCATAATTTTAGTTGTACGTAAAAACACTTTTTTTAATATCAAAAGCCATTTCAGTCTTCAACAATTCGCTGCGGATTGCCCCAGAATCGCTCGTATTTTTTATTTTACATTCCGAGAACAATGTGGATATTCCACAGTTTTTGTACCGTACCATTGTCAGATGCATTATATCTGTATCAGGTCATTCGGTCACACTGATCCTACACACAATCCATAGAATAAACAAGCGACGGCTCGTGAGCGCTCCATTCATCACAGACCGTATTCGTTTCTAGTATGAACTACCAAAATACACCGATTGAAACTACTTTATTTAGGCACACGACGACCATTGACATTTTAGTGAAGGCCAAAAAATGTTGGTCCTTTGGTCCGCCGCAATGGATTTGCTTTTCGTCGTGTGGTCCTTTGAGGCGTGGTGGTAATGGTGAAGGTCAAAGCTAAGTGATTGATCATCAGAAGGAAATTGTAGTTAAGTCTTGAACTGAGCACCTTCGTCTTGGTCTTGTCAGTTGAACCTGTCGCCGATTTTAGAAATATTTTTCTAGTATATTTCTTCGAGATTTTGTGGAATCGTTCAGTGGCAAAAACTAAGATTTAATGCGCAAACTTATGCCGGTGGCGGCAATGAGATGACTGAATCAATTTAACAAACAAGTTAACATAATTATAGTTATATATGTATGTAATGTATTTTCTACGGTACCTATATTCATTTTTATTCTGTAAAAGACCAGCCCCCCTAGACAAGTGGCAAAATGCTTGACGAATAGAAATCAAATAGAATAAAAATTAAATGGATTTGACATACATATGTCATCGATAACATAGTCGAAACATTATGTCATCCCCAAACATTTCTCATTCTATTCTATTTCTATTCGTCAACCGTTTTGCTACTTGTCTAGGGTAGATTGGCTGACAGGCTGACTTTAAATTTTCTTAATTATTTACCAGTTATTAATACTTATAACTAATATTGAAATATTCTATAAAAGTTTAGCCTAAACATTATAGTAGGAAATATAACAGTAAAACTTTACTTAACCATGAAATAATACATTTGCGTCAAACGCTACCACGCGGGTTACAATCGTAAGCCGCAAGGGAGCGGTTGAGAGATACATTCTCGTCATTATGTAGTTAACCAGATGTGACCGCTGCGCATGCGCGATACGTCCAAAACTTTCAGATGAAAAGTGCCTTATTTATTCAATTAGTACCCCCACAAAATCACTTAGAATCGATAGACGGAATGTACTTGATTATACACCATGTAATATGTAAAATGCTAGCGAAATTTGGTTGTACATAATATTATACATCTCTGCCTTTTGCTTCAGAACAAAACAGGCGTGATATATCATTGATCATCATCATCCGGAAGACGTCCACTGTTGAAAAAAGGCCTCTCCCTTAGGAGAGGGGGGGGGGGGGTGCCATAATCACCACGCTTGCCAAGCGGCTTGGGGATGCAGAAGACGCTGCTGCCCATCTCCTGGATTTTCCCTAAGTCGCCGTCGCTTACGACACCCACGGGAGGAAAGGGCGTGGTCAATTCTAGGCCGGGTACCACTCTTAAATAATAGCTATACCTCCAATATATTCATTTTAAGGTTGGTACAATGCCGCTCTTAGCATTCAAAGTGATTTTTTTTACACAACTTTAAGATGGTCAAAACGTATGAAAATAATTCAACGTTTACAGAAGGAAACAGGTTTTTTTTTGTTTTTTTTTAAAAAAAACGTCGCCCCACACTAGGAATTTCTCCTGTATCGTGGGTGCGTTTCACAAACATGAAATATCACATACACAAACACCCAGACTCGGGATAATATTATTTAATTTCCCTGAACCTGTGACATTAGTTGCAGATTTAAACTCACTGCTTATTATTAACGCTTCTACGTGCAGACTAGCGATTGTCATCTTATGAGATTAGATGAGAATAGTTTCAAAGAAGTCTTAAATTAAAGACTGCAATCAACCTTTATTTCTTGCACTCTACATACCGACTTAACGAATCGTTTCATAGAAATAACATTCACTCTAGTCATTTCACTTGTCATCATTCGTCATATACGACATACGACAGTGAAATGTCACCTACATAAAACCTTCGAATCGGAGCATACGTTGCAGAAAACCTTCGATTCGGAAAATTGCAGAAATCCTTCGATAATTCGGAATAATTCGGAACATATACTGCAGATAATTCTTTGCCAACATTACGACGATAAAAAACATAACATAACATGTCTCTAGTCCCCGAAAGGGTAGGCAGAGGTGTACCTATGGTAGTACACCCAAATTTTGCCAGTAATGGCATAGGTCCCAATGAAATAACGCGAGCCTATTGCCATCAACCGGGCACAAATCCAGACTCCGTGCTGCTATGTTAATGTTTTAGTTGTAAGAATTTACTGTGTGCATACGACTCTTTGTGTACCAAAACACAACACGAATACAATTTAAAGTGTCGAGCGATAAAACAAACATTAAATACTGACTTCCAGTCTTTGTAATTAGTTGGTCAGAACAAAATACCTTAGCTTCAGCACCCAGATTAAATCTGTAATCAGAGCAATTTAATCAGTTGTAATCTCCGTCCCGTGGTTCTATTACGGTCTTATTTCATTTGTGCATAGATCCTGTCTCTTAGGCTATATTAGTTCGTTGGTAGTCGGGAGGGAGATGTATAAACAGTTAGTTTGTATTAAGTTCTTTGCTCTGGCTATGTTTTCGCCCTTATTGTGAGGAGCGACAAGAATACCAATTAACGTTTTTTGGGGTTATAGACTGTTTGGCTGCTTTTGGAGTTTGTTTTTGGTCCTTTATGGACTATACTTTCGATCCGCGGATCTTATCTTCATTCAGAAGTTATTTTTTGTATTGTGAGTGCGTTTCACATACCTACATTAAACATATCAATTAAATTAATATATGTTTTAATATTAAATAATTAAGTAGAATATTTCTCGTGCAGAAAACAAAATTAACGTCCCTCTGCGGCAGTGGAGAAGGCTAAATACTTGTCCACTTTGCTAATTGAGTCATTAACATTGTTGACAAATTAAATTAATATTGTGTGGACTGAGAATTAACAGACCATAATCCCTATGTTTATTTCTGTGTCTCTTAATTCACTCGTCTAAAGTGTGTTCTAGCTTTTAAAAAAGGTAATCAGATTTTCGAGTCCATATATAACTAACCCACTCTAAAAATAAAAAAAGCAAGAAGGATAGAAAATTTTTTATCACATGAAGAATTAATACTAATTACATAATATATTAGAAGAAGAAAATTAAAGGAATAGAAAAAGACCAACATCTCAGGGTGCACTGGACGGACTTAGGTATCGTCACTCCTACTCGCCAGATACATCACTTGTTTTTTTCCTTATTTTAAAGCCATCGCCCCACAATAGGGATTTCTTCTGTACCGTGGGTGCGTTTCACAAACATGAAATATAACATACACAAACATCCAGACTCAAAACAAACATCTGCAGATCACACTATTTTTTGTCTCGAGCGAGAATCTAATTCGTAACCCTTAGCGCTGCAGTCCAATCGCTTAGCCAATACGCCAAGGTGTTCGAATATTGTAAATCCATAAGTACGCATAGTATCCACGTATTATATACGCATTAACGCAGGAGAATTAGCTTGTAGTCTGTTCACCTGCGACTCGTAATTAATAGCTACCCATTGTCCATTACATCGGTGCAACGACACGCCTGGGAATTATCGCGAGTATCTCAAGCTATATCGCATTGTGGCGGATAGGGACCGCTCGTAATTCATTCTTGTGTTGAAAAGCTTTTCTTCTTGTTCTTATCGTATGGTTGATGAACAACCTGGTGTCAGAGTTTAAACCGCCTGTAGACCTCTGTCATGGCTTTACACACCGTTGAAAAATCTCTCAGGTGTGCCGGTTTCCTCGCGATGTTTTTGAAAGCTTTTTATTACTAGGAAAAGTTCATGTTTTAACGCAGATACCGTAGTCATAGCGCTTGATTGAGGTGGATGATGTGAGAAGCCTCTGGGTCTTTATTCCTTACGAGATTTTGTCCGTGCGTCGTCTGCGTAAAAAATCCGTGATTAAAATTGTATTAAATCATTTATTCATAAAAAAAATTATGTGTAAAGCCTATGTTCACCATGAAGTTTCATTCTAATTGTTGGTGAAAGAATATTTGGATATCTGACAGCCGGTTCTAAAGATTACCTTCTACATACAAATAAAGAAAGTTTACTTCTTTATTTAAGAATGAAGTAGATTTGATTATGTATGAAGTTTAACTTATTGTCTTAGTCTTTGCCACAATATTGAAAGACAACCATTTACGGAACTTCGAGGTAGATTTGGATGTTAAGAAATAGAGATCCGTGGTTACTTTTGCTTTTTGGTTTCCTCTAGAAAACGCGTGGAATCATGAAAGTATTTAAGCAGTTTTCAATAAATTAATTCGACAGTAGGACATTATGTTTATGCAACATTGAAATATATAAGGTGTAAAGACTGTTCTAGACAAGATTTCTTAATTATCCAAAAGAAAATAATAATTATGTATAAAGGAATGTAACAATAGTATCTATTCATTATTACATAAATTCGTTAAAGCCAGAAATTAATTTAACAAAAGACACGTCGTTCCGCTACCAATGGATCCAGAAATTCTTCAGTAAACGTCTGAAATAGGTTATTTATAGAACACATTGTTAATCTCGCGATTGTAGCTCTTGTGAATGAGAACGAATCTTCCAATTATGAATATAACAGTTCGGAATGAATACATTCGATAAAATAACATCAGAAATGAGATCGGGTTGCCTCTATTCGGAAATCAATTTTATCGACAATAAACCCAACTCTATATCGTCTAGGGTGGCCGCGATGGGAGTAGGGGTGTCGATTTAATGTCTGTCTATGTCGATATTTTGAAATTATTTTTGTTGTATTGGAATGTTTTGTGATATTGTTGGACGTTTAATATTAAGTTAGGTTTATAGATTCACTGGTTAGTGATGTGTTTATTGTTATACAGTGAAATACAAATCCACTCGTATTTTATAGCACAGAATATTACCAATAATTTGTATTGGTTTCGTCATTTTAAGTTATCTTATTGGTTAGGTAAGGTTTTTTAGTTCTTATATAATTTTAGCTTTGCCCGCGGCTTTAAACCAATTAGAGGGTTGGTTTTCAAATAAGTAGTATATGTCCTTTTTCGGGTCTTAAACTTTCTACATGCCAAATTTCACCAAAATCCGTCCAGCAGTGGTGAAGGTGTGACAGACAGATAGACAGTCAGAGTTACTTTAACATTTATAATATTAGTATGGATAGTATAGTATAGTATGGAAATAAAATAATAGAAAGTACCTTATTTAAATTAAGCTATTATTAAAAGGAACTAAAATAAGCTACGCCTAAATAAAATTATATTCGATAGCAGTAAGATTTATAAAAACCTTATCAATTTATTTTTAACAAGAAATACAGAGTACTCTTCAGTGATTATCATTTACAATAAAAATACCAAGTTAATTGCATTAATATAAAACTGAATTGCGAACAAAGAATAAAAAAACAAGTTCCATTGCAGTCTGGGTATCTCTTAGATAAGACAGTGTTCCACAGAACGGTCCCCCGACTGTGATGGAACTTGTTTTTCACTTTTTAGTTAGTTTTTGTCATGGCAGTCATGTTTTTCAATATTTTTAATTAGATTTTTATTTTATTTTTCATTTTTTATAGCCTATGTTATTCGCGATGGTGTAAGGATTCTAACGACACTCCATACATTAAAATCGGTTCAGGCATTCAGAAGTTATGGTAGAATAAAGAAACTCACGTACACACATACTTACATACATACATGAACCCTGAAAACGTTACACTCCTTTTTTTTGGCAGTCGTGTAAAAAGTAGGATGACTGTCTCGTTGGTCTAGTGGTCGCTAAGCGCGACTGCTGAGCAAGAGGTCCTGGGTTCAAATCCCGGGTCGGGCAAAGTGTTACTAAGTTTTCCATTAGGTAATTCTCAGTAGCAGCACGGAGTCTGGATTTGTGCCCGGTTGATGGCAATAGGCTCGCCCCCTATTACACTGGGACTTACAACATAACTGGCGAAATGTATGTGTACTATATGTTCACCTCTGCCTACCCCTTCGGGGAATACAGGCGTGATGTTATGTTATGTTATGTAAAAAGTAGGACTGAAACGTCTTGATCATGCTAGTGTCGCAATAGAACATAATTAAACGCCAATACGATGGCAAGTCGCTCAGCATAAAAAATACAAGAGCATTTTTTCAATTCTATAAAATTTAATCTCTCGCCGAGATAAATCAATTTCCTAGTAGTGCTGCCTCGTTTCCTGACAATTGGTATTATGATTGTTGGAATTACATTTGAGTCTGGACCGAAGAGAGAAATAAATTTTAGTTAAGCTACAAAGTTATGAGTAAAGAAAATATGTATGTTTGAATATAGTATCAATAGCCAACTGACTTGACTGCCTCTTTAGTCTCGTGGTCGCTAAGCGCGACTACTGAGCACGAGGTCCTGGGTTCGAATCTCGGGTCGGACAGTGTTACTGGGTTTTTCCATTAGGTAATTCTCAGTAGCAGCGCAGAGTCAGCATTTGTGGCGAGTTGATGGCAATAGGCTCGCTCGCTAAAACATTAGGACCTATAATATAACTGGAGAAATGTGGGTGTATTATATACCTCTGCTTATCCCCTCGAGGTCCAGTCTGTTATGTATTCTAATTCTATTATTTGCTTGACAAATTCCTCCCACAAACTGATTTTCAAATAGTATATTTTTCTTATACCTATTAATCTTATAATTCTTTAATATCTTAACTGTATCAATGCAGAAAGCAAACCCCTTTAAAACACTGAACCAGAAAATAAGCAAAAATGTTAACTGTTTTCTACTTTGTTGTAAGAATTTTTTATTCAGTAGCTTAAAATCATAAAATAGAAGCCGATTATAAACATGATTTAAAATTTCAAATCCTTTTGGCACATCTCGATTTACTTCTCAAAGTAGCACTTGATTGAATTGCAGAGGCTGACAATCCGCTTTGGGTTGCAATTCCTACAGCGGGACCAACATTTGCTTGGCCCACAAATGTTTGTTCCACGTTTGAATGCGATTTGTGTTTGAGACCGGCTTCGACACTGATCTAGTTGGCTACTGCAAAGCTAGTTGTTAGGAACACTGACTTTCAATTGTTTGTTAGACAATTTACGTTTATGATTCCCTAGTACTTTTTGTTAAAGATAGGATCATAATTTCAGTATGTGAAGGTTGGTTTAGACATTTCGTTTCGAAATAGGATTATTAGTTCTTTGTATTTATACTACCTTCTATACTATACTTTTATTATTAAAACTAAAAATATATACAAACAAAAAACATCAAATAATTATGCATCAAAATATTCCTCCTCATCACTGTCGACTGGCAGGGTTCCCAAAAGGCTGGCGGCATTGCCACGTTGAATGGCAATGCTAATTCTTTGGCCGAAAAACAAACCAGCCCTTTGGTCACGTGAAGAGTCGACCAACCGTTTAGATATGTCTCTAAATAAGAGACGCGCACTCGGACCCCATGACCCGAGTGTTTCGACCCCAAACGGCTCAAAAATATAATTACCAATTAAGTTATTATACTTCCGCCGCTTGAGAGTCTCCGCAGCTGCAGCTGCAGCGCCAGAGTAAACCGATGTACTGGAAACATGAGATGGCGCAAGGGTGTCGACACACGTTGCGTCCCACACCAAAGGCCTACCCAATTTCCAAGGCATCAAAGACATACCGTCTGGTCTCTTCCCATCGTCACGTACCAAGCCATTTGGTTCTAATATAGCTGGTACGCCGGCGGTGACAAGAGCTCGACGAATAATGTCATTTAAATTTGCGTGCCGCGGTATGCGACCAGCGCTCCTGGCGCAGGACAGGCCATGGCGTCCGAGGCTGTCGACAGCTTCACCACAGTGACACCGGTGAGGAGCAACACAGGGTGTACCTAGACGCAAACTGGTGGCAATCCGGAAAGTGTTGTCATCCAGCATCGTTCCTATGCTGGACGACGGAAGTGCTTGCAGCCAAAGACCCGACTCCCATTCACCCACAGCCAGCAAACGCGCACGCTCTGTAGTGTTGATTGACGTATTAATTAATTGCTTCCGTGTCAACCTACAGAGCGGCTCATCCCACTGACGTTGGGACGAAAGTTTGTCGGGTAAATCCGTATTCGGGCAAGCTATTTTCCAAGCATTCACTGCGTCAGTCATGCACAGTACCTCGAAATCAACCAGCGAAGTGGCTAGAATATTTCTGGTTAATTTTTCAGTACTGTGGACCGACGACAGAAAAGCTGGTAAACTTAAACTACTAACTTTACGGACACCCAAACCACCTAATCTAATAGGTAAAGTGGCTTGAGACCACGCTCGGTCGTCTATAGCCACATTAAGAATTTTAGTAAGGGTGTTCCGTATAATTTGGTCAATTTTTTCCAAAAGGTTCGCATGTTTCCATAGTTGGGAAGAGCGAAGATAATATGTAAATTTTGGGCCAAAACAACAATAACGAATTAAAGTAATGGCCGAATGTATGCTAATTTCAGAAAATCTTTCAGAAATTGCATTAAAATTTTGAATTTTTTCTTCAACAAAATTTTCATAAGAGTCTTCTAAAATCGGGGACCCTAGGAGGCGCAAAGATGATTTGTTTGTAATTTGAATTTGTGGAGCAACCGAAAGAAATTTGTTCAAAGTCGATAGTCTGTCTGTAATGTCCGGTATGTAAATTTCGCATTTGGAATAATTTAAATCTAAACCAATAGAAACAAATTTCTCTTTTAAAAATTTTAAATCTTCAATAACTGTGTTTACGTCGCCTCCCAGAGTTCCATCATCCAAATACCAAACATTAAATTTAGAATTTAGTTGTTGAATAATCGGGTGGATTGCTAAACTAAAAATAACTGGCCCGAGCGGATCTCCTTGTTGGCATCCAACTGCAGATTCTAAAAGATTATCCTTATAGACTAATTTGGAGGGCTTTTTGTAGCATTGCCAAAGGTAACTGTAAATTTTGGGTACTTCATTTTTTATTCCTGCCAACAAGGTGTCTCTATTTACGGAATTAAAAGCATTTTTAATGTCAACCTTAAGTATGACCTCGCCTTTTCCTGAATTTAAAAATGTCGAAAAAGCATGTACAGCAGCCTCACAGCCCCCCTTCGAACCGAAGCCTAGCTGTAGGGGCTGAAATTTGCTGGATAAAGACTCACTGTAGTATCTACAGCAAATTTTGGCTGCTGTACGCCGAAAAGTGGTGCCTACGGCAATGGGACGAATGCCACCATCCCTTTTGCGAAGGGCGCAAAGATTGGCCCCATACAAAATGTCAATGATGGCTTCGTTCACATTGCCGGATAGCATTAAATTGATCAAAGCCGTAAGCTCCTTCAAAAGCGTCTCACCAGCTTCCCCGGCGCTAGGGCACGTCAGATCTTTTAAATGTTGCGGTGTCAAGCCGTCGAGGCCACCGGCGGAGCCGCTCTGGAAAGAGCCTATGGCTGTGATCAAATGCTGAGCTGAAATTTGCAAGGTATTAAAATTGGGATCTGGAGCATCGGGAAAGGAAAGGTCATCCCTTGGTGCTGGATGTTTGCTCTCCAAAGCAGTGAGTGTATTTGGAGAGCAAGGCGCGACCACATCACTGCTGAATAGGATTCTAGCCGCTCCCCTAATATCACCTTCGCTTAGCTTAGATTCTACAAGTTGCGAATGGCCTCTTGGCAAGAGGGGATTTGAAGCTGGGAATTTCGTGTCAAAAGATAAATTTTCATTAGAACAATTGTCCTTAAGTCGAGTAGTAAGAGTTTTTTTGTTAGCCGAGTTTTTTTGTATGTGGAGAATTCTGTAAGTGAAGGTGAGTAATTGTTCCCAAGCACTCACGGAGTTCTCTTGAGTTGCAAGACGTACACATCGTGCCAAATGTAGAGCAACTGATGGTCTTGCACCTCGAGGAACTCTCTTTAAAACGGGCACAGAATTTTTTAATTTTGATATCCTTTGCCAGAACGGTAAACTAGAGGGGGTCGATGTTATGGGCGTAGGATCAGGGCTAGAGGGCGCATTTTGGGATTTGTGAACTTTCCCGAAATGCACCCTCAAACCTCGGTTACCTTTAAAAAATCGTGCTTGGGGACAATAGGGGCATCTCACCAGCGATGGGGCAGGTTGACTAGCACTTTCCGGATCACCACCAGCATTGAAACTCATAAAATTAAACTTATTTTAAGCTAAAATAATTATATTTAAATAACAAAAATTACAAAATAACAAAAATATATTAAAAAAAAGTATGGCGCACGCTTGGAAAGGTATTAGGCCAATGACGCAGCGTTAGCCTTCAGCAAATCCGGAGCTAGCTCGCTGCGTTGCCCGGGTGATTCTTGATGACGGATCAGTGGAGCACCCTTGGCGTTCTTACCGACGGCTTCAGATCGTCGCCGATGAGTGTCCAGGTCGAAGCTGCTACCCCTTCCTTATGTTATCTTCTAGCTGCGCACTCTAGGCAAATTCATTGGTAAAGGAGCTGTATTCGCAGCTGCCTGCGATTCCGCTGAACATTTTGTTTTATTTATTATATTTTAACACAATTTAAACACTGAAGCTTCCATGGGTATACACGGTAAATACAATTTGCACCAAATATTTTCACGAATATTACCAAATATTTTCTCGTAATTTGATTGACATTGACGTATGTATAGGATTAGATTTTAACATAGGTAGTACGCCCCAATTTGTCATGGCCAGCCGGGGCGTAGCAGCCGTAGCTGTGCTACGCCGTAGCGTTACGCTTGTAATGGCTGATGAGGTTTAGTTATTAAAAGGTTTTTTAGATTACGTAATTGTAATGTATAGAAATAATTGTATTGTAATAAATAAAAATATTGATATTGTTTACATAATATTGAATATATTAAGTAGCGATCTGTGATGAAAACTGCAGTGAGAAAAGCATGGTAATCAAAACTAATTGTTTCTTTGTAGGTGTGAGAAATTACTTGGACCTGCTGTGAGACAGATATGGGCTAGTGCAATTTATTATTTAGGACGTATATTATGTAAGTACACTAGAAATTTTAAATGATGCTTATAATCGGCTTCTATTTTTATGACTTTAAGCTTCTGAATAAAAAATTCTTACAAAGTAGAAAACAGATTTTTTTTTGCTTATATTCTAGTTCAGTGTTTTAAAGGTTTTTGCTTTCTGCATTAATACAGTTAAGATATTAAAGAATTGAATAGGTATAAGAAAAAAATATATTCGAAAATCAGTTTGTGGGAGGAATTTGTCAAGTAAATAATAGAATTAGAATACTTAACAGACTGGACCTCGAGCAGATAAGCAAAGGTATATAATACACCCACATTTTCCCAGTTATATTATAGGTCCTAATGTTACAGCGAGCGAGCCTATTGCCATCAACCCGTCACAAATCCTGACTCCGCGCTGCTACTGAGAATACCCCTATAACACTTATTTGAACCTGGAAATGGTATCCAGCACTCATGATCAGCAGCCGCGCTTAGCGACTACAAGACCACCGAGGCTCAAAGAAATTAATTATTCGGTATTATTAGAAGCAGGTGGACCGACGATATCGTCAGAGTTGCGGGCAACCGGTGGATGCAAATGGCAAGTTGTCGTTCATTGTGGCGTTCTAAGGGGAAGGTTTTTGTTCAACAGTGGACGTCTTCTGGCTGATGATGATGATGATTAGAAGCATTGTGGTTAGGTGTCAAGCTCAATGAATATACCTCAAATAGTGAGAGAGAACGAGAAAGAGACATTGACCCCTGAGTTTGTTTCGGTGTTTCTTCTCAGAGGTAGTCAGTTAGGAAATGCCGACGCCATCTATCTAGGTTAAAAAAAATTACGTGTAAAAGTGTTTTTAATAATTTGCAGAAAGAAAATCATTTATCAGTGTATTTTTTTGGGGGTCAACACCAAATCTACGTTCAAAACCATTTGAATTATTAAAAATGTTGCACGTTGACACTTCTTGTGGCACGTTCATTACCCAACTTGATGTTGCTACGAGGGGTTACGTTGTTAAATACAGGGAGAACATTGTGAAGCAGGCACGCCTTTAGTACAGCGTTTTTATCGCCACGCCTATTTTGAATTTCATGTATGTCATGCCATCAATCAGTTATGGAGGTATTATGGTTTTCTTTTTCGTAAATAAAATACTTATCACTATTTATTAAATGTCGGAAGTGGCCCGCTGCCTGTCAAACGACTCTTCACTTTCTTCTTTAAAAACATTACTTATGGTAGACGGTAGTAAATATTGCTATAATTGAAAATAAATTCCGGCCAATGCTTTCTGCCCACATGCAGTACCAACAGCTAATCATTTGCAACGGAAAATCTATGTCGTATTTGACTTTGATTAAAAAAGCTATTTAAATCATGCTACACAGACTTAACGTTACAATTCTACAGAAACTATGTATTCCTCTTGGATAGCGTTTTAATCGTTGCGCGGACACGGTTAAGTCTCTTAGGAATCACATCGATTCTGTAAACGTTCGACAAGTCTGTCTTTCTCTTGAGCAGTGAATTACGCGAACGATTATTCCGCTGGTAAATTCTTCTTGCACGGGTACGGAACAAAAGACTAGCAAAATAGAACCTGTTATTTATTGTACAGTGTGTGAGACTAGAAGTTTGATATATACAGCATTCGTATTGCGAAAATGTCTGATTAATTAATTAAAAATGCGTAGGACAAAGTTTCTGGCGAAATGTGGGTTTGGAATAGCTGTGAGGTACCTTTTGCTTACCCCGTCTCGAAATTTTACTTCTAGGTATGACGATATTATCATACCTACATATATTCCAAGAAGGGTGATCTTATAACATTCCAACAAATATAGCATACACGTAACTTAGGTGGGTGAAAAATTTGGTCCTTTAGGAAAGTTTATTTGGTCCTTTTGGAATTTTCTGTAAAATCGTATAGGGAGGGTAAATAAATAGCAGGGGATAGAAAACAATGGTCATTGCTCCATGACAAAAGCATACTTCGGAAATTAAAGCAAAATAATAGTTAGTTTGGTCCTTTGTCTATTATAACTATGAGTTTAATATTTATTAAAGAGTTTTAAACGGTTTGTTTCTGAATATTTTCCCGTATGTTTTGACCAAAACTTTTCAATTTATTCAACGCCAGGCTCCATGCTTTTGATTACTGCGTGCACTACTTTATAAGTTTGTGCTAGCGCGTTGTAATAGGTTTTACGATGCAATTGAATTTCGTAACAATATAAAGAACTGAATTGTTGAAGTGATACTATTAGATTTTTCTGTTGGAATTAAATGTATCAGTCGCGTCGTCATAAATGTAGGATTTATAGGTTTTCCATACGATACATATAAGTTAGTAATGTCATGCCGGTTTCTCAGAGGTGTATGCAGAAGCCACAGATTTTATTTACGTTGTTACGATCCTTGCTCTCTTTCGCTAATTTATACTTGTCATGTTTTTCACTTAAATTCGATTAAACTATCGAAAACATTAATTTTCGAGTGCTAAAATTAATTAACCCACATGAGACCAAAACTTGTAATATAGATTACTTTTCTAACTATTGATGAAGATTGAAGGTGACATTATGTAATACAATATAATATCGAAAGTAACTCAATACAATAGACAACAATTGTCCTTTGGGAAATCTAGAAACTTCGGAGTATTTTTTATCATTTTCAGAACTTCAATCCTCAATAGATTGTATTCGAAATTATTGTATAACTTATATAATACAATTATAACTTCAAGCGACGATTTTCTGCTTGTTGAGAAATTTATCTTTTTTGAAAAATAATTTTGCAGCTCCTTTTGCGCATTGTGTTTTGATAACAGTTTAGTACTGGTGAATGGCGATGAATATTTAAGTAACTGGTACTTATTTTTAATCCTTGCTCAACACTAGGTTCTCTTGGGCATTGAAAGTATTTCAGTTAAATTACATTTGTATCATTACACAGGTACATGTAACAACTAATAACATGTATTAAGTAACAAGATTCCAGTATCTCTTACTAACACATTAAAATGTGCACCCATAAAAATCTAAAGAAGCTACATACTAATTTACTTATACAGTATCACGAAATTCGGATATTTATAATTGTACATTAGCACTACACCATTTGTCTCTACCATGACTACATTGTCGCATCAGGTTAGCCTAAAGACCTAAGCCTAAGGACGTAACTGGAATAAATAAATAAATAAAATAAAAACTTATTGCCATAAATTGGATCCATACCAGAACTATCACTTTTACTTCTCACTTTCCCAGCAAAATGTAGACTATAAATTGAATAGAGAAGAGTTCCCAAAGACTAAATACAGACGGTACTAATGACTTCTTAGAAGGCATCTTCCGAAAAAGAGAATAATCGAGTATTATTTTTTCGCAAAACAACCAAAACCATATTGGAATTGCAATCTCAAAACAAACTGGCATAAATCCTCAGCCAGCCACTTGAAAATCGTTCCCTATTAGTTTTATAGGTGCGTCCATGTTTACGTCCTTATTTTACGACGCAATACGGGCGACGTCGGGTTACTATGTAGTTTTATTGAGCGGACTGCGCGCGTTGCGAAAATCAGTGAATATGGGTGAATAGGTATGATTTTGTAGTATATGAATATGCAAAAGTCGTAAGATTTACGCTGACTAAGGTATGTAGAAATCTCGTTTGAATTTATGTGTTTTCTGTAAAGTGTGTTTGGATAGTATTGTTTAAGTTACTTTGTTTTGTTTAGGTTTAATAAAGGTTGCAGGTTTAAAACTACGCTAGTTATCAATGGGAATTTTGATAACATGAGCTTTCAAAAACACCGTTGACTGATTAATATTGGTGCCCGATAGATATTAGTAGTGGTCGGCCGCTCGTGAGTGTTTTTTTTATGTCTTAAATTTATACTTACCATTGTCAAACATTAATTTCAAATAATTCTACAGTTTGGATTCAGTGTATTGAATGTAGGCATAGTTATATTATTATGTAGGCTTTTTTTTGCTAATCTGATTTAAATTTATTACTTATTTAATGCATTTTTTGTCATTTGTGTTATTTATTTTTAAATTAATTTTATTATACTTACTTGTATCCAATAAATGCCGTGCATGCCTGTATGTAACTTATTTGCACAGAATAAATTATGTATAGATTAAAAAATAGAACCTTAGTTGTAAATAAGTTGTTGGTGTGCCTTATAATAAATAAATAAAAAATAAACAAAGTGAAATTAAAACAAGACCACGTATTTTATAACTCTCTCCAGAAATCTGAATACAAATCAAATGAATCCAAAATTGTCTAATGAACTCGTACTTATTTAAAATATTCATTAAGTAAGTACCGCCTTAAACAAAGATAACGAAATGTTGTGTCTATGCAGTGGTGCTCAAACCTTTGTTTTTGCGACCTAACATAATCTTTGTGCCGTGTGGTATCCGGCCTAGAATTGACCACCCCCCGTGGGTGTCGTAAGAGGCGACTAAGGGAAAATCCAGAAGATGGGCAGCAGCGTCTTCTGTAACTGGACCACTAACACTGCGATCCCCAAGCCGCTTGCCAAGCGTGGGGATTATGGCAACTTCCCCCTTCTGAAAGGGGGAGGCCTTCGTTTAACAGTGAACGTATTCCGGCTGATGATGATGATTATCTTTGTGATGATAGGTAAAAGAATATTACAGTCATGGTTGAAAAATCAATTGCAAGCCGCGGGTTTACCAATTTATTTTATGAGTCATTATGGTCTACTGTAAGATAAGCTAATATAAAGTCCAGCTATTCTCTTAATCACGGTTGTAAAACAGAACGACCTCTGGTAGCATTAGTACTCAGTCATTTTTTTCATATTGTATAATTTAAGCCGTTCTTAGGATATAGCGATACGATATCGCTAACCGGCAAAAAAGAGTCATAACACATAAAAAATAACATAAAAGTTACTTAATAAAAATATAATATGATTATCCCGAAAATAATAAACCATATAAAAATACACATAAATAAGTTATAATTATATAAAATGTCGACAGTGCAACTCTTATAGTTTTTAAATAAAGATAAGATAGTAAATAATAAAAAATCATAAAAGTTGTTATTTCTCAAAATAGCTGTTTTTGTGTTATGCCACTTTTTTGCCGGGAAGCGATTTTTTTTAATGACATGTAGAATCGTAAGTTCCCCGTAACCGATAGAAATGTGTATAAATTATTTAAGTACAAGACATTGTTTAGTATTTTGTTCGATACTCAAGAAAAAATCAAGTATCGGCAAACCGATTCTAAAATTTAAATCCACATCACACATCCTCGCCGATTTATTTCACTCGTTTACGGCGCGGCGCGTACCGAAGGAATTGGTCCTTTTGTCTGTCGTAATGAAAAAGGTTGACAATCACTGGTGCTGTTCGAGACTGGGTGCAATATCAAAGGACGTTTTGAAAATTTTAATGCGAATTCTTTAGAACGTCGATGTTTTGTATTGAAGCGACCAGAATTGTATTGAAAGAATTAAATGAAAAGATTAATTGAATTGTTTGTTGTAAACGAACTATAAAAGAAATATTATGTTTTCTCTGAAGGGGTGGCTAGAGGTGTTCTAATGCACACCCATTTCTCGATCACTTATTAACTGTAAATATTTCTAAATTTTATTATTATTATTATTTTATTTATTAAGTGTATATGAAACTTATATACTAAAACAATGCCCCACCAAATATAACCTAAAGTAAACAGTTAATAATAGGTTATTTTTATATAAAACACTCAAGGTGTTATTAAAATGTCCGGCCTGTGATTCTAACAAAGGCGTCACTTTAACCGTAATACGTACACATATTTATAATTATATTTGTTTAACAATTGCCAATTGACTGCCTCGTTGGTCTAGTGGTCGCTAAGCGCGACTGCTGAGCAAGAGGTCCTGGGTTCAAATCCCGGGTCGGGCAAAGTGTTACTGAGTTTTCCATTAGGTAATTCCCAGTAGCAGCACCGAGTCTGGATTTGTGCCCGGCAGATGGCAATAGGCTCGTCCCCTATTACAATGGGACTTACAACATAACTGGCGAAATGTGGGTGTACTATATGTTCACCTCTGCCTACATACAGGCGTGATGTTATGTAATGTTTTGTTGTAAGTGTTTTAAGCGATAAGTACTAAGTTAATTTATAAATAGACTCGTGTTTAAAAGAGTATTATGAACGGTAGAAGTGCTTTCCTTAAGACATAATAAAAATCTTCGTCGTACCGAGATTCAATGAAATTTCAGCTTTGAAAACTTACAAATTTAGTTACAGTTACAGAATATTCAAATCACTATTATGCTTCGAATAGTTAGTAACTTTGTTTAAACTTCTATACACCCCTTATAGTCTTAAGAAATGTTACGTATTTAGTTCTGTGAAAGTTTACTTTAGGTTTCATCAAATTTATATAAAGTTTTTAATTTGCAAATCTTAGGTTTTCAAAGTGAGATCTAAATCAAGATATAAAACATTTGGACCATGGGCTCCGAGCGCTCACGCGCTGTTTAGAGACATAGCGAAACACTTAGTTGAGACTTGAGTCTACACGTGACCAAAGGGCTGGTGCATTTTTTGGCCAAAGAATAAGCATTGCTATTCAACGTGGCAATGCTGCCAGTCTTTTGGGCACGTTACCAGTTGACATCGATGGGGATCAATATTATGATGCTTTTTAAATTTTTATGTGCAGGTATTATTTTTAATTTATGTTAGTTTTAAAATGTAAATAATAGTAAAATACTCTTAGTTACATATTTTCAATAAATATATCGTATAAGATAAAAAATATTAAAAAAAAAATGGATTAATTTCTTTATCTTTTTAAAACGTCGCCCCACACTAAGAATTTCTCTTGTATCGTGGGTGCGTTCCACAAACATAAAATACATAAACACCCTGACTCGGGACAAACATCTGCGGATCGCACAAATTTTTGTCACGTGCGGGAATCGAACCCGCAGCCCTTAGCGCAGTAGGCCAATCGCTTAGCCACTGCGCCAATCAGGTCGTCTAAATTCCGGTTTAAAATATCAACCAGCAGTCCAGTTAATAAAAAAGCACCACCTGGTCTAAAATGATGATAAAAGCAAAGTTTTCAGAAATCTAAAATAGCGTTTGAGATTTTGAAGCAATATTGACTGCTTTCCAACTGACTAGTTTTCCATTAGCTGATTCTCAGTAGAAGCACGGAGTAAAGATTGAACCTGGGTAATGGCAATACGCTCGCCACCTATTACATTGGGACTTGAGACCTGTAACATACCTGGTAAAATGTGTGTGTGCTTGAAACTCCTGCTTATCCCTTCGATGAATATAGGCGTGTAGTTATGGTATATCCGTGGTCTCTATCTTTTCCCCTGACAAAAGGCATGCTTTTTTGTGTTATACATACCTACTTACATATTATTCTCCATAAATTAGTAAACTCTTTATTAATAGTTTTCAGCATTTAAGCAAGTAAACAGTGTATTTATTGTTCACACGCACATCGCCGCGTCATTACTGCGCGACGGAAAGGTCCTAAATAATAATGTTTCGATTTCCTCCCGCGGACCCTAAGGGCTCGTGCGGATGGAAGGTTTAATATGAAAAGACCAACGTTGAACGCAATAAATTATAACTGATAATAAACCTTATTAGGCAGGTAATTAGCATTAATATTATTTAACAACTTGGTCTACGAACAGTCGTGATGGTTTGTGGTATAGAAGTCAATTACTGTGCCCTAGGTTGACAGCTTAAATTCCGATAAGAACAAATGTAACTTGTAGTGTTAGTTATGTGTATTTTTGTAGTCATTTTAAGACATCACTAGTTGAGAACGTTGTGTCTGATAAATGACATAAGATTTTTACACGAGGTATGGCGAAAATGGCCTAAAATTCGCACATCTCTGCCTAGTTTTCCGAGGAATCCAGGCGAAGTGTAACGAGTAAATATATAATTATATATTATGCATTTGCGAAATTGCTTTATGTGCAGAATTTTAATCTAAATGGTACTTTTAAATTTCAGAACACTTTTATTGGCGAAACACTATAATCAGTCATAAACTTTTTTTTCTAATATCATTTTATACGCACCTTAACACTATATGGACCACACTTCATAAGGAAAACGAATAAGGCGCAGCATTCACCAGCGAATAGATTCATCATTATGACACGCTCGTCCCATGATCTGTAGCTCGTTATAAAAGGCGCAATTGTATTCACGGCCTTATAATAGGGAAGTTTATGAAGGGTGTGGAGAATATTAGGTCAGTTTTCGTGTTCTTTTTGGGATATATGTATGTACGTACATATTTATGTATGTATTACGCCTGTATACTCAAAGGGGTGGGTTTTTCCTTATATATATTTTGCTGGACAGTGTTATTACCAACTGTAGGGATTGCCTTTGGTTATCGTTCTAAAAAGTATGTACGACAAGCCACATTACAGCATTGGTACTTTGAGTTAGAAATCTGAATCTATGCATCTGATTTTATTTGTAGGTAATCTGGATCCGCCTAACTCTTTATCTACTATCGAATCGACATGAGAGCCCTACAATACAAATTGCTATCATCATCATCAGCCTATATCAGTCCACTGCTGGACATAGGCCTCTCCTATGGTACGCCACTGAGCGCGATCTTCGGCCTTACTATACCGTTGTCTAAAGTCCCGGAAGACGCAGCGTTAGCTGGTTAACTACCAGGTGGACCGACGTTATCGTCAGAGTTGCGGGCAACCGGTGGATGCAAATGGTAAGTTGCCGTTCATTGTGGCGTTCTAAGGTGGAGGCCTTTGTTCAACAGTGGACGTCTTCCGGCTGATGATGATGATATTGTCAAAAGTAAAAGTAGGAGATTGACAACCAAGGGCTAGGTTAACACTAGGTGAGCGACCTAGTCATCAAAGAAAACTTGGCGATGATGTGTTTAGTTTTTAAATTGTTATAAACGTATTTATCAAGCACTGATAGCCGAGTGGTATGACCGTTGGACTGCCAAGTCAAAGGTCGGTTCAAACCCCAGCACGCACCAATTTATTTTCGAATTTATGTGCGTTTTATAAATTAGTTATCAGTTACTAAAAACGGGAGGGAAAACATCGTGAGGTAATCGGCACTCCAGACAGATTCTTCAATGGTGTGTAAAGCCATGTCAGGGGCCTACAGGCGGTTTAAACTCTGACACCAGGTTGTTCATCAACCATACGATAAGAAGAAGAAGAACGTATTTTCGAATACATAATATAACTAATTAATTAAATTCGAATTTAAAAAAAAACACCAAAACAAATGAATGAAGAAACACAATTAAAAAGGGAACAAATAGAACGCAAAGAAAAACAACGAACAATGAATGAAAGTAATTGAGTGATTCGTTCTTTTATCTCGGAGGCAATAATAGAAATCTTACATAATTAACTTCTTTCTGTGTAGGATCTAAATAGTATTACGTCATCAATACATTATTAGGTTGAGCTCGCCTTAGGCTAAATTAATCGGCCATTGGAGAGAGATTGACTAGAGGGATAGACAAGAATTCAAGTAAAAATATATAAGTAGTATTATATGTATACCCAAATCCGAAGGTTTGAGGCGCCGCGTGCTGAAACACAGGCATTAAACCTAGTTCGGCAGCGGAGGCTATAAAAAGACACAACATTGTATATAATTTATATGCTTACTTATAATAAGACCTAAAACTGTGTAAACATGTAATTATGCTTGGATTAATAAACTATTATTATTATAGTGTTGGGGAATGAGCAGGAATCGCCTAGATTTTACGTAAACTTTTTTTAATTAAAAAAAAAACTTTGCCCCTGATTAGGAATATATCCTGTATCGTGGGTGCGTTCCACAAACGTGAAATATCACATACACAAAACCCAGACTCGGGACAAACATCTGCGGTTAACAAAATTTTTTGTCCCGTGCGCGAATCCAACCCGCAACCCTAAGCGTAGCAGTCCAATCGCTTAGCCATTGCGCCAATCAGGTCGTCAATTAAAAAATACTTGGGTGATGTCGTGGTGGCCTTAGTTGACATACCGGATTTGTATACACGAGGTTGCAGGTTCAAAGCCCAGGCAAGTATCAATGTGACTTTTACATTGTCATAAATACTTTATTAAATATTCTAGAACTACCGTTAGTCAGTGGTGACTAACGGTGATGGTAAACATCGTGAGGAAACCTGGATTTAATTATCTGAAGTCGCCAACCCGCAGTGTGCTAGCGTGGTGATCAATGCTCAATCCTTCTCTACACGAGAAGATGCCTTTGCCCTGCAGTGGGACAGTTATTGGCTGTTATTATTATTATAACAATGGCGGCATAATTAGGCTAATTATTCTCGGCGTGTAAATGTTATATTATAGTTATTCAGTTTGATGCCGACAGCTGTTGACGATCCGATGACATAACTTTGAACAAGCGTCTCGATGATCATGTTATTTTGTAACACAAATAATTCAAGTTTGTTTTAGGGACTTTTGGGCGGAATAATTGTAAAGCGACCATTATGGAGAAGGACCCTCTGCTTACCATTTCAGTGATAACAAGCGTTTGTGTTTTTATATGGAATGGTATACTCATATGTCTCCTTCTTCTTCTTCTTATCGTATGGTTGTTGAACAACCTGGTGGCAGAGTTTAAACCGCCTGAAGGCCTCTGACATGGCTTTACACACCGTTGAAAAATCTCTCAGGTGTGCTGGTTTCCTCACGATGTTTTCCTTCGCCGTTTTTAGCAATTGATAACTAATTTATAGTACGCACATGAATTCGAAAAGTCATTGGTGCGTGCCGGGGTTTGAACTTGCGACCTTTGACTTGGCAGTCCAACGGTCATACCACTCGGCTATTAGTGCTATATGTCTTCTATAAAGAGCGGAATGATTCTAGTAGTAGAGAACACTTCAGCCTACCCCTTCTGGGGTTACACGCGTGGTTATACACCCTAAACTCTACCCTCTTACTGATAAACTGAAATTATACCTGTATTATCTGAAACTAGTCTTAAATGTTATGACATTTCTATTCTTTGTCATCCAATTACAGTGACAGTTATATATACCTACTAACTTTTAAACTATCGCGTTGCAGATTACGTTTACAATAACGAAATGTCAAGCCAAATAAAGGTAAATTCACAAGTTAGAAATCCCGTATCGTTAATTTCATTAAAGTGACAGGTATAATTTAATCCATGGTTTAAAATTGTCATTTTCATGAATAACGGGGAAAAATAATACCATAGAAAACGTATTAGCAACACCCTAATACAATTAGGCTCGAAGCTACGTGGATAACGCGCAGATCAGTTGATCAGCAAAGTAAGGCCGTGCTCGCCGCGGTCAGTCTTGTGATGGGCGACCGTTTTCACATGGCGACACCCCTCCGTGCTTCGGAAGTCTCGTTAAACCGTTGGTCCTGCGCCTGATCTCTCTCCGGTCGATTCGGTCTACCGTCCCATCGGACTATGAGAGTGAGGGAATAGGAAGTGCACCTGTGTTTGCGCGCATACTTGTGCACTATAATATCTCCTGCGTAGTTGGCTAGTCTCAGTTAGGCCGCCGTGACCGAGAATCGGTGAGAACATTATTATAATACAATTACGTCAAGACAGCCGGTAGCCACCATTAATTAACTTGACAATGCTACGTTGGACTGCGGTTACTAATTGGTTGTCTTAGTTGAACCGACTGATGAACAACGAGATTACATTGTTCTTGGCTAAAATACTGTCGATCTTATTTGGTTATACTTTTTGTAATTATTACTGGGAGGCTTTTTACATCTGCGCATATATAATATAATTATATTATAGCGTTATTTATAGATCTATCAAAACGTTTAGTCGATGCTTCGCGTGATCAGAGGGCTGGTTTGTTTTTAGGTCAAAGAATCAGTATTGCCATTCAACGTAGCAATGCTGCCAGTCTTCTGGGCACGTTACCTTTTGACAACGATGAGGAAGAATACTTCGATGCTTTTTAATTTAAATTTTATATTTAAGTTGTAAATAGTTTTAAAGTAGGTAGAATTTAAATGTGTATATGTATATAATTATTTCTAATTAAATTATCAGAATAATATTTAGCAAATAATTTTAATATGCAATCATAAAAGTTGCTTATAATTTTTTCAGAATAAATTTATTGGTAATTATAAATGTTCAAATATTATGTAATGATAATGATAATAATGTCCTCCTGACCGAATTTCGGTCACGGCAGCCTGTCTCAGCTGAGACTAGCCATCTGCGCAGGAGATATTATAGTGCACAAGTATGCGCGCAGACACAGGTGCACTCCCTATTCCCTCACTCTCATAATCCGATGGGACGGTAGACCGACACGACCGGAGAGAGATCAGGCGCAGGACCAACGGCTTAACGTGCCTTCCGAAGCACGGTGGGGTCTCGACATGTGAAAACGGTCACCCATCACAAGACTGACCGCGGCGAGCACGGCTTAACCTCGCCGATCGACTGATCTGCCGGGTAGCGGCAAAGCTACGAGCCCCACAAAATATTATGTACCTATATAATATATGTAGTGAAAAAGTACGATAAACGTGAAAGTAACGCAGTAGGTTTCGGGCAATTTTGTCTCGTTCAATATTAATTTAAAACGTACTCGAAATAATACTTTTACTAAAAGTGTCTTCTGTCTTGTATATGTGCTTTGTATGTTATTGCCAATCTTCAAAGGTAATGAATATGTTATTCGCAAAACTTAGATGTGACAATATTGAAAGAATTCTCTTTAATATGACATAAAATAATATTTAAACGTTTACTATTGCAAATATATACATACTTACCTAAAGAAACATAATGCAATACTTAGCTCTACAGTCAAATTAAGCACCTCCTCCTATTTTAAGTCGGTTACATTACACTCTTACTTACTGACTGACTGACTGACACAAGCCCAAACATGCCAAATAAATCGACCCACACCCAACAAACGCCAGATAAACCCAGCCTAGAGAACCTGTGCTCGTCAACTATTCATGCTAACCTAAGCTTATCACTTAGCTAATGAAGACTAGGTTTACTCACAGTCATATATCACGCAGGTCTGTACTAGGTCTAAGTTAGAAGGCACTTACGTAACAAGGAGCTAACTAATGCAGTAGCAACTATGGTGGACTGTGTCTTGGCCTAGTGGTAAGCACGACTGCTAAGCATGAGGTCCTTGTTCGAATCCCGGGAATGGCAAAGTGTTAGTGGGATTTTCCATAAGGTATAGGATAGCATTAGCAGCACGGAGTCTGTTTTTTTTTAAACAAAAAAAGTGTGCGCTTGCCCACAATTCGCCTGATGGTAAGATATTACGGCCTATTTGTGCCCGGTTGATGGCAATAGGCTCGCCCCTTATTACATTGGGACCTATACGATAACTGGCGAAATTTGGGTGTACCATTGGTACTCTGCCTAGCCCTTCGGGTAATACAGGCGTGATGTTATGTTATGTATGCAACAATGATATTAATAGCAAGTAATTTTTTTAACAAAGAAGCATCTAAATCTAAAGCCAAAATTATGAGTGTGTGTATGTGTAATTTGTCGATCATGCCATGCTTGTCGAAGGCAACAGTACAGACGAAATTCATGGTGCAAAAAGACATTTTGTCATAGAGAAACACCCAGAAAGATTTGCTTACCAAATAACAATCGGTTTTATTTTCACTAAACATTTTTACCGCAAAGTATTATTATTATTTTGTATTTATTTTTGTAGAGGTACCGTCTATTTGTTCACGCACTCTGTGTATTGTAACTGATTTAACTATGATAATGTTTTGTTTATTTCTCCTCGAAGTGATTGTAATCTTGAGAAATAAATGACTTTAAACCGTAACTGTTCACCATAGTTGCTACTGCATCAATATTGAAATAGGGGTAAAATAATATTAATTTAACCCTAATACAGATAAAGCAAACGAAATATTGGCACTGCAATCACACTGGGTAAGTTATAATGAGGAGAGATGGCTTATTACAATTCACACTGGAAATGCAGAAACTAACAGCAGCAAGCAAGAGTTGCTAACCAATTACATCCCACACATAATTCACAGATGAAAATACAATGGCGGACCAGTTCAAAAGTAGAAACGAAACACTGAACAGAAGGTTAATTTTGAAATCAAATGAAGAGGATTAAATTATGCAGTCAAGTGGCTAAGCGATTTGACTATCGCGCTAAGGGTTGTGGGTTCGATGCCCGCACGGGTCAAAAACTTGTGTGATCTGCAGATGTTTGTCTCGCGTCCGTGTGTTTGTGATATTGCATGTTTTTGAAACGCACTCACGATACAGGAGAAATTCCTAGTGTGGGGAGACGGTTTTTCAAATAATAAAACAAAACGTAACGTACGTAATAAAGAAGATCTTTTGCTTGAGAACGGTAAAAACTGATCATGGTTTGAGCTGATCAAAATAATTTGGGCTCAAATTTTCGGAGCGAGTTGGCGGTATTGAATCTCCGTGGCTTAAAAAGCACATAGAAGTGTGAGTCCTGCGCTCCTACAGATCGGACTCCCTTTAATAATGTGACAGCTGACCGTCATCCTATCGGCCTATGAGTGCATCAGAGCATAATGCATTTGTGTTTTGTCCCCGACTGCGCCAGAAGGAGAGGTTATGTTTTTGCACACACTTGTCCATTATAATGTTCTTCTGACCGAGTTTTGGTCACGGCGGCCTTTCTCAGCTGAGACTAGCTTAAACACAGAAGATATTATTTAATACACAAGTATCTGCGCAAACACAGGTGCACTTCTTATTCCCTCACTCTCATAGCCTATTGGGACGGTAGACCGACACGACGACGTAGAGGCGCAGGACCAACAACTTAGCGTGCCTTCCGAAGCACGTGTGCACTCGACATTGGAAAACGGTCACCCATCACAAGACAGACCGCGGTAAGCACGGCTTAGCTTCGCAGATCGACTGATCTGCGTGGTAGCTAGCAACAAGCCCGTTTTGTGCACTATAATATTAGCGCGGCTGGTCTCTATCGACACTGGTCACCTCAATTTCGGTAAGGTTGCACACACTCTTGCAGTGGTATTTCTGTGTCAGCATTACATTGACTGCCAAGCAAGTAACAAACTATAAGGAGTTAGCTGAGCGAGATATTAAACAGCTTTGTACGAGTCGTGTGTATCACGACACTAACATTTATTCTTATACTTCTCGTAGTTGTTTGTTTGTGTGAGCCCCTGAGATGGGCGGGTATGGTGCCAGAGGTAGCGGTGAGCTGGACTCAGAGATATTTAATGTAAAGGTTTCCTATGTGAAGTCTTTACCTAGTGTCAGTTTAAGTAATCATTAACGTCTCTGAGTGCAGCGGCCAGTAACTTAAAAAAAAACGGGGCTAGTCTAAAGGGATTTAGGGACTTAAATGATTCAATATTAAGTAATTATAAATTAGTTTATTAGAGTTTCGCTGTTCGACCCTTTGCAGCTGCAGTGCTGCTCTTTCTAGAACATTCTAAGTACATTAGATACCGTTAGGTTGTCGGTACAGAGAAGGCTGACCCAATTTCCATGGCTTTAACGATACGGCATCTGATGTCTTCCCATCGACTCGTACTAAGCCATTTGGTTCACACAATAACTGTTGCATATCAAATACAACCTCTACCAGCGCAAAACTACTTATATCCCTTGAAACCGTTTTTAGGGTTCCGTACCCGAAGACCGTATTACTAAGACTCCGCTGTCCGTCTGTCCGTCCGTCTGTAGACAGTTGAAATTGTTCACAGATGATGTATTTTTGTTGCCGCTATAACAACAAATACAAAAAAAAAAACATAAACATAACATCACGCCTGTATTCCCCGAAGGGGTAGGCAGAGGTGAACATATAGTACGCCCACATTTCGCCAGTTACGTTGTAAGTCCCAATGTAATAGGGAGCGAGCCTCTTGCCATCAACCGGGCACAAATCCAGACTCCGTGCTTCCTTCTGTCCGAGGATTTGAACCCAGGACCTCTTGCTCAGCAGTCGCGCTTAGCGACCACTAGACCAACGAGGCAGTCATCCAAAAAAAAACAGAATAAAAATAATATTTAAGGGGACTCCTATACACAAAACTTGATTTTTTTGCTCGTTCTTGATAACGGCAAGAGGTAGACGTTTGCAATATTCAGAGAATATTTAGTTATATATTCACTTTAAAATAAAAGCAAATATTTAAGGGGGCTCCCATACAACAGACATGATATTTTGCCGTTTTTATTGATAATGGTACGGAACCCTTCGAGCGCCAGTACGACTCGCACTTGGCTGGTTTTTGTATTCTTTTCTACTTGGTTGCGACTCCAACTGACACCCCACCCTGCAGTCTGTCGGCATTTTATCTACGTAATGAAGTAACGCCACGACAAATAGTATGTCTGCTCAGTCTTATACTTGGCTCCGATACAACCACTGAGTGGGAAGTGCAGAAGATCTTATCAGAACAATTCATGACAGAAAGATCGAAGGAGTTTGATTGCCTTTGAATCTGTAGCGATAGTCAAAAGAATGCGAAGAATAGAAGAGTCTGTATTCCTTCAGTGCAAGAATAAGCACTAAGTTTCTTGGACTTGACTGCCTCGTTGGTCTAGTGGGCGCTAATCTGCTGAGGTGCTGGGTTCGAATCCCGGGTCGGGCAAAGTGTTAATTTCAGTAGCAGCACGGAGTCTGGATTTATGACCATTGCATTTGACCACCTGCACTGTTCTCACATAAATTTATTGTAGTTGTCTTGACTTCAAAAGAGACATTGACCCCTGAGTTTGTTGCAGCGTTTTTTCTCAGAGGTAGTCAGTTAGGAAATGGCAACGCCATTTAGTTTTGAAAAAAAAAAGAACTATGCACGCCCCTTATTACATTAGGACCTATAACATAAATCTCTGCCTACCCCTTCGGGGAATACAGGCGTGACGTTATGTCCTATCTCAATCTTCAGCGCAATGCCTGTGCCAGACTTAATTGAAATGAAATAATAATTATGGGTATGTTAATCGTATTTACTCGAAGCATAATTCTGGCGTTAAGAATGGGTCTTCTGCAAATTCCTCTGTGTGTAGTCTTCCTATTTAGTGGCGGTTCTGGCTCACTGGTCGCTGGCTGTGTCCAGCAGTCACAGGCCAATAATGTTCAATTTAAACTAAGGCGGACTTACTGAGGAGGTAAGAGTGAGCTTCAGTGATCCCGGTGACGACGTTTAGTTGGGATTTGGGAGAAATTTAGAGGTTTTTAGAGTCGTAATAATTTTATTTAGGTTGCAGCACTAAAGAGTTCGGCTTTATGGAATATGAGTGGTTTATCTTTATGTCTAACTCTGAAGTGAAATATGGTGATGGAATTAGTTTTTAAGAAAGAAGAAAGAAAGAAAGAAAATATTTTTAATCACGTGAGTAAAACGCATAAAACAAAAAAAATATATACATACCGAGAAAAAAAAATTAACGTGAAGGGGGTATATGCGTCCCACGCACGTAATACGGCCCTCGCTCAGCATTAATGCTGCGACCCCGTGCAAGACAAAGTCTCAGCGCTGATTTTCAGCGATAGCCGATCCTAACAATATGACCTCAAACCGGTGCAAATAGATAAAACATAAATAAATATATAAAATCTGTACAGAGAAAAAATAAATAATGTATATATATATGGCAACATTCCGTTGAAATGGAGGTCGTACAAAGTATTGCAGATTAATTTATTTATCTGTGCCATTTGGCTGTCAGAAATATTATAAAACAGGCATTTAACGACTTATTATCAACTTTTACAGTGCTAATCTGTGGTAATCCATTATTATTATTATTATAAGCTCGTATTATCCCACTGCAGGACAAAGGCCTCCCTTCCCTCCTTCCACTTGGTTCTGTCTGCTGCCACTCGACGCAAAAAAAGTAATAAAAAAGTTTAAATTAATTTGATAACATTGACATATTTGACTGCCTCATTGCCTAGTGGTCACTAAGCCAGACGGCTAACATAAGGTTGGGTTCGATTCCTGGGTCCGGCAAAGTGTTATTCGGTTTTTCCACCGGGTAATTTTCAGTAGCAGCAAGGAGTCTAGATTTTTGCCGGATGGTAATAGGCTCACTACACTGCGTTAGGACTTATAACATAACTTGCGAAATGTGGGTGTGCTGTAGGTACTTCTCTGCTTACCCCTTCGGAAAATACAAGCTTTATGTTATGATAGACTTGACATTTTTTTTTTATTCTTTTTTTATTTTTTTTTTAAAAACATCGCCCCACACTAGGAATTTCTCCTGCATCGTAGGTGCGTTTCACAAACATGAAATATATCACACACACAAACACCCAGACTCGGGACAATCAAATGTGGATCGCACAAATTATTGCCCCGTGCGGGAATCGAACCTGCAACCCTTAGCGCAGCAGTCTAATCGCTTAACCACTGCGCCAATCAGGTCGTCATTTTGTAAGTGCTCTTTGTAGCTTATATGAAAAACCTAATGACTATGTCTGATTGTTATAGAGTAAATGTAATGAAGCGTACAACAATGCGCTTACATAACATAAGACACATTTATTGATAACCTGAGCGTGTTATAGATACTATACGGCCTACAAAGATCCTCCAGTTGCTTTGAATTCAGCCGAAACGGAATGTCTAATAAGTCGCAGACAAACCGCCTAAAGGATTCACCTGTCATTCGAATATGGACCTTAAAGTCTTGGCATTAAAGTGCATAGTTAACAAAACGCGCGCCAGCTAATTGACTGCGCGATCTGCCACTGTTTGTTTTGGGATGTCGGAATGAAATGTTTGGATGTGGTAGTTACATAAACATAACATCACGCCTGTATTCCCCGAAGGGGTAGGCAGAGGTGTACATGTAGTACACCCACATTTCGCCAGTTATGTTGTAAGTCCCAATGTAATAGGGGGCGAGCCTATTGCCATCAATCGGGAACAGATCCAGACTCCGTGCTGCTACTGAGAATTACGTAATGGAAAACTCAGTAACACTTTGCCCGACCCGGGATTTGAACCCAGGACCTCTTGCTCAGCAGTCGCGTTTAGCGACCACTAGACCAACGAGGCAGTCTTGGTAGTTAAAACTTTGAAATTATTGTTTAAAAAACACAAAAGTATTTTTGATTATTCATCAGAGGTACCAAGATGATGGGTAGGCAAATTTACCTTCTGTATCAATAAATCTAATCCATACTTTTCTTCCTGCATGTCTGTCTGTTTAATTCTACATTACGATTAGGATTAATCTGCTAGATGGAGATTTGATGGATTTTAAAAACTACTCCCTATGGTACTACTAAAAACTAAGATTATTTATTAGGTTTGGTATATAGGTATCTTGCAATTTTTTGGGCGCAATTTAAAATGTAGCTTTCGAAATAAAGGCTTGACATGATCTAAGAAATTAACGCTTAGCAACGAAAAAGGTTTGACATGATCTAAGAAATTAACGCTTAGCAATAACGTTTTTCGATCAGAAATCTATCGAAGCGGGAAAAATATCCTTTATTTTTTACCAAAGTGAATGAACAGCCATTCGAAGCTAACAACATGAATGATGTATAAACAGATACAAAAAAATCAAACTTGATGAATACTACTTTTTTAACGTCCGAGACGATCTGATTAGCGCAATGGCTAAGCGATTCGACTGCCGCGCTAGGGGTGGCGGGTCCGATTCCCGCACGGGACAAAAAATTTTGCGCTCCGCAGATGTTTGTGTATATGATATTTCATGTTTGTAAAACGCACCCACGACACAGAAGAAATTAATATGTGGCGCGACGATTTTTTAGGAAAAACAAAAACGTCAATAAGAACATAAAAGACTGCCCGCCCGTCATCGCTTCCGATTGTACCTAGCCGAGTGGTACCGGATGGACCGTAGGACTGCCAAGTCAAAGGTCACAAGTTCAAACCCCGGCACGCACCAATGTCCTTTCGAATTTATGTGCGTATAAAATTAGTTATCAGTCGCTAAAAACGGTGAGCCATGTCAGAGGCCTATAGGCGGATTAAACTCTGACACCAGGTTGTTCATCAACCATACGATAAGAAAGATCGCTTCCTATGTAGAAAAAAGATGGTTCATGGTTGCATGTACCTAATACATAACATTATTAAATCTCACTACAAAGTCAAAACGTTCAGGCTTCAGTCCCACCTATTAACTTGAATTTATATTGACACCATAATTGAAAACAGCCTCATTAATGAATTTACATTGAAATACATACAGTATTATAATAACTTTTTGATTAAATTAAATGATTATATGTACCAACAGTATATATGTATATAGAGACATTTCGTTTAACAAAATATTTAGTACAAGTTCTTATATACATACATACTATTTAAAGGTGTACATGACATTCGGTTGAGAATAGTATTATATTATGTTAACAATTACAGATTAGTATACACATTTGAATTTTATATAATAAGTGTAGGAATAGGGTATAGTGATGATAATGATTCAGGATTTGTATATCGTTTGCTACATTATAACTAGCAATGATTTCGTTGCTTCATAGTTATTGAAATAAGTGAGCCTGGGGTGGCCTGGACGGAAAGATTGGAATATAATTCTCTTCCGAACCTAATTTCGGCACAATTAATAAAAATAGGCCACCACCTAGCAGAAGCACTGTAGCATAATGTGCTTCATGAGCTATCCAGAGATTGAGAAAGAGTACAAGTAAAAAAAAGAAACAAAAAATACCACAAACCAAAAAACCATTCAATTATTTACACCACCATTTCCGAAATCCTCGTCGAAAGCTCCATCGGAAACGAACTCAAAATATCCATGACCGCAAAAATTTCATAGCTCACCAAAAACAAATAAATATTGTTACAACACCGCAACACAAAGAACTCAAAGCCAAAGTACCGGCGCTGCCAAAACCGCACAAGTGAAAACGTTAAATATCTTTAGTGAGGAGAGGTGAGGACTCCTGTTGTTGGCTGAGAATAGAATAGAATATTTTATTTTGCTCATAAAAAATGGTACAGAATTTGTCAATTACAAAGTTATAGGGGGGCTCCAACTGTGGGGCTCGTAGCTTTGCGGCTACCCGGAAGATCAGTCGATCTGCGAGGTTAAGCCGTGCTCGCCGCGGTCAGTCTTGTGATGGGTGACCGTTTTCACATGTCAAGACCCCACCGTGCTTCGGAAGGCACGTTAAGCCGTTGGTCCTACGCCTGATCTCTCTCCGGTCGTGTCGGTCTACCGTCCTATCGGATTATGAGCGTGAGGGAATAGGGAGTGCACCTGTGTCTGCGCGCATACTTGTGCACTATAAAATCTCCTGCGCAGATGGCTAGTCCCAGCTGAGTCAGGCCGCCGTGACCGAAATTCGGTCAGGAGGACATTATTATAGTCCAACTGCCTGTTTACCATTATGACATGCAAAATAATTGCATTTTTTTTTCAAATAAACAGTAAGAACCAATCAAATAATTAATCTATTAAACATGACACAATTCTCAGAACTTCTAATATCATTGTACAAATTTGTCGAGTATTCAATCATCACAATTATAGTAACACATGTGATTGTCAATATTTATACTGCAAAAAACAGATGAGATAATTTTTATGAATAAAGCCTTCCAAACCATCAAATATTGTTTAACTGTCCTTAATAATTTACGCAGCAGAGGTTTAAATTATACAGTATATTTTTATCTTTTTTATATTACAAGTATTTGAGCTTTATGTATTAGCAATCTCCTTAGTTATTTGGTAGACATAAAAGGGGGGGGGGGGGTTGCCATAATCCCCAGGCTTGGCAAGCGGCTTGGAGATCGCAATGTTGGTGGTCAAGTTAAAGAAGACGCTGCTGCTCATCTTCTGGATTTTCCTTTAGTCGCCTCTTACGACACCCACGGGAGGAAAGGGGGTGGTCAATTTTAGGCCCGATACCACATGGTTATGGGAGTATAATAATATTAATAAACTTACTGTCCGTCTACACAACAACATTGTATTTTGGGTGACTTTTTTGAAAGGTTTTTCAATAAATTTAATAAAAAAGCTTATAGGTTATACGACAACAGGTACCCCCACCACACAAGCAAGACATTCATCAGGAAAATGTTAAAACACTCGAAGCCGACGCCCAAAGTTTTCAACGCGGCAGAACACACAAAAGTGTGTTTAACTAAACGAGTCTTTTCAATAAACACTTTGATAATTTAAGAAGAAAAAAAAAACTGTAAATAACAAATAAAAAAATTTTGTAGCAATCATCAAAGTTATTTGTGAACAAAGGAGTATTCCTGATTTTTACTTTGATATGGTATCAAAGGAATAATGTATTGGATCGTTAGCTTCACAAAAAAGGCAATTAATAGGCGCCAGGTATTTTTTCTTTTGCTCGTAAGACCGTTTAGTTTTGTTTTGTTTTCTATAATTAAACGTTTAGTAGAATATCTATTAATCAATATTAAGTCTTAATAGGTAGAAGATAGAAAGTAATATCGTTTGATTATTCTACGTTTCTTTTTGAATTGGTAGACTTAAAAGACAATTTTACTGAGTTATTAATTTGCACAATTATGTTGGTATTCACTGAAAAAATAATAATAAATAATTAGCTTTAAATAGATTTTACTGTTGCAAGCGAGATTAAGCAAATCTTAAAAATAAAACCCCCCTTAAATAGCTTAGGATCAAAGAAATTAGTTACAAAAGCTCGGTACAACATTTCTATAAAAAAAGCTCTGAAAAAATGTAAGAAAGACTACGAAGTTAACCCTCGCACCCGCATTAACACTCAAATGACGTCGAGGGTTTTTTAGGCCCGCGTATGACAAAAAATAATGTTCGGGGAGCCGCGGCCTTTCGTCATACCTATCGTATGCTGACAGCATCGCTTTACGCCTGATTGCGGTGCTTATAAAGTGCTCCGGTGGTGTTTGAGATAAGAATATTAGATGGTCTTAAGTACCAGTGTGGACGCAGTGACAGAGTTTTCACCTGTAAAAAGTAGATTTCTGTATGTTATACTACTGAAATCGTCGTTTAGTTTTATTAGAAATTAGCAATAGTCATATGGTAGAGGGGTATGTCCAGCAGTGGACAGAGATAGGCTGATGATGAGTGGACTGAGGATAATTATCGGGCCGTCGAATAGGAAGAATTGTGACTATTAAATGGTAATAGGCTTGCGTCTTATCACATAGGTTTTACCTTGTATACTAAAATATAAAGCACTGATAGCCGAGTGGTATGACCGTTGGACTGCCAAGTCAAAGGTCGTATGTTCAAACCCCGGCACGCACCAATGACTTTTCGAATTCATGTGCGTATTATAAATAACTTATCAGTTGCTAAAAACGGTGAAGGAAAACATCGTGAGGAAACCGGCACACCTGAGAGACTTTTCAACGGTGAGTAAAGCCATGTCAGAAGCCTACAGGCGGTGTAAACTCTGACACCAGGTTGTTTATCAACCATACGATAAGAAGACTAAAATATGATTTAAAGATTCACGGCTGCTTTCTGTTAAAAATATGAGACATACGCGACCCATACTTAACGATAGTTTGACCGATATCTTTGAGTAGCGTGACCTTTCTGTGTCTCTTGAAGAGCCGGTTAAACCGAGACAGTAACAAGCGGGGGCTGGCGTCTTGCCAGCGGGAACTACAGCTGAGACTCAAGTATTAGCTTACAGAGCACAAGCCATTGTCTGCTACTTAGTGTGTCTACAAGATTTAGGCGTTTTTTTAAAGGTATCTACGTAAGAATTCTGTCTCAGGTCATCGAGGAATCGCAAATGAGGTCTTCTTTATCAAAAGCCTGTAAACGGGCATTCCGCCTGTATTGAATTCAATTTAGTTTTTGGTCAAAAGTGTCATAATGCGTAGTGGCGCAGTAGTCTTCTTCTTCATCGTATCGGCATGAGCCAGATATCATATAGAAACAATTCATGACGTGGTGTAGATATTGGTCAGTCAACAAGGATGATAGCAAGGTTGACCGTCCAGGGTGCGCCGGACGTACTAAGGTATCGTCACTCGTGGAGGCTCTCTACTTGAGACAAGACTAAGATGACAATAAGGATATTTTTTTGCCATTTGCAGGCACTAATGGTGAAGGTAACTGAGGTTGGTCTAATGCAGCCTCAACTGCCTACCCTAATAGGCAATACATAACGTTATGTTTTAATAGTGAAGAGCATTCATTTGAAAAATCTGAATGCATGAAAAAATCTCATTATTTAAGGCTAGTCCATAGTCTAGACCAAACCAGACCTTTTCTTCTTATTTTATGGTTGATGAACAACCTGGTGTCAGAGTTTAAACCGCCTGTAGGCCTCTGACATGGCTTTACACACCATTGAATAATCTCTCAAGTGTGCCGGTTTCCTCACGATGTTTTCCTTCACCGTTTTTAGCAACTGAGAACTAATGAATTCTAAAAGACATTGGTGCGTGCCGGGGTTTGAGCTTACGACTTCGACATGGCAGTCCAACAGTCATACCACTCGGCTATCAGACCAGACCTATTCCTGTATATTGTGAAGGCAAAAACCTCAATAAAGTAAGTCCACTGCTTCAGGTTTGCAATAAATACTGTGTCGTCACTCGCTTTGCTTTTTTTACGCAATTTATATATTAGGTGGGTCTTGATAAAAGGTACTTGTTTCTGTCGTGAACAAGGTAATGCGGAAGTGTCCCATATAATGCCGTCTATAAATAGTGATAGGTTAAGGATAGGGCGGTACTTAGACATGTTTTATATGTAGGTAGAAAGATTATCGGTATCATTTTGACGAAACCCACCCACGATATAAGAGTAATTACAAGAGTAGGGCGACGTTTTTTTTTTAAGAAGTCATAAAAAATATTATTGTGGTGTCCTCATATTAATTGTGGAGGTGCAATAGCTATCCCTTCTTACACGTTCGAGTAGGAAAGGTTATCTTTATTTTTCAGGAAAATATGGTGGATACATTTTACTAAATTGACTAGATCATCATCATCATTTCAGCCCGGTATCACCCACCGCTGGGTATAGGCGTCCCCCTTTCTCTGCTAATCCTCTCTATGTTGAGCTAGTTGACTAGATAATATACAATAATTATCATCATCATCCTTGAAGAAGTTTCAAGTTATTTTCCCATAAAATATCCAGGTATATTTAGGTATATCTGTGCTGTGTCGAGCGCGGCATGTCACCGCAGAGACCACAAACTGTCTCCGCTGACAGCTGAGCTTAGCAGGTGACATTAAGGCCCGTCCACTGTTGTAACACTAGCTGCGCCCAGCGGTGTAACCCGCTACATTTTTACGCGATAAAAAGGTTTAATCCAGCCTATGTGTTAATCCAGGGTGTCAGCTACCTCCCTACCAAATTATAGCAAAATCGTTTCAGCCGTTTGAGCGTGAAGAGGTAACAAACATACAAACACACAAACGCACAAACACACTTACAAACTTTTGCCTATATAATATTAGTGTGCTATTGGCAGAAGATGGGCAGCAGTGTCTTCTGTAACTTGACCACCAACACTGCGATCCCCAAGCCGCTTGCCAAGCGTGGGGATTATGGCAACCCCCGTTCAACAGTGGACGTCTTCCGGCTGATGATGATGATGATTGCCGGAACACCGTTTCTTCGGGAGTTTGGTATGGACCAGACACACTAGTTTGCCACGGAAGAATTTTCGTTGAAATGTCACAAGTGTGTACGCACCTTTATACGGCGTGTTGAGCTACCGCGTTCATCTACCAGACGTATATAAAGTTAAGCGTTCCCAGGGTAGGTAGAGACCACGGATTTCCGTTTGCTACAATCCTGGTATAACTTTTACCTCATTCACTCGTCGGTTTATTTGTTTCAATATTATTTATTTAAATGTAATAAATATTTATTGACTAACTTATACTGCAATAAATATCAGTCTATACTATCCTAGTCTTTCGCAGTTTTTCAGTTGTAACCGTTGATTGTTGAACGCGATTATTCAATAAGATATCAAAGATTTTTTTACGTTTTTTAGTTTCCAAATATGAAAGAAGTACTCTAATGAATATCGTATGTAAGACGATGGCTTACAAAGATTTAAAAAATTTATGTATATAAGTACCATGTACTTGATGAAAAGTTTTTTATCTCAAATCCATTTTCAAAACGAAGCAGTATTCCAACTTCCTCAAACAGATAACATTCCACCATTCTTCCCCAACACCTTCCCCATATTCTTCCTTTCACCATAGAAATAAACATGACAAGACCCGATAGGTACGCCACTATCGTTACCTTTTACGTTAAAAGGCAATTTCTTATCAGCTAGTGGAGAAATCAGGGGAAGCAGGCTTGGTTCCTTTCCACAATTTATTTTCCCCGCGGCCTCAGAGTGACAACAGATGGGGTCATAAGGGTGTGGATGGGTAGTGTAGGGATAGCGAGTTCTGATACCATTTAAAAAAATTCTCAACTGACTCAAATCTGTTATTTTTTATATGTTTCGTTGACGCCGAACGCCTTATTGGGCGCACAGAACATAATATATACCCTAACGGCCTAACGATTGGGTGTCACCCCAAACAAAAAGGCTGACTGATTGAGCCTCCAGTATAGTACAGAAATATGTGTGGTTTTTAAAGTTACATAAAGTGACTTCGGATTAATGGAAAGGCGAATTGCGAAACTCGATAGCTCCTTTAAATAAGGCAACACGTTTAAAGTGGCCAAGATTTTATGAAAACTAAATGTTATTACTTCGTTAGTCGTGGTGGCCTAGTGGTTGACATACCGGATTTCTATGCACGAGGTTGCAGGTTGCAAACCCAGGCAAGTATCAATGTGACTTTTTCAATGTCATAAATGCTTTCTTAGATATTCTAAGACACCACTGACTGACGGTGACGGAAAACATCGTAAGGAAACCTGGATTTAATTATCTGAAATCGCCAACCCGCAGTGAGCTAGCGTGGTGATCAGTGCTCAATCCTTCTCTATACGAGAAGAGGCCTTTGCCCTGTAGTGGGACAGTTATAGGCTGTTATTATATATTATAAATGTTATTACTTAAGTGTTATTATGTTGGCGACTGGATCATCAATGATTTGACCATCTTTACACTTACCGTAATCCAATTACGTTTCATCATTAAATTGCTATAACTCTCGCTTTTCATTTATCCTAAAAGTAATATTAGAAAATTTCGATAGTTCCCTTTATTTAATCGCCATCGGTCTACACTATGCTCTTACCCATCACTTTTCAAGGCTGACATTGCTTTGAGGAAAAAATATATACGACGCATACCCCCATGGTGAAGCCAGCTAAGTTTTTTGCTTCCACACTACAAACATATCTTATTTGTCTTCCCTCTTCTGTTGAGGAGCTCCAGCCAAATGTATTTTAACAAGAAAGTATTGTATCGATGTTTTTTTGTTTGTTACTTAGACTTATGTGTCATCTAGTGGTATTCGTGTTTGTTAGTTTATAAAGCATATCGGAATGGAAACAATGTTTGTGGGGACATATTACGTCGTAAATTGTTTTCTTCTTCTTATCGTATGGTTTATGAACAGGCGGTTTAAACTCTGACACCAGTTGTCAGATTTAAACCGCCTGTAGGCCTCTGACATGACTTTTCACACCGCTGAAAAATCTCTCAGGTGCGCCGGTTTCCTCACGATGTTTTCCTTTACCGTTTTAGCAACTGATAACTAATTTATAAGACGCACATGAATTCGAAAAGACATTGGTGCGTGCCGGGGTTTGATATTGCGACCTTTGCCTTGAATTCAAGTGCTGTCGTTTTTACATAATGTACGTATATTTTTATGTCCGTATTGCACCAAGGGGTTAGCAGTAGTTGCGTAGTCTTTAGGTGCTAGATAGTAGTAGTTTTTTGTAATAGGTAAAGGCTGATCTTCAAACATCGGGCAAGAATATCCACGAGTATCACAAAATACTCGTACGGTGCACCTTGGACAATTAGACCCAATACTAATCTAAACTGATAAAACTTTTTTTCACAGCATGTCATGTTTCAAATAAAAATTAGCTCAATCCAATGCAAAAAAAAACAATGAAACCTATATAACTGTTCCTCATCATCATCAGCCATAAGAAGTCCACTGTTGAACAAAGGCCTCCCCCTTAGAACGCCACAATGAACGGCAACTTGCCATTTGCATCCACCGGTTGCTACTCATAATTCCGTATAAGTTATTATCATATATAATAAGTCCAAAATAACTAGTCTAAATAAATTTAAGTTCCTAAACTACCTATCTGAATGGATTTGAATGTATTAACATATTACATACAGATTGATTGATTATAGGGGAGGCTATAACCCCATGTTGGTTAAGAAGATTATCCAATAGACGGTTACATAGGGCCGTTATTAGTCAATTTAATTATATAGAGCTGTGTATACGACGATTGAATATTCAGGACCCTGATGTTCATTTGTTTATATTATCAAATATTAATTTTGAGTTAGTTCCTCCCGTGAAACTACTGACCGACTAACTAAACTGACAGAAAAATATTTAGTTAGATCAGATGTTTTTCTGTCAGTTTTTTACACTACGTAATACGTGTGTCTTGTACACATTTTCTTGTAGTTTTAGGGATACAAACTTCCAGCCTCGCTTCAGACAGCTTCAGTTGGCTACCCTGTCACGGGAATCGTGAATATTTTTGAATTATTTCTACACAATCTGTTTTAGAGGTTCAGTCATTATTAAGTGTCAGGCAAACACATTTGCAGAGGTAAGGTTAACCATTCACTAATCCCAAAGGCAAATAGTCTCATTCAAGCAATAGAAATATAAATACTTTATCTGCGCGAGAAACGAATCTACATTACATATAGACAAGACATATTAGGTAAAGCCCTAAATGGATCGTTTGCATAAATAAAATATCCAATAAATTAGATGCGCAATAAAGAAAATCCGCATTGAAAATAATGAGTTTCCGAATCCACGGTAGTTCTGGGATTACCTTAAATACACGGATAAATTCTCCCATAATATTGCCACAAAGGGATCAAGAACAAAACAAACGAAAAATGGATTTAAAGGATTTTCTAATTGCGCTCAATATCTTACCGGCTTTCAGCCGAATAAACAGAGGGTCCTATTGAAAAGGGAAAGAATAAAAGACTTGATATTGATATAATTTAAATATTTATTTCGTAATGTCACTTGAAACAACATAAGAGCGGGCGGGGGGGTCGCCCAGGACTCGCGAGCGACCCCGTCGCGGCTGTATAGACTATAACGCGTAAAAAAAACAATTGTCAACATCATCTATAATATACCTTTATCTTATTTACAATATATCACCGAATAAACGTATTTACACTATCTACTTAGTATGTATAACATACAGAAAGCGAAATATCATACATATAGGTTGAGTAACATAGTCCGTCAGCCAACAAGGCTTCAATTATATACATAGTAATGACATTTTCGTTAGAACTTTTTATTTCGGCCCCGCCTGTGGGTGCCGAAGAGGATGCGCGCGAACGCTTGGCGGAAGTCGGGGCTGAAGATTGTATATATAACAGGGTTGAGGGTCGAGTTGAAGTATCCGAGCCATAGGAAAAAACTCGCTAAGTAATCACTGATAACACACGTTTGGCAGATAGGCATCACCAACGCCATTATGAAGAATGGAAGCCAGCAGAACACGAATGCTCCTGTAATAATCGCGAGCGTCTTCGCCGCTTTTCGTTCCCTTTTGGCTTCGAGAGACTCCTTCTTCTCTCGGTGTGTAGGAGCTGGGACAATGGCTCTCTCAGGCTTTGAGCCGTTAGTAACAGTCGAGGAAGACTTTTCAGGGGACACTGAGGGTGGGGGTGCCTTTTCGTTGATCGTGAACGCTGTGGTCCTTGGCTCTTCGTCCAACGTATCAACTGTAGACGTGCTCTGTCCCTCGGTTAGCAACAAAGCGGCAGCCAGCGTCTCGGCACGAGTCCGTTGGTTGCACTTCTTAAGGTTCAGAAACCGTTTCTTGACGAATCGTCTGTCCCTCGCTGATTGGACAGGCCGTCCCGAGGGAGGGGCGCCGTCAGCAGACGTTGGGCGAGGAGGAGGAGGATCTCTTCTCCTCCTAATACGTCTTCGGGCTGTTTGGAAGATCTTCCAGTACAGAATAAGTATGACCGCAAGTGGTACGTAGAATGTCGACATGGTCGCGAAGATTTGGTATGCAAGGTCTTGGCTGACGAGGCACTTCTGTTGCTGCGTGATTCTGGCGAGGTAGTCGGGGTCCTTCCAGCCGAGCTGCGGGGCTAGCGACACGACGAGGGCCGCTCCCCAAACCAGCACAATCATCGTGAATATACGCTTCTCGTTGCGTATGTGGATGTAGTCTACATCTGTCACAGCCCAGTATCTGAAAATGATAAAATGAAATCAGTATCAGCGCCATCCTGGACTTCTTCTTCTTTTTTGAGAGGAGATATTTTGATTACTAATCTAAACAACAGCTATAAAGACTAGAATCATTTGCATATTCCACTTATAAAACCTCCATAGAGGAATAATTTGGTCAAGAACAAGGGCCTGAAATATTAGCCCTAAAAATCCGTCGTTTTTCACAACAACTGAATAAATAGCTTTACCAATTTAAAATAAACCATTAATTCCTCCAAATTTATAATTGATCAGTTCTTTCTAAAGAATCTGGTGGGGATTTCTAAGAAGCTGAGTCATCAAAAAATAATTTAAGTTTCCGTCGAGGTACGCTTTCAGTCCCAGAGATATCAAAGAGGTTTATTTATCGAACTTTGAGTACTCTCGCCGAGTTTTTCACTTTATTCTTAACTAATTGACAATGTCTAAAAAGGTACCATAGAAAATGTAGCTATTTTAAACCATTTTAAATATTAGTATTTGATTCGGGTACACAAAATTTGATTGGTTTGGGGAAAAATATATTTTATGAAAGTACCTAAAGCCAATTATTTCTAGTAACACATGGAAAAAACTTTTAAATAGATGTAGTAAAATGTAGTTAAATATTTATTTCATTAGCAAAGTAAATAGTTTATATAGTTTTTAGGAAGAATAAATACATTATTTGATCTTAATATAACAAGTCCAACTAAATACATTTGAACGATTATTCCAATTTGCTCTTAGAATGAACCCAATCTAATTCTCCAGTTTCTGTCGCATTTCTTTAATTCCCAGTTAATTACCTGTCAGTAGCAATAGCGACGAGGTGAAGGATAGACGCGGAACTGCAGAGCACGTCGCTAGATGTCCACATGTCACAGAGCTCAGGCCCCAAGATCCAGCCTTGACTCACCTGCAGAAAGATTTGTGATTAGAAGAGATACCTTTAGATATAATGACCTAACGTGGACACGTCTGCTTCCCTAGCTGCTTAATAAAAAATATTTGACATAATTATGTCATCGATAACATAGTCGAAACATTATGTCATCCCCATATATTTATCATTCTATTCGATTTCTATTCGTCAAGCGTTTTGCCACTTGTCTAAGGGGACTGATCTGTTGGAAGGAAATTTGAAATAAAAAACACTCACAGAAGACCTGATTGGCGCGGTGGTTAAGCGATTGGACTGCTGCGCTAAGGGTTGTAAATTCGATTGCCGCACGGGCCAAATTTTGTGTGATCCGCAGATCTTTGTCCCGAGTCTGGGTGTTTATGTCGTGATATTACATGTTTGTGAAACGCACCCACGATACTCGAAACACTTAGAGTGGGGCGACGGTAATTAAAAAAAAAACATGAGAGTATATTATTTCCTTGTTCAGTGATTCACATAGAATACATAATTCTGTCCGCATTAAAAACTGTTTAAAGTCTACTGGCTCGGTTTTTAGGGTAAACGTTATGCTATATTCCCAGTAGATGTGTGGTTTTCTCACTACACAAGCATTCTCCGATTTTGGTTACTGTAAGTTCTGTATGATGGTCTGACCAGCGGGCTTACCGTTAAGGTAGAATTCCAAAACTTTCGTTATTAGCTCTAGACCCAAGCTAAATTGACACTAACAGTACCTAGAGTGTTGGTTCTTTGTTCTATAACTCTTCTAGTCGTCACGTTGACTATTCCACGGAGAGGTTTAGGCTCGTAAGTAGATTTAGATGTTGGCGAACGTTTTATGGGTGAAAGTTTATAGTCGATTAGAGTTTCGAGTTTATGAACTCCTGGTGACCATTTATCGTGGTTAGTTTTTTTTACCTTAAAGCTACTTTAAACTAAGTTTATTTATATATTTATAAAATTTGGGTTATTATCTTGCCGTCTGGGTATGGAGCGAGCGTTTTTTCGTCTGAAATATTTTGCGGAATATTTTCCAACAATGTATTTTTAAAAGTAAAGTGCTACGCAATACATTTCGTAGAAAAACCTTCTTTAATTTAGTATGAATGAATATGCTACACACACTATTCTCCACAAACAAACGGGCATCACGTTTAAATATTTCTACCGTCTGATTAGTTTCGCAACTTTCTACGGTGGTACAGAAATACTATTTTAATATTTACAACCCTTTAGCAGTTTAAATTCAGAGGGTAAAGCATCCCATTTGTTTGGCAATTATCAAGTCTAAATTGGATTGTTCTTCGGTTTGTTTAAGTTCAGATATCTGTTTTTCTTTAGCAATTTACTTCTCGAGTTCAGTTTCGTTCTGAGTATTCGGTACATTTTCTTGATTATTAGACTGTAGCCTAAGTATTTTTTTCGGGACTAGCCCACCACTCGTGCCCATCATTGTAACTCCTGTAAGCCAGGATCTACAATGATAACCATTGAGAACCATCGAGGCAATGAAGCTCGAGGCGTCCCAGAGAAATGACTCGACTGTCTTGGAACCCGCAACGAAATTAATCATAAAATAATATATAGGAGGATGCCTTAGTATTTATTAATCGTATCTAATGGCAGCATAATTGGGCTTATTATTATCGGCGTTTAAATGTTCTATTATAGTTTGTTATCCAGTTTGATGCCGACAGCTGTTGACGCTCCGACGACATAACTTTAAATAAGCGTCTCGATAATCATGTTATTTTGTAACACAAATAATTGCTTTACGTTTTAGGGACTTTTAACAGTCAATTAATTAAATTAGTATCATGTACCTAATGTTGATATAAATGTTATTTTGACGGTTGTCACAGATTTTAAGTTATATTTTTTGAACTAGAGGTATACCTCTATAGACAGCGAAATTGTTATTTCTGCTGTTCACAGAGTCTTTTAGAGGATTTGTATGAAAACACAGTGCGTATACATAGAGGTACTTTAAAGTTTTTAATATAAGTGAAAGACACAGTTATAAATAATCATATTTTGGGACAATAACTACGATTTTTATAGGTATTTCTTAAATGCAATAGGCTACTAAAAATGCTTTATTTATTTGCCGTATGGTATCCGGCCTAGAATTGACCACCCCCTTTCCTCCCGTGGGTGTCGTAAGAGGCGACTAAGTGAAAATCCAGAAGATGGGCAGCAGCGTCTTCTGTAGCTTTACCACCAATACTGCGATCCCCAAGCCACCATGATTGGGGATTATGGCAACCCCCTCCCCCCTCTTAAGGGGGAGGCTTTTGTCCGTCTGATGATGATGATGATGACTAAATATGCTTAATAATTGCAAGGTAGAAATTAAGGTAGAAATTTGTGACTATAAAACTATTGCATAGCAGGTTCATTTATATAGAAGCAAATCTGGTTCCATTCCTACGTAAAAATAGCTTCTGTATTTACATATTCTGTGCGCCCAAAACAGCTGTAGTAAAATACGCAGTTACTCAAACTCATATCACGCCCAACAAACATGAGTAACACTTCCAAAACTTTATGTAACGCTGGGCCGTTTTAGTCAAGCGGCGTAAGGGTTACTGCTACGCCCAGGGCAAACCCTCTTGTGTAAGCACGTAACTACGTGTAAACGTAACAATAGCAACTTAACTAATTACACACCAACTAGTTTGCGAAACATTGGGCCAATGTTTGTTATTAATGTACGCTGGCACTGCATTGTTAATTCCCAGATTAAAAGTTGGTTGGCTTTTGTTTTTACGCGTTACTTTTGATTTGATTGTACCAGATTTGGAGGCTTCTCGGTAATTGAGATTAAGGTGTAACCTTTTAGTGGGAATTTTTTGACGTTATTAGAAAAAATGGATTCATTAATAACCTAAATGTATATGAAATTGGACGACCCAATTGACGCAGTGGCATTGACGCACCCACGATACAGGAGAAATTCCTAGTGTGGGGCGACGTTTTTTTTTATATAAAAAAAAAATATTGTTAGAGCCCAATAAATTTACTGGATATTAAATAAAATTAATTTATTTTTTCGGTTACTCCGATTAAGGAAAGGCAATGGAAAAGCAACATTTTTGATATATAATATCTATAATAATAATATCTTGGGACAGCCCACACACGGTCATCTGATCCCAAACTAGGCAGAGCCTGTATTATGGCAACCAGACAACTGATAAACATACTTAAATATTTCTAAATACATACATAATATAGATAATTTACACCCAAACACAGAACAAATCATTATGCTCATATAAATTACATGATTTTTCAATTACATTACTCTAGCTTGTACTATATTTCCTGACATTATATTATTACATTCTTGTCCAACAAGGCTTTCGTTTTATATATAAAATCAATACAAAAGTTTCTTTATAAAAGTGGCAGAAATGGTAAATCTTATTATACACATTGTTGGGAACATTTAAATCCCAGCTACTGTCTTTACAGTCGCGAATAAGACTTGATACCAATTAAATTTCTTTGACAAAATAATAATACCAAAATAAACTCCACAGGGTTTCACAATTACGGAGCAGAAAATATTTACATACCATTTGTTGACTTTACCGGCATTCATTTTGTTTTCTTCAATATTATGTTTGTTTTACATTCGGAAATGTGAAGAGAGTGAAGTGAGTGAGTGAAGGGCTGTCAATGACGCTTTTTGATAGAAATTCATTTAAGTGTTAATAAAATTGTTTCGAAATGGTCAAACAAAACTATTCTTAACACTCAGACCATTGCCATGCCGCATAATATAATTTTCGTAAGAATTGATTATTCATTCATTCAAATTCAAAAATGTATTCATATATTATTATTATTTCATTGATTTTCACATATCAATAAAAAGACGACTTAATGGGCGCAGTGGCTAAGCGATGGGACTGCTTCGCTAAGGGTTTCAATTACTGCACGGGACAAAAAACGACCATAAAAATCGTCGTTGCCAGCCCTCAAACAATTAAACAGTCCTAAGACTTCTTTGAGTTTTAATAAATGAGTCTTATTTACTCTCTGTTGTTATATCAATGAATAGTTATTGTGAGCATTGTAAGAAGTTTATTTACTTTTGTATATAGGCCTAAAGTTTTGATATTAAGTACTTGTTTAACTTTGAATTCGCTCGTGAAATAAGTATAGTTTAATTAATTTTTTGTAACTTTAATTAAAATACCCTGCCAACGGCCGATATATTGCTATTGTAATCGTGACGGTCGAGTTCGACGGTCAAAGCCACTATTATTTTTAATTCTCTGAAATTCTCAGTTGTTCAAATTATTTATCGTCTTAAGGAGATTGTTTATTATTCTTATATTGGCCACCTTGTTGTTGTTTGTATCTCGGTCGAATAATACGATTTTTTATATATATATTATCTAAATGTTATGTAGCTATTTAAAATTTATATTCAGTGATGATACCTAAGTTATCATTAGCTGGAAAGCGTCTACTGTTGATCAAAGGCCTCCCCCTTAGAACGCCACAATGAACGACAACTTGCCATTTACATCCACCGGTTGCCTCAAACTGACGATATCGTCGGTCCATCTGGCGTGCCAACGCTGCGTGCTATCTAAGTAGGTACATCATTATTTATGTTTCGTAACCTCACCTCTATAAAAGAAGATGTCTTTGGCCTGCAGTGGGACACTTTTAGGCCGTTATTATTATTATTATAACCTCACCTCGTAGACAGCGCCGAGGGGCATCACAAGGCAGGCGACCATCAAGTCGGCGACTGCCAGCGACGCGACCAGGTAGTTGGCCACGTTCTGCAGGTTCCGCTCGATGATGATGGCCGCGATCACGAACACATTACCTAAGGGAAGAAAATGATAACACTTGTTATTGTATGCAACCTGATACATGGTGAGGCTAAGACCTAGCCTAGTCTGCCCCAAGAGTAACTGTCTTCTAGACGAGTGGTAAACAATTGACGAACTAGAAAGAAAGAAATAGAATAGAATGAACAACAAATGTTGACATTACATAATTTTATATAGTTGATTACATAGTCGAAACAAATTGTCATCCCCATATATTTAACATTGTATTCAATTTCTATTTGTCAAGCGTTTTGATTTTTGTCTAAGGCCGCTGGTACGATATCACAACACAAATATTTGTATGACGCGTGGACTCTATTGTATTGGACTGCTCAGCTAACGGTTGCGGGTTTAATTTCGATCCTTTCATTGAATTATTATGTGTATGATACACAGATATTTAAAACTCGTGCATATACATCCTTTTAAAGACGTGCGAGTTATCGTTCGTGAATTTTAAAGGAAGTTTTCGAATTTTATATTCCTCAAAAATTAGCTTACCCTTCGTTACGCAGTAAAGAAGCCGCAAAAAATAGTTATTTACATAGGTACACCGTACAAGTACGTAAGTATAGACAGAGATCAAAAAGAGTTATGAATAAATCAAATTTCAAAGTAATAAATCATTCGCTACAATGGTTAGATAAGAAAAGTTCGTCAAAAGTTTTAATTTAATAGAAGGCTTTGTGCGGTCGTGTTTACATTAAGAAATTGATTTTAGGATTTTATTTTAACAGTTTTTTTATATTCCTATGGTGAACATAATCTACCACACTAATTTATAAAGGCGAAAGTGTAAGAGGGTATTTGTCCACTAACACTCATTTGTGTGTTTGTTACTTCTTCGAGCTCGAACGGCTGAACTCATTTTTATAAAATTTGGTATAGAGGATGCTACACCCTGGATTAACACATAGGCTACTTTTTAACCCGAAATGCAGCCGGTAACACCGAGGGGCGCAGCTAGTATTTATATAAAGATCCCGACGAATTGAGAACCTCCTCCTTTTTTTTGAAGTCGGTTATAAAGGAAGCCCTGTTTACTGTACTTGATCACGCCATAACATGAGAATTAATCACGCCATAATATGGGAACAGCTGCATGCATTTGGATGATATTGAAATATTTGTGGAAGTCCAGAGAAGATTTAAATAATGTGAAGGCGGTACAAAGTTTGCTAAGGGCATTTATCAGCTATACAATATAAAGCTAAGTGATTGACCTGATGCATTTAGGGTAGTGGGTCCGATTCCCGCTCGAGACAAGTCTCCTTTTGCGACCACTAGAGACAGTCGCATTAAACATTAAGAATTTTCGCTACAGTTATTTCATTATGGTATATTATGTGGGTGATCCGCAGATATTTGTCGTCTGAGTGTTTGTACTTGAGCTATTTCAAGTCACGCGCACTCACAATACTGGAGAAAATCCGAAAGTAGGATGACGTTTTTGTTAAATAAAAACAGTAATTTATAGCTGTAAAGGTATAACACTGAATTGGTAATCATAGATTCCAACAGATAATACCTGACGTCACCCTTAAGATTTTTAGAACTGAAAGCTAGGGTGTGGTGCCTTTGCTAGCGAATACCCAAATGTAAATCGTTATTTGTATGAAGGGTAATTATTTAGTAGTATATTCATGGCCAAATGTAAGTGGATCGGATTTGCATCTAAAGGGTTAAAAAGCAGAAAAGCAATGTGATTTTATCAATGTAATCTAAAGTACATACATAATTTAGGTTAAAATTCAATTCATTCATTTTAGGTTAAGTTTCAATATTACATAAACGAAACTTGTTATTTGATCCAAATCTGCAAATAAACAATTAATTCAACACGTATGTAAATCTCATTAATAACTTTGCAACAATTAATTATAGATATTAATATTCATGGGACATTGGCTCACGCTATAAAATAATTGATTTAGAACACCAGCGGTCGCATGAACAGGCAAATACCATTTTGGTATGGGTCTTAAGGGGTGAATTATATTTGGGGATCCACTGAAGCATTTAAGTGAAAATGTTATGTTATTTTTACTGCTACTGCTACGGCTGCCCCCTTAAAAGGGACAGCTATTACTATAATCGTTTATACAGGTGTGTATAAATATTTAAACAACAATGATATTTTGTGTTAGATATCTTCAAGCCAAGTTAGAATGGTTTCTTAAGAATAGCTTATTGTTATGTTATGTCAAGAACTACAGTGTATGTACAATAAGAAAACTCATTAAAATAACATTTTTTAAATGTATCGACTGAATAAGATGTATATAATACGACGACGACCTAAGCGATTGGACTGCTGCGCTAAGGCGTGCGGGTTGATTCCCGCACGAGGCAAAAATTTGTGCGAACCGCAGATGTTTGTCTCGAGTCTGGGTTTTGTGTATGTGATATTTCATGTTTGTGAAACGCACTCCATTCACGACACAGGAGAAATTCCTAGAGTGGGGGGACGTTTATAAAAAAAATAACAAAATAATGATAATATAATTTGTTATTTTTTGCTAGTTTATAAAATAAACATTTAAAATTCATCTTGAATGTTAATGGTTATCGTTTTATGGTTTAGTATGAAAATGTTTTAAATTGCAAAATATCTACTTTCCAAATACCTTAACCGCTCCCACTGGCACTGTACCATATCAAATGCTACTCTTCAGATTTACGGATCTACGGATATGTCTAGAAGTGTCTTGACCTACTCCCATCACTCGCAATGAACGCTATTCAAATAGTAACTACAGTGTTCCTACCAAATGTAGTTTACGAAGATCTCTAAACTTAGCACATCAAAGTTGCACGTTGCTCTTCAAGAGAGCTTTACTTACCTAACTTAATTAAGTAGCTGTCCCAAAATGATCCTCTGCTTTGCATAGTATTTAAGTTCAGGTATATAATGTGGTTAATGATGCTTCCCTAAGACGGGAGCAGTGTGTACAGGTACACTCCTCAATTTCGTAGCACTACCGGAGTTTCTTATTTAAAAGATGAGTGCATTACCACGATGCAGGCAAAGGAAACAGTATTAACGCCTGGTAAACCTGGGTTGATTTTATTTTATCATCATCACTTGTCTCTCATCATCTGTCTGTTGAACAAAGGCCTCCCTCTTAAAACGCCACAATGAAAAACAACTTGCCATTTGCATCCACCGGTTGCCCGCAACTCTGACGATGTCGTCGGTCCACCTGGTAGGAGGCCTGCCAAAACAGGTGGTTCGTTGGCAATGGCATGGCATTGGTTGTGTTTAGTTTACAAAAAACTTAAAAATACATAATAAACATCATTAGGCGCGTAAAAGTCTCGGTATGAAAATGATGGTCACCAGTCTACAGGCAGACCGCGGTGGGCGTAACTTTCGTCGATCCGTGAGGCTTTTACACGAGCCTTTCAAAAGAATATATCCGAAAATATTGGTAGTAGAACAATATTAATCAACCCAGTTCATACACCTTTAATCATAACTCAATAGGTATAGCAGTGATTGATGAGTCCGTTGACTTCGCTTACCTCATGGCAAAAACGTGAGCTCAGGATACATCTCACATTTACGTATAGACGTTAACGACTACTACATAACATAATCTATATTCTAGAACAATCAGTTGCGGTTACGTGGTGATGCTAAAAATGCCAGGTTTTGAGCATTTTATGTGCCTAATAGTGCCTAAAATACAAGCTGTGTCTGGTTTGGTATCCGGCCTAGAATTGACCACCCCCTTTTCTCCCGTGGGTGTTGTAAGAGGCGACTAAAGAAAAAAAATACAGAAGAGCAGCGTCTTCTGTAACTTGACCACCAATACTGCGATCCCCAAGCCAGTTGCCAAGCGTGGGGATTATGGCACCACCCCCCCATCTTTTAAGGGGGAGGCCTTTGTCCAGCAGTGGACGTGTTCCGGCTGATGATGATGATGTCTGGTTTGGGATATATGTATATCCTACATATTTCAAGTTATGTTAACTTGATGACGTGTATTATTGCGTAAATGTGTACCATAAGGAACTATGTAAGACTTTTAATTATAAATACATCGTTATTTATTAACTCAATACCGTTCGATTTTACACAAGAAAGAATGGGTGCGGATTATATCTATTAATTTGTTCTCGGCGTCAGTAGTGGAGAGATATTCCAATTAAATCAGATTATCAAAGCTCAGCGGCAGTAAGGGTTCATCGCGCTTCGCAGACAGATATTTAATTATTTTAGAGTTCAGGGAACGAGGCGGCTTCCATTTAAGCCTGACGACTAAATTCAAAACTAACTTAGTTATATACTTAATCATTCATACTGCCTACCATTTTCGCAGTAATTCGTAGATTTTTATACGAAAAATATAATGTAAAGTACTGTCTTAAACTATATTAATAAACTCTGATAAAAAGCTTTGAACGCATAAAAATAATTACAGAAAATATACTTAAAATGTACAATGTAAAGAGCTTCAATTACGGTACACAGATAGCAACGCCATCTAGTTCAAAAACAGAGAACTATATGCAAATAACCGACAGAGCTTACGCGCTTACAGTGGGACCACGCCCCTGTATCTATCGGTACGACGGTAGCGACTTGACCTAGTCGCAACAGATTTCGCACTCAACTTCCATACGGTTAGCGGAGTAGATACAGTTTCGGCCGATTCACTTTGATTGTAGTTAGAACGAAGTGCTCTCATTCTGTTGATTGCTGCGCTGGAATATAGGGCTGATTAGATTGTGTATTTGTGTTGGTATGTCTTTGTAGATCGTTTGATAAAGTACTTACGTTGGTACAGTATAATGGGGATTTCCTCTGGGGAATTAGATAGAGGATTTTATTTGTTTTTTACTCTTTGGGATGTTGTTTAGTGTTGTGATGTTTCTACAGATGAATGGCAAATAAGTTTTGAAAATGATGTCCATGCATTAAAAAATAGACTAAATGTTGTAAAATTATGAATAATAAATAATAATAATAATAACAGCCTATAATTACTGTCCCACTGCAGGGCAAAGGCCTTTTCTCGTATAGAGCGGGTTGGCGATTTCAGATAATTAAATCCAGGTTTCCTTACGATGTTTTCCGTCACCGTCAGTCAGTGGTGTCTTAGAATATCTAAGAAAGTATTTATGACATTGAAAAAGTCACATTGATACTTGCCTGGGTTTGAACCTGCAACCTCGTGCATAGAAATCCGGTATGTCAACCACTAGGGCACCACGACGTTTTTGAAATAATAAAACCTGTATTTTATACAAGGTAAGATACATTTAGATTTGAATAATAGCGGAGTAAAGTAATGGCGGGAAAGCTGATGCTAACAAAATTTTGGTAAATGCTTTTTAACAAGCAATACAGATATTTTAAAAAGAAAGACGTCGCCCCACACTAGGATTTCTTCCTGAATTGTAAGTATGTTTTTCAAACATATAATATCACGGACACAAACACCCAGACACGGGACAAACTTACGCGGATCACAACAATTTTTTGCGTGTGGGAATCGAAGCCGCAACCCCTAGCGTAGCAGTCCAGTCGCTTAGCCACTGCACCATTTAGGTCGTCGATAAATAGGTATGTGCTATAGAGCGAAGTGCAGGTTTTGTGCCCAGATTTCATCCCGACAGTAAGAAAAACAGTTTATTTGCATCGTAATGATTATCAATATTATTAACATAACTGTCTTCCTAAAAAGCGTCATTAGGTACTTTGTCTTAATAATTTCTCAATAATTTTCGAATTAACCGCTCGACAAAATGCTATACCTATAACAAAAAATATGAACAGAAAAAGGCACAGCAGCGTATCTTATTATTTTAATTTTATTCTAATTGCTTTCGGACGATGGCATAAAAAAATTCGTTATACCAAATTATTTTTCATTTCGCCTAAATTAATTTTTTGACATAATTATGAGAAAAAATTGCTTTCTCCGAATTCCAGTTGATTTAATGTTTATTTGTTATTTTTGTTCGCTTGTTATATTAAAATTATCTTTATTGAAGATTCGAGGTTATATTTTAGGAGGTATAAGAGTGTATTATGCAACGGAGTGGAAATATTTAATGTTTGTTTTATAAGAACGCTTTATTCTGAGAAAAAGTTGGTTGAGACGTATTAGATAATTATAGTTAGTTATTTTTCACGTAGTTATAAGAAAGGAAAAGGTAATATATACTTAGGAGGCAAAATGATTGGAATAATTAGCGAATGGACTGCTGCGCTAAGGGATACGGATTCGATTCCCGCACGGGAAAAAAATAAGCGATCCGCAGATGTTTGTCCCTAGTCTAGGTGTTTGTGTATGTGATAATTCATGTTTGTGCGCACCCACGATACAGGAGAACCCTAACGTGGGGCGACTTTTTTGTTTTTTTAAATAAAAAAGCTATCGTTATAATCTCCTATTAATACTATTACCGTTATTTAGTTGGAAAATAAACATATTATAATGTTCGTCCTACCTGTAAATAAAATCCAAGTCCTGAGCGTGAACAAACCAATATGCGAATGAAGCGGATTTATTTAAATTGCTTAATTAATTGAAATTGGTTGTTTTATATGATTACAGTGGTTTGTGGAGGAAATAAATTTAATAACGTTACCTAATGATCATAAACGGACCTCTAGGGTTTCATTACACAACTCGGACCTCTACATTAGATCAGTATAATTAGAGGATGTTAGAGAGCTTGTAACTGTTAATGAGTGTATAAAGCTTTGGCGACGTGAGAGCGCTCCCCAGAGCTACATAAACTGGATCCCTGTTTAGTACAAAATTATACCCTTGAAAATAGTCGGGTATAAAATTGTATACGAAAATGTTTTGTTAAAAAAAGTTGGTCACTTCATGTAATTGCGCCTGGAATAAGTTTTGATTTATCCTCTAAAATCAATGGCTGAAATTCAGATTTTTTAAATTTTGTTTCTTATAGTAAAAAGCATTTATTGAACACAGCCTCTTTACCATGAACTCGTAAAACCGGAAATTTTCATTGTGGCTGGTATTTCTATGGCCGAGTTTTAAGAATTCAACCTTTAAAACTCTTTATCGGTAGTCTGAGGATCGTAAGAAACAAGAACAAGAGTTTGGGCGAAAAAATAAATAAAAACTAAAAATACATATTCTATAAAATACTAGAGATGGAGTATATAGGCCACTTGATAAAATAATTCTTCATTGTACACATAAAACATACATTAATAAATAAATTATGAAATTTAATGTACAGAGGCGAGCTTAACTCAGATTTTTTTTTTTTTTAAACGTCGCCCCACACTAGGAATTTCTCCTGTATCGTGGGTGCGTTTCACAAACATGTAATATCACATACACAAACACCCAGACTCGGGACAAATATTTGTGGATCGCACAAATTTTTGTCCCGTGCGGGAATCGAACCCGCAACCCTTAGCGCAGCAGTCCAATCGCTTAGCCACTGCGGCAATTGGGTCACGAGTTTTTACATTGATTTATTACAGCAAACCTTTGAGGCATAGAGAATTTTAATTTTAATAAAAACCTACAGTGTTATAGGTACTTAATAATAAACACTGCAATATTGCAATTGCAGCGTTTAAGTACGTCCAGCGCACCCTAAATGGTCAACGTCTCTACTATCCTTGTTGACTGACCAATCTCTACACCACGGCATGACCTATTCCATGTGGCTATTGGCTCATGCCGCTACGAAGAAGAAGTGTTATAGAAAAGAAGTCTAACATAAGCTTTTATTAACGATAGACCTAATAATTATGATGAATTATAACGACTCTACTATAGTAACTTTTGTGAGTGTTATCCATACTATTTACTATATCGGAGCTGTATAGGTATCTAGCATATCGTATCGTGCCGTGTGGTATCCGGCCTAGAATTGACCACCCCTTTTCCTCCCGTGGGTGTCGTAAGAGGCGACTAAGGGAAAACTCAGAAGAAGGGCAGCAGCGTCTTCTGTAACTTGACCGCCAACACTGCGATCCCCAAGCCGCTTGCCAAGCGTGGGGATTATGGCAACACCCCCCTTCTAAAAGGAGGAGGCCTTCGTTCAACAGTGGACGCCTTACGGCTGATGATGATAGGTATCTAGCTAGTGTTCTGTGATCGCTTCGCTAGTGCGATGCAGGAATTGCATCATAGTTTGTAGATGTCGCTACAATTGTAACAAAAAAGTTGAGTTCTTAGTAGTAAGTTCAAGTTCAGATCGATATTACTGCCCAGTGACCACATCTCTACAGAATCTACATCTATACTATTTACTATATATTCCGGTTTTACTCATGTGTGTATTTGGGAATTCTCGACTAGTTTCGACCTCTAACGGTACCCTTATTCATGAGCTGGTAACGCGGCAGAGTCGCGAGCTGAACCGGCTCGAAACTAGTCGGGTATTCCTGAATACACACGTGAGTATAACCGGAATATATAGTAAATAATTATAACGACGTACGCTTATGTCACAGTAATGTACATACATAATATTGTCAGTGACAACTTCAATCTGTCTTGTCATGCTGACCGCAACATGATGGTAATTAATTTACTTTGGGTACACAATATAGTCGCCGAGGTCTTCCTCTTCTAATAATTAAACACAGGCCGTTCACTTTTCTGTCTCATTTTATTATATTTTTCTACTTAACCTTAAAAATCGATACATGATGCTTGGAAAAATTGACTAAGTAGAAATGTGTGCATAGATGTCATGTTTAAGATACAGCCCATCCCAGCCCAGCCCAGAGGAAGCGAGACGCCGCATTACATTGCACGTAACGGCGTCTCGCTTTCACACCGTAAACTGTCCTGCGTTAAGAGTTTATGGTAAGGGAGCAGGTCTCGATTATCGAGTCTGCCATTTGCCTAGTGGTCGCGACTTCAAAGCAGGTTCCCTATTACATTGGGACCCATAACATAACTGGCGAAATGTGGGTGTACTATATGTGCACCTCTAGCTACCCCTTCTGGGATTACAGGCGTGATGTTATGTCACGATTAGTCAAACCATCTTCACATAAGTGCTAGTTATGTTTTGAGATTGAAATTAATGTAAATCTGGTGAAATAGATATATAAGGATCGAAAGGAAGATTTACTAATTTTCTGACATATCGCATAATTTAAAAAATAATAGAGTTTTACGGACTAAAGTTCATCCGTTTATGTTGTCTTAAAACAAAAGACGATCTTACATGAAGTAAATAAAATTGATATAATTGTAAAAAACTCAGTATTGTTCTGTAAATAGATTCAAATTGTTAGCTAATAAAATTTTATGACTTGATCTACACAAATAAAGTGAGATCTCCCGACCAAAACATGTAAAGACGGTGCTGTATTAGTAGCTATGATGTAGCTATACGATATAAAGGTCACGTGTTCAGTTCAATAAAGATTTTCTTGGTAAATGGTTGTTCCTACCTAAATGAGTTTTTTAAACACAATACTGAAGAAGGAATCCTTAAAAAATATTACCCATCAGTATGAGATAAAGGTTAAAAGATTTCAAAAAATAGGGGGTGCAAGTAGAGATCCTCCACGAGTGACGATATTACACTACGTCAGGCGCACCTTGGACGGTCAACCTCGCTACAATCCTTGTTGACTGACCAATCTCTACACCACGGCATGACCTATTCCATGTAAATATTGGCTCATGCCGATACGAAAAAAAAGAACAAGACGTTGTCTATTTCATACGTTTTAAATCTACACCACTAAACTGATGTTAGCGGAAATGGTATTAAGGTTGCTTCAACTCCAGAAAGGATACAATCTACTTTCTATCTTTAATAAATTTAATCAACAATTGCAAAAGGTGAAATCGCGGGCGGACAACTAGACGGATCAAACGGTATGTTTACATTCAATTCATTTGCTAGACTGTGACAATAGGGTTGAAATTATTAGTGCCAGTCTCACGGAATATAGACTGTGTTTGCTGAAGAAAGTTTAACAATGGATTATTGGCAGTTTGTAATATTCCTTAGTCTAGCAAAACGTCTACGAACTTGCTTGAAACAGCAATTTGTCATGTAATGTATGAAGTGACTGCTCGCAGTGCTCGCCTCAGCTAATAAATCGTTTCTTTGGATAATGACTGTTAGGACATTTTAGTAATTAAAATTTAATTAAGGCTAGGTCTCCATTGGGAAGCCTAGAAAACCCGAGACTGGCGTGTGTATAGCCATCGTTAACAACAAAGTTTCATAGAATTAGGTCGACACTATTGTCATTAATTGGACTATTTTGATTAAATTCGTTGTGGGTTCCCAGACCGTCGAGTCATTTCTCTGGGACACCTCAAGCTTCATTGCCTCGATGGTTCTTAACTGTTATCATTGTAGGTCCTGGCTTATAGGAGTTGCAATGATGGGCATTAGAGGGCTTGGCCCGTTAAAAAATTGGGGTAAAATCGAAATCCCGAGGCAGAAATTAGGAGTTTCCTCACAAACAAGGTCAATAGTTAAGTCGAACTGGTAATATAAGCCAAGTCTTTGAAGCTAATGTTGATAAATAAATGCAATAAGCTCGTCCCATGTTAAAAAGGTACTTATTCTGCCAATCGAAATATATAGAAGTATAAATGTGCTAACACTTTGCAAAGGGCCTATTATACTAATATATTACCTTTATCAGCTTTTCATCTGTTATTCCATAAACGCCCGTTAAGTGAACATCAATTGCGTTTATGTCTACAAAACCCTAACTTATCTTTATTTTCTCCATACCAATTTTACGTATTCATATCAGAATTTCACCTTCGAATTCTTGCGTGTGGCCTTTCACCTCACAAGGCGAATAAAGAAGAAATTTCGCTCGAAATACCGATATTTTTAACGTATAAGAAGGTTATCAAAACATGAATTTGGACCTTTTCTGGTATACTTTAATAGAATGTCCTTAAAAGGTATAGCGTGGACACTATTTCGCTGAATTTCTCTATCAGAAAGGATTACTGGGGCCCTTAACAAATATGTGATGTATTTCTTAGATTATAAGTTTCCTTATACCTTCGAGGGCAGGGTTTGTTCAGCGGAGCTTATAATGATGAACCCTTTGAAGGTAATATAGAATATGCATGTCCGGAAAATGTGAATGGTCCATACATATATACATAATGGTCCTGAATGTGACATTAACATTATTTTTTCACTCAGTCGCCTCTTACGACACCCACGGGAGGAAAGGGGGTGGTCAATTCTAGGCCGGATACCACACGGAACCTTAAAGTTTTAATAAACTAATACAGTAATAATTAAAAAGTTAAGAGATCTTTTTTGAACTTGTAGTTAAGTGTCTGTTTCACTATATACAAGTAAAGAGTCAAGTAGACTAACCGCAACTTAAAGTGACCCGTAAGGCCTTAGGCCTATAGTTATATATAATGAACTGGCCTGTAACTAAGATACGATAGAAGATACTCGTAACTGTTATTTGCCGCTATACATCATTTTTACAGCTATACATACATGCAGGTAGATATATTGAGCCTGCCGTATGTTTACAATAAAAAGATCGTGGTAGCTCTAGAGTCGGTATGGATTTTCCCATTTTTAATTAAAAAAACTGCCTTGTTTTATAGTAGTCGCTTAGCGCGACTGCTAAGCATTATGTCCCGGGCTTGAATCCCGGATCGAGCATAGTGTTATTGGGATTTTCTATTAGGTAATTCTCAGTAGCAGCGCGTACTCTGGATTTGTGCCCGGTTGATGGCAATAGGCTCGCCCCCTTACATTGTCCTATACATAACTTCGACGACCTGATTGGCACAGTGGCTAAGCGATTAGACTGCTGCGCTAAGGGTTGCGGGTTCGATTCCCGCACGGGGCAAACATTTGTGCTATCCACATTTGATTGTCCGGATTCTAGGTGTTTGTGTATTTGATATTTCATGTTTATGAAACGCACCCACGATACAGGATACAGATTACTTGCGTGGGGCGACGTTTTTAAAAAAACATAAAAAAGAAATTACTGGCGATATGTGGGTGTACTTTACAGTAACCTCTGCATACCCATTCGGGAATACCGGAGTGTGATGTTATATAATTTAAAAAAAAAAAAACTTAGAGGTACTATTAAATGTTTATTTCTATTTTATATCTCCATCGCCTAGCTTCACTAGTACTGGAACAACATCCTACGACATCAGGGTACATACACTCTTAGTACCTCCAATTTGGCTGTCAGCCAGTTTATATAGCCAAAGCTCGCTTTCATATCAGTTTGATTAGAAAAAAGTATACAAAGGGGCTTTATTACAATAGAAATTTACACGTTATACCCAGTTAATATACGCAAATATGGACTTTGATGTTCTACATATAGGGACGGTAATTGCCTGTGATGGATGTTCAGAAGATTCTATCTTTTAGGTTGAAGAGGTGTTAATATGAATTTTCTGAATATAAAAGCTGTTATATATATTATCCAGTTTTTGATATAATAATTGTGTAGAGAAGAGGTGTAGGGTTCATACGAAAAGGAAAAAACTTCCAACCAGTCTATGGTGTCTCTGATAGATCGTCCCACTGCTTAACTCGGAGCTGTATAGCTATGTAGCTTTTTTTTTTTTTTTTTTTTCGGTGGGAAAATCATCTTATGACATCCCCCGCTCTTGGGCGGAGCGGGAGATAGTGTCAGACTTTTACTGACTAAAAACCCACTCCTGTTCCTTCGTTGCCTTTCGTACCAGGGCCGAGTCTTCCTTTCGGAATCAGGCCCTTGGCCCCAGTAGGCTTCGACCCTGATGGGCCCCTACAGTTGCTGACATCTCCTTGAGGCGCGCGTGAAACAGTACGCACCGTCGACGACTTGGGCTCGGTCCGGATGGTTACCGGACGGTCGGACGGCGAGCCACCCATTGCTCACCGACCGCAAGCCCGCGCCTACGGTGGCCGGAAATCGGGATCAGAATCCCGGCGGCGGTTGGGGCGTGAGGATCGTTGCCTCATAGCTATGTAGCTAGTGTTCTGTGATTGCTTCGCTAGTGCGATGCAGGAATTGCATCATAGTTTGTCCTACGTCGTGTAGATGTCGCTACAATTGTAACAAAAAAGTTGAGTTCTTAGTAGTGAGTTCAAGTTCAGATTGATATTACTGCCCAGTGACCACATCTCTACACAATCTACATCTATACTATTTACTATATATGCCGGTTTTACTCACGTGTGTATTCGGGAATGCCCGACTAGTTTCGAACTCGAACGGAGCCCTTATTCATGAGCTGGTTACGCGGCAGAGTCGCGAATAATATGGATAACACTCACGACAGTTATTATAATATGTTTCTCTTTCATCATCATAGTTGTTTGTTTATAAAGACATAATCAGACAAATAGACACAAAAACTCGGTGAAGACATCATATTAAAGTATGACATCTAAGTCACCTTATCTGGGGTCGGTTTAACCGAATGCAGTTGGATATCTGTATTTTATTTTATTAGCTTATCTAACCTCCACAATTTAGATACTAGGTAATATTCTATACTAGCTTTCGCCCGCGACTTCGCCCGCGTGGATTCCGAAAGTTTTATAACCTATAGCCTTCCTCGATAAAATGGGCTATTTAACAATGAAAAAATTTTACAAATCGGACCAGTAGTTCCTGAGATTAGCGCGTTCAAGTAAACAAACAAACTCTTCAGCTTTATAATATTAAGTATAGATTCGACAAAAGTTTAGAATAACAAGAAAGTAGAAATCAAGGATTTTTACAAGCGATCCAAAAAAAAACTAATAATTTCTCATCATTCATTTCCGTAATTTCGCATACACTGCTCTGATAGCTGATTAGTATGTCGCAAGTTCAATCCCCGGCACGCTACAATGTCTTTTCAAACTCATGAGCGTATCATAAATTAGTTACCTATCATTTGCTATAAACTGTGAAGAAAAAAAAATCGAGAGATAAACCTTTAAAAAAAATTCACCGGTGTGTAAAGCCATGTCAAAGGCCTACAGGCAGTTTAAACTCTGACACCAGGTTGTTCATCAACCATACAATGAGAAGTAGATACATCTGACTACTCGTATTGACATTTAAATTCACTTACTGACATATAATATTAATTTCCATGTAATTGGATGCTAATAACGCACTTAAAATTTAATATAATATTAATGACAAACGTTTATCGTATTGAATTATTAATTGGTAACAAAAAGCATAATGGCTTTTGTTTTAAGCGTTGTTCAGTTTTCGACTGCCTCGTTGGTCTAGTGGTCGCTAAGCGCGACTGCTAAGCAAGAGGTCCTGGGTTCAAATCCCGGGTCGGGCAAAGTTTTACTGAGTTTTCCAATAGGTAATTCTCAGTAGCAGCACGGAGTCTGGATTTGTGCCCGGTTGATAGCAATAGGCTCGCCCCCTTACATTGGGACTTACAACATAGCTGGCGAAATGTGGGTGTACTATACGTTCACCTCTGCGTACCCCTTCGGGGATTACAGGCTTGATGTTATGTTGTTCAGTTTTAATGTAATTATTTATTGATGCTGCCTGTAAGTCTAGTACTCTGGTTGCAACAGTTCATGGTTCTGTTCGATTCTCGGTCAAATTGTGTTATTGGGGTTTTTTCAAGTTAATTTCTAGTAGCAATATAGAGTCTGGATTCTTCCCAGGTTAATGGCAATAGGCTTGCACCTAATAAGGACAATAGGTTGGACTTTGATTGAAAAAATGTAAATTAAATATTCCTCTACCTAACTGTAAATAGGTTTTATTTAATGTTAAGTATTTTCATATAAACGAGATAAGACAAGTTTAAGCTAAATATAAAAGATCTAAGTTTGGTTCAAGTTTAGGCAAGGAGATAGCAGTTTAATCATAGTAAGCCAAAGTATCGTTTATACCGCTGTCTCCCCCCCAGAATATAATGCCGTGATAGTCTTAATAGTATCAATATATTCAAAACTTTATAAGAACAAACATAAATCAATACGTATATGCTTTGGACGATCAACGGGCACGCATTCTCCAGCGTCTAGCATCGCTACCGGAAGCTTGTAGCAGCCTGAAAAGGCTGCTCGCATTCTGGGACGAGCTGGGATGGCTGGAGTAGAAGAAAGAAACCCATCACGCACAATGGCCCATTCAAGCGGCTAAGTGCGGATAATGAACAGCCAAACTAACTAACTAACGTATATGCTTGTTATAAAAGAAATTCACGTAACATTAACATTGTAACTTTCTACGTGACATTGCGCATGCCCTTAAAATTACGACACGTGTCAATTCACTAAAGCTAAGAGGCTTTGTTCATTATTGGATGAATATCGCTGATCTTCTTAATTGAATTCATTGAATAGCGAAGAACAAATAGAAATATTATGAATAATTGAGATTGTATTTAAATTGTTTTCAATTTAAGTGGAGTTTCTAAGAGACTCATAATACTGAGCTTTCATTCCTGGAATGTATAATTTAAAACGACTACTTTTTTAATGGAATCCAGAACATAATTCTAGTTATAGAATCTATAATTTAGCGGTTTTCAAGACGAGAGTGAACCGGGTTTTATTAGGCGGGCGCGCTCCATCCTAGGCCACAATATCGCTTACCATCAGGCGAATTGTGGTCTAGCGCACACTTATTTAGTATGGAAAAAGAAAGGTTGTTGTTAAGTACACACGTGCCGATAGCACGTGTATACGATGAAACGGTTAACCGACATAACCTTAGAAAGTTAAAACGCAAGATCCACAGCTTAAGGTACTCTCCGAGGCACGGTGAAATACAAAACTATTAAAAAACACGGTGACCCATCCAAAAACAAACCTATCAAGGGCTGCTTAACCTTGCACATCGTCTGATCTGCACGTTAGCTTTATATCTACGAGTTCTTCAAGGACGATGTATATCAAAGGCGTAAGGGTCAAATTTGTCTGTTTTGGACTTCATTTTAGGACTTACCTACAATAGTAGCAAGAATGATAAGCGCGAGCACCACAGACGTGACAGCCATGAGGACGAACGACGTGACGTCACTGGAGGTGGAGTTGGTGCTGGTGCCGTTGATAGTGGTGTTGCAGCCCCACGCCACCGCGTCCACCCACGAACAGTTGCTGCCGTCGAACCACTCTGACGATGTTGGGTACGTGAGGTCATCTGTGAAGAGGAATACGGTAAGATAGAGAGAGGTGTGATGAAGAAAATGATGAGAATGGTAATTTTGCAAAGAAGTTAGTATAATGGGACCACTAGCGATGTTTTGAAGAAATTGACTAGTGACCCTAAACACTCGATTTGCAATATTGAAAAAAAAGGCGAAGTAAAAAACCTAGCCAATCGAGACATTACAAAAAATTCAATTTGAAGAAGAGCTTCTTGAGAAAATATCACACTGACGTACACTTACACAAACGTAGCGTTATCATGATGTCAGATTTTTATTAAATGCATGCTAGGAGTTATCATGTACATCGCTGACTGCTAATAGTTGTCTTTATAGCTAATTTCCACTTTTTATGTCCGTTCTTTAATCGAAATATACTCTTAACATTATATAAAACCTGTCATTAGCCTTACTTCATTGATTATAGTGTAAAATATGTTAAATTATCGCTGTTGGTTTTCAAATAGATAACAATCAAAACTTCTGTGTTGTTAACTTGGAGAATATAAGACCACTTACACAATATGGTATTGCAGTCAATACCATAGTCCATTACCTAACAATTTATAAGAACTTTAATAAAGGATCAGTTGTAAATTTTTACCTAATTGGCGCATTGGCCAAGCGATTGGACTGCTGCGTTTAAGCTTGCGGATTCGATCCCCGCACGAGACAAAAATTTGTGTGATCCGCAGATGTTTGTCCCGAGTCTGGGTGTTTGTGTTCGTTATGTATATTTCATGTTTGTGAAACGCACTGACGATACAGAAGAAATTCTTAGAGTGGGGCGACGTTTTTTTAATAAAAAATAATAATCATTATACGTAATGAAGATCCTACAGAAATTGTGTTAACGCTTCGCAGGCTAACTCAATTGCTTTAGTTGCAGCAGACGCCTCCAGAATTTTTCGCTCACCCCAATCCTGTAACTTTAAATCCATAAAGTCTACTGAACTAAACTAATTGTACAGTTCTGCGAAATTCGGTTGGAATTCTACCAAAACTTAATAAGTATTATGGAAAGTATCTCGGAGAATTTCGAATATCAAGAGTATGGAGAGAAAATAGTGGCTCGGAAACTTTGAGTCGTGCACCAGCGAAATTTTAAATTGGCTTAACCGTTCGGTTGGTTGGCGTTTTAAAGGTAAACTTTCCGGATTCAACATGGATTCTGTGGCGATTATTATGAGCTAGAATTTTTTGGTTGGATGCCATTTGAAATATTCATGAGCCATGATTCCGGTATGTAAAACAAGGGCTGTGAGGGCACGAAATGAGGACCTGGAGTTTATGAAAGTCCTTTTTTGTACCGAATAGCTAGATTTAGGTAAGATTTTGTTACCTGTAATTGAATTGTTATATGTATGTATAGGAACTATGATTATGTTTTTTTTATCCTTGAATTTGTAGACACCAGTACACCTGCTAATAGGGTCACTTTGATTCTTCCTTGACTGCCTCGTTGGTCTAGTGGTCCTGGGTACAAATCCCGGGTCGGGCAAAAGTGTTACTGAGTTTTCCATTAGGTAATTCTCAGTAGCAGCACGGAGTCTGGATTTGTGCCCGGTTGATGGCAATAGGCTCGCCCCCTATTACATTGGGACTTACAACATAACTGGCGAAATGTGGGTGTACTATATGTTCACCTCTGCCTACCCCTTCGGGGAATACAGGCGTGATGTTATGTTATGTGATTCTTCCTTGGACCTAAACCAGCAACCTTATTTTATGCATAATTATACTTTTGGTATATGGCTTTCCTCACCGTTGAATAATCTCGCAGGTATGCCGATTTCCGTACGATATTTTCCTTCACCGTTTTTAGCAACTGATAACTAATTTATGGTACACACATGAATTCGAAAAGACATTGGAGCGTGCTGGGGTTTGAACATGCGACCTTTGACTCGGCTACCACTGCTTTAATTTGTTTCTGTATCTGAATTTTTTCATTTAATACAACGTTACTTTAATTGGGTCCCATCAATATTAATTCAATGCGGCATTTTCTAAAACATCTTTTACCCAATAAAGGTATCAAATTCCCATAAATTTATCTTTGAAACTCCCACGAGAATTAATAGCATAATTTACGATGGGAAATTTAATAAAACATCCCTCTTACCTCAATATGGTGGGACCTTTAAAAAGGTCCCCTATGGCCTTGATTTCCCATAAGTTTTACGAGTTTTGATGTCAAAAGAAGACATGTTTGTGCCTATAGCGTGAATCTACCATGAGTTACATAAGTGAATTTTGTAATAATTATATTTAATAGGATAATAATTGCCTGGACAATAAAGGACTGCCTCGTTGGTCTAGTGGTCGCTAAGCGCGAGTCCTGGGTTCAAATCCCGGGTCGGGCAAAGTGTTACTGAGTTTTCCATTAGGTAATTCTCAGTAGCAGCACGGAGTCTGGATTTGTGCCCGGTTGATGGCAATAGGCTCGCCCCCTATTACATTGGGACTTACAACATAACTGGCGAAATGTGGGTGTACTATATGTTCACCTCTGCCTACCCCTTCGGGGAATACAGGCGTGATGTTATGTTATGTTATGTGTAATAATATTTAATAAGCAGTTGATCGTTGGACGAATGCAAGGAAAGCGCTCCAGGGGCCGAATTCCAACGCGATGGTTTAAAAGCATTATAGGTTACAAGAGAAACTCTACTACGATCTATTGAACTGGCGCAAGAGAGAAGAAAATGGAGACAAAACATATATGGTCACGACCCTCATTAGTGAGGGAACGACAAGAAAGAAAGAACAATAATAATAAAAAAGAAGAATCATCACACTAATATTATACAGGCGAAAGTTTGTGAGTGTGTTTGTATGTTTTTTCACTCTTCACGCTCAAACGGCTGGACCGAGTTTGCTGAAATTTGGTATGGAGGTAGCCGATACCCTGAATAAACACATAGGCCAAGTTTTTATCCCGAGAAATGTTGCGGATAACACCGCGGGGCGCAGCTAGTGTTTTAATATACCCTATGCCTGAATAAAACATTAGCGTAAAGTTGCAAGTCATGTAGAACATAATTAGGCAGAGTATACACGACAGACTTAGACCAAGTTAGGCTCTAAGTACCTACTAATTTACGAGAGTCACGACTTAAATATTGAAACAGCAAATTTTCTCTAAAGCGTGTACGGTTTCACCTACAAATTCATAAAGAGAGCAAAATAATTATCTAAGGCTAGTAACAACACGTCTCGTATTCCCCGTAGGGAGAGGTGAATAGAACTCCCATATTTCCTCAGTTATATTATAGGTCCCAATGTAATAGGGGGCGAGCCTATTGCCATTAATCAGACACACGTCCAGACTTCATGCTACTAATGTGTCTTACATTAGCTAAGACAAATTACCCAAAAAATATTCTGTGCAGGAATTTGACGACTTGATTTGCGTAGTGGCTAGTGATAGGACTGTTGCGGGTTCGACTCCTACACGCGGCACAGGACAAAAATTGAGCACTCCGCAGATGTTTGTCCTGAGTCTGGGTGTCTGTGTATGTGATATTTCATGTTTGTGAAACGCACCCACAATACTGGAGAAATTCCTAGAGTGGGGCGAGGATTTTTTTAAATTGAATTGAAGTATTCCTTTCTATAGAAGGCCTACTGCAAAGATCGAGTTGGATCTAGTCTAAATGGATAGTCTAGACACAAGCACGATTATTGAATACAGAAACAGTCCTTTGACATCTAATTGGGCTTTAAAGAACGGCAGAATTAGTGAACAATGGGTGCTCATTCGCAGGAGTGACTCTGTCTGGCCGTTCAAGGAAGACAAGTCCATAACAATCTATACGGAGAATTGAGTTACAACTCGGTACTCTTCTTAGAATGAAATATTGGAAGCTTGAGTACCTATATCTTGAATGTTTAGAGGTAGATAGGCATTGACTGGCCTGTTGGTCTAGTGGTTAGTGGCCCTGACTGCTAAACCGGAGGTCGTGGGTTCGATTCCCACCCAGGACAAATCTTTGTGTGATGGGCATAATGATTTGTTCTGTGTCTGGGTGTTATTTATCTATATTATGTGTGTATTTAAAAATATTTAAGTATGTTTATTAGTTGTCCGGTTACCATAATACAGGCTGTGCCTAGTTTGGGATCAAATGACCGTGTGTGAGTTTTCCCATGATATTATCTATTGTTATTATTATTGCCTTAAAATCAATGTATATCTACCCTATCAATTACTACTGTAACAGTATATTATTACTGCGATTTAATATTCATATTTATACTAACATATTTTTATTAGCTAAAAATTCGAAACCTTTAATATCTTTTCGTAGATGTCGATGCCATAGATAGAACATATTATAATATAATAAACAAAACAGCATTGATAGCAGAGTGGTATGACCGTTGCACTGCCAGGTACAAGCTAGCAAGTTAAAACCCTGGTACGCACCAATGTCTTTTCGAATTCTATTACTTATCAGTTGCTAAAAACGGTGAAAGAAAACATCGTGAGGAAACCGACACACCTGAGATTTTCAACGGTGTAAAGCCATGTCAGAGGCCTACCAGGCGGTTTAAACTCTGACTTCAGGTTGTTCATCAACCATACAATATGAAGAATTTAATATCACTATCACTACATAGTATAAAACAAAGTCGCTTTCTCTGTCCCTATATCCCTATGTATGCTTAAATCTTTAAAACTACGAGACGGATTTTGATGCGGTTTTTTTTAATAGATAGAGTGATTGAAGAGGAAGGTTTATATGTATAATAACATCCATTAAATAGTGGAGAAAAACTTATAATATATATTTTATACCCGTGCGAAGCCGGAGCGGGCCGCTAGTACACAATAAAAGCAAAATACAATACAATACAAAATAAGTTCATCGTTAATCGTGTGTGGAGAAAAATCAAAGGCATCGCAACAATATATTTGTGAAGACGCTTCAATAAAAACGGCTCGTTACTCTCAAAAGGATTTCCCACTTATTCGGCCCTCAACGTTCTATTATCTCAAAGGACCTTAAGTACGCAAGTCACGTGTTCTCCTCTAAACTAGTCTATAACAATTGTCGATCCATCGTTTAGAATAGTAGAGTGTATATTTGATATATCGTATTATTTTGATAAACATAGTTTTGTAGTAATAGGAGTATTGGATCTTGGAGACTGTCTGAAAGAAGAAATTCAAGATATTTGGGGCCATTTCCGACTTTATGCAGTTGGTTCATCAAGCAGAGTTAAAGATTAACATCCTTACTCATGGAACAGTATTGTAAGTGCGTGGTTAGACAAAAAATGATTTGTCTTCTTTTTCTGAATGTGAAAAGCCTAATGACAGAATGAGACAAAACGGTGAGTAACATTCCACCTGCTTAATAACGATAGTTTCGTATTTCTATAAGATTGCTTCATTCAGAATTTCTTTTCAAAAGCTGTTTTATTTGTACCTATTTTTTTTTAATAAAACGTCGCCCCACACTAGGAACTTTTCCTGTATTGTGGGTGCGTTTCACAAACATGTAATATCACATACACAAACACCCAGACTTGGGACAAATATCTGCGGATCGCACAAATTTGTTGTTGTTGTCCCGTGCGGAAATCGAACCTGCAACCCTTACCGCAGCAGTCCAATCCTATCCAATCCAATCCTATCAAGTCCAATCTTAGCCACTGCACCAATCGGGCCGTCTCGGTTCAACCAGCATACCCCGTCAGTATATTTTTACATTGTAGAACAGATTACGATGCTGTTTTTTTCTTAAGGCCTTCATAAAAGGTCGTAGAAGTTTAGTTCCTTACCGTATTTTCATCCAGATTGCTTCCAGTACGCAGGTCACATGTTGCGAACGTCAGAACTTGACTATCTATAGTCCATACACTTTTAGAGGTACTTCAGTAGCTTCATGGAGGTCTAATGCTAGTGATTTGTACGACGGACGGAGCCACTGTTTTATGCTTCTTAAGATTTGGATTCGGGTTTGCGTAGAACTACTTTGATAGGCACTGATTTGCATTAGACTTTTTGTGAAGATATTTTGGAAGCGGATTGACTCTTAAATGTAAAATCAAATTGACTTTGTATTTTTTAAGTTATTTTAGGGAATCATAAAAGACATTAGATGCCTGTATTTCCCATGATGTAGGCAGGGTACCTATAGTACACTCACATTTGACAGTTTTCTTATAGGTTCCAATGTAATAGGGGGCAAGCTTATAGCACGGAATTATGGGAAATCGACAAAAAATTGAACCTGAATAATGGCGGTTAATTAGATGATGATTGATGGCAATATGCTCACACTGCCTGGAAGAATATAGGCGTGCAATCAAGTACAGTCGACCAAAAATATGGTCTACCACCGAACGGTTGGGGTTTATTGGAACATCATGAAACAACAAGGTCGATTTTCCCTTGTAAAAATATTATTACAGTGACCATTGCTCTACGCCATATCATGTGTCAACCTTATATACTTAGGTCTCACAGATTTTTTTGACACAGGTAAGACAACTTATATTTATACATTGTGTAAAATGGGTAACGAATGTTCATTACTGTATTCAAATTTACTAATAATTATATCTTATCCATACTTCCATACTAATATCATATATGTGAAAGTAACTCTGACTATCTGTTCACGACTAAACCGCCGGACGGATTTTAAAGAAAATTTGGCATGTACAAAGTTAATGACCCGAGAAAGGACAGTCTACTTTTTAAAATTCTATACCCTCTATCAATTTTATACCCTTTAAGGGGTTTAAATAGGGGTTAACGCGAGCGAAGCTGCGGGCAAAAGCTCGTTCTAAATAAAGAAGCTGTTAAAAGAAGGTCTACCTACAGTAATCTGCTTATCGTATAAATTAAAATGGTATGAAGATGTACAATGAGAGCCGACACGAGCCGAGTGCGGGCGCATTCCGCCCCCGATTCACTTTTAATTATATTTTCCGCATTTAATTAGGAACCGCAATTACGGTGCGGTATTCACATGGAAATACTTCAATAAACCCGGATTCAATAAAGGAAACCGAAGTTTTGAGATATAAACATTCACGAATTTTTTGTTAAGGATTTTAAAACAGATTCTCAAGTCTTTTGTCATAGGTAAGTATTTATTGTGTGATCCAGAGATCTTCGTCTTACTAGATTCAACACTAGAATCAAGTGATCTAGTGACTAGATCAGTGGATTAAATATAGTTTTTCCACATTTAAAATTCGAATGAGTTAGATATCTTTTATTTATTTATTCATAATTTTTTATCTCAAGTAAAAATAGTAAAGGTTTTAAAAACCTTAATGTACAAAGATGACGTACAAAGATAGGTAAAATGGTGGTGGCATGGGAAGATTTACTTTCTATAAACAAGTGAAAAAAGAGCTGCTTTAAAGAGCTTAAATATTTGTTTGGGCCAGAGGTGAAGTGACGTCTGTAATATTATTTTTGGTAGAGGTAGTATTCTTAAAGGTTTCGATGAAAATAAACCAGATGCTTTTTATAGTCATATAATTTTTGTGAGCTTTTTATCCATTGTTGCACCTGCTGGAGAGTGGTTTTTGATTTTATTGTTTCATTTTATTTTTTAACTTTTTGTTAGTTTTTGGTTAAGCTTAATTTAATTTGGTTTTATGTAGTGTCTTTTATTTTAACATAATTTGTTAGTACTATTTTTAAGCAACTTATGTAAACGGAACGCGAAGCCCAGGTCCCACAATACAGGGAATCCTACTGTGGGATTTAGGGCCCTATCAACATTGTAAAAATACCTTTCAGACATTAAACTTATGATTTTCTTTGACTCTCTAAGATTAAAAAAAAGTATGTTAATGCCTTAAATCTCGTCTAAACTAATGTAAAAACCCTTAAAAACTAGACAAGAAAGTAAACTGTTACCATGACTCGTCATGACCAGGAATTATTGATCAGTCCATGAAACAGAGAGAGAAACTTGTGAGAAACTTGAAACGTCACCAACTTAACCACATTAGACGATATGAAAGAAGAAAAATATCTTTTGTCTTAGGTCTCGAAGCTTAGCGCTGGATCTCAAGTCCACCCTCAAAACCAAATTGAAGCACCTATAAAAGTAATTGGCTAGAGAGTAAATATTGACAATGGCTAAAGGGAAATCAAGATGGCTTCAGAGACTTTGTGTAAAGCTGGCTTATAAGCGCCGTAGTAGCCAATTACAAGTTTCTCAAGTTTAAGAAAGATAAGGAGTAAATTTAAGGCTCCCTGTTGTTCTTTTATACCTTGATTAGCATATAAATTGTTAAGTAAGGTTCTAATTAATTGCAAACAAAAAAGAAATTAGAAGTCATAATTCTTCACGATTTTTGTTCTTGTTTCGTGAAAAGGGTTTTGTAACATTTTCTTTTTGGAATATTATGTTTTTCTCTTTAGGTTTATGGACTGAATTCTGAGTCCGGGTTTATGAGCCATAACTTGTGAATTCTAACCTAGACAAGTATTGACTTGACTTTTTATTAAATAATACTGTTATACTATAAGCACTGATAGCCGAGTGGTATGACCGTTGGAGGCCTTTGTTCAACAGTGGACGTCTTCCGGCTGATGATGATGATGACCGTTGGACCGCCAGACAAAGGTCGCAAGTTCAAACCCCGGCACGCACCAATTTCTTATCGAATTTATGTGCGTTTTATAAATTAGTTATCAGTTGCTAAAACGGTGAAGGAAAACATCGTGAGGAAACCTCAGAGATTTTTCACCGGTGTGTAAAGTCATGTCAGAGGCCTACAGGCGGTTTAAACTCTAACACCAGGTTGTTCATCAACCGTACGATAAGAAGAATAAATAACAATTGAATTTACATAGTCATTTTAATACTACTTATTTGATTGCATAAGAGTAATGCAGCTGTCTTCCCAAATGCCAGTGGTCAAAAGTAAATATTACCTACTTAGTCCTGGAAAAATAGAGGCGTGATGATTTACATAGGTACATAGAATTCCATGCAGTTCGGAACATGCTCAAAATTAACATTAATCTAATATTCAAACGAATAATATCCGCAAATTTATTACAACCTCAAAAAGCAAGTTCGTGCCAAGAAAAACAAAGGTGTTTTCATTTCTGACCGACCAGAACTTCGTGGAATCTCAAACGTTCCACTTGTTTGGAAATGTAAAAATTAAAAGTTCAACGCCAGCCTCGGCTCCAAATGATTCATAAAAAGAATTCGTTGAATTAAAACTTTGGGAAGTTTGTATCTCGCTCCAATTGTTAGAAACGGGTCAAGGATTTATGTAAGTACAAGAAATATATTTTTTAGAAACAATCTTGTAAAGAATCCCTTTTAGTATTCATCAAGATTTTAGAGATATTTATGGTTTAATCTTAGGACATAAATATTTACATTTTGTTGTATGGTTATTGAAATCTGTCTTAAGAATTGAAAGCCATATTTTAGTTTAAGCAGAACTTTTTCTTTGTTCACAAGGCTATTTTCTTATTAAAAATCTAAAGCACAAACCGAACTATGATAGTATGAGTTTACAGATATTAATAATAATAACAGCCTATAACTGTCCCACTGCAGGGCAAAGGCCTCTTCTCGTATAGAGAAGGATTGAGCACTGATCACCACGCTAGCTCACTGCGGGTTGGCGATTTCAGATAATTAAATCCAGGTTTCCTTACGATGTTTTCCGTCACCGTCAGTCAGTGGTGTCTTAGAATATCTAAGAAAGTATTTATGACATTGAAAAAGTCACATTGATACTTGCCTGGGTTTGAACCTGCAACCTCGTGCATAGAAATCCGGTATGTCAACCACTAGGCCACCACTAATGATACTACAGATATATGTACATCTACATAATTATATTATACTTATTTTACGTTTTGATAAGACACTGTAGATACTATTATGAGTTTACACATAATTTAAGTATATAACTTTATTTAAATTTCATAAGATATAGTGTATAAGAAAACGACATTAAAAATTCGCTAAACTTATAGTTTTCGAAAAAATACTTTGAAAGTGTTAATAAACTGTATTTTTTTTCCTGTCAGCTGACATATCAACCCTACACTGCAACATGTGGTTACGAGTTGTCAATGCACGCTGTTGTTGACAGGTTCGAAGCCTTCACCGCAGCTTTGTTCCCTGACGTTTATAAAGTTTTTTAGTAGACTATTGTTTGTAAGAATGGGTTCGAAAATATTTTCTTGTAAGTGTCAGTTTGTTGTTGACTATTATGACATTATTATGTCATGTGTCACTTATACAACTTATAAAACGTATGTTTTATAGCCTAACCTTCCTTGATAAATGGAGTACCTAACACAAAACTAATTTAAATTCAATTTGAACCAGTAGTTTCTGAGTTTAGCGCGTTCAACCAAACAACAAAAAAGGTTCCGACGAATTAAGAATCTCCTCCTATTTTGAAGTCGGTAAACAAACTCTTTCAGCTTTATAATATTATTAGTATAGATGTGACTGTACTACTGGCAAGCTTGTTTATTTTAAATACCCATTCAATGACCATATCCATTTAAATTAAATAAAAAATAATTATTTTAAAAAGAAACTTAAGCATGAAATACATCTTTACTTCTCATCCTAATACACAAAAACCAGCAAGAAACTTCGTCCACTCACAATTTCATTCCTCTCACTATAAATCAACAAAAAAAGGATGTAATGTAAGTACATATAGAACATACAAAAAAAAGTATGTAAGCACATATAGAACATCTAAGAAATAACTTACGGTTGGTGTCATTGAGCTCGGGCAGACGTGTCGCGTTCATGTTCACAGTCGCTCGCCCTCCTGCGAACAGAGACAATTCCTTGTATTACATGCTCAAGATGCAGTGAATGAAATACTAGACAGGACTGGCATGTGTAATTGGTACTATTCCCCTACCATGAACTTTAAAAAGTTTACATTGTGGAAGCGATGCCGTGTGGTATCCGGCCTAGAATTGACCACTCCCTTTCCTCCCGTGGGTGTCGTAAGAGGCGACTAAGGGAAAACCAAGAAGATGGGCAGCAGCGTCTTCTGTAACTTGACCACCAACACTGCGATCCCCAAGCCGCTTGCCAAGCGTGGGGATTATGGCAACACCCCCCTTCTAAAAGGAGGAGGCCTTCGTTCAGCAGTGGACGCCTTACGGCTGATGATGATGATGTGGAAGCGAGACGCCGCATTACATGAACGTAGCGGCGTCTCGCTTCCAAATCATTTCATGAATTTCTGTTTTTTTGAATTCGACTTCGCCTCAAATATCGGAATAACTATTAAAATATCGAGAAAATAACGGAATAAACACAGGTAATTATTTTTTAAATTAATAAGGTTTTGCACTCTGCCATCTTCCGCAATTAACAGCTAACGTCACGCTACCTTCCCGGGCAGGACGACATCTGCCGGGTCTGCTCGTACATAAATTAAACAAAGTTGGGTTATATACAATGTATTACTGAAGAACGGCTGGACCGATTTTAATTGTCTCTGTTTTGTTGAATTCGTCTCCGCCCCGATTAGCAGAATAATTATTAAAATTTCGAAAAAATCTTCTTATCATAAATGTTTGATGAACAACCTGATGTCAGAGTTTAAACCGCCTGTAGGCCTCTGACATGGCTTTACACACCGTTGAGAAATCTCTTAGGTGTGCCGGTTTCCTCACGATGTTTTCCTTCACCGTTTTTAGCAACTGATAACTAATATATAATACGCACGTAAATTCGAAAAGACATTGGTGCGTGCCGGAACTTGCGACCTTTGACTTGGCAGGCCACCGGTCATACCACTCGGCTATCAGTGCGGATAAAAAAGCAGGACGACGTCTGCCGGGTCCGTTAGTTGCTAATAAGTCTTCTTCTATGATAAACGGCATGAGCCATAAAGTTTTTCCCAGGGCATGTGGTATCCGGCCTAGAATTGACCACCCCCTCTCCTCCCGTGGGTGTCGTAAGAGGCGACTAAGGGAAAATCCAGAAAATGGGCAGCAGCGTCTTCTGTAACTTGACCACCAACACGGCGATCCCCAAGCCGCTTGCCAAGCGTGGGGATTATGGCAACCCCTCCTCCCAAGGGGGAGGCCTTTGTTCAGCAGTGGACTTCTTCCGGCTGATAATGATATTATTTTATAAGGCGTTTTACATTAATTGCTCAGCAGTAGTATTGCAATCTTAACACGAGTAACATGAACCCTCCACTTCTTTTTTTCTTCATTTATAATTTGTATCTGTGGCTTTCAATCAACCATCCCTTATATCATTTACAAGTAATACTCGACTATAATTACAGTTGGAATACCATTTATTTATTCATTTATACACAGGTGCGATAAATACCGGCGGTGTATAACGAAATACAATTTCAACGGAGAATAATAACATTTTAAACGGTTTGTTGACTCTTAATACAGTTGCGAGGCCACTCTTCCACGACGACATTTTGTGAACAAATGACAATTGTTTTTGGGTAGAATGCTAGCATGGTTGAATTTTAGTTAATGGTCCATTTAAAGTTTAGTTTTATTGCGATGTCATTTTTTTTTTTACTGACATAGTTCTTAAGCAATTGTATTAACACACTATGAGCCCTAATGATGCTTGAAAATAAAAGTTTATTTTTATTTTTTATTATTTATCAGTAATAGGTTTTTAAATACTATCTTGTTGGTCTACTGGTCGCTAGAGAGACTGCATGAGGTCCTGGGTTCGAATTCCGTGTCGGGCAGAGTGTTATTAGGTTTTTTGCGTACCCCTACGGGCAATACAGGCGTGATGTTATGGTAAGTTAAAATAAAATACGCAATACATATACTTACAACATACATCTGTAATCTCTGAAGGTATAGTAAGAGTTGTTCATTTTTATCAGGATTCTATAAGTATACACCCGATTTCTTTGCTTTGGGTGTTGGTCAGTCGGTCGGTTATCGGTCCACACTGAGTTTGACATTTAATTTTTGTACCCACATTGTGTTGTCTGGTCATAGGTTAAGCCACGAAATAAGTAGCAAGCCTATTGTGAATTTATAGGGTTTATAACGTGTTCATCGCTTCTTTTGGCTGCCTTTTCCGCCGAAGAAAGAGAATTGGCGCAGTGAAATGCTGCGCTAAGGATTGCGGGATCCCCAAACGCGACAAAAATTTGTGCCATCCGCAGATGTTTGTCTCGAGTCTGGGTGTTTGTGTATGTGATATTTCATATTTGTGAAACGCACCTACGATACAGGAGAGATTCCTAGTGTGGGGTTACGTTTTAAAAAACATCTTAATCCTCCACGAAACATCTTTAAAGCCTTAAAGCTTAGATTACTTAAACCAAAATCATAGTTATATAGACGCCGATTACAAGTCAATTTTTAAATGCACCCGGCAATAAGAAAATCTTGTAATGAGAAAACTTATAGTACCTACGTCTGTATTAGTGTTTTCTCGGCTCATTCCTAGAGCCCGCTCTGCCTTGTAACTTATTATAAGTTAGAAACACCTTTTACTGAACACGGTGATGACTTTTAACATTAATTTATCTTGCATTTGTCGGAAGCAATCTGTAAGTTTGTTCACGTAATTTTAAGGCGTTAGGCTTCTGTGCTAAATTTTATTTTGTTATTGTTATCTATATAATATCGTTGAGTCAGATACAAAAATGTACTTTGAACTCAATTCGGAAGTTAATTAACCAATAATTCCAAGAGTTGCCGAAAAAACAGCTTTATTTTAGTTTCTTCTTCTTATCGTATGGTTGATGAACAACCTGGTTTTAGAGTTTAGATCGCCTGTAGGCATCTGACATGACTTTACACACCGTTGAAAAATCTCTCAGGTGTGCCAGTTTCCTCACGATGTTTTCCTTCACCATCTTTTAGCAACTGATAACTAATTTATAGTACGCACATGAATTCGAAAAGACATTGGTGCGTGTCGGGGTTTGACCTTACGACCTTTGACTAGCAGCGGCTATCAGTGCTCGACACGATTTTAGCTTTAAAAATCCTATACATTTTTAATTAACTTAAAATTTGAATTTAGTATCTTTGAAATCAATAAATAGGAAGTCAATTGTGTTTGCGAATTAGTGAATTCACAGGTTCCTATTTTCATACAAAATCTATGGAGCGTTTTGACAGCTCATAAAAAGTAAAAGTATGTCAATTGATTGGTGATGTCACCTACCCAATTAGGTACTTGGATTAAAAACATAATCTAAAGCTTTATCATGGCTTTATCTAAAAAGATGCTGTTGTCTAGTAATCGTGCAACGTGCATTCTGCAACGTGCAGTAAGAATGTAGGCAAATAGGTTTTAAATAAAATAAAAAAAAATTGGTTATCTCATGCCTATAGCTATAACACAAGTTACAATAATATAAATCTAATAAATGTCATCGATAAATCTTGTGAAAAATAGAGGTTTCTCTGTGTGTCTAAATGTGCAACTTACACAACGTAATGTGTACCTATATGATATTATGTGAACAAAAATACACAAGTCAGATACAAAATAGGATCATACTAACATGTGAATCGGGATTTGCATTTTATATTACACACTGGAAACTGTAAGATTTTTCTTAACAAGATTGCTGTTTTGATGTGAAAAATCGCTTGAAACATGTTGTTCTTAAATATAAGATAACATCATATTTACCAGGTTGGTTCTGGAGTAAAAATATTGTGTAAGAGGTCCTGATTTCCCTTGTTGTAAGAATATTATATTATTTGCAGGTTGCAGTGCCTTGAGATAAACGTGTGTTGCATCCTCTGTTTATATATGGGTTATACAAACACTAGCTTCTGCCAGCGACTACGTCAGCGTGGATTTCGGATTTTTTATAGCCTATAGCCTTCCTCGATAAATGGATTATAATAATAAAAAATAATAACAGCCTTTAACTGTCCCACTGCAGGGCAAAGGCCTCTTCTCGTATAGAGAAGGATTGAGCATTGATCACCACGCTCACTGCGGGTTGGCGATTTCAGATAATTAAATCCAGGTTTCCTTACGATGTTTTCCGTCACCGTCAGCAAGTATCAATGTGACTTTTTCAATGTCATAAATACTTTCTTAGATATTCTAAGACCCCACTGACTGACTAAGATATATACATATATATATATAAATGGATTATCCAACACAAAAATATTTTTTTCAATTAGAACCAGTAGTTCCTGAGATTACCGCTTTAAACCAAAAAACAAACAATCTCTTCAGCTTTATAATGAAATATATAAATAATAGATATTAATATTTTATAATAATATAGTAAACATAAAATCACGCCAGAATTCCCCGAAGGGGTAGGCCGAGGTACGAGTACTTAGAGTACACCCATATTTTGCCACTTATGTTATAGGCCCCAATGTAATATGTTTGATTCCCGCACGGGACAAAACTTTGTGTGATCCGTAGATGTTTGTCTCGAGTCTGGGTGTTTGTGTATGTGATATTTCATGTTTGTGAAACGCACCCACGATTCAGGAGACATTCCTAGTGTGGGGCGACGTTTTTTTAAAGAAGAAAAAAAAATCTTAAATACTTGGTTTTTGTGCCAAATAGGAGTTATTTACTTGAGCAGTAATTAAAACGACGAAATATATTTTCTGAATTCTATTTGAAAGTTGTTTTAAACAATATATTCTGACTTTGATAGCCGGATGAAGGATATTGATATTATTAATGTTCGTAGCGAAAATATTTGGAAATTAAGTCTGAAATTTAATTTTGCAGGATACAGGAAGCATGTATTGACGACGAAAATAGATTAGGTAACCTTTACTTTGTTACAATAGAATACAATATAATACGCTTAAAACATTACTATACACCTCTGCCTACCCCTTCGGGAAAAGAGGCGTGATGATATGTTTGACTTATTAAAATTTATAATGCAATTTTTTTATTATTTAAAATTTTACATTAACAATATATTTTTTTATTCTTTGCCAAACCATTCACCGAAATATTATGGCCCTAGCACTAACTACACTAGCAATAACATAACATCACGCCTGTATTCCCCGAAGGGGTAGGCATAGGTGAACATATACGAGTAGTGCACCCACATTTCGCCAGTTATGTCCAGACTCCGTGCTTCTACTGAGAATTACCTAATGGAAAACTCAGTAACACTTTGCCTGACCCGGGATTTGAACCCAGGACCTCTTGCGACTGCTGAGCAAGAGGTCCTGGGTTCAAATCCCAACGAGGCAGTCACTAGCAATGATAAGTGTTATACAAATAAAACCTTTATTTTGAATAACACTTTATTTAATGAATAGCGCTCTCATTAAAGTTAACTACGGTCTGGGACTAGTGAAATTATAGAAAGCTGGTTAAGTGTTTACTTAAAATCTCAACGAAATGTATGAAAACATAATTTATAATGCAAGGTGTCAAGCGCGGCCTTAATTAGACTGGCTCGAAGCTACGTAGCTCGTGCGGGTTAATAGTTTTCCGTGGTTAAGCGGCACTTGATGCGGTCAAATTATAGATGGGATACCATTTAAAAAAAATCGCGTCCCCTCGTTCCGTTTTTAAGAGGGAGAGAGCAGGGTAAGTTGTTGCTCTAGCGGTCTGTTGGGCCTCTCTTAAGACGTGTCTGTATAATAACTATCCGTTAGTAAGCAAAAAGAAGTGATAAGTAACACAAACCAGATTACATCATATAACAACACACGTATCATTGGCTAACTATATATTTTTTTATCTATACATAAATAAAAAATGAATTGCTGTTCGTTAGTCTCACTAAAACTCGAGAACGGCTGCACCGATTTGGCTAAGTTTGATCTAGAAATATTTGTGGAAGTCCAGGAGAGGTTTAAACGGTTAGAAAATATTATGGAAAAATAACTGTAAGGCGGTACGAAGTTTGGCAGGTCAGCTAGATCTCAATAAAAAAACCGCATTCAAATCGGTTCACCCGTTCCAGAGCTACGGAGCCACAGACAGACAGACAGACACACATAGCGGTCAAACTTATAAAACCCCTCTTTTTCCGTGGGGGGGTTAAAAAATGGCAGCCGAAGTTGATTTAAACTCGTTCAGAAAAACAATATGATACACATTACAATACAAGCAACAATTTACAATTAAACAGAACATAGTCTAGCTTTACGTAACGCTAAAAATATTTCACAGACAGACACATAGCTAAGCCAAACACCTACTAAATGGTACTATATTGATAGCGATGCCGTGCTAATGTGCAGGTCCGTTAATTGTGGAGGCACTAAACACGTGAGCACGTTACTCCAGTCAAGTACCATTAGTACCATAAGTACCATTACCGTGACTATGTAAAGATACCTCAGACACTAGATACTAAATACTAAAGTTGCTGGATTATTTAAAGCTTCGTGTGTGGTTTTGTTTTAGGTTTTTTGAAAATAAAAAACTATTTTTTTAATATATATATAACATCACGCCTGTATTCCCCGAGGAGGTAGGCAGAGGTGCTTAAGTACACCCACATTTCGCAAGTTATGTTTTAGGTCCCAATGTGATAGGGACGAGCCTATTTTCATTAACCGGGCACTAATTCAGACTCCGTGCTGCCACTGAGAATTACCCAATCCGGTGATGGAAAGCATCGTAAGGAAATCCGGATTTATGTCTGAAATCACCAATCCGCAGTGAGCTAGCGTTGTGATCAACGCTCAATCCTTCTCTATACGAGAAGAGGCCTGCAGTGGGAAGGTTATAGGCTGTTACTATGATTCACGTTGTCTATTAAATTATTCACTGTAATAGGTGAACCAGTAAACGCCAGTTTTAAAAACGTCGCCCCACACTAGATATTTCTCCTGTGTCGTGGGTGCATTCACAAACATGAAATATCACATACACCCCCACCCAGACTCGGGACAAACATCTGCGGTTCGCACAAATTTTTGCCCCGTGCGGGAATCGAACCCGCAAACCTTAGCGCAGCAGTCAAATCACTTAGCCACTGCACCAATCAAGTCGTCATCTATGCGTGTAATCTATACATAATGTTGATTATAATCCATGTCAGTTTGGGCTACATTGCATGCCGGTGAGTGTACAATAAATATTTACTGATGCTTTTAATATTGCTTCCCGTTTTATAATAATGCGCTGAGGATGCTGTTGGGACTACCTCGATGGTGTAGCGCGTCTGGCATGTTTGCGGAGAACAGAGTAGATGACTTCTATGCCATCATACGCAAGCGATGTGCATCCATGATGCGGCGATTCAGGGACAGTCCTAACAGTATACTAGCTACACTGGCAGACAAAATTGATGGGCCGTTTATTAGACACTGGGCAAGTAGACATGTGCGTCCTGAGGTCCATGTCAATAATTGATAAATAAATATTAATAACTGTTTTCTACTAACATTAGGATAAGAAATTACTAACACATTTGTATTGATGGTCTGAAATAAAGAATTTATTATTATTATAAGCTTGTCCTGTTTAAATATTTCCTCTTCTTTCTTTTAGTTTGAAGCTGATTACATACATATTCATAAACATTAACATCCACGATGTAAAATATGTTAAAACATATCGGAAACTTGAATTATTCCTTCGTTAGTTAAAAATAATTAATATTGTCGTAGGAAAATTATTTAACTGGTTTGGCTCGCAGGGAAATGGTCAGAAAAATGATAATATTTTCGTCTGCATTCCCCAAAAGGGTAGGAAGGCATTTCGCCAGCTATCACACGAATATTATAAATGTATGTTTGTTACCTCTTCACGCTTAAACGGCTGGACCGATTTTGATACAATTTGGTATGAAGGTAGCTGACGCCCTGGATTGACACTAGGCTTTTTAACCCGAAAATTTAGCGGAACACATCGTAAGAAAACCGGCACTCCTGAAAGATTTTTCAACGGTGTGCAAAGCCATGTCAGAGGCCTACAGGCGGTTTAAACTTTGACACCAGGGTGTTCATCAACCATACGATAAGAAGAAGGACTCCGTGCTGCTACTGAGAATTACCTAATGGAAAAACCTAATAACACTTTCCCCGATCCGGGAATCCAACCCAGGATCTCACGCTCAGCACCAGCAAGGCAGTCTTCATGCAGAAAAGAAGTAAGAATATTCAGTTTCCACATGAATACAAGAATGTATGTATGTATGAGAATGTCGTTGATAATACCTTGTTTTTCTATACATAATGATAAGATGTTCGCTCCAATTGTCACGGGCAACGGACCGAGATAATGAGATTTTTTATGGATTAAGTTTCGCGCATTTTGTTATAACATTACGTAGGTACATCTTCTAGGTGGGATCGTAGCTAGGTAACGAGTGCGCAGATCGATCGAGCTACAATTTTTTACTTAAAAAAAACGTCACCCCACACTAGGAATTTCTCCTGTATCGTGAGTGCGTATCCTAAACATTTATTATCACATACATGAACACCCAGACTCGGGACAAACATTTGCGGGTTACACATTTTTTGTCCCGTGCGGGTATCGAACTCGCAACCCATAGCGCAGCCGTCTTATCACATTAGGGCTCATCAAAGAAGGTAGGTAATTTCAGGGGTCGCCGTTGTCGAAATCGACAAGGAGGACTATATATATACTTAGGCACTGCACCAATCAGGTGGTCTTCCATAATAATTTAAGCAGCGCTTTGAAAGCCCTTAGATGGGTTACTGTTCTTCATCATTTAATAAGAGGTCTCGCCCCAAACAGCACGTTTACGCTTTAGCCATGCACCTGATCTTTGTTGGTATGTCGTCCCTTTAGACTGTGGGTGAGGGAATAGAGTGAGTCTGTTTGTGAACAATAATAAATCACACTAATATTATATCGGCGAAAATTTGTGAGTATGTTTGAAACCTCTTCACGCGCAAACAGCTAGACCGATTTTGCTAAAATTTGGTAAAAAGGTAGCTGACACCCTGGATGAACATATAGGCCTTTTATCCCGTGAAAATGTAGCGGGTAACACCGCTGGGCGCAGCTAGTCATATTATAAATACCCTGCATCTATCTAGTCTCAGTGGAGACTGAGGCCAGGGACAAAAATGGAATCAGAAGGACATTATAATTTAATAATAATACATTTAATTCAGCCCCCTTACCATAAACTCTTAAAGCAGTTCATTTTCTGTTCTGGAAGCGACTGAAGCGAGACGCCACTCCACACGGCACGTAGCGACGTCTCGCTTTCACATCGGAGAATGTCCTGCTTTAAAAGTTCGTGGTTAAGGGGCAGTACCTTATACAATCGCAATACCTATACACAACACATGTACCAACTTTTTTTTAAATGACGACCTGATTGGCTCAGTGGTAGGCGATTGGACTGCTGTGCTAAGGGTTGCGGGTTCGATTGCCGCACGGGGCAAATATTTGTGCAAACCGCAGATATTTGTCCCGAATCTGGGTGTTTGTGTATGTGATATTTCATGATTGTGAAACGCACCCACGACACAGGAGAAATTCTTAGAGCGAGGTGACGTCTTAAACAAAAAAAAATACGTGTACATGTATTCCAAATAAGAAGAAATTGCGTTTGCGCTTTCCAAAACTTCACAAAGCTACAGATAATGTACCTACTTCAGAACAATGAAACAGTTTTACCGCCATACACTTTGGAAGATCAATTTCAGATCTCCCTAAGGGTCCACTTTCCACTAGAAAATGTTCACGCCAATCGTGATGAATAAAAATATCAATTTTCCCAAAATGGATGCTGTCCAATAGCACCGTAGCAGCCGCCATATTGGATTTGCCACTAATATGGCGGCATGTCGTGACGTACAGTGAAAACTATTTGGGAAAATTTGATCCCGTGAACGGTAAACATTGGGCCCTCGAGGATCCTGAATTAAGGCAGCTGTTTGCTTTTAGATAGATGTTATTGATAGGTTCAGTTTTTGTTAGTATTTTGGGATTAAAGTTTTATTTGAGTTTGTGCTGGCAGGTTTAAAAGGTGCGAAAATGTTCTTGCTAGAATTTTGAATGGATTAACTTTTTTTTTAACGTCGTTCCACTTGGATTTTATCTGTATCGTGGGTGCGTTTTACTAGCATAAATTATCACATTTACAATCATCATGACGGTATGTAACTGCACTGATAAATTAATTATTGTACGCAAGCACAACTGCACTTTTAGCTACGTTAATAAAAACACGCACAGAGGGATTTGGCAACAGACTAAGGGCCTGTTTCACCATCTACAAGTAAAGTGTCAAGTAACCGCCACTTAAAGTCACCCGTATTCACTCATATGAATTTCACAATATCTGAGGAGCATTAATCAGGGGAAAAAACGGCCTGAAACTCGTAACTTTTACTTGCCGAATAGCGTTAATCAACAAGTAACTATTTAACACTTTACTTGTAGGCTCCAACTGTCACACTGAGTGGAATCTAATTAACTGTATAATACTGTTGTATACTGTAGTACCAGTTCTTACTACTACTTTTTTAAAAATTATTTTACTAATTGATAATTCAGTAACAAAGACTGTCTTATATGACTTTTGGTGCCATTTTAGCATGTTGCCCATGCTAAGCTTGAATCTAAATTGATAAAGTAAATTTGAAAAATAATGGACACGAGCGGGACTTGAACCCGCGACCTTCGCCGAACCGTGGCGCTGCTCTAACCAACTGAGCCACCGTGTTGCTCGCATCCATTTCAAATTTCCTTTATCAATTTGAACTGAGTTGGTAATCATAGATTGCAGCAGATAATACCTGACGTCACCCTTAAGATGTAAATACTAAAAGGGAACTGGCAATTCGATGGATGCGAGCAGCGACACGGTGGCTCAGTTTGTCAATTCGAAGTCTTGTTCCCTTTCACGCTTGTTTTCCCGGCGACGGCAAGCAAAGCTTCAGAGTCGGATTAAAAAAAAAGTAATAATTGTCTACATTTTTGGAAAACTGAATTGAAATCAACTATATATAAGATTCATTCACTCTGTCCGTTTGTGCGTTTGTTTCGACCGTGCACAAAGGTGGGTGCAATTTAACAACGTTTTCATGTAAGCAAGCCTGTTTTTGTTTGGTTGGCTTTGTAGCGTACTGTGTGGATGTAATGTGCATGCCAGTTGTCTAGTGTACCGGTTATGCTTTTAATTGCGTGTTCTGCTGACTGGCAGTCGATGTTATGTTCAATGTAACTATATTGTGGTGGAGAATATTGTTATGAAAATGATTCGTATGTAGATACCATTTACAGGTTAATGTAAATTTTTCATGTCATAAGTAACAACTATTTATTTATTTTAATTATTATAACAATATAAGAACTTATACTAAGAGATAATAAGTGAAAAACGGTAACCCATCTGAGAAATGACCTTAGGAAGCGCTGCTTTAACTCACGGATTAACTAATGTCGCAGTCTGTAGCTATTATCGATTACTTAATGCTAACCACCTGCTAAATAGATACTTACTTAGAAAGACTCCGTGCGATACAGTAAAAGAAGATTTTATGTGTCAAACGTTTGAATATTGTAAAATAAAATGAATTCAAAAGCTGTTCTATTGGGACCAGGACCCTTACCATGAACTCTTAAAGCAGGACATTTTCCGTTGTGAAAGCGAGATGCCGCACTACGCAGTCCTGCTTTAAACCTTCATAGTACGGGGGAAGTTCTCTATTGCGATGCAGTTATCAAGTTAGTTGCATTAGCAGGCATGAAGTTAGTTTTACGAGCTCTTAGCCTCCAGCCAACAGTTGTTATGACGTTTCTGTGTTTATTGACTCCTCTATGTCAATTGGGAGTAGTGCTTAGGCTGGTAAAGTGGATATACAGGGTTATAAATTGAATGAGAATATACATTTGTGGCGTACATTGGGAGAGGCCTATGTCCAGCAGTAGACTGCAACGGGCTGATGATAAATGATAAATGATTTTATTTCTGCAAATAGGTTTTAAAAAAACACTTTTACACGTCATTTTTTATATACTAGTTTGAATGATGGTGTCGGCATTTCCTAACTGACTACCTCTGAGAAGAAATGCCGAAACAAACTCAGGGGTCAATGTCTCTTTTAAAGTCCAGACAAACGTAAGTTTGTGTGAGAACAATGTAGGTCGTCCGAGATGGTTTTTTTTTAAGAAAAAAAATCCAAAGCCGGCTTGAGTCGACCTGTCCTGATGATGATGATACATTCGTCTTGTGAATTATCTATAAGAGTAACATATATTATAATTATGGTCAAAGATGCATATAAAAGTGAGAAGTGATTTTATAATAAACCATTTTATACGTAGTTTGTCAACTTTTTTGCCTGTTATTGATTAGATGTGATTGGTCGGCTAAAATCGTACAACCAATCAAATGAGATTATATGTGATTTGAAAGAAGATTTATAAACGAAAGTAATGAATAGGTTTTTAAAACTAGCCAGCCGAGTTCTAGAACACTTTTTAAATCATCAAAACGAATAAGAACACGTTTTGTTTTCTTTGAAAAAATTTCTGCGCTGGCGTTTCAGTTTCTACAAAACCTCAATATTAGGTAACTCTTCATACATTGAAGTTATTGAATGAACACACAGTTAAAAGATTGTACAAAAGCCGCAATGTAAAGAGTGATTACTATCAAATAAAATAATGCAACCTTCAACGGTTACTGTAGTTGTATAGACCGTGATCAATTGCCTATCTAAGTTTGAAGGTGAACTCTAACTATAGATCCAATTAGCTTCAAAAGTTTTAATAGGAGACTGTTTCATAACATTGAGTACACACAATAAAAGTATATTGACTACTGACTAGTAGTTACCATTTTCTTCTTTATCTAAGAACGTTTCAGAACAAAAAATTGTCCGCAGTAAAAGCCGAGTGGTATGACCGTTGGACTGCCAACTCTCAAAGGTCGCAAGGTCAAACTCCGGCACGCACCAATGTATTTTTGAATTAATTAGTTATCAGTGGCTAATAACGGTGAAGGAAAATATCGTGAGGAAACCGGCACATTTTAGAGATTTTTTAACGTTGTGTTAAGCCATGTCAGAGGCCTACAGGCGGTTTAAACTCTGACACCAGGTTGTTCACCAATCATACGATAAGAAGAAGAAGACTTACCTGTCTAAGAACTGACTGCAAAAGCGCTAGTTCAACTCACGAATCAACTGCAGCCAAATAACTACCAACCTTCAGTCTCCACTTAGAACAATTGTAATCACAATACAGTCAATCTAAAAATCGTTAAAATCCATTTATTTAATCAAAGCTTGTCAGGGTTCAAATCCCTGAATACGAAGCCATAAACAGGCGCCCATAAATACATTTATATCCATGTATTCCCGCAGATATAAAATGAAAGTCATTCAGTCTCTCGGTGTTATCAACGGCTTTCGATAAGCCTTTAGCGCAATCTTAGGCGTGCATTTCCGAGTTATTGATTTCGCAGCGCTTCATAAAGCGGTGCTCCGTTCAGTTCAGCGCTTTTTATGCTGAATTGTTTGTAATGGATTGTGTGAACTGGTATTAGGTATTGTTATGGGCTGTGATAAGTGGGGACTTGGTTCGTTCTTTTAAAAATGCCGCTGTTACTTTCAATATTCTACTTTCTTTTGTTTTTTATCTGTGCCAGTTGGCAGGAGAAGGTTATATCGTGATGTGGGAAATACAACAATTATTGTACAATGACTTAATAATATGTGTCGTTCCAAGATTTTTGACACATCACTACATAGTATAAAATAAAGTCGCTTTCCCTGTCCCTATTTCCCTATGTATGCTTAAATCTTTAAAACTACGCAACAGATTTTGATGCGGTTTTTTTTAATAGATAGAGTGATTGAAGAGGAAGGTTTATATGTATAATAAAATCCATTAAATAGTGGAGAAATACTTATAATATATATTTTATACCCGTGCGAAGCCGGTGCGGGCCGCTAGTGTTTAATAGATTAATTATTTGATTGGTTTTTACTGTTCATTTGAATAATTTTGTGATTAAATCGATTGATCTAATATGTTGACTATAACTATGTATCTAATTGACAACTTCTGTACCATGTTACGGACTATAACTATGTAATCGACAACTTCTGTATCATATTTAACGAGCAAAGTAAAAATATTCTTTTCTATTATAAAAGTCGTGACCAGTCGCATTAAACAGACAGACTAGCTATGGAGAATTGAAGATAACTCTTTCACACAGCATTGGGACGGAATAAGCATAAAATTAACAGTGTCTGAGTGTTTATATGTGCGACATAAAACTAAAAACTTTTCAATCAGACACAGTAAATATTGGTGGATCAATCAACCCTCAAACGAAGCTATAACAGAGACTAAAACTATTGGTGTTTTACAGCAGCTTTGCAGACCTGTTTTTCTTTACACGTATATTTCCATCACTGGGTTCATTGCCCCATCCACACACAGGGAATTTAATTCCTAATCCATTCGTCCCACAGCTTTAACATGATGATAAACCAAAAAAATATTCCTGGTTTGTGTAATACCTGTACCTTTGTAATAACATGGAAAATTGTCTCTTTCATTTATAAAAAAAAAATTGGAGTTGCACGAAAGGTGCCTCCACGTGTGATAGTACGGTCAGCATCATAAGTAGATTAACATATTACGAAACCTTATGTCAAATAATGGAAAGAAACAAAAACCAATTCAAGTTTTTGTTTCAAATTATAGGAGCGTCCAATGGATGATTTTAAAATATTTAAGACTTTTTAGTGTGTAATTAGTTGTTCTTCAATTAATGGTATGTTTATAAAATTAAATGTTCAGCTACTTATGATGCTGACTGTACCTAAGTACGTCCGGCGCATCCTGGATCCTGGCCCATCTTTAAGCTACGGTATGTGTATGACCTGTGTCCATACGACACAACACGATACGACACAGAAGAAGATTTGAAGAAAATAGCAAACCCAAATAAGACAAAACACTATCCAACGTACGTCCGGAGAAAGCTGGTTTTAACGACATGACGTATAATAAATTGTTCCAACAATACCATATTATAATATAAATGATAAAAGAGTGCGAAAATAAGGGTCGTAGACAAAACCCCGGTTAAATCCGCCGAGGTAATCCACTTCTCCGGCTCACTCCGGTCGGATTAGCGTGGCCTTTTGGTGACGTCACCGTTTTCCAAGTCTAGTTTAACTTAGGTATATTATGTTCAAATAGTCGTAGTGGCCTAGTGGTTGACATGCCGGATTTCTATGCACGAGGTTGCAGGTTCAAACCCAGGCAAGTATCAATGTGACTTTTTCAATGTCATAAATACTTTCTTAGATATTCTAAGACACCACTGACTGACGGTGACGGAAAACATCGTAAGGAAACCTGGATTTAATTATCTGAAATCGCCAACCCGCAGTGAGCTAGCGTGGTGTTGCTCAATGCTCAATCCTTCTCTATACGAGAAGAGGCCTTTGCCCTGCAGTGGGACAGTTATAGGCTGTTAATATTATTATTATATTATATAATGTTCATGCTTTCGTTTGTAAGGCGTGAGTAGTGTTAAATAAATAAATGATTTATATGTGTAAATGGGTTTCTTACAAACACTTTTACACGTATTTTTTTTAATAAGAAACTTGATGGCGTTGGCATTTCCTAACTGTCTATCTCTGTTTTGACACCTGTGCGGATGTCTAAGGCCCCTGTAAACGCTTTATACAGCTGAGGGATAACAAAAGAAAACCCAAAACCTCATCTCTTTTATCCTAGTTCTTTCCTAGGGTTTTCTTTGTCTTTCTCTACAAAACTAATTCATGCGAGGCACGCATATTTCATCATCCGTGATATGAACGCCAGCTGTTAAATTGCGCAGACTTGTGGAAACTTAAAGACGGTAGGTATAATAATATGTCCGGTTTCCTCTGTTTTCTTTGGTGTAGGCAGTAAATGTGCGTTTATTTTCGTGGCGTATCTTTGCATACCTATTCATTTAGGAATATAGTGGCTTATGTTGGACTCTTATCGATGAAGCCCGACGCGGTAATGACGCAATTGAATATGTCTTTTCATCTTCCATGTCTAGGTATTGAGATCTAATTGGCGCAGTGGCTAAGCGATTGAACTGCGGCGCCAAGGGTTGCGGTCTCGATTCCCGCACGGGGCAAAAATTTGTAAGATCCGCAGATGTTTGTCCCGAGTCTGGGTGTTTGTGATATTTCATGTTTGTGAAACGCACTCACGATACAGGAGAAATATATAGAGTGAGTCGACGTTTTTTTTGCCGTTCGCTGGTAAAGACTGCTAACAGCACAGGGTGCGCCGGCCTCAGAATAATTATCATAATTATTATATGAAATAAATAAATAATATCATAATCACCATAATCAACATTTACTACGATTATGTTTCTCTCGAGAACAGTATTTTTTTCAAAATAAAAGGTACTCTCTATTCTTCTCTGCACTTGTGAAAACTTATATAGAAAATCAAAAGTAACTGAAATTAGAATTAGATCAAGGAAGACCTCATGGTTGACAAGTCAGTAGCGATGCAAAATTATAATAATAATAATATCTTGGGACAACTCACACACGGTCATCTTATCCCAAACTAGGCAGAGCCTGTATTATGGTAACCAGACAACTGATAAACATACTAATATATTTCTAAATACATACATAATATAGAAAAAATACACCCAGACACAGAACAAATGATTATGCTCATCACACAAATATTTGTCCTGGGTGGGAATCGAACCCACGACCTTCGGTTTAGCAGTCAGGGTCACTAACCACTAGACTAACAGGCCAGTAAAATTTCATGTTAATCGGTTCAAGGGTTTAGCCGTGAAAAGGTAACAAACCAACTTACTTTCATAACATAACATCACGCCTGTATTCCCCGAAGGGGTAGGCAGAGGTGAACATGTAGTACACCCACATTTCGCCAGTTATGTTGTAAGTCCCAATGTAATAGGGGGCGAGCCTATTGCCATCAACCGGGCACAAATCCAGACTCCGTGCTGCTACTAAGAATTACCTAATGGAAAACTCAGTATCACTTTGCCCGACCCGGGATTTGAACCCAGGACCTCTTGCTCAGCAGTCGCGCTTAGCGACCACTAGACCAACGCATTACAATATTAAGCAATAAGTATTACAATTTTACTACAGACAAGTAGGTCCCAAGTCCAGTCCAGTTGTATTTAATCAAAGTCTAGATTCCCGTAGACAGTCTATGTTTATGAAGCACTAAAGCCGTCTAGCCAATCGGATGCCCAATATGTCTTGTGGCTACGACATGCCGTGAACTTTGGTATTTATTATATTTATTGGACGTTCGGCTACGTTCCTATCAATCCTTCTTTAATGGTGACTTATTAGGATGATATTGCCTTATTCGATAAACAGGTGTCTACTATTACCTACAGGTATTTCATGTCCTTTTTTCATATTAGGTATAGTATGAAATATAAAACAGGGACATAAGATACCTATAGGAGAAATATGTATGCAGGTATAATATATACGTAAATTTATTAAGGTACAATGGAACCTACCTAGAGATAGCTAAGGTATCTTATGCACGAAAGTTGTCCCACTAGCCTAAGGTTGTGTAGCCCGGATTCATGTGCATAATGCTGTGAAGACAAAGTATATCACGTAACCATTTATTGACGAGTTATTATTGTGCCTAATTATGGAATCATTGAGTAAGTAGGTACCAGTTTCTTATTAAAGAGTACCTTGCTTAATTGAGACAGCTGATATGTTTACTATTCCAGGAAAGACAGGCGTGATAAAATAATATATGTTCATCATCATCATCATCATCAGCCGTAAGGCGTCCACTGTTGAACGAAGGCCTCCTCCTTTTAGAAGAGGGGTGTTGCCATAATCCCCACGCTTGGCAAGCGGCTTGGGGATCGCAGTGTTGGTGGTCAAGTTACAGAAGACGCTGCTGCCCATCTTCTGGGTTTTCCCTTAGTCGCCTCTTACGACACCCACGGTAGGAAAGGGGTGGTCAATTCTAGGCCGGATACCACACGGCACATATATGATACGACAATAATATATGTTATGCATACTTAAATATTAAGTTTATCGTGAATAGAATATGATTTGTGTAAGTAATAATTTTTCATGAAAAAATTCGCGCCCTGTAAAAATATGTCAAACTAACAGACACATTACACCCATTTTTACACCCTTATTTTGTTTTTATAATCATCATATTAATGTGTTATCAAACTCTCACATCTGTATCTCACTCCAACTGTCGCTGTGCAACACAATTACAGAATTACCATTCAAACTGCACGACCATACGCGCAGTTCTGGTCATCTCCGAATATTGCTCCGTTTCATATTCTGTACAGCACAGCGCTGGTCACACGTGGTGTTTATAGGCGACAGTGACTGCCGGATATCACGTAGCACATGCAAATTACGACGAATATACGTAGTGACGTAGCTACTGTATGCATATGTCTATACTTTATAACTATTAATGTAAGGTAGCTGTTAGTAATTGTTCAAAGAAGATGTTTATACGCCCAGTCTGCCGTTACCATGAATGCTGTAAAGGATTCGAAACGCCAGGACTAAAAAACTTTACATAATAACCGCGATAATATAATATAATAATCATAATCCGTAAAAACAGGTTCATTTCAATACATTTGTGTATAATGTAGATGTATTTCCCTGGATTCGTCCGCAGAGGGGAGGTATTGTGCAGTTATATTTTGGTAGTGTGAACAAAGCAGACGGATGATTGACATCCCTGTGAAAATAAGCTGTCTGGGTTGTTAAAAAAAGTAATTCTTTCATGTTAAGCACTTGGAAGTAGTCAAGACTAAAATATTTTTAAACTAACAAATGGCATTCTTTACTTTAGGTACGACTAATGATTTATAAGACAACAAAAAAAATACAAATAAATAATATCGGCCTATCCAACAGCATGATCCTCAATCTCATACAATAAAGTATTGATAACGCTTGCTCACTGCGGATTGGCAATTTAAGACTATTAAGTCTTAGTTTGAAGACGATGATTTCCTTCACCTTCAGACATGCTTTCACAGCAGTGCTTTAGACTTAGTACTCATTAAACAGGAAATTGACCCTTCGTCATCATCAGTCGGAAGCCGTCCACTGTTAGACAAAGGCCTCTCTCTTAGAACGCCACAATGAACGACAACTTGCCATTTGCATCCAACGGTTGCCCGCGATATCGTCGGTCCACCTGGTGGGAGGCCTGCCGACGCTTTTTTCGGTTCGTGGTCGCCACTCGAGAACGATTTTTCCCCTTTCTTCTTATTTTGATCCCTACATGGGCTTGAATCCCCAGTTTCGTGTAGTCAATCAGGCCGAAAAGTCCCTTATGAATCTTGGCAGAAAATCTACAGACCGCCACGAAATAAAGTTCATAAAAATCATGTTTCATATCTCAGAAACCATAACGTTTCTTCGTAAAGCTTTATAGCATCGTAGAGTGGCGTAATAAAACTATATGATTACATATATCGTTCATTTGGGCACTTAAGTGGGCATTACTGGGGAATAAGGATACAGTGGGACGCGTCCTAAAACAAGCTCTTTATAATCGTTCCATGAAATTAGTCGTTTTTGTAGGCAATACATGTAATGAAGCTGAGTTTTTCTTGTTATGCATAGCTGCCGTTTAAACCAGTCGGTATTGCGTAGTTAACCAGTATGGAAATCCACATCAAAATCTCTAGAAATTCTAAATTGATAAAGGAAATTTGAAAAATGATGGATACGAGCGGGATTCAATCCCGCGACCTTTGCCAATCCGTGGCGCTGCTCTAACCAACTGAGCCACTGCACCGTGTCGCTGCTCGCATCCATCGAATTTCAAGTTCCCTTTTAGTATTTACGTCTTAAGGGTGACGTCAGGTATTATCTGTTGGAATCTATGATTACCAACTCAGTGTTATACCTTTACAGCTATAAATCCCGCTCGTGTCCATCATTTTTCAAATTGCCTTTACCAATTTAGATTCAAGCTTAGCATGGGCAACATGCTAAAATGGCACCAAAAGTCATATCTCTCAAAATTGTTGTTCTCCTGACCGAATCTTAATCACGGCGGCCTATCTCATCTGAGACTAGCCAACTACGCAGCAGATATTATAGTGCACAAGTGTGCGCGCAAATACAGATGCAATCCTTATTCCCTCACTTCCATAGTCCAATGGGACGGAAGACCGACACGGCCGGAGAGAGATCAGGCGCAAGACCATCGGCTTAACGTACATTCCGAAGCACGGAACCTCATCTTCACTATTACATTTTTGACTATTTAAATATATGTTACACAACTTTAATACATAATGAACAAGATGAATGTATACTCAGTATTCTCATTCAATTTATAACCCTGTATATTCACTTTACCAGCCTAAGCACTACTCCCAACTGACATAGAGGAGTCAATAAACACAGAAACGACATAACAGCTGCTGGCTGAAGGCTGAGAGCTCGCCGAGGCTCGGAGGGATCTCGACATGTGAAAACGGTCACCCACCACAAGACTGACCGCGGCGAGCACAGCTTAACCTCGCAAATCGACTGATCTACGTGGTAGCCACGAAGAAGCCCCTCTAGAAATTGAATAAGATATGGGATTGACATATGTCATAGAAAACATAGTCGAAACATTATATTATCTGTATATATTTAAACAGAAACTAGAGATGAGACTTTGTTATCTATTATCATACATATATTAATAGTTGTTCACTTGTTGTTTATTCTCGTTGTCTCGTGAGTTTTTTACCGAATGAAATATACCAACTTTCTATATATCACTTGTATTGTACCGTTTACACAGCAAAATGCATTTAATAAGTCTTTTTGCAAGTCTCTGAGCCAGTAAACCTTTATAGACGCAATTTTTAGCTTTCCGCTGCAAGCAACCATTTTCCAGTTTCAGCGTGAAGAGTTTAAGTAGAATCGGTATTGCGCCGGCGTCAAAGCTTTGTAGCGAGCGAAGCTAGTGCAGCAGCCATTACTATTATAAAGATGCCTTCTTTTATAATTTGCTGTCTTCGCGCGTATCTAAGGACCAATTTTATAAGTCTCTAAAGTTTCCAAGTTATTTATGAACTAAATAGGTACTATTGTTTGTTTTGGTTGGCTTGTCTTATAATACCTTTTCTAACATATAAAAATATGTAACAGTTACTAGTGTATTAACATTAATAATTACAAAATTGCTGAGTTAATGGAACATTGGGGTTACGGGTCCAATCATCGAACGTGGAAAATAATATTATTTCTGTTTCAAATTTACGTTTATGTACAGTTGTTTTTTCATGGATGTAAACACAACCACTATGCAGTAGGAATTTCCAGGTATAGCGTAGAGTGTACAGCGAGAATTTAAAAATACTTCAATATTCGATGGCAACAGAATTTGGAACAGCAAAGCTTTGATTCTGATACCAATTATATACTATTATCACAGCCCGTCATTAAAAACTTCTACACTGAGCGAGGTTTTGAGAATTAACAGTTATTGATTTTTATACGAAAAGATTTTTGGTATCAAAGGACCAAAACAGTTATGGAATTTCATAAAAAATAGAAATATTCAGGTTTGTCCATGTTTATATAATACTTAATAGATATAGATATTTTCATCACGGTGGTATTTTAGTCCAAACGGGTAGGCAGATAAAAAATAGCGTTCATATTTGTCATCGTTAGAAATAATAAGGTTTCATTTAAAATAATTCACGCACAAATTCAATTTATACCAACAAGAAACATTATAAAGTCACACTGTAAACGCAAATTGAAACTTGGGTAGTTTCAATCTGCGACCTATCTGTTGTCTGTTACGTAAAACACTCTGTTACATTGTTTTTTTACCTACAAAGAAGTGTGTACAAAGTAACATTGTTTTTCTAGCTAAAAATGTGTGCAAAAAATTACCTCAACTACCTCACAAAATATCGTCTGAACCAATAAATTTAGCTCCCAACCAATAAATTGAATGAAAATTAAATTTAAAATACATTATACAGCCTCGATTTCGTGCCAAAAGCCGCAAATTAAAAGTGAAACATAATTATAATTAAATAATAATAATGTACAACATTGAAAATTGAATACACAATATTGAATTTTCTTATGTTTGCGTTGGGAAATAAACAGAACTGTTAGTGGGAAAATTCCCATTGGCACGAAAGTGTTTCGATGTGATATTTTAAAATATTACCTATCTGTACTCCCTGTAGGCTTGCGGGAATTTATATTGTAATCGGTATCTTATAAGGTGTTGGTACTGAAATAATTAAAATAGGGTACTAGGACTATGGTTCTCGGAGAAGTTAATAATGTTTTGTACTTCCTAGTATGAAGTTTTTAATAAACGTTCTCGCTACCATTTTTCATCGTAGCTTGGTAGTTATAACACAGTATCTAGTCTTCTTATCGTATGGTTGATGTACAACCTGGTGTCAGAGTTTAAACCGCCTGTAGGCCTCTGACATGGCTTTACACACCGTTGAAAAATCTCTCAGGTGTGCCGGTTTCCTCACGTTGTTTTCCTTCACCGTTTTCAGCAACTGATAACTAATTTATAGTACGCACATGAATTCGAAAAGACATTTGTGCGTGCCGGGGTTTGAAACTGCTACCTTTGACTTGGCAGTCCAATGGTCATACCACTCGGCTATCAGTGCTACTCTAGTGCTAGTATCTAGTGGATCGGATACACAAGGTTATGCCTTCAAACCTGTGTAAGTACTATTGCGTAATTTATTAAGACACAAATCTATATGAACTTAGATATCAAAGACGTAAAATTTGTTTGCTTGCATATAGAACTAATCTCGACGATTGACGACCTGATTGGCGCAGTGGCTAAGTGATTGGACTGCTGCGCTAGGGGTTGCGGGTTCGATTCCCGGACGGGACAAAAATTTGTGCGATCCACAGATGTTTGTCCCGAAGCTGGGTGTTTGTGTATGTGATATTTCATGTTTGTGAATCGCACCCACGATACAGGAGAAATTCCTAGTGTAGAGCGACGTTTAAAAATAAAAATCCCCGGAATTGTGCATCTGATTTCCAAAATTCTTTCTCCAATATTTAGAATGGATAATAAACTAACCGCCGAACTCAGACACATTTAATGATTACTTAAACTATCACTAGTCACTGTGTCGATTTAAGTAATCATAAATGTCTCTGAGTGCGGCGATAAGTATTCTAATCCCTGAAAAGACAACAATTTAAATTTCACGCCGAGTCGGGGCCTGATTCTGGTTATTATTATAGTTGCCATTTGTTTTACCAAAAAATCCCGCTGACCATAAGTCCCAAATATATGGCGAGTGTATTGCCATTTATCGATACTCAATTCACCGCATTTTCTGACCAACAATTCATTCGATTACATGACATTCGATTCGATATACAATCCATAATCCTGGTAACAACCAACTGTCCTGACCAGCCCAATCCGTCTCTGTCATCGATGGCTTAACATTATACTCGTAAACTTGTATTCGAGATGTCATCTGACAAAAATATCGATGTCTGCGGACGGCAGGCTTTGTAGATGCCTAGACTTTTATTAAAGACACAATAAATGTGTAGGTAGGTAAAGAATGACTCAAGCAATAATAACAGAAAATATGTGAGTGTTCAGTTTCATTTTGTTTAATTTCGTTACAAGTTTCAATAATAAAAAAATATGTAAATTTGAATTAATATGGCCTGTGTAACGCAAGCGGGTGAATCTCTTTTGAACTCATTTCGAATCGTATTAGTTTAAAAATATTTATACATAACCTTGCATAATTTGGATATACAAACAAAAATTATTATAAGCAAATATGATTATTTCATTTTTGCAGGCTTATAAGATTCACTCGTTTAAGCTTGTTTCAAATTAAAAATATTTTTGTGAATAAGATGTGGATAACGTTGTGATTTTCACATTTATACATAAGTATTTGTAATATTTATTGTTATAATATAATGTGTATCTGTTTGTTTTCCCGAAATAAATGAATAAAAAATAAAAAAATATAAAGAAATTTGCTAAAAAATGCCACAAAAGTGTTTGTTGGTTTGTCCCCCTTCAATCCACTAAGAGAACAACCGAGACGAAATGTTTTATGACAAGCTTATTTCAAAACTATTTTTATTTCTATTAATAATGAAGTTGATACCGCAAAAAATAACTCTTCTTCTTCAGTTTTATTACCTCTCCCTGAGTCCTAATTCTGTCTACAAAACCTAAATTTTCTTGAGAGAAGTTTTATCTTTCAGCAAAGGACTTAAAATACGCGCAAAATACGAACGAGCGTGAACTTTTAACAAAATGGCGAAATATATTGTTTAAGATGAGCTTTTAAGAGTCGCTATAAACTTAGAGATTATGTGAAAATATTTTCATGATGCTTTAACAAGTACCAACCATGCCGTTTATCTTGCTTTAAATATGGCAAGATTTTGTTATATTTCGGTTAGAAATTCTTTTTTGCTTGCGTTATAGTCGCGCGTACAAAAATACCAAAAAATGTATAATACAATTTTCTTTCTGTAAAGAAAATTCTTTATAAAGGGTAACTTAATGTATATTATTAAATAGTGACGATATTGTTTTATGTTATTTAATTAATAACAAATGAAATTATTAATTGTCGACTTGTCTAATCGAATAGAACTGGAACTTGTCCACGTGGGACAATACGTTTGCTACTGTAAAAACTAGGTGTCCATTGTAGGTAGATGCTATGTATTTAATGTATGCAATAATCGAATACAAATTATCACTTCACACTAATATTTATAAAGGAGAAAGTTTGCGGCCATAGACTGCCTCGTTGGTCTAGTGTTCGCTGAGAGCGATTGCTGAGCACGAGGTGCAGGGTTTGAATCCCAGGTTGGGCAAAGTGTTATTGCGTTTTCCGATTAGGTAGTCCTCTGTACGGTGTGAGTAAATGAGAGTGAGTGTGCACGGAGCCAGGATTAGTGCCCGCTTGATGGCAATAGGCTCGCACTCTATTAAATTGGGAACTATAACATAACTGGTGAATGGTGGTGGTGGTGAATACAGGCATGACTGGTGTGCATCAAATACAGAACTAAAATTGACAATAAGGCTTTATACTTTGCTCTTCACTTGCGGTCCAGTGCAAATCTCATCCAGGTTCGTCCTGCGATCCTCAAAATACTCTCGACCAACGATAACCAACGCTTCGCTTGCCCATTATTGGCAGCTACTCGATCAATGCCTTGAGCTGGGTAAAATGGTGACAGGTGGAGACCTGTAAACAGTACCTAGTTAGGGTATAGTTTTCCATTTAATTTTGTATAAACCACCCCGCCACCCGGAGGGTAACATTCCAAACTCCATTCAATCTTCACAACATCTTGAACTAAAGATCCCTGTCAGATGACACGACACTATCTTATTTCAGTCGCACTACCGCGGCATTAGTAGTCGCTGTGAATACGTCACCCGGCTCCAAAGTGATCTGAATGTTTGTCGGTGTCTCGCGAACAGATACGACGACTTTTGTTGCAGCTATCTTCACCTCGCAGCTGTGAGCCACGAAAATAGCGGGAATCAGAATAAAATGTAAACTAGCTTTTGCCCGCGGCTTCGCCCACATTAACCCGATTATTGAAACCGTTACTGAAACCCCTTGGAGGGTTAAATTTAAATAAAGTAGCCTATGACCTTTCTCGAGTCTTAAACTTTCTACATGCCAAATTTCATCAACATCCGTCCAGCGGTTTAGACGTGAAGGTGTAACAAACAGACAGACAGACAGAGTTACGTTCACATTTATAATATTAAGTATGGATATGTCATACAAATGGCAAGTTGTTATTTATCAGTTAATTGTGAGGATAAGCACCACTAATGCGGCTAGTCCTCGGATGGGTTTTGTTCTTCACAGATCGAAACCCTTTTGTATATCGAACACATTAAGAAGGAAGTCCAGGCACCAAGTCTGTCGCCGGTAGATTGGCGTTTCATCAGTCATATGTGTTAATGGATATTTAACCGACTTCAAAAAAAGAAGGAGGTTTTATGTTCGTCTGTATTTTTCACGACGTGTTGTGTTGTGGAGAGGACTGAAAGCTGACCCGAAAAAAGTTGAGGTAACGATAATGTCAGATGTCTATAATTTCGTATATATAGTTCTACTTATCGATTTCGACAACGGCGACCCCTGAAATTACCTTCTTTGATGAGTAATTAAGTATGATGATTACATATCATCAACCGTGCAATTCTAAATTCATTACAAACTCACTTCTAAATTTGCAGTGAGATTCGATAGTAACGCATTGCAAGTTGACGTGCGGGATTACTTCCGAGATAATATTAGTGTTTCTGCCCCCTTAGACAAGTGGCAAAACGCTTGATGAATAGAAATCGAATCGAACGTCGCCCCACACTATGAATTTCTCCTGTATCGTGGGTGCGTTTCACAAACATGAAATATCACATACACAAACACCCAGACTCGGGAAAAATATCTGTGGATCGCACAAATTTTTGTCCCGTGCGGGAATCGAACCCGCAACCCTTAGCGCAGCAGTCCAATCGCTTAGCCACTGCGCCAATCGGGTCGTCGGTGTTTCGACTATGTAATCTATGACATACGTCATCCCCATACATTTATCATTCTATTCGATTTCTATTCATCAAGCGTTTTGCCACTTGTCTAATGGGGCAGAATAGCATAGCATGTATAAATTGATTATGTAAGTACATACGTAAAAACTGTATTACGTTAAGTTCTTTCGTACATAAATATATTTCTATAGTTGTTATTACATACATACAATTTAATTTAGATCCCTTATTTCAAACCCTAAAATCTGCCAACCAAAAAAAGGTTGGTACATAACACAATTGAACTAAATTCAATCAACAGTAGGATTGTTTTCTACAAATTTAAAAGACAAAAGCTTCAGAGGACCTTTTTTGAAGAATTGCTGTCAGTTACAGGTTGCTTTTGTGGAGGAATGAAATGAGGTTGCTTTAAGAAATACCTTGAATTCTTCTTTTACTTGTTTGTTAACTAGCGTAATAGAGAATTACTTTTTTGTATAAATTATTTATGAATTGTAATTCAAATTGCGCCTGTAATGTTCCTAACCAGAATATTAGTAGCTATTATAATAATAATAACAGCCTATAACTGTCCCACTGCAGGGCAAAGGCCTCTTCTCGTATAGAGAAGCTATTGTTTTGTTTTAATTATAAATTTTATAGGCTTGTTAAGCATCATCTGCACGGGTACAGGTTAAGGTCAAGGTTAAGCAATGTTTATCGCGGTCTATCCGTGGATGGGTGACCATTTTATAAAGAGATACCTTCATGTATAAGACAGCTCGTTAAACTATCGGTTTTTAATCATAGATCCTTATGGTATGACATTCTTTAGCTGCGGCCTACCCTAGCATTCAAGTTGATATAGACGATTTGAAAAATTATAGACATGAGTGGGATTCGAACGCGCGACCTGCGCCGATCTGAGGCGCAGCTCTTACTAAACAAGCTACCGTGGTAAGAACTGCGCGTTCAAATCCCGCTCGTTTCCATAATTTGCCAAATTTTCTTTGTCAATTTGAATTTAAGCTTAACATGGGCAACATTCTAAAATGACACTAAAAGTAATTTTTTCAGCATGTTTAGTGGCCCCAATGTACGCTCGCTCGGAAAAATACGATGTTCTCTGCCATTTCGAGCTGAATTTCAGTATTTGAATGCAAGTCGCTGTTATTATACGCTGATACATTCGCGTGCATTGTACTTAGGTATTATTCTGGTTGTTATTTTCCCCTCTTGATCTTTTTTGTTCTTCATATTTTAATATGAAGGCGTAACAATGGAGTTTTATGTTTGCAGTGTTTTTGTTTACAAGTTAATGTAGACGGATGGAATTAGCTTGTATTTTTTGCTGTATTAATTCTGTGTTTGGTATGAATATGTAACTTTTGTGTTTTAACCAAGCCGCTTGCCAAGCGTGGGGATTATGGCAACCCCCCCCTCCCCCCGCTTAAACGGGGAGGCCTTTGTTCAACAGTGGACGCCGTTTGGCTGATGATGAAGTAATGGGAAACGAGCTTATTTGTAATAATTAGGTAAAAATATTACTCAATAACATTATAACGAAAAAGAAACATGCTTCATCAACCCTACACACACAAAAGCTTTTCAAATCACCCAACCGAAATCGTTCAACAACACAAAAATCGAAACTCTAATTTCAAAATTCAAAAGCTGTGCACACGACCACTAAAGACCCAATCACGGGGCGTAATTTTGAATATCGAACAAAACGCTCTTCGAACCGTTATTCATTTAAGATAAAAGATTTATTCCCCTCCTGCGCGTGACCTAGAAACTGAATGCCGCATTTTTTTGCATTCCGCGATGCAGAAGGCTTTTATTGCGCTCATTAGTTCACAGTTTTGTATTCTATGAATGTTCTATATTAAGTTCGCATAGATTTTAGCCCTAATGTAGGTAATACGATCATAAAATTATCATTTCTAAAATAAAGATAATAACTTTGTTAAAGATTTAATTGGATAGAACTTTTATGGGTAGGATGTTTTGAGATTTTCTTTTCAGACGAGCAATCTAATCTTAAGAGGCGACGATTCCAGTGTTAGTTTCTTCAGTTATTACATAAGACTTGTAGGTAATAAGCAGAGAAACGTGAGCATGTGAAAAATAACTTCTATCTTCCTTCGGGAATTATACATGATTCATTAGACGATTTACATAAGATTACATTATGACATTAGACGTATGCACAATAATTACAATATTTAGTAAATGTATACATATTCAGTAACTATATGTATACAAGTAATTAGTTGAATGTATAATGGTGTACCTATATATAAAAGTCAATGTACAGCGTGACACGAACAAACCGCTTACGAGGACGGAATAGATAATAGGCTTCGGAAGAGTCCTAATTACGTAACGCAACATTTCTTCAGCTTTCAAAAAGGTTCAGGGTCATTCGCAAAATAGCAGAGCGAAATCGAAATTACATAAAAATGACCTTATTGGCGCAGTGGCTAAACAATTGGACTGCTGCGCTGGGGGTTGCGGTTTCCATTCCCGCACGGGATGGAAAATTGTGTGATCCGCAGATGTTTGTCTCGAGTTTGGATGTTTGTGTATGTGATATTTTATGTTTGTGGAACGCACACATGATACAAAAGAAATTTCTAGTGTGGGGCAACGTTTTTTATAACAAAATAGTAACATAAATTCAAAAATAAAAAATAATGGTAAATAAAATGATTAAAAAACATAACCCTTCCTTCGCAGTCGGGTAAAAATAAAATAACCTTCGGATCTAGCAACAGTTTCAAAATAGGGAAAAGTACATATATTATTTGTTTCTATTTTAGTGTGTTTATTTGGTAATCTTTTCAGGAGCCGTTCATTATTTTCATCATCAGCCGGAAGACGTCCACTGCTGGACAAAGGCCTCCCCCTTAGAACGCCATAATGAACGACAACTTGCCGTTTGCATCCACCGGTTGCCCGCAACTCTGACGATATCGTCGGTCCACCTAGTGGGAGGCCTGCCAACGCTGCGTCTTCCGGTTCGTGGTTGCCACTCGAGAACCTTTCTTCCCCAGCGGTTGTCAGTTCTTCGAGCGATATGGCCTGCCCATTGCCACTTCAACTTGCATATGCTTTGAGCTATGTCGGTGACCCTAGTTCTTTGGCGAATTTCCGTATTCCGGATCCTGTCGCGCAAAGAAACTCCGAGCATAGCTCTCTCCATAGCTCGTTGAGTGACTCTGAGCCTCTCTAAAAGGCCAACCGTTAGCGACCATTCATTATTTTATTCAACTTAAAATTATTTCCTAGAAATTCAATGATATTTTTGACTTATAAATTAGATATCAGTTGCTAAAAACGGCGAAAAAAAAACATCGTGAGAGAAACCGGCACACCGGAGAGATTTTCCGACGGTGTGTAAAACCATGACAGAGGCCTACAGGCGGTTTAAACTTTGACACCGGTTTGTTCATCAACCATACAATAAGAACCAGAAGAAGACTTATTCATTAAATTTAATACCTCATCTAGTTTATTTATAGAGCAACCTACACAAGCTTAGCCCTTGCGGAATTTTCTAAGCCTAATATCGGTTGGATGAGCATGTTCAATCTCATCAGGTTTAAAGTTAGCGAGTTCAATATAACGGTATTGTTGCTATCGGCTATAAGCTAAACAACACAATTCCTATCTGCTATTCCATCTATTCCAATACTGCGAGCGCCTTGATTATTCTACGAAGGTTCGAAGGCTCTTAGATTGTATATTGGGACAACACAATGCAATCTTCTGATAAAAGTATCATGGTTTCAATATATAGCTTAATGTTTTATTTTTAAGTCACCAGTCACCAGTCCTACACTAGGAGTTTATCTTTTATCTTGAATAACATAAAATTTTGCACAAGTGCCGATCGCACAGTAACTGCTTGTTCATAGTTGCAGCAATCGAATACTTTGTTAACTGCACCAGTTAGGTCTTCTAAGATGATGATGGACTTGAACCCGCGACCGTCACCGTACCATGGCACAGCTGTAACCAACTGCCTCTAACAACTTTTATTATTAATTTAGAACTAAGCGTTCAATAGGTAACATGCTAAAATGATACTAAAAGTCATAAAAAAATGAATGTCGAAAAAAGCAAGATAAAAAAAATGGGTATAATTAATTGTAATTATGGCTGTATGGCTGATACGAAATAGGAAGAAGAAGTTTCCTTTCCAGTTGCGAAACGTTTTATTGACGCGTGTATCTCTCAAAGCTGCAAAGGTATGCAAGGTTCCCGATATATTTAACAAACATCTTATCACCAAATTCTACTGCTTCTCGGTAAGGTATGAATGATGAATTGAAGTTGGTAATAACAAGGGAAAACGTTTGTTAAAAAATAAAGGTCAAGCAAGAGCTAAATATTCATCGTAATAAAAAAATATAATTAAAAATATTAAAAAACACGACAGCCATGACAAAATCGAACTAAAAAGTGAAATTCCATCGCAGTCAGGGGACCGTAGTTCCACGTAAAAGAAGCCAATCGCAAAAATTATGCGCTTCAAATTTCAAATTAATCAGTGGCATCGTGTATGTGTCTTGCTCACTCAATTCAAAATGTATCCCTAATATAATAGAGTCAGCTTCCACACCAGCTTGACAAGGTTGATGCACAATTTGTCACACTTCAACGCTGTCTCTGACGTTGTTATTGGTCTTCGCTTTGAGAGGCGCTGATGCGTTTATTATTGAAATGAAGGTTCTGCAGTGGCTATATGAGGCGTTCAGTTGATAGCAACTGTATGACGTAATAACAGGGTTCGTGATTTATATTGAGTGTTACAAAAAGGTTGATTATGATGTGTTTTACAGTAACCGTTTAGACTGTCTTGGTGGTTGCTTTGCGCGACTCCTGAGCATGAGATCCAGCGTTCGAATCCCGAGTCGAGTGTTTTCCCATTAATTAATTTTTAGTAGCAGCGCGGAGTCTGGATTTGTGCCCGGTTGATAGCAATAGGCTCGCCCCTGAATTGAGACCAATAACATGACTGGTGAATTATAGGTGTACTTACACCTCTGCCTTCCTCTTCAGGGACACAGGTGTGAGGTTATGTTCATGTTTATGTTTCTTTGACTGTGCTGTCTGTTGCTACATTAGTCACTAAATGCCATCATGTAATAGACGAAAAAGTCGAGTATTTTTTTTTGTTGGTGGCTAATAATCCCAAGTTTTTGCAGTAAGATTGTCCACACCACATGCAGGTGTAGTGGCTGACGGGTAAGTGCAGCCACTGTTCCTTTTTGCAAAATGCTAAGAGTTGAAATAAATACAAATACGTACTAACAGTCAGCATCATAAGTAGCTGAACATGTTAGGAAACCTAATGTCAAATAATTGGAAGAAAGAAAAATCAATTCAAATATTGTTCCAAAATATCAAACCGTCTAAATGATGATCTGAGAATATTTAACACTTTTTACCGTACAAGAAGTTGTTATTTAATTAATGGTTTCTTAAAAAAATTAAATGTTCAGCTACTTATGATGCTGACTGTACTTAGCGTACATTAATATAACCGTTTACGGATCAAACCTGTGATCGTCAAAAGCAAAGTGCCTCTCACGTCCTCAATCGGTCAAAGGAGAAAAGAAGGTTATTGATTCTTTTATTCTTCATGCTACATAAGTATATCGATTTAGAGGAACTTTCGTTATTTCTTGGTCCTTTCATACGTAGATTCGTTGGTAAAAAGCGACTGCTTAGCGTGAAATCCTGGGTCAATTCCCAGGTCGGGCGCAGTATTATTCAGTTCCTCGATTAGGTAGTTTTTCAGTGATATCACAAAGTCTGGAATTGTGCCCGCTTATTGGCTATTATATTAGGACCTATAACTGAAATGTGTGTGCACTATGAACCTTTTCCTAACCTTTTAGTCTTACCCGCTACATTTTTTCGGGATAAAGAGCCTAAATGTGGTAATCCAGGGTGTCAGCTACCTCCATACCAAATTATATCAAAATCGGCCCAGCCGTTTGAGCTTGAAGGGGTTACAAACATATAAACACTCACAAAATATTAGAGTGATAATTTGTAATGATTTATAACTATATTCAGATTCTTCAATCATAGTAACAAATCCTATTACATTAAGGCCCCAGAACTCGGGATGTTCTGCCCGGACCCAATACCCACTGAATGAGAACGATACACGAATTTGAATTGCAAAATACTTCGGTTCTGGGTTTGAGGTAGTGGCTGCTACAATAAATCCTATTATCTATGTGGGACCGCCAGTACACAGACGTTTCAAGGTCGACTTTTATTAAAGCAACTTGTTGTATTTTTTGGAATTTTAGTATTTTTCTTTTATAAGAATATAACGAGCCTGTCATTAATAGAAATAGGCTACAAAGTATCATCATTAGCTGGAAGACGTCAACTGTTGAACACAGGCCTCACCCTTAGGGGGGGGGGGGGGGCTGTCAAAATCCCCAAATTTGCCAAGCGGCTTAAAATCCCCAAAGTTGCCAAGCGGCTTAGTTACAAAAGACGCTGCTGCCCATCTTCTGGATTTTCTCTTAGTGACCGAGAAAGTATCATCTCGCTCTAAATGTCTATATGGGGAAACAATTGTGAAATATACCCAGTAAATGCAGCCAAGGATAAACTTCAGCTATTTTAACGACACAGATCTCGTAAAACGTTCTCTCGTCGTGAATTTTATGACAAGTACGAGGCAAACTCTCGTTCTGTGTGAGTTAGTACATCAGTTTCTACGGACTACTTTGATTGGAGGAGATATGTTCTCAAAAGGGGAGATGGAGTAATAGAATTCATATGATGAATTGCAATTCGTCAATATTTATACATGTAGGTGGTGGTTTAAAATTAAGAGCACATTATGGGCCCTGTTTGGGCACGAACCCCGTTTGGGAATGTATGTATCATGCCTATGTTTTTCTCAAAGGACAATAGAGGTGATAAAAATTCACATTTGACCTAGAATGAAAATGAAAAATGAAAATGAAAATGAAAATGTGTTTATTATTATCTTGTACATTGCGTTCATACAGAAATTGAAGTAGTTCCTGTAAGTTATATAAAACTTGTGTTGGGACTACCTCGCTTCTTCCCAAATACAATAATTTGAACAATGTTGTGCATGTTGAGACTAATTGTTATATAAAATAATAATTTAATTTAATAGAACATGCCATCGAATTTTACGTACAATTTAGTTCATACATGTGAAAATAATACTTCTTCTGTTGATGGACAGCTCAGAGTAACTCCTAAAATACATATATCTGTTATTACTAGAAATACCCTATCAGTTGACCTAGAATGAGTCTAACGTAAGTGTTTTAGCCCCATAATTATGTCGTATTATGGTGAATGCCTTGCCTTGACTGCCTCGTTGGTCAAGTGATCGCTGAGTACGACTGCGGGGCATGAGGCCCTGGGTTCGAATCTCGGATGTGGCTAAATGTTACTGCGTTTTTCTAGGTTTTAGGTAATTTTCCGTAGCAGCATGGAGTGTGTCTTTGTGCCCGGTTGTTAGCGATAGGCTCGCCCTTTATTACATTACATTACACCGTTAAAATAACTTGCAAAACGTGAGTGTGTACACTGTAAATCCCTGCAGGAATACAGAAATGATGTTATGTTAAGTTTTATCTAACTATGACACACATATATACGTATATACTTGTAAAATACATAGTGCTATGTAGCCAGCGTTACGACCCACTTATATACCTATGAACCTGTACTAACACTTGCCTGAAGGAGGAATACTTTGATGCATCAATTTTTGATTTTTTTATCAGTATTCATAGTGTAGTATGTTTTTTTTTAATAAAAAAACGTCGCCCCACTCTAGGAATTTCTCCTGTATCGTGGGTACATTTCACAAACATGAAATATCAAATACACAAACACCAAGACACGGGACAAAGGTCTGCGTGTCACACAAATTTTAGTACCGTGCGGGAATCGAACCCGCAACCCTTAGCACAGCAATCCAATCGCTTAGCCGCTGCGCCAATAAGGTCGTCAATATATATTGTTCGTTTTAATGTTGGTAGACCAAACAGGGTTACACCAAGATTTCGTAGCTCATCGAGTTCCATGTAGGTGAAGAAATCATTTGACAGGCTGTCTCTAGGATTTGCCTCTTATGACACACTGTTCTAGTGTCAGAAAGGACTTATAATCATATTCGTAATCCTTACCCCAACACTCAGAGATAGTACCTAATATTATATATGTAGATGAACTGATTATTCTTGTTGCTAGGCCAAATTCTAATTTAACCCAAAGATCGACACCATCTACTTTTTTCTTTCAGTGATTAGCATAGAAATAGCTTTAATGTTCAGAACCCGTGCCTGCCAATATATTTGAGCCGAATCGCTTTTTATGCTCAATAAAATGATCTAAAAGCGATTATGGTTCAGTCGGGTGTTTTAGAGATATCGCCCGGTTTAATGGGCGCGGTGATTTCAAACGAATACTTGTATATCTGGTAAATGATTTGCTACTTTATAAGGGGAAAAGGAGTAATTTGTTAGAAGTCTTGTTGTTTAAGTGCGGGGAATCACGAATCAAATCATTTTTCTTTTAAACAAACGAAGCTGGCCGAGGATAGGGGTCTTGGAAAACCAGGGGACAGGCTTTTGCCCAGCAGTGGGAAACTATGTAGGCTATAAAAAAATAAAAACTTCGCTCCACACTAGGACTTTCTCCTGTATCATGGGTGCGTTTCACAAACATGAAATACCACTTACACAAACACCTAGACTCGGGACAAACATCTGCGGATCTCACGAATTATTTCCACGTGCGGGAATCGAACACCTTAGCGCAGCAGTTCATTCGCTTAGCCACTGCGCCAATCAGGTTGTCAATAATAATGTAGACTGCTTCGTTGGTCTAGTGGTCGCAAAGCAACTGCTGAGCGTAAGGTCCTGGGTTCCAATGCCAAGTCGGGCAAATTGTTATTTCATGTGTGTTGTGGCGAATAAATGTCATTCTTTTTTTTTTTTTACTTTTTGTTATACCGGTGTAATGAAATTAAAGTGATGTAAATTCCTTTTTGGTTAACATGTTCACGGAGAACTATAACTTTGCTGTTTACAAGACGATAGACACCTGGACAAGAGACGCACAAGGTAGAGAGAATTGAGAGAGAAAATGCGAGCCCTATACCCAGCAGCGGGTGATACCAGGCTGATTATTTTTTAAACGTCACCCCACACTAGGAATTTCACCTGTATCATGGGTGCGTTTCAAAAACATACATCTATATATATATCACATACACAAACACCTAGACTCGGGACATCCGGAACCCGCAACTCTTAGCGCAGTAGTCCAATCACTAAGCCACGGCGCCAATCGGGTCGTCGAAATGATGAGGATGATGAAGACAAGAATGAACTATACATTAGGTGGGCGCGCTCCATCGTAGGCTACAATATCGTTTACCATCAGGCGACTTGTGGGTAAGCGCACACTTATTTAGCATTAAAAAATATCTTCCTACGTGAAGTTACTTCTATGTAAGTGCTGTTCAAGTAAAAATACCATTCAGTGTTGTTTTTGTCAGCGCATTAAGGGTCTCTTCTGGCAACCCTCTTAACATAATCCCCTAATCGACTTGCGAGACCCTGGAGGAAAAAGGCATTACCTATTCTTTACAGGGAACCTTATAAGCGGTCACTTATCTTTAACTTTACTATACTAGCTGTTGCCTGTAGATTCACTTGCATTCTATTATTAGAATATAATTAGACGACGTCATTGGCGCAGTGGCTACGCAACTTGACTGTAAGGGTACGATTACCGCATGGGACAAAAAATTGTGTGATCCGCAGATTGTTCCGAGTCTAGGTGTTTGTGTATGTGATATTTCATGTTTGTGAAACGCACCCACGATACAGAAGACATTCCTAGTGTGGGGCGACGATTTTTTTTTAAATATTAGATACCACTTTTCTTCATTAAATTATAGAAAAAAAAACAATTCTCTGACTATTCCGGTTGGTTGCGTAGTTTTTGCTAGATTTATTAATTAAAAGTATGCGTCGTCAGTTAGATTAGGAGCCAAGCTACCAAATTATTTAATTATGTATCATTTCTTTCTGTAAACGAATCCTAACACACTTTTATGTTAGAGATTAGTAAGTTGTAGTGTTCCTGATATTGTCTTGTCTGCGACTTCGTCACGTGGACTAAACTCGTCTTTTCCAGGATTAAAGTACACTCTAAATACTGGTTATTTCGGAGATTACCACCTACATACAAACAAAAAAATAACCTCTTTATAATATTAGTTTAGAAGTATACATTACACATGGTATTCACCAACTAAGTTTAAGACTTACGGGTAGTTGACTCTCAGTTATCAGCATCATTAACGTATTGTTGTTTTACCTGTTGACAAATATAAATGATATTTCTAAATTGATAAAGGAAATTTGAAAAGTGATGGACACGAGCGGGATTCGAACCCGCGACCTTCGTGATTTATAGCTGAAAATCTGGTAATCATAGATTCCAACAGATAATACCTGACGTCACCCTTAAGACGTAAATACTAAAAGGGAACTTGAAATTGATGATGGATGCGAGCAGCGACACGGATCGGCGAAGGTCGCGGGTTCGAATCCCGCTCGTGTCCATCATTTTTCAAATTTCCTTTATCAATTTAGATTCAAGCTTAGCATGGGCAACATGCTAAAATGGCACCAAAAGTCATATAAATGATATTTATTAGCATTTTGCAGGTTTCCTCAATTGGTCCTATTAGGGAACGAAACTACGGCCCTAATGACTCACTGACCTTATATAATGCTAGGTATGTCTTTTGTGGCGTAATGTTAGTGTCATATGTGGATCATCAATAAAGGGATAGCCAGAGGTAAGTATATAGATAAATACTGATGGCAAAAATATAACATATTAACAGATTATAATTATAACTTTTTCTAGGACCGTTTATAATAAAGGAAGCCGCTTTTTTGCTCGACTTAGCGGGGGCACTGCCGTGCCCCCAGATTATCAAAGAACTAAAGATTTGAAGCTTGTGGTTATAAAGTAGACAATATAAAACCCCCCAAGTGTGATGGAAGAAGGTAACATTCGTTTATGAGGTTTTTCTACGAGAATTTTATGAGAATACTAAACCGTGTTCGATGAAGATTGAACGAGTAGGACCATAAATACTGAGGCGTTAACTGGTTCTGTATTTAAGAGTGTAGCGAGCAAGCGAGATTGTTCCACGTTACACAACATGTTAACAGTTAGCTGACGAGGGAGTACATTTTCGTTAAATGCAAGCCGAATTCAAAATATTCAGAAATAAACAAATAAAATATTTATTTCCCTACCAACTAGGTGAACATTATGATACGCAATTGAAAATTGAAAATAATATCTTGTATCATCTTAACGATCGCGTCTTTAGATTATATTGTTTACTTAAAAAATATTTATTATCTTACAAAACAATCGTAAAGTAGGTTTTACTTGTATCCCAAGAAAATTGCATAAACATTTTCATGAATTTGACTTTAGATGTTTGTTAATTTAGGACGCTTTAACAGCTAAGCTGGTATAGGTTAAATTTGTCCCAAAGATAGTTCTTGTTTAGGAAAAATAATACCTACTTTTTATCTGGGTACATACAGGATAACATAGGATGTTTTTTTTTAATAACCTTTGCAATTTCTTACCTGTTCTTCTCCATTGGAATGTATTTTTTAGAATAGAATCGTACAACTAACATCTTGGCGTTTCATAAACAACGTGGCGTTTCGAAATAAACACATTTGATGTTCAATAAATACAAGATCGTCGTTGAATCAGTTCTTTTCCCAAAACTCGTACGAACAACCGACATAATTTTTTAAACACATTACCGATATAAATTAAGTGGAATCTTCCTAAACGTGTTCAGTAAGTCTTGGATTTAATTAAATTCGGGTGTGTTACGTAAATAAGCTGTTCGTCCCATTGTTTGTTAAGGTTTCTGGCTCGTTAAAGCTAAAATTGACAACAATAGGCACAATTTACTACAAAGCGCTTGAAAGCGGTGGGCAATACAATCGTTTTACAGTTTATGAGTGTCGTGTCTTTGTGGCGTAGGCACGGGTGTGTCTGCAGTGTATACGTTTATCTTGACTAGATTCACCCCGTGGTATCACTCGCTACATTTTTTCGGGATAAAAAGCCTATGTGTTAATCCAGGGTGTCAGCTACCTCCATACCAAATTTTAGCAAACTTGATCCAGCAGTTTGAGCGTGAAGAGGTAACAAACATACAAATACACTCACAAACTTTAGCCGTTATATAATGAGTTTGAAAATGTCAAAAGACTGTCAATGATACAGGTATGGTGTCCAGGACGAACAGATAATCAATATATTTAAATAATTCTTAAAAACCATGTTTGCGTAGTGGATTTGTGATTTGACTGCTGTCTTAATCGTTGCGGGTTTGTTTCCAACATAGAACGAATGCTTGTAATATTTCAGGTTCGTGAAACATATTTACCATAAAAAAAGAATTTTGTGTCATAACGTAGCCACAGCTAAAATTATCAAAAGACATTAAAAAGAAGACGAATTACCTAAATGCTTTTCTTACCAACAATGTCGGTCACGAATATCTATCTAACAGTGACTAGCTACACAAGAGACAGTACAAGTGTGTAGGCATAACACAAGTGCACTCTGTATTCCCATATCGCTCATAGCCCGATGGGACGGTCGACCGACACTGAAGAGACATCAGGTGCAGGAATATCTTACGTACTCACAGTACCACGGAAATCTGTACAATAAAAACCTTTGAAAATTGAATAGACTGCTAAAGCTATTACTTAAAAGAAACCGTAATAAACTCAACATTTTCCCAGTAAATTGTTAGAATGATAAAATACCAAAGCCATCGTAGCGTGTTGCTACGTGCAAAGCTACGAACCGCTACGAGTGTCTACGATCGTAGCGCTGTCATCCTACATCTTAAAAGCGTCCCTTCTGTAAAATAAATATATATATAACATTTTGTTTCTCGTAATTTCGTCGACGTTTTCAGCGAAATATGTTTTGCCGAAATTAAGTTTTGTCTATACATTTGTGGATTCGAAAAGTTTGGTTTATTTGATAACTGTACAATGGAGTTTTGAGATAACGGTTTTGTAATGTTGGTGGGTTTTACACGATACTGTTGTTGGTATCTTTTATCTTTCGGTGATTTCTGACTTCGGTTTTGTTTACTGTATGTGAAGGTTTTAACATTGAGTTTTTATATACTTTTTTTATTTTTATTGACAATGACAATTTAAATACAATGCAAAGATAAAAATAAATACCTTTTTTTTCAAGTCATGTCATGCAATCTTTTTTAATGCAATCAGGATAGATACAAATCTTATCATTTGCATCTCATTCCTAAAAAGGTTTCGTAAAATGCGTCTTTGACCAACTGAACTTGGTCAGAGAGTATTAGTCATTGTATAATATAACAACTGTGAGGGTTCCTTCTAGATTTCTATTATTGTCCATTGGGCCTTATCACTGGTTTGTGGTGTCCTACAATACCCAAATACTGCCCTTGTACCATGAACTCTTAAAGCAGGACAGTTTTAGATGTGGAAGCGAGACGCCGCGCGCCGCTACGTGCAATACGGTGTCTCATTTCCACATGGAAACTGTCCTGCTTTAAGTAGTAGTAGGGTAGTGCCCGCAGTGCTCTAAAATTTGTCCGGGATTTACCCGGAGCGGGTTGCGTACCGAGCAATCCGCGTCGCTGTGAAATAATGTTCTACCACCTAACGCGTGTCTCCATTCCGGAAGTCAATACATTAATTTAAGTTCAAATTGATGAAGTAAATTTGATTCCTCCAGATTCCCAGATAGAAAGAATTCAATGAATTTTATCCTAGAATGGTTTGGAAAAAGTATAAATATCCACCAATGTTTACTTTTAAACTATCGCTTTGCATGATAATTATTAAATACCAACATAGGAATTAACGCGAAACACAAGCTCCCGTAAGTAATTCCCATGTTGTAGATAAATTATATCCACCAATGTCTTTGGATCTTCTTCTTCTTATCATATGGTTGATAAACAACCTGGTGTCAGAGTTTAAACCGCCTGTAGGCATCTGACCTGGCTTTACACACCGTTGAAAAATCTTTCAGGTGTGCCGGTTTCCTCGCGATGTTTTCCTTCACCGTTTTTAGCAACTGATAACTAATTTTTAGTACGCACATGAATTCGAAAAGACATTGGTGCGTTTTTGAACTTGCGACCATTGACTTGGCAGTCCAACGGTCATACCACTCGGCTATCAGTGCTCAAAACCCTTCAAGATAACCCTGCAAGATACAGGTTGGATAAAAAGCTTAACAAAAGAACAGAACACTTTTAATTTCCCAGTTGGCCGACTGCGATAGGAATGGTTATGTTCTAGGCATGAACGTTATATTAAACACATTTCAATAACAGTTGTATTGGGGCGTATAGAATCATTATTACTATGAAAGGGACGTTATACTGCTCATTCCATATGATTAATGTTGTCCTTTATAGACAAGAGATGAGCGGTGAGCGAGTTACTGTTGCTACCCTAGTCTTTTACCCGACTTTATCGAAAGAGGGTTATGATATCAGAAATGATATACATGAGAAACTTTGAAAAAAGTTTGCAGTTTTTATGAAGGTTTTAATGTGCGTGGTGTCGAGAGATTTGTTTTAGTTGTGTGTAGGTGCAAGTAAAGCCTCATCGAATGATTATATTTAGGTTAGTTAAGACTTTGACAGCCTTGCCGCTTATTGTTCGCGGGTCAAATCTGCCTTGGCGTTCAAAGACTGAATACGGACCCTGGTAGAAAACCTCGTTTGATGACTGGCCAAGTGTCGAATCTCTACACCACGGCATGGCCTGTCCCTCTAACAAAATCAGCTCATGCCGATACAAAGAAAAATATACGTTTTGACACTCAGAATCGATGATAAAAAAGATGGTGAATAATCTACTACTGCATTTATGATAAAATAACTTCCAGCCCGCTGTAATCTCTAAACTTCTAACCCAACCGCTTCACAGCTCATATTATCTACGCGAGAGCACTGAAATTCCCCACCTAATTAGCGGTTTTGCGTATCTAAATACATAACGATGTGTAGCGTGACGCTCGGGTGAATGCATTTACGTGTAGTGGGCCAATAGACGGGGGTTTGAAGCGCCTCCGTTGGATATTTACATTGGTAAAGGGATTCTGAATGGGATTAGGAAGTTTAGTATGTAGGTTACGCTTGATATACATTCGTAATGTAATTGAAGTGTTTAAGATTATTAATCCAACGAAGGTGTATAAATAAACATGAGTTTGTTTTAATTAAGTTTCTGCGTTACACGTGCTACCTAAGACACCAGTCTTTATTTATTTAATTGTCATAATTGACAACCAATTATATGTACCTATATTAAATTACCTACCATATATAAAAAAAAACTTTGCCTAGTGGGATTGTAAGGCAGTGTCAATAACCTCTGAACGAATTCAACGATTCCAGCATTTCTATTTGAATACCGAACTAGCTCACTTGGCGATATTTTCAACCAATCATAGTTTATAAAACAAAAACCACGACAAACGAAATTCAAATTCATTCCAAAGTTCAAAAGCTGACCGGCGAACATTTAAAAGCAAAAAAAACTAAACAATTAAGTTTATAAAGTTGGCAATGCGGCAGCCCTATTGAGGCGTGACATTAGCTAGAGCTTACATCACAATGAGCAGACAAGTTTGGCACATGATCAAGTTTTGAATTATGATTGCGAATCGCTCGTATTATCGTAATGTTGGCTACCCCTCATTTCAAACTTCGGCTTAGGCACACCCGGTGATAATTAAACCAGGGGTCAGCGTGATTTATTCCTTTTTTTATTCAGCAATTTAAAAGCGGCACTGGCTTTAATGCCTGTTTTTAATGCATAGATAGTTATCTAGACTCTCGTAAATTATTGTGATGTTGGTTGCCTGGCCGATGCTGACCTATTTGTATTTTTTTTTTGTTTAACCTTGGTAGAGTAAATAATGAACCTATGATAGTACGGTATTGTCAAGAACTAATATTTGTATGACCACTCGATATTAGTGTTGCGATTGGTAATGTTACGTTCTACCATTTTTGTATAAAAGCAAAGGTTACTCTCTATTTCTAACTCTACCGTTTTACATAGAAATAGGGCTCAAAACTCTAAAATGTTTAGCTTTAAAACAAATACAATAAGATAACTTATTTGAAAGTAAACTGAGACAGTGAGTTTAATAAACAAGGGCGAAGTGATATATAAACCGGTCACTCATTGAAGAGCTGACTGTGGCAGACGCTGGTTAACCAAGTAGCCTCTTAGCCACGAACCGCTCGGCGAGCATGCGTTACTGACCCAAATTTGACGAACACTGTTTCTTGATTCTATACTGCTATGTTTATCACACCACATGATACTGTTAAAATAGTCTGTAATAGACGCAAAGGCCAAAAATAAGATGATGTTTGAGACATATAGTACACTAGCTGCGCCCTTTGATGTTACCCGCTACATTTTTTTCGGGATAAAAAGCCTTAGCCTATATGTTAATTCAGGGTGTCAGCTACCTCCATACCAAATTTCAGCAAAATCGGTCCAGCCGTTTGAGCGTGAAGAGGTAACAAACATACACGCACACACAAATTTTCGCCTTTATAATATTACCTACCTGATCTTCCCGGAGTACGACTAGAGATTCTGTTTCTCTGTCTACAACTAAAAGCAATGTATAAGTAAGTACGTCTGGTGGTGAGCCTTAAAGATAACAAGAGCCAAAAATCAACGGATTTTTTTAGGTGATACGAAAAAAAAATACTTATTTCCGTTTATGACGTTCATTTAATACCATAGCGTAGCATGTGTGTAGGCCAATCACCTGAAACTTAACCAAGAATGGTTTATGTTTCACGTCGTCAATATATGATCTTCTTATCGAATGGTTGATGAACAACCTAGTGTAGAGTTTAAACTGTAGACCTCTGACATGGCTTCACAGACCGTGTGTCTCACGATGTTTTCCTTCACCGTTTTAAGCAACTGATAACTAATTTAAAGTACGCACATGAATTAAAAAAGACATTGGTGAGTGCCGGGCTTAGAACTTGCGACCTTTGACTTGGCAGTACAGCGGTCTTACCACTCGGCTATCACTGCTCTTCGTCTTCGTTTTTTATGATACAAGCACTATACCTACTACTAGAAATGATACCAACACTTCTATCATACAGACATTTCACTGTTGGTACTCACTTAGGTAGCTTTTATTTACGTTCCCTGTATAATAACTTTAGTGTTAGTACTTTATTTTCACGTCACATTCGCACTTTGGTGCCGCAGGTGGCTGTAATTACGGGCTAAAATTGTGACAATATTTAATGTGAAATGTTAATTGAACATTTTTTTGTAGGCGAGAGGAATTTAAATATCGCACTAGACGGGTGGGAAAAGGGTTTTAAAGGTTACACGGCAGGTGTGCGGCTTACTCTCGTAATGAGTGATGTATAGTTGGTAGGTATAGATAAATAATTAGACTATCTTATCTTATTCTTTGGCCTGTATGTCTATTACAGACAAAAGTCGCAAGTTCAAACCCGCACGCACCAATGTCTTTTCGAATTCATGTGAGTACTACATTAGTTATCAGTTGCTAAAAACGGTAAAGGAAAACATTATGAGGAAACCGGTACACCTGAGAGATTTTTCCATGACAGAGGCCTACAGGCGGTTTAAACTCTGACACCAGGTTGTTCATTAACCATATGATAAGAAGAAGAAGAATTCTAGATGTTATAGACTATACCAACCTACCTATCCGATACGTACATATGTAAGTAGTAGTATACTTTTAAGTATGTCACCAGATAGAAGTCTATAGTACCCGCAATTGTTTTTGGTAGCATACATTAGCAAGGCCTCTGCTTTATTCTCCAAAAGCATTCTATCCTTCGCAGTTTCTGGCCACGACTGTCCCGCATATTTGGCGAAGGTAAAAAAAGAAATCAATAAGCTTTGATAATAATCAATACATGTTGTCATGTAATGGCGGCCACATGTCTGCTTTTGCCTATCTGGGGGCTACACTTTTCCCGACTCTGAATGCAGCTGGATACATGAAATATCTATCTATCTGACCTCCACAACCCAGTTATTGGATACATAGATTGCCAAGAATATCAATTTATTGCAATCCCAACACTGCAGTTCTCCGACAATTCATTATTTTACTGCCTCACTGGTCTAGTGGCCGCTAAGCGCGACTGCTGAGCATGAGGTCCTGGGTTTGAATCCCGGATCGGGCAAAGTGGTTTTTCCATTAGGTTATTCTCAGAAGCAGCACGGAGTCTGGATTTGTGCACGGTTGATGGCAATAGGCTCGCCCCTATTACATTGGGAGCTATAACATAACTGGCGAAATGTGGGTGCACCTCTGCCTACCTATACGGGGAATACAGGATGTTATGTTTTCATTATTTTTCTCGCTATTTATAATCACCATTCTCCAGTTATTATTTTAAATGTGTCCATTAACGGTTATTTAGAGTGGAATGAGCAATAAATGCGACGCGGAACAAAGGAAAAGTAATACTAACGATAACAATGATTGCGAAACGGTTGCGGTGGTAAACTATCACAATTCTGGCGTCATTACCGTTCGCGTTGCAATTTAGATGGCCGGTAATGATGCGGGTGTCATCATTATTCAATATTTGAGGTTATGCGCGGTTTAAATTGTAAGTATGGAGTGCAGATGTAGAGTATAGGTGACTTCGAGTTTATGGGTCAGATTTACGCATGCGAAACTTATGCTTATTGTTTTACGCGTGAATTCGAAATTTGATGAGCCCTTTCGATATAGTGGACTTTTCCTTTTTTAATTTGCCAGTGTGGCTGTCAAATGTCAATGTCGTTTGTTACAGCTGTCAAGTATGACATGTGTTTTTTTAACCCATAAAATATCACATGCACTGCACAGTGCACAACAATCTGGATAAAAATATTAGTAGGCCACACAGATATACGGTCAGAAGGACGACCGAATCTGCGACATTTAACTCAAAAGTCCAATTGTTTTGTCACTGCGCCAGTCGGATCGTCAACTCTCGATTCCCATTCGGAACAAAGAATTGTGTGATCCGCAGATGTTTGTCTCGAGTCTGGGTGTTTATGTATGTGATATTTCATGTTTGAGACGTACCCACGTTACAGTAGAAATTCGTAGTGTGAGACTACCGAAATGTGGGTGGATAATAATACACTTTTTCCTATTGCATTGGAGAAAGAAAAATAAAGGCGAAAGTTTGTGAGTTTGTATGTTTTTTACCTCTCCAGGCTCAAACAGATGGACCGATTTTACTAAAATTTGGTGTGGAGGTAGCTGACACCATGGATTAACTTATAGGCTACTTTTTATCCCGAAAAAATGTAGCGGCTAACATCACGGGGTGCAGCTAGTTATATATAATTTACAGTAGCAAAGTGAAAGATGCTCTGCGAATCCTGAGAAAGATGCTCTAGTCATCCAATCAATCCTCATAATACTAAAGAATATAAGCTTCTTTATCTTCATAACAAAGTAACAGCTACATGGTTTACTACTTTTAAAATTGCTATAAATTTTATAGGACTCTCTAGGTTTCAAATAGTATTTTAGAGCAAGCGTCGTATTTTAAGATTGTCTATAAAGTTTGCTAGGTAAGTCAGTTGAGATCTTGCTTTTCTTTTCACATATTGCTACATTGTTTACTTTGCCGTTAATTTTTTTAGCGACCATAAACCACAGGACATACGCACTTACGCAGTCATTTGATTGATAGTTTTTTAAATAGAATAATTTAATTATTTATTATATATACAAATGATAAGCGTAAAGTCTTAGGTTTATTACATGCAAAAAATATGTTAAGTAATATGAAAAATAAGGGGTTATCAAAATTTATTTGAAGTGTCACTTAATTTTCTAAAGATTCAACATGAATTTAACTAAATTATGAGTTCGAATAAACTATAATCATAAAGTTTATATAGAAATGATATTGTTGGCAATTTGGCATTACAAAACATTTCCACGATCTACTCCTAAACTTATAATTACCAAGAAAGAGAACCGAAGAAAGTTAGCTCTACGCGATGTCACATGTCTAGATCCTAACACAATACAGACAAGGTGTGTGAACGTGTTCAGAAAACAGATCTCCGGAGCTAATGTAAGATCCGGATCCGTGGAATTCCGGAGTCACGTGAAAAGGGGCCTTGTCGCGGAAATATCTCGTTATTATACCAGGAACATAGTGGATCAGAAGTATTTACTGGCGCGTACTATTCTTTGAAGATGGCTTTATAGATTGGATAGTGTTAGATACTATTCTGAAGTATATGACATTTGGTGTCATTTTATCTTGAATCTAAATTGATAAAGGTAATTTGAACAAAAAGGGAACTTGAAATTCGATGGGTCCGATCGGTACGGCGAAGGTCGCAGGGTCAAAACCTGCTTGTGTCCATCATTTTTTAAATTTCCTTTATCAATTTATTTTAAGTATATTTTCTCAGAGTCAAGTAGTTCATTGACTTTTTTAATGTTCTTTTCGTTTAGTGATTCTAACATACTTCTGACTTCTTTGTCTTTATCTAATTGTTACATAAAGCAGGTTGTTCCGTTATATAGAATGGCAATGGCAAGTCAACAAGGATGGTAGCGAGGTTGACCTGGTTATAATAAAATTACGCTAAAATTACGTTAAGAAAAAGGGGACATATCTGTAGATAGAGCTTCCTATAACATAAGGGATTTGTACTAAAACAAAAAGCTAATGTAAGTGTACCTTGTACCTACACTGGTAGGTACAGTCAGCAACATAATTAGCTTAACAATCATGTTAAGAAACCTCATCCATAATCCAAACTAATATTATTTTAAATATGAAATAAACTCTGTATGTAACGTCTTCACGTCTAAACCGCTGGACGGATTTTGATAAAATTTGGCATGTAGAAAGATTAAAACCTGAGAGGGGCAACTTTTTAAAATTCAGCCCTCTATGGGGTTTAAGTAGAGGTTAAAGCGTGACCTTTTACTGTACATTAAGTTGTTCTGCAATTAATGGTATGTTTAAAAAATTTATTCTTCTTCTTCTTATCGTTTGGTTGATGAACAACCTGGTGTCAGAGTTTAAACCGCCTATAGGCCTCTGACATGGCTGTACACACCATTGAAAAATCTCTTAGGTGTGCCGGTTTCGTCACGATCCTTCACCGTTTTAGCAACTGATAACTAATTTATAATACGCGCATGAATCCGAAAAGACATTGGTGCGTGCCGGGGTTTTAACTTGCGACCTTTGACTTGGCAGTCAAACGGTCATACCCCCCGGCATCAGTGCAGTTATAAATTGTAATGTTCAGCTTCTTATGATGCTAACTGTACTAACTATGTCTAGCTACTTGGAACAACAATCTTGAAAATGGCGGAATCCAAACAAGAATAAGTTCTCTTCACTCTCAAATAACTGTAACCTCAAAGCAATAAAGCTGAACGTTTTAAAAGGACGTGTTTAACTGCACTCAACATTGTACGTATTTACTTAACGTTTGAACGCGAGTTACGAGTCACGTTCGTCGGTCGTTACGTAAGAGGACGTACTGGAATGTCAAATAACTGACACTTTAAAGTGGCGATAACGTGTTGTCTAAATATCTGCATCAGAAACGTCCATACAAATTCCGAAGTTCTTCTTATCGTATGGTTGATGATCATCCTAGTGTCAGAGTTTAAACCGCCTGTAGGCCTCTGACGTGGCTTTACACACCGTTGAATAATCTCTTAGGTGTGCCGGTTTCTTCACGGTCTTTCACCGTTTTTAGGAACTGATAACTAATTTATAGTATGCACATCAAGTCGAAAAGATATTGGTGCGTGCCGGGGTTTTTACTTGCGACCTTTGAGTTGGCAGTCCAACGGTCTTCCAACTCAGCTATCAGGGCTATTAATTAATTCTTAATTTCGAAGCTGGAAATTCAATTACGATGTACGCCACAAAAGGTTGACTATGTTTATGGACGTTTTCTTAATGCCTCGTCAGTCTTGTGGTCCAGTGCGATTGCTGAGCATGAGATCCTGGGTTCGATTCCCGGGTCAGACAAAGTTTTACTGGGATTTTTCATTAAGCAATTCTCTGTAGCAGCACGGAGTCTACATTGGTGCCCGATTGATAGCAATATGATCGCCCCCTCTTACATTGGGACCTAAAACATAACTGAAAAAATGTGGGACGAGCCTGTATGCCAGTTAACATTGCTCCTTGCAATATAAAAAAAAATCTTATACAGAAACTTGTAACATCTTACAATTTCAATCATTTTCAGTTTTGCAGTAAAGGATACGCTAAATAAAAATTTAATTATAATATGAGTCTGCCATTAAAATCTTGAATAAAATATAATATTTTCTTAACAGGTACTATGATTGAAATTAAATAAAAAAAAAAGTACTATGCCTTCTAAATTTCAATTAAAAAGATTTCGACTTTAAACCAATTACAGGCGCTTAATAAACGTCAATAGTCTTGCAGCCGTTGCTTTGTTGAGAAATAATGGTTTCCCAGAATTGACGAGGGATATAGTCATTGATGTTTGATTTCCACGAAGCATTCATTGGGCTTGTGATGTTCCAGCATACCGTTTTAAGCCCGACATGTACCGGTCAACTCACCGTTAATTGTTTGCCAATTTGAAGGTATAACCTTTGAGTAATGTTTTTTTTTATTTTGGAAACAAACAGAGTACAATATAATACATACAGAGTAAACTATACATTATCTAAAACAGTTTCCACATAAAATAAATTAAAATAAAATGTTGCTAACGACTTCAGTATTTCAAGCCGTATGGAATAGTAACATTAAATTGCCTTGCGGTAAATAATGATGACGACCCGATTGGCGTAGTGGCTAAGCGATTGGACTGCTGCGCTAAGGTTTGCTGGTTCGATTCCCGCACGGCACAAAAATTTGTGCGATCCACAGATGTTTGTCCCGAGTCTGGGTGTTTGTGTACGTGATACTACATGTTTGTGGAACGCACCCACGATACAGGAGAAATTCCTAGTGTGGGGCGACGTTTAAAAAAAAAACAATAAATAAAGGTGCTCATCGCTGCCTACTCCTTCGCGAATTATTGGTGTGATGGTACCTACTTATAATACATGTCATCATTATTATGAAAAGAGACAAACTGTCTCAATGTAAACAATAAACACGCATTTCTCACCGCTCCGCAACTTGTTACGACGTGTTATGATGACGTGACGTGACGCCGATACGCATCATCTACTCGTGACAGTGACAAATGGCGTCAGTGACGTGACGGCCTGACGGGTACTTGCGCATGCGCTGTCTCGGGGTTTTACGCTTTGTGTCGACTTGACGTGTGTAATCGCAGCTTTTGTTATGTGATGTGCTTGTTTAAGCGGGTTTCGGCTGAATATGATATTATATATGAGTTTCTTGAGAGAAGCTTTGTAGGACTAACTCTAGGAGAATTTGATTATCAGAAGCTTCTGTATCTTATGTAGTGGCCAGACTTTTTCATCGCTCACCGAATAAGTTACTTTGTCGTTGACTGCCTCGTTGGTCTAGTGGTCGCTAAGCGCGACTGCTGAGCGAAAGGTCCTGGGTTCAAATCCCGGGTCGGGCAAAGTGTTACTGAGTTTTCCATTAAGTAATTCTCATCAGCAGCACGGAGTCTGGATTAGTGCCCAGTAATTGATGGCAATAGGCTCGCCCCCTATTACATTGGAACTTACAACATAACTGGCGAAATGTGGGTGTACTATATGTTCACCTCTGCCTACCCCTTCGGGGAATACAGGCGTGATGTTATGTTATGTTATGTTATTTATGTCGTTCACACGCTTTTCTTACTGTGGTGAAGAGATGGCCAATCAACAAGAAAGGTTAATCATCCAGGATGTGCCGTACTAAGATGCACTCACTCTCTATTTGCATCTTTTGCGGGTAGTTACTAGATTACACTGTCAAAGAATATTAAAGGAGGCGAAGAAATAGGTGACTATACAGGCCACAAAAGAGTACATAGGCCGTTGATAACGATGATGATATAGTTAAAATTAAATTAAGTTTATTGTTTAGAAAACTGTTACAACTTTACTTAATGAATATACAATATATTGAGAGCTAACAAAGTGTGCCGCATGACCAATAACTTATGGGCAAAAATTTGCACCGACTGGGTCCCACAAAATATACGACGTCATCGCGGCAGACCCAGACGACAGTGGCATGACGATCTGCTTGCCTACAGAAGAGACTGGACCAGTCTAGCACACGACCGAATTAAGTGGAAGAATGAAAGGGAGGCCTTTGGCCTGCAGTGGGACAATACAGCCCCCTTACCATGAACTCTTATAGCAGGACAGTTTAAGACGTGGAAGCGAGACGCCGCTACGTGCAGTGTAATGCGGCGTCTCGCTTTCACAACGTAAACATTCCTGCTTTAAGAGTTCATGGTAAGGGGGCCGTATTGTCCCACTGCAGGGCAAAGGCCTCCCTTTCAACGAGTAAAATCCTTTAATTTTTTTAAATGTACGCCACAATCCTTGTTAAACCCATAAACACATGCTCCGCCGCCTATAAGCGAGAGATTTTATAAATCCCTTTATTATCGTTGCAGCTTCCCTCCTAAGTGCATTCTAAGTACCTCCGTTTTATCATAAGTACACGTCTGCAGTGCCTTAAGCCTTCAGCACGATGCTTGACATAAGATGTACTAGGTACTTGAAGTTATACATATTCGGAACTTACGTCGAGCTCAGCATGTGTTGAAGATTTATGGAATACTCGCTTATGCCCGCGACTTCGCTTGCGTTAATTTAGTTTGTTGGTTAGTATTATATATAGGTATATATATAGCTTTTGTGATTCTATGTCCTTCTCGGGTCTTTAACTTTCTACATGCCAAATTTCATTAAAATCCGTCTAGCCGTTTAGTCGTGAAGGTGTAACAGACAGACACAGACACAGATAGACGGACAGAGTTACTTTCACATTTAACTTTTCGGGTTCGGGTATATTTTGTGATTAGCGGTCCTAGACAAGTGGCAAACCGTTACATGATAAACTTGTTCTTTGTTTGCTTAACCGACTTTTGGAAACACCTATTAAAAGACCTTACTTCATTGAATCATTTCTATACTAAGCTCTATTTTTTTTTTTGTTAAACTTAATTAGTAATTTTTGGTCTTAAATATAATATGGCACGCTATGTTTTATCATAATGCCATACAAATAGAAACAACATTGAACCTTAAAGCTTATAAATATAATTTAAAATTGAAAACATAACAATTTTCATAGAATAGTAATACTATAGATTGTCATATAAATATTATTTTAGTGTCTTCTAACCCGTTAAAAAGTAGGTAGTTTAATAAATATTTTTTTGATTTTGAATAAGGGCAAATTTTTTACATGCTCGGGTTGTTTTTTTTAATTTTTGGAGCAACCAAACAAACTCATTTGCATTAAAACAGTTTTTTTTTTAAAAAAACGTCGCCCCACACTAGGAATTTCTCCTGTATCGTGAGTGCGTTTCACAAACATGTAATATCACATACATAAGCACCCAGACTCGGGACCAATATCTGTGGATCGCACAAATTTTCGTCCCGTGCGGGAATCGAACCCGCAACCCTTAGCGCAGCAGTCCAATCGCTTAGCCATTGCGCTAATCGGGTTCTTCTATTACTAATCGAGATAAGAATGATATTCTAATATAAGCTGAACAAATATACGCATTTGATTTGATTTATACTCTTCATAAAGAGTAGCGTTTTGTGCATCTTTAAAATGAAACTTCAGGTTATATAGAATCATATTCACATTAACCGGTCAATAGCTGTCCACAGTGTCCATCTTCACAGCCGACTGCACCACTGCCACTGAAGTATAACCTCTATTATATACCTTTATTAATAGAGCAGGGGTGCAGGTTAACATTGACCTTTATAGATACAGGTTTCAAAAGTAGGGCTTCCATGATTAATATTTTACTCATTTAAATATTTATTCTAAACTAGTTTTAGCCCGCGTTCACGCCTATTTAAACCCTTTAGAAGGTTGAATTATAAAAGTAGCCTATGTCCTCTCTCGAGTCTTAAATCTTCTACATGCTAAATTTCATCAAAATCCGTCTAGTGGTTTAGTCGTGAAGGTGTAACAGACAGACAGAGTTGCTTTCACGTTTATAATATTAGTATGGATGGATTACTATCAGAACATATTTATGTTATTTATGTTGGTTATACAATTATTGTTTCAGAATTTCTGGAGCAAAAATGTACAATACAGTGAAACCAAGCTACTATGTCAAGTATACTGATCTGCACTTAGCGCACCATAGGTGAGTAAATTCTTCTATTTAACACACTCTTACCAAAATCTATGGACATGATTGTTTTTTCGAGTTGGTAATTACCTACTTCAATATAATGTAATGTTCTTTTGTCATTTTCTTTTTGGGTAAATCTGGGGGCACTGCAGTGCCCCCGCCAAGTAGAGCAAAAAAGCGGCACGGCCGTACCATCATTTTATCGTTTTTTTTTTTGGGTCCTGAGAACGCAAAAAGATTTACTATTATAATAACTGTTACTAAAACAGCAATGGCACCTAAAACCTTTAACTTTCTCAACATATCCTAAATTTAAGAGCCTGTCTCTGTCTGCTCCATCGGAAAATATATGCGTTTTTATAGACAGTAGAAAGTTATGAAATACAATACCGCACTCTTCGTCAACAGTATTATGAACCAACTACATAAAATTACTTATACTACCTGCATTAGAAACAAAAAAAATATACCATCTTAAACTTAATATAACATGAAAAATCGAAATAAAAAAAAATGCACCGAAGTATTCCTCCTCACCGCTGTCGACTGGGAAGGAGCCCAAAAGCCGGCGGCATTGCCACGTTGAAAGGCATAAAATAAAATAAATAATTTTGCTTATTCCGCCGTGAATTGTACGACAGTTTCATGACTTCCTAGTTAAATCTACAAGCCCCAACTTATAAGGACGTTCACTTAATAACTCCTAAATCTGTTTAACACTTTAACTGCTCTTTAACTCTACGTCGACTTTATTTTCGTTTCAGGACGAAGTTTGTAACGGGTTGAAGTGACACTACACACAATATTTTGTTACAGGCTATTCAATCTTTGGGAAACAACAAACATAACATAACATAACATCACGCCTGTATTCCCCGAAGGGGTAGGCAGAGGTGCACATATAGTACTCCCACATTTCGCCAGTTATGTTTTTAGGTCCCAATGTAATAGGGGGCGAGCCAATTGCCATTAAACGGGCACAAATCCAAAGAGTCATTAGTTATGGTTCTTGATATTTGATACCACAATGTGATTTCAGGGTTTGGAAGTGGTAAAGTTTGACGTGGTATCTGCATACATACATTTTATATAATCACGCCTGTTTTCTCTGAGGAGGTAGGCAGAGGTGTCGTCCTTATAAGGAGTGTATACTTCTGCATTTAACCGCTTATCTCAAGATTCATGATATAGCAGGTGACAATATTTCTATTCTTCAAGCACACTAGGTTTTCCGCCTCTCACGGCTAGCTTTCCCCTCGACAGTATAAAATTCTATTCTTAATCAGTAATTAAATTATGGGGAACTTCCCGAAGGAGGGTTTAAATGACATTAGGCATGCTTTCTAATAACGATGTGAAGAAATTGATCGGAACAAGTCCTTCATAATTTCCTTCATTACAAGTATTTCCTAGTAAGGCGGGTCCTGGGAAATATAGGTATGACGCGTTCTTCTTTTTCGAATTGGCATGATATTATGTCTAAAGAAACGGGTCATGCTTATGCCGTAGTGTAGAGATTGGCCGAGTCAAAAAAGATGGTAGCGAGGTTGACCGCCCAGGATACGCTGACGTACTTAGACACTCTACCTGCACCCCTTGAGATGACGAAACTATCAATAACTCAATCTTCCATTCACATTCATCGAGTAGATCGGTAATTTGTTCTACATTACACTGTGATCTACACTCGAAGCTCAAGCTGAACACGGCAGCCGATTCCGTTGCTCGTTTTTAATTAAAGCTGAAACTGAAAGGCATTGCTCTCGCCTTTATTCGGCGTTCAGTCAAAGCCGGCGTTTACTAACTGTGAGTTCTAGCCAAAAGGCTAAGCCAGTGATTATGGGTTAACGCTTGGAATCATTCGATGTGTCGATTCTGTTGGTGCTTGTATAAAAGATTGGTCATAGAAGATCCATGTGATGAGCCCGGATGAATAGTAACAGTACTGGCATTGCCCATGAGACTTGGTTTAGGCAAAATGTGGGTGCACCTAAAGACTTCGAAAAATTTCCATATCTGCCTTGTTTTTAGGTTTTCTTCTTATCGTATGGTTGATGAACAACCTGGTGTCACGGTTTAAACCACCTGTAGGCCTCTGACACGGCTTTATACACCGTCGATAAATCTCTCAGGTGTACCGGTTTCCTCACGATGTTTTCCTTTACCGTTTTTAGCAATCATGTGATATTGTATGAATTTAAAATCAGTCGCGAAATTCTCAATAATAGTCCGCATTGTTACTGAAACCCGAAATAACTTTGCAATACTTTTGTGTCCGTGGGTGTAAAATTGTACCGAAGTTCACCTGCTAGAGAGCTAGATAGACATATTTGTGGCCAAGAGGCCGATAAACCGGATTATTAAAAAAAAACACAGGATACATAAAAAAATATAAAGAAAAATACTTACAGACGAACAGAGAACCTCCTTCTTTCTTGAAGTCGCTCAAAGAAACTATGCCGTTGGAGATTAGTTAGTGACATTACCATCGAAAGGATCAAAACAAACGAAGACACTGTTTACAAGAGGACTGACAAAACTACAAGAACTAAATAATTAAGTATATTTTTAAAGCAAGTACTAATAATTACTTATTTATAAAAAGATAGGACAAAAACACTCCGGTAATGGAAAAACAAATTACATTTAGCAAAGCCGATTAGTTGAAAAAACGTAAACATTTTGGTCCACTTAATAAAACGTTGTAATTAATTAGGAAATGCTAATAAAATCGCGCTGACCTCGTCGACTAGACGATCCCTGGGCGAAGCGACACCCCGTTGATTTTATTTTTAAATATGGCGGAACATTGCTATTGTTTGACGTATTGCTTGACGACCAGCTATGCTATTCTGAAACACTAACTTTATCTCGAAAGTCATCCAACTCGTCATCTCGCTATTATCATCGTCATCATTTGGTAGCGCTAATGATAAATCTCACCGCGGATTTAGAAGTGAGTTCGTAAGTGATGTCTTTAGAAGAGCACGGCTGTCGCAGTGGTTATGTGATTAGACTGCTGCACTAGGGGTTGCGGGTTCGATTCCCGCACAAGATAAAAATGTGTGTAATCCGCAGATGTTTGTCCCGAGGATGGGTATCTGTGTGTGTGTTATTTCATGTTTGTGAAACGCACCTACGACTTACAATGCAGGAGAAATTCTTTGTGTGGGGCGAGTGGTGAGTTCCCTGCCCTAGTGTGTGCAAAAACGTTTGACGAATCGAATAGAAAGAGAAATACGAGTATGTAGGATTGACGTAATATATTATGTTATAGTTCACAGTACCTAACATAGTCGAAACATTATGTCATCTGCAAACATTTTCCATTCTATTCGATTTATACTCGCCATGTTTTGCCACTTCACTAAGGCTTCTGATCAATAAATGAGAGAGAGACTCCATGTATTTTTACTAAAAAAGTAATATTATTTAGGCCTTATTGGGGATAGGGGTATCCCAGTAAGTAACTTAAAATATATCATTAATTTATTTATTTATCCCATAAATTACTGGTAGGTATAACCTAATACTGCCGTGTGGTATCCGGCCTAGAATTGACCACCTCCTTTCCTCCCGTGGGTGTCGTAAGAGGCGACTAAGGGAAAAAACAGAAGATGGGCAGCAGCGTCTTCTGTAACTTGACCACCAATACTGCGATCCCCAAGCCGCTTGCCAAGCGTGGGGATTATGGCACCCCCCCTCTTTAAGGGAGAGGCCTTTGTCCAGCAGTGGACGTGTTCCGACTGATGATGATGATAACCTAATACAATAGCCCTTTGGGCACCCTACCGTCGACAGTGATGAGGAGGAATATTTTGATGCATAATTTTTGATGTTTTTTGGTTGTGTGTATTATTAGTTTTAATGTAGGTAGTATAAAATCGAGTGTATATATAATGTAAATTGTTTTTGTTAAATTTCAATTAATATTCTTATCTATTGAAAATAATGCTCTACAATAATACAATAGTGTAGTGAACAATATTACCCTAATATTAGTGATTATGTAGAGTATATGTCTCTTAGTATATACATTCAGGTCAAGTCTGAAGGTCACGTTCAATATCACCGGTCACGTGACCTACTATCTTCGCAGTAAGAACGCTATAATAATAGGTAACTGAAGTTTCCTATTGGCCCATTTTTATGAGTTTTCACATTGTTCTTACATGAATTGTTGTACACTGTCTACCTCTTTGGTCTAGACCCTTGAGTTTGTTTGGACATTTGGTATAGGCAGTATAATAATAACAGCCTATAACTGCCCCACTGCAGGGCAAAGGCCTCTTCTCGTATAGAGAAGGGATTGAGCATTGATCACCACGCTAGCTCACTGCGGGTTGGCGATTTCAGATAATTAAATCCAGGTTTCCTTACGATGTTTTCCGTCACCGTTTTTTAGCAACTGATAACTAATTTACAGTACGCACATGAACTCGAAAAGACATTCTTACGATGTTTTCCGTCACCGTTAGTCAGTGGTGTCTTAGAATATCTAAGAAATTATTTATGACATTGAAAAAGAGGTATAGGCAGTCCTTTAGTACAATTAGAGCACTGATAGCCGAGTGGCATGACCGTTGGACTGCCAAGTCATAGGTCGCAAGTTCAAACCCCGGCACGCACCAATGTCTTTTCGAGTTCATGTGCGTACTGTAAATTAGTTATCAGTTGCTAAAAAACGGTGAAGGAAAACATCGTGAGGAAACCGGCACACCTGAGAGATGTTTCAACGGTGTGTGAAGCCATGTCAGAGTCCTACAGGCGGTTTAAACTCTGACACCAGGTTGTTCATCAACCATACGATAAGAAGAAGAAGAGTACAATTAGGAAAAATCGATGCCGCTATATAGCTATTTTTTAATCTGCAATTTTGCCCCGTTGGTTGCAAAGCGCGACTGCTGAGCGTATTATTGAAGCAATTCTCAGTAGCAGCAAGGAGTCCAGATTTATGTCCGGTTGATGGCGATAGGCGTAAATTCCACCACATGGGATCTGCAGTAACTTCTGCTTCTCCCTCGGTAAATACAAGCGGGATGTTAAGATGTTTTAACATTAAGACCTGTCAATATTATCTTCGGCCCTCATACCATGAACGCTTAAAGCAGGAAATTTACCGTTGTGGAAGCAAGATGCCACTCTAGAGTGCACGTAGCGGCATCTCGCTTCCACAACGGAAAATTTCCTGCTTTAAACACTCGCACTTAGAGACGTTAATGATTACTTAAACTGACACTAGAGTTCATGGTAAAGGACCAAATTATTAATTTCACTTAAAAACAATATTGCTCTTTTTACTATTTACGATATTTGTTCAATGTCATGTATAGGGACAACCCAATTATCAGTAATTACATTGAGTTTGGTATTGTGAATAGTTAATTTTGAAATAACACGGTACTAGCTATAATTGACCTATTTATTTGTGGGAACGTTGATTTTGACACCCTGATTTCATTTTGATTTTAGTGTTATTATATATTGCTGTCTTATGAGAAATTGAGACGTACAAGACGTGTAATTTGATTCTTTTAATTTATTATTTCATAAAACCTTTATATAGTGTAGTTTAACTAATCATTAATGTCTTTGAGTGCAGCGGAAAGTTTCTTAAATTCTTAGTAATGAAATGTAAACATTTTATATTCACTGTCATGTATTTTACCCAAATTGTAAATGAGAGAATAACCGATCTATATTAATATTTTTTATTTGACTTTGATGCTACTCGTATTCTCATTTTAGGTATATTGTGTAGCTCATTATTCTCTCATACTTGAAATGATTGTTAAACATACCTACAACATATTTTTAAAAGAGTAACTATGGAGTTTCTTGCCGGTTCTTCTCCATAGAAACGACCTTTTGGAACCGTGCAACTAGTTTGACGTTTTGTAAGTGCTTTTTTGTAGCCTATATGAAATAAAAACATTATGACTATGACTATGGCTATGACTATATGGGGATACATTCGTGGGCAAAAGTTAGTAAATATTATTTAAAATGAAAAGTAAAATACAATGGTATTGTGGGCCAGTCTATATATACCCATAATATATATGTAGGCTATATATTATGTAGGTAGGTACCTACATAATATATTATAATGGTTGCATACAACGTTACTGCGGTAACGGCTCAACCTCAGAAATCCTATCGGGTTCCAATATATTCTACGTACAATTTGAACCTATTTAATTCGCTTTAAAGTACAAAAACACTCATGATCAGAAACATATTAGTATTTCAAGTAAATACTAATTGAATTAGTTGGTATTTTAGTAAAACCGTAATTAAGAGTAATTTTATAAATAAACATTTATTAGGATGAAACATGTGTGTTACATTTTAAAATGCGGTGTTAAAATAAATTTTGTGGTATCAACATGTTCTGCCGTATCAGGCATACAAATTACTCATAATTTTTTTATAGCGTAAAAGGATTTTGGTTTTTTAATAATAATTTTTTCGAAAAAAATCGTATAGAAGATTAAAAGTAAAGTATAGGCTAGTTTAATATTGATTTAAATAAAATAATCTTTTACGAACGAAACATTATTTAAGTGACGTAATCGATATTATTATAGTTTTAAGTTTCCTCTACTGCTTGTACCATTTATGTAACCCACCCATCATGAAGAACTTGCGTAAGATAAATTCACTTAACCCTTACGCCAGCGGCTTTAAGGTACAAATTGATATTAACACCTCCAATAAAACTAATTCGAAGCACAATTCTGAACTCAGAACTAGATAATGAAGTTTCCTTACCAGTGGAAATCTCTCAAACGCACGTATTTTCAACTACGAGATCCATATAGAGTTTAAATCTTGTTCCAATTAATTAACGATCTAAGTCTGGTCTTTTGGTCCGGGGTCCTAATAATAATTTAGTGGGAGAGCCCATTTAGCCAACTTCAGAGGTGGTTCGCCGTATAATTATTATCCTACAAAATTAGAGGGTAAACGGTAATAATGAGCTTAACTAAAGGCTGTCTCAGCGAATTCTGGCAGCAAATGAAGTTGATTTAGACGGGTTTGGGGATTTGATTAAATTTGATTGTAAACAGTATTTTATTATACATGGTGAGGTTGAGCTCATTTTAAGTGCGCTCATTGTTAGATACGGTATTTTAAAGCTGACTCAAAACTCGATCAAGACTGCATGAGACTTGGTGCGCCTAAGGACCAAATTTTGTTAACCTTAAAAAACTACTGTGTCTGCAATTAGTAAGCATGTAACGTTCTTAAAGCTCCTGTAATTGTTTTCCACGAAAAAAAAAACATTGAATAGGTAAAAACAACAAAATAATATGTAAAACAAACGATATAGACGCTTCAACTTATACGGCACACAGGTGATTATACTAAGTAATCCTCGATTTACAGAGAAGCTAAACATAATGTCAACGGTAACATTATTTATTTAAGAGACGAATACTACCGACGATGGTAATACATAAAATATAGGTTTGAGAGCTACGAAAAGTTTGTCATCTCTGGCGCGGTAAGCCGTGTTCTAATTAGCGGCAAATCATTATTAATTGTATGCTTTAGGAGAATAAATGTTTTTAGAAGAAACGCATGGATTAAAGGCATTTTATAATATTATGAGTTACTGACTTTAGGAGTGACTGTGGGGAGGGTTAAACCCAGCAGTGGGCTATTTATGGACTGTTCTGCTAATAAAAGTCTCTCTACTTATTAGCAACTTATTAGCAGAAGAAATATAAAGCATTATTTATAATTACTTACGTATTTATAACCATTTACCAAAAATGATTAAAAAGTAATATTATGTTAATAACATTTTGCATGCCATAAGGCAATATGTATAAGGATTCAATAATATTGCAACACCTAATTGTATTCGTTAAGATAGATTTTATTAAATAAAATCTACCTATGTATCTATCTTACAATGTTTTATCCTTTTCAAAAATTGATAATGTCTAAAAAGATACGTAGATACGCAGACATAGATGATATTAAAAAGCCACATAGGTCCATAAGCTGTGGAAACTGCAACTAACTGGTCTTTATTGCGAGAATTTAATTATGCAACAATGCAGCTAAGAGCATTCCATTATATGACCGTTCCTAGTCTAGGGCTAATAGGGGAGGAGTTGGGAAAGAATTCCTAGCCTTAATTCCTTAGAGACTGGAATATTCCTTAAAAGTACTCTCCCAGAAATTGCTATGATGCTTATATATTTTAATAGACTTTTTATAGGTGTACACGTTTCAAAGGAATTTTATATGAAAATAATCACTTGAATTTTTGAAGCGGTGGAAAATTATCTTTGAACTATAATATCATTGAATTCTGGTTATCTATTATGATATTTACCGTATTTTAAAGCATAAATCATAACACTTAAATGCCTAGATTATTTTCTTAGGATTTAAAGCCGCGGACCAAAGGACCGCAGATTAAATGTAACACAACGTAAAAAATTCCTTAATACATATTTAATATTCTCTTTTGGGGATTTTAATATTAACAAAATGGCTGAAACCTGTTTATAAAAGGTGGAACCAGTCTATTGTTAAATTAACTTTTTGATGTAAGACTCTTGAGCTTTATTTAGGGACGTAGGTAGAGTGCCAAGTATGTAATATGTATGTAAGAGTGTAGAAAAATCAAAAGTGCTATACTTAAAGTAATTTTTGAATTAGCCTTTGTAGAAATATTATTCGGTAGGTATCGTAAATTTTTAATGAAATATAATTAAAATTAAATTAAATTTATTTGGCACGATAAACAGTACAACAAATGAACAAACAAAATGCATTTATAAAACAGCTTACAGAGAGAGAATTTATAACAAAAGGCGTGATTTATTATACTATTCTCAATCAATTAAAAGTTTAATTATAAAATGTATATAAATGAATATGTATGCCTTTGTGTAATGTAAAAAAATACTAACTATTAAATCGGTTTTACTCACGTGGATATTCGAGAATGTGCGACTAATTTCGGATTCAAACGGAGGCCCTATTCATAAGCAGGTGACGCGGCGGAGTCACAAGCCGAACTGAACTTGAGTCCGAAAGTAGTAAAAATCAAGAGGATAACACTCACGAGAGTTATTAAAGAAAAATGAAAAGAAAAAAATGTTCGTCGATAAATGGTTTCGACCTGAATAGCGCAGTGGCTAATCAATTGGAATTCTGCGCTAGGGATTGCAAGTTCGATTCCCGCACGGGTAAAAAATGTGTGTAATACTAAGTCCGTAAATACAACTGTGGGGCGAGGTATTTAAAAAAAAATGTTTAAAAATTTAATGTTCAGCAACTTTTGTTGTCGACTGTACGTATGACAATCGAGACTGATAGTGTATAATGTTCCAAGGTACGGAGGGGTCAGGTCTTGACCTTGTATTGAAAGATTTATGACAATATATCGTTGTGACCTAGTGGTTGACGGACTGGACATAAGGTTGCAGGTTCAAGAACAGGAAAGTAGCAATGTGACTTTTTCTATATTATGGTTACTCTCAAAAAAATTGTACGAAACTTCTGACACGGCTAAGAGAAACATTTAATTGAAACTTGGATTTAATTCTCTGAAATTACTATAAAGTGTCTATTCACGTGTATCAAGTGTGTAACGAGTACGTTACACACTTGCTGCGTAAAAGAAAGGCTGACCAGGATACATACTTTCACATTTCTTATTAATAGAATATGTCGTCGTAGGACAAATTAATAAAATTAAGTTTTAGTCTGTACAGCCTTCCTATTAACAATAGTAGCAGATTTATACTAACGCACCGATTGATTTTCGTTCGACAACAGTAATGAAATAATTACAACCGCTAAAAAGATTAATAGTTCGGTTGTTTCAGACTAAAATAATTTTAAAGTCACTATATAAAAGTAGTTAATAAATCACATATAATTTCAAGGTCACGTTCACAAAAAAATGTTGATTTCTAAAATTATAATTTTTAATAAAGTTATAATTGTATACAACCTATTTTCTTTACTTAATAATCATAAAAGGTAAATGGTTATTTTAGTTTAAAAAAAAGTCTTACATCACACTGACGTTCATTCTACTTTTAAATAAAATGACGTTTACCATTAAAGAAAATAAAAAGCTTCTATCATTTCATTCAGCCAACATTTTATAAACATCTGTGCTCGTTCCGTTAAGAAAACTAAAAGGCGCGCAGTTCCACAGGGTCATGTTCACACAATAACCCGCCCGTCATAAGTGTCACATAACTTACTGTAAAGCAGTCTACATGTTGCAACACTGACGTCTGAAGAAAGTGAATTAAATGATTCTAAGTTTTATTAAATTTGGACAAAGTTTCTCTTTTCCATGGTTAAGTATAATAGGTATGTGTAATATTTATAACCAATAATCGTTTTTTTGATTACTGAGATTACTGAGATAAAATAATGTTTGTTTAGTTTTATTAAACAGGCTTTGTAAATTTTACGAAAATGTTGTGTAGGTTAGTCGTCAACAGAATATTTTAATTTAAAACGTCAGTAAAAAAAACCCTTGATTATTTTAAATCAGATGTAAATTGAATAATAAATAAAAGTGTACAATACCTGGCAGTAACACAGTCAAATCCTAACTTCTTCAATCATTTTATCATCAGAGCGATGACATTTCAGCTACCCCACATCTGAATTAATGTACCACATTATACGCGAAGCACTGGCACTCGACACTTAAGAAAATTGTAAAAACGAGAATTTAATTTTCGAATGCAAGACGCGAGCTTTTTTCTTGAATTTAGAACATCGGTGAAGATGAGTTCGGGTAGGGACGTGCGTGCGGTCCGACAGCACAGAGAACACTGAGGGGTGGGCTGAGGCGCGCGCAAAACTGTTGAATCCCTACTGGACCAGTCTCACGACTTTTTTTACAAAATTGGGTAATGCACTCGCGCTAACTGTTATTCTTTTTCTATGTAACCGTTTCAGAGTAACCTTATACAGTTCACATATAAATAATTTTCTAAAATAAGGGGAAGTTGTTATGAATATTAAAGACTTATTGTTTAATTAACGTTGCCGGTAAAACCCTTTGAAAGAGTAATATGACGGTGGAAAAAAAACATTACTTGCAGTTACCCGCTGTCGCTGTTAGGTTGGAAACTTTAATCGTTTTTACTCTGTCGTTACAGCGTTTTCATTTACGTAGATAGATTTGTGCTGGGTTAGCGAAAGTTAAAGTACTTGTTTATTGCGTTTCACTTCAATAGGTTCAAATTTTAACACGAATGGAAATTAAATATTGCTTACTATTCGGTGTAGAATTATTTATTAAAATTATAATACATGGCAAGTCACACACTGTATTATCCACCATTTTGGATTATGTTCAGACTTAAATTATCTCATGTACCAAGGTGCCCGGGCTTCAATAACGATAAACCACCAATCTTCTAGTGCCAATTTATTTTTAAACGCATACCATTTAACACGTCATTGGTAAATTGAAAAGGACCAATTTAAATGCCTAAAGGACCACTTATGCTAAAAGGACCAATTTAAAATTTATTTCAATATTAAATTACGTGACTTAACTGATAAGCCAATTATAATCATGTAATCTGAATATGCTAACCGTAAATAAATGGTAATTTGTGATTGATCACTAATACTTAATTATAAAAATATATGATCAGTTTAAAACCTACGTATATTGTAAGTAATGCATTCTAAACATATCTAGTAGCTATCTATATAGGTACGTATGATATCTACATATAACCACGTCTATGATCTTCAAAGGGGTAGAAAGAGGGGGGGGGGGAGGTTCTTCTTTTTCAAGAATGTGTACTCTCATTCGCCCGAATGTCCCTTTTGGCGACGTTTTAATTAAAGTTTCACTACGAATTTAAAATATTAAAAATGTATAATTATATTTCGGTGACTAGTGACGCAATCTTGTTTGAAAGAAAGTTTGTTTGGTACGTCTGAGTCACTGAAGAGACCCCTTAGACAAGTGAACCCTTAGATAGTCGAAACATGATGTCATCCCCATACATTTATCATTCTATTCTAGTTCTATTCGTCATGCGTTTTGCCTCTTTTCTAAGGGGGAAGATCATCCTGAAAATTTTAATGTTTTCAGGAGTACAGAAATGGATTTTTTTACGTTGTTTTACAAATTGAACCATTAAACCATGGCGGTTTTTATTGGTACACACATTCGTTATTAATGCACAGTAACTAATAATATTACAATTATAAATATATTTTATGTGGGTAGGTAGTTCATAACATTTTACACTGTATAAATGAAGGTCAACAACCTTCTTACTTATAAACGATGCTAACATGTGTTTTATGATAACCATTTCTTTAGTCAAATGGCAATTTAACCGATTGTTCAACAATGTCAATTTTTATAAGTAAGGGGGACAGGGTGCATCCTTAGGAATAGAACCCTCCACCCACAATTAATGAAAGGGTATCTATTATCCAGAAAAAAAAATACTCTTCCCGAGGGAAAAACGATACCATTAGGTCACAACTGCTTTTGGCCGCTAGATGGCGGTACGTGTCTTTCGATACACACGCGGGCACACCTTGTCAATTATACTTAGATGGCTCTTGTACACTACGACGACTAAGCGATTGGACTGCTGCACTACGGGTTGCGGGTTCGATTGCCTCACGGGGCAAAAATTTCTGCGATCCGCAGATATGTGTAACGTATCAATCGGTTTTTCTATCGCGTTATAACTGAAATTTTGCGTAAAACCACAATACCGCTGCCAGTTTAGTGGTCACAGTTAATTACTATTAATTATTTAAAGTATACGTTTGCATGAGTTTATTGATCGTGGTGGTTGTGGGTTTGATTAACACGCAAAAATAAATGGTACTAAACCTAACATTTTAATATTTTGTTACCTATTGTATGTTCTAAAATTGATTAAATTATTGGTGTTATAATTGGTGAGCTATGACGAAATACAAAAAAAAACAAGTGATTTTCTGTAAACTAAATTTTACGGTATATTTAATTCCAAAATTATTGAATATGTCTCCGAAACTCACCATCAGATCTATATGAAATTAAAATAGGACCATTTTGAAATAAACCCCTTTTGAACATAATAATAAATAATTAAGCAAATCCGTCTATATATGACGGAGATATGCCCGAACATACATAATAATAAATATTACCATCCTAATTGATAACCTCCTCCTTTTTGAAGTCGGTTAAAAAAGAAGAAGGAGGTTATAAAACACCGGCGATTGCTCCTCTTAAAAAAACTGGCCTAAATTGATAAAGGAAATTTGAAAAATGATGGACACGAGCAGGTCTTGAACCTGCGACCTTCACCGTACCTTGTAATTCGATGGGTGCGAGCAGTGACATGATGGCTCAGTTGGTTAGAGCAGCGCCTCAGTACGGCGAAGGTAGAAGCTTAAAAGGACTTTTAAACTAAAGAAGATGAAATCTACATAAACTGCTCGCTAATCTAACTACTGGACAAATTACTTTACCACATGCTTGCTTCTAAATGGGTCAGTATGAGAGAAAACTAATAGATAAGGATTATAATAATATTCTTTTATTGAAATGCAACAACAGAAAAAACAATAGAGTGAAGTACATTCAGATTAAATGTCCAGAATTTGGGCCATTGCTAATCAGGATGTTAACAATACCATTTGATCAACAATTGATGTTATTGCGGTTATTAAGGATTTCCAAAACACATTTCTTCTATCCTGTCTCCCGCTAGCAGTACAAACATTTCTTGGGAACGCCTCGATGGTTCTCTCGATGGATCCTGGGTTACAGCAATTACATGAGTGTTGGACTGGTCCCATTATATTCCTGCTTGCTTTAAGGGGAAGGTAGAAACAAAATTGACTAGCTCTCCTTTCTCCTATTCTGATGAATTTTGTAGCGGATTCCAAGACATTCGAATTTCCTTTGCTGAGCTTCATTAACTTAGTAGTTTCTGATGTTTATCATTGCAAATCTTTACTAATAGGACTTACAATGATGTACACGGGCTTGATTTTTAAAAACCCATTACTAAAATCAATGAACACCGCTTGTCGACAAAATTGCTTGAATAAAGGTCGCTAAGTGGCGGTGTAAAATGTCTTCTCTCATTTGATTTTCAATGTTGTTGTCTAGTTAGCAAAGTCCATATTAGAGTAGCGTGGTTCGTTGATAAGCGCGCTGTGTTCGCGCTCGCAAAGAAAGTTTCAATATTCCGTGTTATTCATTTTTCTGGGTCTACGCAGATATCTCCCATTCTAACTTGGCCCCGTAGGCACCCACCATTAAAGACTGATGGTATTCGAGGGTTTACTGTAAACCTTTGAGTCGAGCAACTGATTTGGACCACGAAGATCAGAGCAAGGATAAAAAGTGCTTTCCACATGATTGTTGGGTTGATCTTTACTTGTTTTTGTACTTGAGAACTGTTCAGAATCCGAACGGTAACTGAATGAAGATAATTTAAATCAGCTCTATTTATATTATATTATGTGTTTCATGCTTGTAAGAATAAATTTTGAATAATAAACCAGAAAATCAAATTTACTGAAAATCATCTGAAAACCTTTATATTATTATTATTATTCGTCATAGTTTGCCAATTAAAGTTGCCTGTTGCCATGCATGAAAGTCGTAGATAAACAGCAGTACCTTGTCTAAATGTTTGCTGTTTTAAATGTTATTTACTAGCATCAGCTCGTGACTTGGCGATCTTCAGAATGGGTTCAGAAAGGAAACATATTGATAACCGTCGTTAAGCTATGTCATGTACCGGGATAAAAATGTACGAGGTAAACTAGGTTACTAAAAGGTGTGTTTGAAACCAAATTCTATCCAAATTCACTCAGCCGTTTTTGCATGATTTAATAACAAACATCCAAAATCACAAGCATAGAAATTTTAAAATCAATTAAATTATGAATTTTCAATAGAGCGCTATCGCTCAGCTATCGCTTTTTCTTCTTATAGGATGGTTGATGAACAACCTGGTGTCAGATTTTAAACCGCTTGTAGGCCTCTGACATGGCTTTACACACCGTTGAGAAATCTCTCAGGTGTGCTGGTTTCCTCACGATATTTTCCTTTACCGTATTTAGCAACTGATAACTATTTTATAGTACGCACATGAATTCGTAAAGACATTGGTGCGTGCCGGGGTTTGAACTTGCGACCTTTGACTTGGCAGTCCAACGATCATACCACTCGGCTATCAGTGCTTACAATCATCAGCGCCAGCCAACGCTGACGCCGTCATATAAATTTATTGGTGATTTGTAAAATGTAAAATGAGTATTCAAACAAAAGGTGTGATTTTTAAAAAAACTTAATTTTACGGTTTATTTGAATAAGCATAAAACACTACACTTAAGCTGAATTCCCGCGGTGCGTAATATTACGGATGGACGAAGAACACCCCATAACAACTCGATGCATCGTAAGAAGAGTATCGACGCAGTGCCTTCGATCCGCGACGTGTCAGCTTCGACGTGGCAACTTCAAAATAGCGGTGCGAAATTTCTTTCATTATGCATTTTGAAATTACTAAATTGCTTGGAGTCTGTCCTTGTTTACCACGGTGCGTGAGATGCCTGATTGTTCGTGGTCGCTGGCCGTGCGTAATAATCTGTAGAATCACGTACCGTGGAAATCCAGCTATTTAAAAAGAATCCTAAAGCTTTGGACTACTTGCCAGAATTTCGGGATTCTAGCTACCTACTGACAGCCTGGGCTGACGGTTAAATGTAATCTCTGAGGCTAGTAGTCGTCTAGGCGTGAATACCCATTCACGGACCACCCGAGGCAAGTTCAATTTAATCAGGTTCGAACGATAAGTGCTCTGGTTATCACGAGCATTGTCGATAAACACTTCAACTGCTAGTCTACATAGACTGGACTATAGAAATTTGTTGGAATGTGCAAATTCCCTATCCTCTATCTTGATTTTTCGTATAGGGTCAGTTTGAAAATTAGACTTAGGAATTAAATTATAGATAAAGAAATAAAGGAAATAAGATAATACTATTATTAATTTATTAAAGAACAACAACACAAAATATAATAAAGCGAGTAACAATGAGATTTAAGGTCCAGAATTTTTTGGGTTATAAGTAATCAGTACAATACAATTTGAATTGATGATGTTGCAGTAACGGTGAAGCAATTCTGGAACATATTCTTTCTTTTCCGTTCTATTCCGGAAACTCAATTTACTTGATTTTCCTTTTAGCAATTTTGATACATTTTGTTGCAGGTTCTAAGACAGTCGGGTGCTTTTTCGAGGAACTTCATTTTCTTTGCCATTTCTGCTGATTATTATTGTAAATCTTGACTTAAAATAATGGGCTGAAACGAAAACCATTTATCTCAAATCATCGACAAAACTACTTGAATAGAGGTTATGCAGGTCGGGTCGTCTCTTTTCTTATTTGATTTTTAATGTTGGTGTCTAGTAAGCAAAGTCCATATTAGAGTAGCAGATTTGTTGAAAAGCGCGCGCTATGGTCGCGAATGCATTATCACAAAGAATCATCAATATTTCGTACTTCAGTCGTCTTTCGCATTAATTTTGATTTCGGCAGATACCTCCAATTCTAAGTTTAGGGGGTGGGCATCCAGCATCCATGAGTGGTAGTATTGGATGAAACTGTCCATCATGGAGTTTTATAAACCCAAATGTACTAGAGCAACTGATTTGGACGACGGAGACTAAAGCAAGGATGAAAAGTGCTTTCCACATAATTGTCGTGTTGCTTCACTTGTGTTTCTTCTTGGTAACGGTTAACAAGCTGAGTGGTACCGGAATGTAGATTATTTGTATCATTTCTGTTTATATATTTGTGTTCCACGCTCATTAAAATAAAATATTAACTGGAAAATCAAGTTCACTGGAAGTCACATAACCTTTAATTTTTGATTTATCACAGTTTACCAATTAAGGTTGCCTACAACCGTGCATAAAACAAACAACAGGACCTAGTCTGATTGTTTTTAAGTTATTACTATCAGACCTGGCGAACTTTACCGTTTTACCGTCTTCTCGCCAAAATAGCGGTGCGAAATTTCTTTCATTATGCATTTTGAAATTACTAAATTGCTTGGAGTCTGTCCTTGTTTACCACGGTGCGTGAGATGCGTGATTATTCGTGGTCGCTGGCCGTGCGTAATAATCTGTTTAATAAATTAAACTAAAAATCTGTCTAAAATCTGTTTAATAATAAATTAAACCTTTCCAGGACTTCCCACAAACATTTAAAAACCAGAATTTGCCAAATTGGTCCAGCCGTTGACAAGTTATGGCGTGACCAAGGGAAACAGGGATTTACTGTTGTAGGTATTTATTGAAAGATACCCTTAAAATATTATAAGTATCAATCTTAGGACCTTACATTAACTTAATGTTAATTAATGGGCAAATTTCATCCCATATATTGCTTTTCGTAGGCTTAGGAAAAAAATGATAGATAAGGAATCATATTCTTTTATTAAAATGCAACAACCCAAAAAACAATAGAGAGAGCTACAGTAAAATTTAAGGTCTAGAATTCTTTCGGATGTTATTATTAATCAAATCGGGATGTTAAAAATATAAATTGAACGACAGTTGATGATGTTGCAGTAACAGGAAAGCATTGCTTGCTAAAAAGACATTAAAATTGCTTCTCTCTCTCTCAACTCATAACAAGTAGGAGGCATCTCACTTGCTATCTTCATCTTATCGTATGTTTGAGTAACATTCTGTTGTCAGAGTTTAAACCACCTGTCATCTCAGGTGTCCGGTTTCGTTACAATGTTTTCCCTCAACATTTTTAGCAACTGATAACTAATTTATAATACGCACATGAATTCGAAAAGACATTGGTGCGTGCCGGGGTTTGAACTTGCGACCTTTGACTTGGCAGTCCTACGGTCATACCACTCGGCTATCAGTACTTGCTTTAAGTTCGAGTTAGTCTAGTAATCAAAGTCCATATTAGTAGCTTGTTTTGTTGATAAGAGCGCGCGACTGTCGCACACGTCTTATCATTATTACGTGTTAATTATTCGTCTATATACCAAATTCTGGATATCGGCAGATAGCTCCAATTCTAATTTGAGGGGGTGGGCACCGAATATCACGTCGTGATGGTATCGTAAGAATTCCATCAGGAATTTCTGTAGACCCTATAGTCGAGCAACTGATTTGGACCACGAAGACCAGAGCAAGGATAAAAAGTGCTTTCCACATGATTGTTGGTTTGATCTTCACTTGTTTTTTTTGGTAACTGTTCACAAGCTGAACGGTAACTGAATGAAGATTATTTGGATCAGTTCTACCTATTTATATGCTTTGTGTTTCAGGCTTATTTGAATGAGTAACCAGAAAAATCACTTAAAATTCTTTTATTTTATTATTCGTCGCAGTTTAGCAATTAAAGTTGCCCTCAACTATGCTTGAAATTTGAAAATAAACAACACAATATCTACCTTATCTGAATGATTGATGTTTTGAATTTATTATTAACTAGCACTAGTCCGTGATTTTTCTTAGTATTCAGAGAGAGTAAACATCTAAACATACATTGATATTTACCGGGATAAAAACCTACGAGGTAATCCGGGATACAAATTGTGTGTTTGTTGCCAAACGACAAACATTCAAATCCCTTCAGCCGTTTTTGCGTGATTGAATAATAATCATCCAACCACACAAACAAACGAACTCTCACATTTACATTATAAGGATTATGAACTATAAAATTGATCAATTCATTGGTGACTTATTGATAATCTGTTAAAAAATAATATAAAAAGGTTTCAAGTGATTTTCAATCAACAAAATTTACGAGTTTATTTGAGTAAGCTTAAAACACTAAACACATATTCAGATAATCCTTATCCAGTTACCGTTCGGCGTGTAAACAGCTCCTAAGGAATGCAAGTGAAGTGCAATCCAACAATCACGTGGAAATCCCTTTGTATCCTTTTTTGTGATTGTGGTAGAAATTTAATGCAACCCGACATTGACTAGACAAGACTAAGCTAATATGGACTTAGCTCTTTAGATAATAACATTGAAATTAAAGTGAGAAAGTAGGGTTCAAAATATTCCTGCGCTACAAACATCCAGTTTTGAAGTCGTGTATAACCTTAGAATTTGTACAACAGCAATTGTGAAACGGTTATATTTGAGTCGTCTAGGTATCAAAAATATGGTCAATAATTGCTCACACATTCATGAATCCTCCACAGTAAGTTTAGCATAACCTTATTAGGAGAACAAGTATTTCTGTTATCACGACCATTGTTATTTCTCTTTAAATTAATTCCCGTCGTAATCTCCCAAGCCCCTATTCGTCTTGTCTACATAGAATAGATAATAAAATACTAGTCGATGGTACCGCTAGTCAATTTGACCCTATGCTTACTTTTCTATTTAGGGAGAAAAAATAATAGATAACTTATAATCGTATTCTTTTATTAAAGTAGAACAACACAAAAAACAATAGAGTGAGCTACAATGATATGGTCCAGAATTTTTCGGACTATTAGTAATCTGGAAGTCAACAATACAATTTGAACGACAATTGATGATTTTGCAGCAACGGTAAAGTAATTCCAGTACAAATTCATTCTATTCTGTATTCCGCTTGTTATGAAGGACAGTAGAAACTGGATTACCCATTCTTCCTTTTTCCAATTCTGATAAATTTTGTGGCGGGTTCTAAGACAGTCGAATCTTTTTTTCTGGAAATCTCTTTATCGTAGTAGGTTCTGCTGGTTATCATTATAAATCTTGACTAATAAGTTCTTAAATAATGGGTACAAATGGCAAACTTGTTTAGTGAAAACACATTGCCAAGATCATTAACCTCTAATCGTCGACTAAATTGGTTGGTTTATGTTGTTCAGGGGCGGTGTGAAATTTCTTATCTTATGTCCATATTAGAGTAGCGTGGTCCATCGATAGTCAAAGTTAGCTTCATAATTTTGTATATTTCATTCGTTTATGGGATTACCGGATCTTGGCAAATACCTCCAATATTAACTTTACGGGGTGGGCATCCATCATCAGCTGAAATACAACTAATTTGAACCGCAAAAATCAAAGCAAGAACAAAAAGTGCTTTCCACATGATTGTTGGGTTGATCGTCACTTGTCCTTCTACTTGGTAACTGTTTACAAGCTGATCGGTAACTGAATGATTATTCGAATTATTTCTATTTATATGGGTTTTATTTCATGCTTGTTTATTATATTTTTTTTTATAATTTACCGGAAAATCATGTTTACTGAAAATCACTTTAAAACTGTTATTTATTTTTCGTCACAGTTTCCGCTTAACTTTGTCTATATCTCGTTATTCGTCCAGAGAGCAACCTTGGACTTATCTAAATCTTTGTGGTTTTAAATTCATTATTGAAAACCATAGAAAAAATCCTTTTTACAATTCCGCATAATCGGTAGTAAGATTACAAACTGTTTAATTTACCATACCGTTGAGGTTCTTGCTTAAAATTTTTGGTCAGGCAAAGTTTATTGTGTTTTCTAATGTATAATTCTCAGTAGCCGCATGGAGTCGAGAGATTTGTGCTCCGTCACTGGCAATAGGCTCGCACGCTACATTGGGATCTATACCTAACATAACCGATGAAATGTGCGTGGTACTAATACTGCCTACTGCTTCAGGTGATACATGCGTAATACCAGTTATGTACACAAAATTGATTTAATTTATTTATGATTTAATTGTTGAACTGAGACTAATAATAAAATATTAGTTTTTTATTTTCTTGTCATACAATTTCATGGAATATTTGATGGAGCGAGAAACACTAAACAATATAAACAAAAATGGCTGAAATGCCCTTATTCAGTAAACGTTCAGTTGTGAACACTAACAAAGAGGCAAAACAAGTGGAACAGCCCAACAATGATGTGGAAAACACTTTTAATCTTTCTTGAGTTAATTGCATCCCATCAAACATGCCGCCGCTACCAGATACTCCAGAGATTATGGCTCGTGTGACTATTGCTTACTTGCCAAAATGAGAACCCAAGATTGTAGGTGCAAAGATCCATTTAAGAAGTAATGCCGAAGCTATATTATAAATTAGTGAATGAATGAACATTTTTAATGGTATATTGCAGCAGCAATGTCATCAATTCTCATTCAAATAGTAACTAATAACACCTCAATTACTAAAGCACTGTAGGTTACAGAATTGATTCTTATGTTGTACTCCTACTTCAATATATGAACTAGATTAAAATACATTACTTATTTGCCAGTTTAATCACACCGAGATCCCATCCCACCCGTGCTTCAACAAGCACATTTAGCCGTCGCCTCCGTCTGTCATTCGCAGGTCTTTGATTGCCGTTACGGGTAGAAAGAAGCCCGAAATGATGACTACTAGATAGTTTAGATTAGAAGTCAATGTGGTCATACTTTCTTGGTCAGCAAGAGGAATGATATCGTCCACTTCTTGTTCAGCCCTTGATTAAGGTTCAGGAGAACAGTTAACGATATTAGCAGCTGGATATACTGGAAGTGATCAAACATGATTACGAAGAATGCTGGAAAGGTGATGATGAAAAATTTAATTTGAGCCTTTTTTACGGGGCAATCCAACCACTCGTGCCCATCATTGCTACTTCTGTAAGCCAGGATCTACAATGATAACCATTAGCAACCATCGAGCCAGTGAAGATCGAGGTGACCCAGAGAAATGACTCGACTGCCTTGTAACCCGCAACGAAATTAATCATAAAAGAATATAAATCATTTGAGTTATAGAGCGAGATACTAAATTAATACAGAAACGAGCAAAAGACTTACAAGAAACATTTTGACACGTCATTTAAAGCTACAACATAATTATTACTAATATCTGTATCTCGTTATTTTATATGTAAAATTCTGAAGGTTGTGAGTTTAAGAATTAATAAGTTCATTGAATGGTGAATACATAATATAATTTATGGATAGGGATTACAACCCCGCACTGTTTTCTACCCCGCTGGATATTTGCTGGATTGACGTCAATCTAGTGAAAGCACTCATAATATAAAATTAATCCGCGCTTTTGTCCGCAAGTATACTTAAAACACGTTTTATTCTGAAATTATCTACCACTTTGGTCTACTGATCGCTAAGCGCGACTGCCGATAACGAGGTCCTAGGTTCGAGTCCCGGGTCAGGCAAAATGTAACTGAGATTTTCCATTAGGTAATTCTCAAGCAGCACTGGACCCTTATTTGTCACAGAAGAATTATTAGGATACCTATTACCGGGCAAGTTGTCGTTCATTATGGCGTTCTAACGGGGAGGCCTTTGTCCAGCAGTGGACGTCTTCCGGCTGATGATGATGATGATTACCGTGCATGAAATTCGTAAATTATCCTTAAATCCACCAGGTGGACCTTATCTAAATCTTTACTGTTTTAACTTGATTATTCTTTTGCATCAGCCCGTGATTGTTCTTGGTCTTCAGAATCTCGTCACTATGAGGATTATTTACGCACTTCATGCATGGATAAAGGTAACCTTGGTTGGTAAACTGTGACGAGTAATGAAATAAAACTTTATATGTAACATGATTTCTGGTTTATTATTAAAATAAGCGTAAAACACAAACCATATAAATAGAACTGATTCAAATAATCTTCATTCAGTTACCGTTCAGGTAGTTACCAGGTAGAAAAACAAGGGAAGATAAACCCAACAATCATGTGGAAAGCACTTTTTATCCTTGCTCTGGTCTTCGCGGTTCAAATCAGTTGCTCGACTCTGGGGTCTACTGAAATTCCTGACGGAATACTTTCACGATCAATTTTTGATATTGAGTGCAAATACCCTCAAATTAAAATTGACGGTGTGTGCAAAACTCAAGAAACGCTGGACAACTGAAACGTGAAGCTGCGTGCGCGAGCTTGTCAGCGAATCACGCTACTTTAATATGGAATTTATTTACTAGACAACAACGTTGAAAATCAAATGAGAAAAGAGACTACACCCGGCCTGCATAACCTCTATTCAAGTATTTTCTCGATGATTGGAGATATAGTTTTGATTTTTTGCCCATTATTGTAAGTCCTATTAGTCAAGATTTACAATGATAACCAGTGACACGACAAAGAAAATGAAGTTCCCAGAAAAAACATTCGACTGTCTTGAAACCTGCAACAAATTTATCAGAATTGTTAAAAGGAAAATCGAGTAAACCCAGTATCTACTTGCATGACAAGCGGGAGACTGAAGGAATGTGTTTAAGAATTGCTTCATTACTGCAACATCATCAAATTGCCTTTCAAAGGATATGGTCAAAATCCTGGTTACTTATGACTCATAAAACTCAGTATTGTTTTTTACCGTTGTTGTATTCTAATAAAATACCATTATTATAATCCTTATCTATAATTTTTTACCTGACTGCCAAGAAAGGGTTGTGTTTTCGCGCGTATTTTGTATAAAATTTCGTATCTTCCAAACGGCTGGATGGATTTCGACAGTTAAGGTATCATTCGATTTGTATAAAAAAACGAGTGTCTTTAGAAAGGTGTTTAAAAATGTATATGGCGTATTTTTGGAATTTAATTGTGCCCTTAATAAAAAAAAAAAGTAATCCTGTCGAGCAGTGTATCAAAATAAAGAAAATTAAAGATGATTACATAAATATGTATAAGTCATAATGTTTAAATTTATTTAAAGAAATATAATAGATTTTCTATTATATAGGTTGGAAATTTCAATTCATATATAACTTATTTATAAATTTTAACTAAAAATGTAATATAAAAAAAGATTTATATTACATTTTTAGATAAAAAAAAACCAACTGCTAATAAACTGAAAGGAAAAAAAACAAGTCTAGGTAATAGGTTACATAGTGAACTTAACAGTCGAAAGCTATTGTTGAGAAGATTGAAGCCGTTCGAGATTTTAACTTAACTTAACACAATTGTAATTGTCTCATGCCGAGGGAGGAGGAGAGAAAGAAAAAGATTATGGTAGTCATGGAGCAAAAGCCAAATTACAATAGCAATAGACTCTAGGTCAGATATTGTGCTTCTACTACCAATGGAAGAAGGGAGTGACTCTGAAGGTAGTGTCGCTGACGCTAAAAATCGTACATGTAGGTATAAATAAACACATAAAAAATGTCAATTTCAATCTAACCACGTTTTTGGCACGAGTATTGTTAATGTTCTTCACTAGACAATAGAAAATAGATAATATTAAATAATCGGTAAAGGATAACACCCACTTGTGGACCCAGCGTGTTACAGACATAATAAATAGTGTGTAAAGTCCTTTATTAAACGAAATCCCAAAAACTAAATCAATAGAAGCAGAGTATAGAAAATGTAATATATTTGTTTTTGTTAATTTTCTCTTGAAATGTTATGTTAAAATATTAAAAATGGTTAGAAATAGTGTTTTGTATCTTTAATAGTCAATACCAAAATATGAAATAGTTTCGAGCTAAGGCGAGGTAATGACATGAGGACGGTAGCTGGTAGTGACTGGATTACGAAAACAAGAGAGCGCGCCTTGTGGCGTACCCTGGAGGACGCTTACGTCCAGCAATGGACTACAATAGGCAGATGTGAAGGTAAGGTAATAAGAAATATTTCTTAATTCTTGTTTCTTAATTCTTTGGGATGCACAATGTATGGAAATTAGGCAGTGTCCTTTCTTTCCTCTATGCTTACTTTTCCCTAATGGTTCAGTATGAGAAATAAACTTAGGAAAACAATGATAAATAAGGATTCAAATCATATTCTTTTATTAAAGTACAACAACAGTAAAAACAATAAAGTGACAGTGAGATTTAAGGTCCAGAATTTCATGAGTTATTAGTAATCTGGACGTCAATATTACAATCTCATGGGCTATTAGTAATTTGGATGTAAACTTGAACGACAACTGATGTTGTTGTAGTAACGGTGAAGAAATCCGGTACCCATCATTCTATTCTTTAACCCGCTTGCTATGAAAAACAGTAGAAGCTAGATTTACAAATTTCTCTTTCCAATTCTGATCAATTTTGTAGCGGGTTCCAAGACAGTCAAATCTTTTTTCTGGAAGCTCCTCTATCTTAGTAATTTCTGCTGGTTATCATTGTAAAACTTAATGGGTTTTACAATAATGGGCAGAACTTGTCGACAGAATTAGTTGAAAACAGGTTGCTCAGTAGCGGTGTAAAATCTTTTATCTTGATTAATCTTCAATGTTGTTGTCTAGTAACAAAAGTCCATGTAAGAGAAGTGTGTTTCGTTGATCAGCGCGTGCGACGGTCGAACAAAAAAACTTGAATATTCCGTGCTTACAATATCTTTACGGGATTAATAGTTCTTGGCAGAAACCTCCAACTCTAACTTTATGGGGTGGGCAATCATCACCATTGACTCTTGGAAGAATTCCATCAGGAATTTCCGTAGACCCTAGAGTTGAGCAACTGATTTGGACCACGAAGACCAGAGTAAGGATAAAAAGTGCTTTCCACATGATTGTTGGGTTGATCTTCACTTGTTTTTCTACTTGGTAACGGTTACTGACTGAAAATCATTCGAATAATTTCTATTTATATGGTTCTTTTTTCATTGTTATTTTTTTTTAAATTAACCGGAAAATCAGGTTTACTGAAAACTATTTTAATTTTTTTATTTTACACAGTTTACCAATTAAGGTTACCTATAACCGTGCATGAAATTCGTAAATCAAATAATTCTTCAAAGCCAGGACCAGGACCTTATCTAAATCTTTGCCGTTGTCGCTCGTGACTTTCTTTGGTCTTAGCCATGGGGTACAGAGAGTAAAAATACATTGATACCAGTCGTTAAGCTACGAGTATATAATTTACTGGGTTAAATCATATGTGTTAATCCAGGTTACAAGTTGTGCGTTTGCTACAAAATTTCATCCAAGTCAGTCGCTTTTGCATGATCGAAAGAAAAACCTCCTTAAAATTTGAAATTAGTTTTAGAAAATTACAATTTACTATACTGTGGTCGCAAAGCGTGACTGCTGAGAATGAGGTCCTGAGTTAGGTTCTTAGGTCAGGGAAAAGTTTATTGGTTTTTCCATTTGATAATTCTCAGTAGGAGTATGGAGTTTGGATTTGTGTCCGGTCAATGATATTTTTTTTTTAAGAACATATTTCGCCCCACACTAGTAATTTCTCCTGTATTGTGGGCGGGTCTCACAAACATGAAATATCACAAACACACAAAATTGGCTTGCTCCATAACTGGCGAAATATGCGTGGTACTAAAATACCTGTGCCTACTCCTGGGAATATAGGCGTGATGCCAGTTATGTAGGTATAATACTGGTGTATGTTATGTTTGTAAAATAGATTAATTTGGTGAACTGAGACGAATATTAAAATAATTCTGTAATACAATTTCATGGTATATTTGATGAACCGTGAAACTCTAAACATATAAAACGACGTGGTTCAAATAATCCTTATTCAGTTAACATTCAGTTACAAAGTGAATAGCAAACCAGCAACAATGTGGAAATCACTTTTTATCTTTGCTTTAGTCGTCGTGGTTGGAGTAAATTGCATCCCATCTAACATGCCACCGCCACCAGAATTTCCAGATATCGCGGCGCGTAGTTTCTCGGGTGACTATTGCGTACCCCCCAAAATGAGAACCCAAGATGGTAGGTGCAAAGATCCATTTAAGTAGTAAAACTGAAGCTACCCTCATGTGAATGTGCGCTTATCAAATGACCACGCTATTCTTATAAGGACTTTGCTTACATGTCACAATTCCAATGCGCTACAAATATCCATTGACAGCAAAGAAACAGAAATTGTGTTATGGCTTTATTTTAGCCAAATCCACCATTCGTGGTATTGTCACTCTTATTGGCAATGATTGCAAAAACAACCAACAGAAAATATTGAGGCAATGAACAGAAACTGAGATTATAGAAGAGAGAAGTGTTTTCTAGAGATATAATTTGATTGCCTTGTAGTCAAGAAAATTCATCAATATGAAAACGGAGACGTTGTAAGTTCAATTTTAACCATTTATTGCAATGCAAAGCACTGGTAGCCGAGTGGTATGATCATTGGACTACCAAATCAGAGGTCGCAAATACGAACCCCATGCACCAATGTCTTTCGAATGTGCGCATAATAAATTAGTTATCAGTTGCTAAAAATGGTGAAGGAAAACAAGGAGAGGAAAACGGAGAGATTTTTCAACGGTGTGTAAAGCCATGTCAGAGGCCTACATGCGGTCTAAACTATGATACCAGGTTGTTCATTAGCCATAGACTGGTTGCTCACAATGGACAAACTACTCGATTTTCTGATGCTGCCGTTTCTGCAATGTCATGTGTCGTTCAAATTGTTTTGTCAATACCTCAATTACTAAGGCACTGTATGTAGCTCACTGTATTGTTGCTTGTGTTGCACTTCTACTGTAATAAGTTAGTTTAGCTTGGCATTTGATTGATTCCACTTAATAAATGAACATGATAAAATTACGATACCCACTTATTTACCAGTTTTATCACACCAAGACCCTCAATGCTTCAACAAGAACATTCAGTTGTCGCGTCGGCTTCGTCTGTCATTCGTCCTATTATGCATTTGTGTATTCTGAAGGCATGTCCTTCAGAATACACAAATGCATAATAGGAAGTTACCTGTAGGTAGTAAACAAAAATACTTTTGTTTATAAGCCTTTTGTTCTAAAAACTCAGTAGGAAAAGCCACGGGTACATCTAGTCTTCAATTCATTTCAATTACCTTTATTAAATTGAAAACTGCGCTCCAAGTCTGCGGCAGCCGTCGTTCGATGCGGATCCCACTTAATTGTCCGGATAGGTTACTATTATTTTAAGTTAGGTTACCGAATAGACTTAATGTAGACGTTTCGTATTGGAGGCTATTAGGTATTGTTTATTGAAATTGGTACAGTTACTGCAAAGAATTTAGTGGTAAAGTGTTGATTCGAATTGATACTAAAGGTGTCATTTATTGAAGACCTTGTTATAAATGTAATAGGGTGCAGATTCTAACCCCAAAGAGTTGCACTGTGACGTTTTGTTATCATACTTACATAATTTACAATTTTTAGTCATCGATTGAAACCTATCTATGTATGTACAGAAGATGGGCAGCAGCGTCTTCTGTAACTTCACCACCAATACTGCGATCCACAAGCCACTTGCCAAGCGTGGGGATAATGGCAACCCCCCCCTCTCCTAAGTGGGAGGCCTTTGTTCAACAGTGGACGTCTTCCGGGTGAAGATGATGTACTGTCGTGTCGTTTACACGTCAAGGAATCGAGAATCGATAATATAGTCTAGCAAGAGATTTCTATTATTGATTTAGGTGTTTAAGCTAAACGTACTTTGTTCTTATTAAGCAAGAAGGGTCTGAGACCTTTGTTATTTATTCATAGACACAGATCTTTAATAACAATAGGTTAGGTTAGGTACCCACATCTTCTTCTAACCATACTGTTAAACGCGTGATGATATAAAAACAGCCTGTCATAACAAATAACGCCAGCGAAAAATGCCAACGAAAATAAGAGAACCACTTTTTTATTTTGACGCACCCTTGACTTATTTGACTGGCACTTTAACCCTCTCAATGCCGACAAACAAGTTCACTTAAGCCAAAATAAATTAAGTTAGAAATAAAACCATCAGAAATACAATTAAAAGTTTATTATTTTTAAGGTCCTAAATAACTCGTTTTAAATTATATTTATATTTTTTCAACCTTTATTTTTAAATGTATTGTATATAGTTTTAACATTTAATATTATTAACCTATTGGCTCACCCAAAGATGTGTTAACCCCACTTTAGGCCTTTCTTCTATATCGTGTCCTTTAATAACATAAAAATATTTCATCCACATAGCTCAGACGGAGGAAAGCACATCATAATAATTGTTTGTGGAAATCGAATCAGAACTCATTTAGTCACTGCAGCAATTCTAAAAGCAGGGTTAACCCTTCAAATGCTATACACAATCACTTTAGTACAAAACTTTCAATTCCACATACAAAATCAATTCGAACCACAAATCGCCGGAGAATTCGTGAAGCGAACTCAAAAACTGCTTACTGTATACATTTTCGAGTCCCAATTTTCGAAACTACATTTAAATAAAATCGAATACTCGTCTAAATTTCTATTGCTTTACGAATATTACTTCTATAGATAGAGCATCGAGTTGTGCTGCAATTTTCGATCGTGCCACGTTTTGATTTGACTACTTAGAGACGCGGGGGTTAGACTAAACGCTGAGATCTCCGGCAGACTCGTTTGTATCATTCTCTTTTTTATAGGTAGTGGAGTGAGCGAAAATATCGAAATAAAACGGCGATGTAACGGTTCCGTTATTGGATCTTAGCTGATATTTAGTAAGTTGTATTTATATGACTTTTGGTGCCATTTTAGCATGTTGCCCATGCTAAGCTTGAATCTAAATTGATAAAGGAAATTTGAAAAATGATGGACACGAGCGGGATTCGAACCCGCGACCTTCGCCGATCCGTGGCGCTGCTCTAACCAACTGAGCCACCGTGTCGCTGCTCGCATCTATCGTATTTCAAGTTCCCTTTTAGTATTTACGTCTTAAGGGTGACGTCAGGTATTATCTGTTGGAATCTATGATTACCAACTCAGTGTTATACCTTTACGGCAATAAATCACTGAAACGATAATACCAACCCAAATTTAATTTCGGCGAAGGTCGCGGGTTCGAATCCCGCTCGTGTCCATCATTTTTCAAATTTCCTTTATCAATTTAGAAGTTGTATTTATTGAGGTATCTACGTTAGCTATTAATTAACACTATGACTCGTAAAAATGGACTATGTTTAACCATTGATTTAAGTAGGTAAACTTAAGAAATGTCTAAGTTAATGACATTTCTTTGTATTTTATAAGTGAGAGAGTTATTGAGAATTGATATTAGGTACTTTCGATACTTATTATTTCCGTATTTTTTTCTCCGATTTATTCCGATATCCGTTGGTCCTGCGCATGATCTCTCTCCGGTCGTGTCGGTCTTCCGTCCCATCGGATTAAGAGATTGAGGGAATAGGGAGTGCACCTGTGTCTGCAAGCATACTTGTGCACTTTAATATCTCCTGCGTAGTTGGCTAATCTCAGCTGAGATAGGCCGCCGTGACCGAAATTCGGTCAGGAGGACATTCATTTCTAGTAAATAACAGTCAAAATTGTAACGAAAATGCCAAGTTTTACAAGTTTGTTCTCTATAGGTATTTTTAGTGATAAAAGAAATAATACTAGAAAGAAAATCAACAATCAAAGCATAGACAAATAAATCTATAATACGATTACAGTGGTTTGAACTTGAGAAATCGATATGATTGCCGTTGTTAAAGGTATTTTAAGCATCCGTCGAAGGTTTCATGGTACAATTTGTTATTCTACCATTTCATTTTGTTTTCTTTTTACATTATTTGTATGAAGAGACAATTTAAATACTGCTAACCTACTATAAAATTATTTATAACTGAAATAACTTAAATGCGTTTAAAAACCATTAAAACAAATAGAACTAAAAAAGATATTTGTTTTCTTGTTTGTAATAATAAACTGAGCACTGATAGCCGAGAGACCGTTGGGCTGCCTAATCAAAGGTCACAAATTCAAACCCCGGCACGCACCTATGTCTTTTCGAATTCATGTTCATTGTTCATACTATAAAATAGTACATCATCGTCAGCCGAAAGACGTCTACTGTTGAACCAAGGCCTCCCCCTTAGATCGTCACAATGAACGACAACTTGCCATTTGCATCCTCCGGTTGCCCGCAACTCTGACGATATCGTCGGTGAACCTGGTGGGAGGCCTGCCGACGCTGCGTCTTCCGGTTCGTGGTCGCCACTCGCGAACCTTCCTTCTCCAGCAGTTATAGGTTCTTCGAGCGAAATGGCCTGCCCATTGCCACTTCAACTTGCATATGGTTTGAGTTATGTCGGTGACCCTAGTTCTTTGGCGAATTTCCGTATTCCGGATCCTGTCACGCAAATAAACTACGAGCATAGCTTTCTCCAACCTTCGTTGAGTAATTCTGAGGCTCTCTAAAAGGCCAACCGTTAGCGACCACGTCTTAGAGCCATACGTCATCACTGGCAACACACACTGGTTAAAAACCTTCGTCTTCAGACACTTTATTTTCCAAACCTACAAAAAACCAATTCATATCATTAATCCTTGACTTTGTTAATCACCACAGGGTATGTGACAAGTTCTTTAAATACCAAAAGCAATAATATTAACGGTAAGTGTTCGAGGTATTTAATAGCGACGCGCGAAGTCCCCGTCCAATTGATATTCAAAGATAAAATATTTCATGTATTTTTAATTAATGAATTTCGTAAGTGCCGTCCTTCTCTATTACTTCGATGTACGCATTCATGTGTTTTAATTATTCGATTGATATACATACATACATAAAATCACGCCTATTTCCACGAGGGGTAGGCAGAGACCACGATTTCCATTTGCTACGATCCTGACATACTTCTTTCGCCTTTCGATTGATATGATTGGATTTTGTAGTTTTTTTGTAATACAAACACACTTGTGATCCCCGAAAGTTTTGTTTTCATAACTATTTACAGTATTTAGTCTCATTATTTATTTGTCTGCCTCGTTGGTCTAGTGGTCGCTAAGTGCGACTGCTGAGCAAGAGGTCCTGGGTTCGAATCCCGGGTCGGGCAAAGTGTTACTGAGTTTTCCATTAGGTAATTCTCAGTAGCAGCACGGAGTCTGGATTTGTGCCCGGTTGATGGCAATAGGCTCGCCCCCTATTACATTGGGACTTACAACATAACTGGCGAAATGTGGGTATACTATATGTTCATATATGCCTACCCCTTCGGGGAATACAGGCGTGATGTTATGTTATGTTTATGTTATTTATTTGAGTTACAGTTTTAAACAAAAAAATAAAAACTAACATAACATCACGCCTGTATTCCCCGAAGAGGTACGCAAAGGTGTACCTATAGTACCCCAACATTTCGCCTGTTAAATAACTGGTCCCAACGTAATAGGGTAGAGTCTATTGCCATCAACCGGGCGCAAATCCATACTCAGTGCTGCTACTGAGATTACTTAATAGAAAACCCAACAACAATTTGGTCGACCTGGGATTCGAGCCCAGGACCTCGTCCTCAGCAGTCGCGCTTAGTGATCACTAGACCAACGAGACAGAATAATAGGCAATTATAATATGCCTAATAATCGACTTAGGGTTCATTATTGTCTACTATGACAATATTCAGAGACTGACCTCCATTATGTTTACATATAAACGAACTTATAACACTTGATGCCTGAAATAAAATGGTAAATACAATTAAATAAATCAATTAATAATAGGACCTTTTTAATGGGTCCGATTCTTGTTCCAGTCCTAATTATTATATACAAATAATTATAATATAAGTCTAAGGTGAATCTGAAATTTCGAGACTAAACTAAAGCCGTTGCGTCAATTCTTGTCTTGAATAAAACTCCATACAATACACGAATTACTTCAAAGTCAAACCAATACCTCATCAAGTAAAAGTAAACAAATCATACTGAAAACAAAGCGTTGGATCCTCGGAATCGCAATCACAATTAAAAGCATTGATAGATTTTTTCAACGGCCGACAACAGCAAGTTTTTTCTAAGAAAACAATTGCATGTAATCTTTCATTCTGATCGCTACCATTGTGTCCGTATCGAAGTCTAGGCTATTGTTTCTGATGGTATAGAAGAACTGATGGACATACAGGATCGAAGTTCAGAGAACAATGTTTTTAAATTGGGTGTTTTCGAAGACAGTTTTAGCAGATTCCGAATAGCTTAGATTTCAGTAACTAAAATCCGGTGATTATGGATTAGCTTTTGTAGTTGAATACTGTTTAACTATGTGTTCGGTTTCGTTTCATTATACCTCTTCTTATTAGACTTCATTTAGCAATAAACTGGCTAAGCCAGGCATCGCCTTTTATGTCCATGATTTGCCGCGACATGAATTAGTGGTTAGCGATACCGACTATTACATCATGTAAACTTACTATATTGTACCATATTTTATTTAAAAGAGTAACCTTTGGATTTTCTTACCAGTTATTCTACATAGGAATAACATTTTTGGAACCGTGCATCCAGCATCTTAACGTTTCATAAGCGCTTGCAATTGTTTTACATGAAATAAAAATATTATGAATTAAACACCGATAAAAAAATGTTCTTTACGTTCTCGTATCAGTATGATGATACAAATCATGATCAGGAAGAGATCATACCATAGTGTAAAGATTAACCAGTCAACAAGAATAGCAGCGAATTTAACCGCCTAACGTACTCAGGTACCCTACATACACTACCAGAATCTCTAGAAAAAAAAACATTTACCAACTCGAAAAGGGCAAGTTGACTTCTTTGTGCCTTTATCTTCAGTTGTTTACGTCAAAAATTGAAATTTTCCTCAAAAGGAGGTAATGAAAACCAAACACAATATGACCCGGTTAATGACACTTTGTTACTGCTCGTTTCGTTCACCGACGAAAAGGGAAAGGGCAAAGACAGTGCAGACACGAAAATTACGTTTTGTTGTTATGCGGAAGTGTGTAAATATTTGGGTCAAGTAGTGACGGTGGCGAGAATTGGCCGCTGTAAAATAATCGGTGAATGAAGGTTGAATGATGGCCGTTGTAAACTTAGTGAGTGAAGGATCGTTTTGCTGAATGAATGCTGTGTAATAAGCCTTCTGGTTCATGAATGTTAAATGTTGTCAACCCTTTCACTGTCTAGGAAACTACATATGGTACACATCGATTGTTTAACTATTGTGTCTAAGTGCTTAGCGGAAAGTCAACGTGTTATTTAGTAAATTTTATTTGGGCATTCAGCATGCTATATTAAGGGTTAATTCTGTAATGATAACTTTATAAAGACAAATTAAAAAAAAATGTGTTTCCTCATTTCATTAATTTACGGTAAGATGATAGTCAGTTACCAGATCAAATCAAATCATATTTCTTTCGCTTAAAACATGGGTTCAACAGACAGATGTTGTATTAAGTCACAATATCGATTCCACACATTTTGCCTTGTGCGGCATGCGAATGCATCAAATATATGCAAAATATAAATGTATAAATATGTGGATATCAAATTGAGGTTACTTTAGCTGCGACTTTCAAAAAATAAAAGAGAGTGACAGAATAAAATAAAAGTCCTTCTCGACTGATGATAATAATAACATTGTCCTTTGCCAAACGTAATTAAGAAATCTTTGGGACAATTATTTTAGCAAACATAACATAACATCACACCTGTATACCCCAAAAGGGTAGGCAGAGGTGTAGTAGAACTCCCACTTTCCGCCAGCTATGTTATAGGTCCCAATGTAATTGGGGCGAGCCTATTGCCATCGACCGAGAACAAATCCAGATTCCATGCTGCTACTGAGAAAATACAAATCGAAAAACCTAACACTTTGCCTGAGCCTGGATTCCAACCCAGGACCTCATGCTCAGCAGTCGTATTTAGCGCCCACTAAATCAACGAAGCAATCGTTTAGAAAAATGTTTAGATACAAACATTTATAGGATGAAAAGAAAATGAAATTCCGCCAACTCAAACCACACACACAACATTTCGTGGTTCAAAATAATATTCTACTTTACCTTAACCCATTTGATAACATACGAATACCACTTATATCAACTGGATTAGCTTGACAATGAAATAAATGAGACTTGGATATGACACAAAGGGTTTCACTTGTTAATGAGGGACAAACTCAATTAATTTGGTTGCTATGCGGTAATCTGATATGGGTTATGTTCGTTACTTTGTTGGTCTGTATGAGATATTACAAAGAATGTTGGTGCGTTATACCGAAAATTCTGTATAACGTAATGATAAGTACGAAAAAAAACCGTGAAGTTTTAAATAACGTGGATCAGGAGACAGTATTGACAACTAGATTCCGCCCGCGACTTCACCCGCGTGGATTTTGAATGTTTTATAGCCTATAGCCTTCCTCGATAAATGGGCTATCTAACACTGTAAGAATTTTTCAAATCGGACCCTTAGTTCCTGAGATACGCGCGTTCAAGCAAACAAACTCTTCAGCTTTTAATATTATATATAATGTAGATAAAAAATGTACTGAGAAAATTGACATAAAATGTCGCGATTTCAGCATACTGCGGGGTTACCCACTATGAGCTTGCATTGCAGGTCATAGTAAAGCAACCGTAGATTGTAATTTATTGCGTCAAAAAATGTGATTACAAATACTCACGTTCACAAGTGTTAAGCACGTTTAAAAACAATATTATTCATTAATAAAACATAAATAAATAATAAAATAAAAATAAAAATAAAAAAGCCTTTTATTTCCAGTTTAGCACATAAAAACATATAAAAAGATCTCTAACAGTTTCCTTATCTAACTAACTTACTTAAAAAGATTTTTAACATATTAAACTGCGTAGAATTAATTTATTTCTTTGGAACCCCCCTCAGGTAAAGGCCTCCTCCAAAGTTTGCCATTTCATCCGGTCTTGGGCTATTTGTTGCCATTGCGGACCGGCGATTTTTTTAATATCGTCTTCCCATCTAGTGTACGGTCTTCCCGTCTTGCGTTTTCCCGATGGGCCTTTCCATGATGTAACTATTTTTGTCCATCTACGGTCTTTAAGTCGTGCTATATGTCCTGCCCATTTCCACTTCAGCCTTTGACCATGGCTTAGAGCATCTATAGCTTTTGTTGTTGATCTTATTTTTGTATGCCTTATCTTTTGTATTTTTTTAATATTTAACATACTGCGTTCCATTCCTCGCTGGCATGTATTTATTTTATTTTTTATTTTATTAGTGAATTTCCACGTTTGGCACGCGTATGTTAGACATGGAATTAGGCACGAGTCCATGACCTTCTTCTTTAAGTTAAGGGGTATGTCGCTTTTAAATACCTCTTTGTAACTCCAGTACTTATTCCAAGTATGTTTGACTCTTCTCGCGACCTCTTGTTCATTTCCATCTCTGTTAAATCCAATTTGCTTTCCCAAGTATACATATTGGTCTACATATTCTAGTGGGTCGTTTTTAATCTTTATACTTGACTTTGTGTAGTTGGTCATGACTTTAGTCTTCGTGATATTTATTTCCAAACCCACTAGCCTGCTTGCTTCCTGTAAAGTGTTTAGCATGTACTGTATTTGTGAACTCGTTTCCGACAGCAAGACCAAGTCGTCTGCAAATCTTAAGTGGTTTAGATATCTACCCTCAATGTTCAGACCTCGATTTTTCCAGTCTAATTTACCTATGATGGATTCTAATATCGCAATAAAAATTCTTGGGGATAAAGGGTCGCCTTGTCTCACTCCTCTTCTAACTGGAAAGCTTGGGCCTAGGGTTTCTAGTTTGACTCTACTTGAACTATTCTCATATATATGTTTGAGTATTTTAATGTATTTTAGATCTACATTTTGGGTTTTTAAAGTGTCCCATATACTTTCATGCGAGACCGTGTCGAAAGCTTTTTGGTAATCAATGAATATGATATAGAGCGGTCTCTGTTGTTCCTGGTATTTTTCAATTATCAGTTCTAATGTATGGATGTGATCTATAGTTGAATAACTCTTTCTAAAACCCGCTTGTTCAATAGGTTGATTTTGCTCTAGTGTTAAACTTATTCTTTGATTTATTATTGTAGAAAAAACTTTATATATACTTGGCAAAAGGCTTATAGGCCGGTAGTTGCTGATGTCTTTTGGATCCCCTTTCTTGTATAATAAAATAATATTGGATTCAGACCATTGACTTGGTGTAACACCAGTTTCGAGTATCATATTAAATAATTTTGTTAATGGTGCAGTTAGTATAAAGTGGGCTGTTTTTATAGCGTCGTTAGTGATGTTATCTGATCCTGGGCTTTTGTCGGGTTTAAGTTTTTTTATTGTTTCAATAGTTTCTGTGTGATCTATAGGTTTTATGTCGGATCTCGGCGTTTCAATTTCGATGGTATCTTTTTCTATAGGGTTCGTGTCTTTGGGTAGGTTTGATGCGCTGTATAGGTTTTTGTAAAAAACTGTCGCAATGTTTATTATGTCTTTTCGGTTATAAGTTGTTTCTCCTGTTTCTTTCAGACCCTCAATCCATGTTTTCTTTGTTCTTAGTTCTTTGTATCCCATTTTCAGACTTTCCTTTTGTTCCAGGTGTTTTTGAATGATCTTGAGTCTGTGAGATTTGTAGTCTCTTTTTATGTATTTGCTTATCAATTTGTATAATGCTTTAAGTTCATTTTTCATTGATCTTGTTTTATTTTTGGTTTTTTGTAGCTCTTGTCTTCGTTTTAGTAGTCTTTCTGTGTTTTCTGTTAGTACACTGCGAGTTTTTGTTGTATTTGAGGTTCGTGCGACTTGTAAGCTGTTTGTAATATAATTTATTATTTTATCGTGATAATCTTGTACTGTCTCATTTGGTTCAGAGTGGAATAGAGATATTTGGGTTTTTAAGTTCTCCTGATATATTTGTATTTCTGCTTCGTTTTTGAGCGTACTGTTTTGTTTATTCACAAACCTGGTTCGTCTTTTTACTGGTTTAGTAAGAGATATTTTGGCTCTGAGTGGTCTATGATCTGATGAAAAATTTATACTTAGCGTCTCTATGTCTTGAAATAAATGAGGGTGGTTAGATAGTATGAAATCTATTTCATTTTTATACTGGCCATTTGGAGACCGCCAAGTCCATCTTCTTTTTTCTTTCTTTTTATAAAAAGTGTTCATGATGGCTAGCTTGTTTTCCGTGGCAAAGTCGATAAGTCTTTGACCTCTTGCGTTTCTTGTTCCATATCCGTACTGTTTCATTATTAAGTGTTCCTCTTCTTGCGGCATACCAATTTTAGCATTGAAATCACCCATTATAATAAAATCTTCGTATGCTTTTTCCATTGCCTCATAGATGGAGTTGTAGAAGTTTTTTATATCATCTTCGTCTGCTGCTTCTGTAGGGGCATATACTTGTATAATGGAGAGACATTTTCCTGGTATTTTTAAATTAAGCAGAGCAACACGTTCAGAGATACCAAGGTAGCTTTCCACGTATTGTTTTAGATGTCTTTGTATTACAAATCCGACTCCATATTTGCCCTTTGTTTGTCCTGTACTGCAGAGAATAAATTCTGAGTATTCTTCTATGATATTTCCGAAGCGTCGAACTTCTGATATGCCTATTATATCGTATTTTACGTGCGATAGTGCTTTTTCCAGTTCTATTATTCTTTCGTATGACATCAGAGTTCTAACATTATAGGTTAATATGTAGAGTTGGTTTTTTCTTTTTCCTAGTAGTTTTTCGTTATCTGTTGATAATGACTTTGGAGGGTTGTAGTCATAATCTTCCTCGGTGACCGGCCGGCTTGGAAGATGTGGTATTGTAACTTGTATTTTATTTTTATTATTGTTATTTCCCGAGAGAGGTGCTGTTAATTGCTAATTCTGTTTATTGCTTTTGTTATTCTCATGCTCCTGATTTTTCCCACTTTTATTTACTAAAAAGTTGAGTATGCCCGGCTTGACGATTCCCTCAGAAAAACTAGATGATCTTTGAGAGGTGGCATGTTTGTAAGATGGCTTATTTTTCTTTAGCGGTTGCGTACTACGTGGCATATTATGTGGACTTGTATCACTTTGTGGTGAGGTAGAGATGTTCCTTTTTCTTTTATCTGAATATTGTTCTAAATCTGTGTTATTTTTTAATATTATTAATTTATCATACTTGATTATAGCTTTATTTCCTTTCTCGTATTCAGCCTTTACTTGTTCCTGGAGTTCTTTCCGTTTTTCAATAACATATTGAGGATAGTCTTCCATTATGTAATAAGGTGTATCTTTTAATATTCGTTTCTGTTTCATGATATCAATTTTTAGGCCCAGAGTGGTAAAGGTGACTGTTATTGGTCTTGGTTTTACAGATTTTTTGCCTATTCTTCTTACTGCTTGAATGTCATTGTTGTTTAACTTTATTGACCAGTATTCTTCAATAAAAGTAGAAACAGTGTTCACCAAACTTGAATAGGAATTTTCATTTTCTTCTATACCAAAAAAGACTACATTTCTCTGCCTAGCTTGTCTTTCCAGTATCTGTATCCTATGTTCTTGGTTTTCAATTTTTTCTTTAAGATCGGCTTGGTTTTCTTCCCATGATGTGAATTTCTCATCCAATATTTGAACTATATTTTCTGTTACTTTCTCAGTTACTGTTTCGCCATTTTTGGTTATTTCATTTTTTTGCTCTTCTAGGTCTTTTTGGATCTTATGAAGTGCGAGTAAAACGTCTTCCATTTTTATAAACTTAAATCAATATAAGACTTCGATGTTACGATATAGTGGCGTCCTCTAGTGTGCAATAGCGGAATCACTAGTATGTGGTAGCGGGTAAATTTGCAACTAAAAGGATACTTTGCCTGTATTGGTATTCGACAAAGAGCTTCAAGATTAGGACTATAGATGGCGCTAGTGAACCAAATTGACTGGATGAATCTGCTATTTCGATATTTTCACTTAGCTGTTTGTAGGTTATGTTATTGGCTTATAATGATATCTTTGTACCTGGGATTTTTATGTTGATTTTTGTAACATACAGCATCTAATTTCATTGTCTTTTGGTTTGATTTTCGGTTTTTATTTAGATATCACTGTTATTGTTGTTGACACCATGTTGTGCAGTTCGGTTTTATGAATTGTTTGGCTTTTTAGTTCACCGTTTATTAAAAGTTATTATTTGTTTTTATTATTGTTACGTACATTTCACTTCCACGATAACTTTTAATCAGAAAGTTTTGTCCTTTAGCACTTTTATTTTTCAAACGATGACAGTTACACAGTTCAGTATTTTGTTGATTTTTCCGCACTTTCTTTGGACCATTTACAAAAACTATTATTTGTTCAAGTATTTTTGCCGGAAAACTATCTTCCACACTAACTTTTGACCAAAAACTTGTAGTAATTTTATTTTAAAAGCAAATAATACACAGGCCAAGTTATTGACAGTGGCGTAGCAGCGCCCTCTCTCTCCCTCCTAATAAAACATAACATAACATAACATCACGCCTCTATTCCCCAAAGGGGTAGGCAAAGGTGAACATATAGTACACCCACATTTCGCCAGTTATGTTGTAAGTCCCAATGTAATAGGGGGCGAGCCTATTGCCATCAACCGGGCACAAATCCAGACTCCGTGCTGCTACTGAGAATTACCTAATGGAAAACTCAGTAACACTTTGCCCGACCCGGGATTTGAACCCAGGACCTCTTGCTCAGCAATCGCGCTTAGCGACCACTAGACCAACGAGGCAGTCATATTCATTAATAAATTACACACATATTTATTATTTACATTTGAAATTGGATACAAACTAAAACTTCTTTATAATAAGGATAGTAATAAGGATCTCGATCGATCGATGTTATTATTCCGATCACACCTCTACCAATGTTACTTGCACTAGACATTTTGTTCATCCAATAATTTCAACGAAATATGTTCCAAATTTCAATTAAACCCTCTTCGTTAACCCTTAACTGCTGACGTGATGTCTGTGAGGCCGAAATTACTAGAACCTCTTTACCTACGTTGCATTGTTCTGAGCTTGTGAGTACATATTTAAGGGTTAAGTTTATTTAGGGGTTACGATGTTTACATAATATGTACATGTAGGTACCTGTGTCTCAAATCGTAAATAAATACTATCTATATATAGTTGAAACTAATGTAGCTTGTTAAAAAGTTTGTGATGCTAAAACTAAATGAGCTAGTACAATAAACAAAACATTTATTTAACTATTATTATTATACCGAACAATAGATTATATTTTTAATAACAATTTTTTTTGCAGATGCATGAGAATGTTTTTAAAAGTAGCTGTGAAAAAGGGCAATTTAAAGACAGACTATAAAAAATATCATTTAAAAAAAAATTTTGCTTCATTAGACCGTAAAGAGCTTTCACTTCTAATTTTCCTTAACATTATTGTGTCATACAATTAAACTCTTAAAAAATCCTAAAAATCAATGTACTGAAATAGATCCTCACAGGTCACAATTGCACACCTAAGCATTTCACGCGTCCCGGTCAATAGCCGTACTTCGGGCTGTGAAGTAATTATAACCGGTTATTACTAGCTATTACTGGTTAGCGCCGGACAAAGGCAGCTGCCGGCTTCAGCGCAGACACGTCACGCAGTGAGAGTGGACTAAGTAATGAGAGAGAACATGATTTAAAAGATTAGATAAATGAGAATATTCATTTATAGTTTATTGAGAAAATGAATTAATGTAGAAGAGTGAATAAGGTGAAAGAAGTATGATAGGGTTGTTGCAAATGGGAATCCGTGGTCTCTGCCTACCCCTTTGGGAAAAGGGAACGCGTAACCCTAGGTATGTAATTATGTTTGTATGTATGAGAAAAGAGAATTTATGTAATAGAAGTAAAAGTGAATTTACAGAAGGGTTGTCGCCACATCACTGGCCAGCAAACAAAGCTTATAATTTTTGAAAATGGAACGCCGACTGATTAACTAAAGTAAAAAAATAACTAGAAGAAAAAAGAACAATTGAAAATACGTCTCGCAGTAGTCACGCAAATTATCATTTTTTTAATAATATGTCTAAATATACTTTTGAAATACATATTTTTACTAAGTGACATTGATTTTTAAACACCTAAAATGTAGGTACCTAGTGAACAAGCGTAGTTACAAGACGTGTTAGTGTATTGTAAATAAAATAACGTTAGTGGACTAAAGGAATAAGAGTGGTGGAAGACAAATTAACATAATTAATAAGAAATAACTGGATTTAAAGAAAATACTGGTAAGATGGAAATTATTTTATATTAATATGACTTTTGGTGCCATTTTAGCATGTTGCCCATGCTAAGCTTGAATCTAAATTGATAAAGGAAATTTGAAATGGACACGAGCAGGACTTGAACCGACACGATGCGCGACACGATGGCTCAGTTGGTTAGAGCAGCGCCACGGTACGGCGAAGGCCGCAGGTTCAAGCCATGCTCGTGTCTATCATTTTTCAAATTTCCTTTATCTATTTTATATTATTTTGAACTATTACATAAGTCTTAGTATTTCTTATCCAACAGTTACTGTGAATTTTCTTCTCCTTTCATTTCATCTTTTGAAGGAAAGAGAGAAATCATTGCGCACCTTATCATCTACTCTACAACATAGAAAGGCTTCAGAGTAGATAGGTACCTATATTTACCAAACATATAATTCACAGATGAACATCACAAAATTGGAAGCTTTGCGCTACATATTTTACAGTATCAGTATTATTCACGCAAATATTTTGTTTCAAACACGTATTGAAGTCGTAAATGACAACAGTGCAACGCTAACGGGTGCTAAATAATTGCCTTTTACAACTTTTTCCACTGTATTAAGTACGATGATATAAACTGTTCTTTTATTGTCCGGCTGTCACTAGTTTTTGTTGGTTTATTTAATGAGGTGCAAGTAGAGAGCCTGCACGAGTCTTCTTCTTATCATATGGTTGATGAACAACCTGGTGACAGAGTTTAAACCGCCTGTAGGCCTCTGACATGGCTTTCCACACAGTCGAAAAATCTCTCAGGTGTGCCGGTTTCCTCACAATGTTTTCCTTCACCGTTTTAGCAACTGATAGTTAATGTATAGTACGCACATGAATTCGAAAAGATATTGGTGCGTGCTGGGGTTTGAACTTGCGTCCTTTGACTTGGAAGTCCAACGGTCATACCATTCGGCTATCAGTGCTCAGTGCCTGCACGAGTGATGATAGACTAGTGTACAATTGGGCTTTAGTGGGCTTTTAATCCTTGCCACCATCTTTCTGGATTCAAATTACTCCACAGCCTGACATTATTCATCATGCACAACAGGCGCGCCACTGAACGCGATCTTCGGTCTTCGTCTTTAACAAATGTCAGCCATTTTGCGTTATTTACATTGTCCGTGTGATAATTCAATGACGTAGATGCATAGAAGAACTGTAAGGGTGATATTTAAAAAACCACAAGCTTTTTTTATTAAGTTTTACTTAATTAAGATTTAGGCTGTTTAAGTTCATGATCAGGCGATCAATATTTAAAATTAACTCTTTGATGGTCTAGGAAATCCCTCTACAAATAAGAACTTTGCCACTGTCACAGAAAATATGGGAGTATACAGCACGCAGGATAAAACAGCCGTGATATACAATTGTGTCATACAGAATCAATAAGCACGGTATCTTAATTTTAACTCACCACAAAATCTATTCCATTCTTTTTAGATGGGGTTAGGTATACCACAGCACAGTGCCGAGTGGTATCCGCCCTAGAATTGACCACCCCCTTTCCTCACGTGGGTGTCGTAAGAGGCGACTAAGGGAAAATTCATAAGATGGGCAGCAGCGTCTTCCGTAACTTCACCACCAATACTGCGATCCCCAAGCCGCTTGCCCAGCGAGGGGATTATGGAAACCCCTCAGCTTGAACGGGGAGGCCTATGTTCAACAGAGGACCTCTTTTGGCTGATGATGATAGCGAATCATCATCATCAGCTAAAAGATGTCCAATCTTCCCGTTCAAGCCCTTTCGCCCCTTCGGACGCCACTAGCGAATACTAGCATGAAAATTCCCGTAACAACCAGTAATACCACCGATAAGTTCAAGGTCCGCTTGACCTTACAAATTGCGCCTCAGCATAATTTTGTGCTGTCCACGATTGCGGAAGCGCTCTCTATAGCTACGAATTGAGTTGGAAAATTGGAATTTTAAAATGGCATGCTTTAACTAACTATTTTATTCGGAATCGTTTGTGGCAGTTAGTACAATGAAGATTATAAGGTCTGTTAGTAATTATTATGTTAGTTCTAATAGCGCTATTGTAGGGGAATTTCCCCCTTTTTCTTTCTCTTGATTGTAAGCTTCTGTTGTCTTTTTATGTAGATAAAAATAATATAAATGCAATTACAATCAATTGTATGAGGAATGTGATACGAGCTAATGGGGCGAAAGAATTATGTCAAGATTGTAGCAAATGGAAATCCGTGGTCTCTGTCTACCCCTCGAGGAAATAGACGTGACTATATGCATGTATGTATGTACAATTAACAAAATAATGTTATTACAATACAATTACCTACATTACCTTGAGTATCGCAAAGATCATAGTAAACAAGTAAAGTTAAGCAACGCTTGCCAAGGTAAGTATTTTGATGGGTAGTCATTTTTCAAATGTGACCATTCTTTCTGAGCCAGGGCTTTAGCAAGACTAGGTGTTATCTCTCTTATTTATTAAAAAAGTGCATCTGCCTCTTTACCACCAAGAACTGAGCAGAACATTTTCTGCTGTAGAAGCGAGACGCCGCTACGTGCAGTGTAGTACGCAGTCTCGCTTCCACACTGGAAAATGTCCTGTTTTAAGAGTTCAGGGCAAGGGGGCAGAAGGCACTTGTGTTTATAATAGTTTCTTGTATCAGTTGAGTTTGGCAGATGTGACCGAATTTCAGTCAACGGGACATTATTAAAATTAATGGAAGGAAGCAGGAAAAACCAAGTTATTGTAGCCGGAACCATTTGTTTCTTTAAATTCCAAATTCTCTAATCTATTCTGTCAATTATCTCGTGACATCAAATTAATTTGATAATTAAATATTAAACTTTATTAATTTATTTTTCAAGTCATTCTAATTATTATATACCGTTATTATAATTAACACGTCACCATCATCGGCCGGAAGACGTCCACTGTTGGACAATGGCCTCCCCCTCAATTAACACGTACTTATAGGTAATGCTTGTTGAAATTTAGGCGATACGCACCTAAAAATAACTCTTGGTAAATGGAAAATAGTAAATTAAAAAAATATCTTTGTATTTTTAGCTATTGATATTGTAAATTATTATCGTCTTACAATAAATTAGTTGAATAGCACCTCTGCCATACTTATCCAGTATCCATACGATACCCAGATCTAACTGTAAAAATCGTGATAATAAGATTTAGCTAGCCTAGATTGTGTTTAGAACAGTATCCCATCCAATGACTAACCACAGCAAGCGCCGCTAAACCTCATAAATCTTTTGATTTGCGTGTCAGCTATGTAACTGCAATCCTCTTTATACTAGAACAAATAATGTTCTCTGTAATATTAACGATTGCAGATTCCTTTTAACAGATTAGTAAACCTATTAAATTATCTTACCAATTTGCAAATCAAACACTGCACCGAGTGAAAGAAGAATCATGCACGTATCCTAAAGGTATTAAAATTACATTATTAATCCTCAAACTCCACACAAATTACAACTTTAACACACTATAATAAAGAACATTATCGTTTGACACTATTAACGGGATGTACGAAATGTCTCTCCCGCCATTCGCCTAAAAATACCGGAATTTCAACGTTACGTACGGAAAAACTGGTATCCGTGATATCGTAAAATCCCCACCCTATCTCCGATCAGTGGATTAAATATGGGTCACAATTTACATAAAAAAGATTCGTTTTTCTCTTGTTAAGTTTTTACAAAAACATAAACATTACATCACGCCTGTATTTCTCCCACGTTTCGCCAGTTATCTTATAGGTCCCAATGTAATAGGGGGCGAGCCTATTGCCATCAACCGGTCATAATTCCAGAGTTAGGGCTACTACTGGGAATTACCAAATGGAAAAATCCAACAACACGTTGCCCGACCCGGGATTTGAATCCAGGACCTCGTGCTCAGCAGTCCACAGACTACTTACACCAACCAGGCAGTCTGTTATGTTTTTAATATCAGTCAATATGGTAGTGAGGTTACACGTGGTGTCGATAGACTGTGATTTTTATCTATTAATTGGATTATTTTTTACATTTTTTTATATTTTATAAGCGATCGGCAAGCTCCAGCCAATCAAGATTTGGGAAATTTAATGAAAGTCCTTTTCCAAGCATACACAACAGCGAGTCAATTTAAAAAAAAAGCTCTTCCTAGTAATATGTTATACATTGTTATTTTAGTGCTTATTTATTCGGCATTCCATCCTTTAAAATGCAAGATATTATAATGTTGAATGTTTCATAATTTTAGTCTAGATTTTGTTATACAATTTCTTTTATACAATTGTTTATCAGCACAAAAATAATTGAGATCATTTCTCTTGAAAACAATGGTAATATAAATCTAAATCTCAAATCTTACTTTGAGTTATAATCTTTAGTAAGTAAGAATAACGAAAAAATTAGTTTTGCACTTGAACGGAGCCCTTGCTGGGTCGCGGTTCTAGAGCGTAACCAGCTCATGAATAAGGACTCCGTTTGAGTTCGAAACTAGTCGGGCATTCCCAAATACACACGTGAGTATAACCGCAATATATACCTAGTACCTAAATCATATTTGCTTTCACTTTCGGGAATTTCATGTGTGATGAAATAATATTATGATATTTGACGACGACTGCACGGGCCAATATTTTGCGATCAGAAGATGTTTGTCCTGCCTCTTGGTGTTTGTGTATGTGATATTTAATTTTTGTGAAACGCACCCACGATACAGAAGAAAGTCCAAGTCAAGCAAATTAAAAAAAAAACAATAAATTATATCCTACATATATTCGGAGTGTTATTGTTACAAATCAAATCAAATTTATTTCGACGCTGCTGCCCATCTTCTGGATTTTCCCTTAGTCGCCTCTTACGACACCCACGGGAGGAAAGGGGGTGGTCAATTCTAGGCCGGATACCACACGGCAAATCCATCCTATCCCTCTAGTTAATGTAAATTACATAGGTAGTAGCTTTGGGTCTTAAATATAATATAGCACGCCAAGTTTTCTCATAATGACATACAAATATAAACAACATTGAATCTTAAAGCTATTAATAAATATAATTTAAACTTGAAAACATAACAAGAACGTTTCTTTCTTACAATAAAATATTTTATTAGTATTTTATATCATTTTACTTCAAACATTCAACGTTTTCCGACACAATATTTATGATAATCTCTCCACGCGAAACCTTGCAGTCAGATACGAGCTCGAGTAACATTACTTACAGAATTCAATATTCTTGCACCCTATAAGCACTAGAATTTTCAGCGCAAAATCAAAAACATTTTTACTCTTTGCTTTATTTTTGACTACTGATATTACTAACGATACATCACGTGGGACATCAAAAAGTCTGCAAACCAATACATTTTGGAACAAAAACGGTCGTTCTATTTTGTATGGAAACAGTAAATGTCAAATCTAAGAATAAATGGAGTTTTGTATGGAACTTCACTTTTATGAGAGTGATAGCGCTAGATGGTTTGGCTCTACGAATAATATATTTTAAGAGTTGGTAGAATATGGATTGTTAGCTTAGTTTAGAATAAAAATATTCCTAACAATGTTTAATAGGCTTGCTCCCTGTATAGAGGTTTTAAAGTTGTGCATCTAAGAAGATCTTTACTTTTCTCTTTATGTGAAGGTTAGGCAACTTTTGATAGACTCTGACGGAAGTACAAACGGCTCGATTCCTATCAATTGGACTTTTTCTTGCTAAAAAGTGATGCATTACAACTTCAATATGTTTACCTGTTTGAGGAATATATATTTACGCCTGCGTAATATACATATAAAAATAATCAGATTATAAGTCAAGTTACCCTGATTTGTGGTTACCCATAGTTTGAGCTAGCCAGTCCTGATAGAGCGACTGTACTCATCGTGCAGATTAACCTCATTTTAGGGAGCTTAATGAACCACCACTCGTCGACGCAGACGACGTATGTCACCCTGTTTCAATTAAATTTTGTAGCCAGTTTATCTCAGTAGTTTATGGATGTTTCATCGTGCTTGTTTGCTTTGAAGGGTTGGAAAGAGATGTGCTTCTCCCTCGTGCCTCAATAACCAGTATAAGGTAATTGGGAGTGAGCTATGTCTTTTCTGGATAACATTGCAATGTTTTTGAAAGTGAGATTCAAATTTCAGCGAGCCTTATCTTTAAATTACTTCTTCGTATTGCTGTGAGATATTGACTTCAACTGTTGCAATCAAAGCAGTTGTGTGGAGGTTGTTTGGTCAACAAAATTGGTAGCAAAATTTACTTACTGACTGGGTTGCGTTAAACACAGACACTAGACACCTCGTATCGTTCCCCGTGGAGGCTTTCTACTATCACCCCGATGTATCCATCATAGGATTTTCTAAGGACAACCAGAAGGTTGTGGTTATCCAACTGTCTAACCAATAAAATAATATGTTTAACAGCCTATAGCTGTCCTACTGCAGACCAAAAGCCTCTTCTCTTGGAGTATCTTATAATAACAGCCTAAAACTGTCCTACTACAGAGCTAAGGCCTCGAAGGATGGAGTATTGACCACCACGCTAGCTCACTGAGGGTTGGTTTCAGATAATTAAATCCAGGTTTCCTCATGATGTTTCCCGACACCGTTAGACAGTGACTAGAATATCTAGAAGAAAGCATGTATAACATTGAAAAAGTCACATTAATACTTGCCTAAAGTTAAACCTGCGTCCATGAGCATACAAATCCGGTTTGTCAACTAGGACACCATGTTTCTTACTTCCTAGGGATGTGCCAAGTAGGCGTTGCATGGGGAGGTTCCGGAGTCGGTCTTTATAGAGGTCCCGGGACTTCCCTTGTTCATGCAGATGGTAACTACCGGGGTGGTTTTAGTGAGGTAGAAATCCCACACTACCTGGTCCCTACCCCACGGGGCCGGGTGCCTTTTGAAGGTTTCCCCTCGATAACAAAAAAAAAAAGACACCATGTTTCTTGCTAAACCTCGTTAGAATGCTTATCAGTAGTATTTGCAACCACGTGACCGTCGGTTACTCCATAGATACTAGGTTTAACCACCCAGTCTACACTAACAGAATGCAGAATTAGCCATTGTCTGTATGCCAGTCAAACGGTACGTATAAATCTGTTGTCTAATCTGAAGTTTTGTCGCGTTACGGATGGTAGATTTGATTTTTTAATATTCTTCCATTCCTGTTCATGATTATTATTACCTGACGTCTACGGCTTAATGCGTATTTCTTCCTTATCTTTTGTACTGATTTCTTTCTCTCTATTATATCTGTGTTTGATTAACTGTAAAGATACAAGACTAAAACTTTCTTTGTTTTCATTTGCAATTATCAGTTTTCTTATACCTATAACAAAAAAATATATTTGCATCATGTAATTTTTTTTTAACTTCGCCCCACACTAAGAATTGTGGACGTTGCTTGCCAGATCATCATTGTTGGTAGCTTTGGTACTAAATAAGCAATCTACATCATAATTGCTGCTAGTTCATAAAATTGCGTTAATAATTTCCTAGACGATTGCTTGATCCGTGTTGCGTGGGCCCAAATTACATTGTAATAACTGGTTGAACAACCCACAAGTGGTGATTAGTAATGTATGCTTCCTTTCACCTTCACACAAGTTTCCTATTGGTAATAGCTGGTCATTAGGATAATACCATGTCGAAAATGATTTTCTTGTATCAGTTTCATACATTAATATTTACGTTGAGTGTTTCATTTCTAACACATTATTTCATAAGATAATGTTCTCTCGACCGAATTTCGGACACAGAGACCGATCTCATCTGAGACTAGCCAACTACGCAGGAGATATTATAGTGCACAAGTATGTGCGCAAACACAGGTGCACTCTATTCCCTCACTCTCATAGTCCGATGGGACGGTAGACTGACGAGACCGGAGAGATCAGGCGCAGGACCAACGGCTTTACGTGCCTTCCGAAGCACGGAGGGGTCTCGACATATGAAAACGGGGCTACCTTTTATCTCGAAAACATGTAGCGGAATTTTCTTACTGTAAAGCTCATATCGTCACTATAAAGGATAAATGAACTAAGAATCGAGAATTACAGTACATTATTTTTACAATAACTAACACGAGTCGCAAGCATCTGTCATTAACGCGACTGCACCAATCAGCGGCGCTCCGTCTATCTATCGTAGCGGACATTTAATTTATCGTATTGTTTTGTTTCAGTCGGTCTGTTTGCCCCGGCCATTATTAGAACAACTGTGACCAGACCTTTACAGAACGATTGTTTCACTATTCTCTGTAATATGTATTTGGTTCTATCATAACGATATTTATTTATTTATTAACATCCTTCACCACTATCTTTACAGGCATGCCGCAATACGATAGAGGATATCTACATGTTTTGGTGTCTGTGTATTGAAGTCTGTATCTGATTAAGAATAGATAAGAATATTTCTTATTGCTCACCAATTATAAAGATCTTTGAAAAGGTAATTTAATTAGAGTACAATGGGAAGTTGGGCAGTCTTATCGCGAACAGTATTATCTTCCATACAACCTTAGAGTGGACTAGAGCGATGAAATTAAAATACAATTACACCATTTTTATTGTATTATTAGTTGTTGATAGTTTAATTCCACGTAAGTAAAATTGTTAAATGCCGCAGTACACTTTCGCGAATTTTACATAAGGGCCACAAAACTAACTTTTCTAAAATCTAATTGGCTGAATTTGATTGAACTTGATTATAGGACTAAATAGGTACGGTCAGCATCATAAGTAGATTAACATATTACGTAACCTTATGTCAAATAATGGAAAGAAACAAAAACCAATTCAAGTTTTAAATTATAGGAGCGTCCAATGGATGATCTTAAAATATTTAAGACTTTTTAGTGTGTAATCAGTAGTTCTTCAATTAATGGTATGTTTATAAAATTAAATGTTCAGCTACTTATGCTGCTGATTGTACCATATGCATGCTACGTTCATCGTTCCTTACCATTTGCGTTCCCGGTGTTGGTTCTCCCCAATTTCCCAATTGAGCACTTTAAGCCAGCTTCCTACAAATAATTTCATCCCAGAGTATCTCATAATAAAATTCTTGGTCTAGATGCGTCTAGCAGTGCGTAGATACTAGAAGCATATAGATTCAAATACCGCAGTTCATGAAATTCTTCTTCATTATAAGTTTATCAAATTCAAATATCACTTAATTCACTTCATTGGTGGAACAAAGCCGTACACAAAATGTATCACTAATAAATTCAATAGCCGCTAATTGGACGTAAAATAAAGCACCCGATACTCATTTGCTTTTAATAAATTTATTATATCGCAAATGTCGGAGTTCCCACAGGACTCATGTTTAAATTATATTGTTAACTTTTGTGACCATCGCCACTTTGTATAATGGTTTTTAATATTTCGCAGGTTAGGAACTAAAATGGACAACCGCTTGTGGGTATCTTTCCTAACATAAGACTAATCTATAAGGAAGAATTGAGAATAGCTAAAAAGAAATTAAATAAGTTTTCGAAATAAAAATTATCTGCAATCATGAAAGAAAACCTTAAGATGCACTCCCTGGTGGGGGGGGGGGGGGCAGAGGTATTTTTCTTTGATAACCCGATTTATGCCTGGTTGATGACAATACCCGCCGACCCTATAACATAACTGGCGAAATGTGGATGAGTGTGTATGTGCACCTCTGCCTTACCCTTTTGCGGAATACAGACGTGATGTTTTGTTTTTTTAATTAACCATGTCAAAAAAATCCAACAACAAACTATTGAATATAACCTTCAGACGGGAAACAGTTTTATATATAAAGCAAACTAAAACAAAGGTCAAATCTCAAAGAAACAATAAAATTAGATGGCATTTTAATACTTCCGAAGTAGCGGCGAATCAAGATAATATCGATACGAATCGGATAAATTATTCATATCGATTCTTTTCATAAATTGAGTTAACGCAAACAATGGCTGGCGGTTCTCTTTATTGGATTCTCACAAAGACCCCCAAATTGAGGAACGGTGAGTATCGATTGACGGAACATCATTCTCGGGTATATCGATTATCGATATTGAGTTCGGTTAGGTAGTAATATTATTAAGTTATGAAAAAGGTGTCAATTTGTTATTAAGAACTCTTCATAGAAGGCGACCCGATTGGCGCAGTGGCTAAGCGATTGGACTGCTGCGCGAAAGGTTGCGATTCCCGCACCGAAAGGGGTTCGATTCCCGCACGGGACAAAAATTTGTGCGATCCGCAGATATTTGTCCCGAGTCTGGGTGTTGTGTATGTGATATTTCATGTTTGTGAAACGCACCCACGATACAGGAGAAATTCCTAGTGTGGGGTGACGTTTTTTAAAAATTAAATAAAAAAAAAAAATTATACATGAGTGGGTTAGTAGGTAGTTTTCGCAAATACAATATTTAAATGTAAATTTTGGGGTTTTCAATTCCCATGCTTGGACCAAACCCCATTAAGCAAATGGGAAAACGCTTTTCAAAGAGAAATAAGATAGAATGGTGAATGTATGGTATTGACATAATTATGTCATAGATTACATAGTCGTAACACTACGTCTCTGAGTGCGGCGGGCATTAAGAGACGTTAATGATTACTTAAACTAACTCTAAGTAAAGACTTTAAGAAGAAAACCTTTACTTAGTGTTAGTTTAAGTTATCATTAGTGTGCGGCGGTATGTCAACTCCATAAATCATACATAGACAAATAGGAAACAAAGACACCTTAGACTGATGAACGTAAAATTACAATTAAAGAAAATTCTCAACAGCAATCTCAAAAGAATAACTTAAAAGAATCTCTTAATAAACGTATGCGTGACCTCCACAGTAGACAAGCTCGGTAGACACGTTTGCTTAAAAGACAAAAAGCCAATTCTTCAACACTCCATCTATCTTTATCAGTAAAACTTAAAAACCCCGAATTCAACTTAACGAACTACTTTTCTTATAAAATATTTATCGCTTCCACCAATAAAATAGGCTAAGCCATAACATCATACATACATTGTCCCATCTGGTGGCGAACGAAAAACAAATTCGACACGTTCCCACAAAAATACCATTCAAAAATTAATCAGTTCACTCATACATAATGTATGAAGGCGTTACATGTAAAAATACGAACACGCCTTTATAGAATAACAATAGCTATGTCAAATAACACGAATATAAGAATATGGTTGCGGTCATGTGTTCAAAGGAAAATAATCGCTAGTATTATTGTAATAAAGCTTAAGGTTAATGCTGATAATATTTCCAACGAATGGAAACAGTGAATTATTAAATTATTTGAGCCATCCGTTAAAAGGAGCGTTTGGGCTTGCTTAAAGGCTACTCGCCTTGTATGTGGTTGTAGGAGTGCGACTATTCTCTTTACTGGATAAAACAATTGGTATAAAACTACTTTTACGGATTTCACCGCGGTTTTATTTTGTTTTTTTTTTAACCGTCTTATTATGATACTAGATGTGCCCGCGACTCCGTCCGCGTGGAAATTCGGAAACAGCAAAAGTATTTTTAAATTGTTTTTAATATATTAGCTAAGTTTGAGCGAATTCGATTTAGTAGTTTTTACGCCATGCCGTACTATTTTATTACATGTATAGCTGTTGCCCGAGACTTCGTCCGCGTGTATTTCGGATAAAACACCAGTAGTAAATTGAACTTTTAACAGAAAACAATACCTACCAGGCAGGCTTTTTTAAGTAGGTTAAAAATCTTTAAACCACTTATTTATCTAAGAATACTTTCCGGTATTTAAAAAAAAACCGCAAAAATTGAACGGTAATTACGGAAGTTACAGAAAGTCTATTGAAAATAATATATAACTGAAGAAGAGAACATAAACAAATCCGTTTTGTGCGTTTCTGAGTTCCTGTACATGGAAACTACTGTAGAAAAAAAAATACCAAGGAAAAGACAACCGTGACGACCTGATTGGCGCAGTGGCTAAGAGATTGGTTGTGGATTCGATTCCCGCAAAAAAGTGTGATCCGTAGATGTTTGTCCCGAGTCTGGGTGTTTGTGTAAGTGAAATTTCAAGTTTGTGAAACGCACCCACGATACAGGAGAAATTCCTAGCGTGGGGCGACCTTTTAGAAACCTATACAATACAACCCATTTCTATTATTTTGGATATTTTGTCTGTGTGTCGGTTTATTCGTAATTAAGTTAAAATAGGGAATCATTGCAGTTGACTCTTATAAAAAATATTGTTATAAAACATACGACAACGACACGCTTGTATTCCGCGAAGGCGTAGGCAGAGGTGCACATATTGTACCTACTCCCACAATTTCGCTAGGTTTGGTGTAGATCCCAATGTATCAGTATCTCAACAGACAAAATTTATAGAGAACTCGTGACCTAAGAGTAAGCGTCGTACGATTGTGTGTGCGTGTAAGAAGCAGCTAAGTATTCGTAAGATTAAAGGCTACTTTAAGACTGCGTGAGTCAATGGTAATGGTTGATGTTGATGGTCATGGCGAAGCATAAGGCTGTACACTCAGCCGAAATCGTTATACACAGGATAGAAAATCTATCTTGCTGCTAGAATGTCCGCCTCAACGATGTTACAGCTGAAGGATGCCTTTGAGCTAGAAGTCGTTAAATTACTTTGACAGAAATAAGTTCCGGAGGACCGTACATTGTTACTTGCTGCGAGAATTACAATTGTCTATGAGGTAATGAGAAAAAATCTGTATCTATACATATAATAAAATCGTAAACGACCCGTGTCTGTACATTCAATTTTAAAAAAGAAAAACCATTTATACCGCCGTACCCATACTGGCGCGGCGAGATTTGGAAGTTTTATTTCACCTATATCTTATATACCGATTTCTTTTCTTTTAATAAAATAGATATTAAATTGTACTTATTGAATATTGGAGTTTGATAACGCTATATCTATGTGAAATACAATATATTTATATATTTTATTATTAATACACTTGAAAAAGTGCCTAACGATTAAACACGTTATTGTGGCTAATTTATAAAAGATAGATATATACTATTGAGAACTTTTTTGTAGATCTTTTAGAGACCATCATTTTTGTAATACATACTTTTGGTGTATGATCGACGTATGCGAGGATAAGAGCTCGAAAGCGCATTTTCATCCGACTTGCTTCAAATTTATCGTTACTGCTCAGCTCCTATGTGTTTTAGCGTTATGTTATATAGCCTATAACCTGCCCAGGCGTATGGACTACAATCGTACCAAGTTTGGTTAAAATCCCTTCAGTAGTTTTTGACCCATGCGTGCACATACAGACAGACAGACAGACAGACAGACAGACCGACAAAAAATTTACTAATTGCATTTTTGGCATCAGTATCGATCACCAGTTATCCTCCAATAATAATTTTGAAAATATATTCAATGTACAGAATTGACCTCTCTACAGTTTTATTATAAGTATAGATTAATTTTTACGATTCAAAAGGGGATGGGGATCAAAAACAAATAAAACCCGCAATTTTTTTTTAATTTTAATGTCTAGTATTCGCGTAAGTGATAGAAATCTAGGATAAAAGCAAGTTATTTTTTTAAAATCTATGTACATAAATTTAATATTTATGTAAATTCAGTAGAAAAATATATTGTTAATCGTAGGTATAACATAATTATTATGATATTGCCATTAATCCCCAAAAGAAGAGGCAAACGAGTTCTCATTTATAAAATACCATATTACTACCATAGAAATTTTTACCATGCCATTTTTATCCTAAATCACTCCCAGTTTTGGAATAACCTTCATAAACCAACAATTTTATTTAAATGGATCCATGAAAGAGATAAAAAAGGGTTTACCAGTCGTTTAGTTAAAATAGTACGGTTATAAATATAAATTGCGTACGTTCTGCGTAGTACTAGCAATTAGATATAGCGTATAGCAAAAATTGAAAAATTATAATTGAAACAATTGCCTATAACATAACCTATTGTCAATTTATTTTCAACATATACACGATTATTTATATATAATTGTGTTGGTAAGTAATACAATCACATGGATGTCAAAAGTAGCATTTATAAAAATTCTTCTCTAAATTATAAATGTGCTAAGTTGTGTTTTTGTTAAAGAGATTATGGTGGAGGTAAAGTAAGGCTTAAATTAAGATGAAGATATCATATTGAAATCCCCGGCAACAATCAGTAATTATAACTATATTGTTAACGAAATTCTTTATAGTTACGGAGCCAGTCAAATTGTCGTCGGATCAGCCTAACAGAATATGTTTTTATTTTCCAAAAATAAAGGTGCCTATGAGTGAAAAATCATAATTTATTTTTGAACGCACGTTTAACCTACTATCTCAAAGGACTGGACCGTTCAAACAGAGCTTGATGACACCGATGCGTACGCACTCATTTATCAAGTGACACTGCGTAGAATAATGAAAACGTCTTCTGAGGAAATTTGCAAGCGACCTGTGTGACTTTGGTAACAGGTTTTTCCTCACGCCTGTTACATTTTAAAGGATAAGTAAAGGCATATATGAATGCTATCATAATATCATATTTTTTATTCTGGATGGAATTCAGTAAACATTATAATGTTCTCCTGACCAAATTGCGGTCACGGCGGCCGATCTCATCTCCAACTATGCAGGAGATATTATAGTGCGCGCAAACACAGGTGCACTCCCTATTCCCTCTCTCTCATAGTCCGTCGAGACGGAAGACCGACACGACCGGAGAGAGATTAGGCGCAGGACCATCGCCTTAACGTGCCTTCCGAAGCACTGAGGGGTATCGACATGTTAAAATGGTCACCCATCACAAGACTGACCGCGGCGAGCACGGCTTAACCTCGCAAATCGACGGTACTGCGCGGTAGCAACGCAGCTACGAGCCCCTCAAAGTAAACAGTAGTAATCAGTAAACATTATACCAATTATGGAAGAGATTTTATATCAGATTTACTCTTTGTCCCTCTTGGATAGATTTACCCTTTCCGTTACACGTTGTAAAGACAATTGTTTAGCTTCATAAACTTATATATACCCTTAAATAAAACCACGCATTTTTGATCCATGCTCTGTAAAAGTCCCACAGTAAAAAGGTCTCACAAAACATCTTGTAAGCAATTGTCTGTATTTGTTTGACTGTGAAAGAGTAAAATAAATATATTTTGTATTCTTGCGTATATAACCCAGTTAAAAAGCGTTCGAGTATTTGTTTTCCTTTCGCTCAACGAGAAAATTAACCCGTTCCTACACAGTGGGTATAATTTGAGTACATTCGTAGTTTTAGTACTTAATTTTACAGTGTCGCGGTAATGTGAGCGAAATAAACGAATTTTGGGGAACTGACGATTGCAATCCTTGTAATTGGATGAACTAAATAGGTGTAGTCTTTTGAGCGTAGCTTTTGTAGTTGTGGTTGTTAAAACAAAGCGTATTAGGAATATGGGGTTTATAATTCTCCTTTAGTTTCGTATATAGTGTTGGCTTTGGAGTTCTTTTAGTATGAACTAGATGTGCCCGCGACTCCGTCCGCGTGGACATTCGGAAACAGCAAAAGTATTTTTAAATTGTTTTTAATATATTAGCTAAGTTTGAGCGATTCGATTTAGTAGTTTTTACGCCATGCCGTACTATTTAATTACATGTATAGCTGTTGCCCGCGACTTCGTCCGCGTGTATTTCGGATAAAACACCAGTAGTAAATTGAACTTTTAACAGAAAAAAATACCTACCAGGCAGGCTGTTTTAAGTAGGTTAAAAATCTTTAAACCACTTATTTAACTAAGAATACTTTCCGGTATTAAAAAAAACCGCAAAAATTGAACGGTAATTACGGAAGTTACAGAAAGTCTATTGAAAATAATATATAACTGAAGAAGCGAACATAAATAAATCCGTTTTGTGCGTTTCTGAGTTCCTGTACATTGAAACTACTGTAGAAAAAAAAATGCCAAGGATAAAAGACAACCGTGACGACCTGATTGGCGCAGTGGCTAAGCGATTGGTTGTGGGTTCGATTCCCGCAAAAAAAGTGTGATCCGTAGATGTTTGTCCCGAGTCTGGGTGTTTGTGTAACTGAAATTTCAAGTTTGTGAAACGCACCCACGATACAGGAGAAATTCCTAGTGTGGGGCGACGTTTTAGAAACCTTTACAATATAAACCATTTCTATTATTTTGGATATTTTCTCTGTTTGTCGGTTTATTCGTAATTAAGTTAAAATAGGAAATCATTGCAGTTGACTCTTATAAAAAATATTGTTATGAAACATACGACAACGACACGCTTGTATTCCGCGAAGGTGTAGGCAGAGGTACACATATTGTTCCTACTTCCACAATTTCGCTAGGTTTGGTGTAGATCCCAATGTATCAGTATCTCAACAGACAAAATTTATAGAGAACTCGTGACCTAAGAGTAAGCGTCGTACGATTGTGTGTGCGTGTAAGAAGCAGCTAAGTATTCGTAAGATTAAAGGCTACTTTATGACTGCGTGAGTCATTGGTAATGGTTGATGTTGATGGTCATGGCGAAGCATAAGGCTGTACACTCAGCCGAAATCGTTATACACAGGATAGAAAATCTATCTTGCTGCTAGAATGTCCGCCTCAATGATGTTACAGCTGAAGGATGCCTTTGAGCTAGAAGTCGTTAAATTACTTTGACAGAAATAAGTTCCGGAGAACCGTATGTGTTACTTGCTGCGAGAATTACCATTGTCTATGAGGTAGGTAATGAGAAAAAATCTATATCTATACATATAATAAAATCGTAAACGACCCGTGTCTGTACATTCAATTTAAAAAAAGAAAAACAATGTATACGCTCTGTATTTATGTCAACGACGCCAAGAATATAGTTTTTTTGTCTGTTTGTCTGTGCGTTTGAACGCTAGTGCGTTCTCAGAAACGACTGAACCGATTTGAATGCAGTTTTCATTGATGTATTGTGGCAGCTTCCCATAATATTTAGTATTTGTTTCATTTTAATCGGTTCATAAAAAAAAGTTACGTCAATCTTTACATACATGTAAATTGTCTTTACATACATGTCAATCTTTACATAGTAGTACGACTGTCAAGTCAGATGTCGCAAGTTCAACTCCCGGCACGCACCAATGTCTTTTGGAATTCATGTGCGTACTATAAATTAGTTATCAGTTGCTAAAAACGGTGAAGGAAAACATCGTGAGGAAACCGGCACACCTGAGAGATGTTTCAACGGTGTGTAAAGCCATGTAAAGTCCTACAGGCGGTTTAAACTCTGACACCAGGTTATTCATCAACCATACGATAAGAAGAAGATTCCAAAGAGTCAATAAGAACCACGTCTGTTCGCATTAACAGTGACAATGTGAGAGAAGGTGGCGCGATTTTTTTTGTTCGAAAATGTCTCTCGCAGTTAGCTCTGAGGGAGCTGTTACTGCTTAACCGGACAATAAGGTGGCGCGTGAATGCCCCCGCCTTTTTATAAATGCAGCGGATGGCCGTGTCGCGCGTTAAACTAAAATCAAACGTATAGCCGTACCCATATTGGCACGGCGAGATTTGGAAGTTTTATTTCATCTATATCTTATATACCGATTTCTTTCTTTTTTTTATAAAATAGATATTAAAGTGTACTTTTTGAATATTGGAGTTTGATAACGATATATCTATGTGAAATACAATATATTTATATATATTTTATTAATACACTTGAAGAAGTGCCTAACGATTAAACACGTTATTGTGGCTAATTTATAAAAGATAGATATATACTATTAAGGACTTTTTTGTAGATCTTGTAGACCCTATCATCTTTGTAATACATACTTTTGGTGTATGATCATCGTATGCGAGGATAAGAGCTCGAAAGCGCATTTTCATCCGACTTGCTTCAAATTTATCGTTACTGCTCAGCTCCTATGTGTTTTAGCGTTATGTTATATAGCCTATAACCTGCCCAGGCGTATGGACTACAATCGTACCAAGTTTGGTTAAAATCCCTTCAGTAGTTTTTGACCCATGCGTGCACATACAGACAGACAAACAGACAGACAGACAGACAGACCGACAAAAAATTTACTAATTGCATTTTTGGCATCAGTATCGATCACCAGTTATCCTCCAATAATAATTTTGAATATATATTCAATGTACAGAATTGACCTCTCTACAGTTTTATTATAAGTATAGAAGATGATTGCTATTCGACTAAATGCTTTGAACCATGTATTTGTTTGATTTTCCACTCTGTATCGCATTTTACAGAAATCGAATAAAAACAAGCAATTAAATGTAAGACAAAATCATTGTCAATTTCTGCAATTATATGGGATTCGAACCTATTACCCTAAGTACCACATTACTGGCCAATGCGTTTTTATGTCTGTGGGTACTAGTCAACTAACTAGTAACGTTTAAACGGACTTGAATCTGCCCACAACTTTGTCCTCGTGGATTTTTTTTCAATTGGCTTTCCTGGGTCCAAAGTAGCCTATGTCTACTCTTAAAGCCCATTCTAAATATTAGTGAACGAATTTTGGAAATCGGACCATGGGATGGTTTTGAAGATTACCCATTACATATATTTAAAAGACTTTGCTTCTTTATAATATAACGAATATAAATTATTTTAATATAACACACAGGAGAATGCCTGTGTTACAAAGTTCATAAAAACACCAAAAAAATAAAGCCTAACGTTGTCCTTTATGAACCGTGGACACAACGGGCGCAGATCTGCAGGCCGATATTATGCAAAGATGTTTAATTCTATTCATTTGTATGTAAATCTCGGCTGCGGCCTGCACTGCATGACAAATTTCAGTTGTAACCGAATTTGACTGAAGCTAACTAAGTATTATAATATTTATCACCGAGCTTCGCGGGTCTGGGATGGGCAAGTGGCGTTTTTAAGTAATCTGAATTCATTTTTTATTTTTTACATTGCACTCAATTGGACAAAGACATTTTTAGCCCAAACTGTGTACATAGGTGTTTTACATATTTTTATTATCAACAGCCTACCCCATCAGGCTTTGCAATATTATTTAATTAAACATGAAGAACTTATGACTAAAAAATCGGCTTATTAAGTTTAAGTTAAGTTTTTTATAAAAACGTCGCCCCACACTAGGAATTTCTCCTGTATCGTGGGTGCGTTTCACAAACATGAAATATCACATATACAAACACCCAGACTCGGGACAATCAAATGTGGATCTCACAAATTTTTGCCCCGCGCGGGAATCGAACCCGCAACCCTTAGCGCAGCAGTCTAATCGCTTAGCCACTGCGCCAATCAGGTCGTCAGCTTATTGATATATTTTGTACTTAAAACATTCATTCATTCAAAAAAACATTTTGAGTTACCCATTTTTTTCTTAATTAGTTTACCATCCATTTTTTAAATACGTACAGATTGGAGGTTTGTGTCACATGTATCCAAGAAATTTTACAATGTATTGCTGTATTCGATGTTGTTATTTAATTACATCTCTCTGTGTCATAATAGTTAATAGTATGCGCTACGTAATACATATAATAATAATAATAACAGCCTATAACTGTCCCACTTCAGGGCAAAGGCCTCTTCTCGTATAGAGAAGGATTGAGCACTGATCACCACGCTAGCTCACTGCGGGTTGGCGATTTCAGATAATTAAATCCAGGTTCCCTTACGATGTTTTCCGTCACTGTCAGTCAGTGGAGTCTTAGAATATAAGTACATTGAAAAAGTCACATTGATACTTGCCTGGGTTTGAACCTGCAACCTCGTGCATAGAAATCCGGTATGTCAAGTATGTTATATTAAAAGTCCCACGCAAAGATTTCTGCAAAATAAAGCGCGGCAATGCAGTATTAATACGTAGTTTATGTAGATTACAAAATAATATATTGTTTTAATACAATATCTATGTAAAAATATCCACTTAGCTACTGCATCATAAAAACAATAATATAAAGTTTTTGTTATTTTTTTCTAGCTGCAGTCAGGAGTCAGTCAAAATTATATTTTTGTCCTGTAAAGTTATAAGCTTACTTCCTAACGCACATTTCAATTTACTCCACTTAACTTTTGCCAGACCATAATGTTCCCTTTGCGGTTTATGCAAAATTTCAATAAGCATTGCTCCGCTAAAAGTAATTTTTGTAAAACCATCACCTTAAGTACGGTGAGACCATCATGGCGTTTCGTGTCTCATGGGACACACGGGTTATGTCGTTGGATTTTTATGTCATGGTTAAGGCGAATGGTTCGAGCAGTAACAGTTCTATGCTGTTTTACGGTCGCCTTAAATTCTCATATTTCAATTACTCTCTTATTATTTGCTCCGAGTTACGAAAATCATAAATTTCTTAAGTCTGCCAAAATTAATTTTCCATAGACAACCAAAATTCTTTTCACCCGGACAACCAAAATACATTTTATAGGTAACTACTAAAAATGATTTCGCATGGACAACCAAATCATAATTCTTTAGAAAACAACACGTTTCTAAGCAAAAAAACTCCACAATTCAACCTTACAAAGGCAGAATACATGGGAATAACAAAGTGAAGCTGTATCGACTGTTGACATTATTCGTCAGCTCCCCTCTGATTTCAGTTTCATAGACGCGCAATCTAATTAGGCTTTTGCTACGCTCGGATTCGTAGCAACTTGCTACGACTATCGTAGCTGCTACGAAATCTAATTTTAGTTACAAGAGGCCCTGTTTCGGTTGTCTGTTCGTTGCTATATTAGGATGAATTGTGGAATAATTCATTTTATCGATGTAGCTTTTAATTAAATGGATTTGTAATATTTTAGCTGGTTTCTTTCCTAAATCCTTGGGCCAACAAGAAAAATTCATATTGTAATATTTAAATTGATAAAGGAAATTGGAAAAATTATGGACACGAGCGGTACTAGAACCTTTGCTACCTTCGCCAATCCGTGGCATAGCTCTGCCAACTGATTTATCGTGTTGCTTTTTACCCCATCTAATTTAAAGTTCCGTACCAGTAACGGGTTCGAGTTCCACTCGTGTCCATGAATTTTCAAATTTCCTTTATCAATTTAGATTCAATCTTACCATGCAACATGCTAAAATTAAATAAAATGTCATATATATTATATTATCTTTTTCGTTTTAATTGATTGGTAATTGGGAAAGTTATTTTAATACTTTCCATAACCCAAGAGCTTCAAGACAGGTAGTCCAACAACCAAAAACATCGTATTCCACTTAAAGAACCTCTTTTGATATTATTATTACTGGTATACTGTATATGGAAGGCATAAAAACAGTCTCTGGAAATTATATAACGGAAGTATATAAGTCGCTTATGTAAAGTAGGTTAATATTAGAATCTAAGGACTATATGATTAATTAAATTTACCCTTATTTATTAAAAAACATTGCCTATCACGCTCAAAGAAAGCGCGAAGGAAAACAAAGCCGTATTCCTATTAACATTACAAAGAGGAACAAGCTTTATAGCACATAACATCGATTGTTCAATCAAAGGAACGATCCCAAATGTTCCCACTGAGCTTAGCTACGCCGTAGCAACGCCGTAGCAATTGTAGCTTGAGGCTACGACGTAGACGCCGATATTGTTTCTCATATCAAAGGTTCTTGGTAGGTTTTCAGTTCTGTTTGGTTCGTGGTAAAGAAAGTTAGTATTATGTTTGTTCTGTGTGCATGGATATTATTGTGCCTGTCTTCCTCGATTTGGTAAGCAGAAGTGTGATACAAATTCACATTTTGTTAGGTTTCAGTATCACTCATCAATTGTTCAATCAAAGGAATGATCCCAAACGTTCCCACTGAGCTTAGCTAAGCCAAAGCTACGCCGTAGCAATTGTAGGAAAACTATAGTAATACTTTGCCCGAACCGGGATTAGAACCCAGGACCTCATGCTCAGCAGTCGTACTCGTGCTAGACCAACTAGATAGTAGACCTTATCACACTAATATTAAAAAAGCGAAAGTTTGAGTTTGTCTGTTTTTATGTTTGTTACTTCTTCACGCTCAAACGGCTGGATCAATTTTGATAAAATTTAGTATGCAGGTAGCTGACACCCTGGATTAACATATATTTTTCGTAGCTGGTAACACCGCGGGGCACAGCTAGTTTGAGAAATAAACTTGAAAAAGAATGGCGACAAAGTCGATAAAAAACTTCTCTTACCTGGAAAATAAATTCTAAAGAACTTCTACAAAACAGATTATTACACTTTCTCGATTAAAAACTTCAGAAAGTTAATGAATGGCTTTTGATTTAAGAAACGATTTCCTGATACACTCTTTGTTCGCCAGATAATTAATCCCAAGGGTTCCGTAAGTTGTTTTGGTAAACTCCTATTAATAGAGTTTATTCCTGTGAAGGGTGTTTGTGAAGTTACCAAAAGGATTTTTTTTCGCAAATGTTTGATAAAAAAATCTTGTTTACCTATAGATTAAAAAAAACAACATCAGTGGCATACGGAGCTAGATATAATAGGGATATTTTGGTATTTAAGGTTTAAAAAATATTAGTCGGTTACCGTAAAAGTAGACTTGTAAAACAATTGCTTCATCAAAATTTAGTTGAAATCACGTTAATTCTACTTTTTTAACGTGTCTTATATGTGACTTTTGGTGCCATTTTAGCATGTTGCCCATGCTAAGCTTGAATCTAAATTGATAAAGGAAATTTGAAAAATGATGGACACGAGCGGGATTCGAACCCGCGACCTTCGCCGATCCGTGGCGCTGCTCTAACCAACTGAGCCACCGTGTCGCTGCTCGCATCCATCGAATTTCAAGTTCCCTTTTAGTATTTACGTCTTAAGGGTGACGTCAGGTATTATCTGTTGGAATCTATGATTACCAACTCAGTGTTATACCTTTACAGCTATAAATCACTGAAACGATAATACCAACCCAAATTTATATGACTTTTGGTGCCTTTTTAGCATGTTGCCCATGCTAAGCTTGAATCTAAATTGATAAAGGAAATTTGAAAAATGATGGACACGAGCGGGATTCGAACCCGCGACCTTCGCCGATCCGTGGCGCTGCTCTAACCAACTGAGCCACCGTGTCGCTGCTCGCATCCATCGAATTTCAAGTTCCCTTTTAGTATTTACGTCTTAAGGGTGACGTCAGGTATTATCTGTTGGAATCTATGATTACCAACTCAGTGTTATACCTTTACAGCTATAAATCACTGAAACGATAATACCAACCCAAATTTATATGACTTTTGGTGCCATTTTAGCATGTTGCCCATGCTAAGCTTGAATCTAAATTGATAAAGGAAATTTGAAAAATGATGGACACGAGCGGGATTCGAACCCGCGACCTTCGCCGATCCGTGGCGCTGCTCTAACCAACTGAGCCACCGTGTCGCTGCTCGCATCCATCGAATTTCAAGTTCCCTTTTAGTATTTACGTCTTAAGGGTGACGTCAGGTATTATCTGTTGGAATCTATGATTACCAACTCAGTGTTATACCTTTACAGCTATAAATCACTGAAACGATAATACCAACCCAAATTTATATGACTTTTGGTGCCATTTTAGCATGTTGCCCATGCTAAGCTTGAATCTAAATTGATAAAGGAAATTTGAAAAATGATGGACACGAGCGGGATTCGAACCCGCGACCTTCGCCGATCCGTGGCGCTGCTCTAACCAACTGAGCCACCGTGTCGCTGCTCGCATCCATCGAATTTCAAGTTCCCTTTTAGTATTTACGTCTTAAGGGTGACGTCAGGTATTATCTGTTGGAATCTATGATTACCAACTCAGTGTTATACCTTTACAGCTATAAATCACTGAAACGATAATACCAACCCAAATTTATATGACTTTTGGTGCCATTTTAGCATGTTGCCCATGCTAAGCTTGAATCTAAATTGATAAAGGAAATTTGAAAAATGATGGACACGAGCGGGATTCGAACCCGCGACCTTCGCCGATCCGTGGCGCTGCTCTAACCAACTGAGCCACCGTGTCGCTGCTCGCATCCATCGAATTTCAAGTTCCCTTTTAGTATTTACGTCTTAAGGGTGACGTCAGGTATTATCTGTTGGAATCTATGATTACCAACTCAGTGTTATACCTAAATTTCAAATTTCCTTTATCAATTTAGATTCAAGCTTAGCATGGGCAACATGCTAAAATGGCACCAAAAGTCATATAAATTTGGGTTGGTATTATCGTTTCAGTGATTTATAGCTGTAAAGGTATAACACTGAGTTGGTAATCATAGATTCCAACAGATAATACCTGACGTCACCCTTAAGACGTAAATACTAAAAGGGAACTTGAAATTCGATGGATGCGAGCAGCGACACGGTGGCTCAGTTGGTTAGAGCAGCGCCACGGATCGGCGAAGGTCGCGGGTTCGAATCCCGCTCGTGTCCATCATTTTTCAAATTTCCTTTATCAATTTAGTGTCTTATATGTATTATAATTTCAATCAATCATATTTTTTTTTTTAAAGGTCCCCCATACTATGAAATTATCTTGTATCGTGGGTGCGTTTCACAAACATGAAATAGCACAAGCACAAACACCCAGACTCGGGACGAAATCTGCGGATCGCACAAATTTATGTCCCGTGTGGGAATCAAACCCGCAACCCTTAGCGCAGCAGTCCAATCGCTTAGCCACTGCGCTAATCAGGTTGTAATAATAATGATTGATTTTACATAATTTTAGTAAAAATTCTAAATCTAACATTTACTGAATAAACATTATTGTTTATATTGCATTCATTTCGGACGAACATTTAAAAAAATTACAGTCACAGCTAAAATAAACACAGTTGACAGTTGTAGTCCCATTCTGTTTGAGCATAGACAATTACGTTTATATTGGAGTGTCCATAAAAATGAAGCGACGCAGCTCGCCCTATATCGGACGAATCGATTTCACGTCACAACCAACCGTGGCAGAACCCACTACGATATGATTCGTGTTAGACGATTATTTTTTCATTTTATTCACTCAAGTGCCGGATATTAATCCTTGCCGTTTATTCATTGCGTTTTTTTGTCTTGACGCTGAAGAGAATGGTCTTTATTTGTGGTTCTTTGTTATGGTTCTGTAGTATGACCATGACGCTTGTTTTTTTTTAGGAGTGGACAGAGGTGTTTGTTGTAGTTTTTACAAATCAGAGAATCCATCAACAATTGAAGCCATAGAGTGATAGGCGAGTTTTTAGCCACCTATCGGATCTTCTTCTTCTTTGTATTAGCATGAGCCAATATCCACATGGAATAGGTCATGCCGTGATGTAGAGATTGGTCAGCCAACAAAGATGGTAGCGAGGTTGACCGTCCAGGGTGCGCCGGACGTACTTAAGTATCGTCACTCGAGTTATATACAAATGTTTTCATGTTATTTAGAGTAACTAAGAATGTTAATTTAAAAAGACTATTTTGACCACGCAAGATTTTTTTTTCAAATTAACTTTTTGACGTATTCTAAAATACATATTACGTTTGTAAAAATGATAATAAGTTATTTATTTCTCTTACAATGGATTAGAAACACAACCAGATACATAAGTATCTGGTTTGGAATCTATAACTTACTGAGTAGCAGTAAAAATGGCAGTTTTTTAAATAGCCGTATTAGGGATTTAGTTTCCTACAACTGGGCAAATAAAAATAATAATGGAGGCAGACACAATAACTAATTCACGAAACATACCAACACAATAGACCAAGTAATTTTAGTACCCATTTTTCTCAATAGTCCTGCACCTTCTGGGGACTTTTCATGGCTGTTCTTTTATAGAGCAGTTGTGTGTTGTCCCTAGTTGGTGTTACATTACCTTTCACATTAAAGTTCTCAATGGGCCTCTGAGTGTTGGACCGGGGACCTCACGTAAGCCTTTTAAAAGACCGGGTATCTTCCACATGGTTGATAGCTCGAGCAAAAACATGAGATACAAAATAATAATAATAAAATTCTTTATTCGGATTATTGAGATCCATAACAATAAGCATACAAAGAAAATACATAAAACATAGCAAAGATAAAAACAACAATAATATTCTATAGTTAACAATGACTTGGTCTTTTGGCCTCTCCTCTAAGCATAAAAATAGCCTTACAGTGTCATTGTATATACGCGTTTTAAACTCATATTTTTATTCAAAATACCACTTGCAAAGGAGAATATATGACACATTGTATGTACATTCCTGCCTATAGTCCATAGCTCACAAGCGTAATAGCGTTATTCTTTCATTTGAGCCTCTCAGGAGCCGGATATTAAACGTCGACGTTTGCTGCTTTGTATGTTTTAATTATCAACGAAAACGACTGTCATTTGATACTGTGAGTTTTTGGAAATGCGAGAAAGCTGGGACTTGTTTACAAATATCACACTCTAACTTTGTTCTGACTGTCATGTTATATCTTTGCTCATTAAAGTAGATTAAATAACGCTATTAGTACTGTATAGACAAGTATATTAAAAATAAACTACAAGATTTCATTGAATACTAGCTACTGTTCGCGACTTTGTTCGCAGTATTTTACCGCTTCCTTTTCGAGATTAAAATAGCCTATGTTAATCATTATGGATTATTGCTTAATTAAATGAAATTAATTTATTAAGATAAGGATAACGAACAGCAGTCTATTAAATATTGTAACATAGTTAGCGGCTTATCAGTAAAATTAACAAATACACTACTCACAACGTTATCCACAGTACAATTACAATACAGAAGAACTAGCTGTTAAAGAATGAAATTAATTATGATAGGTTTATTAAATTTAATCATTATATTATTTTAAACCTGCCAAGAAAATCTTATTCCCTAAGCGTTAATAAAAAAAACCAAGCAAGTAATCTATCAAGATGTATAATTTAATAAAGAGACGTTGTGTATTATGATATATGAGAACTATGTGGGGCTCGTAGCTATCCGGCTACCCGGCAGATCAGTCGATCTGCGAGGTTAAGCCGTGCTCGCCGCGGTCAGTCTTGTGATGGGTGACCGTTTTCACATGTCGAGACCCCACCGTGCTTCGGAAGGCACGTAAAGCTGTTGGTCCTGCGCCTGATCTCTCTCTGGTCGTGTCGGTCTACCGTCCCATCGGATTATGAGAGTGAGGGAATAGGGAGTGCACCTGTGTCTGCGCGCATACTTGTGCACTATAATATCTCCTGCGCAGATGGCTAGTCTCAGCTGAGACAGGCCGCCGTGACCGAAATTCGGTCTGGAGGACATTATTATTATATGAGAACAAAATATTATTATTAATTAATTATAATATAAGATAAAAATACACTAGAATAGAATATTAAAAACATCTGCCAACCTCCTCAAAAAGGTCCGACGTCAAAAAAATGAATACTCAGATTAATTTACTGCCAAAACCTACAACAAAACATTCACACCTCTAACAGAAGTGCCATCAACTCGATTATTTTAATCTTCCATTAAAAACCATTGTACTGATTTAACTTACACAACAATAACGCAAAAGCGAGCTTATCTCAAAGACTCTAAGTCCAGTCAGAAAAAACCCGGCATTCAGTCTTCAAATAAAAGAATACGCGGGAATAGATAAAAAATCGACGATACGAGATGCTGGAATGATGAATACTGGATATGGCAGATGTTGGATTTATAGTTTGTCTTGTGCTACTGCCACTGCTGGATATTAATCTCTTATATTATCCAAAATGTGCTGATGACATAATTATTAGACTAGAATGAGGTGACGTTTCGGTAAGACATTAAACTGAATGCTAACATGAGGAAGAATCATCACATGTATGTACGTCTAGACTCGTATCTTAAATACCTGTAGAATTGTAGATGACACAAACATTTATCATTCTAGTGGCTCTACGTAAAAGTTAAATTTCAAAGTCACCGTGTGACTCGAACGAATTAGGACTTTTTTTTTTCATTAACGAAAAAGGAATCTAAAGGCTTTGTAACTAAGTACTGATTCATTTAGAAGATCTAAACTATCTTAATGAAGAAATCATTATACTAGTAGCTGTTGTAAAAATCTCCAAATTAAATGTTGCATAGGAATCAAGAGAGTATTTTTTTGGAACACGGGAAAGAACCACAGCTGATAATTACATTAACCCTCTCCCTGTCCAGTGAATCACATAATAATTATGATACATAATCATCATCATCAGCCTATCTCTGTCCACATAATATGGCCATTGTTTAACTATTGTGTCTACCGTCTGACAGGCAAGCTGTTAAAACGCCAGAAGCAAAGGCATAATCGATTTTCAGTCATTGCGGTGGAAATTTGGCTCTCAATTCCGTGGTCGCTGGTTCGAACTGTGTGACAGACGGTGACGACTATCGTTGTTCCATGATTGACGATCAGCGTCGCAAATCACTTGCCGGTTTAGGGTTGTTAACGATTTATTGCGATGACATCGTAGTAGGGGGTAACATGGATTAGTAGTTAGTTTATGGTCATGCATCAGTTACTTTTGAGCTTGATGTTTATATTTTGTCATCGTTGATCGTGTTTTTGATGGATTACATAATTTTGGAGACACGTTGATTATTTAAAGGTGTAGCTTTCTAATTTGTCCTGTTTAAAAAAAATATCAGATGCATTGTGCATCTGAAGCACATGGGACACAGGAAAAATAACTATGTAAGTATCACCCAATTATTTGTACCGAGAGGGGATCGAACCCGCAACCTTTAGCGATGCAGCCCAACCACTTGAAAGCATTTGAGTCAAAACACTTTTAAGTAAAATCAACCTCATAAATACATACCTATAAAAATGAACTCGAAAAGACTTTCCACATTTAACAATTCCAAGGAAACAACAATACTAGCCGTTGCGATGGCCCATTGTCACGGACAAGCAAGATGGCTGCCGCTTTTTATTTAGCCGCAAAACCCGAGAATACGGAGTTCCCGCGGTATTATTGTGTATTGGGGCTCAAGTGCGTGCAGAAAACACTATTAGGCGATGGAAAACTATCCGAGGCTTCGTTGAAGTGTTTGTGGAGTATCGGGAAATGATATCGAAGTGGAATTCAAAAGTCACTTAGATGTAATTAATATTTATAGTGGTATTTAGTTGGGGTTTAATACAGAGACACTTTTTAAAAGCGACTGCCTCGTTGGTCTAGTGGTCGCTAAGCGCGACTGCTGAGCAAGAGGTCCTGGGTTCAAATCCCGGGTCGGGCAAAGTGTTACTGAGTTTTCCATTAGGTAATTCTCAGTAGCAGCACGGAGTCTGGATCTGTGCCCGGTTGATGGCAATAGGCTCGCCCCCTACTACATTGGGACTTACAACATAACTGGCGAAATGTGGGTGCACTATATGTTCACCTCTGCCTACCCCTTCGGGGAATACAGGCGTGATGTTATGTTATGTTAACTTTTTAAAAGCCTGTAATTTTTTCACTGTTAAGCTGCGTCCTGTTCTTTTGCATTGGGCTATCATCTTTATCAATCATCATACTGATTCTGTCTCTCAAAATTCTTTACATTTTCTTAGTGTTAAGTTAGTGAAAAAGGGCTTAAAAATATTGTTATATACATTTTTATTTAACATGTAAAATTGCGTGCCTGTTGTTATATTTTAAGGATCGGAACAAAAAACACTAAAACCTCGTGTTATATAATGGCCAGTGTATTGACCAAATTGACAGTTCTTGCAAAATCAGTACAATAAGAAACAGTACAGATAAGAAATCTAAATTATACTGTACTATGACTTGTATAAATTACTTACCCAAAGCGTCAATACGCTCATTTATATACCATATACTTAAAAATAATTCTAGGTCCAAAGAAATGGAGAGCGAATTCCGCTTGGCCTTTCCTATTTTCATTTTCCTTTATCCAAAAATTCCTACCAATTCCGGCCGGGGACGAAACCGGACACACTGAGAATTTCCATTTTCCTGAGCATTTGATACGATGAGTTTTTTTAGGCTATGGGTAGGGTAAAACCCTGGATTTTGTAAACATTGTTTAAACAAATTGTCTTCTTTGGCAGTATATAAGGTCGAGTGGGATTGACCTTTCGGAATTAGGATGGCGTGATGTTATTAAGGGGTTTCTTGAACATTATTTTGCTTAAAAAATACATGTAAGAGAAAAATGTTTTTAGTGATACGAAGTGTGTTTGTTTCAGGTTGCTACCATTATTTTGAAAAAGTTTTACGATTTGTAATTTTTTATGAACCGTAATCTAGGCCGGAGGTCCTAAAAGTTTAGCACGGCCATTGTAAGACTCCCCGTGATAATCATGAAGCAAGGAAAAAACCTTTTGTTGTAGGTACAATAAAAACAAAAATCTTTTAAACTGGTAATCTTTTGCACCGGTACCGAAGATCGTAACCATCAAAGCCACTGTAAATTAAAAACTGTATGTGTTATATTATTTATACCTGTGTTTGTGGTTGTGGGTTGTGGTTATCTAACTGGAAACAGCTGAGTACCAGTATTCTAAAGTGACTGTTTATCTGAGCTCCACAGCCCAGTTAATAGATTATATGATATTCCTTAGTGGAATATTAAATAGTAGGGTTTAAGTTTCTTTTACTCCCTAATACATCATCACCAGCTGAAAGACGTCCACTGTTTAACAAAGGCTGCCCTTTGAACGCCACAATAATAATAATAATAATTAACGATAACATAGTCTTCGCCTTCTCACGCTTGACTACGGTCCGCGTGATAAGGATTTAACCCCTTCAGTAAGGGAGAAAAATGGTCAAAAAACATAATAATAATATCTAATAATTGTTCTCGTCTTGCTAACGGTGAATACTTACACAGACATAACCAAGTAGCCAGGATTATCCACCAGCAACTTGCTTTGAAATACAAACTGGTGGATTCTGAGATGCCATACTACAGGTATGTCCTCGACCCAGTTCTTGAAAATGATCATATCACATTGTACTGGGATCGATCTATCATCACTGACAGGACTATTGTTGCCAATAAGCCTGATATAGTGGTGATAGATCGATTAGAACGCCGCGCAATGATTGTTGATATCACGATCCCCCATGACGAGAATCTCGTGAAAGCTGAAAGAGATAAGCAAATTAAATATCTTGATCTGGCGCACGAGGTTGTCGACATGTGGGGATCGTGATATCAACAATCATTGCGCGGCGTTCTAATCGATCTATTCAGCGTGGACTCAGCAATCATTGTACCGATAGTCGTTTCGGCCAATGGTCTCATGGCCAAGAGTCTCGACCAACACCTGAAGAGGCTCACGTTAGGCAGTTGGGTCAAGGGCTTGATGCAAAAAGCGGTACTCCTTGACACGGCACGCATTGTGAGGAGGTTCCTCTCTCTGGAGCCCTAACCACCGGTAGCTTGGACCCTGTTCCCGCTGCTGGTTGGGCCCTATTTTTTTTATTTTTAAATATTGTATTTTTATATAGATATTTAAAAATGTAATTTATAAGAAAATAATTTAAATAAAGGAAATAATAATTAATAATATATATTCTTTTATATTTTGAAATATTGTATTTTTATATAGATATATAAAAATGTAATTTATAAGAAATAAAATTTAAATAAAGGAAATAATATCTTGGGACAGCTTACACACGGTCATCTGATCCCAAACTAGGCAGAGCCTGTATTATGACATCCAAACAACTGATATTTCTGAATACATACATCATCATCATCAGCCAAAAAACGTCCACTGTTGAACATAGGCCTCCCCGTTTAAGCAGGGGGGGGGGTTGCCATAATCCCCACGCTTGGCAAGCGGCTTGGGGATCGCAGTATTGATGGTCAAGTTACAGAAGACGCTGCTGCCCATCTTCTGGATTTTCCCTTAGTCGCCTCTTACGACACCCACGGGAGGAAAGGGGGTGGTCAATTCTAGGCCGGATACCACACGGCCACAACTAATACATACATAATAAAGATAAATTACACGCAGACACAGGACAAAAAATTAAGCTCATATTGCTCATCACACGAAGATTTGTCCAGGGTTGAAATCGATCCCAATAAACGACAACTTGCCATTTGCATCCTCTGGTTGCCCGAAACTCTAACTCCGTAAATAGAGAGTGTATATCCCCACTCCATTATACCATCCTACTATTGATCCCAACTACTTAAGAAACACTAACTTCGTAACACATTCCAGTGAATGTTCTTTTTGAACGTTCGTATGAGTTTCGCGAGTCCATTTGAGTCCATTACAGAGGCTGGATGCCATCAAATGAAATGTAATCGTTCTCTTGATCGTTCCTTTGTCTTCGCTTACTGCTGAAGCCGCTAAATAGTTTGCCGTAGGTAATGGTTAGTTGGATGTTAAAAATAGTTTTGACTTTATTATTTTGTTAGAATCAGCTTATTATTGTTCCTTTATAGGTTTATTAAAGCTCATAGATACATGCGTCGTCTTTAAAAGGGTAGGCAGTGGTGGTCTGTTTTAGCATAAGCTATAAAAACGCTATTCGCCGCTTGTCATGTTAGCTTATGAGGTTTTGTCGTTAGAAGTGTCGTTAATAACATTTAGTTACAATTTAGGTTACGTTATTTTTCCTCTTTGGTACCCTTCATAGAGGCTACAATTGAAACCATTGAACTAGCCACTATCCGGTCAAAGTGGGGTACAATTGGGTAGTTGAACGCGAAGTAGATAAGCGTGAACAACCGTAGAGAAAGGCAACTAGTCCAATCAACACAACTGCGTACAGGCACATTATAATTTGGACGCTTATAATTAAATAAATAAATAAAAATAATTAAACACAAAAGTTCCTCTGCCTCGTTGGTCTAGTGATTGCTAAGCGCGACTACTAAACACGAGGTCCTGGGTTCAAATCTCGGGTCGGGCGAAGTGTTACTGGGTTTTTCTATTAGGTAATTCCCAGTAGCTGCACGGAGTCTGAAATTGTGCCCGGTTGATGCCAATAGGCTCGCCCCCTATTACATTGGGACCCTATAACATAACTGGCAATATGTGGGTGTATTATACACCACAGCCTATCCCTTCGGGGAATAAAGGCGTGATGTTATGTAATTTACAAAAGTACGGAGAGGCTTATTTCGAAGTTTCTATTAATTATTCCGTCAGAATGACATTTCAAATGACATGTTCATATAAAATGACATAAAACATTATGAAAAAATATGCCTCGAATGGGTAATCAGATGAGATGTGCGTAGTAAGCTCAGTACTCACATTTTGCATTTTAAACTCCGGATAAACTATGGATATAAACGTATAAAAAAAAAGACTGTCCATCCAGAAATCGAATTCATCGAAAGATAAATGAGTACAGTATGTATTTCTTAGACTAGGTGTTCTGCATATTTTTTGTATAGTGACACCGTCAACTGTATTGTAATGTTTAGAGATTAATTGCGACGAGTGCGTTCGACTGCACTCAGACGATTATACACGATCGCTGCCGATCTATGCTGAATGGAGTTCGTTTTTGAGTCCATTTTTTACGGCGTAGGCGATAGTGTTCGGATACCTAGCCTTTTGGGCTACACTATTCACGTTACTGCCAAATTCATAGTTTTATTTGAAAGCAGGTGTAAAGGTACATATGTGGGCTTCACACCTGTATATAGACTGCCTCGTTGGTCTAGTGGTCGGTAAGCGCGACTGCTGAGCAAGAGGTCCTGGGTTCAAACTTGCCAACACTTTGCCCGGGTCGGGCAAAGTGTTACTGAGTTTTCCATTAGGTAATTCTCAGTAGCCGCACGGAGTCTGGATCTGTGCCAGATTGATGGCAATAGGCTCGCCCCCTATTAAATTGGGACGTACAACATAACTGGCGAAATGTGGGTGTAATACATGTACACCGCTGCCTACCCTTTCGGGGAATACAGGCGTGATATTATGTTATGTTATGTTACACCTGTATATTCTAGAGTGAACCGGGGCTTGGGCCGCGTCGATCAGTTGATTTACGAGGTTAAACCGTGCTTGCCGCGGTCTGTCTTGAGATGGGTAACCGTTTTCAAGTCGAGATCCCCCCGTGCTTCGGAAGGCACGTTAAACCGTTGGTCTTGCGCGTGATCTTTCCTGTTGTGTTGGTCTACCGTCCCATCGGACTATGAGAGTGAAAGAATAGGGAGTGCACCTGTGTTTGCGCGCATACTTTTGCACTATAATATATCCTGCGTAATTGGCTGGTTTCAGATGAGATAGGCCGCCATGACCGAAATTCGGTCAGGAGGATATTATATTCTAGGGTGGTATACACTAGTGAAAGTATATACACTCACGCTCTTTATCACATCAATATAACAAGTTTGTCAAGAAATATATATAAAATAAATTTAGATTATTATGATATTACATTAAATATAAGAAGATTCTTACCGACTTCCCTAACACTTAAATCGAATTAATTAATCATTTTGCCAATACCACTTTTATATTTATTTTTGCTATAGCCATTCAAATACCGACCCTATCCCAACACAATAAGGTTCACTGACTAATCTGTATCAGTTCACGTCATTGGTCATTGAACCACATAATTGCTTTGCAAAGTCAGTCAACGACGTCCAAGTTTCCAGAATGTTCGGCTAAGTTCGGTAAACTTCGACAAAGTTCGGAAAGTGACGAATCATGTCGGCGCACGAAAATGTTATCTTGGGACGTTTGGTAGGAAATGTTAAATTTTATCTTAGAATTATTTCTTGGCCTCGTCATTAGGTAAAGGTGGCGTTTTCTTTACAATGTCCTTATCAAATTCGGTGAAAAGTTATTCTAAAATGTCACCTTCAATTCGCCTATCTTTTTTTTGTATGCACCTTATAAGGAGTTTGACGCCCTGATTGGTGCAGTGGCTAAGCGATTGGACTGTTGCTCAAAGGGTTGCGGGTTCGATTACCGCACGGGGCAAACATTTGTGCGAACCGCAGAGGTTTGTTTTGAGTCTGGGTGTTTGTGTATGTGATATTTCATGTTTGTGAAACGCACCCACGATACAGGATTCACGTTTTATTTGTTAAAGAAAATAATTGTCGATGTGTATGTATATATTAAAAATTTAATGACGTAAAATATTTACCATGTCTTGTTAATACATAGTATATACTTATTTACTATATATTCCGGTTATACTCACGTGTTTATTCGGGAATGGCCGACTGGTTTCGAACTCGAACGGAGCCCTAATTCATGAGCTGGTTACGCGACAGAGTCGCGAGCCGAACCCTATCTATTCGGGCATTCCTGAATACACACGTGAGTATAACCGGAATATATATAGTAAATAATATGGATAACACTCACGAAAGTTATTACAGTAAAATTGTTTATACATACATTAATAATAATATCCTCCTGACCCGACGGCCTGTCTCAGCTGAGACTAGCCAACTACGCAGGAGATATTACAGTGCACAAGTATGCGCGCAGACACAGGTGCACTCCCTATTCCCTCACTCTCATAATCTTATGTGACGGTTGACCGACACGACCGGAGAGAGATCAGGCGCAGGACCAACGGTTTAACGTGCGTTCCGAAGCACGGATACTTAAATTGACATAGTATCGAAGCTGACTGTATTAATTGCACTGAATTATGTATAGTAAGATCTAACACGACATTGATGCATAACAGTATTTTTTGTTTGGCACCAGTTATATTTAACAAAATCCCCAAAGATATTAAAGAGTTCCCCATTTTAAAATTTAAAATCCAACTTATTACCAAGATTTCTGATAGCCAAGTGTTACTACAGCATATCAAAATTTTTGAATGACCATTTTTAGAAAATAATCAAAAATATATTGAAAAACTAATTATGTGTATGAGTGAACGAAAAATGTAATGTTGAATTAAAATTCAAATACTTTGTAGATAGGTACTACATATTATGTATCTTTATTAATGAGTTTGTTTATTTGTTGGTAAATTTTATTTTTTAAATTCAGGTGCTGTGCACCACCTATAATTTTTGTACGCCATTGATGGCAAAACATGTAGATACCAGATTTTACTGCATAACACCATGTACTTGTACATTTACTCATGTTTTCACTAAATAAAATATCTTTATCTTTATCTGATCTGAGATACCCGTGGAGGCTGTGTCAGCTCTCCATGAGGCAAAGCAGTAGCAACAACTTCCTCGTTTTCTTTTAATTATATACTTAGGTTAATTAAGCCCACCCCAACTTTCTCACCTTATTCTCTGGCCCCATAATTAATTAACCCTAGCGCATTTTTCTCAGCCTCCCCCTGCCAACCCCGAGCTCAGATGTTAGTTTTGCGGCCCATTAATCATATTCTCCTTATTGCATGTTGGTATAACTTTTTTTATTTCTACATTTTGCCTGCGTTTGAAAACCTTTTCGTGTTACGTTCAACGAGATTTAATGCTAGCTTATTAGTCGTTGGTAGTGGTCTATTTAGCGCCGCTTGACAAGTGTGGGGATTATTGCCCCCCCCCCTGCTAAAGGGGGGGTTAGTTCAACAGTGGACGTCTTCCGGCTAATGATGATGATGATGAGTGGTCTATTATATCCATAGCGCTTATTGACTATGGCCATCAGACATGAATACTGGAAAGTGCTAAAGACTTGGTAGTTTCCACTGCATACCTTTGGGTATTGATAATGACTCGCAATTTTTTTTCGTTTTAATAATGTTGTAAAAGTCATCTTAGTCATAAAATATTGGTGAAATGTGGCTTTACAAAATTATCTTTAACTGGCTGCGCCCCGCAGTGTCACCCACTATATTTTTCGGGATTAAAAGCCTATGTGTTAATCTAGGGTGTCAGCTACCTCCATACCAAATTTTATCAATATTAGTCCAGCCGTTTGAGCGTGAAGTAGTAAGAAACACACTCACACACAAACTTCCGCTTTTATAATATCAGTGAGATGTGATGTACGTAAAATGATTATAATAAATATAGGATAGTGTGGATACAAAACTAAAATTGTGTCTGATTAACCTTATGTCTAGAAAAAGTTATACCTGCGATAAAACAACTACCCTTAACATAGTTCATGCTTCTCTTTCTAGTTAGCCAACTCTCGAAAACACAGAAAGTACAGGAACTTTTAAAACTCACATCACCTGCGCATAATAAACTCGCACGGCGTGTCTCAGCTAAACCAAGTCAATTTAAAGTTTACACGGGCCAAAGTTTTGTCCTACCCCGTTACCATCAACTCTTAAAGCAGGACAGTTTAAAATGTGGAAGCGAGACAACGCTACGTGCAGTGTAATGCGGCGTCTCACTTCCACAATGTAAACTGTCCGGCTTAAGAGTTCATGGTAAGGGGGCTAGAATAGGTACCTTTCTTTCACGATATTTATGCAAAATTGCATGCAACCTGCAGATGCTCCCGTCGCGTCGAGGCGAAAACTACGTAACGACAAGAGTTCAGTTATACTAAAGTGTTGGTAGTTTTACTTTTACGGGAACACAATTGTGTTGCAATACGTTAATATCTGTTGGGAGAGAGTCAGGTGAATGGCAATCATTTCATGACCTATCTTAGGTACTATAACTACCTACTAAGCTATTATTTCCTAAATTGTAATTGACTGCCTCGCTGGTCTAGTTGTCGCTAAGCGCAACTGCTGAACACGAGGTCCTGTGTTCAAATACCAGTTGGACAAAGTGTTACTGGGTTTTTCTTATTAAATGATTCTTAGTAGCAGCACGGAGTCTAGATTTGTACCCGGCCGATGGCAATAGGCTCGCCCCCTATTACATTGGGACCTATAACATAATTGGCGAAATGTGGGTGTACGATACACCTCTGTCGACCCCTTTGAGGAAATTAAGGCGTGATGTTATGTATTTTTTATTTCCTAACACGCTACCATGATTTATAAGCAGATCTTTATTGATAAGTTTTTAGTTTAACTATCAACGAGTTACTAGACCATCTAGAACTAATCGAATCTAGAACATCTACTAGACCAACTAGAACTACTCGTTCGCATGTATTAAATATATACAGGAAATTTAATGAAAGAACCGTAATATCAAAACACTACTGCACTTCTTATTATTTTATGTTTGATCAACAACCTGGTGTCAGTGGCGTGCAGTGGGTGGTAGTGCGTGGAGTTTAAACCGCTTGTAGGCGTCTGACATGGCTTTACACACCGTTGAAAAATCTCTCAGGTGTGCCAGTTTCTTCACGATGTTTTCCTTCACCGTTTTTGGCAACTGATAACTAATTTAATAAAGTTATTAGTTAGCTTGAAAAAACACAATTTTAGAAATTGAATAGTTGCTATAGCCAGCCTTGGTGATGAGTTTCAAAGAAAGTAATTATATATTTATAATGAAAAATACATGCTCTTTCATACTACACGTTTTTTTTAATCGACACTGGATTCCTTATACATTTTTGGGCATTCTCCTTTAGGTCTTACAGTTGCAATCATAAGCCTCATATTAAGACCGTAAAACAGCACAGAGGTTGGTCTCCATCGAGGTTGCGTTAATATTTCATTTGGCACATTTGGAGCGCGTCTAAGTTAGTTGCACATAATGAGTTGTGAGCTTTCACGTCAAGCGGCCGGTTGTGCGCCCCGAGCTGCAGGGACACACTGGGAGCGACTATTAAATCAATTGGCGACCTGCTCCCTTACACAAGTGGCAAAACGCTTGACGAATAATGTCCTCCTGACCGAATTTCGCTCACGGCGGCCTGTCTCAGCTGAGACTAACCATCTGCGCAGGAGATATTATAGTGCACAAGTGTGCGCGCAGACACAGGTGCACTCCCTCATCTCATAGTCCGATGGGACGGTAGACCGACACGACCGGAGATCAGACTAACGGCTTAACGTGCCTTCCGAAGTACGGTGGGCCTCGACATGTGAAAACGGTCACCCATCACAAGACTGACCGCGGCGAGCACGGCTTAACCTCGCAGATCGACTGATCTGCCGGGTAGCCGCATAGCTATGAGCCCCACAAAAGAGGTGGCAGAGGTTCTTGACGAATAGATATCGTATAGAATGATAAATGTATGGGGATGACATAATGTTTCGACTATCGAAGACATACATATGTCATCCCCATCCATTTTTCATTCTATTCGATTTCTATTCGTCAAACGTTTTGCCACTTGTCTAAGGGGACTGATTGGCGCAGTGGCTAAGTGATTAGACTGCTGCGCTACAGGTTGTGGGTTCGATTACGGCAAAGCAAATTGAATTGCATTTACATTCCACTATCTTACGCGCAACATCAATAATCTTATTCTAGATATAGACATAATTTATTTATGAGCATAGGTAAAAACAAGATGACATTCTGCAAGCTTTTCTGAGCTTAAAGAATTTACCTAATTCGATCCTCATATTTTACACTCTACTCCCTCCGGCACCCGATCTATTATAAAAATATAAATTGTAAAATAGTATTTTATTTCCAGTTCCACTCACTATCAGCGGTGTATCAACTAATAACTCGCAAACCAAGAGAAGGTACTTAGGCACAAATACCCAGTGTGTCCCCACCTTTACACAGCAGTGCTTAATTGGAGTCGGCCCGACTTGTCTTGAAGTCTGCATCTATATTGCAGTTTTATAGCTCGCTGTATAAACCCGTTTTATTCCAAACAATTTATACTCTGTACGAGAGAATTATTTAGAACGCCCACGAACTTGAACTTGCAAAGCGTATTTGCATTTTCATTTTAAATGTATGCGATTGGTGTAGCTTAACGCTGAACTTTGGGAGAGTTTAAATACTGCTTGCAATAATGCCTGAATTGCTTAAGAGTTTTTGTGAGTCTGGAATTTGTGTTGTGTGTGGATTCTGGAGCGGGGAATTGGTTAACGTTTGGCGAACAGAAATGGAATATAATGATAAATGTATGGGGAATTGGGAATGACATGATGTTTCGGCTTTATCTTAGATTTATTAAATCTAAGGGCTATATGATTATAATCTATGACATTTGTCAATCCCGTCTATTTTTCATTCTACTCGACTTCAGCCCCCTTAGACAAGTGGCAAAACGCTTGACGAATAGAAATCGAAAAGAATGAAAAATGTATGGGGATGACATGTTTCGACTATGTTATCGATGACATATGTCATCCCCATACATTTTTCATTCTATTCGTCAAGCGTTTTGCCACTTGTCTAAGGGGGCTATTCCATAAACGCCATTTTCCATTTTGCCACTAGTCTAGAGCCTCTACGTGACAATTTTCATTGTAGTTCTATTAATATGCCTTCTTTTATTATATTGTAACGCCTGTAATTATCGCAAGAAGTGAATGAGCTAACTACACACACTTAGTCGCTGATTTTCACTTGGATAAATGCTACCACAAATTAATACATCTTTTAAGCGACTAAAACAAGGCACAACTCAAAGGGATTAAGTAATTATAATTATCAACATGATATTACCACTTTACGCCGGTATTACATCTGTCAAGAATTTAATATCAACATAAATACACTCGCTGGCACGGAATGTGGCCCAAACTTATTTATTATTACACTTTTATTATACGTATAATAATAACAGCCTATAACTGTCCCACTGCAGGGCAAAGGCCTCTTCTCGTATAGAGAAGGATTGAGCATTGATCACCACGCTAGCTCACTGCGGGTTGGCGATTTCAGATAATTTAATCCAGGTTTCCTTACGATGTTTTCCGTCACCGTTAGTCAGTGTTGTCTTAGAATATCTAAGAAAGTATTTATGACATTGAAAAAGTCACATTGATACTTGCCTAGGTTTGAACTTGCAACCTCGTGCATAGAAATCCGGTATGTCAACCACTAGGCCACCACGACTTATTATTTTACTGCATTTTATTTTACACCATATATTTATTATGGTATGTAATCTAATGGTTTATAATCAAACTTACGGTCATAGCATACATATCAACTCGGAAAGCGATCGTCGCCGTATCGCCTTTCGCCTCGCCGACAAACAAGAGTTAACCCGAGGCGAAGCGATTACGCTACGATTTCAATTAGTGTGCGTTACAGTAATTTCATACGAAGAACACTGCAGAGCTTGAGTTGATACGGTGACGTCTTTGGTGACTTTGCACTCCTTCATGTCTTTTAACACTACACCTTCCCATCTGGTTTTAAGTCTTCCCCTGGGTCTGCGACCGGAGATGGAAAGCTGTAGTGCCAAATAATATGTATACAAAGATTACAAATTATTTTTTTCTAAAAACTAGCGTTTTCTGGTTCCCCACACTTAAGTGAATAATTTAATAGAAAACATAAATAATAAATAAATAAAATAACTCGTTTTCTCGAATGCCAAAAAAAACATATGAAATTAGGGGCCACTTTCCGTGCCAGTGAGTGTAAAATATTGTAATGTGTTCCATAATACACAATGCTGATTATTAATAGCTAAATTATGTTAATAGTTGATTCACTCGTCGAGTACGACTGCTATTTGATGTATTATAATTAGACTTATAATCTAGTAATAATGTTCGGGATTAGGTTATAATGACGTCATTATATTCGTCATTTTATATTACTAAATGTTTATAGACTAGCTTTCTATTTTATTATAATTATCTACTGATTAGAATAATGTTTCCTTATCCATCTTTAATGGTCGTCATCAGATCACGAAAAAGTTTCTAATGTTTTCCTTTGTACCTAATATTCGCCACTTTCCATAATTCCCATGTAGGTGTATAGGGTGTGTCCCTATGTGTAGGAGAGACCATATAATTATTTTTTACACTTACCAACGTTGAGCTACAAAAAAAATGTGTAACCTACATGAAGGCATGATTAAAGAGCTTCGTAGCTACGTGGCCACCGCGCAGATCAGTCGATCTGCGAGGTTAGGCCGTGCTCGCTGCGATTAGTCTTGTGATGAGTGACCCTTTTCACATGTCGAGATCTCTCCATGCTTCAGAAGGCATGTTAAGCTGTCGGTTCTGTTCGGAGAGAGATCAGCATCTCTCTCCGGTCTACCGTCCCATAGGACTATGAGAGTGAGGGAACAGGGAGGTGCACCTATGTTTGCGCGCATATTTGTGCACTATAATATCTTCTGTGTAGTTGGCTAGTCTCAGATGAGATAGGCTGCCGTGACCGAAATTCGGTCAGGAAAACATAACAACCTACATATTTGTCCAATCTAGTCTGTACAGTACAGTCTGTGTCTGTAGTTCCTTTCTCGTAGTTCTAAACAAATGACAACCTGTACCACCTAACCGCACCATGTAGGGAGGAATTTCGGCTGACGATACAGTCACTAGCAATAGTATGTTAGCGATGTTTAAATAAAGTTAACAATAAAATATTTATGTGACTTTTGGTGTTATTTTAGCATTTTGCCCATGCTAAGCTTGAATATAAATTGATAAAGGAAATTTGAAAAATGATGGACACGAGCAGGACTTTATCCTCCGACCTTCGCCGTATCGTGAAAGGTATAACACTGAGTTGGCTATCATAGATTCCAACAGATAATACCTGACGTCACCCTTAAGACGTAAATATTAAAAGGGAACTTAAAATTCGATGAATGCGAGCAGTGACACAATGGCTCAGTTGGTTAGAGCAGCGCCACGGTACGGCGAAGGTCGCAGGCTCAAGTCCGGCTCGTGTCCATCATTTTTCAAATTTCCTTTATCAAATTATAATAAAATATTTTACAAAACACAATAGTGTAATTATGAAGTTCACAGTTATGGACACCAAGACACATCAAATGTTTTGCTCCTAGAAGTTTAAGAAATTCTGTAGTAAATGTGCTTATTCTTTATACCTGTATTTTCTTAATAGCTGCGCGGTGTCACCCGACACATTTTTCAGGATAAAAAGTATTATGTATGTGTGTGTAAAGAACTATGTATTAACCCAGAGTGTCAGCTACCTCCATGCCAAATTTAATCAAAACTGGTCCAGCCGTTTAAGCGTGAAGAAGTAACAAACATACAAACGCACTCACAAACTTTCGCGTTTATATTTATTAGTGTAATCACATTGTTGTCGACTGTACCTGAGTGTACCTGCGGCAGATGGGAGACACTTGACGGAGCTGTGTGGCGAATAGTGTGCTGAACGGTGCCTATTGCTACTGTAACAGGCTCTTGGCTAACCCTAATTGGCGGTCTTTGGTCGTTAGCGGTAACTTAATTTTCCAATATTCTAGGTTACTGTCTACTCCTGTATTATGTATGGAAAACGATTATCTTATCATAGTTTATAAAAAAAATATTTTCCACATCTTAAGGGATCTTTTATTGATCAAAAATAAAATTCTCTACCGTCATCAGGAAAGAGTCGTAAAAGTTACGGAGCCTGGTGTGGGTCTTATAAATGAAAGTAGGCTTACCACGTATGATTCAGAACTTATAATTATCGACCAAATTTGGTTGAATAAAGTTCTGATAATATAAAAAAACTCAACTTACACTTACGAACGACACATGCGTGATGATTGACATACCTACACTAGCTGCACCTCGCAGTGTCACCCGCTACATTTTTCGGGATAAATAGTAGGAAAATCCAGAGCGTCAGCTAATTCCATAGCTAATTTTATCAAGACTGCCTCGTTGGTCTAGTGGTCGCTAAGCGCGACTGCTGAGCAAGAGGTCCTGGGTTCAAATCCCGTGTCGGGCAAAGTGTTACTGAGTTTTCCATTAGGTAATTCTCAGTAGCAGCACGGAGTCTGAATTTGTGCCCGGTTGATGGCAATAGGCTCGCCCCCTATTACATTGGGACTTACAACATAACTGGCGAAATATGGGTGTACTACATGTACACCTCTGCCTACCCCTTCAGGGAATACAGGCGTGATGTTATGTATGTAATTTTATCAAAATTAGTGCAGCCGATTGAGCGTGAAGAAGTAACAAACAGACAAACAGACAAACTCACAAACTTTCGTCTTTATAATATTATGGTGATGATCATACGTTAATACGGTCAGTTATCATGTCTACCCTTAAGACAGGTCTTCTATAATATAATAATGTCCTCCTGACCGAATTTCGGTCACGGCGGCCTGTCTCAGCTGAGACTAGCCATCTGCGCAGGAGATATTATAGTGCACAAGTATGCGCGCAGACACAGGTGCACTTCCTATTCCCTCACTCTCATAATCCGATGGGACGGTAGACCGACACGAGCGGAGAGAGATCAGGCGCAGGACCAACGGCTTAACGTGCCTTCCGAAGCACGGTTCTATAATATAAGTGAACAGAAGTCCACATCTATGCGATTATCGATGTCCACATAAAACTTGGTCCAACACTCAAAGAACTACTTACAACGAAAGTTTGTTCACAGCTAAAAAAGCGCTTGTTATCCGTTTGTCACCTGACAGATTAAAGTTTTGTAGTGAGGTGTACAGAAAAGTTTGCACGCAAAAAATACGAAAGTTTTAATGAATTGTGATAATACATACCTAAATTGTTGACAGTATGTACAATAACCCACCTTACATACAACTATGTAAAAATATGATATATGTATTTTTTATTATTTTTTAAATCTCTCATTATATTATGATTATTAAAAACGTACTTAGTTATATAAATACAATATCTTAGATATTACTTATTAGAATAAGTTCTATAGATATAAGTTTATAATTCTTATGTTGTAAATAAGTAGGTTAACCCTGTTCCCATCTCCGCTTTTGCTGTGCCCGACAAGGTCCATAATGATCTGTAATATTGTAAGTCCACTTATGTACTATTATACAATGCAATAAAGTATTGAGTATAGTTGTGTGACGAGTTATTGATTGTTTTTTTCAGTTCTTGTAATTTTTTAAAATATAATTTAATAAACATGCTAAAATGGCACCAAAAGTCATATAAATATGCTGTAGATCATACATGTGTGCATAATTAACAGCTCGTATCATAAATAAAATTCATATAGCGCTGTTAGTTTTTCAGAAGCAATCTCTTACAGCACTTATGTAGTTTTTTTACAAAGGACTAACAAATATAACGCCTAAAAACCTAAAATTTCCTAACATTTTAAGTTCATAAACACACAAGAAAGACAAAAAGTGTATAGAATAGCTGCAATCGGGTAGCATCATCGCAACAAAAATAAACAAAACAGAATATATTTCACAAAATATAATAATGGAATGGCTCATACATTAAACTCGGCCATACAAAGATTGTATCTACCACCATAACGCCACGCTATTGACACTTTCTATTACTTCAAATAATAAAGTGCACGATAAAACAACACTGGGGCACTAACAAAATCGCTCCCTTAAGGGCAATGCTCCGAGATAAAGTAAAACATACCCAACACGTACTATCTTTTAGCTTTTTTATCTTTAGAACGACGAACTAAAGATAGACGGTCGTAATTTTATATTTAGAAAACCAATAAAAACTAAAGCGGTCATAATTTAAATTTGGAACCCCAACAAAAAGAAATCTAAATTTCAAATTAAGAACTCCGCAACTGAAGATTTCTTAATTTTAAATTCAAAGATCCAAGAATAATACGATCGAAAAAGGAACGAGCTGTAAAATAAGAATCATTAGTTGTACTATCGAACGTTACCCGCATCTAACATACTCGTAATTTACCTTAAATAGGTAGCAGTGTTAGAAGAATACGACTTAAAGTTAGAATTAAGCACTAATAGCCGTGTGGTATCCGGCCTAGAATTGACCACCCCCTTTCCTCCCGTGGGTGTCGTAACAGGCGACTAAGGGAAAATTCAGAAGATGGGCAGCAGCGCCTTCTGTAACTCCACCAGCAATCCTGCGATCCCCAAGCCGCTTGCCAAGCGTGGGGATTATGGCAAACCTCCCCCGCTTAAACGGGGAGGCCTATGTTCAACAGTGGACGTCTTTTGGCTGATCATGATGATGATGAGCCGAGTGGTATGACCGTAGGGCTGCCAAGTAAAATGTCGCAAGTTCAAACCCCGGCACGCATCAATGTCTTTTCGAATTCATGTGCGTATTATAAATTAGTTATCACTTGCTGAAAACGGTGAGGGAAAACATCGTGAGAAAACCGGCACACCTGAGAGATTTTTCAACGGTGTGTAAAGCCATGTCAGAGGCCTACAGGCGGTTTTAACTCTGACACCAGGTTGTTCATCAACCATACGATAAGAAAAAAGATAGGAAAAGATTGCCCCTTTACTAATGACTGCCTTAGTTCAGTTCAATGCCTAAATCTCTCAATTACCCAAAGGTTTGCTGAAGAGAACTCAATTCTGAGTTAAGCTCGCCTCTGTTCATCAAAATTAAATGTCATAATGCTATTATGTAATCATATGTTTTTTTTTTGTATACTATAAAGAATTAAGAATTAACATAACTTATCATCACGCTTGTATTCCCCGAAGGGGTAGGCAGAGGTGAACATATAGTACACCCACATTTCGCCAGTTATGTTGTAAGTCCCAATGTAATAGGGGGCGAGCCTATTGCCATCAACCGGGCACAAATCCAGACTCCGTGCTGCTACTGAGAATTACCTAATGGAAAACTCAGTAACACTTTTGCCCGACCCGGGATTTGAACCCAGGACCTCTTGCACAGCAGTCGCGCTTAGCAAATTACCAATTAAGAATTAATTAGACGTAATATTATTTGTAGAAATCTACCAGTCTAAACAAAGAAGTAGGTATTATTGTATCAGTGATTTATAGCTGTAAAGGTATAACACTGAGTTGGTAATCATAGATTCCAACAGATAATACCTGACGTCACCCTTAAGACGTATTTATACTAAAAAAGGGAACTTGAAATTCGATGGATGCGAGCAGCGACACGGTGGCTCAGTTGGTTAGAGCAGCACCACGGATCGGCGAAGGTCGCGGGTTCGAATCCCGCTCGTGTCCATCATTTTTCAAATTTCCTTTATCAATTTAGAAAGAAGTAGTTATTTCAACATTATTATAAACAACCCTTAGGTTGTCTTAAAATACATCCCGGGTTTTCTTAACAATTTAATTATTGGCGTTCCCTGGTGTAATCTTACATCTTGTCTGTGATTGCGTCTATCGTTTAAATTTGTTTATAAATTATTATAATGTTCTCATCAATCACAACTCCCTAGGCAGACTTATAAAAATAGTCTTAGAATTTGTTTTATTCTGTTAGTAATTATCTTTGTTGTTGTAATTAGTTAAAGTTTTAAAAATGTATTTTTGTAAGCTCATCATCGTTTTTTTTGTATAATTATATAATATTTGGATTTAAAATTGAATATCTTTCATTTCGTTTCTTTAATAATTTCTCTTTTTTGTAGGATAAATAAAATATAAATAATGGTTTGATTCGATTTAGATTGGTATACCTGCTTGATTGTATTACTTGTGGTTCGCGCTCACGTCCCTAGAGAAATTCTTAGTATGTGGTTACATTAAAAACATTCATCGTCATCATCAGCGTTTCTCCATCCACTGCTGGACATAGGCATCTCCTACGACACGCCACTGAGCTCGATCTTCGGCCTTCCGCGTCCAATATTTTACATACATTATTTTAAAGATAATTATCAGAATTAGTTACTCATTGTTTAATTATTCTTACAAACAAACAGACAACGTACGATGATAAATATATAACGTACGTTGTCTGTATATATTATCATTATTATGATCCGTAGAAGTTGTAATGTCAAACATAGCGTCAGTGTCATAACTCCTGTGTGTTTAAAACGAAATTTTTAATTCTTGCGTTATTCGACTTAAACACTTTAGTGAGAAAAGAAAGCTTTTTAAAAACATAGGTGGCCCGTGGTTCTACATTTTTATTTAAATACATTTTATTCTATCAAAAACAACTTTTTGTTGAAATTAAATATGGCGCAGTCGCGGGCATTAGCTAGTATATTTTAAAATACAAAATAATACCCTCAAATAGAACTTTGTTTTATTTCTATAATCCTTTTATAAAATAAATAATAGCATTATTTCAACTTTTGTTTCGAATCAACTCCGTACTACCGTAAACAATTTATAGAAACTCAAATTTGGGGCTTTCTAAGGTACCTTAGAGTGGAATAATTAAAAGCAGAATGGCGCAAGTGTCCAACTTGTCCGAAAGTTGGCTTGTTTTGAAATATCTCATCGAGGTCCAAACTATAAACAGAAGCGATTTTTTTATCATTTTATTTACGTTGTGTTACGGCTATTTAAAATCATCGTCACAATCAAATTTACTGTGTGTATATAGTATCACCAGAGTTGTGGACAACCGGTGGATGCAAATGGCATGATGTCGTTCATTGTGGCGTTCTAAGGAGAAGGCTTTTGTCTAGTAGTGGACGTCTTCTGGCTGATGATAATGATATAGTATCGCCTGTATTCCACGATAGGTTGAATTGAAAGACAGCATTATAGACTCATATAGGAGAGGCCTATGTCCAGCCATGGAAGGAGATAAAATGATGATAATAGCCTTATGCGAGAAGGCAAACATTGTTTTTTTTTTGGGTAGATATATCAGTCAATAATAGTCTATAGCAAAAAAGTACATGATTAATTGATTATGACACTAAAACTATCTAATTGGTACTTGTTTGGGTTCAAATCTATTTTGCGCAAATCTAAGGGACCTTATTACAACTAAAAACGCTTCAACTTCTCCCATGCACCACTTCCTCGTAATCTTCCTTCCTCCATTATAGCTTAAAAGCAAATGATAGTAGACCTCCCCCTCTTACGTATCTCGACTAAAATCCCAACGTTTTAACCTTTGCGGGGACATTCGAGGGTTCAAGATATGCTGGTAAATACAGTGATATTCCAGCATTGTTTGGTCGGGCTGATGTTTTTAGATACTGTAAGTTTTGTTGGGACTTTAGACTTTAAAGCCCGTGCCGTCAAAACGCGCTATTGTTTGGTGTAAGTTGGTTAGAGTACCTGAATAGCTAAGTCTGTTTTGTTGAAGTGTCGGACTAGTGATCAAGCGTACCTTGGGTTGCCAGCTCGATCTAACGCGGACGAGATAACTAAGTAAGGTATATAATAATTACTAAACATGGGCGAAAATAAGTGCAGCGTTTTCAGCATCTATTTTTTTTATGTAAGGCAAGTTATCAATTGTCACATGTAGTTATTTTGCATAATTATCAAATGTGAATTGCGTAAAACATGAATACGAATCTAAAAAACTTCACTGAAGATTCACCTGCGATTGATGCAGGTCAGAGGTGTAATTTTAAGTGTGATTTGTTTATAATTCGTCCTACATTCTTCCGAAATCTGACATTACAATATATTTAACATTTTTGGTAGAATTGGTAGACTCTTTATGTAGTCAATCGACTTTATTTACAACTTGTAAGGCACCAATGTCATTGGCTTATTATAAGATGCTAATGTATACCACGTGGCTTCCCTACGGCCCTTTTCCTTAATTTATAAGTTTCTTTATTATCCAGTTAACGATGTCGTTTTTCATGCGGTCTCGTTATGGGACATTAAGATCCAAGACCCCACATATATACTCAGTTATCTCACTATGGGGAAGGAATAGCGCTAATGGAGGTAATGGGTTGTTACACGCAGTTATCTGCTATCGGGAATGTGCGCTATTTTTGGTGGAACCATGTGATTATTTGGTATTGGTTTTTCTCTTTGTATATTAAACTCTTTCACTTTATCTTTGTCAGTACAGGGGTCGCAAACCGGGATCCCGGATACCGGAATATTGGGTCAAAATACCGGACAAAAAACGAGATTTTTGGTATTTTTGCGACCCCTAGTCAGTAAATAACTATTTTGTTTGGACTGTCTGACGAATTATACTGCAAACGATCTGGTGGCCTACTCTCGAATTTAATTTCAATTCTAATACAAGGCCAAAGCAAAATGAATATTGATTTAAAAAACAAATTGAACCAGTATTATTGAAAAAAATGCTGTCAGTCTTTTGACCTCAGTTAGTTCCAATGGACACATAATATTAAAAATTTGGCGCCAGTGTTAAGATTAAGAGTACGAAATTCTAATGCGATTTGGTCGAAATTAAATTGGAGTGTTAGCCCACTAATCGTTTGCACTATAATTCTTGTTAATGTTTTTGTAACCAATACGATAATGAACATTTTCGTGGAGAAGACACAGTTCATAATTATCTTGTCGTAATCATTTACCTCGAACATTACCCTGGGGAAAAAAGAGATGTAACTTTTTCCCAAAACTACACACACTCAACACTACAACCAGACCCAACTCATGATGCGTGTAATCAAATATCCTGCTAAGTAATTACATGTATTGTATGTGTGTATATACTGTCTATCCTCCCTAAATACATTATAATAGCATAGCTTATATACTCTCTTCAGCAGACAGGTAGAGAAATCCAATCTAAAATGGCGTAACTTATTGCCACTTTATGATAATCGCCATACTTTTCAAACGAGTCGTGTCATTAAGAGTCCAATACAATTGTCTTAAAAAAAATCGTCGTTCCACACTAGCAATTTCTCCTGTATCTTGGGTGCGTTTTAAAAACTTGAAACATAACATACTCAAACAATTTGACTCGGTACAACAAACATCTGCTGATCACACACATTTTTGTCCCTTGCGGTCCCCAGCAGTCTTATCGCTTAGGCACTGCGCCAATCAGATCGTCATTTATTCCATCAATACGCATATTTTGCGTAAAAAATCTATCTCTATTTTTATCTTAAATACATTGTTATACAATTAGCTTTAAATAGCAAGGCATGTTGAACATAATGCATAGCTCTCTCGATGGTATGACGTCACAATGCGAGAACCGCGTCTCCAGCGTCGAGCTACCCTAAACTATTCTAACGCCTCTCCGGGAATTTTGATACAATCCTCGCTTAATGAGTTTGTAATCTTATTGTTTTGTGTTTGGAAAATGGACTTACATAGCGTCGCTCGTGTACCTACGAATCTAATTATTTTTAGAGGTAGGTATGTTCTATATGTGCTGAAGTAGCATTTATTTTGGCCTTCTCACGTACATATATTACATAAGTTATCATTATTACATGTTATTACAACATATGTCTGTGATGTGGGTGATGTCTGTGATTACAAATCGTTGCAAGGCATGTCTGTGTATTACCATGTCTGTTCTTCAAGGGGTTAGGAAAACGTGTGTTATTACAAATCCACACTGGTTTCCTAATTTACCGTTGAAGAAAAAAAAATCTTGAAGTGAAGTTAACTGATGTATGGTTTGTCATTAATATACCCAGCTGAAGTGTGACGTCATGGGTAGGTGAATACGCAATATACGGATAGTTTATTTTTCCATTAATCTTCTATAATATGTTTTGATATGAAATCTATAAACCCACGGTATGTTTTGTAAAACGTGAACATCCCTACACCTAAATGAACTGTTTCGTACTCTACATAATACGCTTACGTCATTACTTTACTTTTCCAGATTCCTCTGGTTTTTATACCGAAAGAGAATGGAAGCATTTTATTATATCGCTGTATTTTTAGCGAAGGCAAAAATACTCTGACAGTTCTTTATTTTTGAAACTATTCTTATATAAGAGAACGGTTGTGGGTTTTGGGCTGATGTCCCTTTTTTAATATCGTCATGTACCTATCTATAATCCAGTTTGATTGGAATCACAGCTAATAAAAGACTAACAGTACTATAGGACGCAGCGTGTGCAGGCCTCCCACCAGGTGCACTGACGATATCGTCAGAGTTGCGGGCAACCGGTGGATGCAAACGGCAACTTGTCGTTCATAGTGGCGTTCTAAGGAGGAGGCCTTTGTCCAGCAGTGGACGTCTTCCGGCTGATGATGATAGTACTCATCATCAGCCGGAAGACCCTCTTAATTTTTTTGAAGTCCATTTACTTTTAAACGAACGCATCAAAATATTACAAATAAGAAATTAACTGTAGTTTTTATTATTAACGCCAAGATCTTTTCTGAATTTTGATTGCATTACATAGAAGTTTCATACACTCAAATACCAAAATGCTTTAGATATAAATACTATCTATACATCATTCCCGGACGAAACTCTTTTATTTTCTTTTCCTTGTCGCAATATGATTTGGTATTCTTGTTTGCGACGCACCTCGATTGGTCGTAATGATTTTATTGGCACCATTTGATATTGTAATGGCATTACGATTGGTTAGGAGCGTCTCAAATTTAAGATTTATTGCTAAGTTATCGTTTGATGGCTGGTGACGCCTGCTTGAAATTTAAAAATTAGTTTCTCACTCCTGTCTATTTTAGTTTGATGCTTTACTTCAGTTTTCTATTTAAAGGAATTGAATTTTTTACTTATGGTCTTACATTATGCAGCTGAATCCTATAAATTCTGAATTCTGAGCTGAAAAGTTACTAATTGTAGTACGATGGAATTGACATAGTCACAAATGTGTGCTTAAATCCCTAAATAAAAATAGAAAAAAAGGGTAATAATACAGCTAACCCTGTATCTCTCCTTCTTGTTTGCCCTAGCCATCTATCTAATATGGTGTGGGCTGGTCAGCTTCCTTAAGTCCCCTTCTCCTACATTGTGCTCTTAGACTGCATTCAGAGTCCTGATGATACCTACTTTTTGATGTTCTGCACTACAATTTTTAATACAATATTTTATTTAGTACTACCTCTGGATTTTCGGCGGCGCTAAAAAGTTTTAGTGCTACGTTCCCGACGCAGTCAGGTAACCTTCTCTTCACTTGACCATACTATTGCAGCTTATCTCCATCCTCCTTTCCATGAACTCTTACAGCAGGACATTTTTGTCGTGAAAGCGAGACGCCGTTACGTGCAGTGAAGTTGTGGTATCTCGTTTCCACAGCGAAAATGGTCCTGCTTTAAGAGTTCATAGTAAGCTGGATGTTGCCAGTGATAATACAACATGTGTCTGGATGTACTTTAACGAACTTTAAACAGCATATTGTGTCGCCAAGACGAAAGAGAGGGATACTTCAATCGGAGCATAAAAACCTAATGCAGAAAAAAATATTCCATTAGCAAAAGGGGTTTAATGACCTTAAAGGACTGCGTACCCGTTGGACCTCCAAGTTTGGACCTCACTGACTATCATGACCCTTTGGACCTCCTTGTGCCGTTTCGACCTTAAAACTTGGATTTTGCCTATACTTTAGTGCCCATTGGACCCCCTATTAAACAACGTGTTCCGTTGGACCCATTTTTTTACATCTTCGTATGAAAAGCTAAAGTACAATCGTGCACAAAAGTGAGACACTTTATCAAAAATAAAACACGATGCAATAAATAAATCAATATGTTTATTCAAAGATATAAAAGCAACAACGTCAGCTTTATAGGTTCAGGGGTTTGGGCCCTGCGTTGGTGACTTAGTGAATGAGTCAGGACTTTGATTTTTATATGTATAGATAAAATCACCTATTCTAATTAGATCACGTATTTACCCGATTATAAATCTTTAAGTTGGTATATTCCTACAGGTTGTACCAGAAGGGTGTGGATAATTGTTAATATAAAATAATGTGTATTATAAGTAAAATAATGTATATAAATCACAGATCAAATATTAAAATCAGTTTTATCCTAAAGTTAACAGACTGAAGATATAAAAATAATAATTATTATATTATACATGGTTTAAGATCACAAATTCTAATTACAATTAAATAACAGTAATGCCATTACATGATCTTTATTTTTTTAAGCAATTAAAGTACCTATATTATTGAATACAAATCATATAAATGATTATAATCACAGTATATCATAGAATTTACTTACATTTTTGCAAGCAAAACCTAAATATGGCGGCTTTTCTCAAAATTAAAACGTTGTAGCCTGACATGTCAGTGTTACCTAATCTGACGACTCAATGTCGACGGTAATATTCATAATGTTGCAACATTAAGTTATTTTTTTTTAAATAAATTTGTAAATATAACTATATATTTTACATGTTTCTAAATCACTGTTCAGTGTTATTATCGTTTATTTTGTTCGTAAATATAAAATATTGTATATTTTTAGTAAAATAGAGTATATAAATCACAGATCAAATATTGAAATCAGTCTTATCCCAAAGTTCAGACAAAAGATATAAAAATAATAATAATAATGATTAACATGGTTTTAGATCACAAATTCTAATTACAATTAAATAACAATATTGCCATAAGGTGAGTTTACAAAAATAACATTACATAAATGTTAAAAAAAAAATAACATTAAATCACAGATCAATTTATAATCACAGTATGTCTTTAGAATTTACTTAGACTAAATTTGGACCTAAATTAACCTAAGTATGGAAGCTTAGTTAGCTTCCATACTTAGGTTTTACACATAAAAAATAACATCATCAATCTCAAGTCAAGCTCAAGTAACAGAATTTTCAAATAATTTTTTGGAAGGACATTAAGTATTGTTAAATGACAAACTTAAAATACATATGTAAGCAGCTTCTCTAAGCAATGACCTACATTAATATAATTGTTATCTAATTGCTCTAGAATATAAGCGATTTTTTCATCTTTTTCTATGTACTCTTTGCGCTTATTTAGTATTTGGTGTCCATTTTCTAGTTTTGCTATAGTTAAACTTGTCATTGATGCGTCTGTTTTAATTATGCTCAAAAATTGTAAAATATTTGGCTTTGTATTACCACACAACTTTTTATTAATACTCGAGTGCCATGCTTCCACGCTATTAGTTGTACGATGTCTTTCAGAGTTGAAACACCAGATTCTTCGCATGTCTTCTTTTTGCAGCCATTGTTTTGTAAAATAGTCATTAAATTTAACTAAATTTTCATTTTCTTCGGACCAGTCCTCCATAATATAAAACCAACCTTCATCTGTGGCTTGTTCTGGTAATAATGCTAAAGCGGCACATAAAGCAACATGTCGCTTACACGCGCGATTTTTTAAGATGTGCAGACTCTTTGCTTTTTTACTTAAAGCCTGAGTAAAATGAAAAAAACATCCCTTAATGTCCACTTCAGGAAAAACTGACTGAATAGCATTCATTTGCGCAGTTTCAAAATCTGTAGTAAATTTTTCTGGCTTCCAAGATGGATTTTGCGATAGTAATAATTGAAAAATAATTTGATAAGTTTCTTCTTTTTTATCAGTAACCAAAGCATATATCAATGGTTTAATATTTGTGCTTTTTTCGGTGCTACCGAGATCTCCGTGAATACTGTACATTTGTACAAACGGCGGTACTACGCATTTAAACGTCCCATCTGCAAAAAAATGTTTCACCGTTTTCAATTTTTCTCTTGCTTCTTTTGATGAAAATATTAAAATTCTTCGAGCACCTTCTTGATAGTCAGCCATTAAAAAGTCGTTGTATTTTACAGGAACTTTGACATCTGTAACTGTTTTTGGCTTAATATTATCGATGCCAAATTCTTTTCTGCGACTGTTATAGAGTCCATGCTTCACATTATTAAAATTAGGTATCCGGGTCAATAGGTTAAGACCTCTATCCTTCAACCGGTTAACGCCTTCATTATATATTGTTTGCAGAGGAAGAACTCCTTGTCCAGATTCAACTTTCCATGTACTTATTTCTTTCTTTATTTCATTGCCAGCGTGATCACGTACACAATTGTTACTGTGACTGACTTTGTTCATAATCGTATTTCCTTTAATTGTTATAGTGCCGCGACACTTCGATTTATATTTGCAATTCCACCGTGAGGACCCATTTTTATTATCTTTTTTTTATAGTACTGGTAACCATCATTTAGCAGAATCTCACCACCTCTTTTAGATGTCACGAAACAAAGTTCTTGTGTTTTATCTATATTATTATGTCGACTTGTTGAAGGGACTACTTCTATTTGAGACATTATTCATTAACAATGATTCTTCTTTAATCTGAAACAGGCCATTAAATATATTCGTTTTATTTAAGTTATTATTTTACACGAAATAAGTAGTGAGTAAATTTACCACAACATAAAAGACAACTAATTGAGTAAACTCAGCTATAAGAAAAAGAAAAAGAAATAAGAAATTAAAAATAAGAAAAACAATTGGACTAAAATCTATAACAATAATTAGGTAACTTATGAAGAGTGTCCATAAAACAAAGTTCCAAAGAAGACTAAAGTGTATTATTATGATTTTTTTTATTTTAATCATAACCAATGTTACTAATAATGACACATTTTGCACCGGCTAGTCGACGGTCGGCTGGAGTCGTGTGTGTATGAACAAATTAATTAATGTATAATAATTTGGTGGAATGCTAGCATGACTAATTTTACAAATTCACAGTATGGTAAGTAATAATTGTTCAATAATTAGCAGAGACAAATTAAATATAGAAATAATAGTGACAAAATTATCAGAAAAGAAAACCACGGAAGATTTGAAATATACATCCAAATAAAATCACTTAAACATGCAACAGATAAAGTAATTTAATACTTACCAGGTACTTAATTAAACGTTTCCTTGTTTTCTTATTACTTGTGATTATCACCTTTTACCACACGGAACTTTATTGCACAAATGCACACACGTCAACAACTTAAAGCTCCAACTAATTGTAATGTAATGCAAAATGTCACTGTTTTGTTTTTGCTGGCCTGCGATCCCTCTAATACTCACCCCGCACCATACCCCTTTGTCTACTCCCTGCGCCCCCGCGCGCCGAAGAGAGCGAGGAAAGGTCTAGCTTAGACGCGAGTTTGCCTTGCGTATGTCCAAAAAATGATAATGTTCGATTGTCTATTTTACTTATAAAACATATTACACTTTATATACATAAGTTTCATTGGTGTTTCTACATGAAGGTTACCAAAATAATAATAATAGTAATACCGTGTATTTGCTTAGGTACTTGTTTCGTCAATTTTTTTGATTTCCATTTAACAATTTTCAACATAACTGTACCCCTTTCCCAACTAAATAACATTGAACGAACAACAAATGAACACATATTTTTTGAAGGTCCAAAGGGTACTAAAAAAGAGGTCCAACGTTTACTTTTTTACTTGTTTTAATTTTGAAGGTCCAACGGGTACTACAAATGAGGTCCAATGGGCACATTGATTATTTTATTTTGAAGAGGGTCCAAAGGGACCTAAAAATTAGGTCGAACGGGTAACATTTGTAATAGGGTCTAATCTTTGAGGTCCAACGGGTACGCAACCCCTTAAAGCACCTTCTCTCAGCGCATTGGTCCTGGTTTTAAAATTCATCCAATGCGGGATACTTAATTTAAAACTAGACAGGTTACAACGATCAGCTTTCAGGCTATTTGACTAATAAATTGTTAAAAACGTGCTATTTATTGGCAAAAAAGGGACAAACTTTACATAATGCAGATTTTAGAAAAAAGTTCTAAGATTCATAGACAAGAGAGTACATTAACCTTGTATAGAAAAGTAACAGACTTTTGCTTTTAATATCGGAGAAAATGACTAATGGAAACTCTATCTTAATTACACCTCATTAACTATCTTTAGGGATGGTGACGAGCGGAATAAATATTCAGTCGCTGTTTATGTGCTAAAATATCTCTGACTAAGTACCCTTCAAGGACATTACTAGTCAAGTTATGTTTTTCACTTTGAAGGTCATTTTACAGACTTGTCAGCGAAAACGACCTGATTGGCGCAGTGGCTAAAGCGATTGGACTGCTGCGCTAAGGGTTTCGGGTTCGATTCCCGCACGGGGCAAAATTTGTGCGAACCGCAGATGTTTGTCCCGAGTCTGGGTGTTTGTGTATGTGATATTTCATGTTTGTGAAACGCACCAACGACACAGGAGAAATTCTTAGTGTGGGGCGACGTTTTTTTAAATAAAAAAAAGGCAACGGACCTGATGTAGGTCCAATAAACTGCAATGGGTTCGCCACCTATTACATTGGATTGGAGGTATAGTGACATGTACTTGTATTATTTCACTTCTGCTAAAGGAGAACTTTTCTAGCAGATGTAACTTCTAGGTTACACCTGGTTTATATGCAAGCACTGATAGCCGAGTGGTATGATCGTTGGTATCGAGATTTATTTATTTATTTATACTTAATGCACAGTTTAGTACATAGGCGGACTTAATGCCATTGGGCATTTTCTACCAGTCAACCTTAGGGTGATGCAGAGTTGAACAGTGGTAGATGCACTGAGTATGGAATGGGGGGGAAAAAAAGAACGAAAACTACATAATATATTGAGATTGTCGAGGTCAAAGGTATCGTATATATATCGTATCGTATAGTTGATTAACGACCTGATGACAGCATTTAAACCGCCTGTAGGCCTCTAACATGGCTTAACACGCCGTTGAAAAATCTGTCAGGTGTACCAGTTTCTTCACGATGTTTTCCTTCACCGTTAGTAACTGATATCTTATTTATAATACGCACATGAATTCGAAAAGTCGTTGGTCCGTGCCGGGGTTTGAACTTGCGACCTTTGACTTGGCCGTCCGATTGACATACCACTCGGCTATCACTACTTTTATGGCTACAAAAATAATTATAATGTCTAAGAACAAAAATCTTACACACAGACGCACGCGCTTTAAAACTCGTATCAAATAAGCTAAGGTCAGATAAAATATTCGTCCCTTGTGGATACCTAAAGAGCGACAAAGAAAACTGGTGAATACGTCAGCAGTATCACATAGAGTAAAGGTAAAAATAAATCCCCTATTAAAGTATAGTACTGAATGGTTAATGTTTATTCAGCAAAGAGCTCGCTCAAAATGAATTATTCACAACCCTTAGGCGGGTACAATGAAATCTGCCCTTTAGGTAGCGGTGTCTGTAGTAAGTTGTAGCGTAAATTATATACTATTTAAAACCTTCTGTATTTAAAGAAATGCTCTATATGACTTTTGGTATAATTTTAGCATGTTGCCCATGCTAAGCTTGCATTTAAATTGATATAGGAATTTAAAACAAATTATGGACGCGAGTGGGAATTGGACGCGCGACTTTCGCCGTACCTAGCGCTGCTCTAAGAAATACTCTATGTTCAGGGCAGCTGTGCCGTAACTGGAATTGTATGGGCCTGGTGCGAGTTTCTTTAACAGCGCCCTTTTTAAATGTCTCTGCTCATTTTTGCGCCCCTCTAGGTTCTGCGCCCTGTACCTGGGCACCGCTGGCAACGCTCCATGGCTTTGCACTTGCACACGGACACTTAACCAAAGATGGTCTTTAAAATATCTTATGCAAAGTGACACGGCTCAACGTGTTACATTGCATTCCATTAATCTTTACCTTATCTCAATACAGCGCAGGTTCATCGGCTTTCCGAGATGCAGAAGGGCCGAGGACTGACTGTGGCAAGCGCTGTTAACCTAGCAGATCTCTCTCAAAACGACAGCGGCGCAAATTCCGCTTGTAGCTAACTTCAGTCCAGTCTAGTATAAATACGTGTACGTAAAACTTTTTCCAACTCTTAGACGAGTCTGATAACTAGGTACTGTAGTCCTCTACATATCTAGTATTACATTATCCCTCCTTTTTACACTTACAAGAGGCTGTCAACAGCTATAGTCCGTCTGCTTTCTTAGTATTACATGAACAGGCCACAGCTGGCTGGAGTATCGTGGTGACAGTATTGCCAGCTTGATAGTAACGCAATCTGACGTCACCAGGTGCATTAGACGTTTTCTGATTAATTGGAACTGTTTACTATCGTCACCTAGGAAGTAGGTATGCTGTCTTGTATTCAATAGTATTTAGAGGAATTCTGTAGGTATGCGTAGGGTGAGTTTTTCATACACAAATTTTACATGTGTATTTATAAAAAAACACGTGTGAGATTCGGAGTTATTGAACTAATTTTAAATGACGGTTTATCCAGCCTTAAAAAAACACATTTCACAATCATTGTCTAACATGAAAACCTAAGACTTTACAATCTTAGCCAAACAGTTAATATAGTTACTTAGCGATAATTATCATTGTGATCGCTAATCGCAACGTATTCTCATGCCAACATAACCCTATCTTGCGGTTCCAAAATAAAGTCTACTCGAAAAACCTTCGCTCACACACGTAAAACATATTTAGAGGGCCAAATTTGTTGGTACAATTGTGTTATAACTCTATATTATGAGTCAAAGGATTAAGCTAAGGGTTAATTAAATACTTAAGTACATAAAAGCTTACCTGTCATTGTTAATTGTGTTTTTAAATGTAATATTTGGAGTGTTGAGTCGCTTGGAGATTTATTAAAGGGTTACTTAGGTTGCTTTCTGTTTATTTCACTTGGAATGTAGAGGTGTCAGACGGTGGGTAAATACTTATGTAAGTACACCTGTTTGTTTTGAAGTTGTCCTTTGTAAATGTAGGGTGGACGTAATTATAATAAAAGCCTTATCCCACTGCAGGGCAAAGGCCTCTACTCGTATAAATAAGAATTGAGCATTGATCACCACGCTAGCTCACTGCGGGCGATTTCAGATAATTAAATCCAGGTTTCCTCACGATGTTTTTCGTCAACGTTAGTCAGTGGAGTCTTGGAATATTTAAGAAAGTATTTATGACATTGAAAAAGTCGCATTTATACTTGCTTGCTTACTTGCATACAAATCCGGTATCTCAGCCACTAAGCCACCACTGATTATAATTTATTATTTGAGAAATAATTGACAGTAAATTTACATTGTGACTTCTTGTTATAATTTGCGTATTTTTTTCCGTGTAAAGGATTTTCTGATAAAAATTAAATGAACTGAAAATTCATTTAGGCAGTAGTTTTAATTGTTAATAATAATATCTATAATTGGGAATTTCTACTATTTTTTGGTAAATAACACTGACATTCATCAGTCCCATTTGTTTGTTTGAATAAATGATCAATTTAACACAATAAGCTTAATTGCAGCAAGATATTATTACATACGCATACCAAAAGCTCAAGCCGTCATACAGAGATTAGCGACCAAGCAAGACCGTAGGACGACTAACTGCTATGAGCGATCGATTGAGTAGAGATTCGATATCAAGTTATCTCAAACCAAGTGAGATCTGAAGTTACTTCTTTGATTTTCCAATTGAAAGACTTTGGCGCGAAGTGTTAAACATAAATTCATTAGACATCAATGGCTGTGATATTTACGGTATCTCATATCAGTATGTATTACGTCAATTTAATCAGTCAACGCCCCCCTTCTAGGCAACACCCCCCTTCTAAAAGGAGGAGGCCTTCGTTCAGCAGTGGACGCCTTACGGCTGATGATGATGATGATGATGAATCAGTCAACGTATTACTTGGTTAAGATTATTTTGATAAGTTCTGGCGTAGATTTTGTGACCTGGGTGGGCATGTAGGGGTCTCGTGAGTTCAACCCAATATTTCGTTTTGTTTTTGATAAATCACATAGATGTTGAGAAGTTATTTTTGAAATTATTTATGATAGACAGAAACTGTTTAATTTGCAATTTATAGTTTGCTTTAATAACTAAACGATCAAAATTAATGATTGTCGAATTTAACGTGTTTGTCAAATAATTTTATATTATGCACCTTGTTTGAAGGGTTTGTCAAACGGTCTGCGTGTGAAAACGTTTGACATATTTTTTTTTTTTATAAACTTCGCCCCACACTAGGAATATCTCCTGTATCGTGGGTGCGTTTCACAAACATGTACTACCACATACACAAACACCCAGACTCGGGACAAACACCTGCGGATCTCAAAAATTTTTGTCCCGTGTGGGAATTGAACCCGCAACCCTCAGCGCAGCAGTCCAATCGCTTAGCCAATGCGCCAACCAGGTCGTCACATATAAATTTATCAAACTAATAAGATCGTTTACAATGCGCTTAAGAGTATTTTTCGCTGTTTCTCTTCCTTAAGAATTACATTTTGGAACTACGCAACTGGTTAATTTCATAAGCGACTGTAATTGGATAAAATGATATAGAAGCATTTTTAAAACTGATAAAGTTTTGTCTACTAAAATGTCTAAATTTAACACTTCTACCTATCTCAGAGTATAATCATAATGACAAACATAATATAATTAGCTAAGACGTGCAATATTAGCTCAGTATTCAGCCATATTGTTTCCTTAGCGTGTATACAGTACACAGGGGAAGTAACTACGAATAATTAAAGCGGCTCTCGCGTTTCGTTGTGTAAATGGCAGGGACTCGACTGAACGTGTCCTTGATACTGGAAGGATTTGCTAAATTAGCTTCAATGTTTATTTAGTTGGTACGATGCGATTGCCGTACGATTTTCTTGATTAATCTTGTGTGTTTACCGAAGATTTCGGTTTGCTAATCTTATAGGGAGGAGGTATGATTGCAATATTTTGGTTTGCTAATCGTCGAGTGGCAGCAGACAGAGACAAGTGGAAGGAGGGAAGAGAGGCCTTTGCCCTGCAGTGGGATAATACGGGCTTATAATAATAATAATAATCGTGTAAGGACTGAGAATGCGTGGTAATATTGGGAATAGGATCGCCATCAAATTACTTGGAAATTATAAGGGCCGGTGGAATGTGAATGACCTGTGAATATCACAAGATTTGGGCGATTTCCTATTTATGAAATATTTGGTCAGGTTGATAAAACGAATCTATGTATGTACATGATGCAATTGCTTTTTGTCAAACGAAAAACGAGTATTGATTACCATAATTGCTCATTTGCTAGTGGTTTCTGGACGTAAACATGAAGCTTCATATTGTTTGTTGTAGTATAACTAAAAGTGCACAATACATTCAAAAGTTGTTCAAAAGATTTTGAAACCGATAAAGTATATCAATCCAACATAGAAACCTTCCCATTGCGTGGACAGCCCGGAGGACACGGTGGAGCACACGTTGGAGGTGTGCCCCGCTTGGGAAGAGCATCGCCGTGTCCTCGTGGGGGCGATCGGCGGCGGTGATCTCTCGCGCCGGGCCTTGGTACAGGCCATGGTCCGGAGCGAGGAGGAGTGGCAGGCGGTCGCCTCCTTCTGCGAAGCAGTAATGCTAGCAAAGGAGGCGGCCGATCGCGTGAGGCAACGATCCTCACGCCCCAACCGCCGCCGGGATTCTGATCCCGATTTCCGACCACCGTAGGCGCGGGCTTGCGGTCGGTGAGCAATGGGTGGCTCGCCGTCCGACCGTCCGGTAACCATCCGGACCGAGCCCAAGTCGTCGACGGCGCGTACTGTTTCACGCGCGCCTCAAGGAGATGTCAGCAACTGTAGGGGCCCATCAGGGTCGAAGCCTACTGGGGCCAAGGGTCTGATTCCGAAAGGAAGACTCGGCCCTGGTACGAAATGCAACGAAGGAACAGGAGTGGGTTTTTAGTCAGTAAAAGTCTGACACTATCTCCCGCTCCGCCCGGGGGATGTCATAAGATGATTTTCCCACCGAAAAAAAAAAAAAAAAAAAAAAAAACATAGAAACCTTGTAACCAAACCAAAAAAATATCGAATACAGCTGGTATTTTTAACACTAAAGAATGCAACATTACATAGCATTCCTGTGCTTTCACATGCGGTCAAAGCAGTGGCAAATTGGCATGCAGTAGGCAACTCGCTTGTATTCCAAATAAGAGTAGGCAGTGATGTATCCCAATGTCATAGGAGGCGAGCATTTTGTTTCTGCCAACCTGCAGTGAGCTAGCGTGGTGATCAATGCTTAATTATTTTCTATAAGAGAAGAGGTCTTTCTGCTGCAGTGGGACAGTTATAGGCTGTTATTAGTATTTTATTGTATTGATATGCATCACCTGGGCGCAAATCTAGACTCCGTGCCATGTACTATAAGTATACTGTACAGTGTACAGTCAGCAGAACTAGTAGGTAGAGAGACAGTCTTCTTCTTCTTATCGTATGGTTGATGAACAACCTGGTGTCAGAGTTTAAACCGCCTGTAGGATCCTGACCTGGCTTACATAAACATAAGTACAGTTATGTTATAGGTCCCAATGTAATAGGTGGCGAGCCACTGCGTGCTACTGAGAATTACCGAATAGAAAAAATTCGTTACACTTTGCGCGACCCGGGATTTGAATCCAGGACCCCATGCTCAACAGTCGCGCTTAGCGGCCACTAGACCAACGAGGCAACGTGGTATATTATGTACGAGCGTGTATGAGGAATGTGATGCAAGCGAATGAGGCGAAATAAGTATGCCAGGATCGTGGCAAATGGAAATCCGTGGTCTCTGCCTACCCCTCTGGGAAACAAGCGTGACTTTATGTATGCATGTATGTGTTATCTTTGGTTACCGTTCTTAATATCGGAAATTATATAATCTTGAGTCCTGGCGCTGTAGTTACGTATAATGTGCGCAAAATATGTAATAAGTAAATAAAAAGTAAAGGCTTGGGCTAAGTCAATTTACCGTATGACGTAATTTATACCTTAAAATATGGTGTACTTTGATACAATCCAATTTTCAGCCTAATAATTATGTACCTATTACCAGCCTATAATATGATTTAGTTTAGGTTTGGGCTTGATGAATGTGCATGACTCGAATGTATAGATTTATAATATAGTAAATGACACAGCAGTTACAACACTTACTAGAAAATATTAATAATTATCATACATTACAAAAAAACAGATATTGACAATGATCTCACAATTTTATACTTTGAATAAATTCCTACTCACCGACCATGTTGAATTTTCCCTTCTAATTTCAAAAATTATTGGTATTCCAGTTTTTTTTTTAATTCGATAAAAAAATTGCCTCCATTATCGTTTCTCAATTAAAAAAAATTAATACTAAGCTTGTTCCCTAGATTTTGTTGCCTATCTATACTTACTTATTTTATTTTTTAATATTATTAAGTTTGTTTGTTTGCTTGAACGCGCTAATCTCAGGAACTACTGGTCTGATTTTAATAAATATTTCAGTGTTAGATAGCCCATTTATCGAGGAAGGCTATAGGCTATGAAACATTTGAAATCCACGCGAGTGAAGTCGCGGGCGGAAGCTAGTTGTAAATATATGGGTTTTCTAAACCACTTTAGCAGCATATACAAGCAATAGGTAAATAGTAATAACTTATATTATAATAATAATACCTTTGGTATGATTTTGGATGATGTTAATAAATAAAATAGGAAATAGACGTATGGGCTGACAATAATAATAATAATTAATAAGAAGAATAGTTGTGTCAGTCAATTTGGACACCTATTTAATTCTGATTGCAATTTCAGATACTTGCAAGTCAGTGTGTTACCTGCCTTACGTAAAATAATCCTTATAATTTAATATTTGCCTCCACATTACACAACAATGCGCGTAACGACGTTCTAGTAATTAGGTTTACTCGAAACAATTTACGTAACTAATCTAATCAGAGGTTAAATAGTTGGTAGGGTAAGATAGTGCCAACTTATAAGTGACGTGGCTGGAACGACGTCTGTAATTGTATAGGATTGCCGGAGTTTCAGTAAAGTACAGTCAGGATGCATAAGTTTAAGGTTGCAGATTAAAATTCAGACTACCGATTTTATGAGCAGTTTAGTAACTCTGAAGTCTAAGTTAACGACTTAGGTTAAGTTGACGACCTGATTGGACTGCTGCTTGGGTTCGATTGCCGCACGGGCCAAAAATTTGTGCGATCCGCAGATATCTGTCCCGAGTCTGCGTGTTTTTGTATGTGATATTACAAACTCATCTTCGACATAGGTAGGAGTAATTCCTAGTGTGGGGCGACGTTTAATAAAGAACTTTGACTAATTAAAGACCCTGATAAAATGACATTAGACTCGCCCTTATAGTATTAAAATTATCACGTGGATAACTAACACTTGTTATGCCTTTTTTCAAATTGATTAAAAGAGGATCGATGGTGACTATCAAAGCGCGAGGCATCGATATCAAAACGTAGAATTAACTAAAAACCTTCCATTTTTCCAGCGTATTGCCAAAAAAGTTAAAGTACAGATAACAGATATAAAAAAATTCGGAAAAGCCTCTCTGTGCCCATATTACAAGGAATAATTTGGACGAGTACATACTAGTAAAATCTGGAACATGCAATCACGTTCTTTGACACAGTTTCTAGGTCACGATAAAGGATCTTCGCTCGTTTGAAGGCATTGACGACGCTGTCTGAGCACAGAACGATACGTAATTCTTCATTCATGTCGTGTGAGATTGAAGCTGATAGGCTAAGTAGTTATGTTTCTCTTCTAATCGTATGGTTGATGAACAACCTGGTGTCAGAGTTTAAACCGCCTGTAGGCCTCTGACATGGCTTTACATACGTATGTACTTGCGACCTTTGACTTGGCAGTCCTACGGTCATACCACTCAGCTATCAGTGCTTCTCTGATTAAATAGAATAGAATATCTTAAATTGTTATGTGTAAAAAATACTTCCATAAACGATACGTCATAAATACTTTTTAGATATTCTAAGACAACACTGACTAACGGTGACGGAAAACATTGTGAGGAAACCTGGATTTAATTCCTTGAAATCACCAACCCGCAGTGAGCTAGCGTAGTGATCAATGCTCAATCCTTCTCTATACGAGAAGAGGCCTTTGCCCTGCAGTGGGACAGTTACCTATAGGCAGTTATTTTTTAATTGTTCTATTTTTATCATTAGTGATCGCAAAGCTCGATACTAAGCGTGAGGTCCTAATTTCGATATCGTGTGGGCCGAAACGTTAGTGGGTTATTTCGTTTGGTATTTCTGAGTAGCCCAGTATGCTATAGACTCGCCCCATATCATAACCTATAGCATAACTGGTGAAATATTGGTGTACTATATTTCTGTGCCTACATCTTTGGGAGATACAGGCGTGGTAATGGTAATATGTTTTATCTTACTATGTTTTAACAAGCTAGAGTTGGGGCTAAAATTTGACCACCAGTCTATCGAAATACTTTTCATGAGCTGTCATAACGCTATTCGTCCATAGATTTTCTGTGGCAATAGGAACCTGTGACATCACTAGGTCGCAAACTTAATTGCCTTACTATTAATTGATTTCGAAGCAAATGAAATTATAGTTTTTAAGTTTATTTAAATTTTATAGGGTTTAAGCGCTGAAATAAAGCATTTTTAGAGAGGTTTTTAAATTATACTATCCAATTATGATAAAACATTTCGCTTCCTACACTTCTTATTCATATAAACTTTTACTATGCCAAATCTCACAATCCTCAGTGCGCGCAATATTCTTAAAAAGGCATGCAAAGTTTTTGAAGTTTTCTTTCTTTCCCTTCTTGTGACAAGCGTTTTAATCCTCTCTTGAAGTTCTATGTGTCGCAAATTAGCATCGCACGAGTCCAAATGTCACGGTACCCTACAGAGAGTAATGCCTAAGGGCATCACTCGAGCAATCGCGCTAAAAGCCGGGCGACTGCTCGACGCACCTGACCCGCGCTAGACGCAGAGCTACTTGATGGAGTAGCGACAACAAAAAAGACTGGCTTTAGGGAAATAAAATGTTTTACTATGTTGGAAAAAAGTGGCAAGAATTGACAATAAAAATATTTGTAGCGTGTTAGGAGAAACAGCGAATAATAAGTGATGATGATGAGAACAACAAGTTAAGGAAGCATTGGGATGTGACTTGCGCAGTAGCATGCCTAGAAGTCTTGCAACCTATCATTAGAATTTTATTTAAAACTTGACAGAATTCCCTGAAATTACACCTCATAATTGTTTTAAATACACTCGACGCACTAAACTCAAGTTTCATCTTTAACAAAAATTAAGAATATCGCTGTAACAGTCAACAATGTCACGTAGATTTTGGTGTTCAAGTAGGGTGCCTTCACGTGTGATAGTACCTAAGTACGTCCGACGCACCCTGGGCGGTCAACCTCGCTACCATCTTTGTTAACTGGCCCATCTCTATATGAGCATGACATCGTTAGACATAGCTCATGCCGATGCGAAGAAGACCTAGATTTTGAGATCAAATTCTATAACAATACGGATTCTTGTTACTAGAATCCAACCCTTACGTAGCCTGATCCTTCCATATTTGATTCCGTGCATGTTTCATCCTACATCACCTGAAATAACCCTAAAACTGTCGTAAACCAAACTTTTGATAATTTACCTGCATATGTGATCCGGTGTGATGGCCTAATGAAAATTCTAAATGCAATTACCATTTTATTAGCTCTTAAGGGTTACCAGGACACGGTATAAAATGTGTAATGTGCTGAATAGTTTCACTGTACTTAACGTATGTGAAGAATTACCGTACGGGACAAAAATTGGTGCGATCCGCAGATATTTGTCCCGAATCTGGGTGTTTGTTTATGTGATATTACAGGCACCCACGATACAAGAGAAATCCTTAGTGTGGGGCGAAGTTCATAATAAGAAAAATAAATAAAATCTAGGTAAATGAAAAAGTTAAAAGAATTCATTCCATGACGTAAAAATGGTAAAAAAAAATCACCAATATTATTTTTTGAAGGTTCAATTTATTTTGTAACTGTTTGATCACGTTTGCGGTGAATGCTTGTCATTGGAATTTGTATGCAGCTCATGTCGGCGCATGCTGTTGACAAGAAGGAACGTTTATTTTTGAAAGAGTTGGTGTTTTCTTTCACTTGTTTCATATTAAAGCAGCTAAAGACAGTCAACAAAATTTTGGTAAAGGAAAAACCCACTGTAAACGGAACGATGATCCCAAGAACTTCATAACGTATAGTGTAGGCACCAAAAGTATTTGAGTATGCAAAATATCACGTGCTTAGGCACGAAAGATACGAACTCCTGCAAGTTATAATGATGGGCAAGGTTGCGGGACGAGGACGAGTTGGACGCAGAAAGAAGTCGTGGCTCCGCAACATCCGGGAGTGGAAGGGGATCGCAAGTGCATCGGATCTATTCCACCGCAATAGATAGAGACAGATTCCAACACCTACTAGCCGACCTTCAGGAATTGGAGTAGCACTTTTAGAAGAAGATGCAAAATATAAGGACCGCATTCTCGAAATTATTTTAAGATCGAAAAAGCTTACAGATTAAGATTCTGAAAATTGATGGTAATATTGTTGGTTTAATTGTTTTTGATGCTCCATCCAAGAGGATACCTAAGGAGATATCAAGTATATCGATTTAATCGGTCCTTCAGGAAATAACTGAACTACCAATAAATACTTTTACGAACAGACTGATAGAATCACTTAGCTTTAGTATGTTACTCGTGTTCAGCCAATTACCGTTTTATGGATTTAGGCACGGCAGCTAATGAGAATAGGTAATTGTTTAGGTACTGTCCTAATTAATAACAATCCCATGAGTATTTTCAGTTTTACGGTTAAAGATAATAGTATAGGCTAAATATTTAATAGTTTGCATGTGTAACGTCAATAATAGTTAGCTGGTTTTAATTAAGATGAAAATAAATAAAAAATCTTGGGAAAAACTGAAAATAATTGTACTGCTGAATACAATAAAAACGATTACAAGAATATAATAATTAATTATATATTTTATGAAACAACAAAAACTTAGTTAAGTATAATTGAAAATAAAAGAAAAAAAACATAATTGTTTCTATTGTTAAAATAAAAATAGATTTGTAAAAAGGTGTATTTCTAAAATCATTTTAAACAAGAACACATCCAAAGTTCATTTACCGATTATAAAATTGGATAGAAACATGGTAAAGTGCTTATCATTCACAAAATTTCAAATTAAAACTGCCAGCGTTCTGCAAAACTTTTTCCATTAATATTAAGATAAACCGCTAATCAACTAGGTGTTCTTAATTAAGGGTATGTCTGCGATTTGGCATTCACACGCTCGTAAACGTAGGACCCTAGCGCATTCATCAACATTCATCAGTATTCAGCACTTCAAACTTCCAGAAACTGGCAACCATCACTCAATGGTTAATGTTTTCGGACCTTCCATACAAATTAAACTAAGCCTACGGTCCTGTCATTATTAACTATAGCAATCGTGCGTCCCACGCGGGCGATGCGACCAAAAAGTTCAGCACTAAAGGTATCTGTGGCGGTCGTTAGCTTCGAAAATGTGTTTTAATTTACACAAATCGACCTCCAAGGAACCCCCACCCTTTTGGAATTAGACTTTTAATGGCTGGCCTGTGAAGATAAATTAAAAATATACGTTCAACGCGATGGTGGTTATTTATAAATAATGTGGCTAAGGGTAATTTTCCGGAGCAACAGCGATCTTGCATTATGTTTGGTTTAAGTTATGGAGAGTTTCAGCCATGATTATGCAAATATAAGAATTTTGGGAACTGTGGTGTAACTTTCGCGTTCGTTGAAATTTTCTGCGTTGTACTTGTAGCGAGGTGAAAGATCAGCATCAAAATTATTTACGAAGATAACTCAAACCAGTTCGTGAAAAGGTCATCCTTTGGTAGTCTTGGGTAAGAGAAAACGTGATTGTAAAGCGTAAAGACCTTGGATCCTGTTTCCAAATTGATAAGATGTGTTTGAGAATTCTCTTAGGAAATTCATAGGAGCTAGTTAAAAATGTGCTCCATGAATAACAAAAGGTTAGCTATCTTATACATGAGACCATTGCTGAATGGTAACATTTATTCGAAGAGAAAGATTATAAAATATGAAGAGAGGACCTCCACTCATTCCTTCAGAAATCACAGCAGGTTCACCATCATCATCATCATCATCATCAGCCCGCTGCAGTCCACTGCTGGACATAGGCCTCTCCCCATGTACGCCACAAAACCCGGTCTGCTGCTTTATGTATCCAGTCGTTGCCTGCCTTCTTATGTAAGTCATTCCGCCATCTGGCTAGAGGGCGACCTACGACCTAGCGTAGGTCACGCTACATTTACCAAGACGCGGTCTCCACTCCAGAACACGCAGGTAATTAACGTTTCAAAATTAATTTTACTTCATAAAGATTACTTACAGTAACAACCGACACAAAGTCCATCTTTATAAAGACTAGAACCAAAATGAAAAAGCTAAACAAGCTTTTCATCAATCTTTTGTTTGTTACAGTTCCTAAGAATCGAAGCTATAATAACAGCTAGGATTTTTTACAAAAACTTCTTAACATTCTAATTGGTTATATCGATCGCAACTTGAAAGACCCTTGTCATGAGGTGTCAACACCAAACATTTAATAAAACAACTTCATTATTGATATTAAAAATATTTAAATTAGTCTTACGAAAATCTTTGAAAAAACTTTCGTGAGCAGAAATCTAAACCTGGTAAGGACTAATTAATTCAATTATAGGTGAGACGATGCTAATACCGAAAACTAGATTTTTATTCAAGATATGGACGCGATAGTCTTAACATAATAAGCCATAAAAATATCCATGTTACGAGAAGAAACGATGATCATTTTCTTTAGTAATTGTATTAATAGAGTTGTAATAAATAATCTAAAACGACCTCACTAAATTTGCTATAGGCGAGATTGTTAAGCCGTGTGGTATCCGGCCTAGAATTGACCACCCCCTTTCCTCCCGTGGGCGTGGGTGTCGTAAGAGGCGACTAAGGAAAATTCAGAAGATGGGCAGCAGCGTCTTCTGTAACTTGACCACCAACACTGGGATCCCCAAGCCGCTTGCCAAGCGTGGGGATTATGGCAACCTCCCCCCTTCTGAAAGGGGGAGGCCTTTGTTCAACAGTCGTCGTCTTTCGGCCGATGATGATGATGAGGTTGTTACATTGATTGTAGTTTAAAATCACTAGTTCTGGTTCTGTTTGATTATTACAATTTCTACAGTTGTTTTCTTGTTTTGTCCTATAGCGTAAATATCTATTACCTATCTAGCTTTTAAAAAATATGACTAAACTTTCACCCAATGTTTAGAAAAAAAAAACTATTTGTATTTTAGGGTTTTTGACAAACGCCAAGTGAAATGTTATGAGAGAAAAGCCAAAAGATGGAATCAAAACATATCGTCTATAATGATGAGGCTCATGTAATAGAGGTGATTCTGAAAACCCATTACTAGACATCGTTTGAACCTTTCGACTTAACGTCCCGAGCTTAGTGGTTGAATTTGCGACTGTGAGATCTATAAGGCGGATTATTAATAATGAAGAACCCTTTATAATATGCTGCACGTGTTTTAAATCAAACTCCATTAATTACACCAAGTGCCATTAGTAGGCCTAACATAATCGCATCATTAAAATCATCCAAAAATAAAACTCGAAAGCGGTTTCGCCTGGTTATATTCAGTTATATCCGGTCGTATCCGGTTTGATCCACATTCAGCTCGTCATATGAAATGTCGACATCATTATTTTACTTTTTTTGCCGTCGCTACAAGTGGCGGGCATCATTAGTCGTATTGTTAGAGCTATCGACGTCTCGATATCTCAGACGCGTCTTGTATGTAGGTTAAACATTATCATGGCATTTTGTAAGGTGTTGAATTTCGTATCTAGCAGTTTTAGCGAAGGAGAAGATGAGAATCGGTTTTTGTTTTGAGGTTAATTTACTTTTTAAGTAAGAAGGTTTTGTATATTAACATTGGTGTAATTAACGCAGATAGTAGTTAAGTCAGTTTTATTTCGGAGCTATAAACTATAGGTTTCACCCGCGGTTTTTGTCACTGGAGTCATTCATTTTCGAAAAGGCCGTGCAGTCCGTGCACTTCTGCCCTAAACAACTATGATGTTACTTCCTTGATGTGCGAAAAAAGGACTAATCAACTACCTAAACCAATCAACACACTTTTGCATTTATCTTAATGTAATAATTTTATGAGTGCTCTTGAAACGTTATATTGTATTTCCTAGAACGTAATTTCCATAGAAAGGCAACCAACTTCTAAGTTACTCTTTAACTAAGTACAAATAACAATTTCTTCGAAGAAATCTTCGTTACAGTCTATTAATACAGGTTGTAACATTTCTTCGTGAAAACAAACTAGGGTCAAGGTCAATTCAAAGGTTCCTCGTTATCGTGTGGAATTATGTGCAAACAACTGGGCTGACCTTTTAGGTAAGATTTATATCAGATTTGAGTTGAACTCCATTCAATTTGGGACAGTTGTCCCAAAAGGTGGTTACAAAAATCTGTCACCGTCATCGTCAAGCACAATTTTGGAAAAGATTATAGATCATAATTTTTTATTTGTGCCCTTTTTATACAATGTTATGTTATGTAACAAATATGCTTTTAATCTATTCTAAAATAATAAAGAGTTTAGTTTGTTTCCAAGTAAGGAGTAATTCGAAACTATCAATCGGATTTCCAAGTCTTTATCTAATGTTTAGGATGGACCTTCAAGCAGCCATAGGCTACTTTAATGCCGGAAAAGATACGAAAAAATATTACACGCCGGCGATGTCACGGGCCGATTGCCGATACCTACTTCATATTAATGTAGAACTTAGTATAAAAAAAAACTTGATTTGACTTCGCTTTTACAAGTTAAGTGTGATCTCTATGTGAGATGACGTATTTACTTGTCAGTATAACCATTAAAGTTAAAGTTATCTGGGCTTTGTTTCCTTTTTAATTCAGTTTCAGTGAAAATGCGTGGCGATCAATGTTTGTTCCTTCTTTGTTAACTTTAACTCATTCCTTTTCCTTGTAGGCAATGGCTGGTGTTAATATTATTTTGTAATCTGGAAAACTTAACGACTTTCAACGGTAGTGTTGCAGGAAATCTTCAGACTTTATGCAAAAATGTTTTAGTTTTAAAATTTAAGGACGCAAATTGCAGCATCGACGTCTTCAGGTACAAAATAGCATTTTCTCAGCGCAGATTTTTTCTAACGAGTTGACATACCTACTTTTTTAAACATACATTTTACATTATATACACACACGATTGTTTTTATACTACCTATTATATTATGAAAACTAAAAATATATACAAACAAAAAACATCAAAAAATTATGCATCAAAATATTCCTCCTCATCACTGTCGACTGGCAGGGTTCCCAAAAGGCTGGCGGCATTGCCACGTTGAATGGCAATGCTAATTCTTTGGCCGAAAAACAACTTTTTTTAAACTATGTAGGAGGTGCTATCGTCCCCTCATTATAACTTCAGATTTTTTTATTATGCTTTTATTTTATTTACAGGGCACTATCTGTAAAAATTTAGCCAATGCCAAAATAACTCTCCAGAAGAATCGGTAAGAGCAGGCCTGGTTTATTATTTAAGCAGTTTTTAATTTTGATTTAAAAAAAAGAAAGCATAAATGTACAAAAGAGTTTTAAAAAGAAAGCTGATCTTATGAACACCTATTCACAAGGATAATTCAATTCAATGCAAATAACAAGATAACTAGTTCACCTTAATTCTCTCCCACTAAACTTTGGGCAGGGCAAACAAACCACGGCTCTCAAGAGACTTAAGGCACAGTTTTATTAAGGCAGTTATTAAGAAGAGATAAACAAACAACTAAGGGCCCTCAGAAGTGGATCCCAGAATTTGATTCCGAATAAAAAGAGGAATTAATGCGATTCACCCGACATCCCCATTGTTTTTCTAACGGTTTTTATTCTCGCCAATTACGCTTTTGTTCGCAAAGAAAATAAGACACGATTTTTGTTACGAGTTCACGACTGCATAAGTGGTTTTGTGTATTAAGGTTATAATTAATCTTTGCTCTTTCTTTTCTTGATTTACTAATAAAAATACTTTTGATTTTGAATTGATTTTCAGAAATGCATACATACTTAAAGGTAAGTAGCTGGGTCTGACTGGATGCGGAAGGCGGAGAACTGGGTGTTGTGGCGCAACTTGGGCGAGGCCTATGTCCAGCAGTGGACCGCGATAGGCTGAGAGGTGATGATGATACATACTTAGGTTATTTTAGAGCTTTAGGCATTTATAAATCGCCAGTTGGGTTAAGATACTTCATTTTGAAAGTCTTTTAATTTTATAATAGTAGTCCCGGCTAAGTTCGTCCATTTTGTCCATTTAGCTAAGTAGTACGCGGTCAAGCAGATTTGTTTTCTTAAGTACAGTACCGTTTTTCTAGTCAACACAGTGCTTTTCGGTTCCCGTCGGTTTTTAAACTGCAAGTTGAACACAAGTGTCTATGATTATCTACGTACATACACCAACTTATATGAAAAATTCTTTGACTTTTAAATTATCAAGTAAACTTCTTCTGTTCTACCACAAAAATACTTTCTATCTCAATACTAATTCACAGAACTCTTCGTTTCGTCAGCCCGTATACTCTCAATCGTAATACTGTTAAAGAATATCCCTTTAACACCGAAAACGGTTCACAAAACGGCAATTTTGTTTCATCGCATTTCCGATGTTAATTGTGTTTGTACATCGTCTGGTGTTTTTCGATTCCTGTACTGTCAGAATTTGTTTTAAATTAATTGTAACAAGTTGGATGGTCAGCGGTATCTTTTTGTAATTGTTGGGTTAAGGTTTATGTTTCTTATTTTGATGATCTTTGTTATTTTGCCCGTGGGATACCGGGGCAGAATAGCACCTTCCCATTTGGTCCCGTTGGGTTTCGTAGGAAGCAACTAAGGGGAAATCCATAAGATTAGCAGCTGCGTCTTCTGTAACTACACCACTAATACTGGGATCCCCAAGCCACTTGCCAAGCTTGCCATTGTTCAGCAGTGAACGTCTTTTAACGGATGATGATTGTTTAACCAAAAAGCATAAAAATAGGGCTTTTAGAATAATTATGACTCTTTAATAATTCCCTAGTCTGTTTATCTACCCGTGGAGATTATTTCGTTTTCGTTCGTTTATAGTATTCGTTTCAAAGAATTTCGTTTTGGTTTTGAAGAATTATCATAAAAATTAAAAAATCTAATCATACTGAAATGTTTAACTGCTATCATAAACAAAGATCAAAGAGTTCTTATATGACTCTTATACAGTAAATAACTACCATGTTTAATGCAGATTGCAAGCAATGTAAGCTTTTTTTCTTTGACAGATGTCTGCATCAGCCTAGATTTTAAAGGCATAGTTAATAGAACAAAATGGAAAATATACTTCCGCATCTCTTGAAATAATATCTATGTAAGAATTTTTATTGTTTAACGTATCTTCAGGAGTCTAGTCTAACTTTCCAAATCCTATCAGTGCCAGAAAAATCCATATTTCTCAAAGCGTAGCCTACCAGTCTCTTTAGGACACACTTGTTTACTAATGACTATTAAGTCGTTAAACATAAAGAAGTATTTTACCTTATTATTTACTATATATCCCGGTTTTACTCACGTGTGTATTCGGGAATGCCCAACTAGTTTCGAACTCGAACGGAGCCCTTATTCATGAGCTGGTTACGTGGCAGAGTCGCAAGCCGAACTCGCGAGGCTCGCGACTCTGCCTAGTCGGGCATTCCCGAATACACACGTGAGTATAACCGGGATATATAGTAAATAATATGGATAACATTCACGGAAGTTATTATAGCAAAATAGTATTTCACCTTATCTAAATTGAAAAGGACAGCTTAAATAAATTGAACTGTTAGCAAGTGTTAACAGTACATTCGTACTCTGGCGTACAGGCGTTATAAACACCTACGTCGAATCATGCGTACGAATAAATTCAGTTCCTTATAAAAAGTATTTTCACATTAGCTAGATCCCTTTACTTAGCTGATCCCATAATCATTTTGTTAAGATATGAGCGTATTAACGTCAGAGCTAATCTTCGTATCAAGGCGATGAGGGCGAGAACGATAATCAATAGGACGAGTCAAGGGCAGGGAGTGTTTCTTTAAGAGAGAAAGGTTTTCTTGGCTTTGGGGTTACTATGGTAACGTTATTGTTATTTTTGGCTAGGTTTCTTTTGTTTATAATGACCTTATTGGTTCTGAATAATGCAGTTCGCTGACCTGCGCCCTTACCATGAACTTTTAAAGTACGAAAGTTTACGATGTGAAAGCGAGACGCCGCTATGTACAGTGTAGTATGGCGTCTCGCTTCCACAACGTTAACTGTCCTGTTTTAAGAGTTCATGGTAAGGAGGCTGACTGTTAAAAGGGTTAATATTAGTAAGTTTTACAAGAGGTACGATGTACTATCAGAAGATTTGTTTCGTGGATGCGTACATTCAGTTAATTTAATTAAACTTCATACACACAAGAAAATCGGACAGTTTTATTCTGACTACTATGCGGATCTGGAAAACCAGAATGCTTGTTTTTTAAACGCTAGGAATATAGCTCGTATTATTATGATTACACAGAGTAAGTATGCGGGTTCGATTCCCGCATGGGACAAGAATTTATGTGATCCGCAGATGTTTGTCCCGAGTCTGGGTGTTTGTGTATGTGATATTTCAGGTTTGTGAAACACACCTACGATACAGAAAAAAAATCTAGTGTGGAGCGTTCTTTTTTTTAAACAATTTTTTTTTCTGATATTTGATTCCCTTCCTATCACCAGTATTTTAACAAAAGAAGGCTACGGAGCTACTATTTTACGCAATATACAGCAGTTATATTGTTAATTTCGGGCAAGATTTTTAGCTCTACAGGTTGACATAATTATCAATATTTATATACACACAAGATAAGAAATAAAAAACATCAAGAGAATTATTATGTTGATGATAAAGTACAGTTAATTCCAGCAGAGTAGACATTTGGCCTTCTATCTATTTTTAATAAAACTTTTTTGGATATAAGTCCAGAGTCTCCAGAGCACACTTATAGATTTTCTTCCTTACAAAGTTAGTTAGCTCTTGTTTACTAGGGTCACTATAGTGTTTAAAACGTTCACGTTGCCTACACAGCTAAGGTTCGTCCGTTGACTGGAGTAAAATCCTTTACACTATCCTAGAAGCTGAATAATTTTACCTCGGCACATAAAAAAACTGTTTAAAAAACAAAAGAATACCAACTGAATAACGCGAAATAAATCTAATTCAAAGTGAAGATTTGTTGAAATTCAAATAAAGAATCACTTCGATCTTAAATCCCAATTGATTTTTAAATTAGAAGATTTAGTTCGACATGGGAGTGATGGGCGGCGCTAATTTGTCACTGGTTGACATTCCTGATAAAGAGGCTTTTCAGCACTGAGTTTTTAGGGTTTATGATCGAAATTATTTGATAGAAAAATATGTTGAATTTGTCAAACTTATATGGTGATGAACTCAATTTGGGATCATTATTCTATTGCCCAGTTTATACCTTAGTAACAGTACATACATACATGCATAACATCACGCTTGTATTCCCCGAAAGGGTAGGTAGTCCTCTACCTCGAAAGGGTAGGCAGAGGTGCAAATATAGTACACCCACACTTCGTCAGAGATGATAAACGTCTCAATGTAATGGGGGGCGAGGCTATGGACATCAACCGGGTACAAATCTAGACTCAGTGCTGCTACTGAGAATTACCTAATGGAAAAACCCACGACGCAGCCGTAATATTTTAGGCACTATCTGGTAGTATAGTGGTTAAACATACCTACTATTTTCATAAAGTAACTATGGATTTTTGACCGATTCTTTACTGTAGAACCGGTTCTTTACTTTTTAATCGAACGCCTAGGTCTGACGTTTTGTAGTGCTCTCTTGCAGGCTATAAATAATAAAAACTAACATGACTATATTACTTTACCTTGTACCCAAAGCAGGTCTGTACTCAGACTTAATTCCAAAGAAAGTATTCCAGTTTTTTATTCAATTAACATTTTAAGTACTAATTAGGCAACTCAATCTTGAAATAATATTTTTTTTTTATACAAAGTCGGTTTTATGTTAGTCTGCTGCGTATATTTATTTGCGTTAAGTGGATTTTTGTGTGCATTTTTTTTAATGGTAATGCGAATAAAACTGATTGGCGCAGTGGCTAAGCGATTGGACTGCTGCGCTAAGGGTTGCGGGTTCGATTCCCGCACGGGCCGAAAATTTGTGTGATTCACAGATGTTTGTCCCGAGTCTGGGTGTTTATGTATGTGATGTGTCATGTTTCTGAAACGCTTCGATACAGAAGAATTTTCTAGTGTGGGACGACGTTTTTTCGACAAAAATATGCGAAGACTTTTTAGATTAGAAGTTATTATAAAAAAAATTGCTATTATACTTACACCACTCATTGTTTAATTTTGTCGTACTTTAGTATTTACGATAACGTAACTCTTCGTATCAAAAACCATTACCTGGAAAAAACAAACCCTCATTTCCCTCAGCTTATTAAGGTAATTTAGTAAGAGGACACTTCGGCAAGATTATAAAACTCACTTTTACATAGAAAACCGTGATTTAGTATTTAATATAGCTACGAGTACGCGGAAGACCAAGTGGTTGACCAACTGATGTTTTCTAAAATATAGTCTTAATTTGTTACATTGAAAAGTTATAAATTTATTTATAATGAAAGTCTGTGGTTGGCATTTTATCTATACTATATTATTAATGACGGCCTGATTGGCTCAGTGGCCAAGTGATTGGACTGCTGCGCTAAGGGTTGCGGGTTCGATTCCCGCACGGGACAAAAAATTGTGCAAATGTTTGTCCCGAGTCTGAGTGTTCGTGTATGTGATATTTCATATTTGTGAAACGCACCCACGATACAGGAGAAATTCCTAGTGTGGAGCGAAAAAAAAAATATTTTATATTATAAATTTGAAGATTTTGTATGTTTGTTTGGTTAAACGCGCTAATATCAGAAACTACTGGTTCGAATTGAAAAAAATCTTTTTGTGTTTGACAGTCCAGTTATCGAGGAAGACTATAGGGCTATAATACATTCGAAATCCACGAAGTCGCAGGCGGAAGCTAGTATTAAATATCTGCCTTTTGGTTCTCGTGGTCGCTGGCTATTACATTGGGAACTAGCTATAATATAACACGTGAAATGAGGGTGTTACTATGCACCTCTGTCTACCCCATCGGAGAAAACAGGCGTGATGTTATGTGAACTGCACATTTGTAATTAGCTGGCAGCTAAGAGACACTGTATTTTATGTATGTATGTAACAGTTTTTTATCATAAACGTTATTATGTTTTTCTGATACAGCATAGATCTCAATTAAGAGCTCGTTAGCCTTACCCAGGAATAGAACCAAGAACCTCATACTCCATAGTACGTATAAGCTAGCCGCTTGACCCAAAATATGGTATAACTCTTCTTAAAATAAGTGTGGGATAGTTGTCATCTGAAAAGAGGTCATGCCGTGTAGAGATTGGTCAGTCAACAAGGATGGTAGCGAGGTTGACCGTCGAGATTGCGACCAACGTTCTACGAATTCATTACCCGAGGAGGATCACTTACAAAACTGTGAAACAATTGTCAGATTTTATAAAGTACTACTCGAAACAAATTTTAACGAAGAGCAACAACTTCGAAAAGAAATAAATGTTCACAATTTAGTTTGAAGTACAATTTGGTATAACAAGTGTTGTTATGAAATAATAAATGAAGTTCTACATTTTAGGCTGTCATCTTGAAGTTTGACCTTTGAAGAACTCTCCTTTGTTGTGAAGAGGCTACAATAGACTAGACCTCGCTTCGACCCTTCCGTTTAACAATAATAATTTAGAAACTCGGAATACAGATAAACCAGATTCTGAAAACTGAGGCAACACCAATTACTCTAAAACGGAGTCTTTGCCTAATTGGACGATTTGACATTTAGTTGACAAAGATCGCGCACGTTGTGGAAACGTTTTACACGCTGTGCATTTAATTCGATTATCCTGCGTAATGCTAATATGCAAAACTGTAGTCTAAATTTTAAAAAAATTATTAGGATTATATGTAATTCGCATAAATACTAGTGACATGATACATTTTTAATTATTGACTGCCTCGTTGGCCGAGTTGTCGCTTAGCGCGACTGCCGAACATGAGGTCCTGAGTTTGAATCTCGGGTCGGGCAAAGTGATACAAGGTTTTCCATTAGGTAATTCTCAGTAGCACGGGGTCTTCTGCTCGGTTGATGGCAATAGGCTCGCCCCCTATTACATTGGGACCTATAACATAACTGGCGAAATGTGGTTGTACTATATGTGCTCCTCTGCCTACCCCTGCGGGAATACAGGCATGATGTTATGTATGTACATTTTTAATTACGTAAGTCACCTTTTTCTTAAAGCTACACCGTCCAAAATAAACTCTTACCTTAAAGGGAAGACAACACATTAATTATGGTTGCCAGGCGCCAAACACAGCGGAATTTGTTTTAATTTACAAGTAATTAACAAAATGTTCGTTACCTACTTATCTAAGCACTCCGCTGATGACCGTAATTATTCTGATAGGAAATTAAATGCCTGGTTTTGTCAACGACTTAATTCTGGGTTTTCTTTAGAATTAACGAAATAGAAATGAATCGAGATCAGATTTGGTAATGTCAGCTCCTTTTTGGAAAATGCCTAGCCGTTACTGAGAGAGGTTATGACTGTTATTATCAAGATTAGTCTTCTTAGATTATCTTTTTTATTGTCTTTATTTATATAGGGTATTTGACACCGTTAACCAAGAAGAAAGAAAAGAAGTGTTGAAGAAGTCCTAAAAACTTGTGCCCAATTGTTTTAAATTCTTCTTATCGTATGGTTGATGAACAACCTGGTGTCAGAGTTTAAACCACCTGTAGGCCTCTGACATGGCTTTACACACCGTTGAAAAAGCTCTCAGGTGTGCCGGTTTCCTCACGATGTTTTCCTTCACCGTTTTTAGCAACTCATAACTAATTTATAATACGCACATGAATTCAAAAAGACATTGGTGCGTGCCGGGGTTTGAGCTTGCGACTTTTAACTTGGCAGTCCTACGGTCATACCACTCGGCTATCAGTGCTTGTTAATATTTTTATTGTGTTAAATAAACTGTCTTTTTCTTCTTTTTCTTCGTATCAACATTACCCATTTACGACATGGAAATTGGTCATACTATGGTGTATAGATTGGTCAGTTAACAAGGATGGTAGCTAGGTTGAACATCCAGGGTGCTCCAAACTTACTTAAATATATTTACTCGTGGAGGCTCTCTTTTGCTCCCTATAATTAACTGTAATCTTTGATTTGTATTTGCTTTGAAATCAATAAATGGTGAGTAATTGCGTTGGCAAATCAGTGATATCACACTAACTCTTAAACTATCGCGTTCCATGATAATTAGAACTACAACACGGGAACGCGAACACAATTTTTTAATTTTTGCTTGACGTTTCGACTGACTTGCATCGGCCGTGGTCAAACGCGTTGTTCGCGTTAATTCACGTGTTGTAGTTCTAGTGATATCACAGTTTCCTATTTCAATACAATACAATACAAAATCTATGGGGGACTAGCGTTTTGACTGCTCTTAAATTATGTCAATTGATTGATGGTGTCAAATAACATAACATAACATCACGCCTGTATTCCCCGAAGGGGTAGGCAGAGGTGAACATATAGTACACCCACATTTCGCCGGTTATGTTGTAAGTCCCAATGTAATAGGGGGCGAGCCTATTGCCATCAACCGGGCACAAATCTAGACTCCGTGCTGCTGAGAATTACCTAATGGAAAACTCAGTAACACTTTGCCCGACCCGGGATTTGAACCCAGGACCTCTTGCTCAGCAGTAGCGCTTAGCGACCACTAGACCAACGAGGCAGTCAAATACCCAATCGAATTTGGAATATGTTGATTTACTAAAAAGGAAGAGAAGTATCTACTTTACCTACTATATGCTGATGGTAAGAATAGTAAATGAAGCAAAATATAGTTCATATAAACAAACACATCACACAACCACGCATGTAATCCTTAAAGTGTTCAAGCGGTCTCCTTCGTTAAAACGCACCTAGTTTCACGAACATGAAATATCACACACAAATACATAGACTCGGGATGAACATCAGCAAATCGCACAAATACAATCAAATCCGTGACCTCTAGCGCAGCAATTCAACCGCTTAGCCACTACGCAAATCAGGTCGTCAGTTGTTGAAGGTTACGAGCTTGGTATTAGCCCAATAATGGCAATAAGATGGCAAGTAAAATGTGGCTGTAATACACTTGCTACAGGATAACCCATGCCTACAGGCGACGAAGCTGTAATCTTAAACTTGAATACGTTGGCACACACCCAGGCTCAGCATTCAACTGCTATATATCTCAGCTTAGGGGCAGCTCTTTAATTAACACGTTCATTAAATCTTATAGCATTACTTAACTTGGCTAAGTTATGCTCCTCTAAAAGGATTAATCAAACCAAGATAGAAGAAAGTTTTTATTTGAGTGCAGTTTATATAAAACTAGCAGCGCCCCGCGGTGTTATCCGCTACATTTTTTCTGAATAAAAAGGTGCATATATGTTAATCCAGAGTGTAGGCTATCTCCATACTAAATTTTATCAAAATCAATCAAGACGTTTGAGCGTAAAGAGGTGACAAATATACAAACTCACGAACATTTGCTTTTATAATATTAGTGTGTGTTGATAGACTGTTTAAAGCATGCTAGAAGTAGTGGTGAGGCGTTGTAGCGGTTGCGTGTGAGGTCAAAACATTATAGGATTAATTCAGGAGTAGGAATCAGACATATTTTTTTAGACAGATTTCTCAATGGTGTGTAAAGCCATGTCAGAGGCCTACAGGCGGTTTAAACTCTGACACCAGGTTGTTCATCAACCATACGATAAGAAGAAGATCAGACATAGCCTACTCATGTTCTTTGTATGAACTCCATGATACCTAATTTCCAAGTTAATAAAAGGCAATGAGAGAGCGTGTGAAGAAGAAGTGGTGGCCTAGTGGTTGACATACCGGATTTCTATGCACGAGGTTGCAGGTTCATACCCAGGCAAGTATCAATGTGACTTTTTCAATGTCATAAATACTTTCTTAGATATTCTAAGACACCACTGACTAACGGTGACGGAAAACATCGACGACGGTAAAGAAACCTGGATTTAATTATCTGAAATCGCCAACCCGCAGTGAGCTAGCGTGGTGATCAATGCTCAATCCTTCTCTATACGAGAAGAGGCCTTTGCCCTGCAGTGGGACAGTTATAGGCTGTTATTATTATATTATTTATTATAATGAGAGAGCCTCCGCAAGTTATGATACCTAAGTTTGTGCGCTAGTTAGAAAGTCACACTCATCCTTTTCTAGATTCAAAACTTATGCACAAAATCAGTCCTAAGAATACAATAAATACTAGACAACTGTCATATTATGTAAAGCCGGGTCCAAATATCATTTGCCCGATTTGATCGCTGTATCCGCATCAGCGTATCCAGCTCCCTTATCTTGTTTCGGAAGCCTTTAATTTACTCCGTATCATACCTGTCTATCCTCAAAATTGTCATGATCGCTTCCTTAAATGATCGGACGCAAACCGACTTGAAACGTAACAGGCCGTATCGCATCAAGCGGTACGGATATGGTGATCGGATCAGGCAAATGATTTAGTCCAATCAGAGCAGAGAATAGGCCCTAAGCAAGCTAGGATTTACGCGTAACTTGTTTACAGGCAGAACATCTGTTTTCAGTAAAATTCCTACCAAAGTTCCCAGATATATAGACCCGCCTTAAGTCGCAGCGTTCCTAAACATTTACATAACAAAGAAATAAGCATAACATTGTTACTAATTTATCCAAAGCCCTTAAATCCTTCTCATAAACAGCCTTAAACCCTAATTCGAATAATTTAATCATCCTTTATAAATTAAAAATATGAAGAGGTAATAACTGCTTGGTCGCTTTACGTATCTGACAACCCACCAAATTAATTAGACCTACCCACCCGCTGTTAATCGTCCAGAATTAGTGATAAGAGGGGGTGGGGTTTTGAATGGTAGGGGTCTAAGTGAGCTGGGTGGTGTGAATGAACTATATCGTGCGTGTCGAGAAATGCGCTAAGCGGTTCACCAACGGAATTTCGGTTCATGTTTTGATGTGGTACGAGTCTAGAGCGCTTTACTCAACATATAATTTAGTATGTAATAATAAATGGCTGGCAGCGGTTGGTTGCCTATGTCCACTGTCCAGCCATGGACTGAGATAGGCTGATGATGATAAGGACTCACAATCATTTGTGTAACAACGTATTATTGTCCCATACGTAAAGGGCTTTCCAATAAAAGTAATTTTTCGTACAGTGCACAAACTGGCAGCGGTAGATCGTAACAAAAACGATAGGGTAAAATAAAATCTTCCATCTTCAGTTTGTTAGTTTGTAAGAACAAATATTAGTATGATGATGTACCTAATAATTATTTATTTAAATAATATTTTCAACTAGCTGTGCCCGCGACTCCCTCAGCGTGGACATTCGGAAACGGCAAAATTGTTTTTAATATTATTAGCTAAGTTTAAGTGGATTCTATTTAGTAGTTTTTACGCCAAGCCGTACTGTTTACATGTATGTAAAGATTGACGTAACTTTTTTGTTTGTGAACCGATTTAAATGAAACAAACACTAAATGTTATGGAAAGCTTGCCACAATACATCAGTGAAATGATATATGAATGATGAAACAGCATCCAAATCGGTTCAGTAGTTTCTGAGATTAGCGCGTTCAAACGCACAGACAAACAGACAAAAATTTTAGAAATTATATTTTTGGCTTCGGTAACATAAATACAGAGTGTATAAATTGTTTTTCTTTCTTAATATTAAATGTACAGACACGGGTCGTTTACCATTTTATTATATGTATAGAAGATGAGAATTAAAGTAAACATGAATAAGATATCTATTACCAAAAACTGATCCTCAATTTTTTAGCACAAATTAAACCACGATGAAACGACTTTTTTTATAAAATCCAAAAATGGTCTCCACAGACAACCTATGGGATTCTCTCTACAATGAGCAGTCAAAAACATTATATGGAATGTTTTTGACAGCTCATTGTAGAGAGGATAAATTAAAATTGCTTGAGTTTGAGACAAAATTAACGATCTTTAATAATAGATATGTAAAGTATATAAAACCACATATTAATAGCAAGATACAAAAAACAACATGAATAACAAGATGTCAAAGCATAAAACATTTTATTACCTGCAAAAACAACATTTATATTCATAACAAACAAAATACACACACATCAATGTCAAAAACGTATAATTTGCGTCCAACACGGGAACACGATCCGTACAAAAAGATCGCATAACGACCTTTATCAAGAAAATAAAAGACGTAAAGACAATCATAAAACACCTAACCTATCCTTTTTTACAACGGATCAATAATATGTTATATATTGATCAGTTGTAAAAAAGGATAGGTTACATCACGCCTGTATTCCCCGAAGGGGTAGGCAGAGGTGCACATATAGTACTCCCACATTTCGCCAGTTATGTTTTTAGGTCCTAATTTGGAGGCGAGCCTATTGCCATTAACCGGGCACAAATCCAGGCTCCGTGCTGCAGAGAATTACGTAATGAAAAACCCAGTAACACTTTGCCCGACCCGAGATTCGAACCCAGGACCTCGTGCTCAGCAGTCAGACTGAGCGACCACTAGATCAACGAGTTAGTCAGGATCAATTTATTTTCTTTTTTTTTTTAAAACGTCGTCCCACACTAGGAATTTCTCCTATATCGTGGATGTGTTTCACAAACATGTAATATCACATACGCAAACACCCGGACTCGGGACAAATATCTGTGGATCGCACAAATTTTTGTCCCGTGCGGAAATCGAACCCGCAACCCTTAACGCAGCAGTCCAATCGCTTAGCCACTGCGCTAATCGGGTCGTCAAAATCCTTCAGAATAATCGAAATTAACGTTCGCCGTCACTGGCACCACTCTAGCACTCGTATATCACACATAATACACACTAACGACACTATCTAGCACTATATAACACTATATTGCGACTGGTCTCGTCTTAAATTATGACGTCGTAACTCTTAAGTAAAGTACCCATTTTGAGTCGGGATCAACCGTTTATTCGTCGCCTAAATTATTATAATAAAGGCCTGGAGACGTTTCGCTAGAAACTAGAAACAGGTTTGAATAATTGTGTATGAGGTATCTATTGGTGTTATTGATCCGTTGACTACCAGTATAAATATTTGTATAGCAGGTAGGTACACCTAGTATAAATATATAATGTTCTCCTGACGGCCTTCGGTCACGGCGGCCGATCTCATCCGAGACTAGCCAACTACACAGAAGATATTATAGTGCACAAGTATGCGCGCAAACACAGGTGCACTCCCTATTCCCTCACTCTCATAGTCCGATGGGACGGAAGACCGACACGACAGGAGAAAGATCAGGCGCAGGACCAACGGCTTAACATGCCTTCCGAAGCACGGAGGGGTCTCGACACGTTAAAACGGTCACCCATCACAAGACTGACCGCGGCAAGCACGGCTTAACCTCGCAAATCGACGGATCTGCGCGGTAGCCACATAGCTACGAGCCCCTCAAATAAACACATATGTATATACCACAGATACGAATGCATGAAAAAAATCAATAGATCACAATCACTTTGCCATCGTATTTGGGCTACATTTTATTTGTTGATAAATTGTTGAATCTAGGTTCATATAAAGTCACTCGCACGAACAAACACTTTGACCTTTCGTTTGATTTATCTAGAAATGCATAGTTTCTAGTTCACACAGGACCCCTTAGACAAGTGCCAAAACGCTTGACGAATATACTGAAAAATGTATGGTAATGACACATGTCATCGATAACATAGTCGAAACATGATGTCATTCCCATATATATATTTATCATTCTATTCTGTTTCTATTAGTCAAGCGTTTTGCCACTTGCCTAAGGGGGCTGAAGAAGCTACAATGTTTGATAGCAATGGTGTTAGATATTACAGTTTTTTCCTTATAACTTACTAGGTACTAAAATATGTCTAAATAACAAAGACGGACGTACCAATATTTTTATTTTATCTATACTTTATTAATATTATAAAGCTGAAGAGTTTGTTTGTTTGCTTGAACGCGCTTATGACAGGAACTACTGGAAAAATTATTTCACTGTTAGATAGACAATTTATTCGAGAAGGCTATAAGCTATACAACATTTAAAATGCACTCGGACGGAGTCGCGGGCGGAAGCTAGTGTAATATATAACAAGACACATTATATGAGCGTAATTTATATAACATTAGATTTCGTGGAATCGGAATAAATCACTGACAAAAAGAAAATTGAACCTTCCAAAGGGTGTGAAAAATATATTCCTCACAGGAAATCAACTAATATATTCTATGGACGTTTAAGACCTAACTCCCAATGGCTTACTTAATACATCAGTATAAACGATTATGATTATAGGCTTCGGAATTGAGCTCGACTCGTTCAGTTTTATGTCACAGTGACATAATCTTTAGGACGTCAAAGCACGAAATGGCTTCCTCAATAACACTAGGAAGAGTGAAAACTATCTTCAGTTATCCATATCGGACAAGAAACTCTCCTATTTAATTCCGAATATATTGGATTGGAATTGTAAAGTTTCGGACTCATAAACTTACTAGCGCCAAATTATTTCAATATTATGTGTCCATTGGGAGGAACTAACTACTAAAAGATTGAAATCATTTTTTTTTAAATAAAACTCAATCACGATTCCGTTAAATCAATATTAATTTCGCATTGCCATTGTATTAGAATTGAAATTAGATTGGTGAGTAGGCCATCAGGTTTTGTTTATACCTTCTAGCGAGCAGCTTCTGCTAGTAAGCACGTTGCTTTACTTTTATCTACTAAATAACATAATAATTATCACGCCTGTATTTCCCGACGGGTTTGGTAGGGGTATATAGTACACCAACATTTCGCCAGGTACGTTATAGCTCGAAATGTAATAGGGGGCGAGCCTATTGCTATCAACCAGGCAAAGGCAAAATTACCTAAAAATTATCTTTAATTATTTTAGTATTCAATAAATATTTAAGTATTATTTTATTAAAATATCTATGTATCACCGGTCGTCCGTGTGTCACTGTAGCGTGCCAACTGAAAACCAGCGCTGGGTGTTCTACACTCAGCATATGCTGAGTTGGCGACCTTTTCAGTATTGCATGTTTGATGGTACTACAGGTAATATTTGCTTGTTGTTTCTTTTTTTGTTTTACCTTTTTGTTGAGCTGTGTCGAATAAATGATTTCTAATTCTAACCTAATGGATACACCCAATAACACTTGTAACCGACGCAGAATTCTAACCCAAGACCTCATGCTCAGCAGTCGCGCTTAGCGACCACTAGACCATCGAGGCAGGCCTATCAGTCCCATGTATTTAATATATGAGGATAAAAAGTATATTAGGTCTTAATCCACGATTTACCTGAAGGGTTTATCTAAATCCAAAAAGATCCAAATTCACAAAGTCCCAAACCTCGCAACAATATAAGTAGGATATAAGAACCTACCTAATACTAAAACATAATCAATGACAGCGAACCATGTACAAATGATTGGTGATCACAGATTATTGGATTCCGTTAGCGGCGCCCATCAATCTGAGCTCGAATGAACACATCTTGTCGCGTGCTCTGTCATCTAGTATAATTGATATATTGTAGTTATCGATATGGTTGGATGCTATGCGAGTTTCAGCTTTCTTTTTTGCTAGGAAACAATGTGAAGTAAATTCACGAGGAAAGGAGGATTCAAAAGGAGTGTTTTAGATAAGTAACTTGCTTGTATTTGATTGTATTGTGTTTTGGTTAAATAAAATAGGTATCTTAGGTATATTTATTTTCAAGAAATATTTTTTTGAAGAAAGATTTATAAAGCTTCGATATGCTATGTTCTTTCTTCTGCTACAAGTATCGGATAGTTGATGACCAACTTGGTATCAGAGTTTAAACCGCCTGTAGGCCTCTGACATGGCTTTACACACCGTTGAAAAATCTCTCAGGTGTGCCGGTTTCCTCGCGGTGTTATCCTTCACCGTTTTTAACTGTTAACTTAATTATAATACGCACATGAATTCGAAAAGACATTGGTGCGTTCCGGGGTTTGATCTTGCGACCTTTGACTATTATCATAGATAATTGTAATATACTACAGGTGTATTATAAAAAGCTACCTAAAATTGGCCCTAATACATTTATTACATGCGGCGACAAAATTTGAGTAGCTACCTTTACAATACCTACTGCGTAATATGCATTCAAAACGTTAGCATAAAAGTCCTGCCATAAAACGAACATAATATGCATGCTAGAGGCACGTAGATAATAAAAAATATGACACTTACAACAATAAATTCTCGAGGCAAATATTCTTATTCCTTTTTAAGCAAAGGATAAAAATGGAACCTACATGGATTGGGAGAGTGTATTGCTTCTTATGGGCTTAAATCCTTCACAAGTAGTCTCCGGTCTTTTGGCAGGCTTACGCGGGAGCATCCAGTTTAGACGGCGTAGAACTGGTTAATCTAAAATGGAATGGGCATTAGCCTATAGGCGTGGTGCGAATGAATGATACTGTAGGCAGAAATAAGCGAGAATAAGAGAGTAATAAATATATTCTTGGTGCTATAAGGAGCTCGCAATCATTTACTGTGTCTGTATAGTGATGATGGGGTATAGAAAGTGTACGAAATTCCAAATAATATTTTCTTAGAATACTAATTAAAAAATATTGTTTATTATACACAGTATCATTATTGCCCAGCAGTGAAAAACAAAATAAGCTAATAAAAATAAAATAAAAACATTATTCCGGCGTACCGGGAAGCCTAGCCTACATCCAGCATTGGACTGCAATAGGCTTGTGTGATGATGATGTGATTACACAGTATATTACAGAAAAACAACCTGGTGTCAGAGTTTAAACCGCTGTAGGCCACTGACCGTTGAAAAATCTCTCAGTTTTACCGGCTTCCTCACGATGTTTTCCCTTACCGTTTTTAGCAACTGATAACTAATTTATAATACGCACAAGAATTCAAAAAGACATTGGTGCTTGCTGGGATTTGAATTTGCGACCTTGACTTTGCAGTTCAACGGTCATACCACTCGGCTATCAGTGCAGTTGTGGTTATGAACAGTGGGAAAACAATAGCACATCGGGGAACAAGCGTGATAGTACATACACATAATAACTTCTATTGCCAAACCATCATTAACAGAATGTAACGCCCAACTGAGCGTGTAACAGGCTTTGTCCAGAAATATCGGCCTCAATGCAACATGATAAATGTGTGTGGTCGCATTTCAGGAATTGGATCCGCGATGTTTTTACTGTATTGTTACTTTGTTATAGGTATTTGCGCTGCGATTCCTTTGGTTTGAACTCTATTTGTAATACGTATTGCCTAGAAAATGCTAGTACTAGTTTATTCATTGTTGTAATAATATTTTGCAGGCGGAAAATTTTGGAAGTAGGTTTAAGGTGTTGCAAGAAAAAAAATCTCAATAGAATGTATGGTGTACACCAAAATGAACAAAAAAGACGCTCATTATTATTATTACAAGGCTGTAATGTCCCACTGCAGGGCAAAGGCCTCCTCACTCTCCCTCCACACGACTCTGTCAAGGGCTGTCGATGTCATTATTAGAATCAATTTAATTTTCACTTTTTCACTCAGTGAACCCTCTACTAAGGAATCAGCGGGTGTCTAAAGACGCGCTTCAAACAAATCAACATGGCGGCTGCAGCTGTAAAAATATGTAAACCCCCATATAAATCATCCTGGACAGAGTCCCATTACTTTACCTATTTCACAAACCCATAGATCATTTTGACCACCGTGTAACTATTATGTCGTGTCTCATACATCCATTGTGTGCAATGCATACAAATTTATTGGCATCATATCTCATAAGATCTCATAAGAGTTTAAAGCCCGAACAACCTCATTTTCAGGGCATAAATGAAAGTATTTCAGTTTATTTTAAGACTCAATTGACAATCAGTAATGAAAGTTGTATTTAATTAATTGTAATTATTATTGTATACGAAGTCGGCTTTACAGACTAATATTTTACAGAAATAATGAAAATCAAACCTTTTTAGTAAGTAGTTTACGATAAGCCTATAATATTTCTAGTATCAATTGAGAATGATGTTAGTATTAATTAAATTAATCACCTTATATCACTATTCAATATAATTTAATAAAATAAACTTTGAAATAGTTAGTAATTTAAATGAGACTACAAAAACTGCTAAAATAATTTAATTAAAGTACCTACAAAGTCAAACCTTGCTTATCATAATAAAGTTGAACTTATTTAATTAATATCTAACTCGTTAATCCTCTGAAGTTTTTTCGTCACCTACCAAAGCTAGACTCGCCAAGCAAGTTCTGATTTTCACTAAGTTTAAAAGTTTTTTTATGTTCCAAGTGATTAGTAGTAGTAATTATCCATTCATTGGATGTAGCTAAATAAGTTGTTAAGTAATTTAAGGGTTTAATTAATTGTTACCCATCTTCACACATGGAATTAACAAATTTTGTGGTCTTAATAATATTATACATGTATATCAATTGATGTCCCATGCATGTAAACTGTTGCATTTCAACTAAGCTAATTAAATAAAACAACATTTCAGTAACAAATCATGTTTATTTAAACTTCAAAACCATACAAAATGTCCTCATCAACACTAAGTTGCTCTTAAAACTATTCAAGTACATGTAGTATGTACACAATTAATTATTTACTTATATATTAAAACATAAGCAAAGCTCGGCATTTGTTAATTACAATTTCATTATAATTAAATATGATAAATTATTTTTATTGAATAAACGGTTTTATTTTTATTGAATAAATTATTCCGTACCAGATATGTCTGTATAAATAATGCTTAATGAATAAAAGAGACAAGATATTTGAGTTTTAAGAAAAATAAATACAGACGTGCGTACGTAATTTTATGTACCTATAGGCAAACATTTATAAGAAGTACCTATCAAGACAATGTTAATAGTTAATACATAAAGATAAATTGTTATCAGGATGATTATTCGGGGCTCGGCTATCGAATAAACTTTCACGACCCGATTTGCGCAGTGGCTATTCGCTTGGCGTTTGAAAGTAAGGCAACTAAGATCACGAAGTTAATCTAAAATAATACTTATTTGTGTATACAGAGTACATCTACCGAATAGCAAACAAAGACCAAACGAAAGCTAATGAATATAAACGATAAAAATAGATTAATTTGACTTTTTTCATTTCATATTTTATCAAACTGCTGGTCAACTTCAGTGTCATATACTAATGTCATATACGTAGTTACGTGACACTGAACAGACAGACAATCTGTGTAATCTATAAAGCATAGAGCATTGTCGTAATTTATAAAGCAAGTGTCAATAAAATTTCTGTTGACGCTAAAAAGAGGATTTCTAGTGACTGAAAGTGATGACAAATTTGTAGAATACATATTTTTGAATACATATCGGTACGGAATAATAAGAGCGAGGTCACATTGAAAGCGGGAGCGATTAACTTTTTGTTGTTATTAAAAAAAAATAAAGAACTTTAAGCAGGTGAATATGATATGAATTGATTCATGTTGCTAAAGTATTAGATTCTAATGTATTGTAAAGTGTTTAGATTATTAAAGATTTCACATTAATTATTTTGGTCTAGTTTAATAATTTTTGAAATACATCCAGCCTTAATGGAGAATAAAATAACGATACATTTGTTTGAGATAATTTCATATAATTCAATTTATTTATAATATTATTACAGAAATAAAATAATCTGAGGCTAATCGCGCCTACTATCTCCGTGTCCTCTTCAAAATCACTTTTCTTTTGGCTCTAATATATTTTAGATACCTTATTTCGTAAGCATTACATTTCATAGGAAAATTATTTACGGCTAGGACTAGACGTAACTATTCAGATATTTTTATAGTATGAACCTAATATCCATTTTATTTCACGGATCTTTCCAGCTACATAATAAATTACAGTTTCATTTATTACGATTTCGAAATACGGTTTTATTAATTCATAATTTTGTTCTAAATTATTATTGTTTATATTAAATTTATTAGAGTATTTATACATGTAATTAATATTTTGGCAATTATGACTCTTAGTCACATAAAGGGCTACTATTATTAAGTTAATTACAATACATTTAATTAAATCGACTAGGGAGACTACTAAAAGCTAGTAATGAATATGGTATTTTTTTGTATAACATTATTACCTACCGTGTTGCCTATAACTTGCTCAAAGCGCGGTTTTAGTGTACTAGCATCTAGCGCTCGTGTTTGGTAAATTGCTATGTTCAATAACACGTATTTATAATTGCCAGTTTTCATAGTATGTACGACACAACATAGACACGGTGTCTTAATTATTTTATCAGAGATATTAAATTATATCTAGAAGTTTTAAGTTTGAATATCGTATTTCATTTAACAAAGAATCAACTTATTTGGATAAAACCTTACAGTGAAACTCAACCCCATAAATGCTTAATTATTAAGTTTATTCATCAATTCGTAAAACAATTATTATAAATGCTTATTTAATTGTTTATTATTGAATAACTTTTGAGCTTCATTTTAAATAAATATTGTCTGTAAACATTTATGTATCGTTGCTTAAAAAGGTTTGTAAAGAAATACAGTTGCAAAATTGGAGTTATTTTTCCAGACTTCCAGCTGGACCGAGAACATAAAACTGAGAGTAACCATGCTTTGTTACTCAATTACTTTGAGTAAAGCGCAGCTCTGAATCTCGCTTTTATGTTTGGCTTTTCTCAAAAGGGAAATTTGCTTATCGAATCAGTACTGAATGTTGGTATATTTTTAGCAAATCGTCTCGACAAAAATGACTCGAAATGGTGAAAATAAGATTTATGTAGACCCGTAAAATATATAAAATTTTATGAAAAAGAATTCGCCTGATCAATGTCGTCGCGTTATATGATTGGTAAGGTCAACCAGATATTATTACTGTCGAAGTACACAATATTTTGTGATCTGTCCACCAACTGAAGGCACGATGGGCCTATGGGAAATCACAGCGTCCTTCGATAGACCATCTGTCTCTAAGTGATAACAGTTGGGACACTGATCGAATAGAACCTTTCGACGTTTAAGATTTGGATCAAATGGAAAGAAAAGCGTTCCGATCAATCCGGCTGTTGCTTTTCTATCGTTCGCTAATCTTTTGATTTTCTTCACTTTAAAAGCTTTTTTCGTTTGAACTTTGAAGACAAATACATAAATTCGAAATTTATTTTTTACATTTTTATTTTTAGTGAATAATTTATTTATTTTGGTTACATTTAGTTTCGAATAACATTGTCGTTCGATATTCGAAACAATAAATTGAAATTGGCACTTTAAATGAAAGCTTGTTTATTTTTAAATAAAAATATGAATTAAATTTACATTTGAAACATTTGTGTAGATAACATTATGTTTGAGAATATTGTGAGTATTTTCGTTGTAGAAAATATAATCATCGTGTTGCCCAAAAAGTATTCACTTCTGTTGATAATGCTGTTTATCTGAAAATATAATAAAAGCTTTTAGCACAATTTTGGAGAAATAATTACAATTATTGTATTTTATCTAGACTTAGGTTTTAAAAACAAACACACATGCATGTTTATTTTTTACTTTTATTTATTTGAATAGAACGGTTAGCCAATTATATTAAACAAATTTTGCATAACATAATATTTGTACATTTTATTTATGCTTTCAACCTTTTATGACACGATTTGCAAACATTGCGCCAAAGAAATTGGGAATACATATTTTTGATACGAGTCTCATTTTTAAGCTTTTTTATATTAATTTTTAATTGAATAATACTGCTAATATAAATAAATATATTCTCACCTTAAAACACCTGTACCCTATGGTTTTCTCGGTCGCAAACTATAATGTTGCCTCCAGACATCACTGCGATGCCTTCCAAACCCTTGAACTCTCCGTCACCAGATCCCCAAGACCCGAAGGCTCTGAGGAAGGTGCCATCAGGGTGGAAGATCTGGATGCGATTGTTGCCGGAGTCAGCAACCACGATGTAGCCTTGGTCGTCTACTGCTACACCCCTGAGAGAGATAGTCAAAACTTGAGTTTAATATGGTCCTTATTGATATAATTATGGTATCGTGGTGAGGATATACCAACAGGCTCACCGGTCAGTACCATTGATGTCTTTTGAATGCCTTAATTTTCTGAATTATTTGACTTGTACAACATGAAATATCCATAGTATGACAGAGTGGCTCATGACCACTCGTAAACTCAACAAAACTCGTTTGATGAGTTTAGATTTGAATAGAAGATAAAACATTTTTGGTCTAGATAAAGATAAATAATTTTATTTTGCCAGTCAACTATCGAAAATTTCTTCACGTCGAATTCTAATAACATTACTCCTGGACCCAGGATTTAACGGACTACATCCACAATTCAATAACATTGACCAAGTAATATTTAACAAGCTAGTAAATGTCAAGCACATTACTGTGTACGCACCCAGAATTAATGCCCTTATCACTCATACGAGTACAATTTTTCCGCCAATAAAATCTGTGCTTACTACTGGTTGGTGAACATAAAAATAGCAATAATGTAAGTCACTTTGTTCTTGAAACGAAAAGCTGTAAAACATGGCGAGCTGCCGGCCACGTATTCCGGTCATATTTTATTATTACTACCAGAATTCGGTCAAGGTACGTCTGGACCGGGTTTGAAAAATATTGGCATCACTGTTACGAAGGTTGGCAATGACTTTTATTGTTGGAGAGGCGCTGAAAAGATTTGAGAGGGTATTCTGTTAGGTATAGCCCGGTCTATCAGGTTTTACGTACCTTTGATTTGGCTGAGATTGAGGTCTATGATAGTGTTTTCGAAACTCTTATTGTGATCCAAATAAGTGGATTGGTTTTATAAGAGCAAAAGTAATATGTATCACTATTAATGATTCTAATAATTTAAGACATTAAGCATACTTAAATTATAGGTTATAATATTGTTGCAAAAGATCAAACTATGTTTGAGCAATTAAATAATGAAAATTCACTTCATCAGTACCATGAAGGCAAAATCAAGTTTTATATATTCGTAATATTGCAATACATATCCAAACCTTTGGACTATTTATGATCTAAATAATCCAAAACCTACAAACTCACTGCTCCCTAATAGCTTATAGTTTCCCTCCCTAATAGCTGACTGGTTTGACTCAAACCAGTCAGCACTTATAGACTTCGAATGGCTCCTAACCTAACCTAACGTAAATATTTGGTCCAAGTTCAGAATTTAAGCGCCCGTAAAGCTTAATTAGAAGATCAACCGACCGCACTTTATAGAGCCATTGGAAGCACACGTTAAGACCAAATCCGCGGCTTCTGTTTCAAAAACAACATAAAGGAAGTAAATTTATTAACAGGAAAGATCTGCTAAGTAAATAATTAGGAGAAACAAAAGGTTCGGAAAAATGACTACTACAAAAGCCTTAGACAAAAACCTACCGTTTTAGATTAATCATTAAAACTGTTAATAACTTTTCACCGCCTAAAATTAAGGTTCAATTTTTTTTTTCAACAAGCTATGCACGGTAATAATATTTTATTTCGTTAAAATATATTTTTTATTATGTAACACTAAAATAACATTAAATTTACCAAATCACCATATCAATGTAAAAAATTGCTCATTATTATATAACCTTATACTGATTTTGAAAACCTCCGTACCTTGGGAACTTAAACTGTCCATCTTCAGAGCCTTCCTCGCCAAACGACGAGAGAACTCTTCCATTGACATCGAAGACCTGTATCCTATGGTTGTTGGAGTCTGACACTAGCACCCTATTGGTGCTGGAGACGGCGATGTAGTGGGGGTGCTCTAGCTGGCCAAGCTTGGAGCCAAAGGACCCGAACTTGCCAACAAACGTGCCATCAGATTGGAACACCTAAAAAGATGACATCATTATAATATAATATGTTGTGTTATAAGATGGTGTTTTAATGTTAAGGAACAATAGTATCTACTTCATCTGCCTTGGAGTAGGCTATTCATTATTTTCGATAAGAAAGGAACACTTATCTTAGCAGTTACGCTAATGGAGGCTTATGTTCAAATTAAACTATCTTAGCATCTTACTTTAGGTACTACATCCACAATTCACGGGAAAGTTTTATGTATTAAAATTATTGGTAATAAAATGACTACATTCGTTAACGTAGGTACACCCTTGAGGCATTCCAACTGTTAGAACAAAAATAATTATTATGACAAGCAAAAATCTTAATTCGTTTCATTTAACGTGTTTAAAGCAGTTCTCAATGACCAATAAGAAAAGAAAACTTCACTGGTAAGGTCATAAAAACTAAATAAATCATACCTGTACTCTATGGTTTTCCTTGTCACAGACGTAAATAAATCCGAGCGCGTCCGTAGTGATGCCCCAAGGGTAATTGAACTTGCCATCTCCAGTGCCCTGACTGCCGAACGCCCTGAGGAAGCGGCCTTGAGGGTCAAATACCTAGAACAAGAAATTAGATGTTAATTACATGAGCTGACATTAATGTAACGTAAGAAGTGTTTGAAACGTTTGGGATCCTCATAGAATTCGGTTTTGTCAATAAGAAGGTTGTGTCACATGGTAGTATAAAATAATTATGTTTAGTATAGCTTAGCTACATTTAAACCTGGATAACGTTAAGGAAAAATAAAGGGGAGGCCTTTGCTCAGCAGAGGGACATAGAACAGGCTAATTAAAAAAATATTAAGCTGTAACCTAGTTCAGATTCGATGTGAATAAAGTAGTAAGTGGAAATAATAAATCAAAAAATGATATTTTTCTGGTAGATTTAGCTTACCAGGCTACATAATTGATGCTAAGCTGAGAGCTCACATAGTTGATATATTCTAATGTCTTCTATGTAAAATAAAAGAAAATTACCACTTAAGATTAAGTTTAGTATGTTTTGCATTTAGAAATTATTGAACCATTTAGCATCTAAATTGCTAACCACTGTTCTAGGTTCTACAATATATTAATAGTACTAAATTGTGATCACAATTTGCTATAACTTTCGCGGTTATAATTATTAGCAGTTTCATGATCCAGGCATTGTATTCGCGTTTGTGGTTTCAAGCAATTATCTAGCAGCTGTCATAATAGATTTGAATGTTATTGCTTTCAATTTGTGTTTGATAAATGGCATTTGATTATAATGTTATGTATAATTAACTACATTAATGAAAGTATTTAGCTGAAATAGTAGAAACGTTTCGAAGTAATTTTAGGAAGCTTTTTCGTGGTCTTGAATTAAAACTTATGCCTAAAACAAGTTTTAAATCTCTCTTGCGAAACAATATTGGCAAAATATAAATTGCGATCTGGGTTAACTTTAAGAAAAAATTGAATCTATCTCTAAATCTTGTCTCACTTAAAAGTGTGGTGCAATATCTTGAAACGCTTCACGTGCTTGATCCGAAATCTATAAATTTTATTTAAAGGTTTGACTTCGGTCAGTCCTACTAATTTCAGAGGGCGTCGCACGGTTGTGGTGTGATTGGCCTGTATCCTATGCACTTTAGAGTTCTTTAAACCTAAAACATTGTTGCAATACGTATTTTATATTCCTCAAACACGTGCTAACTCCTGGAACACTGCCAATCCGTGAGACAAAGATTGTCAAAATATCTACACGTTTTCTTAATAAATGTTCGAACAAAAGTAACTGCCAACGCCAAATTCTTGCTCAAAGTCGGTTTGTAGGTATGGTCTACTTCCACGAATCATTGTTCAACCCAGATCAAAATTATAACGTATATCAAGCAGCCGAATGAAGGTTAGCTTTGATTCTGATTGATCTAGTTCTCAAAAAATAATGCGACATTACCTCCTCGAATATTTCACGCATGCTAAAGCACGTACAAAGGCCAGTATATCACGTTTATTGCCGCCTATCAGTTACATCAGCAAGAAATGACAAATTATCCTTGTGGATACGTATAAAGTAGGATATATGGTGTCAAAAAAAGTGCAATTTGTCTTCACCAATTGCAATTTCCGCCAACTCACGTCTTAACCACTATTTTGGTCCTTTGAGACGGTCAGCAGTGACTGACACTAATGAATTACGGCTAGGACAAATAGACGAATGGAATACAAATTCAGGCCTCATGGGAAATATCCTGAAATGGGATCACTCCAGTTGTTACGCTTTCGATCGCAGCGTGTCTTTTGTACCTTTATAAAGTGGTCTGAGTGGTCGTACCTAATACTATAAGAGAATAAAAAATTTCTAAATTAAATTCAGCTTAAAGTAATTATGATAAGTGTTACTTACACGTGGTAGTAGCAGGTCGATAGTTTATTACAAAACTGTATTGCCTACAAGATGACTTTTATGAATATGTCTGTCATCAATATTTTTCAATACTTTAAAAATAATTAATTCAGTCAAAATAGTTTCAGAAACACTTTTCGTCTGATAGTCTAAAGGAAATCTCATGATAATTATATACCAGTCTTAACGACTCGGTTCTAATGTTGGCAATATTGCTACAGCAGCAATGGTCTCAAAATATGTACCGAAGGGACTATATCTTGTACAATACAATACTATAATACAGTCCAGTATTCTCGCACCGCAGCTGTGAGCAGAATTAGAAAATAGATGTTAAAACATTGCTTGCATATAAAACCAGTCTTCCATTTTTCCACAAGAAAAATAAAACATACATCATTCCATGAAATGAGACGATGACATATACACGTGAGCCTACGTTTGCAGAAGTGAACATATCCCAAATGGCCCCAGTTTTTTTGAAGCCAAGTGTGGCAAAAATATGTTGACATTAATGGTTTATGGCGAGAACAAAGAACGAATGGAATTGAAATTCTTACTTTCCGAGAAAATGTAAGACGTTACAAGAAAGTTCCAGAAACACAATTTCGAAGTTGCAAATCTGTTTCAACTGAGATCATGGTAGGAAATGTGATGTATCTACGTAGAATATTGACGATCGCGTGAATATGATTTCTTCCCCAACGCTGCAACAATGTCAGCTTCCTTATATTTTCCTTGTCTAATCTTTTGATTGATCAAACGGCTAATATTGTGTTGTGAGCTTAACGCCCACATTTTCTGGATAATTTTTAGGAGAATGAATGAAAACAAAATCATAAATATTATTTTAAGTCATCGCTTTTATAAAGATCTTGAATTGGATTACGATGTTGACCTTGCTATCTTCTCATTTTAATGTGCTCCTGGTGTATTACAGATGACTGCCAAAATACTTTTTAGTTCAAGTGCAGATTCAGAATACGTTTAAATACCACTGTCAGTTTAATTTATAAGGCTCAATGCCTTAAGCTTGTGGGAATTTGTAAAAGGACTGAATTTATTTATTTATTAGACACACACTCCAATTATTTTTCGCCTTATTTTATTTTTGTGTTTTTGTCTTAGTACTGCCAGGTTGTTTTTATTCCATATTATGCCTAAGTCGTATGTAATTTTTTAACATTCATCAGAAACAATGACGGCCAGTTTAACAACAACAATCTTCAACATCTTCATGGTGATAGAAGTAAATTGTAAGTATTAACCATACCTAAAAACAAAGGAACATAAACAGCCGCTGAAGAAATAAGTATCCTTTTCTATTGCATTGTTTAAGAGTAAAGCTCTCGTTATTTTAGGTATGAAATATTAACGAGAATCAACATCTTCGTATTGTGAATATATAATTCATGCCACTTTGAATTTTAAAATTTAATAGTATTCATATTTTCATGCTAGCACTTCGTACTTACTTGTTCATTCTCTTTTGTTTCAACAAATGTACTGGTTGCAATGAATGCCATTAGCATTAAGGGCTAGTGCATATTTGAGAATGCAAGCAATTGGCACTTTGACAAATATGTTAAATCTGCTCAAATTCGTTGGGCAATTTAGATAGATTCTGTTTCAAAAGATAGTTTGTGAGATACGTAAATTTATAGAGTAAATCCTTGGAGAAAAGATATCCCTATTGAAGCCACACGACGTATTTTCATAAAACCTCTATCCTGAAGGATAAGGTTGTAAATATGATTTGGTAATTTCCATATGTTCGTGAATAGATTTTGTGCTGTTCTGGCTCTTTAAATGGAAAGTAGCTCATACTTATTTACTATTTATATTTCAGCGTAGTTTTGCACTACGATGACTATTTATTATTAAAATCCTCGCTTTAACCACAATCATAATATATTCTTTAAGTCTACAGTGACTTGAGTGTTTTGATCATTTCAGATTGACTAGGCTAATAAAGTGCTTTCGTCTAGCACTAAATTGGTTACTGTTAAACATAATATTAAAATTACTGCAATTAGTGAAACATAAGCTTAAAACCTTCGCCCGCCCCTTTCTCTATCCCTCAAAGCCTCGCCAGAACATTACCACATTTTTATTGAATTCGTGACAAAACATATTTTTTTAGAAAAATAGGTCAGTGTTCATTACGAGCATAGCAAGTCAATATACATATAGCACGGTCTGTCCCATTTATCATTGAAGAGCTGCACAGCGTTGTTAAAACCAACAGAATTATAACAGACATCCAATAATATTTCACAGTGAAAAAGTGCGCTGTTAATTTTAACAGTGACGTGCTGATGTGGCAACTTATCGAACTGCAGTTTGGCTTTAGTGCAAGCTTTTAACACATAAATTATAGCTACTGGTATTTAGCAACTGCTATTTATCACTGTTATTGGTAAGTCGCGTTCAATTTTATTGGTGATTTAAACGGTTATTTGTAACGATAACCAAAGAGTATGTTAATTAGTAGTTATTTTATTGCTTTTAAGTTTTAGATGACTTGCACGATATCTTAACATGTTACTAAGTTTAAATTTGTATTTATTTGTAGTATTTACATTCTAATGCCCTGAACTATGTGTCATTCAGAGTCAGTATTTTATGTGGAACAAATAAAATTAGTCCCGTGCGGAAAGTAATCCTGATTACCTTTGCTTCAGAAGGCTGAACGCTAGCTATATAAAACCGTACCTAAGGTATTTTGGTACAAATATATTATAAGTTGGTGTTAATAAAACTCACTTGAATACGATGATTGTATCTATCTGCTATGATGTACTGTCCGATGCGGTTGACGGCAACTCCGGCGAGGCAGTCAAACTCGCCTTCGCCGCTGCCGTACTGACCGAACTCCTTCACGAATATACCGTTGGAATCGAACACCTGCGGGAATAAGGACCATTAGTGTTAAGCTCCACAGAAAAAGATCGTTAGTAGGTATTTATCTTTTTTGAGGAATCTTCCTTCAGGTACGATCTTAATACTAGATATATATACCTACTTTATAACGGATAGAAGCATCCATATATAACTAAGCAAGTAGAAAAAATAGATGCAAAATAAAACTTTTTGCTTGATAAACATTATTTTCTATTTAGTGTATTAACATGTGGATAGTTGTACTTTTAATAAGCTTAAAAATACAGTCAATAAGATAAAACCAATTCTATACTTAGACACTAAAATTCAGTGACCGAAACATCATAAAACGCTGAAAACGTTGGAAAATAAAGTACCTACAAGAAAAATATAACCTCTAAACTGGAGACGAAACGAAAATATGGACGCCAGTTCTTGTTTTTGTTGAAATAACCTTCAGGCTTTAATGTGCAATGCATAAACCTCGATTGAAAGTCTGTTTTGTGAAATTCTAAGTAAGCACTGGAACTTAAAAACATCGACTTATTTTATCTGTTCAAACAATATTTTTTGTAGTTTTTAATATTTTTCATTTATTTGTAAATATATTTTTTTGTACCAAAAGAGCCCGAAATCCTAATGCAGTTTACCGGTAATGTTTATCCCATTAAAACCGAAATAGCACGAAATTTTTGTTTTGACCTTGTGCCAAAATTACAAGCATGCGTTAACCATCCATCATCATTTATATTTGGAGCAACGGTCACCGAAAATCTTTTATAACCAGATGTTATGATACTTTCTCCACCAAATAAATGCATATTTTCCAAGCAGAAAATCCAGGGCTTTAAAAACACGATCATTTAAATACATCTTCAATATTTAGAGTAATACTGATAAGTACGAACGTTTTTACAAAATTTAAATTGTTTCGTGGAAAGAGCTTTTACTTGGTACCTATTTACATTTTATGTTAAAGTCAATTCAAAGATTTTGTCGAATAAGTCTAGCTACTCAAGAGATTGCGTGGAATTTTCAAATTCTAAGACACGTTTCTAGTGTAACAATAGCTATTTTAGATCAATACTGCTGAAAGAATTCCAATCTCAAAAGCCTATTTTAGTGGCTTGTCATTGTTGAAAAGATTTTGTATTTAAATAGAGGACTTGTTATTATGATTGGATGTTGTAGCTCACCTGAACTCTGTGGTTAGATGAATCGGCCACGACCATTGTGTTGTCGGGACCCACAGCGATACCACGAGGCCATGTAAAACAACCGGGTTCGCTCCCCCGACTCCCCACGCTGAATTGTAAACGGCGTTTCTGCATGTACTGGCTCCTAGGGGAGGAACCGGCTGCTGCGAAACCTAGTATCAGAAATATCAATTAGCACACAAACAAATTACTTGAGAAAAGGAAACATCGGTCAAACCTAAGCACACAATCTATGTACACGCCACGTTCGTTTCTCTAACCTGCTACCGCTGCTGTAGCCGCCGTAGGGGAGATGGGGGAGCCTGCCGCGTTTTTTGAATCGTCATCCGAACTGGCAAGCTCGTTTGCCGAGCGTAAAGGTAGCCCGAGAGACAGGCGACGTGACGTGCTCGACGATGTACTGCTAGGATCGCGATCCTTGCCCCGCGATCCGTATTTGTTTTTTAAATATCTCGCCCAAGAACTGAGAGCCGCTCCGTCTTTTTCACCGGGGGCAGGCCGCTCAGGCGAGCTCTCTCTTGACTTCAGTGCGTGCGAGGACCGGCTGCGAGACAACTCCGTACCACCAGTGCCGGAGCCGTATCGAGCCGCAAGGTACGCGGAGGGAGACGCTGTCGTAGGGGATACCGGATCGTCCTGATCGTCGTCGTCTCCCGCACCAAAACCGGTGTGGCTGCTCTTACTCCTAGCAAGACGGTTGCGGCGCTCTTTCAGGGCGAGGTATCTTGATCTAGCCGTAGGATACTTTGTCTCATCATCTATAGACGATGATGGATCTTCCTCTCTTGGCTTACTTCCATAGCGATTGCTATATGAAGACCCGGCGCTATATCTAGGCGCAGGCTCTTCTTCTGTTTGTGACGTGTTTCGAGTGCGGTATCGTGATTGTGTGGCGGGTGTCTCTTTTGGCTTGTTGTCAACGGTGTCGTTACGTGCATTAGTGCTACGCGCAAGTAGGGGACCGATATCGCTGCGAGCCATCGCCTGGCTCTCGGGCTTTCTTTGCGTAACAGGCTCCTCGTCGCTCTCCTCTGACGAGTCGGTTTCTTCCTCGGAGCTTGTGTCGGAGTCTTCGTGGGCCGGCTCGGCGGGTGCCGGTGCGGGTGTGGGTCGCTGTGAGCCGACAAAGCGGCTTTGGACCCGCTGCGCACCGCCTGCTGTGCCGTTTGTTGCCGCCGGCGTTGTTCTGTCGTTGCCTGCGGAAGAGAAACGAGATCCTGCAGTTGACGGAGGCGCGCCAGAGCTGTACTTTTCTTTTAATTCAGCGATGCTTAAAATGGCACCTGTGTGTTTCACCGCCGAGCCGGAGCTTTCAGTCGAGGCACTTGATTCCGTGCTAGGTGCTCGAGCAGCCGGACGGTGCGGTGTGGGCGCCTCGGTTGCTGAAGGTCTCCGAGCTGTTGTTGCTGGTTTTTGTACTGCAGGGGCATTTTTACGTTGATTTCTTTGCAGAGATCCAACTGATTCATCGGATTCACCATCGCTGGACGCCTGAGAAATTACATGGAAATCGGTATGGACACCAAAACGGTAGATATTTTTTTGTATTTTTTTTTTGTGTTTTGTGTATGTGTATATAAATGAGTTATATGTGTACGGAGTGTATTTTATGGAATGCCGTTAGTTGTTGCGTATTTTCTTGTTAGTATCGATGATTTCCCTAAACTCTACGTTGTACTGCTGGCACAGTGTTCACTCTCTATCTTCTTCCCAACTCACCTCCCGTGCTGGTGTAGGTGGTTTACGATTAATTGAGTTTCGTTCTTCTTCTTGAGCTGGACGTGCGGGGGCACGTTCAGGCTCTTGGGATGAGGCGGCGCCTTTGTTCTGCCTCTTGAGTCGTGATATTTCATCATCTTCACTTTGTTGCCTCTGAGCTGGTGGTGGGCGACGCGCTTGAGGTGTGGGCTGAACAGGTTTAGGAGGAGGTGGAGGTTCTTTTTTTTCTTTCTTCTTGCCGCTGTCTACATCTAATATTCTCTGCATAACGCGCGGACAGTCACTCAGTCGGAATATTCCACTAAGTGGTCCACGAGTGGCATCTTCCGTATCCGTTACTTTCTCCTTCTCTTTTTGCTGTTGTTCGGCCTTGACGGTGCGAGTTGGTTGTTCAGAGTCACTGTCATTGTCTAGGTGGCTTTTGACAAAGCGTGAACGGAACCTAGCTCGGGTTGGTCTATGTTCAGACTCATAGCCGCTGTAGTCATCAGTGGCACCGTATTCTCTCGTATGTTTTTCAGGTGGTGGGGGGCGACGTTCGCCAAATTTACGACCGCCTAGTATCGGCTCATCGTTTTCTTGCCAACCTTTGGCTTCTTCCTGTTGCCGGAACTGTGTTGCTAATCTATGATCACTCTTGGACCTAGTTAGCCCTTGGTTCTGCTGAATTCCTGAAGAATACGCGTTGGGTTGAGTGATATTCAATTCACCGTAACTAGCAACATGCATGACAAGTTGGTTGGGGTCATGCGTCATAATGAATCTTACTCTACGATTGTAATCGCCAGCTTCATAATCGAAGTTTCTAAGGAACTCGACCGTTTTAAGGAAAATTTCTTTGGTGTCTACTAACTCCGTGTCTTCCCATTCTACGTCGTCGTTCATATACTTATCGGCGAGATCACAATTACTTTGTATATTACCTAATTCTAACTCTAGGTTATCTTTCAAATGAGTGAGGTTTCTTAGTTCAGTCGCTAAATAGCGGTCGACTTCGTTTCTTAAGAAATCGGTTCTATCTTTCAGTGCCTTCGCTAGTCTTTTGTGTATTTCATCAACCTCTCCGGCCACTGCCCCGCAGTTCGTCTGGAGGTTTATAGTGTTGCGTTCAACCACTCCGAGGATATCCTGAAGTCTATTAACGCCGCGACGAATCTGATTGTTAATTCTTGAAATTTCCCTACGTAACACTTCCATGTGAGCCGACTTACAGTCTTCACATACTTTCTTTTCGCAATGGGCGCATGGTGCACAGTATGCTTTTTCTGAGCATACATTGCATCTTTCCATAACTTGCCCAGCTGTGGGGTCGGGGAGCTCCCCAGCTATATTGGCGTGTAGCTCCAAAAATCGCTGTAGAGTTACGTTTGTTGGAAATCCTTGGACACCTTGGTATGGGATACGATGCTCGGCACGACATTCTGGACATTTCACCTGTAAAGGAAGGTATATTGAAATTTGGTGTTTAACGATTTTCAGTCCTAAAATACTACGGAAAAACACACTTATTTACAAACAAAATCCGTAACCTATTGTTACCTTCTATTGTATCTCGGTGATTTCTATAGACTTAATACATCGTCGTCGTAAACAAAAAACAAAATTATGTAATATATTTTAATATTCATCCAGGTTTCATATATTATAAGTGAGACGACGATGAGAGAGACAGTGAAATGTGGATGAATAGAATACTGATAAGAGAAAACCTACTCTACTATATTTTTGGAGATGACAGGTGTACTCTAAGGACTAAAATGATGTTGTTATAATAAGTATATTAACTAGAATATTTTCCATACCTGTCGTCTGACGTAGTCGACGAGGCCGTCCATACACGGCTCCATACAGAAGCTGTGCTGACATGGTAGCAGCTTCGGGTTCCTGTACCGGTCCAGACAGACGCAGCACGTCAGCAACGACTCAAACTGCTCCATAGTTACTCAGCTGTTTACGTACCTGATGAAGAAAGTAATATACATTTAGAAAGAACCTTTTCTACTGTAATTTATTCTGATATAGCTGGTATTGTCTTTTCGATGGACAAAAGCGTTTAGGCAAAAATATACGAGAAATGTCGAGCCTATTGTTCACTTTACTTACGAATAGTAACCGGACAAAATAATAGTTAGTTGTATTGTTTATGTGACACAAAAATACCGTGAAATATCGTGGTATATAAATGTAAGGTGAGAATGACCAACGATATCGGCTGGCATCTTACAACAGTCGTTTCAAGCATTAAATATAAGTCTACTAAGTAAAATATGTTTCGTAATATTAATATTTCCATCAATATCATTCAATTTATTGTAGGGCAAGCCCTAGAATATATTGAGTCAAACGTTACAAAGAATATAAGGTGAAACATATTGCAATACATCACAGAAACTCGATATCCAGATATTGAAAACCTAAACGACTGCTAATGTGTTTTTGAAATATCAATACCTATATCATTTATCAATAGCTTCCAGCCGTAAGGGAAAATATCGTGAGAAAACCTACACGTTCATAATGGAATGTGAGAGTGTAATGCCTCGGCAATGATGGCAGAAAGTGAATCTGATTCATTGATTCAGTGTCAATTCATACCATTCTTGAAACGCCAAAAATGTTGCTAACAATATCAAAACAGATAAGGACATTGAAAAGTTTATTTTTAATCGCATTAAGTTATTGAACCATTATTGTTAAGGCAATACAATGCTAAAAACTAGTAATAATTAACTTTTAAAACTGCGCAACGTACTTACAACCATTTTTCTTAGTAAAATTTGATTATATATATTATAATTATGGTATATTAATCAACTGGTATTTATTTAGAAAGTCGATAAAATCTACAAAAACTCATTTCCCGTCGATTCTCGCACTTCATGAAATCCAAATCATAATCTTTATACCGAAATCTTCGACAAAAAGGTGTCGATAAGATTTGCATTAATATAAGATCCGGTGAAGGAGACAGAGCTTCAATATTGATCAAAGTCGTATTCCTTCAAAAGGTGCAATTTCCTTGAAAATTCAGATGACGGGACTTTTGACATTGAGCTCCCGGAATATTCAAAGAGCTATGAGGAAGACTATTAAGGAAGAAGCTATAGAAATAAAGACTGATGTTTACTAATATATATGCAGTGTTCTGCCAAGATTTTTATCCGGTGAAATAACCTTAGAAAGTCAAACGACCTTCAAGAAAACATAAAGTTTTGGTTTCAGACACGTAGTTATAGTTATGGATGAAGCTGGGAAGTTAAATTTGGTGTTCGCACAAGGCACATCCTCTGAGATTCGGCTGATATTATAAATAGAAACGTTTGGTATTTCACGCGCCTGCTTGACTGGACGTTTGGTCCGCCTTAGCAAATGAATTTGAATCTTATAGTTTAAGAAATAAAATTGAATGTACAAGGCAGTTGAAATTAAATTTTATGAAGTTTGGTCAGGAAGCACTAATAAATGTAGATAGTGGTTATAGATCTTATTGAGTGTGACATAGAATATAAATTGCGCCGATTCTAAGATCATGAATTATTATGGCAGTTTAATATGAATATAGCATGACTAGTAACAATTTTGAATCATGTGACAAAAATCTCGAAAGTTTAATTCACAAAGATGATCTCCAAGACAAAACTTATTTGAGAGCTTTTGCCATTAAGGTGCAATGCACACAATTTCAAACCGTATACCTACTGTTATAGAGTAGATATTATAATTGAACACAACATAGTTTGAGACAACGATAAAACTGGAATTTATAGAATTTAAAAACGGCTCGTTAGCAGTTACCAGATACTGTTCTATTAATGTGAAAATTTATGTAATAATTCCTTCATAAATATGATTTGAAGTAATTTAAACCATTTACATAATTTAATTAAAAAACACTATTGTAAAGTAATCTCGGAAGCTAAGTCAAAAGAAAGATTAGAATAAGATTTAGAAACGTCAAATTTTGCTTTACGTAAATCAGAATAATATTTACCAGAAATGAAATCACAGGTAGAAAATAGTGGATTATTTCAGAACCTTTGTTTCTAAGTGAGGAGCGTGTCGAGGTGTTAGATAATTAGTTTGCATGTCGATATGTGGGCTGGCTTGGCTTGTTCGTTTCTGACTCATTAAGTGTCGTAACTCAATAGGGAACTAGGTTATTTGTGGATAATGACATGATAGTCGTTTTTAGATTGCAGTTTCCCTTTTGTCTTATATTCGTGTGTAACAAAATAATTTGGCGTACCTAGTTAGAATTATTCATTCGCGTTGTTTGTTTGTGTTGTTGATGAAATTTCCGTATTTGATTGTATTGCCAAATGAAAGTGTAAACTCTAGTGTCCATTGTCACTTTAGCTTGCTTTATGGAACGAATCTTTAATAACAATCATAGGTTGAATAAAAGCTACGTTATGGTTTCATGACATAGATAGTATACTAGATTCAGAAATAGTCAAATTTTTTTTCTCTCTATTTATTAAGGACTTTTATACATGTCAGTCCATTAGGCCTACACTTACATTTACAAACAACGAAATTAATTATTATTATTACATAGTGCTAGGTTAGAGAGTAGAGCCCGCTCCGATGTCGGTTCCGATAATACCGATATCCAAGCGGTTTATTCCCAGCCGCTCCATAACAACACTCCTTTGGTTTTGGTTCTTGACACATTCCATCAACAAGTATTGGACATCATCTAAAACACCACATAAATGTCTTACTTAGTCCCGAATTTTGGCGAGAATTTTTTGGGATATTTTATTTTTCAAATAATTCCAAAACATTGCCCAGAGCTAATGTTAGTTAATCTGAAGTTTGGTTATTGCTAACAGATAGATGTAATTATAAAACAATCTGATTTAATCCCTCACAAATACTTTGGCGAACAACCAATACCTGATATCTTACACCTGTTTCTGAGTGGAGACCTGGACTTGGCAAACGTATAGGATTTCCTCCGAAAAGACATGAACGTGAATTACGCAAAGAGGCTGACAAGGGTTAGAAAAGCAGAGATAAAATAGCCTTAAAATTGTTCTTAGGCTTGTTTAAGCAAACATTATTCTCAAACATTTTGTTAATAATGTTGAATTGCAGCGTATTTAACGTTATTTCATACGAATTCAAAATCAAGTTTCGGAAAAATCTATTTTTTCTAATTTGTTGAGTATGGCTTAGAAACTACACATTTTCTTCTAAATCCTGTTTCTATTATGACGGTGAAATTATATTTAGATGTACCGCGTCAGTAAATCATCTACGTCACGAGACTTCTTCAGTTAGTTCTGACGTACAAAAGCTTCATTATAGACAAAAACAGAATGTTTAATATGCTGAGATATCTTACATTTTGTCTCGTAAACTCTAAGATTTTTACCAAAGTGAAAATGTATGTTTGTATGTTTACTTGACTAAAAAACTAAAACTATTTAAATCATTTTGATTACAGACAAGTTGTCGTTCACTGTGGCGTTCTAAGGGGGACACCTTTGTCCAGCAGTAGGCGTCTTCTGTTAATTAATTTCCACAGCGTAGGTTGTTATAAATACGTTTCTTCGCTTCCTTTGTAGGCGCGTAATGGAAACGTCATAATTATTTTAGTCGTTTTGGCAGACGGTTTATTTTTTTTTCTTTTCATTGAACAGTTTGAATCACAGTTCTACGTATTTGGCTTGTACACAAAGCAAGCTTTTGTTCGTTTGTCGTACGCTTTTCATCTTTTTTAAAAGCACAAAGTATTGAATTTATCCCTTAGCACCTGTAAAGGTTTTCCTTTCGGACATACAGTTTGTTTTTTTAAATATTTTATTAATGGCCGTATAAATTAAGTAATGAATGAAACTGGCCGCTATGATAATTTGTATCCTATTATTTGACAAAGGTTTTTATAGGAATATTCAAGTAACAGAGTAATAATTTAATTTCTTAAAAATAATAGGATGCTGATTGATTGCCGCAAGTTGATGCATTTTACTTCTTATGTTATTTTACTTCTTCTTTTATTTTAAGTTTTCATTGTTATGTCAAAAGGTCAATGTTGATTTACACATTTAGGTCTCCGTAAAGGTATTTAACTGCAATAAAATATTTTAAATTGTTCTTTAGTTTTTCAAAGTTAAGAATTTTAGTCTCTGCTAATTATTAACAAAAAAGTAGTAGCTATTGAAAATAGAAGCTTGACAACTAATGATTGCTATAAATTATTATCTATACGCGTACCTATTATAAACAGATTAATCCTATTCTATTCCAAGGTTAGTCTCGAGGTCGCAAACGAGACTATTCAATAATCAATGCTGTAGTTACGTTTTTTTATCAATTAGAATTTTTACTAGTATCAGTTTAAAACTGAGCCGTTAAATGGAAATTAGTTAGCTACATATTTATCATTATCATCAGCCGGAAGACGTCTACTATTAAACATAGGTTTATATGCGTCATATTTAAGTGGGATTCATTTGACTTTAACAGGTGGGTGTACAGCTTATTTCTTCAGTTTCTGGAAAACCTCTCTCTCAAATATTGGAACTTTTCTTTTATTTCGTTTGGCTTTTGAGGAGTTTACTAACATAACATAACATCACGCCTGTGTTTCCCGAAGGGGTAGGCAGAGGTGTACCTACACCCACCTTTCGCCAGTTATGTTACAGGTCCTAATGTAATAGGAGGCTACCCTATTGCCATTAACCAGTTTAAATCCAGACTCCGTGCTGCTACTGTAAATTGCCTAGTGGATAAACCCAATAACACTTTGCCCGACCCGGGATTCGATCCCATGACCTCATGCTCAGTAGCAGTAGAGGCAGTTACTCAACTCAACGAGTAATTTACTCTTTCAAAACTTTTTGTTTTGTTTTCTTAGATTTGTGAAACGCACTTACATAACATTTTTTTTTGTATTTCCTTGGTTCGGAAATGTTATTTAAATAGAGAGGATCTGGCTAGAATCTCCGCACTCTCAGTATATGACATGACGATACAACATAATATTTGTTTCAGTGATATTCGTATTCATGTAATACTCTAAGCCTGACAGCCTCAGCAAATCAAGCCTTAATAAACGATGATGTATGTTTACATAAAAGCTTGTCTAAAAACACGAATCAACGGATGCCGAGCGTGTTTTTCTGCTGAATAATAAATTATTTTCGGAAATCTATCATATCACATTGACAGTACATCGGAATAATGTTAGCTGAGAGTACGGTGGTAAAACGAAATATTTTTTATTATTATTGTTGACATTTTTAAATATCACATAATATATGAGGCTTTTAGTATGACGTGTGTGTAAGGTTATTATCGGAGTCAAATAAAGATAGGATGTGGGTGAATAGAAATATATAGGAGTCAATGATATTTCAAAAAAGTACAGATATGTTACTAGCGCGCTTATTTTAAAGACTCGATAAGGGGACTTATTGTCGTCTTGGGTAGTACAATTGTTGTCCGATTTGACATAAGTCTAGTGCAGTACGGACTCAGAGCTCGGAACAGTTTTCTCGTTTATTTTTTTAGTATATGACGTATCTATACTTTTTGAGATATCATTGGTAGGAGCCATTTTATGATTTTGTATTTATGCTTTACTATATAAGGAAAAAGACAAGGTTTTACTGTTTGTTTTATGAAGTATTATTCTACTCAAGCTTTAACTCGTAATAAGACGGCGACAAACATAAATCTCATACACGTGTTTATAATAAACTCGTCTGTGCACAAATGTCCTTAGCATATAATTTTATTAGTAGCTGTGTCACTGTGGCCACGTGGTTGTTTTATATGACAACAAGCTTGTTATGAGCGCCGTTTTCTGGCTGGACAGAAAAATTGGTGCAACAAACGCCTTCGTTATATTGAAAGAATTGTAGTATGTACTAGCCTACTATAGGTATGTATATGGGTTGCTCAATAATGTTATCAAGAAGTCCTTTAAGGCGTGTGCGATCTAGGTTGTTGAACTTTTAACTATCCATGCATCCAGTTTTTGAGAAAATAATAGTTTTTTTTTTAAATTTTGTTAATCGATAATATTATCGATAATGATTGTTCTCTGAAAATTTGGCCGGTCATTTTAAAAATATCACTGTATATAGGCCTAAGAGGTAACTTGTTTTTTGAGGAAAATCATGTATTACCATTACCTACAAAACAACGAATACCAAGATGGTGAAACGTCAAATTTACGTGGATTTATGGTAGGAACTCTCTTGATGTTTAAAATTTATGATTTACTAGCGGCCCGCTCCGGCTTCGCACGGGTATAAAATTATAAGTATTTCTCCACTATTTAATGGATGTCATTATACATATAAAACTTCATCTTCAATCACTCTATCTATTAAAAAAAACAGCATCAGCATCGTTGCGTAGTTTTAAAGATTTAAGCATACATAGGGACAGAGAAAGCGACTTTGTTTTATACTATGTAGTGATATAGTGATACTGATTTTTTTTTAAATATTCCTTCCATTTTTACTTGCTAGTCAAAGAATAGTGACAATTGTTAAGGTTCATTTACAGAAGGTTTATTTACTACCTGTTTATGAATGAAGAGTCACATTAATAATTGTTTTGTTGCTGAAATTACAACAATACGTTGGAAAGCGAAATATTGTTTTCGTCCATTAACAACTTTGCAGGCTTGTTCTAATTGAGCTGTTGTCCTTAAGTTTCTTGGGAAATTCAAGGCGGAAATTCAACTTAGATTGTTCTGACTGTAATACTGTTTTGGATGAACGGATATTTCGGTTTATTGTTTCGAGGAAGTTTGGTTGATTTTATAATAGGTACCGTACCATCAAAAAGCAGTAGGTAGGTAGTATAGCGTAGGCTTATGATAATGCCAAATTTACGTGCCGAAGACATTCCTTATTTTTAAGTCGGTTTAAAAAGTGACTAATTCAGTGATGAATTATTTTGAAAAATTCAAGATTAACTCAATGATGACACATTTATGAATAACGCTTTTCCGCAGTTTGCTTAAAACAAAGGATACGTCAAACAAAACTTTGTGTTTCCCTTTGTAAGAATGTTTTCTGCTTGTTCATGCATCTGTTTCATGTCTCATTAATTCTCTGAACAGACGTAGTTTTACTTTTTAAAATCTGATTCGTTGTTTATCTTCCTTCTTTTTATAACATTACTAGCTGCGCCCAGCGGTGTTGTCCGCTGCTTTTTTCGGGACAAAAAGTAGTCTATGGAAAAATCCAGGGTGTCAGCTACCTCCATACCAAATTTCAGCAAAATCAATCCAGCCGTTTGAGCGTGAAGAGGTAACAAACATACAAACGCACAAAACACACACAAACTTTCTCCAATACTTTACAAACAAACTTTTTCAAAATAAAAATAACAAAAAGAACAGGTCTTTTTTACGGTTAAAAGCCGTGAAACCGAAAGAAACTCCAAAAACAATAACTTTATCAGTGGAGGTCCCAACAATAAAGCTTAATACATTTCTGTAACTAATACTGGTAGGTTCTGGTACAGTTATAACTATAAGTATTTGACTATTCTATGCAGACTAGTCTTTGCCCGCGATAATATTATTGTGACAATGCAATGATCTCTGCTATTGCGGATATACAACACGAATACGCCATGCTCAAATACCTACACAGGTTCGAGACGAACTTTCAGGATTAATCAATTTGCAAGAACCAAACTTAGCAACCGTGCGAATCGGATATCCGAATCAGAATTCCAGTCTTCGTCGAATATAAATGTATTATTTTCAGTTCCCCTATAAATAAAGCGTACGAATCAAGATCGCCTCACAGTTTCTTGTTAATTTCATCAGCTGTATAAATACGGTATTCATTGTAAAGAAAGAGACAAGCATATACAAAAAAATACAAGCTTCTCTTTCTTTTGTCAGTCGTGACGTATTATAACGTTTGGAGGTATTTGTTTACTTTAATGTTACTTAAAATTCCACGCTGAATATTTGTAATTAATTGATGTTTATTCATCTTTTTTCGATTAATGTTTCGATGTTCCCATCCCACGGTGCTTTTGATAAATAAACATCTCTAGTTCGTACTGGGTCTAGTTCATTAGATTACGCCACAGCGCAGGAACTTATTAATAGTGAACTCAAGGAGATTGTCTTAAATAGCCTTAGTTTGTTATTAGTCTGAAAAGACGCAGTTTTCACACGTGTCGCTTACGTCGCGCTTCATACGTCATGCAGAAAATTCACTTTTCAGACTGTGACTCACATGAAGGTAAAATTGGGTAACGGGGTAAAGGGGGTAAAATTTACATAGCAATTTTACAGGTATGGGGTAACAACAAAAGTTGTTAGTTTGCTTCAAAAGTCATAGTCAAGTCAGAGTAATATTTAAACGAAGTGCTGGGTATAGAAAAATGTGTGGTAAAGTAAGTAGGTTATGTGTATTATTTGAAAACAATTCAGGTAATTTTATCGTACTAAAATTAACCCATAATTGACGGTTACTTCGCTACCCTGTCAGTGTAAGTGTAACAATTAATTAAAAACCAAAGCGTATACTTACAGCGTAATAATAGCCACATAAAAAACACTGGGGTAATCCAATCACACAAGAGGGGTTATTGGGGTAATACAATAGGTTTACAGCACTTTACTTGTCATATTGTAGCGGCTTGTAGCACTATGGAGAGTATAAGACTAGTTTTATCACAGGCTGGGGTGTGCTCTCTAGCACACGCTATTTGAAACTGAGGGGAACTCGATACCTCGTGCGCCTGACTTTATTTTGGGACGTGCGGTGCGCGTGCGCCGTTCCGATGTATTTTCTTCCCGTCACAGTTTACTTTTGGCCGTCGAAAGGTCATTGGACAGGTTGAAGTTGATTGTTTTTACTTACTGACATTATGTTAGAATTATTTGTTGTGATCTGCTAATGATGGGTCGTTAATTAAGTTGGGGTATTTAAGGATAGTTGTTTATAAATAATTAAATGCTTCTGAAGATAACGGTTTTTTGGATTTGTTTTGTTGTTGTTAATGAGTTTTTAGATAACTACGAATAAAAACAACACGTTAAGCATATTTTATATCATACATCATTCTTGTTAGGAGTAACGAAACCAGGTATTCATCTACGTAATATATAAAATTATAATATATATTTTATTGAAGTGCTCCACATATGAGAGTTAAGGTCAAAAATTACTCTACAATCTTTGAAAAAACACAGTGACTATTGCCATTGTTTTCTATAGGGAAACAAGTGAGTAACGTCTCGAGGACACTGACATCGGACATAAACATTGTGCTTTTAACAGTCCCAATAGTGTAAGGGTAACATATCTTTGATGTTATGATAAAGTGCCTACATAATATATATCAATCCTGTATTCGCTAAAAAGAGGAAAGAGTTTTAGAATTGCAAACCTACGTTTTAACAAACTGTCTTATCAGCCAAAAGACGTCTACTGTTGAGCAAAGGTTGAGAGTTGCCATAATTCCCCACGCTTGGCTTAGGAACCGCAGTATTTGTGGTGTGGTTACAGAAGACACTGCTGTCCATCTTCTGGATTTTTCCTTAGTCGCCTTCTACGACGCCCACGGGACGAAATGGGGAGATGCTATTCTGGCCTGTCACTCTACGGGATAGCAAACTGTGTCAGGTTTATTTTATAGAGGATGAACCTATAGATATTTGACGTTATCAACTAATATGTTTTTCAGTTATGACTTACTATGAAATAAAAACAAAGTACCTAAAACGAGCATTCACATAGTAATGGTCCCACTGTTCTTGTTTTGTTACAGATATTTAATCAAACAATGAAATTGAACAGTTATAATAACAAATACGGATTTAAATGTTTGCCTTTCCATCACGCAATATAACATAAATGGTTTAAGCCAACATTTGATATGAATATTGTAGTAGATCCTGCCAATTCTGTATTTTAATTTCTAGAAACTTTTTATCTGAATCTGCCTTACCAAACATGTATACTTACTATAATAATTAATTAATACAAAAGCAACTTTTTCTGTATGTTGGTTATCTCATCACGAAAGAACTGCTGAACCGATCTTAATACAGTTTGATATCACGTTAGCTTAAACATAGACCGACGAAGAGTGCTTTTTTTCGATAAACTCGCAGTGACATTCTTAAGCAGGCAAAGTCGTGGGCGATAGTTGGTATGTTATTAGTTACAGATGCGAAGATTATATTCGATTGCTTAATATCTAAAAACAGATTCAGAAAACTACCGCGTTCCCGAATAAAGCTTGTTGACGTTTATCATGACTACGTATTGCAAGAAATGTCTTTGTTGAAACAGTTATTTGTTTCTTGTTGTTTGCTATATTATACAATATTTGCTATATATAAATTATACAAGCACAATACTTGGACATCGACAAAACAAAATTCATTTTTGAAATAACAAATTCAAAATATTTCATTTCGTTTTAATTTTCTTACCCTTTTTATTTTATTTTGTTATTGGCATAAACCTGGAAATATAAGGAGTACAAACCGGCTCCTGTCATATAGATATTACTAGGGTAAGAGTCTGGGAACTCTGTAAATGTATGTAAAGGATATGTGTCAATAAAGCTTTTTTATCTTTTTTTATCTTTACTCTCTATGACAATGACAGAAAATTATTTAGTATTAGAAAAAAATCATCAAATTTTTGGTGGTCAATAACAACACCGCATAATGTAAGTACATAGGTTTGCATAGAAACGACCTTGGCGAATTCTGACCAAATTAGAATTGGTCTGGAGAAAGGCCAGGTAAAGATTATTCTTTATTAGCGCGAATTATTTGGAGTGTGTTGTGTGATTTAACGCACTAAAATTGGTATGACCAAAGTGTAGTAATGTAGAAATAGCTACAGTAAATATTCACGTTAGGTAATTAAAGAACGACTTTGATTTTTATTCTGAATCATCATCATCATCAACCCGTTGCAGTCCACTGCTGGACATAGGCCTCTCCCAATGTATTGAAATTACTTCATATTCTGTATATTTCGTGCAACTAACTGAAACACGACAACAACAACAAAAAGCATTTATTGAGACCTTAAAATTTATGTCTATACCAGTCTTTTAATAGGTGTGAAAAGAACATGCAACTTGAAGCACTTTGTCACTCGTCCTTTTGTCATAATCCCTTAGTCACTTTTACAAAGGTTTTGTTTCTTGTTGAAACATTTTTTACTAAATACAGTCTATAAATAGTGAAAACAATTAATCTGCCTCGTTGGTCTAGTGGTCGCTAAGCGCGACTGCTGAGCAAGAGGTCCTGGGTTCAAATCCCGGGTCGGGCAAAGTGTTACTGAGTTTTCCATTAGGTAATTCTCAGTAGCAGCACGGAGTCTGGATTTGTGCCCGGTTGATGGCAATAGGCTCGCCCCCTATTACATTGGGACTTACAACATAACATGCGAAATGTGGGTGTACTATATGTACACCTCTGCCTACCCCTTCGGGGAATACAGGCGTGATGTTATGTTATGTGTTTTATGTTAAACAATTAATATGATTAAAAAAATCTAAGGGTCCTAAAATGACACCTTGCGGAACTCTTTAGAACATCATTGTTTTTTTAATTCCTCGTGGTTTTCTAAGGTTATTCATGTGTTGCAGAGGGCGTGCAAACCACAATCATTTTTCTCCCAAAACACGATAAAACAAACGTCATCAACCAAATGATACAACGAACGTTTCGATTTAAATCCATCCTTTCTCCGTCTTGTTTACTCCGGGTTTATTTTAAGACTTCAATGTTTTATTTTTGTAAACAAAGCACTGTATTTTGGCCTTGTTTGACCGTAAACGTGATTAGATTCTCGTGACCTTAGCAGGGATTTTGGTAAATATAGAATGGATTCCTTTTCCGTATTGTCTTGAAATTGTCTCACAAAGAACTGTAAAAATTGATAAGGACGCTTGGGAAAGGTTCTAGCAATGATTTATAGATCAAAGTCTTCCTATGCAAATACTTGCTCCTAAAATTATATATTTGTGGTTTTATATTAATGTACACGATTTGCACTGATGCAATGTTTGTAAGACGCTACCACGGTAACGTATTGGTGTACGCTTTTCACAAGGTGTTAAACTATGTCTACTAACTAAGGAATTATGACTACATAACTGCGTGAAGACGGAAGATCAATAAGTACAATTGCAAAACCAAAGAGTAGTTCATCTTCATAATTATAATTATATCAATCGTCTGATGAAAACAGGGAAATTACGTAATGATGATACACGAGTCGCTCACGAGTACGACATGGATAATCGTGCAAAATTCAGTCGGAGTTCGTTCAGCTAATTTTGGATACTACCAGATGGTGCTCTTCTAAACTAGCCTGGCCTAAATTCGGTATGTAGCGTGCTGAGAACAGTTTATTGCGTGAATGATGTATGATCGCAACAAAATATAAATTATGTTCTAAAGGAATCTTTAGGCCTACAATTAGTTTTTTTTTCTTTTCCTTCTTTAATTTAAGAGCCTTCACTTGGCCGTAATAATTCATTAAGTGTTACAAATTTTGTTTTGGCACTAATAGAATATTTGTGTGACAAGACGTATGGTAGAGGTATAGTTTAAAATATTCAACAGTTCAGTATCCCTTTGAATACACACGTGATGTATTTCAAATACTTGTAATCTACCAATACATTTTATTTTCTGCTTTTATTTAACCTTTCCACATGACCAAATGAGCTAGTAAATAAAGTCTAATAGAAAATGGTGAAAGCAATTTACCTCTAGCATTAAGTGCACATTATTCTAAAATACGCTCCCAATCTAGCACTCACCTCAAATTATAGAATAATGTTGAGTTACTGTTTATTAAATATGACTTTGAAAATAACCTGAGAGTGACCGTGTAATCCTCTGGCTGTTGACCTTTGTATTGATTGTCTATTGGTTTAATGGCTTTGTTTCTTTGGGAATTTTTAGGGTTCTGTAATGAAATGGTAAAAACGGAACCCTTTTATTATCACTTTCCATGTCCATGCATTCTCTTTAGCAAGAATGCTAAGTGTTGATGATTATGTTTGATTCACTAAAAATGTATATAAAATATTATTATCTTTAGGTATTTATAACATAAACAGTTAATTTAGTATGTGTCCCGTTTGTTTAATATAAATGACTACCGACTATCAAAGAGCAAAACCCAGAGTGCGCTAGTCCAACTCGCACCTGACATTTACAATCTGAATCGATGTGTGAATCCTTGAATTGATGCTTGTATTTATTCAATAAATCAGATTTATTACAAGATGTTGATTATATTACTATACGCTTAAACGAGGGGAATTACGAGCTTTTTATTATTTAAACACAATAATGGAAGCAACAATCTAAAAAACCACGCGTTGGTATAACAATGCGATTAATATAAGGGACTATTTAGTCTTGTATTCGTAAAAAATAATAGCAAATATCGTTTTATTACACAAATAAAACAGCGTAAGATTTGAGGTTATACGGAAAAATAATATAAATTTTATTAAAACGTTATTTACACTATTGAATTAGGCAAAATTTTGAGATGACACTTTGTATGGTAAAAAAGTAATATCGATACAAAATGCATGCCAATTGAGAAATCGTCGATATAATCGATACGTTGACGTAAATTCTGAAGTGATATCGATACACAGCTCATGTATCGATTAAAAGTGACGTATGTAAAAAAGGTAGTCAAATAAAATACCAAATTCACGCCAAGTCGTAAAATCTTCCGAATTTCGATCGAGGTGCACAATCTAACGCCCGAATAACTTTCAGGTCTATATATATCGACTGTCTATCTGTCCTTTTCACTACAAATGCCAGTGACTTCATTATAAATAGTGGCCAGTTGTGCCAAAATTACATGCAATGGAATCCTCTTTGATGTGTGGATCCGAAATAAATTGGATAGGGTTTAGGCCTGAAAGTAATAGGTCTGATAAAGGATACCTTTGGTTTTATCCTTCCTGTATTACATTATGCCTTACTTCAACTTATTCGTACTGCTTCGTTCTCTAGGGATTCAGGGTTAGTTTAGTATAAACTCGACTTTCAATGAACACCCCAACTCCCGTCGTTACAATGCAAAACTGCTCAGAATTTCGATGAATGCGTTAGTCATATCGTTATGTTACTAGAAAGTTGTCCTTTAAAGCGGTTGCATTCAGCAAGATTTAAGCCGTTATAAAGTTCTCAGAAAGTACAATATTCAACATCGTTTAAAATCAGTGGGAACAATGAAATCAAGCCAAATGTCCCAGATTTTCTAATTTCTAACGGGCCTCAAAAAAAGGACCCATTAGAATAATATATAAATATCGACAAAACACAACGTAAGCCTTTTCAAATAAATTGATCAAATGACAATAAAATCCGCACTTCCATCAAATACAAATCGTCCAAAACAAGAAAACCACTGAACAATTTAGTCTTTGAAATAAGGTGTCGACTGCGAAATCCGGATATCGGATCCGGATATCGATAGACCGCAACAATCGCAATCCATTTATATATAAGTTGGCTGTGAATGGTGCGGTCGCGTAACAGATAAATCAAAACAAACTTTACTAATGTTGTGAAGAACCCTCGAGAGTCTGAGAGGGGAAAAGGAACAGATGTGGCCGTCGAAGAGGACCACGGACAGTTATGAACAAATTTTTAAAACGAATTTGGGAATTGAGAGAACTACAATAATTGTATATTTCAAATCTTTGTTCAGAGAAAAACCTTTAACGGACTGAAATGATGGTGATGATGACGAATTTAAATCTTGTAAGACAATAATGTGTATAGCATAAACTTACATTGGGCCGGCTTATTTTACAAATTCATTCGTCAAAGAATTTTAACCGATTTCGCAAAAAGTCAGGTCATGTATTCGAGGCATATCGTTGATAAAAATTTAAATCTCGTCGCTGAATATTGGTGATTATAGATGTTACCTTAAATATGTTTTGTCGTTAGAAAACTTGATATAATAATCTAATTCGCCGCCACACTGAGTAAACACGGTCAATTGGTCAGTCTTGCATGGGACACTAAACAAATGAAAGTATTTTATTCGTTATATAACTGCAGCAGATTCTACAATTCTGTGAGTAACCAATCACTTAGCAATACCATTTAGAAAAGTGCAAATTTTATGCCGTGTGGTGGATACCACACGGCATAAAATTTGCACTTTGCCGGATGGCCTAGAATTGACCACCCCCTTTCCTCCCGTGGGTGTCGTAAGAGGCGACTAAGGGAAAATTCAGAAGATGGGCAGCAGCGTCTTCTGTAACTCCACCACCAATACTGCGATCCCCAAGCCGCTTGCCAAGCGTGGGGATTATGGCAAACCCCCCCGCTTAAACGGGGAGGCCTATGTTCAACAGTGGACGTCTTTGGCTGATGATGATGATGATGAAATTTTAAGCAGCTTTTTTCAATATAACTTGATGTCTTTCTTTAGCAATTTATGTGACGATAAACGATTGACATTTATTTTAAGATTCATTCAAATAAAGATTTATTATAAATGTATGAGTCCATTTTGATTTATTACGTACTTTATTGTCGTTTGCATTTTTGGCAGTGAACTTGTATTTTAAGAATTTTAATCAAGAATAATATATTGTTTATAAATTGTCGATGGAGTCTGCTCGTTGCCATCTGGCTTTCATCTCTTTTAACAGTAGGGGCGTAAACAACAGGTATATAAATAGACTGGAACTTAAAACAAGATCTTCGTATATTTATAGTAAAAGATGTCGAGGTAGCTATAATTAAAAATTAACTACATATGCCGGTTATACTCACGTGAATATTCGGGAATGGACGACTAGTTTCGCAATCAAACGGCACTAATAATTTTAAGTTAATACAGTCAGGAAAAAAAATATTGTGCAATACCACACCTCGTAGTTTTTGTTAAACCATTCGATTATAAAAACGTTAACGTTCTTGATTTTAAATAGACACACAACTCTTTAAACGCAAATTGTTACCTGGAAAACTGCGTTTACGTGGAAAATTTAAAACACTTTCAAATAAAATAAAAAAATATTCACAGCTCCCAACAGACCTAAAATCCTATGTGAAATATAATATTATATTTTGCAGCTTTAAAATACTTCAAAGTGAAACAAGTCCTAGTTACAGAAATAAAGTATTTCAATTTAAAAATATAAGGGCTATTTTGGGACTGGCAGATCTAAACATAAACAATTGGAATAAAGGAAACAGACGAAGAGATTTACATAAACAATGGCTAGGCAGGGAGCAGTTAAAGATATTAATTTTTTTTCACGCCAACCTCCTTCAGTTTTTTACCACTCATGGTTTGAAACGGTTTCTTCTCAGTTAGGTTAATGTCATTGGGGCATTAACTGTACTTTATTTTAATTTGATTTTGGCGAAACCCAGACTGACTGACAGTGAGGTGGATTGAAGTTATAGTAAGTACCTATTATGTTGTTATTATTTTGGGATCTGCTTACAACAATTACTGTATTATCTTTACTGATATAATGTACATTGTACGAGGCCAGTACATGTTTCATTAGATTTGAAATAGCAATCACGATTTTGCGAGTAGGTGAAATTCTTTGTATTAACAAAGAATTTTACTTATCCGCAAAACTGTGCTTTTTTTAGCAATGTGTGATAAAATTGAAAAAAAAAACTATGCAACTTATTATGACACCTTTTACGGAATACAAGGAGCTAACCACAAAGGAACTACCAATATAAACAACTCAATAAAAAGTAATAGTAACGTCTTTTTAACGTCTCAAGAAAATAATATCAAATATGAATACAAATCGTAATAAAATACTTAATACACAATATATTTCAATATTTTGCTCGTAAAGGCAAAACTTCAATACAATAAGTAGAATATTGAATTTTCATAGCACAAAACTTCTTGAAGATATTTGTATGAAACTTTTACGTACCTAAACTAATTTCATTACTTTAAGTTTGCTACGTTTTACACAAGACGTTGGTTTTTTTACAGCTCAAAGCTTCACCCTTCGGAATAGGACAGAAATAAAAACACCAGAAAAGCAGCCCTCCAATCTTATGCATTGACATCTTTCAATTTAAAAAGAAACGTTTCTGATTTTTCTTTATTAGAAAAAAAATGCGGCAAATGGTAAATTGCGAATTGGAAAGAGACCGAAGTGAGGTCTTTGTTCAATTCTTGTGAGAAAATGGAATTGCCGCTAAGGTTTGTAAATGAGGCAACGACGGAGTTTTCTGCATTCCGTAGATGAGGGTAGACGCTTTTTAGACTTCAAAGTACTTGGTTTAGTGATTCTGCGAACGGTGATGGGAATAATTTTAGTATTGTCTCTTTGTTGTTCAACTGAAAGCGGCATTGAAAGTTTATGCATCAATTACGTAGGCTACTGCCGGAGGACTCAAAAAAAACCGAATTAATTTAAACTAATTTATTTTAAAAGAAATTACAATTATAAGTAAATGAAATTGACTCGATCGATGGTGGATACGAAGTGAGCGGGCTCGGTCACGTAGACGGTGTCTTCGGGCCTCGTGTCCTGTGTCAGCACTTTCCACTCGTAGCAACTGGGTCGATGATGCGCACGCGGCGTGCCTCGTGCCTTTGTGTCAGCGCTTTACTTTATAGGTATGCGCGTAACACCTCCCCCCTCAGATCGACGACTATTTCAGATTTTGAGATGAAATATCGTCGAGAGTTTGGTTTGATCTTGAGATGCTGGCTGGTTCTGGTGGGCTTCAGATGATGTAGACTTGGTGTCCGTGGCTGCATCTGGGGTTGTCATCTGTTTCTTCTGTGCCAGGCGGATGTGGGTCCGGTAGAATAGTGTTGCTCCCAGTATGACTATGGCAAGTAGTGTACCATAAAATGGGATTGTCGTGTGGTAAATGGCTGAGCTCGGTTCAATGTGGATTGGCTTCTGTGAGTCTATTCTGTCTTGAATGTGGTGCAGCTTCTTCAGGTTAACAGCATTAATTTCAAGGGGTGGCATAGTTAATCTCTCGATGTCTTCTGGCACGTTGCTTATCTTCATGGGTTGTCCTCTGATATGATCGTTGATGTTGACGATGGTAAATTCGTCTGTTCGTAGCTTGCAATTATGTGGAATGGTAGCTAGGAAACTTCCGGTTAGGGTTATCGATTCTTCTTGTTCGCAGATTAACTGGACTTGTGTTGGTTTCGGGAACACGACGGCGTAGCGGCGGTCGTCTAACTTTTCCATTGCGGGCTTCGTCAGGCTGATAGTAACCGTGTTGCATATTTTATGTGGTGTTTGACCTCCGATGATGTCACAAATGCAGTCTGGATGGGTTCTCATTTGGTGGTTGAGCTTTTCTTCGCAGAGATATTCTGAAGTTACCTTCGGGCATTCTGCCTCTATGTACGCGTGAATGTTTCCAGTGATTGCTAGGAAGGGGTAGGACGGGATGATAGCCTGTCTATTTTTATTTGGTACGATTACTAACTTGTACAATAAGAATTGTAGCGGAGATATTATGGGAAATTTGAACGCGAAAACTATTTGATTCCCACGGTAGTAAGCTGATGGCTTAATGACGTCATAATATTCTCTGATTTCTAATTCTAGTAATTGGTCTTTATTATAAAGCGCGCTTAGTTTGCGTAACATATCGCGTAGTATTTCTGTACCTAACAGGGAATGATGAGTATGCAATTGACCGGAAAGAGCGATCGCATTCTCTAACCTACTTAATTCGCATAATAAACTATCTACATTATTAATAATTATTTGCAGTATTTGTGAGAACTTTGCAAACTTGATGAGGTTGTGTTGTTTATACTTATCGGCGTCGAGTAAAATATGCAGACTGTCATTCAATTGTACTTGATTCTCTACTAGTTTCGTAATAATTTTTGTATGCTCGTTCATCAAGGCTTTGCTCAGACTTATATGATGATTTTGCTCAATAACTATTTGTTGCTGGTTATCATTGAGGGCTTTAAGGGCGTTATCGTACTTAATGGCATCCGAGTGATCCAAATTTCCCGTAATGCTCTTAATTACGGAACCGAGACCATCTACAAAACCTCTCTTGAATCGATTGGGCTTTAAGCTTTGGAGGTGAGATGAGGCTTTATTTAATTTCGCGTTTAAGTTATCTATTTGAAGCTCATATAATGTGTGGGTGTAGTTGTCTAGTCTGTCTGTCGCCTTAGTAAGTTGAAATCGGATCTCGTTAATATTGTTATCTATATCGGTTAGTTCTATATTTTGAAGGAATGTATGATAATGAGTGATGAGTTTCATGGTTCCTAATTTGAAAGGCAATAGTCCAGGTCCATTCTCGAGTCGTTCTAGATTAATCTCCTGAGCCCGTGTTAGGCTGAACGTCAGCATCAGAGGTATCCTGCAACAATTTCGCGGATTTAGGGACACGCTTTAATCTAGATTTGGCTATAGGTCCCTTTTTCTTGGAAGTATAAATGTGGATGGGTAAGTTAGCTAGAACGGTATCCTGGGTGTATCTAGGTGCAAGCTTAGATCTACTCGCGGAGGGATTACTAATGAATATTTGTTGGTCAGGCTCATAGTCGGCTTCGTCCTCGCGGGTTTTATTACGACTCTCTATGAGCGCTGTTCTATTAGCGAGAGACGTTTCATTAATTAGTTCGTATACTTTTTGCATACGTTCCCTATGGGTTTCGGTGTATTGTTGTAGTATGTGTCCGGTCAGATCTATGTCAGTCGGGTCTCGTGGGTCAGTGTGTCCTAATATAAGGTCATATGGCTTACATCGTGTGAAAGAATGGATCGAACTATTGTAGGCTATAATAGCGTATGGCATCAGGTGTACAACTGGCTCATCTTTGTACTTTAGTTTTAAAATACGAAGATGTTCCAATATAGTGGAATGAAAGCGTTCTATGGTACCATTAGCGTTTGGTGAGTATGCTAGTGTTTGGTGATGAATTATTTTATGTACCTTGCAGAACTCGGAGAACATCTGGTTGGCGAATTCGGTCCCTTGATCTGTAATAATGGTTAGTGGTAGGCCATGATGCGTGCTGAAGGTTAGTAAGGCTTGTATGACACTGACTGCAGTCCCATCTCGAAGTAGGTAGGCTTGAGCGTATTTTGAGAAGGCGTCTACGAATGTTAGGTATTTTTCATTCTGTGCAGAGAAGCTATCCATATGTATTATTTCGAACGGCCTAGTAGCAGGGGGTGCTATATTAAACTTTTGTTTGATGGGGCTCCTATCGTACTTTGCTTGCCCACATACTGTGCAATCATTTATGAATTTTGTGATATGGTCTCGCATCTTTGGCCAGTAATATTTTACAGATAAGGCTAGGAAGCACTCATTAATGCCACGATGGTTGGTCTTGCCTTCGTGGTAGTGACGTATAATTTCCTGTTGCCTCAGATATTCTTTCACGTTTTCAAGTTCTTTCTTTGCCAATACCAATTTCATACATGAACTTTTAAAATGTTTTTGTAACAGGGGAATTATCTTGTACATTGCAAGGGGTGGATTTATAAACAGGGCAGTTTTGATCTTAGGGTTGACGTATTCCTTAATAACATTTATCAAATCCTCCTCTAGGTTGGATTCAGATAATTGAACGGATGTTCGAGTATGGGTGTCAAATGGCTTAGTCGCCGTAGGTCGTTTTTTAAAGTCACCTACAACGGTCAAACACAACTGTCGGTGAAACTTGTTTAATGGTTCGTCGGTAATAGGTATTTCGAGTATAGGGTTCTCTTCAGAGGTATGTGCTGTCAAGGTGTTTGAGTCAGCTAGGGATGGTGGTCTGTCAGTTGCGTTTGCAATCATCGAACTAACTTCCTCATTATGAATTTCGACGCGAGAGAGGGCATCGGCATTGGTGTTATGTTTGCCTTTTTTGTAAATGACGGTGAAATCATATTCACTTAATCTTAACCGCCACCTGGTAAGTCTTAAATTTGGTTCTTTGAGACTCATGACCCATTGCAAAGGTTTGTGGTCCGTTACTATTTTAAACTTGCGACCAAAGAGGTAAGGCCGGAAGTATTTTGTTGCCCATACAATCGCTAGTAATTCTTTTTCTATTGTGCTGTAATTGACTTCACTTTCGTTAAGCGTCCGTGAAGCGTATGCTATGGGTTTGTCCGAGCCAATGGAACCTTGCGAAAGTACCGCACCGATTGCGAAATTGGAAGCGTCTGTAGTCAAGACGAACTCTTTCTCAAAGTCTGGATATTTAAGGACAGGGTCGTTGGTCAGTAAAGTCTTACATTTCTCAAAACAACTAATGTAATCTGAGTCTAAAGTTACCTTCTTTCCTTTCTTTAAACAACTTGTCAGTGGTTTGGTAATACGGGAAAAGTCTGGAATGAATTTTCGGTAGTATCCGAGAAGTCCGAGAAACTGTTTTATTTCTTTTGTAGTTTTAGGTATGGGATAATTTTGAATGGCAGTGATTTTATTTGGGTTAGGCTTTATGCCTTCGGTAGTTATGATGTGACCTAGGTATGCGGTCTCAAGTTTTAAGAACTCTGATTTATCCAACTGGATTTTGAAGTTAGATTCTCTTAACCTTTGGAACACCTTCTCTAGGTTGATCATGTGTTCCTGGAGAGAAGTACTGAATACAATTATATCATCTAGGTAGACCAGACATATAACGTTCTGGAGTCCCCTGAGTACGTTGTCCATCACTCGTTGGAATGTGGAAGGAGAATTCTTAAGTCCCATGGGCATCCTCAAAAATTCAAAGTGCCCATGTTCGACATTAAAAGCGGTCTTAGGAATGTCACTGGGGCTCATCTCAACTTGGTAAAATCCTGATGCTAGGTCAAGGGTGGTGAAATATTGGCACTTGCCTAGTTTGTCCAAAACGTCTGTAATATTCGGGATAGGGTATTTGTCATCGATCGTTTTTTCATTAAGCTTCCGAAAGTCAACGACTATACGCCATTTCTGTTTCCCAGAGGCGTCACCCTTCTTTGGGACGACCCAAATCGGTGAACTCCAAGCAGATTCGGACGGCCTAATGATTCCCTGATCTAACATCTTCGCTATTTGATCACTAACTTCTTGCCGGTGTATGAACGGGTACCTATAACTTTTGGTATAAATCGGAATTTCGTCTGTAGTTCTGATACTGTGCTTTACTTCGTTGGTGAAAGTTAATGCCTCGCCTTCAATGTAGAAGACGTCGGCGTATTTCGAGCATAGTGCCAATAAGTTTGCTTTTTCCTCCTCGTTTAAGTGATCGGTACGTAACCGGGATGTAACGTCTTTAGCGCGAGGTGACACTTGTTCAGTGCACTCGACATTGAATATCGTTGCCTGAGTTGCGTGGTCTAATGAAAATATTATATCGTTATTAGTTGGGTTAATTATCTCAACCATGCCGCGGCTATTTGAAACGGTGGTCAGGCATTCGGATATAATGCAATTGCAAATGATCTGTTCTTCTACAAAAACCTCACCATCTGGTGCATTAACAGGTAACCGTATTAATTTAGAACTTCCCGCTGGTATGATTTCTTCGTAGAGATTTAAATTTCGAGAGTTATAAATTTGGATGGGATTAATTGCAAACTTAGTTATTAATGTAAGATCTTTTAAATCTAATTTAGCCTCCCATTTGGTAAGTAAATCCATTCCTATTAAACCATCGAAACGATCATGGAATCTGTACACGAATAATTTAATTGGCTCTGTATCACCGAGTTCGGGAAAACAGGGTAAGTTGATAGAGTAGTCATTTCTGCTCGTAGCGTGAACGTTAGTTACCTCGAATGGATCGTAGTTAAGGGGTATGTGTGAGAAATAATTCTGAACTGCTTCTGGACTAATAAACGATTGGTTTGCACCGGTATCTATTAGAAAATTAAGTGGGGGGCTATGGATGCGAATATACGGTAGTTGCCTTTGGGTTTGCAAATTTAATTCTATCCTGATTTGTTTGACTTCGGAGCTTTCCGAAAATCCTGACTGGTGGAAGGTTGCTGTTGGTCAGCAGTACCTGACTCGTCCTTGTCCTTGTCGGTAGTCCCGTCAGTCTGTTGCGGTACGATATGTTCATGAGAAAAATCATTGAAATAAAAGTAGTCGTTATTGTAGTCGCCATAGTTAAAGGGGTCAAAGTTAAAGTAGTCAGCTAGGTCGGGGTAACAGTAGTCTTCCCTATAATTCAAACACTCGTTCACATTAACATCACGGGTTTTAAAATAGTTGGAAGGTGGTGGATTGCCCTGTGCTGCCCAATTCCAGCTGTTATTGGCAGGCAGTGGCCTAGATGCAAAGTGGCTGACGCCGCTCATTGGTCTGGGACCATTATTCGGCGGATAAGGGTTCCTTGGAGGCGTTCTGAATCCAGCACCACCTTGATTGTTGTTAGGCGGTGGTGCACCGAATACTTGTTGCGTACGGGTAGGGCCGCGCGATTGCATGTTATATGGATTAAATGGCATTTTAAACTGGTTTTGAGATGGCAAAGGCCGTAACATAAATTGCGGTCCCTGCTGTCTAAACGGACCGGGCATGTTAAAAGGATTAGGTCTAAACGGAACCATCATATTATTTGCAGGGAGTGGCATTTTATGGTTGTTTTCGTTTTGATTGGGTGGCACGCGAGATGAAGATCTTTTATCTATAAAGTTATCATTTCTACTCTGCAAATATATAGTGTTAGTCTCCTCGTGCACGAACTCTAGAGCCTTCTCAATAGTCTCTGGTCTCATGCACCTAATACGTGATCCTAAGGGATCTTTCAAACCACGGAGATAGGCCTGCAAGGTCAGTTTACGATATAAATCGCGTTTTGCTGCAATGGTTGATTCGAGGGATTCGTGCAATGAAACGTATGTCATTACGGTGCTAAAAAGACTCTGGCAACGCTCATAGAACTCTTGCGGCGTGAGAGCGGTCTCATCTCGCTGGTCGGCGAAGTTATTAATAAGAGCACTACGTATGCCTGCCCAATCATTGGGTATACCATTAGCATTTATAAGACGGGCGGCAGGCCCTGTAACCTTGTTCAATATACCGTTTAAAAGCGCCAATTTATATATATCCGGTTGCCCCTCTTGAATGAACTCGCGTACTAACTGATCACACAACTTGATAAACCTGGTAAGTATATTTGGATTCCCATCGAAGTCGGGAACTAAGCGGAGGGCTTTAAAAATACCGTCTAAGTCAGCCCTCTCGGGTTCAATTACAAGATTAATATTACGTCTAGAATCTACACTACTATTTCTACTACTAACTAACCTAGGTGTACTTGATCTACGTGGATGGAAAATATTGGATACGGTAAATGGAACCTACACACAAAAGGAAGCAAGCAACCACTAAGAAAATTCAGCGGACTTACATGAACATTCTGGTCTTCGTTGAGCTGTATCGATTTCTGGATCTCCGGCGTAGTCTCGTTGTTCAGGATCTCCCGGCGCGGTGTTGAAAGCCTATCGTAGCGAACGCGGTGCGATATACCGGTTATCGCAATAACGACCCGGGAATCCTACCGACTGCGCCAATTACGTAGGCTACTGCCGGAGGACTCAAAAAAAACCGAATTAATTTAAACTAATTTATTTTAAAAGAAATTACAATTATAAGTAAATGAAATTGACTCGATCGATGGTGGATACGAAGTGAGCGGGCTCGGTCACGTAGACGGTGTCTTCGGGCCTCGTGTCCTGTGTCAGCACTTTCCACTCGTAGCAACTGGGTCGATGATGCGCACGCGGCGTGCCTCGTGCCTTTGTGTCAGCGCTTTACTTTATAGGTATGCGCGTAACACATCCATAATGTGATATTGCTGCGTTTATGTCTGTAGAAATTATGTTAACCTTAGCTACTAGATCATTACAGGAACATTTTCCACTATTTGAGTCAGTTTTTATCAAACAGATCATCGGTATCTGTTTGTCGCACAGAAAAAGTTGTTTAGTTTAAAGACCAGCCTCCTTACCATGAACACTTAAAGCAGGACGTTTTCCGCTGTCGAAGCGAGACGCCGCTATATGCACTATGCAGTGTAGTGTGGCGTCTTGCTTCCACAACGGAAAATATCCTGCTTTATAAGATAATTGTAAGGGGCTTGATCCTCGTTCCAAAATTCAAACACTTGCTTCTAATACACGTTTTATAGGTATTTACTTCCTGTCTACTATACAGGATAAAATCCCAGCATTGTAACGATCTGTTTGCACCCTTTTACACTTAAACGTGCGCGACGAATATCTTACGAATACCTTGTAACAAAACTCCAGGCGTTATTAAAACAGTATAAGCATACGAAAAACATAACAATAAATCCCACATGGCTCCATATAAAATCGGGAGACGTGTATGAAATGTTTTTGGAGTAAAACCCCACATCTATCACTGTACGCATAAAAAACGGAGTGAAACGGGAACTCTGAATGCTAAAGTTCATTGCGATATTGTCAGTGTGAAATATTTGGGCCTTTATATTATGTGAGAAAGTTTTCGGTGCCAGGTATTTTTTGGTTCAGAAATCTCTGTATCTTTGTTTCTATAAGTAAGTATTTATGAAGAGGTAATGTTGACATGTTAGAGTTGCAATACGCTTGAACATCGGTGTTATCTAGTTTTACTGAACATCGTCTAGGTAGGCTGTGTACCGGTCGTAGATATGTGATGTATATATTTTTAGGACTTGACAATGTTGATTGCCACGTTGGTCTAGAGTTCGCTAAGCGCAACTGCTGAGCATGGGGTCCTGGGTTCGAATCCCTTGACGGACAGTGTTACTGAGGTTAATCAATCGAGAATTCTTAGAAAAAAAATGTGGATGTACGTACAATATCTGCACCTTTGCCTACCCCTTCGGAGAACACAAGCGAATCGTTATAAAAAAAATACAATTTAGAAAATTTGTGAATCTTCAGTTATTCGTTCAATTATTTTCGTTTGGCATTAAATCAAAACCTGAAATTTGATGAGTGGTTCGTTGTGCTGATGAAGTTGATACTAACACAAGAGTATAAACAGCATATTGCTGACTAAAATAATATAGACCTACGTGCCTAATTTATTTTTTCAAGTAAAAATACGAGTAAATACATAAATATTCTTACCGTTACACGTAAAACACTGAAGAAGTACTGTCACGTAAAATATAGGTACCTTAATCTGATAGCAGTCGGCGCCAGGTGTATCACTAGCCTAATAAAAAACAAACAGGGCGCAAATATAAAATAAACAGCCACTGCTGAGAAAAGAGGGATTACGACCATACAAATAAATAAGAAGGTCAACTTCATTTAATGTAGACTCGGACTTGAACTTCTGAAGTCACGCTATGCGCAATAAAAATGTTGTGTGGGACCTTGAAATTTTTTTATACGACGTAGAGTATAAATTGTAAGGATAAATACCATTGTTGGTTTAAAAGTCTTAACTATTCAGGTAACTGTTGCATATACAAATTTCTCCAAAAAACGAGAAAGATCTAGTGGATTCTATTTATCAGTCCTATCAAAGTCTCTTTAGCCAATTTTTGACAGACTTACTGTAAACAGGAAAACGAATTCATACTTTACCTAAGCAGGGCCTCAAATCGAATACCTTGTGAAGTTTTGATAAGCAAGATTACAACCTGCTTCTAGGACAAAAAGACGTAATCAAGGCGCCAAACTGTTGTTCAAATCATGTGGTAAAGAATTAGCGAGAGAGCAGTATAATAACTTAGCTTTCTGAACGTATAAATAGAAGTAAGCAGAAGTTATTACTTACAGCATAGGTTTCTTACTAGTACGAATTTACAGCCAACACAGGGAACACGAGGAATTGTGGGGAAACTTAGTCAAAGTGATATCGTATATTTGTGTGGCTTATATGAAAGCGTATTATAAATGGTTACTGGCCTTTTGCTTTTGGTTGAAGTTGGTTCAACCGTTGAAATATCCGTGGGTCAAGCCGGTAGAAATTAACATTGGCTTAGAATTTAGTAGGTTAGCACCCGTTTTAAAAAGATACAGTGACTCTTCACTTACTAAAAAAATATTAGAATTATACATCGATGTTTTGCTTTTTGTTGGAGTCATAACGTAAAACCATTGAAAAATTTAAATGCATCGTCTTTCAAACCTGATATATGCCTAATTATGTACATGCTTAATTAAGCCTTTGCTTTTGTGCCCAAAATGAGAATATAGACGGAGCGAAGGTGAACGCAGAACGAATTTAAGCAAAAGTTTTTGTCCCGTGCGGAAATCGATTAATTAACCCTTAGCGTAGCAGTCTAATCGCATAGCCACTGCGCTAATCATGTACATATATGTAAATATAAGGAGCATTAGAGTTGAAAGTGCACCTATGTTTGCGCACACACTTCTGTACAAAACTTGCCTAAGAACTTGCGACCTTTGACTTCGCAGTCCAACGGTTATACCACTCGGCTAATTATTTATTTATTACACAAAATTTAGTACATCGTTTAGCCACTTACACTAAATTAGAGATAAAACTAATGGTATAAAACAAAGAACAAAAAAGAGAGAAAAAAGAATACAATTATTAGACCCAAACATGACTGAAAATATGCATATTTAAAATAGTATCACTCAGTCCTCTCCCATTACTGCTCTTTACAAAACTTCAATCTCCTGCGGTTGATTAGTCTCTGAAGATTAGCTGCCATGGCCGAAATTCATGTAAAACAATAAGTAACAATGAGACACGTCAAGTCTAATACTCCACAATATCATTCTCTATATTATAAGATAACTGCAATTATTGCTGCTTCCTATTCCCAAAGTCATTAACGTGAAGTCAAAAGCAAAACAAACTGCAAATTAAATGTAATAACTCACCGTACAGTCCCGACACTTTAATACGCTGAGAAATATTGTAGACAATAGTCGTACCATACAACGGGGAGTTACATGCTCTTATTAACTCTGGTTATTGAGCTCAGATCTATGTAGGTATATTGTCCTGGAGGCTTAGCGGCTTAAGGATCCGACTTTTATGCATGGTTGTGGTGGGTCAAAATCCAGGTAAGTTTAAATTTAGCATCCTTTCATTAACACATTGTCACTTGTTTGTGCTTTGTAAATGGCAAAAGACTCGTCTCAGATTATATGGGACTAATAAATACAAGTAACCAGTAAAATATGGGGTTGCATAGATGATAAGGCCACACTAATATTGGTCAAAAGTGAGATTCATATCTTCAACATTTACACAATGACATAGCATAGATTTAGCATAGCCTTGACGCAGTATGCCTATAGGTACTGTGTCAATAGGGCAGTTGTCAAAGCTTAAAATCGAATGCACTGAAGCTGTTTCTTAAACATAACAGAACTTTTGTTACTTGTATACTCCTTTTATGAAACCACAAGGAAAGAAAATGAGATCGTATTCTTTAACTGAAAATTACATGTTCTGAACTCGGGAGCTAAACGAGAACAATGCTGTAGCATCCACGTATACTTTCAGTTTCCCTCAAAATGTGCTTGTACCCATGGGAAATAATTGGGATACCAGTCTACGCGAACTCAGTCTAACCCCAGTGCAAATAAACCGATGAATTCAACCGAAACACGGTAACAGAATGAATAATTCGCATTATGCTACTCTAGACAACTTATTACCGAAGCGAGGACTTTATATAGAACTCTTGTTCGAAGCACAAAGGGCTCGCGATATATCGTAATTACCAAACGCGTACCAACTGACAACTTTATCAACGCCTTCTAAAAACAGAAAACTTCATTTCCGTGCACTTTATTACTTAATACATACGGTCGATTATAGTCTAGCAAACATTTTATCGGTTATTCCAAAGTTTGCTGGCGTAAAATAACGTAATTACTTTTTAATTTGCGCGTTACAAATTCGTATTGTTGTTTAAATAAAGCTAAAGAAGTAGCAATTTGTAGGATGATCAGATTCGTGTTGCATTGATTAATGGCTAGGTTAATGTTTCAGGTATTTCGAAGCTAATTAAAGAGTAATTTTGTTATAAAGTGACTTAACAATGTTTGTCAAGTACTTAAGGGGGAGAAATAAATATGGAGCACAACGAACATAATACATAGCAAGAGATCGAAGGGCAATAATATCTCATCTCTTCTTATACTTTAAAAAAATACAGGCATAAATTGTTAAAAAATATATAAAAAGTACTAATACATAAAACTCATCGACATTTGAACAAAGTAAAACCTTTATTCACGATTTTCAAGAAGCCACACATTTTTGCTTCTCCAACAGTGGATAAAGATATAAAAATTTCCCAGCTAGCTATTAGCACTACTTTATAATTGCATTCTTCCTGCGAGCCTGTTTTGCATAAAGAACGCCTTTCTTTTATTTGTGCCATTTGCATATACCAACAGCTATAAGGTTGGAACTGCTCTCATCGTATCAACCCTCTGCACTAATGGTTAAAAAAACCTTAGCACGATGAATTTTATCTGCAGGATTAAAAATTCAATAGCAGACTGTAGTAATAATGTTATTGGTTCGCTTTTAGGCCAAGAAATGTTTATAAAATTCAACGCGGTGCCATACCTATTCAATATCGTTGAAAAAACGCGGTGATGACAGTACTTTATTGTTGTGATCGTTTGTGTGTACTATGTTTTATCAGCATACATTTTCATCTTTATTTATAAAAGCTATTGATTCTTTATTGATTTAGATAAAACGACCTAACCAAGAATGTCTTGCCGTGTGGTATTCGGCTTAGAATGGACCACCCCCTTTCCTCCCGTGGATGTCGTAAGAGGCGACTAAGGGAAAATCCAGAAGATGGGCAGCAGCGTCTTCTGTAACTTGACCACAAACACTGCGATCCCCAAGCCGCTTGCCAAGCGTGGGGATTATGGCAAACCCCCCCCCCCTGCTTAAACGGGGAGGCCTATGTTCAACAGTGGACGTCTTTTGGCTGATGATGATGATGATGATGAAGAATGTCTTAATCAGATTGGCTAAAATAAAAAAGTCATCCAAATAAATAATAGCAACAAAAAGTTTGTGTATAACTTGTTTCATCTAGGCTCATTACAATTCGAAGTCAGAAACAAATGTACTCGGTGAAGTTAAATAAGTATCGTACGAGCTTTCCACTTCCTTGTCTAACTTTTATTTGTACAAGGTCTTATCACTTACTGTTAAAAGTTCAAAGCAATGTCATTAGGGAGTAACAAGAATTGCTTGTTTGTATCAACTTTGATCAAAATTATAGGAACACAGAAATGGTTGACCTAGACATTTATTTGTATTTCATTATGTTTGTTGTTAGTTGAAGAAAGTGATGGTTCAAATTACATTATTTATTTACATGTCATGTGTTACATGTAAATTATTTATTCGTTCTGCAGTAAAGCTTTCTGTAAAATATTATGTAGATTTAAACCACGAGACATACTCAGATGTTACACAAAATTGGTCAGCAGATTGTGCTACACTAAAATATCCAGCAGATAAATTCGCAAACAACTAATCTAACACAAACCGCATGTCTAAACAAAGGCGAAACAGTTGGCCCAAATAGTGGGAAAGAAACAAAATACTGGACAGCACAATTTGCGGGCACTTTGCATTTACAAAATAAATATACACACCACATTTTCTGTCTTTGTGTAAATGTGAACCATTTATTTCTTCGAGAAATATAAGCATAACTAAAGATGAACTTAAATACTAAGAAAATATGACGATGAAACTAAAAGGACAGGAAAAGTCAATGCTGAGCAGGTTTTTCGAGTGAATGAAGATAGATTTGCAACGCTGACAGTAAGCATTAATGTAGAGGTACTTACTTTATAAAGATGAAAGAGAATTTAATTTCCTATTAAATCCAAAATCACATCCTTATCGTCTTAGCAAATAAATGTAAAATTAAAATCCTTTTCACAATATTTTGATCGTCTGAACGCTCACTGATAGGAAGTATTTAAGTCGAAAAAAACAAACAAACAGGAGGAAAAAATCAAAATTGAACGGAATCGTCCCAAAGGAACGCCCCAAAAGAAATAAAATGTGCGTCTAAGTGTTTTCGTTAACGAAGTAATTTTCTGCGTAGATATTGATACTTGTAGCAAGTGATTTGTCTTTGGATAGCCTAATTTGCCTTGTGTATTGTTATCTAAGCTTAGGAGCGACAATGTATGAGACATAAATGTTATTGCTTAACAATTGCTGATTACGATAACTGCAATAATATTCTGACGTAAGCTGTATGAAAATATGATACCAAAGATTGGAAAACTACCTGAAAAAAATTAAACCATTCGCTTCCAGCTAAATGAAAGGAGAAGTTAGTCCAAGCCCATCCCATTATTTAGTATTTGAAGAAAGAACCATGCTCCCTTACCATGAACTCTTAAAGCAGGACAGTGAAAGCGAGACGCCATTACGTGCAGTGTAATGTGGCGTCTCACTTTCACAACTGTAAACTGTCCCGCTTTAAGAGTTCATGGTAAGGGGGCTGTAGTCTGAATAAAATATGACTTCACAAGCACATACTGAAAGTATCCAAACCCTTTGGGATGAACTCATTCAAATCCAGTCCAATTTATTAATTTGAATTCCAGACAGTAAGGAGTAGGCCCAATGTGTTTTTGCCGAGCGACGTGACCTGACTGCTATTCGAGTGACACCGACCCTAGAAGATAAGCGACTGGAGGCCTGAGGAATGTATAAGTGTCTAAGGCTAATTTCCGATAGTCTTGACTTGGCGCTTGATTTTCGGGTACAATTTAACACCTTACGTGAAGGTGGTTGGTACGACGGATATTATAAGAACATTATTTATTCTCTACCAACCTTACGGAAGATACCCGGTCTTTTAAAGGCCTACGTGGGGACACAGGTCCTACACGGATTATTATAATTATTAACTTAAGCCTATGGATCTCTCATGACAAAAAAAAGGCTTCCTTATTTCCTTCTCAATCTTTTCCCTTTTAGACCTAAACTAAATAGAATGTGTAATCAAGGGTTTGACATTTGACATAATATGTCATAGCTTACATGGTCGAAACATCACGCCATACTTATAATATTCTATTCGATGTCTATTCGTCAAACGTTTTGCAACTTGTCTAGTGCCCCAGAAAGAAAATATCTATCTCTCTACTAAACGAAAGTCGCGTTCGATTGGGCTTTAAAACGGATAATTCTTACAATTTACTCACCATGTACCCATTCACGTGTTTTAGCATACAAAGGGCACACTTCCCAGGCACTGAAACGCCACTTATTCCTAATGTCGGTATAAGGGAAGCTTACACGCTACGTTTAAGAGTTTATGACACGTGAATTGTAAGGGGTTATTTCGAACAGAAACGCGTGGTTTCATCCCCTTCTCGTGTTATGATAAATTGGTTTTTGTTGATAGAAATGTTAAGGGTAGATTGGGGCAAAATTGTATGTTTATACAACAATTTTTTGGTGTGTTTACGTTGTAAAATATATGTGGAGCATTAGAGTAGGCGGATAGAGGATAAGTGTAGAATTCAAGTCTGTCGGGGTACAAATTATGATAATACTGGCATTTGCCCGCGGCTTCGCCCCACCTTAACCCCTATTTAAGCCCCTTAGAGGGTTAAATTACAAAAAAAAATACTTTCTCGGGTCTTAAACATTCCACATGCCAAATTTAATCAAAATCCGTTCAGCAGTTTAGTCGAGAAGGTGTAACAGACAGACAGAGTTACTTTTACATTTATAATATTAGTATGGATAATAAGTATGAAGAATAAATTAGTATGGATTAATACGTTTCTCTTCCATCGCTAGTGAAGCGAGTCACATGATGCGAAAAACTTTAGAAAAATGTCAATAGCCTCGCATTTTCAAGCTTATTTCTACTAATTATAGAGCTTAAAGAATTATGTATTAATTTACATACAGTTTTAAAAACGGACAAAACTATACAAACAATATATTGACCTCTTTCTTTGTGTGTTTGTCGAAATTAGAGAATGAAATACTTTGAATTCGGCAATTTACAAACAAAAGTCCCAATGGAAATTGTGAATAATTTAATAAATTCTAAACGCGTAACTCACAGCGATAGATATCGCTAACTGTCACGGTGGCAATGAATTATCGGCAATACATGCGTACATCGAATGCCAATTCACTGATATGACTAACTGCTGATGAAGTAATAACCACGCTCGTTGAACTGTGATCCTATTCTGTTACATATAGTTTGGTGGATAATTTAAACAGCTACACGACATGATGTTGCTTTCGAAGTTTCATATCAGATGTTCTGGTAAAATGGTATGGTACTTCTTCTTATCGTATGGTTGATGAACAACCTGGTGTCAGAGTTTAAACCGCCTGTAGGCCTCTGACATGGCTTTACACACAGTTGAAAAATCTCTCAGGTGTGCTGGTTTGCTCACGATGTTTTCCTTCACCGTTTTTAGCAACTGATAACTAATGTATAGTACGCACATGAATTCGAAAAGACATTGGTGCGTGCCGAGGACCTGGTATGGTACTGTTTTCAGGCGACGTCCTATCTACGTACGCCTGACTCTCAAATAGTATACTATTTCAATACTAGTAATATTTTATTGATTTTTCGATTTCGAACCCAGCCTTTAATCAAAATGTGACTGGTTTTATCTGCACCCTTGAGGTTAGTTTTGACGTACAAATCGTATTTTTTCGTTCCTATTTCACTTCTTTCTCTTTTATTTATCCTACCAGAAATAATGTTATGTTTATGCTAAAATATAACAATGCATGTTGCTACCGTTTTTATCAAGCTTTTGTTTATGCAAAAACATGGACGGACGCGGACCTAATTCTAAAATTTTCTACAGTTTAACATGCAAGGTAGTGAAAAGATAACATGGTGAAAGCATAAATTATGGAAAAGTTACTGAGCATACTACTAGAAAAATAATTAATCAAGTAAAGCATCGTTAATAATAATACGAAAACATTTTATGACCAATATCAATCATATGTTTCGTGGGGGGACAGATTGAGATTACAATTGCCTTCTAATGTTAGGAAAAAGTTTCCTATGAGGCAGTGACGTATGGTAATAGACGTGTGATGAGCAATGAGGAAAATTAAACACATCTGCCTACTGCTTTGAAGATTACAGGCGTGGCGCAAGCTTAGCGCAACGGCCATTAGCTTAACCGTTGTGCCAAGAAACTCGTCGAAAATTACAGTATGTATAAGATACTAAAATCGAACTATATCGTATTCATGTAAACAATAAAGATCTTGACATGTGCCAAAATTTAAGAAGCCGTGTCAAACTCAACTCAGTTCACTTTCTGTGGGAAGCTGAATCTAAATGCCCCCCGAAGTGTTGATTTGACACCGTTCCGAACGACCTACTACGACACAAGTTCTCAAGTCCAACTACTGTTACTTGGAGTACGGCTCAAGTTCGTGCCGTATGGTACAAGTTTAAACAAAGACTTAAACTTATCTGTCTGTAACTAATATGTGGTGTAAACGATGAACAATGCTGAAGATAGAATAATTATATTATTACTAGCTGACTCGACAGACGTTGCCCTGTTTTAACTATGAATATTGATTCCACTGAAAGTTATGTCAAACGCAGGTAACATTAAAAAAGTTTATATTGTCAAATGCTTTAAGAAGGTTACATTAGAAAAGTTAAATTATTGTCGTAATTTTTTTTCTAATGTACTTTATTATTTCATTTGATCCTACTTCTAACAATAACAAACACAACAAAAATAGACTTTGGTCCAGCCATTCGCGCGTGATGTCTTGACCAAGGGAATTACGAATTCATTTTTATAGATATAGATTGTGGTAGACCTAAAATGTGTCATTATTAGCCTCTTAGTAGCATATGCATGCATATTATAAGTACTTATACACTTATATATACATATCTATTATATACACCTATACCTTCTCCTAATGGGAGTTTAATTCAGAAACAGGTCTAAGAGAAATCAAAGGTGTTTTAACATTAGTTATTTTGACGACCTGATTGGCGCAGTGGCTAAGCGATTAGACTGCTGCGCTAAGGGTTGCGGGTTCGATTCCCGCACGGGGCAATAATTTGTGCGATCCACATCTGATTGTCCCGAGTCTGGGTGTTTGTGTATGTGATATTTCATGTTTGTGAAAACGCACCCACGATACAGGAGAAATTCCTAGTGTGGGGCGACGTTTTTAAAAAAAAAAAAAAAAATTAGTATAACCATCACCTTCTAACGTAACAACCCTTTTAATTTCTCATGTACCTATAGTACACCCTCATTTCGCCAGTTATGTTAGATCCCAATAGAATTGGGGACGAGCCTACTGTCATCAACCAGACACAAATCCAGAATCAACACTGTTACTGCTGCTGCTGTTATGAATGACTTAACAGAAATTTTTTGAAAAAAAAATCGACAACCTGATTGGCGCAGTGGCTGAGCGATTGAAATGCTGCGCTAAGGGCTGCGGGCAAAAAAAGGCAAAAAATTATGCGAACCGCAGATATTTGTCCCGAGTATGGGTGTTTGTGTATGTGATATTCCATGTTTGTGAAACGCACCCACGACACGGGAGAAATTCCTAGTGTAAGGCGTCATATATCCATGTAAAAATTTATATTCACACCAACTTTGCATTTTTTATAAAAAACGCTTATCGATTCTAACTTAAAGCTGGGTAGCACAAAGTTTTGAAACTCAAGCGTCAGTGAGCTACCTCGGCCTCTAGGTCCGTATAGAGTTTAATGAAGATTTAACGACGTTACACCGCCGCTGAGAAATGAATTTGCGTTTTATTAACGGAATATTACACACGTGTACATGCCACGTGGGGTGCTATGGAAGAGTGTTTAGTAGAATAGAAATAGTTTAATAGTTTAATTGTATTAAGCTTATGTAGGTATTGGTAGTAGTAGGTATTGGTTCAGACGCAGGGTTGGCAGGCTTTCGACCAGGTGGATCGACGATATCGTCAGAGTTTCGGGCAACCGGTGGATGGAAATGGCAAGTTGTCGTTCATTGCGGCGTTCTAAGGGGGACACCTTTGATCAACAGTAAACGTCTTGCGGCTGATGATGATGAGGTATCGTTACGAAGTAAACGGGATCCGAAGCAAAGAACCTTGGATTTATTTTTAAGTTAATTGCGTGTAAGGAGAGCAGTGCGATTTGGCATAGTTTATTTCCAATAAAAAAGTGCAGTTAAAATTACCTTGATTTTTTTTTAATTTCGACCCCTGACAACTTTGGACTTTAAATTGGAAAGCGTAGGTGTCTGTTTGATAGGCTTTGGAAATAAAACCGATCTTCATTTATTTTTCTATTACCAAAGAAATGAACCTGATACAAACGAACACTCTACAGCACAACCTAAAAAAACTGAACAGCGTTGTAAAATAAAATGAAACTACCCTCTTTCCCGTAATGTAAGGCAATGTTCACACCGCGAAGATACTTACAGTAATAACGTACAGTTGCCGAGAAAGTTAAATAAAGCTAATGGGCGCTCTAAATCAACACACATAATTAACTCTGTATGGAAGTAAGGAGGTATATATTATAAGGAGGAAACATTAAAAAGACTGGCCGGATCTATGCTGTCGTTACTAAAGATGCCGCCATCACAGTATTGTTCGCAGCGATTTGAACGAAGAATTCCAAATTACAGACTGAGAATTAGTAGCTTTATACAATTGCAGTTGAAAATAATTCTGATGTATGTGGTTTAAGGTTTAAAGTATAAGTAAATTAGACTAATATTGTAAAGGCGAAAGTTTGTGTATTTGTATGTTTGTTACTTCTTCACGCTCAAACGGCTGGACCGATTTTGATAAAATTTGGTTTGGAGGTAGCTGACACCGTAGATTAACACAGGGTACTTTTTATTATAGTCAAAGTATATCATTATGGAGAAGTAGCGCAGAAAGCTTATTATCTTAACTACGGTCAAATTTTGACTGCAGGGCGACCTCTACTATATAAAATTAGATTCCCCTGTTTTCTATAGAGATGTTATAAAAAAAATAGAATCTGCTTATAGAATCTTAGTGATCCCCACTAATCGCTAGATGGTTATTTCTTATAAAACATTGTAGTTTAACGTTATAATACGGTAAGGTAAAAGATATTTTCAAAGCTTTATAAATACCTGTAGGGAACAGAATGAAACGTCTTGACTTACTTCCTGAAAAAGAAAGAAAATAGATATTAAAACGTTATCCCTAATTATGCAACAGAGTAGGTTTATATGTCGACTTCTATAACAGACTAGAAAATAGGTGGTTTTAAGATGTTTAATAATGTTTCTTGTCCTTAAAGAAAATCATCGTTAAAAAACCTGGACATTGGGTTTAGCAAAAGTAAGCATTGGGGCAAAATAATTCGGTATCACCACCAGTCAAATAACGTACTTTTTAAGAGCTAACAAAACGCTCTTCCTCCGTAAATTTTTTGTGGCAATAAGTACCTGTGACGTCACTAATTTTCAAACTCAATTGTCTTAGGTACTATTCATTGTTTCAACGGAAACTAAAAATCGAATTCTACAAGTAATGAAAATGTATAGGGTTTTGAGGCTAATTTTTTGGAGTAGTAGCTTAGTCCTAGAATTATTAGTTAATGGTGTCATGTATGCCGTGTGGTATCCGGCCTACAATTGTACACCCCCTTTCCTCCCGTGGGTGTCGTAAGAAGCGACTAAGGGAAAATCCAGAAGATGACGGGCAGCAGCATTTTCTAAAACTTAACCATCAACACTGCGATCCCCAAGCCGCTTGCCAAGCGTCGGGATTATGGCAACCCCCCCCCCCCCCCGCGTAAACGAGGAGGTCTATGTTCAGCAGTGGACGTTTTTTGGCTGATGATGATGATGATGGTGTCAACAACCCATTTTTATAATATTGTAGCTATTTTCACTGCACTTGCACTAACATGCTGATATTATTAAGTGTAGACAGATTGGTGAAAACATTGTTCTAATTTTATAAAACAAAACTGCTTATCATTCTTTTGTAAAACACCATTCGCGATTTTTAACGACTTGGAAGGGAAGGAAAATGGAAGAAATTATGCTTTTTTCACTTTTTAACCTACAGACATAAAACTCACAAGTCTGCGCCATCTTGAACGATTTTTCCTTTAATACTTAAATCTTGTAAACACATGTGCCGTTATTTCATGCGTACTCCTTTTATACATACATATATCTAGGCGAATGTAAGGGATTTTCCCTTTATATAGAGTAAAATACGTCTGTATTTCTGTCTCGGCTCTTTCCGAATAGTGCTATAAGTCGGACATTTAACATTTACACTCTATTGCACATAGCATGTGTCGTAAAGTAGGAAAGGAACGACAGTTGCCAATAGAAATTCTCAGTGTTCCCAACTTCGTGAAGATCGAATGGGTATTTTGTTCATAGCCATTTTACTGTTTTATGTTAATCAAACGAAAGGCTAGTTGTATAGTGTTTTTTAACGTCGATAACGTGCAGAATTCTCGACATGCGAATTCATGTGCGTACTATAAATTAGTTATCAGTTGCTAAAAACGGTGAAGGAAAACATCGTGAGGAAACCGGCACACCTGAGAGATTTCTCAAAGGTGTGTAAAGCCATGTCAGAGGCCTACAGGCGGTTTCAAGTCTGACATCAGGTTGTTCATCAACCATACGATAAGAAGAAGAAGAGTTCTTGGTAAGGAGGCTGTAAGCTTCGGAAAGCGCGCTAAACCGTGAGTCTTGCGCCTGGTATCTTACTGGTGGAGTCGGTTTTTTGTCCCATCGGACTATGAGTAAGCAAATAGCTATATACCTGCGGGTAACAAAAAATTGTGTAATTACAAGTGTTCACAGTAACACTTTTACACCATCTATTTCTCATGTCGAAGATGATTGGTCTTCGTTGACATAAGGACTTAGATTCCTAATAGACGGAATACGACGACTCTATTGACGCAGTGGCTAAGCGATTGGACTGCTGCGCTAAAGGTTGCGGGTTCGATTCCTGCACGGGACAAACATTTGTGCGATCCGCAGATATTTGTCTCGAGTCTGGGTGTTTGTGTATATAAAATTTCATGTTTGTGAAATGCATCCACGATACAGGAGAAATTTCTAGTGTGGGGAGACGTCTATAAAAAAAAAAATACGAATCATATTAATTTTATCTTTTTTAATTAAGTAATAGATGCAGTATGGGTAAGCCGATAACATCTTTAGATATTTATTGAACAATGTGTCATTATCAATATTGGATTGTTTGCATAATTTATGCGATGCCAGCGTATCATGCGATATATCCTACGCTTCGTCTTGTTATTCGCTTTTTGCTGTTCTTGATAGTTCGAAAGCTATTTCATAAATTAGCGAATGTTTCTTGCTTTTATTTTGACTGTGACACTATGTTAACTATAAATGTGTTACTGTATCGTTGGTCTTGTAGTCGCAAGTACAACTGCTGACCATGAGGTTTTGCCTTCGATTCTCGGGTCAGACAAAGTGTTATCATCTTTTTACATTACGTCAATCTCAGTAGCACGGAGTCTGCATTTTTGCCTAAACCGGGAATGGCAATAAGTTCATCCCATATTATGGTAAACTAATAATATAACTGGCGAAATGTGGTTTGACTATACAGCTTTACATCTCTGCCTACCTTATCGTGGAATACAGGTGTGATGTTATGTTTATGGTACTAATACATTTGGTATGTGTTACTTTGGCAAATGAAGGAGCATGATAGGAAACTCCCAAATAGCGTCACCTGGATAAACAGCGCCTGGTAACGCAGTCTCTTATTGAATAATTCTGACAACAGATTGACTTTACAATCCAATCAATCTATTGAAAAAAATCAACGTCAGAATTGGCGCAGTGGCGAATTGGGTTGCGGGTTCGATTCCCGCACATGACAACAATTTTGTGATCCGCAGATGTTTGTCTCGAGTCTGGGTATTTTTGTGTATGTGATGTTTCATGTTTTTGAAACGCACCTCAATACTGGAGAAATTCCTACTGTGGCGAAACTTTAAAAATAAATTTTACTAAAACGCAAGTAAGATTACCTTTAAGTAAGTAATTGGAACAGCAGATTAAGTATCATTATATTTTGCTTAAAAGTATGACTTAAAAATGTTGCTTGCAATAGTGCAGGCGGAGGGCGGTGTACTTATAAAAACTGGTCTTTGCCTTAAAAAAATCTAAACATCCACACTATAACAGAAGACTTAAATTTCCTCTGCCTACAGCCTATTCACTAAGTACTGCACCAATAGAATCAAATATTAAAATACACAGCAAAAAACATTAGTTACTGCCTTTAAAAAAATAAAGAGACAAAAAAAATATTTTTATGTTCATTTAAAATAAAAAATACTGTCTTTTGTGACCTTTGGTATAGCGGTACCGTCTAAGCCGACACTTAAGTACGGTATGAGAAAAAGGTAAACTTTATAGCTTATAAAATTTCAGTGGGCTCGACTTTTAGTGATTTCCTTCAAATTTAAAGCAATTGATTTTTTTTGTTGACGCTACAGCATTTTTACTGCTGCTACCTGTGTTGGCCATTTTGTTTTATCTTTGTTTAATCATTCATTTTCAGTGGAATATTACATCTTTTGAGGTTTGATCCCTTTTCAATTGAGATTGTTATAAAATAAAAATAAAAAGACATTAATTGCTACATAAGAGACACTCACGAAAATAAACATTAAAAAAACAATTACACAAACAGTAGCAAAAGGAAGTGGACTCAGCGAATGCTGTACCGGGACAAGCATGACCAGGTCCAGCGCTGATTTTCAGCCACTCCTACTCCCTAGGTTGTTGTTCGGGAGTTAGGTGTCCGTGACGGCACGCACCGGCTATGAAGTTACTTCTTAGATTTAAATAAAGATAAAAATAAAAAACAGTCTTAGACATTTCTGTTGTTATTATGTATGTATGTAAATGTTGCATAGGCCTCAGTTTTGGTGTGCCGGTCTCTAAGCCTCTGTGTCAGCCTCATCAAAGTTCCATCTACGACGTCATCATTATAGTGATCATAAGTGTTCGCTTATATTATGACTTACAGTAAACACTGCAAGCACTATTATTACCAATCCTCTTTTCGCCTGCAAGATATTGCATTTAAAAACCGTCTTGCGTAGGATTCTCAGTATTAGTGTGAAGCGAACTCCTTTAACAATGTACATGTATTTAATTAAAATCGTTGTCAACGCCATTTATTTGTAAGAACACCTCACGGCGGGGTTTCATTAAATTTTCTTCTTTGTTTTTCTTTGATATCTTTGTTCAAAAAAGTTGTGATAATTGAATACGTTTAGTCGGTACTGAGAATATTAATTCTGTTTTGGTCGCTCGCGTTGGTTCGGTATCCAATTTTGTGGTAGAGACGCTTTACGAGTGATGATACCTAAATTACCTATGTAGGTCCAGCGCATCCTAGTCTGTTGACCCTAGATTGACCGCCCAAGGTGTACTGGAATGAGGTACTAGCATGCTAACATCCCTGTTATCCTCTAAGGCATAAGGGGTAGCAAGAGGTCTAAACACCCCTGTCAAAGGACGCGGTGCAGCGTACGCAGATCACGCGTCCCTTGACCTAAGGTAGCTAGGAGCACACCCTGGGGTTCTAGAAGGTAAGAGTCATACATAATAGGTAAGAGGCATACCCCTCCGCCTGTCCCAGAACAGAGGTAGTCCATAAAGATTTCCCTGGCAAATAGGGGGCTATATACCTACATATTCGCCTGAAACACAGGTTAACCCTAGTTCAGGCTGGCAGCAATTAAAATATTATGAACCTTATTATACTATTACCTACCAACTTAGGTGTAAAATGTTATTTTAGTTAAGTCTTACACGTGTAACTTAAGTATTATTGGAACTTCTGTATTTATAAGATCTTCTTTAAATCAAAATGTTCTACACTGTAACATAATATATATTTGGTCAAATAAATAAATATTATTATTATATTTATAATCGCTCATCGTAAGTTGTTCACAATGTTATAGGCGGCTAGCCTGTGGCCATTTATCAGTCATTCCCCAAGTTTATCGCCTCTTACAACTCACTATTCCGACAACAGCAGGAAATTTAGTGCTTTATCAGTTCCTTCACTGAAGTTAATACATTATATTGATTACAATACCATTTACAAAATGTACACAGGCACGTTTTATCACCTTCTCCACCATTCTCATTTATCCCGAAATCTGGACCCTATAATCGATTTTTGTTCGATATAATCATAATCGACTGAGTGATTTTATCCGATCGTTAAACGACTTTAACAATTACCGGGCCGTAATAAAAGCCATGAAGCGATTTTATGGCGCAATAAAATGGTATTGTGCGTTCAATAACCAAGTACCGCTGATATAATGAGTTTTCACTTCATATGTCAGAATTAGTTCATAGATGGCGCTTTTATAAACTTTGTGGAACTAAAACTCAAGCAGAATTATAATATTTAGTGGTATGTTTTTATATTTTACAGTTACCAGGCTTTTAGATACCTACATGGGTAGGGTTTAACCAGCTACGGCTTCGGTCTGTCTTTAGATGGACATCGGGACCGCTTTACGCCTGAGAAGTTTGTTAAAACGATGTAGACGTGTTTTCTATTATCAAATTCTCAAATAAGTCTTATGTGATAGGTGTCGAGCCTATTCTCATTCGTTTTCCCGATGATGGAACAGAATTATGTTCACAAGGAGTCTGTACAGTCTTAAACAGACTGTACACGTTGTGTTGACGCTGTGGCCGATACCGAGCTCGGGTAATAAACGTTACTATTATGCAGTGTAGCACTGAGGTGTGTGAATGTGGTATGACCATTTGACTGCGAAGTCAAAGGTCGCAAGTTCAAACCCCGGCAAGCACCAATATCTTTTCGAATTCATGTGCGTACTGTAAATTAGTTTTCAGTTGCTAAAGACGGCGAAGGAAAACATCGTGAGGAAACCGGCACACCTGAGAGATTTCAACGGTTTGTAAAGCCATGTCAGAGGCCTACAGGCGGTTTAAACTCTGACACCAGGTTGTTTACATACATACATAAAGTCACGCTTATTTCCACGAGGGGTAGGCAGAGACCACTGATTTCCATTTACCATACGATAAGAAGAAAAAGATTATGTAGTGATTCTTTCTTTTGGAACTCACTTAACCAAACCACTTCTAAGGTGTACGGGACCGTATAGAGAACCCCTTACGTAATATTCTTATCCCATAGACCTTTCTGACCCCTTAGACAAGTGGCAAAACGCTAGTCGAATAGAAATAGAATAGAATGATAAATGTATGGGAATGACATCAAGTTTCTACTATATTATCGATGACATGTGTCATCCCCATACATTTTTCATTCTATTCCATTTCTATTCGTCAAGCGTTTTGCCACTTACCTAAGGGGGCTGATTTGATAATAGACTATATTTTACTTGTCTTGTATAACAATTATACCGGTGCCAATTAATTTATGCAGCACGACAAACATTAAGTCTCTGAAATAGAGTTTCGAATTTCCATTAGCACACACACTCAATCTATATTGTATTTATTTGTGCGTACAAACGATTCAGTCGATATGGTTGTCATCTGTTAATAGGATCGCTGTTGTGACAAACAACATTGGAGAGAAGTGACAAAGTGAGTTGTTGGTTTATTTAAGGGTTGACGCAACGATTGACGCCAGTGTATATATAGACAAAGTATACTGTATATTAATGGTAGTAAAACATAACTCAATAAGGTATTATCATCATCAGCCGAAAGACGTCCACTGTTGAGCAATGGTGCCATACAATTAGCTATACGTTTTTGAATCAGTGATTACAAAATAGTACATATAACAAGAGTGTTACGAGGCAACGCCAGCTAAAACGACCACGGTGGAGACCGACCACGATAGACCACTTGGGCTCCTTGAAACTGATAGCTAGAGCTTCTTATAAATAACATTTGCTCTTTGAGGCCTGTGGATGTATGTGTGGATGTGGATCTACTCAATATCAGGCTTACAATCGTATACATTAGGTATATTCTGCATTAATTAAGAAACGTCAAACACGTTGACGTTATTTCATAGTTAAAATAACGGTGTATATAGAATTTGATAATTGTGAATCAGACAAAAATTGTACAGGTAAAAAGCAATTGATTAGTTTTGATCTACCATATTTTTCTGCATATAATCTTGCTCGAGTTGGTACGGTCTCTGATTGGCACAATATAGGTGTAAAATTTGTCATCTCTTCGGGGAATGCAATAAATGCGGCTTTATTCCTATAACACAATAAAAACAGATACACAACCCATAATTCTGTACCACGACCAAACCTAATCCGATGTACAAATCTAATTCCATGCCACCGATACGTTTCGCGGGAACAGAACAAATATTTGTGCGATATACACCGCGCTAACTAGCAAAACACGTGTTTGTTCGTTACGCAAAGCAAATATAATATGCCAAAGGGCGCTAGCACAGTCAGTAATCAAAGGGCTTTGAGACTTGACTGATTAAGCGATTTCTTAATTGCGGGCCCGATGGAATTTGAAAGCAATAAGAATTGGGAATTAAGCTGTAATGTTTGCTTCTTCCTTTTACCGCATAGATTTGTCACGTAAACCCAATTGTTTTTAGGTGCCTGCTTTACTATAAGCTTGCTGGTCATTTTACACTGTGGAAGCGAGACGCCGCGTCGCCGCTACAAGCAGTGTAGTGCGGCGTCCCGCGTCTCACTTTCACGGTGCAAATGACCAACACTGCATGCAATGTTTAGTTTTCATTTTTTTATTTATATATTTATAATGTTAAATGTTATTGTATATGTTACGGGTAATGCTAGAAGTTTGAGTACCCGGTTTTACTTAGATTCACCGAAGCTTTTTGGATAAAACTGATAATATACATAATAGAAACAATATCGACAAATCAGAATAGAGTGTAACAATCACTTACTTACAGGTAAACTGTGCATGCACACAAAACGTTATCGTAACTTACGAAAAAGAAATATAGTTAAATAAATAATTCACTTTGTTACTACTAAAAATATTTTTGTCTAGTTCCTATTAAACAATATCGCAAGTTGTTAGCAGTCAGCCTTGCAGTCAATTTACTGACAGAATTATCTGTTTTCTATAGTAGGTACTTAATCGTTATAATTAATCAGATAGATCGTGTCATAATTATAGCGGAAGAATACTATATTAAAAACAAATGACTGAAAAACATGAAATACAATTATTTTCATTTGTTTTCGTAAAGAAAATGTTGAGGGTAGTTTTGTGTTTCTTTATACTGTACAAAGTGGTAACTACCCACTACAATATAGCTACGAATGGTAAGCCAATTAATTACTTTCAGACGTGTCTCACATCAAAGAGACAGCACTAACGTAAAGAATCCAATAAAAGTCTAACTATTTAATAGGATCAGATGTTTTGTAGATTAACTTTCGCACTGTACAAATTTGTTGAATATTGCCAGCCCGCAGGATATTTTTAATGTTTTTAAGTCTAAAACAGAATGATTTTCAAGTTGAAAAACCGTTCAAAATAAGATGATGATGATGAGATGCGTGATAGAAAATATTAAATAGTAATTTATGAATTATTAGCATACCTACTATCTGGTCCAAGTCCCAGTTTGGGCGCCAGTAACGTTTATCGTGTGATCCAAAATTTACTTAGCCTAATGTATTAATTCGTAATATGACATCTGTTTCTCAAGACCTTCTTAGTATCAAGCTAAAAAGACGTAATCTTTTTTTGTTATCAAGAAATGATTTTCTCGAAACCTTGATAACAAAGCTCATTTTGTTTTTACTCTGTGCCAAAATGGCTTGGAATGAAGTACACATTCAAAATAAGTATGTCTATTTACAATAGATTTACTTTGATAAAAATTCTAACTAGATGTCAAGTTAGTTACAGCTCGCCTAGTTTCGTTACAAAGGCATTTTTGCGAGGATGTATCTTGTGAAGTATTTTATGTTCAAACGGTTTCACGAAATAACAGTCAATATTATATTACATAAATGATATTCCCGTATATTCTATTTGCTTCTCATGTTGATATATATTTCTTTGAACCTCTTCGTTTATTGCTATAGATCTATCAGGTAATAATGTAAATAATATTAACGTTATGTGTATGTTTTCGCAGTTAGCAGAGATCAATGCTCAACACACGTTTGATTTTTTTATAAATACAAACCCTTTCTATCATTGAAATTAATTGAAATCTGTAATTGGGTTGAAAAGGAATCCTAAAACGGGAATAAATGATATAATCCATGGAAAAACAAAGGATATATACACCGTTTTTAAGTCCTTGGAAAGCGCTCTATCCTTCTTGTGCGTGGGGCAATGCGAAATTTAGTATGCAACTTCAGGACATTGACGTCACTATCCTATAGTGCCATCTCAGTCAGTAATAAAATTTTAATGCCTATAACTTTTTACATTCATCATCATCAGCCCGTTGCAGTCAACTGCTGGACATAGGCCTCTCCCAATGTACTCCATTTTTTTTTTAAATTATTGCCATAATATTATGTTATTTTGTTTACAGTTATAATGTTAATTCTAAACATATTTACACAGTTAAAAAAACTCAGTCAACATCCCTATGGACGTAATTTGTGTGGGTTTCTTAAATGCCTTTGGAGATTGTGGGTGGGATTGTATAGTTTATTCACAGTATAAGTTAGTGGACTTAATAAACTCGTACAGGAAAGTGTGACGTCACATTTTTACAACAGACTTTTACAGCTTCTTTTATTTCACATCAAGATCAGTATAGGAAGTGATCGTCAACCTCATTTCATTGTCCATAAACTATTCACATGCCATCTGATGAAACAGTTCAGGACATAAAAACTATATCTTAATAAAATATCCATCGTCTTGTTTTTTATGAAGACCCACGCTTTTTTTTGGGTTTGGCGAGTTGGCGAGCTGGCAACGTAGTGTTTCGCTAAATAATTTATTTTGTATGTCAATAATGTAAATTAAATTGTGCGTTTGTGTTAAAAACACATTGTGTGTTTGTTTGTTCTGGTTAATCTCTGAAACTGCTGGACCAATTTCGATTCCACGGATATTTAGAATTTACAGACACACATCATTTTTTCATTCAACACTTTCAGCAAAATGTATATTTGCATACATTTAAGTCTTTTACAAGCCAGATGCACACGGAATTAAATTCTGGACTGTCCTGTCTTTAAATGATAACAAATGAATGGGATTATCCGATGTTCTCATTTGTTTGGAGTTCAATTCTAGATACTATGCTGCAATGTTCTCATATTAATTAATATGAAATACGTTGCCTCGGCTAAATATTTTCATGAGACTAGGTAGCGTTTATTGGTTGTGGCTATTCTAGATTTAATCAAAACACATAAGGATTATTATGCGTGGGAATCGTAAGCATTATTAAAAATATACATGGAAAAACAATTTTCCAATTTCACAATTTTTCGATACTAAATATCATCGGACATCACACTCACGTCACACAACACACGTTGCTCATATTTTCCCTGAATTATGGTATGGTAATCGAAACCACAATTTTTAATAGGTAAATTTTAATAGTTCAAGTACTAAGCTACTACGCTAATAGTAGCTTTTTAGTAGTAAAACCTGAGAGTTTTCCCACAAGCAGATGAAATATTATTTCGAAACCTTTAATAATTTAAAGTCTGTCTGCCTCCCCCCTAGAAACCCACGTCAGGAAAAGTCTTTATGGGTTTTTCCATTAGGTGATTCTCAGTAGCAGCACGGAGTCTGGATTTGTGCCCACATGGTAATAAGCTTGCCCCTATAAGAATATATTATCTAACTTCAATGGTTTTACAGAATTTGTGGAATCTCATCAAAATAATTACGCAAGTTCGACGTTAACGTACTAATATGAAGGTAGTTTTGCTTGTAAGAGAAAGTCCATTTGTCTGACTGCATCATACAAAATGTTACCAAAATGAAAAACAAAATAAAAGAAAAAAGCACTGATAGCCGAGAGGTATGACCGTAGGACTGCCAAGTCAAAGGTCGCAAGATCAAACCCCGGTACACATCAGTTGCTATAAACGGTGAGGGAAAACATCGTAAGGAAAACGGCACACCTGAGAGATTTTTCAACGGTAAAGCCATGTCAGAGGCCTACAGGCGGTTTAAACTCTGACACCAGGTTGTTCATCAACCATACGATAAGAAGGAGACCAAAATGATTATTGTTCTCTCTTACAATAACCGTAAGTTTTTATTACTATTACTTGTGTATACGTAATACCTGCCTTTTGGGTTTTTGGATCCGTATGTTATTGGAATGTATCTATTGTTTCAGATATAATGGGTATGTAAATTTGAACCAGTGACATTGGTATGGAGTGCTCTAGTTAATGCATATTTATAGGAATAATAATATTATTCCTAAAGCCCATTTTGGTATCCAAACCTTTATCGAATTGGTTTCCCCACAATGTATCAAATTAACTCAATCTCAGGATAAAATGTGAGCACCTTATGTGATTATTTGGCTATACGTATGAGTTTGAATATGAATCTTAAATACGGAGTGTTCAAACAAAATAATCAATATAAGAAAAAATAATAAAGTTCACGTAAAGAGCTGAATTGACTGATGATAATTTAGTACTTGACAACCTGATTGGCACAGTGGCTAAGCAATTGGACTGCTGCTCTAAGGATTGCGGGTTCGATTCCAGCACGGGGCAAACATTTGTGTGAACCACAGATGTTTGTCCCGAGTCTGGGTGTTTGTGTATATGATATTACATGTTTTTGAAACGCACCCACGACACAGGAGAAATTCCTAGTGACACAGGAGAAATTCGAAGTTTAAAAAAAAAAAGAAGAAAAAAGTACTTCCTACGCATTCTAGGTGTTAAACTTCAATGTTACTATTCTACACGTTACATTACACATTTGAGTAGTTGACACCATTGATCAAAAATTCCAAGGCACTATTTCTCTGAAAAAATGCTTTATTCTAGCCCTTAGAACACTACACATTTTTAATTAACCGTAAAATTCGATTTTTATTTGCTTTGAAATCAATAAATAGTAAGTCAATTGAGTTTGCTAACTAGTGACGTCACAGGTTCCTATTGCCATACAAAATATACCGACGAATAGCGTTTTGACAAGTCATAAAAGTATGACAATTGATTGTTGATGTCAACACAATAAACAAGAAATTTTCTCAAAAGCACATGATAATTTGCTGTGTATGTCACAGAGTTTCAAGAGCCAAGACCCCTTTAAGCCTCTAGACTCAGACACCGTAAACTTTTAGTACTGAGCGTCATCCGAAGCGGATTTCCCCACGAAATAAAAGTCTAAAAAATATGAATAAACAAACCGGAGTTGTAAAAAAATAAATATTTTACTACTTACACACCACGACTCTAGACAGTACTCCTGGTGTTCGTATCTGACCGTTTATCTTGATCTGTAAATTATATATTTTATTCGTAATGTGAACAAAAGTAGGTATAACTAATTAAATCTCTGAATAGAAGTCCTGCTTTAAGAAATCATGGTAAAGGTTTACCATGAATTCTGAAAGCAGGACATTTTCTTTTTCATCTTAAGGAAGCGAGACGCCGCTACGTGCAGTGTATACGGCGTCTCGCTTCCACTGTGGAAAATGTGCCGCTTCAAGACTGCTTTAAAAGTTCAAAAGTTCAAGGTAAGAGCACTGGGAGAGTGGGAGAATACCTGTCAGGTGATCCTATAAAAATATTTTTTATATTTATGTTAAGCCTTGTCCTATTGCGTAGGCTTACACTGTCTGAATTTCAACTGCAGCTTCACCTTAAAAACCACACATTAAGTCTTCTTCTTCTTCTTATCGTATGGTTGATGGACAACCTGGTGTCAGAGTTTAAACCGCCTGTAGGCCTCTGACATGGCTTTACACACCGCTAATCTCCCAGGTGTGCCGGTTTCCTCACGATGTTTTCTTCACCGTTTTTAGCAACAGATAACTAATTTACACATTAAGTAACAATAAAAGAAAGAACGAAATGGTAAGTATAAATAGTAATAACGTATACGCAAAGAAAAAGCGTTAAAGCAACTTAGAAATAAAACAATCAACCTATGTAATTATCTCAATGTACTCTATTTGGTAGTTGGAAGCTGGCCACATTCACAGCGCTATCATGATCACATTATCAAACCATCTACTGCTTCACAACTTCATCAAGTAATGTAATTATCTGAATACAACAATCTTTTTCGACCAACTCTCTCGAGGTTTCTTTTTCTTTTTTTCCCAAATGTTTTCGTACTAATATTGGACGTAAAAGAAAAAAGGTAATTTGACGCTGGAATGCGGAGAATGTGAAAATGGAAATGTTTTGTGAGCTAAGATTTATACCTGGCTTGAGTATTTTTTTATCTTTTTGTTTTTTTACCGGTTTTCGTTGATTATTTTTTAACATAGCGGTCTAATGTTTACGAATTATATGATAACACGTTTGTTTTTCCTTGTGTGTAGTAAAAAACGTACTTTTTCTTTTTACGTTTGTATTTTTTATGATAGCTTATTTAATTATACTTACTGTATCTCATTTTATTACAATTTTATTCGACTTACTATTTCTGTTAAGTCCTACGTCGTGCATAAATACCCAACAGGACTAAAATAATGAAACATAAATATTTCAAAAGACAAATATAAGTACAATACACGAACCTATACCTAAATTAGACGAGATTATTATTCTTCCTCGTATCGTATGGTTGATGAACAACCTGGTGTCAGAGTTTAAACCGCCTGTAGGCCTCTGACATGGCTTTACACACCGTTCAAAAATATCTCAGGTGTGCCGGTTTCCTCGCGGTGTCTTCCCTCACCGTTTTAAGCAACTGATAACTAGTTTATAATACGTACACGAATAAGAAAAAAAAAATGTTTTAAACTTGCGGCCTTTGACTTGGCAGTCCTACGGTCATACCACTCAGCTCTTAGTACTTATATAAATTTATTAATAAGTGACTTTGATTGATTAAAAATATTGTTACACTTAAAAAATCATTTATAATTAGCTTTCCTTTTATTAACCGACTTCAAAAAAAAGGAGGAGGTTCTCAATTCGTCGGGATCTTTTTTTTTTTTTTAATATAAAAAATCACTTGTAATTCGCAACGTTTATATTCATTTTCGTTGCCTCACTTTAGATGAATCGTTAGATGTAATAGAGGTCCGTAATTGGGGTTCTTGGGAATTACGTTCGTTATATTTTTTACAACAAATTTAAAAAAAAGTCGTTACTTGTATTAATGGGCGATACAGTTGCTTTAATGTTTCGGATATGGAAATGAATTGTTAGCAATGTGCCTAATGAATCGTTCTGAATGGCCTGCTTGGTTTCTTTTGAGTCAAAAAAAGGCTAAACACATTTTCAAAGTCCTATAACCTTTTATTTACTGATAAAATGATTAGCTTGTGTATGGACCCGACTCGCTGCGCAAATGGTGTAATGCTGCGAAAATATTCGATTCTAGCTTGTTTACATACAGTAAATCTCAAATTAATCTTCAGAAGAATCTACCTTATAATAGTATGTGAACTATTTTCAACTGCCAATCATTTTGTCAAATGAAAACGGTGTAGAAATTTATAATTAAGATTTTGTTGGATGCAAATGGCAAGTTGCCGTTCATTGTGGCGTTCAAAGGGGAAGGTCTTTGTCCAACAGTGGACGTCTTTCAGCTGATAATGATGATGATGATTGTGTTTATCTGTGTACGCAATCACAAATGTAGAAAGATCAGGTAAAATGACGTAGTCAACGTGCTCTCCTATGACGGACTCAATGTGCGAAAATCGATCACCGGGGTCCACACGCTCCAAATGCTTGGCCTTTGGGTCATAAACATATATTTTCGAAAACAAATGATAGTTCTCCTTCAAGAACATCTTCGGAGACTATTCCAAATAATTAACGCCATCCTTGCACCATAATATCTGTCCTCTATTCTAATTAATAATGTACACACCAAGTTCCAGACGATTGATGGTTATTGTTCAAAGTTTATATTGTCGTGTGGTGGTGGTATCCTGGTCGCGGCTATAATATGGATCGATGCAGACGAGCAACAAAAATGAAGAAAAACTAATTTACTAGTCTATTTTCCCCTTTCGTTTGAATTTGAGAAAGCATACAGGCACGAATTTTTTAATTTCGATAAAGCACAAAGCAAAAATACGAATATTCTTTTATCGACCTTATTTTTTTACCCTTATTCCTGATTTCAGATTTTGAAGATATTAACTCGAGAGATGAAAAAAAAACATTTTGAATGGTGTGCACGCGGGTATTTCTCACCTAGATGTGTTTTGTCACGTACTGGTATCTAGCCTGAAAGTCTAATTGAAGCCAGCGGGTTGCCCGAAATATTTTACATAAACTTTTGAAAGGCTTTAAACAAATTGTCCACACAGTTGCGCCACTTAAAGTCGTCATATCTGTTTCAGACCGGCTCGCGGTATTCTCTTTCAACAAGAAATATTACCGCGGGAATAAAATTATTAATTTACGGTTTTCATGTTTGCAGTAACTCTGCTGCAAATACCTATATTATAAATTATGACTCGGATCTTGTCGTATTATTATATAATTATGTCGTGCTTTGAATCTGAAACTATATTAACAATTTCATAGAGACAATCACATTTTTTTTCTATGGAGCCGACATCAACTAAAGCAAAAGTCTTACTAAATATTTAATGGTTCATCATCATCAGCCGGAAGACGTCCACTGTTGAACAAAGGCCTCCCCCTTTTAGAAGGGGGCGGGGGTTGCCATGTTCTCCACGCTTGGCAAGCGGCTTGGGGATCGCAGTGTTGGTGGTCAAGTTACAGAAGACGCTGCTGCCCATCTTCTGGATTTTCCCATAGTCGCCTCTTAAGACCACGGGAAGAAAGGGGGTGGTCAATTCTAAGCCGGATACCACAAAAATTTTAACCGATGTAGATTCTGAAATTATTAAAAAAAAATTGTGTATGTGTTAGCTTCTTCTGTAGTAATTGATACAAGTTGAACTAACCAAAGGTATAATAAAAGCACCTGGATCTAATCACAAATTGAAGCCATTAGTTAGAATATGGTCGATAAATGTAAATACCACATTATCAAAAATATTTTTCTACGAAATCCTTTGACGATCAGAAACCATTTAAGCGAGAACATTTTACACACAAAATTCGTTTTTTCATTGGGTCTAGACTAAAAGCTTTTCTATCTGATGAAGCGCAGACATTTATTTTACAACACTAATTGCTACGTGAAATAGCAAACACCACCTCTATTAATTACTTCATTAAGATATGGAAATACAACGTCTAGACAGAAAAACCTGTGCTTAGGTAGTGTAGTGTATGCGCTTATCTACCCTCACACTTACACAGACAAAACACTGTCTCGTTCGCACCACGTCAGTCATACGAGAGCCATTGGCAAGGGTATACGAGTCAAGGGTGTACGAGTCCGTGCGATATCCCAATATGGGATCGGTTTTATAAGTAGGTATCTACCTATTAGATACTAAATTGAATGGAAAGATTTAAGTACCTATTAACGTTGTCTGGTAATTATCAAAGCAGGTTGAGCGTGATATTAGTTTGATTCCAGGATTACCTAGGTGTAATTAGGATTTTAGGTTGGTGTCATTAGCGAAACATTTGTACGTAACCTTTTTATTTTAGGGCAAAATGGTTGTACTGTATACCTCTGCGAACCCCTTTGGGAAATACTGGCGTTATGTGATTTATGTAGTTGTAGGTATGATATTAACTTTATTAAAATAATTATAATGTTCTCCTGTCTGAATTTCGGTCACGGCGGCCTATCTCATCTGAGACTAGCCAGTTACGCAGGAGATATTGTAGTGCACAAGTATGCGCGCAAACACAGGTGCACTCCCTATACCCGCACTCTCGTAGTCTGTTGAAACGATAGTATTATTTTTTAATATAATAAAATAATGATTCAAAATATTAAGTGTCTGATTTACTACAAAAATCATCAAACAGATGAACTCACGATGAGCTCATAAGTACTGACAAATATTCTACCTATCTTATCTATTAAATAATCAATAAAATTTATAAACAGAAATCTAACCAAATCTAAAAATAGATTTAATATATAAAACTAAACCAAACTTTAATTTCACAAGAAAAACGCCCACAACTTTATTTCCCTATTAACCCCGTTTCCCGCTCTAAAATATTTAAGACCCGATAAAAATAAATATAAAATACACACAAATCTGGACGCAACCTAACCAACAGTAGTATTAGTAAATAGAAGTCAAACAGACGAAAACATGTTTTCTACTGAAATTTCAGTATTTCAGTTTATGGTTGTAGAAATTTGCAATGCTGCGATACTTTTTATTACGTCTTCTTTGGTTGAAACCTTTTTGAAGATTGCTTTTTGTTATTTTGTTTTAAATTTATTTTTGAGGAACGTGTTTGGTGCAGGTTTGATGGCGATGTTACTAAATTTTGAGTTACACTCGTGTGTATAAGCGTCCAGTAAAGAATTAAAAAAAAAAAAACTAAATAAAAAACAGGAGATTTTCATAAATATATGTATAAAAATAAATCTATTCCATCTTCTAAACGACTGACTTCATAAAGATTTATTCAAGTTCCGTTCCATAAAAGTAGTAAGACTTTTATTTTTACTTGCAACTACGACTCTACGGATTTATTGTCGGACGAAATGGTCGTAAGAAAACCATGGAGCAGTTAAACTTTAAAGCTAGTTCTCAATTTGTAAAAATAAATTTTATCGTCATAAGCCTTTAGCGTTTTATGAGAAAAGAGCTATTTGTGTGATGGAAATGCTAGGTCGCTCGACTGCTAAAAGGATCACCAGCTTCCTTACCATGAACTCTTAAAGCAAGACAGTTTTAACGCATTACACTGCGTTGCGGCGTCTCTTTTCCACGTCGTAAACTGTCCTGTTTTAAGAGTTCATGGTAAGGGGGTTATTTACTCCCGTTCAGGGTTATATTGTATGTAACACACCGGTCTTCGTGTCTTTGATTTTATCAGTGGGCTATAAATGATGGTAATAATACCAGCCTATAACTGTCCCTGGGCTGTTGCCCTTTTCTCATACTTTTCGTACAGAAAAGGAACACTATTGATCCACACTCTTGCTCGCTGCAAATTATCGATCATACAATCAGGAAAGTAGAAATCATTGTTATATACCTATGTAATAATGTTTATTGACATAGCAACCCGGTTTATTTGCCCCTGTGTCTGCTTGGTACGGAGAAAGTTCCCGAGGACATAAAACGTGCTAAAATTATATGCGCAGACGAAACTATGTAATAACATTCATCATTCAATTCATAATGTAAAATCATTGCGGTCTAAAAAACTCTCACCTATAAAGTAAAACTTTCTGCTATGGTGGGCCCAACCAACCGGCGGGCCCACCTGGTCTTCCTTTGTCGACCCTCTTCTAAAGGGCGGCTTCAGCACCTGAAATTGAGAAGATTTAAGGGTGAATATAAATAAGAACTAAAGCACACAGCTAAAACTGTAGGTACAGTTCAGTACGTTTATGGATTCAAGAGCTAGTGCAAAAGACCATGTCCAAAAAATCTAGTTCTGCATAATCAATTGCTCATGCGCCACGCTACTACGCCTTTGAGATTCAATTAGGATATGCTTGTTTGAGGATCGATATTTTGTAAATTGTTTTAAATTAACGATCCACCTTTTAGCTAAAAGTCACAAAATTTTATTTTGTGGATGAAAAAGTACAAAAGTTTACAACAATTAGAATAACGAGACTTATAAGAATCACAAAATGTTTATATTTATGCAAAACATAGCAAATTTTTATTAATTGTTCCATGCATTCAAATCCAGAATAAAAAAAGAATACAACTTTACAGTTCGATTTAAAAAACACAATAAATATTCGCCGTCGACGCGAAGCGCAGAATGTAAAAGAAGAACAAAACAAAATGAATTATCTAAAATAAACATTTTAGAACTATGTTACGACCATGAATGGCCACTCTTGTGTGAAGTGCTGTAGCCACATATTTGGATCTTGAAGGATAATGGTAAGACCAACGCTTCATAATATAGGTCTGACCGAGTTTTTGACACGGCAAAAGACCAAAAATGGTCATCAATTTTCAATGACCACGTAGAAGTGTAGAATATTCGTTCAGATGTTACAATACTCCATAGCACGATTTTTAGGAAGACGCTGTCGGTACCTCGGTACCTAATAATATTGAAATAGTTATTGGATATATTTGTACGCCCCTAGGTATAACACAGAGGATCTACCTATCTGAAACATCTCATACACTGCTGTAATTTGACCTACGTTTACAAATAAAGCATTCTCACATCAAATAGAATCAAATCAAAATAATTTATTAACATAAATAAGTGTACATTCTAGTCTAAAATTAATCCAAGTGTACATCCTGGACAAGTAGCCTAGCTTCAACATTCTGCTCGTCGACACTATAGAAGAATCAGTTCTAAGATGTTGGAAAGAGTGATTATTATAACATTGGTAGTTAATAGAATTCAGAGATTTCTATCTCTATTTTCTTCTCCGGTTTGGAAACCAGCGACTCCAAATTTGAGGGTATACTTTTATCCCCAGAAAGTCTGTCTTACAGTCTCTCTACCGATGAATGTCTCGCTTTATTTCTTTTGTCGTCTATCTCAGCTTCCGCAGGCTGTGGCGACTGGCAACACGCCAGCCAAATGTTACAGCTCAAGTTGTAGGCTTGAGCGAATTAAGCTAAGCTAATTACGCTTGGCTTGCGACATCTGGCGCTGGTCAAGGGGAATTCGAAAAAAGTAGTCGGGATTTTAAACGCGCATTCTGGTGGAAGTTTGTTCCAATTTTGGCTGAACTTTTTAGATCCTCAGTTTAGTTTAAGTGGATGTTTTAAAAGGAATTTTTATTTTGTGTGTGCTTTAGATGTTGCTAAATTTAATAATCTCTTAACTGTCTCACTCCAGGGCAAAGGCCTCGCCTACAGGGGAGAAACGAGCATTGAAGAACTACGCGTTTACTGCAGGCTCGTGATTATAGGCTATCAATCCAGGTTTCGTCACAATTGGCTCTCTAATTACTGGATGAAGCTTAATATGAGCGTCGAAATGTGAGGATATTGATTCTAGATTACCGCAAATCCCTCTGCTTAGGCCTCCGAGAATTACATCATTTATAATGTCTATAAATCTATTGCTGTCTACCAAAACATGACCTAAACTGGCCATGGTTTTGGTAGACAGCAATATATATATTCGTATATATATTGTGGGAGTACGTAGGAGTCGTGGTGGCCTAGTGGTTGACATACCGGATTTCTATGCACGAGGTTGCAGGTTCAAACCCAGGTAAGTATCAATGTGACTTTTTCAATGTCATAAACACTTTCTTAGATATTCTAAGACAACACTGACTAACGGTGACGGAAAACATCGTAAGGAAACCTGGATTTAATTATCTGCAATCGCCAACCCGCAGTTAGCTAGCGTGGTGATCAATGCTCAATCCTTCTCTATACGAGAAGAGGCCTTTGCCCTGCAATGGGACAGTTATAGGCTGTTATTATTATATTATTATTATTAATATATATATTTGGTATACCGCTGTCTGTCTTACACTTGCGTGTCCAAATTCATTTTAAGTTAATATAAACGTGTTATATTAGTTCGTGTGTGAATTACGCGGGAGGATGAAATGGCGACTGAACCACATTTGGTCGCTTTTTTCTAAGCGCCATCTGTTAGTTGTAAAACATACGTATTGCTTTTTATTTGCAGTTAAGTTCGTATTGCTTTTATTAAGGTTCACTATAAAAAAATATTTGAAGTTAATTTTGTTTTAATAAAAGCTTTAGATTGATTTTATGCTTTTAATTGTAGCTAAATTTAGCTTGCCGTGTGCCTTAGGGTGCCGTGTGGTATCCGGCCTAGAATTGACCACCCCCTTTCCTCCCGTGGGTGTCGTAAGAGGTGACTAAGGGAAAACCCAGAAGATGGGCAGCAGCGTCTTCTGTAACTTGACCACCAACACTGCGATCCCCAAACCGCTTGCCAAGCGTGGGGATTATGGCAACACCCCCCTTCTAAAAGGAGGAGGCCTTCGTTCAACAGTGGACGCCTTACGGCTGATGATGACAAACTTAGCTTAATAGTTTTAGAAATTTTAATCTATAAATACATAATTGTTGTGATAGCTTACGATTTACAAATAATTTCATTTGCACAAAGTGGCTGATTCCAGTTCTGTACTTTCTTAAATTCTACTGACTAAGACTAGACCAGACCCCTTAGACAAGTGGTAAAACGCTTGACGAATAGAAATGGAATAGAATGAAAAATGTGTAAGGATAACACATGTCATCGATGACATAGTCGAAACATGATGTCATCCCCATACATTTATCATTCTATTATATTTCTATTCGTCAAGCGTTTTGCCATTTGTCTAAGGGGGTACACTAGAGAAAGACTAAGGCCTGCACTGGGCTACAATAATAATAATAAATACTAAAGCTTGATAATTGGTAATAAGCTCACCCTCTATAGCAAGGAACTAATATTGCCCACCAAAAGACCAGAGAGTGCTCAGTCATTATTATGTGCGCATATATTAGCCTTCCCTTTTTTTTTTTTTTATAAAAAAACGTCGCCCCACACTAGGAATTTCTCCTGTGTCGTGGGTGCGTTTTACAAACATGAAATATCACATACACAAACACCCAGACTCGGGACAATCAAATGTGGATCGCACAAATTTTTGCCCCGTGCGGGAATCGAACCCGCAACCCTTAGCGCAGCAGTCTAATCGCTTAGCCACTACGCCAATCAGGTCGTCAACTCGGTCGTCGCTTTATAGAATGGAGGCATGATATACAAGCAAAGATAAACAGGTACGTTTAAATTATGTTGTGTATAATTTTGAGAAACGAAAGTAATGGTAAAATATAAATATTAACATTGTTAACATTTAATATGAAATAATAAGCCTTTTAGGCAGCTTCTAATAACCTTGAATCTAAAAATCAATTTTGTACCTTTGCTTTGATACATGAGGCCCGAGTAATGAAGTAGGCCAGACCATTAATTTTTTATTTCAGATTCGTACCCGACAGTTATGTAACAGATTATTTTTTTGTCGTTAGGAACTCGACTTATAGATCATAGTATTATTAACGTTTTTTAACCGACTTAAAAATAGCGGAGTTTCTCATTCTACTGTAGATTTGTTTTTAATTTTTTTATAACTATTTTTGACTTCTTATGGTTATGCCTTTTACTTTTTCCTAACGCCATCTAGCTTACATAGGAAAAAATATGAAATCACGTGGTGTGTCTATCCGACAGATTTCACCCGACTTCACAAAAGAAGGAGGTTATCAATCAGGCTGTATTTTCACCCGACTACAACAATGTTAAAAGCATTACGATTCTGCACGCAACATTTCCGGGATTTGACACAAGAGATAGAGCAAATTTCAGCGGCAAACATAATTTTAACCTCCCCTTTTTATAAAACTTAACGTCGTGTCCCATAATATATGGTATTTGTGACCAGTGGACGTGACAAGACGATACATTTTTCTTGGTTTTGGATACTATATTTACGGGACAAGCCCACCACTCGTGCCTATCATTGCAACTCCTGTCAGCCAGGATCTACAATGATAACCATTAAGAACCATCGAGGCAATGGAGCTCGAGGCGTCCCAGAGAAATGACTCGAATGTCTTGGAATCCGCAACGAAATTACTCATAAAATAATAAATAGGAGGAGTAGAAATATTAATTAAGTTTCCACTTCCCTCCATAGCAAGCGGATACCAGGTAATGTTTATTAATAAAACAGGAACGAGTATTTCACTGAAGCATACGACCAAGACGAGTGATAAAAAGAAAAGAATTAATTTGCCCTGCAAATATTTTTTTTATCAATACTAACTAAGGTAACTGACGGCCGCACTCAAAGACATTAATGATTGCCTAAACTGGCACTAAGTAAAGATTTCACAAATGAAGCCTTTACTTATTGATAGTTTAAGTTACCATTAAATGTCTCTGAGTTCGGCGGTGAGTGTCATCATCATCAGCCGGAAAAGTCCACTGTTGGACAAAGGCCTTCCCCTTAGTAGGGGGGGTGTTGCCATAATCCCCACGCTTGGCAAGCAGCTAGAGGATCGCAGTAATGGTGGTCAAGATACAGAAGACGCTGCTGCCCATCTTCTGGATTTATTTTTCCCTTAATCGCCTCTTACGACACGGGACGAAAGGGGGTGGTCAATTCTAGGCCGGATACCACACGGCACAGCCGGATACCACACGGCACAGCCGGATACCACACGGCATGGCACACGGTGAGTGTGCATTAAGAATATTTAAGTTAATGAATCTATAAAACTTGAAACAAAAGATTTATTATTATCATCAAAATTAACGATGAAAGAAACAAAATTACTTCGAACTCCTCAGTTTCCAATGCGACGATCATCAATAATATAAAACGAACAATAGCAGACATTTTTCTAGAAGTGCATGCGGGCTACCGGCGCTGGCTCGGGGCCAAACACCCACTGGAGCTTGTATGTTGGCCTTTTGCGAGCTCATTGTGCTGTTTAGAGAATACCGAAGATGATATTGTCTTAACAAGTTCGTTATGTGGTTATGTCTGAAGATATTGCTGGCATTTGTTTTTAGGTCGGGAAACAGTTTGGTGTTGTGAATTTAAAAGCTTCATCCGTAGTTGGTTGAGGATTACACTCGCATTTCGCTTTGGACTCGGAATAAAGAAATTATGTACCTATTTTGTACAATAACCAAGGTACGGTACATAGGGTAGGTATGGGCACCTGACACGTCAGGGAATCATCATCAAGGAACCCATTGGAATATACACGCAAAATTTCATCCAAATCGGTCCAGCCGTTTAGGAGAGTGAGTTTTATTAAATTTTATATATAATTGTTAAGATGCAATAAAACAATTTAATCGTATATCGAGGCCTATTTGATTCTTCTGTGCCTGTGTTTGACACCTAACTCCTCCTAAACGGCTGGACCGATTTGGATGACATTTTGCGTGTATATTCCAATGGGTTCCTTGATGATTTGAAAACATAATTGGACCCGGTAGGAGGCGCTTCTTTTTCGGGCAGGTGAAGTCTGCCGGGCCCGCTAGTTATATAATACATATTATAATATACATATAATTAGAATATTTAATTCATTTTAAACAGATGTTCAGGACTATAATTATGATTTAAGTGACAGATCACAATATCATTTTTACAGTCTTCACATACCGTCTCTTTGCTTGTTTACTTGTTGATATTTTTAACACGAGGCCCAGCAAATGGGAGCGAAAGCAAAAAATAAAGCCGTGACCTTAACCGATGTTTTGGGAATGTATAAATCACTCGTAAAAGAACCCGATGTGTATTGTTGATGTTATTGAGGAAAATCTGGTATTAATTGTTTTAAGAAAGATTTGTAGGATAGTTAGAAGGAAGGATATTTAAATTATAGTCTATATTATGTATGTATTTAAAAATATTTAAGTATGTTTATCAGTTGTCCGGTTGCCATAATACAGGCTCTGCCTAGTTTGGGATCAGATGACCGTGTGTGAGTTGTCCCAAGATATTATTATTATAGTAATATTGTTTTTGTAGTTTAATTTGGTCGTCTGTCTAGCTTTGTCTCATATGAATTGGGATCGTCCATTGTAACCGTATGCAATATCTTTTCGAATAAATATAATAATAATAATAACAGCCTATAACTGTCCCACTGCAGGGCAAAGGCCTCTTCTCGTATAGAGAAGGATTGAGCACTGATCACCACGCTAGCTCACTGCGGGTTGGCGATTTCAGATAATTAAATCCAGGTTTCCTTACGATGTTTTCCATCACCGTCAGTCAGTGGTGTCTTAGAATATCTAAGAAAGTATTTATGACATTGAAAAAGTCACATTGATACTTGCCTGGGTTTGAACCTGCAACCTCGTGCATAGAAATCCGGTATATCAACCACTAGGCCACCACGACGTTTTTATCGAATAAATATGCGTATCATAAATTAGTTGTCAGTTGCTAAAAACGGTGAAGGAAAACATCATGAGGAAACCAGCAGACCTGAGAGATTTTTCAAGGGTGTGTTAAGCCATAACAGACTCCTATAACAGGCGGTCCAAACTCTGACACCAACCACACGATAAGAAACAGAAGTGATATTAATTTCATAAATCATCCTAGTGACTGGGTAGTACGAAATCCTTTAGTATGAACAGTTGATAGTCTTCCAGCGTTCAGACTATCCGTAACGGTTGTTAACTACATACGTATCATCATCAGTCGGAAGATGTCCACTGTTGAACAAAGGCCTCCCCCTTTGAAGGGGGGGGGTGCCATAGTCCCCACGCTTGGCAAGCGGCTTGGGGATCGCAGTATTGATGTTGGAGTTACAGAAGACGCTGCTGCCCATCTTCTGGATTTTCCCTTAGTAGTCTCTTACGACACCTACGGGCGGAAAGGCGGTGGTCAATTCTAGGCCGGATACCACACGGCTAGCGCGGAAAAACTGTATACCGCACAAAAGGCTTGCGCAAAACTAGCTTGTATTAAATTAATTTGCAAAAATAAGCATGTACGTGTAAACGGTATATCATTTTTACTGTATCGTACCTATGAGTTGCTATCGTGTGGACGCCGTACTATATTTGCGCCAATTTTTGTAAAAACCGTTTGCGCATGCAAGATTGTGAGTGTAGCCGAATCTTTAAACTAAATCGGCAGAACCTACCACCTTCTATTTAAAACACAATCCCGACTATTGCTACCAACTTAACCACTTAAACCAAAAACAAATGACATTACCCACTAATTACTTTTAAGGACAAATTCGCCTAACCTAATAGGTTAGTCCCAACGTCCCCAGTCCCAACCTATTAATGATTGTACATATATGAACAGTAATAACGGTGGGTCGCCGCCGGACGCCAGCATATTGTGGCCTGTCCGCAGCATTAATATCGCCTCATTAATGAACAACCCTCGAGAAGATAGCGTTGAATAGTGTTGGCATTTACTGGCAACCTACGACTAACGTATCGATTATTAGGCCATTTGGTCTGAATATTCTGCTATATGCATAGTATAATTATACTCAGTATAATAGGTGTATAGATAAGCATTTATAAGCTCGTTTTCGTTGCGTGCTGAAATGAGGCCACTAATGTAATTATCTACGTATCTTTACGTATATTTTATCCGAAGGTGTAGGAAAATATGTATCCATCATATAATAAGGAGAAAATTGCAATGAACAATACCAAAATGAGCCCTCCTAACGTATGCTACAAGTAACTGTTTTTATATCATTTATTTCTTTATTATAAACACATATTAATACACATGTAAGCTACAAGACACAATATAATACACATGTCCTATATTTACCTGATAGGTGCAGTGGCTAAGCGATTTGACTGCTGCGCTAACGGTTGCAGGGTCGATTCCCGTACGGGACAAAAATTTGTGTGATCCACACATGTTTTTCTCGAATCTGTGTGTTTTTGTATGTGATATTTCATGTTTGTGGAACGCACCCACGATACAGGAGAAATTCCTAGTACGAAGCAACATTTTTTTAAAGTTGTAGACGCTATTTTAGACTAACGATAAGGTATTCTCAACAGTTTTACTTATTCAAAAGTACGAACCATGTTAAAACGTTTGTTCGAAAAAAATAAAGAATTTCCAATTAAAAGGACTTGACTTTAAGTGTATTCACAGGAATTGACGTTTAATAGGCCTTCGTGGAGGGTAAAAAATACCAGCGGTCGTGAAGCGGCGCGCCTGCAAGTAAAATGAGAAAATGTTGCGCTCCTCTGCGATATTTAAGTAGCTTTTATATTCCATTGTGGTATTATTATAGTTAATTAATGTGTCGATCGTTTTGATTTTAAAATAAATATCTTATGCAAAACACGAATCGCCGATGTCACCCAAAAAGCTGCCAAGCTTAAATGGACTGGGCCGGACACGTCTGCCGCATGACCAACAACTTATGGTCAACAATTTGCACCGACTGGGTCCCACAAAATATACGACGTCATCGCGGCAGACCCAGACGACGGTGGCATGACGAGCTGCTTGCCTACAGGAGAGACTGGTCTACTTTAGCACACGACCGAGTGGAGAGGAAGGGTGAAAGGGAGGCCTTTGCCCTGCAGTGGGACAACACAGGCTGAGAAAAAAAAATCTTACATGTATAATATGAACTATGTACCTAAAGGAAGAAATTAACATAATCGCTAATAATGTCCTCCCGACCGAATTTCGATCATGGCGGCCTATCTTATCTGAGACTAGCCAACTACGCAGGAGATATTTATAGTGCACAAGTATGCGCGCAGACACAGGTGCACTTCCTATTCCCTCACTCTCATAATCCGATGGGACGGTAGACCGACACGACCGGAGGGAGATCAGGCGCAGGACTACCGGCTTAAAGTGCCTTCCGAAGCACGGTGGGGTCTCGACATGTGAAAACGGTCACCCATCACAAGACTGATCGCGGCGAGCACGGTTTAACCTCGCAGATCGACTGATCTGCCGGGTGGCAGCATAGCTACGAGCCCAACCAATCGCTAATACTAATTATTCGAAGTATTTAATTGACTGCCTTATTATTCTATTGGCTGCTAAACGCGACTGCTGAGCGTGAGGTCGTGCGTTTCCCGGGTCGGGTAAAATGTTATTTAGTTTTTTAATTGGATAATTAACAGCACGGAGTCTTAGTAAAATATCTATAGATGACAATATATTATATACCTACTCTTCAGATGCAGGCGTGAAATTGTATTTATCTACTGAGCGGAAATAGTAAAAATACTCCAGAATTACTTGTTTTTAAAAGATTTTATTTCACTTGCAATTTTTGTATGTTTGTATGTATATTTGTATGTATGTTTGAATGTATGTTTCGTATGAATGTTTGTATGTATGTTTGTATGGTATGTATCTATGCATTTTTTATGTATATACATATGTTTGTAGGTTCGTCTAGGTGAAATCTTGCAATCTGAATTTAGACCACTTCCTGACATCCGAATCAAATGAAATTTCGTATACTTGTATAAGTTTAGTCAGTTAAAGCTTGCTTGTTACATCTACCTACAGCTAATCATACCAAAACAGCGCACCCAGTTTAAATCAAATTGAGTAATGTCGCTGCGACGAATCTGTACTGTCTTAGGCCTAATGAGGTAGCTTAGAATATACTCAATTACTCACGCGAAAGCGAGACGGCATGATGTATTTGCTTTTGAAACTATTTGTATGTAGTGTTTAGCGTGGAAGAATATAGCTAACTAGTTTTTTCCTGCGGCTTTACTTGCGTTAATTTAAATTGTTAGTTAGTATTATAATTATATAGGTATAAATATAGCTTTTGCCTACGGTTTCGCCCGCGTTAACCCCTACTTAAACCCAAGAGGGTTGAATTTTAAAAAAGTAGCCTATGTCCTTTCTCGGGTTTTAAACTTTTTGCATGCCAAATTTTATTAAAATCCGTTCAGCGGTTTAGGCGTGAAGGTGTAACAGACAGACAGAGTTACTTCCACATTTATAATATTAGTATGGATATTATTATGCTAAAAAACTGTTTGTCTGTTACACTATCACGGCTTGACCACTAAACAGATTTTGATGGAGTTTGGTATGGAGTAAGCTTGAACCTCAAAGAAAGACATAAACATTTAATTCCGGAAAATAGGTGTTAAAATTTTCCGTCCGGACAAAGTCGTCGGTAGAAGATTTTTTTTTGGAAAAAACTACGCCCCACGCTAGTAATTTCTCCTGTATCGTGACTGCGTTACAAACATGAAATATCACATACAAAAACACCCAGACTCGAGACAAACATCTGCGGCTTACACAGATTTTTGTCCAGTTATTATACCTATATTATAACGATTATTAAGTTAAGTGAGGAGGTGCAACTGCATAAAAGTTGAAGTCGGTTTTTTGCGTCGAACACTCACATTTTTTCTATGTAGGTATAGTATAGACAACAAATATATGAGACTCTGGATAAATATCTGCGAAAAACATTACATGCGGGATGCGCGGATCGATCCCACATCACTATGCCTTTTGTAGCTTTGCTTTGTAGTAAATTTATTTCAAGCAATTATTTCCCATATATTTAACGTCATTGACTTGTAAAGTTGACTGCGACGGCAATCAAAATTGATACAAAATTGTTTATAAATTACAAAAATAAGTTAAGTCTTTTTAACATCTTCCTTTACTATTTTTGGTTCTAACAGGATACCAACATAACAATATTACAATTTAAAAAACCGCGTGATTACTGAAATAAACTGCGCATACTAACGCAGGTAAAACCGCCAAACTTTGAATATTAGATGAAGCTTATCATTATTGGAGTTTCGAAAATGTCGTACCAAATCGAAAGTCGACCGAGGTGGGTCTAAAGTTCGATGCCAGTCACGTACAATCGGCTTGGCACTCACCATCGTCGGATAACTAAGTTTTATTCCCGGCTTTACTTGTTAATGCCTTTACGCCACTTTGGGGGGCAACGGTATTTGATTTAGGGGCAGCTGAACTTACTTAAGCTTTACTTTTTTGGTTAAGCCAGTTTTAATACACTTGTAATCTTAGTTTGATTGAACTTAATATAAGATGAGAAAGTGCAGTCTGATTGGCTACAGTAAAACTCAATATTAACTCATAATAATTACCTATACGATGACGATATTGAAATTATAGATAAAAAGGAAGAAGATTTTAAACGAACAATGATGCAAAGATATGCCATTTCGAAAATTCATAACTAACACAATTTTCTCGTGATTAAAACTTCTTAAAAAAAAAACATTAAATCTAAAATACTTAATTTTATAGATACTGTTTAAAGAAGGTGCACAATCATAATTTCACCCATCAATTTTGATGTAAACGAGAAAATATTGCAGAATCCTCCAAAAGATACATAACTTTGCATAAAAACCGGCCTGGGAACAATATAATTTCTCAAGACGTCTATCTCGTGAAATATGAACAACACCCAATTTTTGTTAAAACCTTTTTCGCCACTCCAAAACACTTCAAGAATACATTTCTGATATTATTTAGAAACTTATCCCTGAACAATGTTGTACGTTCATGCGAATGCGAACACTTAGTCGTAAATTCAACGTAGGTAAAGTAACGAATCTATATTTATAGATTCGTGAAATAAAAAGTATCGTCATTATCATCATCATCAGCAGGAAGATGTCCATGGTTGAGCAAAAGCCTCCCACACTTTGGACAACTTGCAATTTGTATCCACCGGTTGCCCGCAACTCTGACGATATCGTCGGTCCACCTGGTAGGAGGCCTGCCAAAACTGTGTTTTCCGGTTCGTGGTCGCCACTCGAGAACCTTTCATCCCCAGCGGTATAAAAAAGTGAAGTAAATTTATTAAAAGTAAATGAAAATTTATAAATTAATTGAGTTTTTGAAAATATATACCTAATGCTATATTTGCTACAAAAATCAATTAAGGATTTTGGGTAAGGTGTTAATCAAAACAGTAGAATCCATTATGGATGTAAAATACATTAAAGACAACGATAAATTAACCACGTTTTCAGTTGACATAGCTTTAACAATAAACATTTACTTACTTTTCTCATTAATAAATATCTGATAGAAATATTTATTAAGAAATAGTCAAAACAGAAACAAAAAATAGGCACAATACCCGAAAATCCATTTAAACCTTTCACCGCTCCAAAACGCTTCAAGCAAACAACACCATTTAGCTTTCAATCCAATCTGCGAATTGTTTACTCTTAAATGTCCAAGAAAAAAATACTTACAAGGCTCAAAACCCATTTTTCACCCCCGGCATTGGAACCTGACCGTCAGTGTTGCAACAATTTGTCTTCTTCTCATATTTCCCTCGAGAAAGGCCTTCATGCGATTCTTTTGCAACTAAGAAGATAAATTTAGAAGTAGCCCTTCGAGGCGGTTATTGCAAAATATTATAATAGCTCGAATATTTTTATACACTGTATTTTCTGTTACCGTTTGCTCGTTGGAGCTGGCAGGAATAATTTTGACGAAGGATAGAGTAACGTCAGCAAATTTAAATTAAAAATATACGGTTGTGTTTCTTTTTTTAACCCATTTAGATTTGCATCAAAATTCTTAATTACTTGAAACGAAACTGCTGGTTTTTGACGGAATTCGGTATATAATCATACATTTTGTGGGGTATGCTGATGGGGTGCCTGTTTGGACAGTCAGACCCGCTACGATCATAATAAATGGCAAACATGGCAAGATTTGCTATACCTACGGTAATATTAAAGGCATTGTCAACATCTAAAGTGTGCTGCTGAAATCTTCGGTAAAAACTTACACTCATACTAAAGTTCCATCTCTCTGTTTTGATATTGGGTTTAATAGAAGTTTGATCACGTTTTCCCTTTTTGCACGGTCAACGTCGTGAGTTTTAATATTAATGGTAAACGCAAGTTCACGTCAAAAACACGCCCAAGACGCGTGTTTATATATTATATCATTAATGTACTCATGTAATGAAATAAGACGCCTTTCCCGATATCACGGGATATTTCAAAATTGCATTTCTATATTTTTTACTTTACGTCAATATAGCAGTGTTAGAGGAAGCTACGGATTTTAGTGCAGTGAATTACTAAAATCATCGTCTGTAGTTCCAAACTCTTATGAAGGATCTTTGAGTCTGTTGGAATCCTTTTTAATATGCTGTGTATGTGTGATGTGCTGGTGAAAAGTGCTACGATCCTCTTACAATTACTACAATTTGAAGACTTTACCAATTGTTTCAATTTGAGTATCTCTTGCATTACTACTCCTATTAATTTCCACATATTCAACCTGTTTTACAAAACATGGCATCATCAAAACACCTACCTTTGTTCAGCTACCTACCAATTTCAAAATAAAATGATACAACAAAGATTAAGCTTACAAAACAAAAAACCTCGCGTATAAATCAGGGGGAAATGGTGAGAATGGATAATGGCAAAATTACAATGTTGCTCACTTCGCACCCCTGCTCAATGGTCGCAGAAAAAAACGTATGTAAAAGAACGAATCAAGTGGAAAGGGGTGGCTCAGATGGCACGTTTTCTGTTAAATCAAATCTATTTTATTGTAGAAAGCTTCCTTTTGTCGTTCTACGGATCATAAGGCCACAAATGAATATCTGCTGTTCATTTAATCTTTGATTTCTGAACTAACCACCGCACTCAGAGACGTTAATGATTACTTAAAATGACACTAAGTAATCATTCAATGTCTCTGAGTACGGCGGTAAATGATAAATCATATAGGTTGGTACATATTTCAAGGCAACAAAGTCGCAAAAAAACGAAATTGCGCCGTTAAAATTACTGTAAGTATTAGTTTGTAATCAGTTTAATTGGCACAACAAAACTATGAAGGTAATTAGCTCTTACACAGCACAATAATTAGTAGCAACCAAACTAAATCTCGAAAATAGTACTACATTTGGTAAAACATTACTTTCTCAAAACAATGTTCCCTACACAATAAGAGATACTGGTAACAGTGACAAAAAACGGAACGGAATTTATCTGCGCTATCCCATAACAGAGTTAAAAAAACTAGGATACACCTCTAAATGTGAAACTTTATGAAATTTCACGTACGAAAGTTTGTTATTCTGAGTAAAAACCGACACGGTTCGTTTGGTGTAGAGAACAGATTAAAATTTTATTAGTCCAATGGTTCCGTAGAAGTTTGTTTTTAGATGTTGGCAACAAAAGGACGTCCGTCCGGTGGTGTGCTAAAGAGTTTTGGATTCATTGCGAGTTCTGGAGTAAATAAGCTTTGTTATAGAAATTTTGCTATGGTTATTTTTCTCTTTAATTTCTATATGTACGCGTAATTACATAGTGTCACTAATAGGTTACGTTAAGGTTTTGTTTTTATGCTGTAGAAATTTTATAATTGTTTTTTACTAATATGTTAGTTCGTAAGATTCACATAGCATCGCTTTGGTATTTATATACTGTAATGGTGTTATGTTGTGATATAAATAATATAATAATAACAGCCTATAACTGTCCCACTGCAGGGCAAAGGCCTCTTCTCGTATAGAGAAGGATTGAGCACTGATCACCACGCTAGCTCACTGCGGGTTGGCGATTTCAGATAATTAAATCCAGGTTTCCTTACGATGTTTTCCGTCACCGTCAGTCAGTGGTGTCTTAGAATATCTAAGAAAGTATTTATGACATTGAAAAAGTCACATTGATACTTGCCTGGGTTTGAACCTGCAACCTCGTGCATAGTAATCCGGTATGTCAACCACTAGGCCACCACGACTTGCCTGCATGTTGTGATAATAATAAATAAATAAATGTTGTGTTTTGTCTTATTAATTAATTTTGCAATTTTAGTTAGAATCTCCTTCGGAGTCAGCTTTTTTTGTTGAACGCATTCAATTGTTTTATGAACTGGCAAATGATAATCCGAATAATAAGCAGCTCGATTTTGGTTCGAATCGATTATAAATCGATATATTTTTATAGAGTAATTACGAGTGCTCATGTCTAATCTATCATAAATTATGGGTATATAAGAAAATCATAATCATAGGATGTAACTAACCTGCTCAGTGGCCGATGTTTTCACTACGATCTATGAGCTATTCTCCTTGTATCGCTCATGTCGTCGTAGAAACAGAAGCAAGATCTTTTGTCTCATAACACATCTAATTTATACTGTCTATGTGACTATACAATATAAGTACACTGTACCAACCTATTTGGCTGCTCTCTCTCCTCCACAAACACTTTATTTCAATTAATTGTCAAGCAGAACCCTAAAACCGTAGCAAGTGATATATACGGAACCAGTTTATCACTGCTGTAGATGTTTATCGAGTTGGAAAATGGTATGTAGCCTTCTCAGTTAGTCGAGATAACAGAAACGGTTTTTCATTCGTAAGGGAACTGTGAGATGTACAGTCTGGGTACTGGCTTGAATGTTTTGATGTGGTTCCAAGTTTAAATGAATCGCCCCCATTTTGAATTTCTGATTAAAGGTGGATTGCGTGTTCGTATTGTTAGACTTTTCGATTTATTTTGTCGTTTTATGTTGAAGGTGTGTTTGCAAACCTGTCTGTCAGATATCACTTAGTGATCAAATTAATAATAAAAAGCAATGAAACATAATATTTTAGATATATTTCTGTTCCTTACTAATTATGTTACAGAATTTGTTAATTTTATTTAAAACAAACTATCATGTAGAGCCTATAATGTAGTTTTTTCCAACATCTAGGCCCTTACCATAACCATAATAAACTCTTAAGGCAGGTCATTTTGCGTATAAGAAGTGAGACGCCACACTACACATAGCGGCGTCTTGCTTCCACAACGGAAAATGTCCTGCCTAAGGAGCTCATCGTAAAGGAGCAGTACTGATTTCTATCCACCGCAGACTATTGCTTTTGAGTTATGAGCTTTATTTCGACTACACTAAGATATAATTTAAAACTTACATCTCACGTTTGACAGTAAAGAAAGAAAGAAATAATTTATTTGTCAGAATATAGTACAATTTAGGTTTATATAGTTTGTAGTAGCATTAACACCGACAGTATCAAGGTGTTAGAAGTATAATATTAGAATATTATCGTCACTGTATTATGTCTTAAAGTGTCGAAGTAGATGTTAAATGTATCAGAAGGGCGTTTTAAGAAGTTTCCAGGGTCCTTAGCGAAACTCAAGCGACTTTTAAAGTTACCGAAGTTATCCGCTTCAAGTTCTTGGTGTCTGGTGGATACTGGTGTAGTTACGGTGACTTGTTAACTGTTTAGTTTGTAACCGACTTCAAAAAGGACGTTCTTCATTTAGCTTTCTATGTTTGTTTGCAATTCTTAATGATGTAGACCGGACTGCTAGTGGTCGCTAAGCACGACTGCTGAGCAAGAGGTCCTGGGTTCAAATCCCGTCGGGTCGGGCAAAGTGTTACTGAGTTTTCCATTAGGTAATTCCCAGTAGCAGCACGGAGTCTGGATTTGTGCCCGGTTGATGGCAATAGGCTCGCCCCCTATTACATTGGGACTTACAACATAACTGGCGAAATGTGGGTGTACTATATGTTCACCTCTGCCTACCCCTTCGGGGAATACAGGCGTGATGTTCTGTTATGTAGACCGGTTTTAATTGACGTTCGAAATCGGTCTATATTTTCATTTCGAATTTAAAAGTCTCGTACTAGAAAAGAACATCGTTTGTGAACGACTTGCATTTGTTATCACCCTAGGTTATTTTATTCTTTCAATATTGTTGTTATTTATATTATATGTATATAAACATAATTTTTTCATGTTTTTTGGTTGTACATATTACTAGTTTTAATGTAGGTAGTATAAAAAAATCGAGTGTATATATAATGTAAAATTGTTTTTGTTAAATAAAATATTTATGTTACCTATTAGATAAATATGTAAATTCTTGGTATGTTGAATAAAACACGGTTGTTGAAATATTGTTAAGTTGTCGACATGGAATTATGAGAAGAACGAAAACAATCAAGCTTATGTAAAAATGTTACAATTCCATAAATAACATCCTAACTATCGCCTGACTATGTAAATAATTCATTAGTTTAGAGTATTGAGTGTATATAGGATCAAACATTTAAATGGCTGAACTCCAAAGCCAATAGCTGGGGTCCTGCTAATTGAGGACTTTGCTTCCGAACTTTACTCCCAAAAGTGCATTCCACAAAGTCCGTTCTATTCGATTCTACTACAAGTATTCATAACATTTGACGACCTGCCCCCTTACCATGAACTCTTAAAGCAGGGCAGTTTACGGTGTGGAAGCGTGACGCAGCATTACACTGCACGTAGCGGCGTCTCGCTTACACATCGTAAACTGTCCTGCTTTAAGAGTTCATGGTAAGGGGGCTGATTGGCGCAGTGGCTAAGCGATTAGACTGCTGCGCTAAGTGTTGCGGGTTCGATTTCCCGCACGGGGCATAAATTTGTGCGATCCATATTTTACTGTCCCGAGTCTGGGTGTTTGTGTATATGATATTTCGTGTTTGTGAAACGCACCCACGATACAGGAGACATTTCCAGTGTGAGGCGACGATTATTTAAATAAAGAAAGAATAGAAAAAGATACCTCTGGTAGAATATATATTTTGTCTTGTATCCTCTACCTGTACGATGTATATACTGGTTGTACTAAAGTGTAAAGCTTTTACGAACTCCCAGAAGACCATTGTCAATTTACGAGCACATACTTTCGGAATGAATTTGTGCTGTCTCAAATAACTAAGCAAACTTGTCATTGAAAGTTTAGATGTGTATTTTCCTTTAGTTGGACTATGCAAATGAAGTTTTGCTATAAAACTCAGTCCAAGACTGAGTGACTAGACTGTTAAAAAAATAATCTTCTTCTTCTTCTTATCGTATGGTTGATGAACCTGGTGTCAGAGTTTAAACCGCCTGTAGGCCGCTGACATGGCTTTACACACCGTTGAAAAATCTCTCAGGTGAGCCGGTTTCCTCACGATGTTTTCCTTCACCGCTTTTAGCAACTGATAACTAATTTATAATACGCACTCGAATTCGAAAAAATATTGGTGCGTGCTGAGTTCGAACTTGAGACGTTTGACTTGGCAGTCCAATGGTCATAGCACTCGGCTATCAGTGCGGTAAAAAAGCAATAATAAAACTTGATAAATAACACTCGTTTGTAGGTATAGCTTGTAGGTACCCAAAATCTACACAAAAACAAGTCCTTATTCTTATTTAAAAACGTAGAGTACGTATCCTTTCACATGGAATAAGCACGATGATAAACAAGCACTGGAGCACATAAACAGGCAGTTATAATAATTCTGTCTCTCTCTGTCAGGTTACGGTGCAAACGGTCCGTAAAGAGTCGGCAATCCTCGGTAACGGGACGATCAATTGCGAGATTGGAAAACCGGTAACAGTAATGTTACTGCCTCGTTGGTCCAGTGGTCGCGACTGTTAAACGCGAGGTTCCGGGCACGATTTCTGGACCAGGTATTTATCTATTTATTTATTATAAATAAAATGGCCGAGATCAAACATTATTTAACCATAAATATAATTTATATATCATAGTTATGCATTCTTCTCATGATGAATCAAACATTCTGACAGTACCTATCTTCTCCCATTAATTCGCAAACATATCAAGTTCTGTGTTTGAGTTCAGGATAGCGTTAATAGCGGCTAATGTCCGAGGAATAGATGACATGGAGTGTATAACAGTACGGCAAGTTGGAACAGCCAGTAAGCGATGTTTTCTGTTATGACAGCAATTGTCTGGGACAAATATATAGTAAAGATTAAATGGTCGAACGTCTGACGTTATTTTTATATAAATATTACATACCTACACAATTAATATTAATCAACAATATCTTTTTCATGATCCGATTGGTGCAGCATAGCAGTTCCCGCACGGGGCAAAAATTTGTGCGATCCGCAGATGTTTGTCCCAAGTCTGGGTGTTTTTGTATGTGATATTGTGAAACGCACCCACAATATAGGAGAAATTTCTAGTGTGTTACGCAAGTGAGCTAGACGCATTCACTAAATAAATAAATATAAAATATAAGAGAAAAAGCATTATTATTTATTTAATAGTTACAGACATATTAAGGTCCTCATAAATGAAACTGCAGAACTATCGTAGTACTTTGTTTTCGTGGCTATTCGTTTATTGTTATGGTGATTGTTTTCTCAGAAACTTCGAGAACATTTGAATACCTGGCAAAGTGAAATAACAATAATAGTTAGTCTTAAGTAAGTTGTTAAAGATCGTGAATGAGCTTTGAAAGTAGAGCAAAAGTTTCAGTTGTCCGCTGTGAACTTTCATAGAATTATCAATAACTTTTTATAGTATTTGCAGAATAAAATATGTGTGCCCACAATCTGCCATAATTTTGACTGTCATATGTTATTTTAACATTAAAATATTTGACAGGTTTGTCATTTGTTTGACGTTTTTGTCACTATACCTATTTAGGCACTAAAAATAAAAAGCTTTTAAATAAATCATTTACAATAAAAACGTAAAATACCGTGTTTTGTTGAGAATTACTTTATCTAGATATTAGATTTTTTAATTAATAGAATACTGTACGCCTGTATCTCTCGAAGGGGTAGGTAGAGGTGTACCTATAATTATAATAGTCGAACCAAATTTCGTCAATTATGTTGTGGGTCCCAATGTGATAGGGGGCAAGTCTATTCCCATCAACTTAGCATACATACAGACTCCGTGCTGCTACTGGGAATTACATAATAGAAAAACCCAGTAACACTTTTCCTGACACGAGATTCGAACTCAGGACGTCATGCTAAGCAGAAAGCCTTGTAGAAACGACGATTTTACCCAATCTTTACAGTAGTTCAACAATTTTAAAAATACGTCTACTGTGATCGTGAATGGATGAAAATAAACTATACAGGGAACAGAAAAAATACATAACATGTCCACAATTCAAAACATTACTATGTAAACTAGAAACGCCAAACCAATTCCACAGAATTGACACATAAAAATTTACTTCAACTGTACACGGTATTTCGATAACAAAAGTGGACCAGTATTTTTATAGGGTGTAGCCCTATAGGGTGTCATACGAAATATCCCCTTTTCAACCCAATAAAAACGATGGATTTATTTCGATCGAAATTATTGGGATAACTTTTATCGTGGTTCCCTTTTGACTATTCTATTTTTTTTATTAGTATGATTTAGTTTTTTTGAAGATAATAAATTAAAATAAATGATAAATTGCATCGTTGCATAATTTGTAAGTTAAATTCTCTACTCAGATGTTACACCTCTTTCCATATTATATTGTGTTCGGCCTGAAAAATTGTGCCAGCCTCGGTATTATCATTGTCATTTCTAGAAGGTAATGGTGTTTTTCTTATTAGGGGTATGCGTTAGGAGTGCATAGTATATGAAATACGTTTTTTTATACAGCCTAATCACGACTATAATCTTAGAAGGAGTAGGCAGAGGTATTCTTCGTCATAACTGGTCATTAACCTCATCGTAAGTCTTATGTAAGATAGCGAGTTCGGTAGAGCAATAATTAAAAAAATTAAAAAACACGACTACCTATTAGATAAGACAGTGTTCTACAGAACAGTCCCCCGACTGCGATAAAACTTGTTTTTTCACTCTTTAGTTCGTTTTTTGGTTTGGCAGTCGTGTTTTTTTAATTTTTTTTATTACTTTTATTATTTTATAACCTGTTACTCGCGATATTGTAAGGATTCTATAAACACTCCATACATCTAAATCGGTTCAGGCATTCAGAAGTTATGGTGAAAAGAAACTCACATACATACATGAACCCTGAAAACATTACACTCCTTTTTTTGGGCAGTCGTGTAAAAAGGGCTCAAATAAACATAAACGACAAAAAATCTACTACATAATATTATGTACTACGTTAGCCCCATATAACCATATTTCTCTAAATTCCGGCAGTAATACTTTATAACAACGTACTACATAATAATACAGATTTTATTTTACTGTCCACCGGAGAGACGTAATAAAACGGAGTGGACGGGACACGACACTAAAGTCTTGGACATCGCACTGTATGATGCTAATAACTGTTTTATTTTATCTATTGGGTGGGTACCTATATTTATATTGTGTATATTTCAGTCTGAGATCGGATTGTATGAGCTTTTATTTCTTGTTTTAGTAAACACTGGAGTTATGTATCTATATAAGTATGTACCTACTTACGAGTGTGTAATAATTGAAATATAGCTAAAAAGATCCGATAGTTATTTCACTATAGATTGTGAACTGAACGGATAATTTTATTGTAAACGGATAACAATTTCATTGGTTATTCGATTTAATAAATAGTTTGATAAATAAATTCAATTCAAATTCAAGTTGTTTTTATTTCATGTAAACCAATTACAGGCGCTTATGAAACGTTAAGATGCTAGTTGCACGGTTACAAAAATGTCGTTCCTATGGAGAAGAACCGGCAAGAAACTCCAAAGGTCACTCTTTTAAATAAGTGGTACAATATAGTGAATTTACAAGGAGTTACATTATGTGACAACAAAGCAAACTATTGTGAGAAAAAATAAAAATAAAATACAATAAACAAATTGGCGAAAACCCACAATAGGCTAGCCTTTTTTGTTTTTTTTACAATATAAAATCCGTCGCTCCACTCTAGAAATTTCTGCTGTATCGTGGGTACGTTTCTCAAACATGAAATATCACATAAACAAACACCCAGTCTCGGGACAAACATCTGCGGATCACACAAATTATTGTCCCGTGCGGGAATCAAACTTGCAACCCCTAGGCCCTGGCGCAGTAATCCAATCGCTTAGCCACTGCGCCGAACGTCGTTTTGATCAATCTATAAACAATTATTGACAAAACTGAATCGGGAAGTCCTTTGTCAAAAATGTATATTTCTTAATCGCAATGGGCCATAACCTCACAGTAAAAAAAGAATCCTTCATCTTATGCCATTGCCCATTGTGTCGTCCTTGTTATCACAAGTTCAACGACACAGCTTTGTCATAAAACAAGATAGGTACCTACGTAAATCCATAGATTAACGACAAAACTTATTTTATTACTATCTAGCTATCTACCTATCTCATATTCTTTCAACGTAAATAGCACTGATAGCCGAGTGGTATGACCATTGGACTGCCAAGTCAAAGGTCGCAAGTTCAAACCCCGGCACGCACCAATGTCTTTTCGAATTCATGTGCGTATTATAAATGAATTATCAGTTGCTAAAAACGGTGAAGGAAAACATCGTGATGAAACCGGCACACCTGAGAGATTTTTCAACGGTGTGTACAGCCATGTCAGAGGCCTACAGGCGGTTTAAACTCTGACACTAGGTTGTTCATCAACCATACGATAAGAAGAAGAACGTAAATAAAAATGCTTCATTAGCCGTGTAGGTGGAAAGAATCGAACACTGTTATTGGCGTTTCTCTATCAATCGTTTATAGTGGTTTTACGTGTATTTTTAGACTCAATAGGTACATGTTGCCCTGATAGGGTTAAATAAGTTTATAACACATTACCCATTATAAATTTAAAAGTATCATAAATCATCTAGCATGTAGGATATTTTTGGAAATGAAGAAGAACAAAAAAAGTGTTTTAATAGGTATCTATACTAATATTATAAAGCTGAAGAATTTGTTTGTTGGTTTGTTTGCTTGAACGCGCTAATCTCAAGAACTACTAGTCCGATTTGAAAAATTATTTTAGTTTTAGGTAGCCCATTTATCGAGGAAGGCTATAAAACATTCGAAATCCACGCAGGCGAAGTCGCGGGCAGAAGCTAGTATCTTCTTAATATATATAATTCTTCTGTACGTGTGTTTGTCACCAACTCCTCCTAAAAGGCTGGACGGACTTGGATGGAATTTTGTGTGTATATTTCAAAGGGTTCCTGGATGGTTTGGACCCGGTAGGTGGTGCTGGTTTTTCGGGCAGGTCCGCTAGTTAATTATAATTATAATAAAGGCAAAAAGAAGGCTGCTTAATCCAGCACTGAGACATTAATGACAATACAATTGTCACAGATTACATAAATGTAAAAGTTTGTCCATTCTCAGTAGTTTATGGCCAGGTTTATCTAGAATAAATATAGCCTAAGTTAAATTTTCTGTTTAAGAAAACCTTTAAGTAAACGGGAAATAAACAAACATTTAAATGTATAGACAAAATTAACATTCAATGCACTTCCTAAAAAAAATGTCGTCAATCCTATACAATTTCTTTTTCATTCTTTTTTTAACGTCGCCCCACACTTGGTATTTCTCCTGTATCGTGATATCGCGTATCGGCGTTTCACAAACATGAAATATCTTATACATACACACCCAGACTCGGGACAAACATCTGCGGTCTACACAAATTTTTGTCTCAAGCGGAAATCGAACTCGCAACTCTTAGCACAGCAGTCCAATCACTTAGCCACTCCGCCAATGAGGTCGTCCTTCGACTTAATAGTTACTTTAAGAGTTGAATTATTGCATTGGATCGTATCAAAATCCGACGACTACCGAACGCAACGGTTTCAAACTTCAGAAAGTCACAAAACTCAGAATTACTTACGAAAGTCTTGCTATAAATTATGTTGAAACGCTTCAAAGTATTTCTTAACCCCTTGTCTGTGAGACTAACCGTCTCCCGGTATGCGTGATTCAACCGCTGTCTGTGCGCACACCGGGAATCGGTTAGTGTTCAAGGTTATCGTTTCGCGCCGATATTAACGTTCATAGTGTTCCGTTCTCTTTCAAACGCATACATATTGCTTATGAAAGAGTAAGCTAGCAAGTGACGCTTAAATTTCGCTTGCTATTGGCCGAAATACGACGCCAACGTCTTTTAAAAATCGCCCCACTTCAGTCGTGTCGCGTCATCGCCCGCGTATGTTGTCAACCGGATTTTGTGAGTGCAGTTTTGTGATAAGTGCATTTAACAGTTATTACAACATGGAACAGTAAGTAATGTTTAATTTCTTTGATTACTATCATAAGTGCGTTATTAGAATATTGTTAAAATCAGTCTGTAACATGAGATTTCTCTCTTTCGAACTGTAAGCATGATTTTGTTTTAGCCATATTTTAATCAAAACGTGATAAAATGACGGTTTTATGTGTCTAATTGCACGCCCATTTAATGTATTTTGTATAAATGTAATGTGTAACGTATATTTCTATCTGAAAAGCATAATTTTTGATGAAATTCGATGTTAGGTACTCATTAACCGGGACCCGGTATGGCCACAGACAGGGTCTGACGTGAGTTTGACAGTTAATTTTTGGGTGGGAGAATACTATGGAAAAGGATATATTATCAACTAACTATTGCCCGCGACTACGCTCGCTTAAATTTAAATTTTGCCAAAAAATTCAAATTTTTGAAAAAAAAAATGTATTTTACGACCCCTAATTTACCCTTTAGGGGTTAAATTTGGCAAAACCACGATATACGTGTTGAATTATTTGTAACCAGAAGCAGGTGTACGAAATTTCGTGTTTCTAACTTTAAAAATAACGAACTTCCATACAAACATTCATCCCTTATTTAACCCCCTTAGGGGTGACATTTCCAAAAATCCTTTCATAGTGGGTGCTTACAACATACAAAGCATCAGCTGCCAAAATTTCAAGTTTGTAGCCCCAGTGGTTTAGGCCCTGTGATCATGAATCAGTCAGTCAGGGCAAGTAGGTACGTAAAAATGTAAGTGTAGTTATAGGTATAGTATGTAAAAAATAGATAAATTTGTTAAGTCTTATTTTACTGTTATGAATGCCGTAAAGATATTTAAGTTGTAAATAGTTATATACATTAGATAGAATAAAGGTTTTAAAAATACCGCGCCCTATCAACAATGTAGGTATGATCTAAATTTTCGCGGGTTTTTGTTTTTAAGTGTTAAATTACTTCGTTTAAAATATTCTATACGTAGTGAATGCATTACATTCGATTCATAGATAATATTAATGTGGCTCTGCATGTGTATGCGCTCCCGGGTTCGATTCCTGGTCTAAGCGTTATATAGCAAAACTGCCACGCCCTATCTACCATGTAGGTACTTACTTTGTACATTTTCGCGGTTGTTTGTGTAGGTATGAAATAACTTTGAATAAAATATTTTATGGTTAGTGTATTTGTTACATTCGATTCATAGATAATATTCATGTGGTTTTGAATGTGCATGCGGTGCAGGGTTCGATTCCCGAGCCAAGTGTTATTGAGATTTTTGATATTAGAATACAGATTTTAAAACTGTCACGCCCTATCTACCATGTAGGTACTTACGATGTACATTTTCGCGGTTGTTTGTGTAGGTATGAAATAACTTTGAGTATAATATTTTATGGTTAGTGTATTTATTACATTCGATTCATAGATAAAATATTCATGTGGTTTTGAATGTGCATGCGGTGCCGGGTTCGATTCCCGAGCCAAGTGTTATTGAGATTTTTGATATTAGAATACAGATTTTAAAACTGTCACGCCCTATCTACCATGTAGGTACTTACTTTGTACATTTTCGCGGTTGTTTGTGTAGGTATGAAATAACTTTGAGTATAATATTTTATGGTTAGTGTATTTATTACATTCGATTCATAGATAATATTCATGTGGTTTTGAATGTGCATGCGGTGCCGGGTTCGATTCCCGGGTAAAATGTTATTGCGTATTTTGATATTAGATAGAGTATAGATTTTAAAACTGCCACGCCCTATCTACCATGTAGGTACTTACTTTGTACATTTTCGCGGTTGTTTGTGTAGGTATGAAATAACTTTGAGTATAATATTTTATGGTTAGTGTATTTATTACATTCGATTCATAGATAATATTCATGTGGTTTTGAATGTGCATGCGGTGCCGGGTTCGATTCCCGAGTAAAGTGTTATTGCGTATTTTGATATTGGATAGAGTATAGATTTTAAAACTGCCACGCCCTATCTACCATGTAGGTACTTACTATGTACATTTTCGCGGTTGTTTGTGTAGGTATGAAATAACTTTGAATATAATATTTTATGGTTAGTGTATTTGTTACATTCGATTCATAGATAATATTCATGTGGTTTTGAATGTGCATGCGGTGCCGGGTTCGATTCCCGAGCCAAGTGTTATTGAGATTTTTGATATTAGAATACAGATTTTAAAACTGTCACGCCCTATCTACCATGTAGGTACTTACGATGTACATTTTCGCGGTTGTTTGTGTAGGTATGAAATAACTTTGAGTATAATATTTTATGGTTAGTGTATTTATTACATTCGATTCATAGATAATATTCATGTGGTTTTGAATGTGCATGCGGTGCCGGGTTCGATTCCCGGGTAAAATGTTATTGCGTATTTTGATATTAGATAGAGTATACATTTTAAAACTGCCACGCCCTATCTACAATGTAGGTACTTACGATCTACATTTTCGTGGACTTTGTTTTTGTGTAGGTATAAAATAACTTTCAATACAATATTTTATACCTACTTCGTGTATTTATTAGATTCGATTCATAGGTAATATGCATGTGGTTCTTAATATGCATGTGGTCTCGGGTTCGATTCCCGAGCCAAGTGTTATTGAGATTTTTGATATTAGAATACAGGTTTTAAAACTGTCATGCCCTATCTACCATGTAGGTACTTACTTTGTACATTTTCGCGGTTGTTTGTGTAGGTATGAAATAACTTTGAATATAATATTTTATGGTTAGTGTATTTGTTACATTCGATTCATAGATAATATTCATGTGGTTTTGAATGTGCATGCGGTGCCGGGTTCGATTCCCGAGCCAAGTGTTATTGAGATTGTTGATATTAGAATACAGATTTTAAAACTGTCACGCCCTATCTACCATGTAGGTACTTACGATGTACATATCCGCGGTTGTTTGTGTAGGTATGAAATAACTTTGAGTATAATATTTTATGGTTAGTGTATTTATTACATTCGATTCATAGATAATATTCATGTGGTTTTGAATGTGCATGCGGTGCCGGGTTCGATTCCCGAGCCAAGTGTTATTGAGATTTTTGATATTAGAATACAGGTTTTAAAACTGTCATGCCCTATCTACCATGTAGGTACTTACGATGTACATTTTCGCGGTATTTTGTGTAGGTATGAAATAACTTTGAATATAATATTTTATGGTTAGTGAATTTATTACATTCAATTCAAGGATAATATTCATGTGGTTCTGCATGTGTATGTGGTCCCGGGTTCGATTCCTGGTCTAAGCTTATATAGTAAAACTGCCACGCCCTATCTACCATCTTAGGTACTTACGATCTACATTTTCGCTGTTTTTAGTGTTGATGTAGGTTGTAGGTATTAATAACTTTGAATATAATATTTTGTACTCAGGTAATTTATTACATTCAATTCATAGATAATATTTTATCGGCTCTGCATGTGCATGCGGTACCTAGGTTCGATTCCCGGGCTAAGTGTTATTGGGTTTATTTGTTTGAACGTTTGTTTGCATGTTGAGTGATTTTTTGCTTTTTGTCATTTAAGATCTGGTCGTGGGAAGCGACCAACATTGATGGTGAGGGCTCTCAGCGAAGGGAGTCGCGGATGTTGCCACAAGCCACGCCGGTGCCGGCAGGGTAAATATATTAAATTTTGTTTATTGTAATTATGTAGATACATAAAAATATGCTTCGACGCTTGATTATAACTTTTTTTTATTTCCAGATCTCAAAATGTGTGGTCCTTAGTCAGGGCCATAGCGTCCACGAGTACCTACGGCAGTGCCGTTAGTGTTGTGATCAGGCCCACCATCACTCACTGGGTAATTATTGAGACATTTCGACTTTCTAATCAATCTTTTAAATATTTTAATCATACTAATAATAAAAATTATTGCAGGCTCTATGGAGCACTCCACGCACCTGGCACATCGCACACCGGCATGCCGTGCACAGGCACACCGCGCACTGGTACACCGCGAGCAGAACTTAAACGACCCGTGTAAGTACAGTTAAATATTTCATGTTTTTTACTGTAACTATTCGAATTGCAAAGATTTTTTTCTAAAATAAAATCTCTCACTTGTCGTAATCTCTATACCCACTCTTGTGCCATAGATCACAAAAAAAGACACTTAGAAGTGCAGTGATTTACAAAAAAAAGGGTCCGGGCGCCCGGCACGCATGAGTATAATTAAACTTGATTTATAGCTGTTTAAGAGATTATTGAATAAACTAACGACTTGTATAGCTGATGAAATGCAGAATTTTATTAAATTAGTTTGTGTGACACAACAGTGTCATCCGTATAAAGGAATTTTCGGATAATAGATTCTTTCTTTTTAAGCCAATACATATAGATAGAAAGAACAAATCCTCTAGTTATGAGCAACACAGTAGTTAATAACATTTTAACAATGTATCAAACAATAGGCACGTTGTGCGCCATGGCACCGTCGTCCGGCCGCTAACTGCGCGTACTTTATCAGTGATCCTGTGTAAACATACTTACATTACATTATTTATTATTACATTACTTTGGCTACTGCAGGTTGCTAAGGGCACGCGAGTGCGTAATAAAACTGCACTTTTATGCCTGTCGATCATACAAAAAAGACAAAACGGAAATAATAAAAAATATTTTTGTTTTTGCAGGAATCCTGAGGACAACAGTGGGGGAAGTTCATCTCGGGCGAAACGCTGCTTGTAAGTGCATGCATATATGAACCTAGTGATAAGTTTAATTTTAAGTAGAGAGCATTCTCAAAATCCACGTGAATGTTGTCGCATAATTAAACACTTTGTAAACTTACTATATTGTAAACGGATTGTTAAAAATACCTACTGTTTTAATAGACTAACTAAGAACTTTTTTGCTTGTTCTTCTCCATAAAAACGACACTTTTGAACTAAACAACTTGATTGGATGCTTTATAAGTGCCCTTTTGTAGCCTTCATAAAATAAACATATAATGATTATGGCTACTTGACTGGTTTGGCTTGTTGCGTAGCGTACATAAGAAAAAATAAGACTTTTATTATTTTACGTAATATTTCGAACTTAATTGTAGTAAATATATGAATAAACTTTATGATTGTCCAAAAGAATATTGCAATTTTTACTGAACCAAGTTATATTGAATTAGACTTACACGTAAAAGTAAAAAAAAAACCACCTCAAGATATATCCTTACTTTTTTAGCCTCTCTTGACCAAAATAGACGATTTTTCGCTATCTTTATCAGCATTTAACTCGAAATATTTCTTAGAAGCATATATATTTACCGTTCAAATCTAATGTATTATTCTATGTCAATGTTGGAAAATATGTATTTACTTTAATATTCACAACATACAAACAAATATCATTACTTTTTACGAGTACTGGTTTTTGTGCCCAATTTGAGTACTATTTTTGATTACCTCATACGCAATATACATAAAGCACACCATTGTGTGGCTTTTGTTACTTGTAGCTGATAAGGTCTAGTTACTGTAAACAAAAAATCTCCGGCGCAGACGCCAGAGTTAATGTAAACAAGATAGAAATATGACGCCCACTTATGATAGCAAACTGAGCGGCCATTTTTTGTGCTTATTTTTCAAACACAAATTGTGTAAAATTAATGTATGAAGACATGTGGTGTTTATGTTGTAATAACTTTTAAATGTATTAGATCTATGAATAAAACATAATATAACATAGCAGAATGGTTTTATTTTTATTTTATTTGTGAAAATATAGTCAACTTTAGGGTACCCTATATTGAGTGACGTATTTTAGCTTAATTTTAATATAAATGGGATAATAATGTTAACAAATACGTTAAATCTTTTATTCATAATCATGTTTAACTCATAAAATAGCCTTAACTCTTATTAGAATCAGAGATATTCCAATTAGAATGAAAAATTCGCGCCCCAGACCCCTGTCTGTGGGCATACCGGGAGCCGGTTGACACAGATAACCTTGAAAATGTGTTTTTTGACAGCTCACAGACTAAAGGTTAAGGAAAATTCTAAATAAATTTTGATGGCTGTAGGGTTGACGAGTTTAAGGAATAATACCTAATAAATAAATGACGATTGAGGCCTTTTATGAGAGCCAACACAAAGTGCATGTTATTGCAAGTCATACAAATCATTAGCATTAAAATAAGAAAGACTTATTTCTATTCAAATCGAATGGTTATATTGAGATGATCACCAACAAGGCTTTTCAAATATACCTTATTTTCAATTACATAAGAAAATAGCTTCCTCCCGAGTCTTTGTCCGCGTGGATTTCAAATGTTTATAGCCTTATAGCCTTTCGCGATAAATGGGTAGTCCGAACAGAAAATATTTTATTTAATTCGAACCAGTCGTTCCTGGTTAGATAAGCTTTATAATTTTAAGGTAGATTAATTTATTGACATTACGAATTATAAAAAGTCAAATGGCTCAATTTTTTTTTTGTCAACCCTACAGAAAGAATTCAAGCAAGTTTGACGGTAATCTCAAAGGCGTGGGGGGCGCGATATCGTACTATTTACTCTACCCGGGTACGTTTGATATTTATAATGTCGCCTACGTTATGAATCATTTAAGATACATTCTGAAGCGGCTGTTTGATAAAGATTAGCTTGATGCCTTTGTAAATTTGTTTAACATTTCGTGAAGCGTTCGAATGTAAAGTAGCTAATGTTCACTTTTAACATAACATAACATCACGCCTGTATTCCTCAAAGGGATGGGCAGAGGTGCCCATATAGCAACACCCACATTTCGCCAGGTATGTTATAGGTCATAATGTACATAATAGGGGGGGAGCCTATTGCCATCAACCGGACACAAACTCATATACATATTTTTTTTTTAAATTACAATAATTTATTATAAGAGAAATAATTATATACATAATATGTATTATTGTAATTTATTATAATTTATTATAATAGGTATAATTTGTTAATTAATTATAAAAAAAAATGTATATATTTATATTTAATTTGTAGGTAATTTGGAGGTAGAATTTAAAAGTGTATATTATACACTTTTAAATTCTACCTACCTTTAATTTAAAAGTGTATATTATACACTTTTAAATTCGACCTCCTTTAAAAACTATTTACAACTTAAATATAAAATTAAAATTAAAAAGCATCGCAGTATTCTTCCTCATCGTATACATATATAGTATTAACATTTCATGTTTGAACTACCGAGTTCAACATGACACGAGATGCAGACTTTGTCTAATTATTATATTTTCAGCCGCATTCAACCCGCAATTCTTAAACAGCAGCATCCAATCGCTTGGCTACTGCGTTAATCAGGTCTTCGAAATAGTAATAGTATTTTTAATACTCTTTGCATTTTATCTCCTCCATACTAATACATAGGAAGTATTCAGTCTCCAATCATCCTCAGCCAAAGACGTCCACTGTTGAACATAGGCCTCCCAGTTTAAGCGGGGGGGTTTGCCATAATCCCCACGCTTGGCAAGCGGCTTGGGGATCGCAGTATTGGTGGTGAAGTTACAGAAGACGCTGCTGCCCATCTTCTGAATTTTCCCTTAGTCGCCTCTTACGACACCCACGGGAGGAAAGGGGGTGGTCAATTCTAGGCCGGATACCACACGGCACAGAAAAGTCTCCAATATCTAAATCAATACCGTGGAATCTAAAATCCTGTGTCACACCATAAAATACTTCATAAAATTACGTGAGCTGCGATGAACAGTCTGTGTTCGGTAACAAAAGGTATCGCCAATATTCCCATAAGAATACTTATATCACAAAAACTCGCAGGCAACGTGTGCAAATCTACACAATACGCTGACAACGTACCAACGTAACCGCTTGCAAATAGATGAGGAAACACGGGAGAGAAGTGGGGAAGGGCGCGACGCAGGTGTTTTATTTGCCACTGAACAAGAAACGACATAAAGACTGCCTCGTTGGTCTAGTGGTCGCTAAGCGCGACTGCTGACCAAGAGGTCCTGGGTTCAAATCCCGGGTCGGACAAAGTGTTACTGAGTTTTCTATTAGGTAATTCTCAGTAGCAGCACGGAGTCTGGATTTGTGCCCGGTTGATGGCAATAGGCTCGCCCTCTATTACATTGGGACTTACAACATAACTGGCGAAATGTGGGTGTACTATATGTTCACCTTTGCCTATCCCTTCGGGGAATACAGGCGTGATGTTATGTTATGTTATGTGAACAAGAAATTATGATTTTTATTCATGTTAACCATTTTCAGGTGCTGACGAATAGGCTACACTAGAAGAGAGAAGAATGAGTAAGAATTACAATGGTGACAAAAACTGTAAAGGTAATCATAATAATTTATAATTTTGTATGTCTTATGCGTGAAAAAAAAACATATATGATGAGTCATATAAAACAGAATTTGCACTGCGAAACAGTAGGTAAAAGGCTAGTTATTGGCAACATTTTATTTGTCACAAAGAGTTATTTTGAATTAAAAGAAAAGTGGGTAGCAATAACACCTTAACGTACCACTTCAAATGCAAAATACATACGAAATGAAATATTTTAAATAATAAAAGGATGCACCCGCGTGCAAAGCGTCCCCGTATATTTTCATAGTCAAGAGAGGTCTGCGCATTATTTCGGGTTTATACCGTTTTAAACGAGATAAAGCTTTCGGACGAAGGCATGAAAGAGATTATTATATCATCCAGAGACATGAAATTTTCTAAAAATGGTTTTCAAACAAAATGTGTGGTCATTGAGTTTAACTTGGAAAGAAAATGAAGTGAGAATGACAATGGGTGAAAACTGAAATATTCGGGTTATATGTTAACGCTGGTATTATAATGATCTCTGTAAATATTTGTTGGATTTTTTTTTCTCTATATTTGTTTAAGGACTTTTATAAATTAGTATATGCCAGTCCTATCATACCTTATAAATACAATTTAACAAAGAAACCGTAACAAAACAAACTTAAATATACTGTATTGTTGGAATTTACCGAAGGTAATTATGGTTAAGGTTTTTGATGGTAAAAGGGATGGCTTTGTGAAATTTTAAATGTGTGTATGAATTAGAAGGTACTATCGTTTTAAGGATTACAGTCATGAATAAACATACAACCATATTTAAATAATGATTTCTATCACTTACGCAAATACTAAACATTGAAATAAAATTATTTTATGAATTTTTTCGCGGTTTTATTTTATTTCAAATACCATATTTTTTATTTATTTAAAGAAATTTTAAAGGGCTTCTGAATTTTCATCCGTCTATTTTAACATCACACTTGGCTGTTCGCTGAACGGACATAATCATAAAAAATCCTTACAACACCGATATAAGTACAAAAATACAAGAAATTTCAAATAAAATTGTACCAAGTATTTTCTACCAATAAAAATATTTTCTGTAAAATACCAATGCTGGCTTCTATCTTGCATACAATATCTTCCCAACCTCTCTTACCAACTGGAAAGAATTCGTATTATGGGCGATTCGTTGCAGAAATAAAGCGTCACAGTCACCACTTACAGAACGAAAACCAATTTTGTTTTAAAATAAACAATTTGAAAACGTCACCAGCGTATTGTACAATTTAGCGCTTTTATTATACAGAAATGGTGGCATTTATGTATGTATGTAATATGCAATAACACTGCAAGTTGTAAGCAAAGCGGCCATTTTGAAATTCTATTTTTCTGTTGAGTGGATTTTATTGTGGTACGGAAAACTATGGTTTCTGTATACGAGTTCGAATAGGTATTATTTTAAAATAATATTTATATTACAATTTTCAAAAAAGTTATTGTTATATGTATAGTTGAGTTCTAGTTTCAAAAATATTATTATTTTAGAATAGAACGCAGAAAGTTCAAAATGAAAGGACACTGCCCATTTTTCATATGTACATCTTAGGGCCCAAAGCTTGATAAACCGTTAAAAGTTTCAAATTAGGGTCATTTTTTAAATAACAAAATGATTTACAATGGTAGAATTAAGATACCTATATTATATATTTTCTTACATAACCTTACCTTAGCCGAAAGCTGTTTTATATTTTGACAATGACTTTTGTAGGGATAAAGACTCTATCATCTAACCTTTTAGAATATGTAACGGTGAAATGCATGAACTCAATTGAAAATTCAAACTATTTAATAATTGTTTTTTTATACTATTTTTTTTTAAACTTCGCCCTTCACTAGGAATTTCTCCTGTATCGTAGGTGCGTTTCACAAACATGAGATATCACATACACAAACACCCAGACTCGGGTCAATCAAATGTGGATCGCACAAAGTTTTGCCCCGTGCGGGAATCGAACCCGCAACCCTTAGCGCAGCAGTCTAATTGCTTAGCCACTGCATCAATCAGGTTGTCTTTGCCACTGTAATTATGTATTTTTTTATATTTCGCTTAAAAATAAAGTATTTTAACACTATTCACTATATCTGTAACACGCTGGACCCAGAAATAGGCGTTCTCTTTTAAATAATTCAAATTTTAAATTCAAAATTCAAAAAATAACCATACACGCTAAACAGATAAAAAACAAAACACCATCACAGTATATGACACACAATCAAATAAAATAACATCTACATTTCCCAATAAAAAGTAAATCAAGCTGCCAGTTCTATTCACGCATTGGACAACATAGTCCCATTGATACTTACAAAAACCTACATAGATTGACACTGACATAGTATACAGCGCTGGTGTTCATGTGTAAACAGTGCGCTCAATAGTCATGGACAGTATTGGCTTTGATTATGAAAGGGGTACGACAGGCATTGAATATTGATTTGTATTGTCACTTATTGATAGGTACAGTTCTGTACAGTTATACATTAAGAGGGACTTAAAAAAAAAGAAAAAAAAACAGATGTATGATGAAGTTAAGAAGCGTGCCATAGGAGAGGCCTATGTCCAGCAATGGACGAAGATAGGCTGACGATGATGGTGATGATGTGAAAAATCGATTAGCGCAGTAGCTAAGTGATTGGACTTGGGATTGCAGATTTGAGCCCAGCATAAATCAAGTATTTGGGTAGTAATATCAACGTATTTATTTTTTTGGTTTATCTAATACCTACTAATATTGAAAATTTAATATTAGATACTACTACATACATAAGTTTTTAATAATTTATATAAATAATTATACGAGACTACAACTGTCCCACTGGCAAAGTCTGAGACAGAAGAAGAGAACATAATCAATAACTTAGTTGAAATAAATGACAGTTATAACACCATTCTTATCGATTGTACTTATTAACTACCAAATAAGACTGGCTGGGACTCAATCACACTGTCAATATCGCTGCGACAATACAATGAATGAAGCGCGAGTTATATTCTATTGTCGAATGACGATAAGTGTTTAGTAACGGACCATATGCGCGATTCAGACAGGTTTGAGCCATAGCTCGATAGATGGCGTTATACCTGTTTTCTGAATCGCGCTATGGTTTCGTTACCGGGCTTTATATATAGGTCAACAAATTTCATTACAAAATATCTATATATATTTATCCGGTTACGTCCAATAAGACCCCCCTCGGGGTCGTCGGCATAAACCCATTTCCAAAAAAAAAAAAAATTACAAAATAGTAATAAAGTACCAGCTAGATCAGAACTCAATTGTGATTTTATTTTCAACCCTTTAGAGTTCACAACAGTTCACATTCGGATAACTAATAATTATAATATTATTAAGAGATACATCTTATGGCTATGAATGTTATTGTATTTGTGTAGGCACCAGTTTGTGAAAATTTAGTTGGGTATGACATAACTCTTCATTTGTCTCGTTAATTGGTGGTCCCATCCAAAATCATACGTTTGTGAAACCTAACTGTACAAAGCAAAACCTCAAAAAAGGTCAATTTATTGCATGGATTCTAAATGTCATTTTCCGTTACCGAAAAGTAAAGTCGTAAGAGACTTAAAATTCAGCTGTAAGTCTCATTTCATAGATGAATTCAAAACAATAATTAAAGTTATGTCAATCAATCAATGTCAGTGGTGACGAACCCAGTGTGAACTCGATAAGAGGCATATCCATTATTACATTTATAATAATTAGCTGCGGTTTCGCTTTTGTTTGCTACCAAAATTTTTATAATACCTACTTGTGGAAATAGCTTCAATATTTCTAAGATAATATACAACCAAAAACAAACCATGTCATACTAATTACCACCCATCTTATAAATCACCTAAATTCTAAACCACTGGTACAATAAACAAGTACATACAGTGTGAACACTCGAGAGGCGCGGGCTCGGACGTCCGCTGTCGTCGGCGGCCAACGCACGACTGCGCTAATTGCACTACTTTGTGACGTCATGTGCATTGTGCTGGCAACACCTCTTTGAGTTTTATTTTTTCTTGTGTGAATATTTCGTGTTGTTGGATTTTGAGATGGGAGGTTATTATGTAGGTGAGTGCAAGGGATTTTGATCCTTCTTGCATCATGTTTATAAATTTAACTTATCCAGTTTTGTCTGTAAAAAGAAGAGTCGGAAAGAGTGATATACACTGTATAGGCCTAATTAATAGCAATAGGTTCCTAATAATGTAAGCAACCATAATGTGATGTCGCTATGACTCCTGAGAAGAAAATTACCTCTGTCTACCCTTTCGAAGATGACAGGTACATATATATGGTTAGCAAAAAAAGGAGAATGGGCAAATTAGTTTGGGCGCCGGTCCGCGGCTGCATCAAATTGTGACATTTATGTCATTTTAAAGGTCTTCTCTCTTCTTTCTTCTTGTGGCAATTGAGTCGGGCTTCCAACTATTCTGCCAGAATCGAGTTAAGACTGCAACGTTTGTCGTTAGACATATTTGTGGGTCTATTTTTATTTAAACGTTATAATAAAAACTAAAGTTTGAAATAACCGATGGCCGCTACAATTAATAATAGCTTCATTTTACTGTATATCACCAACATTGACAGGTGCAGGGAAAGAACTACCACACTAAGACAGTTTTTCTTTTGGATTTATCGGCCGATATGTTCAACTTATGCAATGAACGTAGCACGTACCTTTGCATATGTTACTATCAAAACGTATGACTGTTGAAACGTGTGTTAATTAATTGTATTAAAGTACTAATCGACAATATCCACTGCATTACTATTATAGACACAATTAGTCAATACTCGGTTACCTATCAATCAATTAGTTTGAGTAACATAATAATTATCCAACAATAATCTGCTGGAGAGCTCGCTTAGTTTGACGATAATGAACTTGTTAATTGATCTGTTAAGTGATACATAATACTACTAATAATTTGATACATAGTTTATCTAGTGGTGACATGAATGCTCAGCGTGTGCTCTTGGGTTCTTCTCGAGAAAAGTGTTGTTGGGTTTTTTAATTATGTAATTATCAATAGCAGTAATTGTCTGGATTTGTTGTCGGTTAATGCCATTATGTTTGACTCTTATTACTTGGGTCCCATAACATAACTTGCGAATTGTAGGCGTACTACACTCATTTGCTTACTAATCAAACATTGACAAGCAAATTATAAAAATAATCAAATCGTATTAATCATTTTGACTGGCCTGTTGGTCTAGTGGTTAGTGTCCTTGACTGCTAAACCGGAGGGTTCGATTCCCACCCAGGGCAAATCTTTGTGTAATGAGCATAATCATTTTTGTGTGTCTGCGTGTAATTTATTTATATTATGCATGTATTTATAAATATATAAGTATGTTTGTCAGTTGTCTGGTCACCATAATACAGGCTCTGCCTAGTTTGGAATCAGTTGACCGTGTGTAAGTTGTCCCAAGATATTATTATACATATATTTTTTAATAATTAAGGGGGTAAGTACCCTATCAATATTTTGCCATCTCCAAATTCGATATAATGTTTTTTTTTTAATTTATTCGTTGAGTATTGGCTACTCATATATCGTGAAACAGGTCACAGATACCCTTACACATTCGTCCTACTTCACAAAAACAATTAATCAGTAATCCGACCTCATTAACGCACCGTACACCGGAAGTAGAGCCTCTAACGAGCAAGGTGCTCATCACTTCCGCTCCACTGAAAGTTTATCGCTTTGAACTCTAAAATGCATCGTTTGATGCCACGTTTTTAGTATACTGTAAGTTAGGTAGGTATAATTTTTATATTTTTATTTTTGTGTTTTTAAAGCCAGTTTTTATTTTACGAAAACGCCTTACAATCTATACTTATAATATTTATATTATTTTTATATATTTTTTAATAATATTATAAAGCTGAAGAGTTTGTTTGTTTACTTGAACGCGCTAATCTCAGGAACTACTGGTCCGATTTGAATATTTCCTTCAGTGTTAGATAGCTCTTTTATTGTGGAAGGCTATAGGCTATAAAACATTCGAAATCCACGCGAGCGAAGTCGCGGGCGTACGCTAGTAATATATATTTTCGAGAACCTTTTTTTATACTTGGTCCAATTGAAAGTGGGCAACAATAATAGGTATACATTCTGATATCCTCCTATATATTCTTGTATGATTAATTTCGTAGCGAGTTCCAAGACAGTCGAGTCATTTCCCTGGGACGCCTCGAGCTTCATTGCCTCGATGGTTCTTAATGGTTATCATTGTAGATCCTGGCTTATAGGAGTTGCAATGATGGGCACGAGTGGAGGGCTTGGCTTCCCGAAAGAAAAAATATGTTCTGATACACTAGAATAAAGTAATGGACAGTAATAACATCTTATCGGAAACAAGTTTTAAGTGTGGCCGCTATAAAAGTGATCGTAAAGTCATGACAGAATTGTGTTCGGAATTTATTGTTGATAAATAGACTTGGACAGAAGCGATACCGTTTAGACGGCGTATTAATTTGTCGTTTTTAGAGGACTTCAGAGTATTTTGCTTCATAAAGAGTAATGAGTGAATTCAAAACGTCGTGCCACACTAAGAATTTATTCTGTATCGTCGTTGCGTTTCAGAAATATGAAATATCACATACACAAACACCCATCTGCGGATGGCACTAAATCATTGTTCCGTGCGAGAATCGAACGCGCAACCCTTAGCGCAGCAGTCCTATTGCTTAGCCACTGTGCCAATCAAGTCATTCATAATATAACATTTCATCTTTGTCTCTACGCCTACACACGATTTAAGCAGTGTCATGTAGGGGGTCGGCACTTTTTTGGTGACTAAATAACCTATCTGGGGCAAGAAGTATATAACATTATCGATGATAATATTATTATTGTAGAAGGCTAAGGTTTTCTTTATAACATAAATGAAGAATTTTATAAAAATTATAGTTAAACAAATATCAGTCAGTCAGTAAAGAACCCGCAACTTCTAAGTCTAATCACTGAGACACTCCTCCAACATCACACAATACTAAAACTCCAGGCATAAATAATTTTTAAAAGTAACTATGGACGAATAGTTTAATGATTCCGAGCTATCTTAAAACTAAATCTTTGTTAAATTAAAGCTTATATATTATGTCTTAGGTTGATTACGAAAACTTAGCAAAAGAATTTCTAGAAGACAAATTGAAGCACCTAAGTCAGTAGACACAAGTAATAAGCCTTCGAAGTACGTTGACTGATTAGTACATAAGCCCTCAGATATAGGCCTAGCTCCAGACATAAAAAGTTTGCCGAACAAACACTCGTCGAACAAATAAATGTACGGAGTATTATATTTGCGATGTCTTGAGCCTATATGCCTTATCAGAGTAAACCAAACGCCATTCGCAAACAATTTTTTTTAACGAAGTTCACGAACTTTTTGTTTGCAAGTTTGTAGAGTAACCTGTTATAGAGATGCTAGGTGTTGTCCTCGGTATTACTCGTGTAGTAAATCAAAATTACTTTCGTCAATGCGATTCTAATATAGTATGACAATAAGACCCATTAATTGGTCCCAATTTTCAAATCTTTCTAGAACAGCCTAGAAATTCCTTACAGAGTACTCAATAGCTCTGTTTTGGTTTGAAAATTAAAAACAAAACAACGTTTCTCCTACACGTTTGCAACCAGCAGTAAAGAGGCATACTATGAAAATACATTAACGAAATGAGGGTACGAAAGTGCCCAAAGCAAAGTAAATCACGGAAGTTAAATAAAACAAGAAACAACTCAAAATTTATGTAAATACATACGAAGCAACAAACTGGTATCTAACACCAGATCACATCTAACATCAGCTAACATCATAAAATCTCCAACTAATTTATATTCCATTTGTATCATGCTATCTTGTTTTTATTTCTCCACTTACAATTTACTTTGGCAGGAAAATTCGGTAATTCAATTGAATCATCATGAATAACTGAATTTGTTAAGACGGCTGTCTGAGTTTTGTTCCAGAATATAATGTAACAACGTTTGGCTTTAACTAGATAATGCAATTTGGAAAGGAAGACATCTGGGACTTGAGAAAGTTTCGGATGTGGTTTTAAAGAGTTAATGTTTTTATCGTTGTTCGTTCATCATTCTATTTCCCTTAGCCCTTCCTCTTGGGTTCCTTGTATGCTCGTAATATATCATCTTCTTCCATTTATTTTCTGTCATCTTACTGGGGATTTTTTTTTTTCATGTCGCTCTTGATACGCTTTTCGTAGCTCGTAAAACTACTACTGAATAAGGTGCTTTAGCTTTTAGTTCTAGAGTATAATATTACTTTAGTTTTCTATCTTTGTTAGCTTTACGGATCCCGAATGGAAATGCTCGTAATTTTGGGATCTCTATTTATTAAAATTGTATACTATATTTTGCTAAATATGAGACGAAACAGTAAATATAAAAGTCCCATACGAAAGGCTTTATAGTCATTAAATTTATTGTTTAATTAACGCCAGTTTCACCTAAACTGTAATAAAAACCTTGAATATTTTAACAATAATCAGGTTTACATGAGAACAGTAATAAAAACCCACCAACAAGTACAATAAACCACTTAATTCATAATCCAAACACTTCTGAACATAAAACAATAGAAACAAGGCAACACATTGCAACTGTGCACACAGAATGCCGCATCAACAACGAGACGGCTCTCATGCCAACTCAATTGCAGTCGACCGTGCCGGGAATCATGAAGTTCATTATTCCCATTGAGAACTGGCATGAAACACCACAGTTTACTTTAAACAGTAATGCAGGGTTGGACTTCAATTGTTGCCCCCAACGCTTTTCTTCTGAACAAAAATGTCAAGAGAATTGAATGAAAAAATTTAGCGCAAATCGGTGCTGCAAATTCAAAAGACAGAAAATGTCGATTTGAACGAAAGAATTTCAGCATAGACCGTATCTAAGTTAGCAGAAGTGATTTGTGAATGCATCTAGGTTTGGAATTTACGAAATTGTTAATTCTAACTTTGGCAGCTTAATCTAGGAATGTTTCAAGTGGGCCAACTAATTTTACTTTCGAAGTAGTTGAGCGTAGGTGCTAACTATTCCTAATTCGGAATTCAGGCTCGCACTGTACCGCTTTAGTACAATTTGATTAATTTGTGTAATCTCCGTGTTATACACACTGTTCCATGGAATGTACAAAGTAGATTTATTGTTGCATGAAAACCTAATTTAGTAGAGTAAGGGAGGCCTATATCTAATAGCGGAATATCAAGTTGTGGATTATGCAAGGATAATTATATTATTGCTTCATCATCAGCCGGAAGACGTCCACTGTTGAACAAAGGCCTCCCCTTTAGGAGGGGGGGGGGGTTGCCATAGTCCCCACGCTTGGCAAGCGGCTTCGGGTTCAAGATACAGAAGACGCTGCTGCCCAACTTCTACATTTTCCCTTAGCCGCCTCTTACGACACCCACGGGAGGAAAGGGGGTGGTCAATTCTAGGCTGGATACCACATGACAATATCTAAACAGTAGGAATCAAAATGGCCATACAAATTATATATTTTTTCCGGGCTGCAGTGAAATCTGAGATCTATGCTATATAAATACAATGTGGACCTTCCGGCTGATGATGATAATGATGAGATGTTACTGGCTGAGACATTACCGTCTTAAATTATGATGATACAAAACAAGTTTTAATTTTGTGTCTTCTTCTTCCTTGTGACAAAATATTATGCGATCCAAGGTCCTATTTTTGTTTTATTTGTTTTTAGATTTGTTCCATAAATTATAAATTGAACGTTAGGAATGTATTTTTACTTAGAAATATAAAATTTTCGGACAAAAATATTGGTTAAAGTATTTTACGTATGCAAATATTTTCAATGATCCATTGTTCTACCCTCAATAGTTCTAAGAAATAGTTATTACGGCTAACAAGTTCCGACCCTGCCATAGTTCATATGCACAAGCCGCAGGGAAATGAAGTTTGTACGTTTCCGAAACAGTTAAAGAGCCAGCTTTATTCCTCGTAGTTAGTTCAGGGTATATTTTGATTACTCTACATATTCTGGATGACTTGATGGTGTATTTGGACGTTTGACTAAGACTTTTGGGATTCTGGGGTTCTGGGAGCATGCTAATGAAATTTAGACTTTTTTTATTAAACCAAGCCCCACACTAGGAATTTCTCCTGTATCGTGGGTGCGTTTCACGATCATAAAACATCACATACACAAACACAGAGACTCGGGACAAACATCAGCGGATCACACAAATATTTTTCAAATCAAACCCGCAACCCTTAGCGCGGTAGTCCAATCGCTTAGCCACTGCACCAATCAGGTCGTTAAAAAAGTTAAAAATCAAATTAAGTTAAAAAACATTTAGATTATCAAAAGTCGTTTTCAGTGGCTTTAATGAACAATAAAAAACAAGCATGTTTTCCTATCTTTTGTTAAATTTTTCTAGGAATTCAGTGACGCGTACGTACGTACGTAATCCAGGTAAGCGCTAAGAAACAAAATAAAATAATTCCTATAATTCTTAGCGGAATATTATAATATTCTATAAGAAGTGAAAACTTTATTGAATCCAATAAAATTGCACTCAACTCATTACGTGAATACGTTTTCAAAGAAATTTGAATCAAAATATTTTATTTATAAGAAAACAAGCTGTTAAGAATATACGACAAATAAAAGTAATTTACAAATATGTACCTTAATTTACGAAATGGATAAATTCAAGAATTTCGAGTAAGTACTTACAATATTTTAATTTTATTTACTGGCTACATGCTTTTGAATGTTTTTTTTATGAATTAGCAACATTTTTAGACTTGCGAATGAATTAATAGTAGGTATTTTTTTATACCCAAGTCTTTTCGTTGATCTACGGAGACTGTAAAAAATCATACTATAGTAAAAGACCCTATGAATTTTAAATAGGTGTCGCGTTAAAATGTATTTATAACTTGTTGAAAAAAGAATACATCTGAGTGTAATCATTAAGAAAAGTCTGTACAATGGATTCTAAATCGGTTACTTAACGTAAAGAAACCATGTTTTAAGAAAAATAATATGTGAAAAAATAAAAACTATCCACTTGTTCTGTATTCATAATAACATGGACTCTGTACGTAGGTCCACAATTTGTTGAAGAAGAAACCATTTACTTTTACAGCCACAAATTCCGACCATAAACGAAAAAAGCGATACGTTCCCAAGTCTATCGTTCAGGAACAGAAATAATAACAGAAGTTTAGGAAGCAGTACAATTTGTGTGTTAACTGACGTACTTAGTGAAGTGAACGCTGAAGAAACTTGTTAAAGGGAAGTGAACCATACACGATGTGAAATAGAAGCCAACTGTAGAACTATTGCTTTCACACACTTGGGTGTATGGTGACTGTAATTTTGGGTAAAGTTGAACTTTTCAAACCATTTCGAATTTTTGTAAGGTCATTATTATAAAAACTTTATTTTCAGACCATATAAATCGATCTCGTCACTCGTGTGAATATTGTGGATATTTTACGACATACGATATTCAAGTTTTCGGGATTTAATAGTATTGTTTTGAAATTCTTTGATCAGCATCGTGTGTTTGATTGATTGTTTACGTTTACTATATTTTTAAAGTATAGTGTTGTTTTTTTTTAAAATAGGATGTCATTATACATTCCACATAAAATTTTAAGAATACATTAAAAAAATACATAGAAATCTATTCGAAGATAAATCTATTTAGTTCAGTGATAATATTTGGATTCCCTTACAAAAAAGAAGACGCGAACAGTTTAAGTTAAGAGAACTCATAATATCCTTGTGACAACCAAATTGATATTCTACTTTACTTTTAAAACAAAAGAAAAAATAGCTTTCAATCTGGCAGTACGTTAAAAAAATTCCCGAGTTTATGAACTCGATGGTCACCCTACATACAGACAATAATACAATTACCTCTCACAAACTTAGTTGCAAGTTAAATGCTCAAAGGCGGCAGATGGTAACTTGATGCGATACGTTTCACTTAATTCGTGAGGCAGGCTCTTTGCCACCGACATACAATATTACGTTTTTCTTGGAAACTTACGTAAGGTGAACAATTGTTTGTTTGACGGCGTCTACACCTTGGATTAATGTTGTGAAGTTCTTAGCTGGTTTATTTCATTTAAGAAATGTGTACCCGGCTACACGATAGCAATGGTTTTCCGCTTATTTACATGGAAGTTGTGATGAGTAAGGAAAGTGAGTGTGGTCAGTGTTCAAACTCAATGTCACTCATTTCAAATATTGATTAAAAAAGACGGCACTGTAGGATGGTGACGTCAATGTCCTGTAGTTTAGTAATTTTTCCATTGCCCCGTACATTAGGCGTTTTGCGCGAGAAGGATAAAGATTGCCTTCTCCACACACTTAAAAATGCTAAATATCCTTCGTTTGTCCGTGTCTTTTAACCATTTTTCTGATTCCGGATTCTTTTTAAAACCCTTTTTAGATTTCAATTAATCCCAACGTAATTGCGAAAGTAGTCAACATCCCTGTAACAGGCGTCGCATATGTACTTATTTATGCCTGTGATCCTCGTCATTAATCCCATATAATGTGGGCCAAGCCTTTCGCCGTTTCATGGGCCTATGAAACCATGTCACCTCTGTCGATTCGCTTTCCGACGACAAAAGGGATTCGTTTTCTTAATCCGTTATAATACTGGTGTCAAAGAATTTCTTCGTGGATTTAATATGGGATGTAACTTAAATATTACGTGTTAAAACCAGCACATATCTCTTCTTCTTATCGTATGGTTGATGATTAACCTGGTGTCAGAGTTTAAACCGCCCGTAGGCCTCTGACATGGCTTTAAACACCGTTGAAAAATCTCTCCAGTGTGCCGGTTTCTTCACGATGTTTTCCTTCACTGTTATTAGCAACGGATAACTAATTTATAGTACGCACATGAATTCGAAAAGACATTGCATGCCGGGATGGACCTTTGACTTGGCAGTCCAACGGTCATACCACTTGGCTATCAGTGCTCTCATACCACTCGACTATCAGTGCTCCACCTCATATCTCTCAAAATAAATAAGTACCACTTCCCTATCTGTTGCCCAAGGGCATAATAATCTTTACAGGATTACACTGTAAATCCCATTTGTTTCTGGGGGCTTGCCAGAAGCGATTAATTATTGACACAGCGGCAACCATATGCCATTTGACAGTTCATAAAAATTTAAAAATAAAGCCGAAAAAAATTGGCAAGAAAAGACAGAGTTATGTTATGTACTCGTAAGTAAATGTATTTATGTGTATTGCTGGCCTTAAGGTTGTTGGACTCGAGTTTATTTACACAATGTTGTAAGTATAAAAGTGACTTTGTCAATGAGAACATTTAATTACGAAACCACAAACTAAAAGTGAAGGAGAATATTTTGATAACATTTGGTGATATGATATTACCAACACATATCTAGTATGCGTAGTGATGTTCTTTCTTCAGAAAAGAACATTTCTTTGCTCTGCAGGTAGACAGTTTTATAGATTAGCTATACATAGTACGCGACAGGTCGACATGACGGTTTTTTGTACTAAAACGTATCGAGAAAGCTACCGAAGTCATTTTAATACATAACAACTAAGAGCAATGTTACCGAGATCGAAATCGATGCGGACTCGTGCTGCACTAAGATCAGCAGCGGGTATGTTGGGTGTCCCCTCACTCGCGCCTCCGATCATACCTCGATTGCCATATCCACCTGTCGCATTCAATAAGGTAGACTGTATTGTGAGACGAAATTCATACGCATCGCACAATAGGAAAGAGCTACTAATTGCGACAACGAGAATAAGAATAAGAATCGATTATTTGCTTGAAATAATGGTGTTTACAGATGGAATTCTTGTAAGAGTAGTTTCACTTATTTCGCTTACTTTTTTCGGCATGCAAAACCAAAATACACATTAAAATTAAGTTTACGAACACATGGTCGAACGAAGGTCGTGGTGGCCTAGTGGTTGACATACCGGATTTCTATGCACGAGGTTGCAGGTTCAAACCCAGGCAAGTATCAATGTGACTTTTTCAATGTCATAAATAATAATAATAACTTTATTGATTCAAAAATTTGTACAATACATATACACGTAGTACATTATTGGCTTAGACACTAAAAATTTTGACAATGTTTCTCTGGCCCCCACACTAGGGTTCCCTGTGTCGTGGGGTCCAGTCCCTTCCGTATGTCTAGAGTATATTTTAAATAATGCATTAATTGTGTATATACTACTACAACTTCTTTGTGCAAAAGTAACGCGTGTGTGTATGTGTGTGTGTGTGTGTGTTCACGTGCACGTGATATTAAGTAGCACTATTTAGGAGGTTCTCGGTATTAGTGTAGTCTTTGGGTATTAGCCATTTCAGGATAGTAGTTTTAAGGCCGAATGATGGCAGGTTTATATAGGTATTGTCAGTTTTAAATAATTTTTTGTATAGATAGGGTCCCATAAAAGTAAAGGATTGACGAGCAAACTTTGAACGAGCTCTCGGTATGTCCCACTTTAGAGTTCTGTGAGAGGATCGCGCAATGGTTCTCGCAAGTTTATGAAAGCGGAGAAGTACCGAGGTAATGTAAAGCTGTCTCACACGAAGGAGGTAAGTTTCTGAATACAGTGCATTTGTAGGATAGCGCCAGGGTTTATTGAACGCTATTTTTAAAATGGCTCGCTGGGCGCGTTCTAGCTTGATAAATACTTTCTTAGATATTCCAAGACACCACTGACTGACGGTGACGGAAAACATCGTAAGGAAACCTGGATTTAATTATCTGAAATAGCCAACCCGCAGTGAGCTAGCGTGGTGATCAGTGCTCAATCCTTCTCTATACGAGAAGAGGTCTTTGCCCTGCAGTGGGACAGTTATAGGCTGTTATTATTTACGAACACATGCCACAATTTACGAGAGATTCAGAAAAATAACCTTGTGCGCATGCTTAAAGAAACACGACTTGTTATAGGCACTTTCTCTGTCAAACGTTTAAATTCTTTAGTAGACTATAATATTACTTTTGGCAAAGCAAAGAGAGTAACGCAACTAATAGTACACTATGTCGATTAATTAATTAGAAGTACGTCTAGTGTAAGCTGTGTACGTAAAAATAAGACACTTCTCTCGATAATCGTGTCCATTACCTACTTGGCACTCTGTATATTTGAGTGAGTTGATTCTGTACTCGTATATGAGAGCCAAAAACATGAGTGGCGCCTTAACTAATATTTATATCTATTTAATTTAGTTTTTATGAATATTTATCGTCTTCGTAACACTTTACCATGCTAAACATGAGGTCTTGGATTCGAATTCCGGGTCGGGGAATGTGTAACTGTTATTTTTTTTTGGGTATTACTTAGTAGCCGGGCTAGGGAGTCTGGTTGTGTCATAAATGTCATAGAGCCCACATGACATGTTTAAATATACAAAAAATATTGAATAAAATAAATAATGTTCTCCTGACCGAATTTCGGTCACGGCGGGCGGCCGATCTCATCTGAGACTAGCCAACTACGCAGTAGATATTATAGTGCACAAGTATGCGCGCAAACAAGGTGCACTCCCTATAGCCTTACTCTCATAGTCGGATGGGACAGTAGACCGACACGACCGGAGACCGATCAGGCGCAGAAGCAACCGCTTAACGTGCCTTCCGAAGCACGGAGGGGTCTCGAAATGTTAAAACGGTCACCCATCACAAGACTGACCGCGGCGAGCACGGCTTAACCTCGCAAATCGACTGAGCTACGAGACCCTACGAAAATAAATACAGTGGTACACATTAAAAGGTCCTTAATTCGTATTCTCGTCAAATACAAGGATTGTGTTGAAATCCACGACTTAGACTTTAGTCCTAGTTCAGATCGAGTCTAATTAAGTTAGGCAAGTTCAAATGAACTGAGCCTACTAAGTAACAAAAGACAATTTTTTAAAGTCTTCTTCTTATCGTATGGTTGATGACAACCTGGTGTCAGAGTTTAAGCCGCCTGCAGGCCTCTAACATGGCTTTGCACACCGTTGAAAAATCTCTCAGGTGAGCCGGTTTCTTCACGATGTTTTCCTTCACCGCTTTTAGCAACTGATAACTAATTTTTAGTACGCACATGAATTCGAAAAGACATTGGTGCGTGCCGGGGTTTTGATCTCGGGGTATAAGTTATAGAAAGTTTAACATCACACCTGTATTTCCTTAGAGGTCGGCAGATGTGTACACCGTACAACCCCTTACCATGAACTCTTAAAGCAGGAGTGTCTATGATGTGGAAGCGAGACGCGGCATTACACTACACGTGGCGTCTCGCTTTTACAAACTGTCCTGCTTTAAGAGTTCATGGTAAGAGCTCTTACACACGAGCGGCATGTTTCTCGGCGTCTCGCTTTCACAACGTAAACTGTCCTGCTTTAAGAGTTCATGGTAAGAGCTCTTACGGCAGAGGCAACTGCAGATGAGACGACGATGAGACGGCTGCAGTTTCCTCTGCCGTTAGCAATATGCCGCTCGTGTGTAAGAGCTCTAAGGGGGCAGTACACCAACATTTGGTCAGTTTTGTTTTAGTACCAATATAATAGGAGGCGCGTCTATTGCAATTAACCGGGCAGCACTGATAGCCGAGTGGTATGACCGGTGGACTGCCAAGTCAAAGGTCGCAAGTTCAAACCTCGGCACGCACCAATGTCTTTTCGAATTCATGTGCGTATTATAAATTAGTTATCAGTTGCTAAAAACGGTGAAGGAAAACATCGTGAGGAAACCGGCACACCTGAGAGATTTTTCAACGGTGTGTAAAGTCATGTCAGAGGCCTACAGGCGGTTTAAACTCTGACACCAGGTAGTTCATCAACCATACGATAAGAAGAACCAGGCACAAATCCTAAGTATTTGCATTAGATAATTGGAACTACCTAATAGAAAAAGCGAATACCACTTTGCACGACCTGGGACTGATATTCAGGACCTATGGTCATCAGCAGAAAATATCTCATCATCGTCTCTTACGACATGGAAAGCAAGGGGGTGGTCTATTCTTGGCCGGAAACCACACCGTGGCTATTAATATAGGTACATAAATTTATTAATAAATACATCACAAATTTCCACTGTCCTTTGCCAATAACACACGTCATAGTAAGTACTATCATCTAACTATAATTAATTATAGTACTCGTAATTAAAAATAGCTCTTCATTCGTATCATAGTGTTGAAACGTAGCTCGCAGGTGAGACGAGGAAGAGTTGGGTGCCAGCACTAAAACAATCTGAGTCATTGGCTCACCTAATAGTAGGATAGGTTATTAGAAATTTATACTGATTAATTGAAGGTCTGTGCTGAGATAGAAGGCGTTTATTGTCAAACTGAAAATTTTTAAGACAGCAAAGACATCAGCCAGTCTTAGCCGAAACCTTTTTTAACCGACTTCAAAAAAAAAGTAGGAGGTTCTCAATTCGTCGGGATCTTTTTTTTTTTTTTTTTCAATAAAAATTATTTTCGTCAAATCTAAGTAGGTATGTAGGTTCTAAGGGGGAGGCCTTTGTCCAGCAGTGGACGTCTTCCGGCTGATGATGATGATGATGATGAAGTAGGTATGATGAATATAATGATAAGCTTAATTTAGGTAGTTTAAGAGAATGTATTATATATTTATAAAGTCGGTACTCGTTAATTTTTTTCTCATACGCAATAGGCATGTAATATACGACCGAAAAATGAATTTTAAAACATAGAAACGTTTGCAGTTTAAGCGAATACAGGAAACATTTGAATTATGTAGTTTTTTTAATTGAAGGTATATCTAGCAACGAGGGTTACGTTGTTTTTGGTCTAGTGTGAACTATAAATAATATCAGAGAGTGTCGACACGCCACCAAAAAACCAATAACTCAAATCCTCCATTCAAAACAAGCTCACGTGGAAATTCCACAACATAAAACCTGAATTTGACGCCACTATATTCACAATAAAGGAGAAACACTCAGAGATAAAGATAGAAAAAGCAAAAAGAATGTAATAAATCTTACCTGTCGACAGAAAAAGTAGTAACAGGTTGTCTATTCTCACATCCACGGCTATTTTCTCAACACTATGGCGGCGCACCTGAAAAAAAGAAGTTTTGTGTCTATGAAAATGTATTTACCTTTTTTTACATCAGTACTTAGTTCCAACGAAAATCACATCGTCTTTTTTCAAAACGGGGAGACTGTTATTATTATTATGTATTACATGTATTAAATGCCTGTAATGTCCCACTGCAGGGCAAAGGCCTCCCCACTCTCCCTCCACACGACTCTGTCAAGGGCTGTCGAAGCCCAGTCCTCCATAAAGGAGTCCAGGTCATCTCGCCATCTCCGTTTGGGTCTGCCTCGCTGACGTCTACCTTGTGTAGGGGTCCATTGAGAGACTCTTACACTTGGCTATTTTTTTATTAGTACAATAAATGAAATGGGGCACTCAGTACCCGTTAGTGATGATATTTAACGTGTCTAACAAAATGAGAAATAATTAGCAAAATTGTAACTGAATCAACATGAATTACAATTGCTACTAGAAAATAGTACGCGTAGTATTTTTCCATTGGTTAACGTATTGAGCCGCCATTAATAAATCCCGGAAAACTCACGTCGAAGCTCAAACCACGCTGCTTTGCTTTCCCTGTGCTTTCCGATGAATAACTTGTCTCTTTATGAATAAATGAATTCACGTATATAATAACAATACCTCTCCCAATAAGCCGCTAAAGTTTTTGTCATCATCAGCCTGAAAACGTCCACTGTTGAACGAAGGCCTCCCCCTTTTAGAAGGGGGGAAGTTGCCATAATCCCCACGCTTGGCAAGCGGCTTGGGGATCGCAGTGTTGGTGGTCAAGTCACAGAAGACGCTGCTGCCCATCTTCTGGATTTTCCCTTAGTCGCCTCTTACGACACCCACGGGAGGAAAGGGGGTGGTCAATTCTAGGCCGGATACCACGCGGCCAAAGTTTTTGTACTAATTAAAAAATAGGGCCCTATATTCTATTTAGAACTAATTTTGATAAGCATCACTCAATTTCTGAAATCTTTCTGAAGATTCTTTCTTTACCTTAAATGTTAAATTAAGTATCAAGCTTAACTTATTAATAACATAAACTTTAATTTCAATATCAGCTTTAGTTTTAGGATATACTTCAACACTGAAATTAGTTTTACATAAACTTTCTTAACACTTACAACGCCACATACATTTCCCTGCCGCAAAACAATTATAGCAACGTAACATATGAACAAAAGCGCCCTACAAAAGTCATTGACGAAATTAATTAGTAATTTCACATCCCGTTTCTTCGCAAATTACCTGAATATTAATTGGCAATGAGGCAAATCCTTTAAAATTAATCGAATATGTTTTAATTAACCAACAAGGAAGTACCGAAAACCTATTCTGAACAATAATTATGTAACAGGTAGGTTCTCATAACTCATATTATGTACTATATAAATTTTAATTAAAGATGAATTAATTAAGAATAGTACCTATGATATAAAGATATTGTGATGAGGTGAAATCTATACTAATATTATAAAGCTGAAGAGCTTTTGTTTGCTTGAACGCGCTAATCTCAGGAACTGGTCCGATTTACAAAATGATTTCAGCGTTAGAAAGCCCATTTATGGAGGAAGTCGATAGGCTATAAAACATTCGAAATCCACGCGGACAAAGTCGCGGGCGGAAGCTAGTAATAATATTATTAAATTACTAGCGGCCCGCTCCGGCTTCGCACGGGTATAAAATATATATTATAAGTATTTCTCCACTATTTAATGGATGTTATTATACATATAAACCTTCCTCTTCAATCACTCTATCTATAAAAAAAACCGCATCAAAATCCGTTGCGTAGTTTTAAAGATTTAAGCATACATAGGGACAGAGAAAGCGACTTTGTTTTATACTATGTAGTGATGCACATACACAGTAAACAAGAGCATACATATAGCAGGAAGCAGATCTAGAACCTAATTAGGTCATAAAATGAGATTTATATTTTAAAATTATTCCTTTTCTTGTTACCTAATCGTAATGAAATGGGTATAAATTCATACCATCATCAATATTGTGCAAATAAACTCGTCTTCGGACGTAAATTTATTAAAAATTAAAGACTTGTCATGATTAAATCATATTCATTAGAACGTTTTATAGTAAAATAATGTGTCGCAGAAACTCATTAAGTATACATAATATAATGTATGTTTGTAGAAGATTCGGTTTCGAGGATTAATTTCATTGGAAATTTAATTGCATTTCAAAGCTTTGAAGTACTCATTCAAAGACTTTAGACTGTAGTTCATCAATTCATCATCATCAGCCCGTTGCCTCTCCCAAGGTACGCTACAGAGCCCGGTTTGCTGCTTTATGCACTGTACTTATATGGATTTAATTATAGGTAGAACTGCAGGATACATGGAAATTCAATTCAGTATTGACTGAAAGAGAGATGAAACGACTGTTTGTAAAACTCAAATAACTTAGAAGGTTAATACTCCGGAACAGTTCAAACTTAGACAAACTAGCGTTATCGTAAACTGTAGGTCGATTCTCGTAAAGTAACGTTCTCGAGCAGTTCAGAAGCAATGTGCAAAACGACTCGATTGACGCAGTGGCTAAGCAATTGGACTGCTGCGCTAAGGGTTCGGTTCCCGCACGGAGCAATAATTTGTGCGATCCGCAGATATTTCTCCCGAGTCTGGGTGTTTGTGTATGTGATATTACATGTTTGTGAAACACACTCACGATACAGCAGTAATTCAAAGTGAGGGTCGACGTTTTAAAAAAAAAAACATTTTTATTATTGAGTCAGCACGCCAATCGTTGGTTTTTATCGAAAACACATCACTATTGCACTGCTTGACAACTTTTCAAGATACGAGAATTAACCTACTGTTATTTTCGGTCGTACTCAGTTTAGTATACTGTTCCTTGTTTCTTACGTTCATGCGCCTTCTGTTACTTCCTAAGTATTTTGCGATTAAACGTTCCCCTTTATGTTATTAACACAATTAATCTTCCCTTTTGTTAAGTCAAAGTTTCGTAAATTAATTTATGTATAGCAACTAATAGGTAAGCGACGTCGGCTTAGACAGATTAACGAGAATTGCCTAATGTGTGATGTGGCTAGCAAGACTTTGGACTTGAGACAATTTGGGGTGTCAGTGAGCTGTCTGCGTGGTACTGACGTCAAAAAAGTTTGAAGTCTTGGAGATGTTGAACAATTTATCATAGATTGGTGCTAAATAATATTGAAGACTATATTAATTTTATGATATGAAAATAATTATTTACCTAAAAGGTGAGATAGGAGTAAATAAATAGATGGATGCAAAATTTGTATCTTAATTTTAAATAATTCGTACCAAATTCAAAAGTTGACATTTTATACTATGTAGATATGATTCAGAATTCAATAGAAATGATAACAGATAGCGTAATAAAAATAACTGACAATGAAAGAAAAAAATATGTATTTCAAACGCTAATACTTTCAAAACTTCAGTTCTGCTAGCCCTAAAATTGACGGTAGATATTACAATCTTTATAGCCATAAAATACGACCACACACGAAAAATGCAGAAACCGCATATTTTATTGCTTTCACATACAAAGAACGGCCCCATAAAATGTTCGCAAGTTCAACGTTTATATATCCAGGAACATTGCGATTTATAACGGCACACTTTAAGCTATTTCGCGTTTAAGTGTTTTGGCACTAGCGTTATTAATTATAGTTATTGTGTTATTAATAGTAGAAGTAATTACGCTTGTAGTACTCTGAAATACGCGTAAGAGTGATTAGCGTCTTCCATGTTTACGGATATTAATTGATCGTAATCTTAAACTTAGGAAATGCTTTGATGACTTAAATTGTTTTACATTTTATTTAAGAAAACTATTAGATTATAAATATGAGGCAATTCACAATATGCTTGCAAAGAAGAACGAGGTAATATTTCAATGAAAATATTATAATGTAATTAGTATTTCCATGACACTTTTCAATGGTAACATCATCATTTTTAGGCTACCCTTCAACATATAAGCCATATAATAAGTATCCTTTCATTTCCTCCGGTTAAAACCTTAAAGGTTTACGCATTTCAAAGTCAGGCAAGCAAGTCAATTATGTGCTCTTAATTAACACAACGTTAGCAAACAAAAATGTAATAAAATAGCGTCTTTGACAGTAGAAAAATGCTTCGTACTCCCTATTTTGAGTTGTTACAATATAACGTAGTGGATTTATACTTCTTGGTTATAATTATGAAACAATGTTAGCAAGAGCACTCTCACGCGTTGAATCATCGCCACTTTTTATAAACTTGACCTAAAAACGTGTACATACTTTCAAGCCGTAAGATGTTTTCTTCAGCTGTTGTAAGTGTAACTATGATAATATTAGCGACAATAATTAGCTTGTGTTGTGGATAACAAAGCCAGTAGTATAAAAAATTGTTTGTACAAATATTTCGTGTACCTACGCAACAAAATTATAAAAACGAATTTCATCATCATCATCTCTCAGCCTATCGCGGTCCACTGCGGGATATAGGCCTCTTCCAAATTGCGCCACAACAGCTGACCCTCGAAATTATTTGTCCAAAAACCTAATTTTTCATATTAAATTAAGCTGGCTTTTAAGTATCTAAGTATTATTCCTAATAGCTTTCGCCCGCGACTTCGCTCGCGCGGATTCTTATGTTTTATAGCCTATAGCCTTCCTCAATAAATGGGCTATTTAACACTGAAAGATTTTTTCAAATCGGACCAGTAGATCCTGAGATTAGCGCGGTCAAGCAAACAAACAAACGAACTCTTCAGCTTTACAATATTAGTATAGATTTGAAAAATCCAAAAAGGGATTACCAAAAAATCAAAGTATCTCATAGGTTATTGTTTTTCTTTAACCGTTAATTAACCACAGTGATTGGAACTTTGGAATTTGTTGCCGATTCTTTCCATAGGAGTGACATTTTTGGAACCATGCAACTAGCATCATTACGTTTCATAAGCGCCTATAATGATTATAGGAAATAAAAACATTTCGTATTTGAATTTGTGAACAGTAGATTAAAAGTTTCTTACAGATAATGTTACTATCAGACTGTCTAGTTACGTTCTAAACACGTTAAATTAATCGAGTTACACATTAACTGAAGATACTTAGGGTGGAAAAATCGGGAAGCTATTCTAAAGTTTTTTCTGAGTTAAAATATTCGTATTCGTGATTTTCCTTACAACAGCAAAATTGGACGTCACTTTTGATGCCGTACTGCTTCAAACAGTATTGTAGTCTTAGCAAATATTATCTTGAATAAATCTCCATTGATTGTTTCTTGTTTTTATTGGCTATTAATGTGGTTGTGATAATTAGCTTACTATTTGTTTAAGATCTCAGTTACAAACAAATACGGTTTACAGACAATTGAAATAGTATGATGGTTATTTAATTAATTTAAATTATTAATTCTATGACACTGTTATTGCTAGTTTAATTTTTAGATAATTAATGATTACCTTCTAATGAAGAACAAGTACTAGTCGAATTTATTATATAACAATTTCCGTTTTTTTTTTTACAGAAACGAGCGTACTATGAAGTAACAAGCCATTTTTTTCTGTTGTCTACAGTTTCTACCACACCATTTCTGCCATGGATTGTATTTGCCACATTAACAATTTGTTTTTTATAGCTCACGGAAGATGCAGTTGCCTAATACACACTCACATTATCTTTTAGAACCCTTTTACGAGGCTTTACAGGAGATAAGAAGGAGCTTTCGTTCCTCGACATCACGAAACGAACAAATATGGGTGAAATAAAGGGTAGACTCATGTATTAAAGAGATACAATCTTAAGAATCTAATATTATTCAAGTATTTTATATAAAATAACGAAGTTACTGTTAATAAACATTTTTCCTCTTATTCATAAACGAGGATCATACCGGTATTAACTAAACCCCGTACTAAGTCAATTGACCTCACTTTTCTTTGATTTATGCAAACAATATTGATAGGTATAATTTAATCCTCGGTTTAAATTTGAATTTTTTACGAATAAGGGCGTTAGTGACTATCACGTTTTGTCTAAAATATAATTATAATGTTTTTTAAACGTCGCCCTACACTCGGAATTTATCCTGTATCGTCGGTGCGTTACATAAAAATGAAATATCACATACACAAACACAAAGACTCGGGACAAACATCTGCGGAACACACAATTTTTTGCCCCGTGCGGGAATCAAACCTGCAAACCTTAGCCACTACGCCAATCAGGTCGTCAAAATAAAGGACTTAAAGGCAGTTTTATTAAAATAAAATGTTATTTAGGATATGATCAAATTAAAATTTGGCTTATATTTGTCTAATCGAACATTACTTAGTACTAGTAAGAATAAACTTAGCATAGGCATCATGGATTTAGAGCAGAGATTACCTAATTGTGACAGTTGTCCCTTTCCATAGATTAGTTGCACATTTTAAAAGTGTGTAATATTAGGTCAAGAATACCAACGGTTAGTCGTGTTAGTTAAATATATCTGAATAAAACGTTAGAAAGAACAATCTTAAAATAGCCATGTCGCGCCTGGGCACTCTCCAATTTCACACACAGCAACAACAAAAAAAACAACTTGTCACATAATAATTAACACTAATCGCCACTTTGTCACTAACACTTAATATTTACAATTATACACACTAATTTATTTTAATAATCGACTAAAATCGAACTCGCACGTATTTATTTAAAAAATAAAGAAAAATAATTTTGACAGATCAATTTCGGCGGGAAATATTTTCGTGTATCTGTGTTGCATAATTTATGTTAGAATGCATTTTTTTATTGGTAACTTACTGTAGTGCGCGCGCCTAACGCAAAGATACTGCTTCTATTCAGCCCATCAAGATTCGTCCGCTAAATTCTAAAAAAAGATGCGATACTCATTCGCGTGGAGTGGTGGAGTACATATCGGGACGTCATTGTAGTTTTTTTATGCTTGGTGTCAGTGTGTCTCGTTTTCTTTTTAAAACTTTGACTCTTTTGATATTGTGTCATTGTAAATAGGTTGTGCAACTGCACTTTGGGAAAATATGATTATGCCAATTCATTTGTAATTAGCACTACTAAAATCTCTGGGAGATTTAGTCGCTACAATTAATATAGTTGATACCCTAAACTTCGGACTGTATTCGTACTCGACACTCGAGTGCATTGGCTTAATAAATTGGAGTACTTTTTGCACTCTTGCGGGTTCAACTTCCATTCACAAGTTTTTGTTAACTGCATTCATTTTTTGTTTCGTGTCTAAGGGTTAGGGCCCGTGATATTTATTCGTATTTTAATCACACTTCATCATCATCATTTCAGCCCGGTATCACCCACTGCTGGGTCTAGGCCTCCCTTTTTCTCTGCCAATCCTCTCTATGTTGAGCGTCTCTTGTCCAGGTGTTCGCAAATCGCACTTACGACACAGAAACGCAAAGGAGAAATTTCCCTATCACTACATAGTATAAAACAAAGTCGCTTTCTCTGTCCCTATATCCCTATGTATGCTTAAATCTTTAAAACTACGCAACGGATTTTGATGCGGTTTTTTTTAATAGATAGAGTGATTAAAGAGGAAGGTTTATATGTATAATAACATAAAATAGTGGAGAAATGTGAAATGTTCGTTGTGGGGTGCCGCAGGGATCGGGATGTGGACCTATATGCTATCTCATGCATGTTAACAGCTTACCTGGAGTATTAAATCACTGTTCCGCGTATATGTTCGCCGATGATCTGTGCACACTTCGCGCCGGCACTGACCTCGCTGAAACCTGTAACTTAGTGCAAAGAGATGTAGATGCTGTGGTTAAATGGTCCCATGATAATGGAATCGTTCTAAATACTGATAAAACTAAACTAATTATTATACACTCACCTTACTTATGCCCATCTGGTTCATTAACTCCAATATTTACTCATAGCTTTCCGTGCTATCATAACAATAATATTAATTGCAATTGTAAACCTATAGAACAAGTAAAATGTGTCACTTACCTTGGAATGAAAATTGATGAAAACTTTTCCTGGACGCTTCACGTGGATTATATATGTGACAAATTAAGAATCTTACTTGGGAAATTTTACCACCTTAGTTTTAAAGTACCTATTTGCACTTTGAAATTGTTATACAGTTCCTTAATAGATTCTATTATATCTTATGCTCTTGATTGCTATGGCTCCACCTTTAAAACATATATTAAGAAAATAGAAATAATACAAATTAGATTTTTAAAACTCCTAGTAAATAATAACACTAAAAGCCGCTGTAAAAATAATTATTACGAATTATTCAAAATTTGCAAAATTCTGCCTGCGAGTTTAAAATATAAATACTTATTGTTATTAAATCAACATGGCAATCAAGTGCATAAACTATCACTTGTAATCAATCCATATGGCACCAGGTCGAAAACTAATAGTAAATTTGATGTACCTAGAATATCTAATTATTATGGGGATAGGACTCTAAGAAAACGGTTACCATATATATTGAACAGTTTGCCTGTGGACATCAGGAATGAAACTAATAAAAATAAATTTAAAAAGTTATTAAAAAACTACCTTCTAGATAATATAAATACATAAATACCTATAGGTATATACAAACCTGATTACTTAGATTATACTGTACTAACATTTTTTGCGTTACTATATGAGACTCAACAGGAGTCCACAGTCAAACTGTTTAAAACAGTTTTGTGGACCAATGTATTAACATAAGTCATATTTTTCTGTACTTAATAATTATAAATAAAAAATAAAAAAATACTTATAATATACATTTTATACCCGTGCGAAGCCGGAGCGGGCTGCTAGTTCGTTATAAAATTAAAATAATGTTCCTTTTCTGTTCTCAGAGTACTTACATCTATCGTATATTATTACGTAAGTTCAAAGATTTAAAAAAAGAAAAATATTATGTATTTATTTGTGTTATTTGATGCCAATGCACAAACGTTAAGTGGGTGACTTATAAATAGTATTAAGTTGTATATCCGCGTTGGCAGCGGGCGGTATTTCGTAATTGCTAAACAATGAGAGTTCAACTATTGATTTCTAAACGCATGTTGTTGAAAATAGCTACATCTTATACCTATAATAAGAGAGATATCATACACTGTTATGTAGCTCTACAGAGTACTTAAAGATGAACTTACTGAGCAGGATATGATTGTGATCTTGTATTCAGAAGGCCAAGCACCCTTACTATGAACTCTTAAAGTAGGTCATTTTAGGCAGGTGAGACACCGCTACGTGCGTCATCCAGCGTCCCGCTTCCACAACGGAAAATGTCACACTATACGAGTTCATGGTAAGAGGGCCCACGTAATAAAGCAACGAATTAAAATTCGTTGGTTTATTACGAGGGCAAGAGGTAGCAGCACTATTTCTTCTAGAAAACATAATAAATTGGAATCTCTCCAATTGGTGCCGCTACAGGTAATTTTACTCAATAATTCACCTACGATGACGTAGTAACATCTCAATCTCATTCTAGAATTCAATTCCTATTTTGGAATTGTGAATATATTTGAAGGCTTAGGTCAGGTGAAATTAACACACGCAACGTTTTACAATGAACTTAAACTTTTATTGTCACAAATTCACTTTTACACTTCTTAACTCTGTCCGTGACAAACGACAACTGTCGACCGAGACGCTCCCCCCATCCTAGCTAGCATCCGTTATCTTATTCTACCCCTCTATTTAAAAATGGTGGCGCCTCATTCAATCCAGTGATCATTTGACGAACTTACAAAAATGTTTAAATAAATAAATTAAAGTTAAATAATTTTATAATGTGTAAATTCATAATTAACAAATAAATTAATCATGTATATTATTTAATGAGACTACTTCGTAAATCAGTCACTATGACATATGATAAAAATGTTATTGTAAAACTAAATCCATAATTTGTAATTAAATCATTGTAACTACATAGCGTGAGGGTCATTAATTAGAAATAATCCTTACATATTATACATTTTTTTTCTATAATTTTCGGGTCCGTTTTGTGTCGTCAGTAAAGTGAGCCAAAAGAAATGAAGAACCTGGCGTGGGTTAGACACAAGGTTGACACTTGCATGAGACTAAAATGTGACCGGCCAAATGGACTCATAAAAAAGGATACATTATATCATTAATTAACTAACCTTTGGGTATAACAGACGTATTTCTGTGCAGAGCAATATTTTAAGCTAAAACACTGCATTAACCAATGTTACACGTGTCGCGGGCATAAGCACGTGTCTATAAATCTCCCCGTCACAATACCTATTCCATCATGCCCCGTTAACTGGCAAAAATGCTAAACATCCTGCTTTACGTAAAATGTTGGCAAGCGATGGCTTCCAGCGGCTATTTGTGGCCACCAGGTTAAGGGCGGCCGACGTCTTTATAGCGAAGAGTCGCTGCGATCTAAACATGATTTACGATTACTAAAATATATACTTAGCATTATTAAATCCGCGTAACTGGAATAAAATATGATTAAAAGTGTTAAAAAATTGTTTTGACCTGTGAATGCGAGAAAGGTCTCAAAACTTGTGACACTTTTTATTTAAATATTCTTATCGTATGGTTGATGAACAACCTGGTGTCAGAGTTAAACCGCCTGTAGGCCTCTGACATGACACACAAACCGTTAAAAATCTCTCAGGTGTGCCGGTTCGTCACGGTGTTTTCCTTCACCGTTTTGAGCAACTAATAACTAATTTATAGTACGCACATGAATTCAAAAATACATTGGTGCGTGCTGGGGTCTGAACTTGCGACCTTTTGACTTAGCAGTCAGTCATAACACTCAGCTATCAGTGTTCAAATTAATGATCTATTTTATTGTGGCGGCATTTATAGAACAATAAATATAAAATCAACATTGTACTCATTTTAAAACTAACGAATTACGATACAAAAATAAATTTATGTGCAAATAAATACGTAAACACATTATTTTTGTCTGGCAATAAACACTTGAAATCATAATCAGTGGAGAATTATGTGTTACGTGGGAGATCTCCAGCGTGGGTTGCCAGTGTAAACACGTGCGTTGCAATGTCAGTGGTGCATTTTTTTTTTAACTTGCAACATTCTTAAGTGCTTAGATAATATTTATAAGATTTATATTATATTACGACTGATCTAATTATAGTAGTAGATGGTATAGGTTGAAATGTAATATTGCTATGCACAAATAATTCTGACTGCTTCGTTGGTCTAGTGGTTGCTAAACGCGACTGCTGAGCACGAGGTCTTGGGTTCGAATCCCGGGTCGGGCAAAGTGTTACTGGGTTTTTTTCATTAGGTAATTCTCAGTAGTAGCACGGAGTCTGGATTTGTGCCCGGTTAATGGCAATAGGCTCGCCTCCTATTACATTGGGACCTAAAAACATAACTGGCGAAATGTGGGAGTACTATATGTGCACCTCTGCCTACCCCTTCGGGGAATACAGGCGTGATGTTATGTATGTATGTACAAATAATTCTGCTTGTTTCGTTGGTTTAAATTAGCGTCACTACGACGACGTACGACGTAAGAACAATTTTAAAAGATAACTTAATACTGTAATCAGACGTAGACGCTAAACACGTGAATGATTAACTCTGCCCCTAAGATGACCCATTGAAAAATTATTATCCTTTCTTTTAAGTACTAACATCAAATTACATTCCAAAAATTATCTCACATCAAAATTTAAAACAAATATCCACATTCCCATTACTGTTATCGTATTTGATCTACTTAAGACCATCCATCATCGTAATGTGAAGATGTTTCCGTCAAAAATTTGATCCCGGTTTAATGTACCAGTACTAATGTGAGTGCAACTTGTTCAGTGAATGAAAAACGTATTAGAAGTTCTGAAGTAAAGCGGTTTGGGCCTGATATATTCGGATATTAAAAGCTCCATTTCAGTGTACATAATAAAAAGACTAATGATAAACTATAACGTGACTCTAAAATGGTCAACGTTTAATCTTATCGAGATTAAAATTTTAACGAGACATGTTGACGTGATGAAGAATAAGTAGCGTGCGTGCGTAAAAAGGGTTCTGAAATCGACGTAGACTCTCAATTTCAAAAGAGGCTAATCTACTCTTTGATTTATGATATTTGTGAGCCATTTTGTGTTTTTACATATCACTAAGATTTATTTTTTTCTTCAGTGTAAGTTTTTTTTATTAGTCAAGAAAAATTGTTTACTATTGCATCAGTAAACAATTTCCTAATTAGACGATGCAATAAATAAAAATGCACCTTATTCAAATCAAAATGTTTATCTTCCGTCAGAAATAGGCATAACAAATTCTGAACACCATCTCTATCCAGTATAATCTTATTATTTTTCTAAAAAGGGTACATTTTCCCAAGCAAGGTTTGCATAAAGACGTCTACGATCAAAAAGACCCGACACCTTTTCACGATGGGTTGTAAAGGACCGTATTTGCCACCAAAAATAGGATGAATGTGAAGCTGGCGAATTAAAAAGGGCTAGGTCACGGTTCGGATTAAATTTCAAGGGTTTGATGAAGGAAAATGTACATTACTACGGAATTCTTTGAAATGTTCTCTTAAAATGTAGCTTAACCTTTGACGGTGAAGGATTTATTATATCTTCTGAGGCTTTCAGTTATTCTTAAGGTATAAGGGTTGCTTAATTTTGCCAATTGTAGATTTTGCTGTTTTGGAAACTTGCGGTTCCTCAGTTGTTTTATTGTTTTGTTATTTTTAGTAAAGATAATATTGATTTATGTCAAAGATGAATTCATTTTTGACATTAAACACAAAAATATATCTTAACAATCAAATAAAACATCTAACCTAGTTTTATTCAGAAGTTTTGAAGCGAAATGTTTAAAGGAAAAGGCCAATTTCCATGTCCCAACGCCAATATTTGTAGCAACACTGTTCAGAGGTAATGTGTGTACTCGCCTCTTCTACTGCAAATTGGCTATCAAAATGTCGACGGAGCCTTTTACCCTCCTGGTCGACTGTTTGTGGTAGTAATGGTTTTTAATACTCAGAAAGTTTAGAGTGATGGTACTAGAAAGGGTACTTTCAAAGAGAAATATTATGGATTAGGGGGTTGAGTAAGTTTTGATGGTTGATTTTTCTGGACTGGAAAGTTGAGAAGAAAGGAAGTAATGGTGATAGGATAGGATAGCTCACCAGTAGTAATATAAAATCTAGTTGCCCCATAATTATTATATGAGCGATTTTTTTAAGACATTCGTAATGCTTTTTCTTTAATTTTTAACTTACACATCTAATTAAAGACTATTTCTAGAATTATTTTTAACAAATTCCTATGCGTAAAATTTAGACATTTCATTCTCTATTTATATTCTTCCAAAATTAAGAATAACGCTCATCGCTAGTAGAAGCAGCAAAAATATGCATAGTTTTGCAGTAACGATTTTAATCTGGATAATCTATCCCAAAAATAAGTTAAAATCGAAAGCGCATTGAAAAGAAGATTTGGTACAGCTTTAGTAAAATAACCTAAAAATAAACCCTATATTTTACTGCAGATAGAAATTACCAAGAATCCGACCAAAGGTCCCTCGGTCAGATAAGTTCTGCTTAAAGCCTGTGACGTATACGTATTAAAATTGGCATCTCACATAAAAATGTAAAAGTATAACCCCACATAGATATTCTAGAAGCTGAGGTTTGAATCAAACGAATTTTCAACGTGCTTACTGAAAATAGAAGTTTTAAGGAGTTTGCATACTTGTTGAAAATAGATTACACTTTAAAATACAATATGCTAAAAGGAGCAGTCAAAGATATCACTGGTATAGTAAAAATACGCATTCACAAAATGTATACGAAGAATTGCAGTATCCAAATTACGATAAATATCAACGATTACAATAATGGTTCTATCCAATAATCTTTCTACATTAAGAGAACAAGTTTCAACGGTAATAGTAATATTCTTAAATTTTTAAGATAAAAGTGTGTTCCGATTTTGTCGTCTTACTGCATTAATACTAAATAAATCAACTATTGAATCAAATATTATTATTTCACGGATTATTTTTCTAAGTAGAAATCCAAGATTATTTATTTAAATTTTTATTTGAATTTATATTTCCTCCAATAAATAAAATACGACGGATGGTTTGCTAGATTGAAACAAAATTTTATATAAATAAGCACGTGTATTTATAACTATAATGTATATTCGATTCCAATCGGCTACAAATCAATCTCTAATCCGGGATTAATTAATTCTGTTAGTCATCCGGGTTTTAATTGAAACTAAAAGGTTCTCAGTAGTTTCCTCCAATTCAAATTAAAATAAGGGCCTCCACCCTAAAACCCTATTTCTGGAAAATTCAAGATATCAGAGAATTCCTTTTTTTAATTAAAACGATTTTCCCTTTAATAATTAAGCCTACCAAAGACTAATTGCTGAAATTAAGAAAAGTTAATTAGTATTAAGGCTGGTTCATTTAGTTGATTACCACTCTAATTTTGTAGAAGATACACGTCAATTCACATGATTTCGTATATGGGGTAGAATATAATTTAAAAAAATAGGGTTTTAGGTACTTTGTTATAGATGTTAGATATAGATTTAGTTGAATTTTGTAATTTAAATTGGTGTCGAATAAGTTAATGGAACTCTACTGATATGAATAGATTAGTAATTCTAGCAGATTCGGCTATTAACAAACACTAGCCTTTCACAGGATTCCAGTTGCTCTAACAAGAATCAGATAAAACCCAACTTTATGATCAAAAAAATTGTCGCTGCCTCTTATTTTTAGACGCGAATCCTTTACCAACTAAAACACGAAAACAAAGAAGAAGTAGAGACAAAAGTACATTAGATTGTTCTTTCGTTTCCAGACAACTAAAAACAGCTTTCTTACCGAACGAAAACCACATGCTTCACAAAAGTGTGCAAGCACCATTACACTAAGTCAGCGAATTTACAAAGGAAATTCCGGATGCAACGTGCGAGTGTGCTTACTCGGAAATGTTTAGAGCCACACGCTCCGTCTATAGAAATAATATTTTCAGTGCAAACAAGCCGAAACACTTTTATGTCGGGTCGCGGTAAAATTACCTCCGAATTACTTTCGTCAATACAAATATATTAACGGAATTAAAATGTGTGAGTTTGGCAGACCGAATTGTTATTGGCATGTTAAAAATATGTTTGTGTTTACTGTTTGTTTGTATTATTTTGGAAGTTGAGGGTGAAATTTGTTGAATTTGGTAGGAGAACGGGTTTTTAATATCTTTACGTTTATAATTATAAAGCGAGTCATGAGCTGTATGTTTAATCGGAGTGAAATTATGTGTTATTAGCTAGCTATGACATATTTGTAAATTGTTCTTTTTTATCACTAAGACGCTCGTGATGAGTATTCAAGTTAATATCATTTAGTTGTAAAAATCACATTTGAACATGATAATCGAATGCTGAAATAATAAAATCGTGGAATTTAAAAAGTCTCACGTACAATAATAATGTATAAACATTCTCAATATTGTTTCTTGTCTAGACAAGCAAAACAAAGCCCTTTTTGTCTGTTATTATTTTTACCATCATACAAGCTTAAGTTGAACAATTTCATTTTCTTCTGCAATTTTCTTTATAACATGTTTGAATTTTTGTATAATTTAAATATCATAACGAATATCAGTAATCAACTAAATAACACTATAAAGATTACTTAAAAAAGTGTTAGAAAAGATGACGTTATATGTAAATTTGTGATATAAGAAACTACATACATGTGTTTCATTACATGACGAGAAAAAGTTTCAAAAAGGATTTCATCAGAGTTTTAATGTTATTCCGAGAAGCAAATATTACAAATAATATATTAAAAGCAACCGATCGCTGCCCAATCCAACCACACCTACGATGACCGAATGTTTAAGATGCTCTTTAAATAACCCGCAGAATAGCCCAGAAAGTGTAAACAAAATTACAAAAATAGCTTTTTAAAATTAGACACCAGAAACTTATGTATGTTTTTCATTTTATGAGGTAGATGTTATAAATTTCATCAAACAACATGCAAAGATCGTCTCCAGTACATTTATGTTCGTTATTTACTGAATGAGCAAGGAAAGAAGTATACTGAAAATGCAACTCATTTGGTGTATTATGACATCGACAACACATTCTACTCTGATAGTTGCAGTAAGCAAGGATATGTGCAAGTCCGAGTACTTCCTTTCCTCCTCCACATTGTGCATACGCGATCTGATTAACTGATGAACTGAAAATAATCATTTGCTTATGACAAAACAAGTGGTATTAGCAAGTGATCACGTGTGGAGTCCCACAGGGTTCAATCTTCGGGCCAATCTTAGTGTCTTAATGTTTTGATGTGATTCATTGTTGTATTTATGACATGGTCTTGTATCGACCTTATTTGTAAATTATTTAATTTAATTAAGGTACACATAACAATGAACTAATTCTCATTTACTAATGTGTGTACTTTCCAAAACCCTAACCGTATTACCTCAAACTAATGAGGCTATTAACCAAACACTGTAGGTTCGATCAAATTCTTTATTTTCCTCATCGTAATCTTAATCTCTTTCCGGGTTCCTCACTATCTAGCGGATGGGAGCGGTAATTGGTTATTTACTAATAACGGTTACGGTTTAGGCACACTTTTATCTATTAGAATGGAGATGTAAAATATTTTTTCAAAATTGGGATTGAAACTGTGACTCTTTGGTACACATTGTCAAATAGATCACAGTGTATTAATGTCCGCGTATTGGAAAATGGACATTATCTTAACCCATTTAGTTAAAAGGACTCTGTCAATACTTTAAGATCTAAATAGGCTAAGAAATTTTATTTAGTTTCAAAGACTTCAAACGTCTTCCCACATGTCGTCTTGAAATTAAAAACTTAATTTTATATATTTTTAATTCCCCAAAAAATCTTACATGTCTTTCTATCTAACTTCTGTCTTCATCGTAGACTATTTATAGTTAGTAAATGTAAACAAACCAATAAAATATTCAGCTATTCCCCATGACCATTCCTTTGGTTTTCGGATGCCGAAAATCTGAAAATTCTAACAAAAGCGCGTATCAATCGGACCGTGAATGGTTTTAATATTCAATTCGCGTTTCATACACATTGTGGCAATTGTGTGTGTATTTTTGCTACATTTTCTACTACGCATTGAAAATGAACAATTCTATACTGGGTTAAAATCCGCGCAGTTAAAAGTAACAGTCTATTATGTGGTCATAATTTAATTCTATTTGAAGTAGATCCATATAACTGGTTCATTTTAGTTGTGTGACTGTGAGTGGGAATAGAAAATAATATACCTTTTTACTTTTATATTAAACATTGTAGAAACCAACAAAATTACAATTATCTGAAAGAATTTTATGGTCCTCCAACGTTTTTACAGAATAATACTTAATTTCACTCAGTTTTTCAATTTGTTTGTAAGTGAGTATATCTCCCAAGTGTAGGAACAATAACGTTAGTTAAGCAAGCTATTTCTGTCGCATCTTAAACCCAACTTGACGTAACTTGAAAGTTTTTTCCGTTGTTCTTTAAGTTATAATGAGGTATCGATGTCAGTGTTTGATACAAAGTTAGCGATGAAACTTGGGATTTTTAAAGTTCCTTATTTTATTAAAAATGTTTAATTGCATCTAAAACTAACTTACAATAGCTACTTTTTATGTTAGAGGATTAAGTTTTTAAATTGCAGTAGAGTGCTGATCAGTCTTTCAAAGAGTGTAAAGGTTTTAATAATACATAACATTTATTACATAACAGATCAATTTCACTTTTGAAAAAATGTTACTTTACCTTTTTAAGTCGTATACTTAGATACATTTTTGACAGTATGGTTTTTTATCTTTGATTTTCGTAATTAAGTTCCTAAACTTTTTGCTCCAATGTGGGAATCAAAAACGAAACATTTTCTTTTGGTATTGCAGTTACTGCGACGATTGGTCTCAAAAACAAAATTGATGTTACCAACTCGACATAAGAACTAATTATTACCTGGCTAAACTTCCACGTTTCTGCATATCAGCGAAGACTTAAAAAATTTACTTACAAAACGCAATCTCTACTATAAATAAAAGCACAATAATTAAATTGTCTATCAATCGGAAATAGCACAAACATCAGCGCGTCCGTGCCTTATCTCTGCACAAACTGTACGAGCAAGTTTGTTTTAGACAAACAATTGTCTTGCATGGACACGACGACTCTTAAGCAGTCAGCTTCCGTTTGAAATTCCACTGCGCTCTTTATAAAGACTCTTTGAGATCACAGTTATAGTGAGAAAGCAACGGACCTCTGATTTCAGGATATTTCAATTTCCTTTTTGTAGTTTGAAAATAGACCTATATCTCATTCAGTTGTTTTATTGTTGTATAATATGATGCAAGGATGATACAATGTTCGCCGTTGGTATAATTTTGATAATTGGTGAACCCAATTCTGTCTGATGAAGTAATGGAGATTTAGGCACCTTCATTGATTTCATTTCATAGAATGATTCATTCATCATAATCGTAATCTGCACTGTCACATTAGGATTCGCACAAATCGTAATTTATCATCGGTCTCATTATAATTAAGAACTTTTTTCTGAACAGATCTTACAATGACAATACCTACTTAAAATATAGCAAATGCAAAATCACCAGGTACAGTAAAATAGCCGTTAAAAGCTCTTCCAAAAAGGAAATACTTTCAACATTTTGCCTTCCAAAAGCAACTCGATGTTAAAAAGACTACGTCTTCCACAAATATTTTGACAAATTGATCAAGTCCGTAGGCACTGCAGTCGCCCTGCTACCTCGAGCTCCGTTCCTTTTACCTCTAAAGTTAGATTTTATTGAACTTTCCATAAAAGTAAGTATAAAAAGACGGAAAGAATGCATGCAGACTTTAAAAGAACTTTGTATTTTCCTTGCAGACAGCAAAAAGCAGACTATTTAGCACCGAAGTAAGTTGGTGTTAAGTTCTAAATAAAGATAGCTAAGACGTGAACTTATACATCTTAACTTACTTAAGAAATGCTAAGAGTTTTTCGTTTTAACAGAATTGCAAGTGATTTTTTTACAGATACCATGTTTTGATGTTACTCTTTGCTTATTTTTTATTAAATAAGAGCTTGCAACTACAAAGTCTCTACAGATGAAGAAACCTATTCAGTACAGGCATTTTTTAAAGCAATGTAAAAAAAATTGATTATTTATGAACTAAAAATGGTTTGTATATTCACAATAGGATTCCATATTACTACTGATATAATAGTATCCCCACTAGTATACCCACTATATAATAGTATCGTAAGAATATAATCTCAAATAAAGGAAGAAGCATAAGAATTTTAGTAGCCAAAATCCCCTCGAACGATCTGAAATCTTAAGAAAAAATCTCTGCAAATATTAAGAATTCAATTTTTGCAGAAAGCAGTGGCTCAATCTCAGACCAAAATTTTTATGATACATAAAATATTTGTCACTCTCTATTATGCCTGACTGAATAACAATAGCTAGAAAGAAGCTAAAACAAACCTTACTACACATACAAATAAGACCGCTGAACTAAACAAATGACCAACTCAAGGCTTTTTAAATAGGCTATTTGTAGTTTCTCTTAGAATCACAAGTCCTGGTTCAAAGCTAATTATTAAACTTAAGTGTAGCTTAAGTAGGATATTTATCCTTTCTTGTGCAATCGTGTATCTTTAACGGAGCTTGTTTCTATTGCGATTTACAATTATTATTCACAATCTAAAAGGTTTAGATCGATGATTTCATTAAACATGTGTAAGTTTTATTTAAGATATCCATTTCAGGTAATCTGTTTGATACGTCACAGTAGATATAATTAACGATAATTACATTTTATAAATATAATAAATGGGCTTTGTGGCGTACATTGGGAGAGGCCTATGTCCAGCAGTGGACTGTAACGGGCTGATGATAATGATGATGATATGGAAATTTATAAGAAAATTTCTTCTATACCCTTCTTTGATAGACTAGAAGTTGACGTAGTGTTTTTTTTTCATTTAGTTTTGATTCGTTATTTCAGCAATGACTTTCTTCATTTTTCTTGAGTCATATACTACTACTCTTGCACAGAATCGATCGATTTCGTCCTTAGCCTTAGCATGCCTTTCTCCATATAATCATTTTCTATCTCTCTCTCAGCATAACGCGGTCCACTGCTGGACATAGGCCATATAATCGGTTATCTAAAACTATAAGTTTAATATAATTTTAAGTTCCATCTGTAAGAATATCCTAGATTGCTCTAAGAATGAAATAAAATACATTTTAGACTACATTTCAGCACATCCGTACACAGAATGAAATGGCGCAAATGCAAAATCCTCGTAGCCCTAGCCATTCCGACTAGAACCGGATTCGTGCGATTTAAAACAGATTCTATCCGGTAAATACTGGACTGTGCCGGCTGGCGGATACAATTTCGACGCCATTTTGTTCCGGATTAGGCGGCGCGGCCCGACGAAATTGCCCCGTTAACTTTTACTAAAGTTTAAAATTATAATTTTCATGCTAAATTTTGTTGTAACATTGTACGTGTAAGTAGATAAATAGAATAATGTACGAAACTTCATTTCGGGTACGTAACATTTTGCGCGAAATTTCCTGGTTGCTTTAGTATATTAGATGGGAGTTCTCTTTGGGATAGAATAGAAAGCACCTTTTTAGACTTTCTAAGAAAGACGAAACTTTCATCTTTACCTTTTAAAATAGATAGTTCTACTCGGCAAAGTGCCATGATGCGTGCCTTACACTCATTAACGTTGAGAGAACAAATTTATACACACATATTTATTAAGTTATAAGAACAGTGTTTATTCATAAAAACATGGTAAAAACATACGACAAGTCCCAACCGGAGTAGGCAAGGCTTTTATTCTAGTAAAGTGTTTTTTAGAAGAGCGAAACAGAATCGGTGCCGTGTTTTGTACTCAAGTTACTATGCAATGTTATCGGGGCCACGGCGGGGCCGAAGAGTTCCGTTAGATAATCCCTCATACGGTCCGGCTTTCGCCCGCCATTTTCCTGATGCAGAGTATAGGTAACGGCTTTCTGATACTCCTCTAAATCTTTTTTAATGACCTAGCTAAACCTATTATGTATACGTTGGTCTTTTTTGATGCATCTTAATACGCCTGAGGTTAAGTTCATAAAAACGCTGATGATATTGTTGGGATTTTTACATGAAGGCGTATACATACAAAATCTCCACCGATTATACAGTTTTTAGTATTTATCAACGTCAGACGACTATTTCATTTTTTTTTGCATTTTGCAGAAGCCACAAACTCATAACAAAAGCCACTGGTTTTGTTTGGTATCTACTAAAATATTAATGAATCGTATAGTGAGCGGAGTATAAAAGATACATTACAATAGGGATATTTTATAGTAGGTAGCGCGTCATACGCGTCGTCATCACAACAACTCCTGGGTACGTTTTTCCAGTTCGACTTACTTGAAATTATCGCTTAAATATAAATTATATCTCAATCGAAAATGCCTTACGACGGAAACATTGAAAACAACAAACTTCGTAAAAGAGATAAAGTTAAACAAAACCGCCGTTGAATCGGGTGCTAATTATCCATTGTCTTCAGAATAATTGACACAGTTCTTGCTAATTACCGCCAGGCACTGAGATTGACAACAGGCGCTAAGCCTTCTTTTAATTTGTTATTTCTTTTCTTCAAACTTAAGACAGCGAGTTGTAAGGTTTCTTAGTTTCTCGTTGCTCTTGTGGTCGCTAACACGGTTAAGGAAGAAGGGATTTTGGGTATATTTTAATACAAAGCAAAACATTTTTTTATTCAGTTTTTTATCTTCAAGATTTCTCATGTTTTGTGACGCTCCGCTTCCTACTCCTATATATCCTTTTTAATTAATTTGTGGGGGTTTCAAGACAGGCGAATCATTTTTCTGGGATGCCTCGAGCTTCATTGCCTCGATGGTCTTTAATAGTTATAATTATCATTGTTGTTTCTGGGGTTACAAAGATGGGCACGAGTGGTGGGGTTGTCCCGAAAAAAAAATGTTTGGTGGCGAGGTTTGAGAAATATTCTCAAAAAAATTTCGCCTGATTTTCAATCGAAACTTAAAAGCACCATCCCATCGTGTAAGGTTGCACGTGAACGATTCCAAAAAGGAAGTAGAAAATATAGTTACCAAGGTGCTCTATTAGTGATATTCTTTAAGCTGGCAGCTGAACGACGGAACGTTAGTAGTTCAAGAAGAAAATATATGTTGTAAAATAAGTCTTGATTTTCTTCAGACAATTTTTAAGAGACTCTTCTTCTGGAAGCTTGTAAATTATAATTGTATTTTCTAATGCTTCGTGATCTTTGTTCAGAACTGCTAGATAATGATTTATATGAAATATAAGTTCTTTGACTTCAAGATGTAGGTTAAGCCGTCCATAATAATATCTTGGATAGTGTAAGAGTTGTCTCTCTACAGGACTTATTTATAAATTGACGACCTGATTAGCGCAGTGGCTAAGCGATGGGATTGTTGCGCTTAGGGTTGCGGGTTCGATTCCCGCACAGGACAAAGAATTGTGGGATCGGCAGATTTTTGTCCAGAGTTTGGCTGTTTGTGTATGTGATATTTCATGTTTGAGGAACGCACCTACAATACAGGAGAAATTCCTAGTAAAAAGCGTTTCGAAAAAAAGGATGTAGGTATTAATTTTGCATCCTATTTCGAAATTCCCAGGATGCCAATACAACCCATTTAGTTACAATGTATGTTACTTATTAATAATAGACGTTAGAAGATTTTTCGTTGAATACTTACAGCCCTTAAAGTGCGGTCCCTCATTCCTCACTGACCACCAGCTATCTCGAAAACTAAGTAAGTTTAATTAAAATCTCCTTTGTCTACGTGTGAGAAATACTCAATTGATCGTACGGTTACCCTGAACAGTCAGGCTTTCTACCAACCTGCTGACATTTACAATAACGTCAAAGAATCATAAAAATTATTATTAATTGCATTAATTAATACAAATAACCTTCCAAAGCCTCTCGATAATTGGCTTGCATTAACAATGGGTTCAATACTTACAGAGGTCAGACCCTAAACTTATAATTGATGTAGCATTCTAATTAATAGTAACAAGAATTTATTACTGACATCTCATAAATTTCACTTAAAATGTACACGAGCATTTCTACCCAAAATAGAGAGAATTGTGTGTCGAATCGACTGCCTTTTTGGTCTAGTGATTGTTACTGGGTTTTCCTGCTAGGTCATTCTCAGTCGCAGCTCGGAGTCTGGATTTGTGCCCGGTTGATGGCAATAGGCTCGCCACCTATTACATTGCGACTTATAACTTAATTGGCAAAATGTGGGTGTACTATATGTGCACCTCTATTACCCCTTTGGGGAAAACAGGCGTGATGTTATGTATTGTATGTGTGTTGAATATGTAAACACAGATTTAAATTTTGTTGTGATAGTCACTTATCAGAAACTCGACGCATGTTGTGACGGTAGTCATCGTTCAATGACAGACTTGCTCCTAATTCAGTGATTATAATTTTAGGCATCGAATAGTTAGGTTCTATTTTAAGTATTCTTTCCGTCAGCATTTTTTTTCTGTCAGAATAAACGTGCATTTGAGCCGTTATTTATTTATCTAAGCAAGTTTCACCAGATGAACAAATCGATGAGGACGACATCGTGAGATTTGCGGGCCACCGGTGGATGCAAATGGCAAGTTACCGTTCATTGTGGCGTTCTGAGGGGAATGCCGTTGTTAAACACAGGACGTATTCCGGCTGATGATGAAGCAAATTCTATAAACTATTTATGTTATACTTAATAATGTGTTCATTTAAAAAAAAGAGAGAGATGAAAAATAATAGAAGGAAAAAGCGCAAACGGTCCGCCTACATAAAATATGGAGCACCATTTTGAAATAAAATCGCAGGTTTACCCATACGAACCAATAAACCATTTTTTCCTTTACCTTTGCTTTCCGTTATCACGTCTTTCTTTTATAAGAAGAATAAACACCGAGTTAGAAAGCGTGCACGAACTAAATTTACTTCTGCTGCATACCATGGAATACACGAACAGGTGTGTCCCGCATTTAGAATTCTATTTTCTACTCTTACATTGACTGTATTTTTAGAAATTTCGCATCGCCTGTATTTGGAGTTATGTTCTTGAACGTGGGTGTTGTTGTTTTATGTTTCCTGTACACAATACCTTTTGCTAAACAGTTGAAAACAATTTTGTGCCTCAATTTTAAATGGACTGTATTTTGACTGTACTTAGTTCTTAAATACGGTTTAAATTTTGATACTTTTACGTAAAATAAATAGAAATTGATTGCCTTCGCATACAAAACCAACAAAATAAACTGTGTTAGAACACAGTTCATCTATTTATACTAGAAATCATTGTTACTGGGCAACGTTTAACAATAATAATAGTAAGACCCTGTCCTCCATGCCGCATGCCGCTTCGGTAGCTACTACTTTTATATTTGATAAAACTGTCGCCCTACACTAGGAATTTCTCCGGAATCGTGGGCGCATTTCACAAACTTGAAATATCACATACAGAAACACCTAATCTCGGAACAAACATCTGCGGATCACAAAATTTTGATCCGTCCAAATTTCTAACCCGCAATCTTTAGCGCAAAAGTCCAATTGCCTAGCCACTGCACCAACCAGCCCCCTAACCATGAACTCTTAAAGCAGGGTAGTTTACGGTGTGGAAGCGAGACGCCGCTACGTGCGGTGTAATGTGGCGTCTCGCTTCCACTACGTAAGGCGGCTGGTCGTTAAGTCGTAAGTTTGAGTACTACTTTAATATTTTTTAATATTAAAGTATACTGGTTTTAAAACATTAATTGTTTCATTGTTTTCTTAACAATCAACAGCAGCATAAGATCATATACTAAATAAGTATGCGAAAAAAAAACTCATTATGTCGGGTGCTTTAGAGAGTCTTAACAGAAAACCCGCAGTTTTTTCGTATTTTTACAAAATGTTATTTAGGCCATAACAATTTTCTTTCCAACACTCCTCTAATTGTTATTGTTTAATTATTTTTTCATTAAAATAATGCAAATTGTACGTGGAGAGAACTTTTACAAGAGGATAAGTTTTATCAGTATAATAAAAAAAAAATAGACAGTATTTTTGTCGGTGTGTATTTTTTTGTCTTGATATACTGAAAAAAGTTCAGTTTTATTCGGCCGTTTAAGGCAAAATATTTTGTTTGTTATACAAGAACATGTCCCGCATCTGCTGACTAAAAATAATGTACCGAAAGTTGTATTTTATTAAATTTTTATTACTATCTGGTATAGTAATGTGGGTGTGCAATATATGCCTCTTACCTTTATATAAATAATACATAATTATATACATAGTAATATCTAACAACTGCCTCTTTATTAAGTTTAATTCTATACCTACGTATATGAAATGTCAGATATGCTAAATAGGATAGGTTAAATGAACCTAAACATCTTTCATACATTTATCATATTCAAAAAAAAATGGCGCCCCCACTAGGACTTCCTCCTGTATCGTAGGTGTGTTTAGGGTGGGTATCGTAACACCCAGACTTGGGACTAACAAATGTGGATCACACAAATTTTTGCCCCGTGCGGGAATGGAACCCAACCCTTAGCGCAGCAGTCTAATCGCTTAGCCAATGCGCCAATCAGGTCGTCTATGTTTTATTTCATTACCCCCCCACCCACTTATTTCCTGACTACCAACACTCATTAAATTTATTTCAAGTCGCCAAAAACCGCCATCCAAAAAAGTATCCCTTTCACACTTGAAACAAAACATTTTGACCAAGAAATATTCATCCCATCCTATCTTAGAATGCTTTAATCATTTGTCACTTCACAAAAGAACATTTAAAAATACGTAGAACAACATTCAAAGCCACGAACAAATAGCTCCATCCCTCGACGGAGTTTTAATCAGATTTTTTTTTTCAATGGACGGTCCAAGGCTTTCTCTGTCAACGGATAAATGAATTGAATTTAACTAAGGCGATTAACATCTTATTCTACGTTTGAATCCAATGAATGAACGGATAGTGTGGGCTTTAGATCTGTTTCGTTCTAAATTTAAATTGATTTGACATTGTTTCAGTTTGAATTTAGAACTGGTGTTCTAAACGGTTGGTTATTTTTAGGTTAAGTAAGAATTTTCTCTTCCAAGATAATTTTTATGAGACTTTTATGTGGCACTGCAACATTTGCATTCTCTTTATCGATGACAATGTAAAATAGAGTTTTCAAACAACAAGCATCTATTCCCGGAAGGGGTCGGCAGAGGTGTATAGTACACCCACATTTTGCCAGTTATGTATCTATGTAAACAGGTGCAACCTATTGCGAACCAGTCACAAATCCAGACTTCGTGCTGCTACAGTTATTTACATTAAGTAAAAAGCAAAAGTGCCCACCACTGGACCCCCTGCCAATGAACGTAATAACAAAATCAAGAGAGAGAACTGCAAATAAATTTCGCTGTAACAAATCTGTATCGGCGAAACTTTTAATATCATAGCGCTACAACTTCGTGCAGAGTGCTTCGCCCTCAATGCGGTTTCGAAATGTGCTGATGTGGCGTTCGCGTTACAGGTTTCGTTCGCGTTACGGGTTTGCGTTTTGGAAGTTTTACGGGTTTGAAGAAGGTTTTGGATGTATTTTTGCGTATTTTAAGAGCGGTTTGTTTTCTGGTTCTATTGATTTTTAATAGATAAAATAAATGCTTTTCATTTTCATTTTCATCATCATCATCATCAGCCGGAAGACGTCCACTGCTGGACAAAGGCCTCCCCCTTAGAACGCCATAATGAACGACAACTTGCCGTTTTCATCCACCGGTTGCCCGCAACTCTGACGATATCGTCGGTCCACCTGGTGGGAGGCCTGCCAACGCTGCGTCTTCCGGTTCGTGGTCGCCACTCGAGAACCTTTCTTCCCCAGCGGTTATCAGTTCTTCGAGCGATATGGCCTGCCCATTGCCACTTCAACTTGCATATGCTTTGAGCTATGTCGGTGACCCTAGTTCTTTGGCGAATTTCCGTATTCCGGATCCTGTCGCGCAAAGAAACTCCGAGCATAGCTCTCTCCATAGCTCGTTGAGTGACTCTGAGCCTCTCTAAAAGGCCAACCGTTAGCGACCACGGCAACACACACTGGTTAAAAACCTTCGTCTTCAGACACTGCGGAATTTTAGACGAGAAGATGTCGCGTAGTTTCCCGAACGCTGCCCATCCAAGTTGGATTCTTCGGGCGACCTCTTTGTCGAAGTTGGACCTGCCTATAATGCTTTTATACGTAATGGAATTTAATTTATTGGCGTAAATTATAAAATGTTTCTTTTGGATTTGCGACAAAATTATATCTAAGTATAATTTGGACACATTTAAAAGACGACAATTTTTTCCTGTGTCTTAAAAATATTCCGCATGCGTGAATGTCACAAATACAAACGCCTACACTCAATATCATCATCGATACTCAAGAATCATAATACTTACGGAAATCGAAGCTGCAATAAATGTATCAGAAAGACCGTACGATAATAAGATGTACTTAAATGATGTTAAGACCATTTCATAAATCTCAATCGTACACGTAATTGTCAAATCAAAGCTGGATTTGTTGGTTAAGTAAGAATTTCCCTTACATTAATATAATTAAAATATCATTATCATCAGCCGATAAATGTCCACTGTTGAACAAAGGCCTCCCCCTTTTAGAAAGGGGGGAGGTTGCTAGAATCCCCACGCTTGGCAAGCGGCTTGGGGATCGAAGTGTTGGTGGTCAAGTTACAGAAGACGCTGCTGCCCATCTTCTGGATTTTCCCTCAGTCGCCTTACGACACCCACGGGAGGAAAGGGAGTGGTCAATTCTAGGCCGGATACCACACGGCACATTAAAATATAAACAAACTTTCTAAGTTAAATATCTCCTTTGAACTCCCTACAAATTTATTCTTGTTTATAATTAAAAACATTTCTTTTGATTCAAACTATGTTGCAGCCATTCAGCTCTTAACATTAAAAAGAAGCTAAATATTTCACTAAGCTTAGCCTTGCATCGTTAGCTACTCATTCTACCTTTGTAAGGAATGACTGGGAACAGTCGTTTCATAAAAACATTCAAACGTAACATTATAATTACTACGTTTACTATAATTGAATTAATTATTTACTGCCTATTAGGTCTCTTGTTTGAATCCCGGAACAGATAAAGTGTGACTGGATTTTTCCATTACACCTATAGTTGTTATAGGTCCCATTGTCAAAGGTGGCGAGCCTATTGCCATCAAACGGACACATATCTAAACCCAGCAACACTTTTCCCGACCTAGGATTTGAACCCTCAAGCTCAGCAGTCGCGCTTAGCGACTACTCGACTAAAAAGGCAGTCATCAGTAATATTAAAAAAAAAAACATTCATACTTTAAAATGTCGCAAATCGCTTTTCATCACATTCAAATTTAAATATCAAGTTTTCTATGTATTCCAAAGACAAGATTTACCACTTGTGCTCGTAATATGACACTGAAAAGTCACTCTGGATCCTGCCAGGTGCACGAAAACGTATGTAAAATAGAACGTGAAATTCAAACGACACGTCCGCCATTTTGTTTCCATTTCACGGCGGCGCACCGGTGTCGTCACATATTTTATTCATTCCCACGTCTCGGTGCAATAAAAATCCTTTAATTGATTATCACGGTACGGACAGCGGGTTTTAAAAGTTTACCTTGTCGGAATATTTTAGGTTTTTGTTGGTTTACGATGTAGGTTGTGTTTTGTAGTGAAGTTTACTAGCATAGCCGCGTGATCTTTGATGGTGATGTTGACTCTCTCGATTTAAATATTTTTGAATTCTATCTGATATATCTTCGTGAAATATTTACCGTTGTTTTAATAATCGCATTTGACAAGAAAATGCAAATACAATAATATCTAAAGTTTACTTTAATAGCATAGAGAAAATACCTTGAAATAAAACTATTTTTATTGATTGACGGATTTCATCGCGGTTTTAATTTGGTTTTTTGGTCCCGGCGTTTCGAATCCTTTACAGTATTTATAGTCACGGACAGACTGAGGTGTTAAAATTATTCATTATTATATCCAATAGTGCTGTTTTATAGAAACTTACCTACATTTTGCAACTTATTATATACAATGATATCCTTGTGAATATACTCTTCTTCTTCATATATCGCTCTAGTTAGAGCGTGGTCGCTATTTAGCAGTGGCTCGCTTCACCAGGCGCCTCCATTCCTCCTGCACTGTCTATGGCGGACTTGACTTGATCTGTCCACTTCATGGGAGATCTACCTCTGGTTCTGGTGCCTTCTACTTTGCCCTGGACAACTAGGCGGTCTATTATTTAAAAAAAAAAAACGTCGCTCCACACTAGGAATTTCTCCTGTATCGTGATTGCGGTACATAAACATGAAATATCACATACACAAACACCCAGACTCGAGACAAACATCTGTGGATCGCACAAATTTTTGCCCTGTGCGGGAATCTAACCCGCAACCCCTAGCGCAGCAATCCAATCGCTTAGCCACTGCGCCAATCAGGTCGTTGAAATATTTAATTCATGGTTGCATAAGTAGGTGCCTACATAATATTTTAATGTACCGTCTACAACAGTGCACAGTGGGTCAAACCCTCGGACTTTAATTGCTCGTCTTCTGTTTCCAGTTTCGCCGTCTCACGTGTGTTATTAAATACTTCAGCGTGGCATCTTCTATTTATAACTTAAGGTGGGGATACACTGAATGACGTTCACTCTTTGAGGGCATATTTCGGATTTATAGATGTTACCTACTAGCTTTTGCTAGCGGCTTCGCTCGCGTTAATTTAGATTGTTGGTTTGTATTATAAATATAGCTTTTGCCCGCGATAACCCCTATTACAACCCCATAGAGAATTGAATTAAAAAATATATACCTTTGTCCTTCTTGGGTCTTAAACTTTCTACATATGTACATCAAAATCCTTCCAGCGGTTTAGTCGTGAAGGTGTAACAGACTGACAGACAGCTACTTTCACATTTATAATATTAGTATGGATGTAAATTAGTTTCAAATTAGAAAACCTTGCATTGTCTTCAGTTTAAAGGGATAACGCGTTTTCCTTGAAACAATCTATTTATTAAAAAAAAAAACCCTATTTCCGTTGGTCACAGCATCTCGTGTGAACGGTTGGAACAATTTTACTCATTATTTTATTGTTGTGTTTTTATTGCCTGGAGGTTTTTACGAAAGAAAATTATATTATTAATTTTAAAAACGTAAATTATCATAAATTTACATAGAACATAAAATTTTGCCAGCTACGTTATATATGATAGATTCAATGCAATAGGGGGCAAGCCTAGTGCCACCAACCGGGCACAAATCCACCAAATTCATCGTTATGTAATGCAATGACACTTTGCCCGACCCTGGATTTGAACCCAGGACCTCACGCTCAGCAATTGGTCTAGCGACCACTAGACCTATGAGACAGTGGACCCTTGTCTGTGGACTAACCTTAAAACGGTTTGAGCCGTCAGACGCCGTGTCTGTGGGCATACCGGGAATCGGTTACAAAACACGGTGCACGTATTTCGCTTATATTCGCTTAAATCTTATTAGAAATGATATTCTAACACATTATTTATGTTTATGGATTTATAAACTAGCATAATATGCCTACTTTTTGTTAAAATATACTAAATTACGTTAGTAAACAACTCGTAAACATTGACCTTGAATGACGTCATCGCCGGCGAGCATTGTTACGTAAAATAAATGTTTATTTTGTGTTTATTTTATCATTTTGTGGTTGTAATAACATTTTTAAATAAGTATTGTTCAATATTTTATACTAATAACACAATATTGTTGCGTAGGTAGTTATAAAATTGATAAAATCGGTGTCGGTGTCGGGTTTCAAAGACGTCGTAAATATACCTACATTTTAACAATGTTGCACTTATAAATAAAGGAAAATATTACTTATAACTCGTAACTATGTTATCTCTCGTCTTATTTGAATCATTAAAGTCCTATAAGACTTATTAGAATCGCAGATGTTCCAATTGGAATGAAAATTTGGCGGAAAAATGGCCGCCGCGGGCTAGTGAAATATGACACTCACAGATAACCCCTTAGGCCTACATTTTGAAAGCCCACAGTCAAGAGGTGCAATTGGAATGCTGGGTTTCGGGTTCGATTCCCGTCCGGGACAAAAAAAATGTGATCGCAGATGTTTGTCTCGAATCTGTGTGTTTGTATAAGTAGTATGTCATGTTTGAAAAATAATACCTGTGTCTTCAATTTAATTCAATTTATATAGAAAGATGAGTGTTGATGGAATTTTTAAAATTCCATCAACACTCATCTTTCTTTCGTAATTGCGTCCAGCTCAACGTGTTTCTCCCACTTTCCACTTCCCAGTGTGTGCGCCACCTAACTTCAGATCCAAGCGCGCCTCAGACGGTATTCCTGTAATTGAATGAGCAAGACGCATGGCAATTTTCTGCCCGTACGATTCCAATCGTGCCTACAACCTTATTAGTTGTAAACGGAATACGTCGCGACGTAGTTTCCGTGTGATGTTTGAATTATTTACGAGGATGTTGATTCTGAATGAAGTCCTCAAAACGTTTGATGATCTAATTGGCGCAGTGGCTAAGCGATTAGACTGCTGCGCTATGGGTTGCGGGTTCGATTCCCGCGCGATTTGTCGAAATTTGTGCGATCCACATTTGATTGTCCTGAGTCTGGGTGTTTGTGTATGTGATATTTCATGTTTGTGGAACGCACCCACGATACACGAGAAATTCCTAGTGAGAGGCAAGGTATTTAAAAAAAAGAAAAAAACCATTTAAATAACCTCAGTGCTGTAGTGTGTAATAGGTGGATATATTTCAAGCTTTCAAGTAAAGGTATAAAAGGGGTAATGTCGCTGATACAGATCGGGTCATAGCACTCAAATGTCCATAAAATAGCACTCAAATCTGTTCACTCAACCTATACCGTTTGCTTGTGTTATACGAAAGAAAAAAACGCTGAAATAAACTTTAAAATTAATTTATAACTTAATTATCACAATCATTTTATTTTAAAACATAGATTATGTTATAGGAAAAGCTGTATTGACACAGTGAGAACAAAAACTAATTTAAAAAATCAGTCTACCAATGATTTAATTGGAAACTTTAACTTTCTACTACTTTATGCGTCCAGCCCCCTTGCCGTGTGAAAGCGAGACGCCGCATTACACTGCACGTAGCGGCGTCTCGCTTCCACAACGTTAACTTTCCTGCTTTAAGAGTTCATGGCAAGGGGGCAGTATCCATTGTTAAACTGCCCACTATGAAATCTAACTCATATCTAAGCCGTGACCGTATCCGTACGTCCCATAATTTACCCAAAACTAGCAACAATACAAAGCCCTACTTTCACAGCGGTTAAAATTACGCCATTTTGAGATTCACCCATTATTGAAATTCAGATTCAAACTGATATTATATTCACGGGATAGAGCCCAAAGATTACCGATAGGTCGTTCACTAAACAGTTTGCATAATATTCTAATAGCAAAGTTACATTGGAGTATATTAATGTACACAATTATATTGTGGAGTTATATTTTGTTTTGCTGTGTTGGTTGAAAACTGAACAATATTGTGTGTCTTTTTGGTAAAATGAGCCGAGGATTTGAAACCTCTTAACCGAATTCTTGTCGCGGCAGCCAAGGATACTAGCCTAGATGCAGAAGATGTTATAGTGCACAAGACGGTGCGAGCGCAAACAAAGGTACAATCTCTCTGTGCTCTCATAACCCAATGGGACGACAAGACTGGTAATTTTACGCGTATGTTCCTAGTAACGTAAGAAAAAGGGAAGAATAATCACTATCACTACATAGTATAAAATAAAGTCGCTTTCTCTGTCCCTATATCCCTATGTATGCTTAAATCTTTAAAACTACGCAACGGATTTTGATGCGGTTTCTTTTAATAGATAGTGATTGAAGAGGAAGGTTTATATGTATAATAACATCCATTAAATAGTGGAAAAATACTTATAATATATATTTTATACCCGTGCGAAGCCGGAGCGGGCAGCTAGTAAATTAATGAAATAAAAACCTATACTTTTAATATCTCTCATAGATTGGCTTTTCATTATTTTAAATGACCTAAAAAAACAACCTGACTTTTACTCGACATCTCTGAAAATAATTTACTGCATCATGACAACATGAAAACCAACTTTCCGATCCATCAACTTAAAATACACTCTAAAACAATGGCACTAGAGTGATATTACATTGACATGTTCGTTTCATCTGTATTTCGGAAGCGAGATCACCCACAACCACAGCTGCCAATGTGTCAGAGTTTCATATTCGTAAAACATGCTTTGTTTGGTTTTGCATGTAGACCATAATATACATACATACTTCATGTAGTTCTCTCTGCAGTTTGTATGTTAACATCTGTGGTGACTGATGAGAATGTGTTTTATAAATATTATATTTTAAATGTAGGTAAAATGTATTGTTAAATCATCTACACAGCACTGATAGCCGAGTTGTGTGACCATTGGACTGCCAAGTCAAAGGTCGCTAGTTCAAATGTCTTTTCGAAATCATGTGCGTACGATAAACTAGTTATCAGTTGCTAAAACGGTGAAGAAAAATATCGTGAGGAAACCTGAGAGATTTTTCAACGGTGTGTAAAGCAATGTCAGAGGCCTACAGGCGGTTAAACTCTGACTTGGTCATCAACCATACAATAAGAAGAAGATCATCATCATCACGTCAGCCTATTGCAGTCCACTGCTGGACGTTGGCCTCCCCAAGGGTACGCCACAAGGCCCACTCTCTCGTTTTCGCTACCCAGTCAAGTCACCGGTCCATCGGAAGGCGTCCAACACTGCGTTTGCCAAGCCATGGCCTCCATTCGAGAACCCGATGACTATTTTATAATGATAATTTTCTGCCAGTTTTCAATGTGTTGTAGTAGGTACCTATTTCAGTTTGTTACTCATCACATTGAAGCTACGTAATCGTAGGTAATAGAAATCGATATAAACTAAGCTCACCGTAAGGATTTGTCCTTTAATGATAAATGATAAATGATTTTATTTCTGTAAATAGGTCTTAAAAAAACACTTTTACACGTCATTTTTTTAACCGACTTCAAAAAAAGGAGGAGGTTATCAATTCGACTGTATTTTTTTTTTTTTTTTTATGTTTGTTCCCTCATTACTTGCGACTGGGTGAACCGATTTTCATGATTCTTTTTTTATTTGAAAGCTGGTGCTTCCCGTGTGGTCCCATTGTCACCATTTTAATACCTGATGATGGGATCTTGTAGAAATCGGGGGAACTCTTCAATAAATAACAGCAGATTAACCGCGATTGTTGCTATAGCATATCTAAGCATTGTTTACGCCATCACACAACATAATATCACGCCTGTACTCACTACAAAGGTTATAAAAACAATTTCGAAAAAAAAAATATTTCAAGGTCACTTACAACGTTTTACAAAAAAAACGCAATACTGAAAAATAATTAGATGTTTGTTCTGATGAGATATTCGGTTATATGAACAAAACTCTTCAAATTTCATGCGTCCTAATTACGTAAGCTGATCCGTGATCGCGGTACTGTCCCTGGGTAACCGTGACCCTGGAACGTAAAGGGCTATTGAAGGAACACTGTGGATGAGTATGACAGTAGTATGACTGTCAGTACAAGTCTGACAGTCCCTCCACCCAGGGTGGGAGGACTCATTGGGTGATTTTGCCTCGTAAATAAAAGGTGTATTATGACTTACTTATGTACTACTGACTTACTTATCTATCTTCATTATCGGAAGACAGATTTCGTAGTCTTGTCATTTCCTGCAACGATCTATCGTCGTGTGGTTTATTATATTTCACTAAATACCCATTTCACAAAACAAAATTTAAATCGCTTAAATGGTAATACAAATAGCAAAACCACATTAGCAGAATCTAAAGCTAAAAAATCGAGAAATAAAAAAATTTAAATAAAAAATTATAACCTCCTTCAAAAAACTCAAAAGTGAAAAATAATATTTTATCACTTCACTTTACATAAGCGAAGTAGAAGTCGGCGCCAAATCCCAACATCCATTAAGCGATTCAGAAAAATAGTACTTATGAGAATGCTGCCATACGTGCGTGGTTCATAGTTTAAAAGCTAACACTATAAACTAAGCGAACGCATAGGATTTGGCGCCGACTTCCACTTCGCTTATGTAAAGTGAAGTGATAAAATATTATTTTTCACTTTTGAGTTTTTTGAAGGAGGTTATAATTTTTTATTTAATTTTTTTTATTTAAAACTAGATAGATGGCGTCGGCATTTCCTAACTGACTACCTCTGAGAAGAAACGCCGAAACAAACTCAGGCCAAACAAACTCAACTCTTTCTTAAGCTAATCGTAATTCCGGAAAACAAATATTTTGCTCACAAAGCTGCGGGCGGCTAGTTATTCATACATATTTTTCCTCTCAAATTATGTACATTCCTTACAATGATTTAATAATACCAATGGAACCTTTCAAAGTAATCAAATATTTTGTATTTGCCAAGCATTAAATAATAATATAATGATTGAACTAATTACCTATTAAGTATATAAGTAGTATATAATACCTGATTGGCGCAGTGGCTAAGCGATTAGACTGCTGCGTTAAGTTGCGGGTTCGATTCCCGCACGGGGCATACTTTGCATTTGTGCGATCCACACTTGATTGTTCCGAGACTAGGTGTTTGTTAATGTGATATTTTATGTATGTGAAAACGCACCCACGATACAGGAGAAATACCTAGTGTGGGCCGACGTTTTAAAAAAAAACAGTTGCCAGCCGAAAACTGAATTTGCAGCTTACAAGTAACTTGCTCTGTATAACGTGTGTACCCAGAACTCTTTAGTAAATGGTAGTGTGATGAAGTACCAACATTTTTGTCCTGATTCACATTTAAATAAACTCCTATCTTAACTTCAAATCTCTTAGAGCAGTCAGGAACGCATTTAAAACGTGCGCCTTATCGCGCAGTACACTGAAGATCTCTTCACAATCGAGGATACGGAAGTCGGTAATGGAATACAGAGTTCATGTGTGCTTCGTTTACGGCAGGTAATGGAGTATACTTATTTACATAAACAAACAAAAACTTAAATAGGTATCATCATCATCAGCCGGAAGACGTCCACTGTTGGACAAAGGCCTCCCTTATTTAGTAAGCATACATAAATAAAATTCCTTTTGTCTGAAAAGAGAATCGTAAGAGTCAATAAATCCTGTATGGTTTTATATGATGAGCGGCCAAATCAGACCTATAATCCTTGAAAGCGTACGTAGTATTGTGTTCCCTTTCATCTGGAGGATCACCTATATCTATCCTACACCTACATTTCTGCGCTAATTATAATCATATTATAGGTCTTCTTCTTCTTATCGTATGGTTGAAGAACAACCTAGTGTCAGAGTTTAAGCTGCCTGAAGACCTCTGACATGGCTTTACACACCGTTGAAAAATCTCTCAGGTGTGCCGGTTTCCTCACGATGTTTTCCTTCACCATTTTTAGCAACTGATAACTAATTTATTGTACGCACATGAATTCGAAAAGACATTGGTGCGTGGTTAGAACTTGCGACCTTTGACTTGCCAATATTATAGGTTTAGGTCCCTGTTGGTTGTTAATTGTTGGTTTTGTTATATTTATCAGTTCCACCACCTGGAAGTTCGCTTTATCCTACTTAAAAGGCGTCGGAAAATCCCCTTCCCTTTGATTTTTGGATCAAACAAAGGTGATCTAAATTCTATAAAAGATAATGCCTAAAACACTCCGTCTAAGCCTAATGAGAAGAAGCTACTGTGTTATCCATACAACACTCTTCTCTGACGTAAGATTAGTAGTTCCTATACCAAGTTTATTTACATTCACACCCCTCTGTTTTCATTTCATCTCAGATTAACACACAAACTAAACAGTCGCCACCGCTCCTAGATTTTATCAGATCTGCATATGAATAGTCCCTCACTACGGGTGCTGATATCAGCTATTCCACAATAGACACGCTCTGAATACACAAACGCCCAGATAAATATTTACCTTTGACATTATGTACGTGTGTACGTATGTTGTACGATCTGCCCGCAATGTAGTTTACAAGGAATTTGAACAGCAATAGGCTGGTAACTCAATTATTTTTATGGGGTAAACCAAAATGTATGAAAGGGGATGGATAAGGAATACAAATAGGGAAACTACACCGGGAAAGTCTTAGGGCGAAGATAGCGGTGAGACCAGGGTTAATGGCCATCGTACTTATTTTACTTACGTTAAGCAGCAGAAATGCCCTTAAAGATCCCTAAGGGGTAAAGTTCTTACGGCACGTATTAGCGGTAGGCAGTAAGAACTACTTACGCGGCATGACTGTATAAAACTATTTATAAGTACAATAATTATGATATTATTCCTAAAACTTCATATACTGTCGTCATCATTAAGGCGTATACATCGCATACTCCGAAAGCATTTTGTTACCCCCTACATAGAAGTCGACTAAACTTGTAACATCGACCAAGTTTATACAGACCAATCTTCTAGTACAGAAACATGAACCAAAAGAAAATACTAAATAGCGCAGAAGCAAAAGTTCTGGAGTCTATTATCACATGTGGGTCGTACGCTCCTAGCAAGGCTTATCGTGTAATGTTGAAGTTTTCTATTCATTAGGAACATTTCCTACTGTTGACTCTTCAACTTTGACTGGGTGGCACGAAATGGAAACATTATACAGCCTTCCTATATAAATGTGAAAGCAAGTAGGTTTATTTGTAACGTCATCATGTCTGAATCACTGAATCGATTGTAATGAAAATTGTATTTAGAAATAGCTTTAGCTCTAAAGAAGAAATACGATACTTTACATTCCGGAAAAGAAGACAATTTTCAACGCAGTGGAAGTCATTTGTGGAAGCTAGTATTGAATCATTATAACCTAAATTAATTTCACATTCATGTATTGTTGAACGCAACAATACATGAATGTGAAATTAATTTTATCTTCTTCTAATCATATGCTTGTTGAACACCCTGGTCTCAGAGTTTAAACGACAAGGTAGGCCCCTGACATGGCTTTACACACCGTTGAAAAATCTCTCAGGTGTGCCGGTTTACTCACGATGTTTTCCATCACCGTTTTGTAGCATCCGACAAACAATTTTTAATACGCACATGAATTCGCGAAGACACTGGTTTGGACTTGCGACCTTTGACTTGGCAGTCTAACGGTCATACCATTCGGCTGTCAATTTAATTAAATTCAATTAAGCCTCCAATGCATGTAAGCAATAAAAATTATGCGGCACACGATTGCACAGATCCTTAATACCTTTATTTAAATAAATCTTCGATACATCCTAGAAATGATTAGTTTAATCAAGCAAAAATCTGAACAGATTCGCTACATTTCTAGTGACGAATATTTTCTTGTGAAAAATAATATCTTTTGTACAATAGCCTTGACGATCGAAGAAAAATACATTCGAAGCCGACTTAGTATGTAGGTAGAGGATAAAAATGGAGCGTAACATGATTTTGTCGTTTTTCTTATATCACTTGGTAGGTATTGGTCATTTGTTATATTTACTGGTTTTCAGATGGATTCAAATAGTGTGTATCCATTAAATTTTACTGATCTGAACTTCGAAGATTCAAAGCTGTTTTCATTAAATCAGCTCAATCCTTGGTTCTTTTTAAACTATTTGAATTATCGTTCTACTTTATTTGAACGTAAAATAGAAAATATCTGGACTCTAATTATTACCTTGACCCTTGGTAATAAGCATTCTTGCTTTTTCTAGCTAGATTTCTCATATGGTAATATAAATAAACATTATTCCTCTTCACGTCACTTTGTCCACGTCTTCAAAAACAACTTCCTTACTTTTTTTTTTTCGTATATGTCTCTCGCAGTTAGCTCTGAGGGAGCTGTTACTGCTTAACCGGACGATTGGCGAGACCTAATACAAGGCCTCCAGCCAGGCTTATAAACTAAAAACTACAAAACTAAGCGACAGCGCCTGAGGGCACCCCCGCGAGGGGTTCGGACCTCGGCTCAGGATGTCGCTGGGGGAGGGAGCTGCTACTACTACTACTGGGGAGTAACTGCTGGATCGGATTTTTGAGGTTTTAGGGGACATGGACGAGTTTTATCGCACGGCACGAGCCGGCGGCGCGGGAGGAACTCTAGAGGGGCGTCGCGACGGACCTCGCCGGCGAGGTCGGTACGATGGTCGGGTGCTTCCTTACTTGTGTACATGTTTCTTTTTATACTTATGTCCTAGAATATTAAAAGTTTGTAAAAGTACCTTGCTTTACGTCTTCCTTAGAATCTTGGCCCAGAAATCAAAGTTACCTTGCTTTGTAAAATGTATCAGTTGCAATTTTAAGAATATAGACCTTTATTCCTTACCTAATGTCCTTCAGATGGTGCGAGACGGGGCGTCTGTAAGGACAGGTCGACTCAAACTCGTCGTGGTTCTTTCCTAAAAAGACCTCTTCTCAGACCACCTACACTGTTCTCACATAAATTATTTAAGTTATCTGGACTTTAAAAGCGACCTTGACCCCTGAGTTTGTTTCGGTATTTTTTCTCAGAGGTAGTCAGTTAGGAAACGCCGAAGCCATGTATCTAGTTTTAAAAAAATGACGAGTGAAAGTGTTTTTTAAAACCTATTTGCTGAAATAAAATCATTTATCATTTTCTAAACCAACTCAAGACAACAAAATGTCAACCTAGTATCAAATACACACATTTTTTACATGGCGACCTTTAGAAACACTAGTACAGTCAATAAAACAAGTGGTAGGAGGAAGGTTCGCTTAAAGAATTCGTTGCATTATTCAACAAAGTCTGCTCTTCACTTTAGTAAATGAAATAAATTACCATTGATACGTATTTCGCACGTGTACGGCACGATACAGTTTACATTGTCAATTTTGTATGTAAATCGAGTGATTTTGATGCTGAATGTTTGTGGGTAATAACGATCTTTGTAGCAGTTTTACTTAACATTTTTACATCAATTACGAATAGTTTTACATCAGCCGTGCTATTCTAGACACAATCATTATTACGAACTCACTTCTAAATGTGCGGTGAGATTCGACACTAGCGCAAAGATTATAGTGAGGTGACGTGCGTGATCACTTTCGACATTGCTGTACTGCTATGTCGTATGATAATAATTAATTATCTAATATATATAATAATAATTATTATAAGATAATTTTCTTCTGCCGGAAAACACACACACGCTATTCTGGTTACGTGAAGAGTTGACCAACCGTTTTGAAATCTATATGAGTAATATCTTCATTAATTTTTGTTGCTTTCATAACTCAGTATCATAAGACAAACAGTAGTACACACAAACAGCTGCCTAAACTACTCTGCCAATAAGGGGTGCTTCATTACGGCGTGAGGCAGCTAAAATTCCGCTTTACACCGTTTCCAGCCCTTAGCAGTCCCATCGAGTGAGCGTTTACACCACTCTAATTGCTTGCGAAATCCCTCTGAAATACTGTAGCAAAACGTAGCTGAGAATTTTGAGAATATTACATTTTAAATACAAATTACATACTCGCTGTGTAGGAATAAAGCTTCTGCAATCTGGGTTTAAGTATCAAAAATGTTTTTTGTCGTTTCGTGTGTCAGTTTCATTTTAAATGTAGTTGCTATAAATATGATATCACTCAGGCACGTATATTCAAATCAGATTTATTTATCGCTTTAGAGTGTTTCTGCTAAATATTTTAATAAAATAACGTGTTTTTTTAATAGAGCTTTGCTTTGAATTTTTATACCTACTGTGATGCTGTGACCATAATTTTGAAGAATATTTATTAGGCTATTCTATTTATTATTATTTATATATATAACGCCATTACTTTTAATCCAAGTTTCCAATACCTACCTTAAGTATAACTTCTTAGACTTACTAATAAACCTTAAAAGGGTAAAATATAATATTGTTTTTTTTACTGCCTCGTTGGTCTAGTGGTCGCTAAGCGCGACTGCTCAGCAAGAGGTCCTGGGTTCAAATCCCGGGTCGGGCAAAGTGATACTGAGTTTTCCATTAGGTAATTCTCAGTAGCAGCACGGAGTCTGGATTTGTGCCCGGTTGATGGCAATAGGCTCGCCCCCTATTACATTGGGACTTACAACATAACTGGCGAAATGTGGGTGTACTATATGTTCACCTCTGCCTACCCCTTCGAGGAATACAGGCGTGATGTTATGTTATGTATGTTATGTTGTTTTTTTACTTTCGTACTAAGTGAAGTGGTTGCAGCAATAATATAAGGATCGATCGTTAAGGCAGTCTATAAGGCCTGTCTATGAAAGTTATGAGATCATGCCGATTGCTGAACAAGCATTGCGTTCTTCTTATCGTATGGTTGATGAACAACCTGGTGTCAGAGTTTAAAACGCCTGTAGGCCTCTGAGTTGGCTTTACACACCGTTGAAAAATCCCTCACGATATTTTCCTTCACCATTATAAGCAACTAATAACTAATTTATAGTACGCACATGAATTCGAAAAGACATTAGTGCGTGCTGGGGTTTGAACTTTGATTTGGCAGTCACACAGTCATACCACTCAGCTATCAGTGCAGCTTCTAGTGTCAGTTTGATTATAGCTCAGTAAAGCCTTCGCGTTTTGTTTTTGTAAAATCACAGATGACCAGAACAAAAGACGAAAACGCAGCAGACAAGGTAGAAAAACTAATAGAGAAGAACGCTCCCGCTGAACGCCTCTTTAGGGAATACGAACGGGATTGTATGAATGAATGAATTACTATATAGTAGTAAGACCCTACTTCTTACAAGATACTTGCCACAACACGACGCGTATCGTCGGGCAAAAAGGTAAGCCAGCACCCTTACCATGAACTCTTAAAACAGGACAGTTTACCATGTGGAAGCGAGACGCTGCATTACACAGCACGTAGCGGCGTCTCGCTTCCACATGGTAAACTGCCCTGCTTTAAGTGTTCGTGGTAAGGGAGCAGATCATTGATATTCAGTGGGCAAGTCATTCCAATCTTCCGACAGTAATTTGGTGTTTCGTGACCCGTTTACAGTGACCAAGGTCGAGATTCAGGCTTATTGGTGTAATGTATAAACATTGAATTTGTTTGTTGGGTTGTATTGATTAGTAGTTTTTTTTTTTATGTCGCTCCACACTAGGAATTTCTCCTGTATCGTGGGTGCGTTTCACAAACATGTAATATCACATACACAAACGCCCAGACTCGGGACAAATATCTGTGGATCGCACAAATTTTTGTCCCGTGCGGGAATCGAACCCGCAACCCTTAGCGCAGCAGTCCAATCGCTTAGCCACTGCGCCAATCGGGTCGTCAAAAGTAATATTGTTTATTGCTTTATTTTTGTTACTTGTAGTATTTTCATTTTTCTTTTTTATTAATATGAAATGAGCGTATACATATATCGCATGAAAATGGATATCGCAGCATATGAACTCCTTCAGTAAACATAAACGGTAACTGACGTAAACAATGTTGTTAAAGATAAAAAATAATTTATTCAATTAGACTAAGGGCCTGTTTCACCATCTACAAGTACATTTTTAAATAGTTACTTCTTGATTAACGCTAATCGGCAAGTAAAAGTTACGAGTATCTTCTATCGTATCTTAGTTACAGGCCAGTTTATCCCCTGATTAATGCTACTCAGATATTATGAAATTCGTATGAGTAGTTACGGTTAGTCTACTTGCGACTTTACTTGTCGATGGTGAAACATACCCTTAATTGCACTAACTGTATTGGCCGCGGGGTGCCAGGCCAAAATAGCACCTTCTCATCTTGTCTCGTTGAGTGTCGTTGGAGGCGACTAAGGGAAAATCCAGACGATAGGCAGCAGCGCCTTCTGTAACTTCACCACCGATACTGCGATCCAAGCCGCTTGCCAACCGTGAGGATTATGGCACCCCTTTCTCATTCACCCCTTCCTTTAAAGGGGAGGCCTTTATTTAGCTGTGGACGTCTTCCGGCTGATGATGATGAAATACATTACAAAAACATTATATTTAAAACTACACTAAAAATCTCTTTAAAATAGACTGCTGCAATACATCATCACACTTCAACCATCATCCCACAAAACACCAACAAATAAATCCTCCGAGAATGACCAATCTACGAGCATTTGAAACTTGAAAGCGTCCTTTAGCTATCGGTTCTAAAAGTTACGCGGTCTAACCACTCCGACTTGCTCCCAAAGTTAGCCAACTCCAGTCGTTCAGTCTTCCGATTTACATTCCAGTTTCTATAGGCACCTACCTAACATCAATAGGTATGCTATCGGCTGTAGGCAATAACTCTGGCACCACATAGGTATCTGCCGACGCCTCCTGGTCACCGTATTTCAAACTCCTAGATAAACTTCGATTAAACTAGCGACGTTCGCTTGGGTGACGTTTAGGCGGTACGATACGATTTATTTTTGAGTCGTAACGATTTTAATTATGTGGTACTTAATAATGACTCCTTTGTTCTGTTGCCGTGTGGTATCCGGCCTAGAATTGACCTCTCCTTTCCTCCCGTGGGTGTCGTAAGAGGCGACTGACAGAAAATCCAGAAGATGGGCAGCAGCGTCTTCTGTAACTTAACCACCAACACTGCGATCCCCCCCCCTTCTGAAAGGGGGAGGCCTTCGTTCAACAGTGGACGTCTTCCGGCTGATGATGAATGACTCCATATCTACCATGATTTTGAAATGTCTTCTTCTTTTCAATGTTAACCTACTGATGATAGTAAGAGATTAATCGGTACAGAACAATCTACACGTTATACAATGCTTCTTAGTTAGCCTATTTAAATGAAATATAATAAACACTAATGTTTATTGTTAAAAAATAATATTTAACTGTTGCTATATAATGTAATCATCATCACCAGCCAGAAGATGTCCACTGCTGGGCAAAGGCCTCCCCCTTAGTACGCCACAATGAACGACAACTTGCCATTTTTGCATCGACCGGTTGCCCGCAACTCTGCCGATCGTCGGTCCACCTGGTGGGAGGCCTGCCAAGGCTGCGTCATGTATGTAATACACAAGTGTAAGAACACAGTCATATAATTAAAATACGAATAGCTTATTTTGCTTTAATGAACTCTATATTTAGGTACAATAAAAATATTTTTATAGGTAGGTTCCCCTAGACTGTTTTGAATGTTTCTTACTATAACATTTAATCGTTAAACAAAAATATATGCATGATTATAATGAGTTATTATAACTAATCGTGAGTAATAAAACCCCATCTGATCGTTCCTTCAAGCAGAACACAGTTGATTAGAGAATCTCGTTCGATTGGAACTATAGCCTGCTGTTAGTCTTACTAACAATTAGGTCATAGATCTAAATAAATAAATCTAATATACTGTTTAAATACCCTCTTACTATGCTTACTGTGCCGTGTGGTATCCGGCCTAGAATTGACCACCCCCTTTCCTCCCGTGGGTGTCGTAAGAGGCGACTAAGGGAACATCCAGAAGATGGGCAGCAGCGTCTGCCGTAACTTGACCACCATCACTGCGATCCCCAAGCCGCATGCCAAGCGTGGGGATTATGGACCCCCCCTCCTAAAAGGGGGAGGCCTTTGTTCAACAGTGGACGTCTTCCGGCTGATGATGATACCCTCTTACTTATATGCGATGCTAAAATGTGTTTTAAGTTGACCACTTTTTAAGTCTATTGACATATCTATGTTTTGCCATGAAAACGACAGAGACAGGTATAATTTAATCAATAGTTAAACACTGATCATGTTTATAAGTAAGGGGGTTAGTGTATATAAGTCTCTTTGTACCTGTAGTTCTTACTCCATAGTGCTTATAATATCAGTAAGTTAACTTTATGGACAAATATTTCGCTCTTCATATGACCCATGACGATGGCGAGCCTATTCCCATTAATCGGGCCTTTACTGGGATTTTTTTTTAAATTTCCTGATTATGACTCGCGTTTTCTGTATGTAAATCTTACCAGGTTGCCAGTTTAGACGGTAGACACAATAGTTAGACAATTGCCATGTATCATAATGTTATCACCGGCACACCTGAGATATTTTTCAACGGTGTGTAAAGCCATGTCAGAGGCCTACAGGCGGTTTAAACTCTGACACCAGGTTGTTCATCAACCATACGATAAGAAGAAGATAATTATGTTATACATCTTACAGTGAAATGGTTAATCTTCCACCTTCAAAACCTTGTAATCATTTATAAAAGGATGTAAGAGAGCGTTTTCTTTATCTTGTCTTGATACATACCAATATTTCAGTAACAGATTTAAAGTAAACAATAAAACGATGTCTAACATCGTCAAATGTAAAATGGATTTAATCAATCGTAGAGGCGGCACTAGACGGTTGATTAGAGAGTCTACTCGTTCGAAACTGTCCTACATCGGCCGATAATGAGTCGCCGGTCGGACAGCCGCTACGGAGGCCAACGTTTGAATACCAGGATTCTGTGTGGGTCAAAGAGGTGGGTACGATTTGGTAACTACAAATTTGTTGCAGTAAAAGTAGGAAGGAAAAATTTGAAGTTCAAGTATTTGCTTGTATCCCAAAGGAAGTAAGGTTATTCTTTGTATGAGCCAGAGTCATTGGGTTAGTTTATTTTGCTCTTTATTCATTAACGAAGGTTTGATCTCATTAAGATTGGGTTAGTTGTAACGAGAAGAACTCGGTGATACTCTGGCTACATTGGAGTTGTTCAGAAGAACAGTCTTTTTAAAAGTAAGAAAAAGACAAGGCATGTTTGAATAAGTGATAACAATGAATGATAAAGGTTCTCGCACAGTATTTCGTGTTGTTGGTAATACCAACGATAAAAATTGCTATGACATAAGTAGAGAGAGATAATCATATTTTGTATGGTCAATTTTTTTGTTTTAAAAAGAACCTCGCCCCTCTTTTGCGTATTGTAATTGCGTTTCACAAACATGAAATTCCTAAGCGGAAATCAAACTCGCAATCTCAAGCGTAGCAGTCCAATCGCTTAGCCTCTGCGCCAATCAGGATGCCAATACAGGAAAAACAAGCAAGCTATGTATTCTAGTCGTATATACGGGTATCTGTAAACACAAAACCTAGTTTATGTAACATAGAGTAAATACTACTTACACAACAACTACTACATATAACAGTTACAACTTACACAGAACTCCTAATAACAAACAAGATCCCAATAAAACGTTCATTCCTCGATAAAAACTTGCAGCATCAAAGAAGAGTATCAAAAACTAAAACAATATAGAGATCGCGTAATCCCGGGCGATTTAACTTAAGGCTTGGGCGATTGCCCCGCGATTTATTACGCCGTATTACGCGTCTGCGTAAGTTTATTAAGTGTAGTAAATAAATGGTAAGTTGTTGAGTTTGTCTTTTCGTTGAACTGCTTGTTTGACTTGAGTTTTAGAGGACTTATGTTGTAGAGTAAGTTGAGTTGAGGAGTTACTTACATTGTTAGATTTATAAGTACTTTTCCAACTATGATTTTGTCTGAGGAAAAAGGAAAAAAAGTAGCCTTACTTAAAAGTTGAAACTCTCCGTATAATTCTGAGTTTAATACAGTCTATATCTTGATGATAAGATAACTTGACTATAATGCTTAGTCCTGAACGTTTTCTGGGAATTATCACACAAAAAAATCTACCGACTGATTGATAAGTCTAAAAAATTTGAAATTTCCGACGGTTAAAATCTGAAAAGAAAAAAACTAGCCCAGTAACTGTTTTCTAGATTCATGTCAAGTAATAACATGGTGACTTTAACAGTAGGGGCCAATATTGCGATGATTTTGGCGGTCGGGTTTTTGAATGAGAAATCTAACTTATATATCTGTTAATAACATTGATATCTGTTGTAATAAATATGATATAGGTATTTTGTTTTTGTATTGTATTTCATGCCGAAAAAAGTAGGCGAAATATGTTAAACTACTGTTTTATTATCTAAATCTGTAAACACCATTATTTCGAGCAAATAAACTATTCTTCTTATCGTATGGTTAAATAACAACCAGGTGTCAGAGTTTAAACCGCCTGTAGGCCTCTGACATGGCTTTACAAACCGTTGAAAAATCTCTCAGGCGTGCCGGGTTCCACACGATGTTTCCCTTCACCGTTTTTAACAATTAATAACTAATTTATAGTACCTACGTACATGAATTCGAAAAGATTGCGACTTTTGACTTGGTAGGCCACCGGTCATACCACTCGGCTATCAGTGCTCCTCCAAGAAGAAGAAGGGCTATTCTTATTCTTACGAGTTAGTCCCAATATAACTGAGAAAAGACAAGGCTGGTGACACAACCAACAGCACTTGACCTAAGCTAATTGTAGGGAGTGAATTAACTATAACTAACTAACTCAATTACACACGCTAACTACTGTGAACTACAGTTAAAGTTCTAAACCAGCTTCAAGTAGTGTAAAGTTTTCACCTTCTGATCTCAAACGCTTACAAGCTTTAAGTTAGTGTTTTAGTTGAATCAATTGACTAGTTTATAATGGCGAATATCAGCGCAGTGGGATGGTCCTTGGCTTTCTGTGTTAAGGGTACCGATTTTTAGAAAATTAAAACCACACGACCCCAAATCGATGACGATTTTAGTATTCCATGAGTGTCTTATTATATTTAATATGCTCTTAATTCATGTTACGTTGTATTTTACTGTCAGGATGATTTTATTTCTGCTTATAGGTTTAACAAAACACTTTTCATCGTCATGTTTTAAAAGAAGATGGGTTCGACATTTCCTAATTACCGTCTGAGAAAAAAATATACAATCTCTAGGTCTCTTTTAAGGTTATTTTATAAGTTACACAATTAAAATACAGCTGTTTTTCGATCTTATAAAAATACAGTCTTAATATTTCTGCCCCCTTACGGGTATGCCCCTATGGATACTTTACAAATCTACTAATTTAGAAAGACTCCATCAATATTTAAAAAAAAAATTCTCATTAAAGCTAATCCAAATTCCCTTTTGCTTACTTTTTTTTGCCCGCTTGCTATGGAGGGAAGTGTGAACTAAATTTATCTTCCTACTCATTCTACGTATTCTTTTATGATTATTTCGTTGCGGGTTCCAAGACAGTCGAGTCATTTTTCTGGGACGCCTCGAGCTTCATTGCCTCGATGGTTCTCAATGGTTATTATTGTAGATCCTGGCTTCCAGGAGTGGCAATGATGACACAAGTGGTGGGCTTGTCCCTATTGCTTACCTGCTTCCATACCCATTCACATCTGCTAGTCTGCACGTATAATCAGCCCCCTTACCATAACTGTTAAAGCAGGACAGTTTAAGATGTGGAAGCGAGACGCCGCTACGTGGAGTGTAATGAGGCGTCTCGCTTCCACAACGTAAACTGTCCTGCTTTAAGAGTTCATGGTAAGGGGGCAGGTTGTAGAATAAAAGAATAGTCCTACAAAGATAAACTCCCGCTCCAGTTATCTACTTTCAAAACTTCCTTTACATTCAAAGGTTCTATTCCGCTAGTAATATCGGTGACATAAGAATATATGGTTATTAGGGTCGTTACCCTCGCACAAAAGGGGTGGTGCCATTACTTTGGATAGGGTTGCATCGATAGAATTCGGACATATTAGGCTGTGCGATAACCGTAGATAAGGTGAGATTAGATCATGACTTTATTTTTCGGAGAAAACAAATGTGATATTTTTGCTTTTGGTATTTTCGTAATTAACAATATAAGTAATATGACAGACCTGATTGGCGCAATGGCTAAGCTATTGATCTGCTGTGCTAACGGGTTGCGGGTTTGATTCTTGCACGAGACATACATTTGTGTTATCCGCAGTGATATTTGTCCTAATGATGTTTGTTACATCAGTAGTCTAGTCCAGGGGTTGCCTATTTAACTTTAGCATGAGTTTATACACGGCACTCAATATTATAATTATAAATGACTATGTAATAGGTAACGAGCCTAATACTACAGGCTATACCAGATTAAAAGTGCCGTGTGGTATCCGACCTAGAATGGACCACCCCCTTTCCTCCTGTGGGTGTTGTAAGAGGCGACAAAGGGACAAAACCAGAAGATGGGCAGCAGTGTCTTCTGTAACTTGACCACAAATACTGCTATCCCCAAGCCGCTTGCCAAGCGTGGTGATTATGGCACCCCCCCCGCCCTTTTCTAAGGAGGAGGCCTTTGTCCAACAGTGGACATCCCCCGGCAGATGATGATGATACCGGATCGCTTCTTATGACTGTCTACCAGGTAAAGATACACACACAGATCTACACCTACAGATCTAAGAACATATAGGTATAGCAGGATTGTCCGTTTTAATTCCATTATATTGCTCTAGGCGCTAGTAACGAAACATTTCGCAAAGCCACACAAATGGAGCTGCGTGCTTACGCTACAAAATTATTGCTTGCTTCTGTGCAGTGGCCATTTTAATGCATGCGATGGGACCTTAGCTGTATAGAAGGTAGGATATTGTGTGCTTTGTGTGTATTTTGACTTTATGGACGGTCAGTTTGTAAAGGAAAATGTGGCACGTTCGAAAGATGTTACTTCAATATCCCTACAACATATTTTTAAAGAGTAACTATGGAGTTTCTTGCCGGTTCTTCTCCATAGAAACGACTTTTTGGAACCGAGCAACTAGTTATGACGTTTTGTAAGTGCTCTTTTGTAGCGTATAAGAAATAAAAACATAATGATTATGACTTATCTATAAAACATGGTCTGGTGTGCATTAGATGCCTCAACTCAGTTGATTAATCTATCGATTGGCTAGCCTTATTACCGTTGCATAGCCTATTCTTATGTTGAGGGGCTCGTAGCAACGTGGCTACCGCGCAGATCAGTCGTTTGACGAGGTTAAGCCGTGCTCGCCACGGTCAGTCTTGTGATGGGTGACCGTTCCCACAAGTCGAGACCCCTCCGTGCTTCAGAAGGCGCGTTAAGTCCTGCGCCTGATCACTCGGTCGTGTCGGTCTGCCGTCCCATCGGACTATGAGAGTGAGGGAATAGGGAGTGTACCTGTGTTTGCGCGCATACTTGTGCACTATAATATCTCCTGCGTAGTTGGCTATTCTCAGATGAGATCGCCCGCCGAGACCGCAATTCGGTCAGGAGAACATTATTATGTTGTATTAGTCATATTTTGGTAAATAAAAGCAATTCTCCATAAACACAATTCTATTATCAAGGCGAAAGTTTGTGAGTGTTTTTGTATGTTTGTTACTTTTTCACGCTCAAACAGCTGAACCAATTTTGATAAAATTCGGTATAGGGGTAGCTGACATCCTGGATAAACACATAGGCTTTTTATCCCGAAAAAATATGAGTAAAACCACGGGGCGTAGCTAGTTATAATTATTGTATACCTTCTAACTATAGAACACGTGTCGGACATTTTTACGTTCAAGATTAGTTTGTGTCTATCTACCCAAACAAACGTCACTTTAAAGATCTATCATTAAAATTCTAGGACATAAGTCTCCCATCTACTGTAGCGTTAGGCTAGCAATAAAGATACCCTCACAAAAGACTAGCCGTCCTAATGATGTGTACCGTCACATGGTTCCAAACGGCCAACCATTACGAAGGTCCCTCAAGGTCCCAGCAGATTGGTCCCAATCTCCAACGTCGTAAGTAACAAACGTTATAGACCCTTGAGAAACTCAACGATCCTTAGAATCTTTAAGTTTATGTAGACCTGTAAAACGGAGCTGTTTTTTAAATCGTTCTTTTTGGCATTTGTTTTTCCTTTTTTTTCTTTAGTTTTTAATGCTTACTTTTTTTATTGCTGTGACACTGCAAATTAAGGTTTGTTATTAAACAATATTATGGGCATTTGTCGACGAACTCTTATCACGTGTCGGCATATGCAAACAATTAAGTATTTGTAAGGGTAGGTACTACATATTCAATCAAAAGGATAATTTACGGCAATAATTATCCTTGTTATCCGGAAATAAGTAATGTCTTGAATAAACTGATTACGCTAATAAATAGTCTGACTGGTTTATTATTATTATTATTAGCCTGAAGTGTCCCACTGCTGGGCAAAGGCCTCCTCACTCTCTTTCCACGTCTCCCTGTTACCTGCTACCAACGACCAGTCTTGCATATACGAGTCGAGTTCGTCCCGCTATCTTCGTCTGGGTCTTCCTCGCCGTCGTCTGTCTGACTAGTAAACACTTTCAATTGTGTGCTTAAGTAAGTTATATTTAAAAGTTGTCTAATATGTAGACGCAACTCATTACTGCTAAGTACAGAATATTTCTACGGAATTAAAAATCAACTTTGTTTTAAAACCTGATTGGCGCAGTGGCTAAGCAATTGGACTGCTGCGCTTGGGGTTGCGGGTTCGATTCCCGCACGGGACAAAAATTTGTGCGATCCGCAGATGTTTGTCCCGAGTCTGGGTGTTTGTGTATGTGAAATTTCATGTTTGTGAAACGCACCCACGATACAGGAGAAAATCCTAGTGTGGGGCGACGTTTTTTTTAAAAAAAAAACCACCATTTTAATTTAGAGGAAAACTTCAGCCATAAAATGCAACATTTCCCTTCACTTACAAACGGCTGTACTTACCAAAATTGCTTTACAACCGTCATTATATTATTGCAGTATAGCAACAGCACTTAAAACAACTTAATCTCACATTCGTTTACCCACCAATCTTCATAATGACTCACGCAAAGGTGTCCGAAGGGTTTCGCATAATCAGCCCCTTAATTATAAAGACTGACGGGTCCCTATTCTGCAAGCCATTAAATCAGAATCAGGATAACTCGATATAAGGTCGGCCCCAAGTTGGGGGGCTATTCTACTGATGACTTCCCATTTAGACGACGTCGGGTTGATGAAAAAACCGCCTTCTTGTTTTTGGCGCGGCGAAAGTACGGTTATTTGAAATGAGTTTCTTCGCTTGAATTTTTTTCGGATTTTTCAAAATCTTCATTCTTTTGGGGTTTAAGTAATGTTAACGGTTAGATACCTATATTTAATTGCCTAGTGTCTTCCTCCTCGAGAAATGCGTTCTGTGTGTTAAAATACACCACCATACCTACCTACATAATTTATTAGAGATGAACATGAATCCAATTATATCACTAGACATCAATTACCGACGCATAATTTGGTATTCCTTCATACCTTCTAAACTTGTCACCTTTATACCTTAGTAAATGACCGATTACCATATTATCATGACAACTGTGTACACAATGGCCCATGCTTGGCTGATGATGTTGAACCAATGTACAATGAACTCAGTTCAACTATTATATTATAATTAGATCAATTAACTGAGTTTGAGTGACGTGACATGGTGTTTGAGTTGAACTAACAATGTATTTGTTGTATGCAATGTTTAGAATCAGGAGCCTTTTAAATATTCTAGAAATTCAAATTGATAAAGGAAATTTTAAACATGATGGCCACGAGCGGGATTCCAACCCGCGACCTTCACCTATCCGTGGCGCAGCTCTTACCAACTAAGCTACCGTGTCCATCATGACAATAACATCAAAAGAAAGAGAAGAGAAATGTTTTACGGTTAGATTTAGCAGGAATCTTTAAGACAGGCATAAGAAATATGTTACGAACACAATTTAAAATATTATTTTCACTGTATTTCGTGGGTTTATTGTAAGCACTAGATACAACTTTCTTTATTTTAATCAATAGTGTCTGGACTAGACTGTGTCGGGTAAAGTGTTACAGGGTTTTTGTGCCCGTTGATGGAATAGGCTCGCCCTCTATTACATTGGGACTTATAACATAACTGGCGAAATGTGGGTTAAGTAAATGTGCACCTCTGCCTACACCTTCGGGGAATACAGGCGTGATATTATGTTTTGTTCTTGGGCATGCGCTCACCAATTGTATGTAGTTTTTAAGTCTTGCTTTTCTTAAGTGAATTGTCAAAATACACTCCAAGAAAACCTTTGAGAAACTCAATTACTTAAAAAACAAAATGTTTCACATAAAATAAATCCTGAAACTTATTACATTTTCCAAAAAACACAAATTCAAAATTAACACGCAGCATTCATAATTTCTTAATGTCGTGAGTTCGTGACGTCACACCGGTGTTTGCCAGTAATTTATGTGGCACCTGTTGGCATACTCCAGGTATATGCCAGTTAGGATATTTACGAACAGTTTAATGTTAACGCTTTGGTATTGCGTAATGGTGCTAAATAAAAATTATGTTCGCAGTACAAATATCAGTCGGCCGTAATACATTTGTCTTCATGAAGCTTCGTGCTTTGCTTTTTGGATTGGCTTGAAATTATCTTTTACGCATGTTTCTTTTACACTGTTTTCTGGACTTCAAAAGAGGCGAAAGAGAAGACTTTATAAAAAAATGACGTGAAAGAAATTAGCAAGTAAAATTTTTAACTGAAATTAATAATTAATTTATCCCTCATATTAGGGAGCAAGCTTTTTGCGTAATTATAACATTTCTGACATAATGTTTTCAAAAGTAAAATAGTAATAACTATTCAATTTATAATAATTACCAAGAAGAACTATTCTAATTCGTTAATTTTTAGAAATATAGATTTTCGTATACATACATCAACCCATCCTATGATTGTTTTATTTACATTGCACCTAATGAGCTAATTAGAGAAGTAACAAAGAGCTTGGTTCTCGTATAGGTATATCCCGCTCCAACAAACATTGATTTAACCTACATACAGTTATACTTAGTTGCACCATATTAATGGTTAAAGTTATGGTTTATGTCAAATTTGACGATAACAGTAACGCTGACTTTAAAATTGACTGTGGATTGGGTTGCACCATCTTTTCCTTGGTATAGTTAAAGTTATCAGGGTTGCTAGTGAAATTAGATATTTACCCCAAATCAGTGGCGAAAAACATTTTTAAATATGGCAATACTAGTAGTATTCATTCTCGAAGCATGGACATGATAATATGTTGGAGACATTAAACGCTATTTTGGTTTGGAGATTATAATATAATTGAAGCATCTGACAGCTAGTTTACTTTAACAATAGCAAAGTGTGGGCGGTAACGGTTACTGTTAAAGTTATGACGTCATCTAACAAATAGTCAAATGCTGCAACTCATTTTTGCCTAACCGCTGCTTTAACATGTTTGTTAATGTAAGTAAGTTAAAGTAAATTGTTGCAACCCAGCCTTAGTGTATTTGTCTGTTTCTCAACAAACGAATACAGGAGTCATTTTAGTGCATTTCAGGTATAAATAAACAGGAGCAAAACAGAACAATCACATCTATTCCGCCCCGTTGAAATGGCATGGTGCGTAAGCAAATTCTATTATATATGTACATTACCTAACCGCCAAAAACCTAGGTACATAAACAGAGTAAAAATAGAACGCTTTGTCTATAAATCGAGTATTTCTTTTTCAACGAAAAATCTGGTTAAAAAATCTCTTTATCGCCTACGTTCCTCACTTCTATTTTTTCACGAACTTTTCACGAAAATGTTCTATATTTTTCAGTGCAAAAGAATGCCTTTAAGTTACATAAGGCGATGTATAAAGGGAGCGCTGAAACTTTTTCTTCACGACACATTTAGCAAAGAAAAATGCCTAATTTCGACGAAGGTCGTAATTGAACTCGTCTGTAGACATAGGTAAGGTAATGTACGTTCTGGCACGTTCGGCTTAGGCGCGGAGTTCGGGGCCGTGGATATTCCATAATGTAAAGTGATAATATTATTGTTTTGTTTTTTTTTTAGTAAAACCTCGTCCCTCGTTACGAACATCTTCTGTATCGCGTGTGCGTTTCACAAACATGAAATATCGCAGACACAAACACCCAGGCAAACATCTGCGTTTCACACAATTCTTTGGGCCGTGCAAGAATCGAAGCCGTCAACCCTAGCAATCCAACCGCTTTGTCACTTCACCAATCAGGTCGACACAAAATTAATACCAACTTAAGAAAAAAAGGAAAAACTATACTCTTAATAGGAACCCCAATAAGATTAATTAAAAAAATATCTCTCGCATCACCCGTACACAATAGGGTTGGTGACCTTAGAGTTAGACCATTCTTTCTAAGTTAAGTTTTGAAGAATGTATTAATAGGCAAAGACAAATGAATGCTTGACAGATTCAGAACCATGCCGTCTACTGTACTACCAAAATTGCTAAACTTTTATTCTTTATTTAGCTAATTGCTGCTACAAGTACTAGAATAATTTATCTTATAAAAGTAAACGATCAAATTCGGACCTAAACCTCTCACATAAATTACTTGAAGTGTAGTTACGAATATTTATCGCACACGTAGTTAAAGGGTAGCTTGTTAACCAGACATCACACTACAACAAGCACCGAAAAAAGGTTTTACAAGTAATTCTAAGGGTACATAAATTAGTAGACATTTTGGTACTTTTTTGGATGCGAGCTCCTGGACTAATGTGACCTTGGTACTTGTACGCACACCGTCAAAGCACTGTCTTTCTGGAGCACCCGTTTATTTGTTAAGATTGAAATGAATTCGTGCGATAAACTCAAGGTATTTGTTTGTTGTTTAAAAATACTTTTTTTGTCCTGCAAAATTGTTTTGCATTGTTCTTGTTTAAAGTGTTTTGGAGTGATAAAAGTCTTAGAGTAAGTGTTGAAGTTATGATTGTTTATTCGTGTTATTTAAAAGTTCAAGTAATCTTTTGTTTATTTGTGTTTATTTAGTGCCTTGAAATTTTAACAATTGAAACTAACTTCACGAGTACATTGCGTCAATCAATTTTGATAAACAAGGAATAATTTGTGTGGATTTTAACAGCTATTAAAAGTTAGGATAAAACCAACTTGAATTATCACTAGGCGAAAGTTTGTGAATATGTTCGTATGTTTGTTACTTCGTCACGCTTAGACGGCTGGACCGATTTTGATAAAATTTGGTATGGAGGTAGCTATCACCCTGGATTAACACATAGGCTTTTCATCCCTAAAAATGTAGCGGGTAACACCGTGGGCGAAGCTAGTCTTTAATGAATTCATAGTTAGTATATAACTTTTTCTGAAGTACCGTTCCCTCTCATACTAGTCATAAAAATGATCTTGATATAAATAAATAAATTCAAATCAACAAAAAAAAACGATAAATTTGATCAGTCGATTTGCGAGGTTAAGCCGTGCTCGCACGGTCAGTCTTGTGATGGGTGAACGTTTTCACATGTCGTGACCCCTCCGTGCTTTGTAAGGCACGTAAAGCCGTTGGTCCTGTGCCAGATCTCTCCCGGTCGTGTCGGTCTACCGTCCCATCGGACTATGAGAGTGAGGGAATAGGAGGTGCACCTGTGTTTGCGCGCATACTTGTGCACTATAATATCTCCTGCGTAGTTGGCTAGTCTCAGATGAGATCGGCCGCTGTAACCGAAATTCGATCAGGAGAACATTATTAATAGTCATAAAAACCTCGTTGGTCTAGTGGTCGCTAAGCGCGACTGCTGAGCAAGAGGTCCTGGGTTCAAATCCCGGGTCGGGCAAAGTGTTACTGAGTTTTCCATTAGGTAATTCTCAGTAGCAGCACGGAGTCTGGAATTTTGCCCGGTTGATGGCAATAGTGGCTTGAGTGGCGACCACGAACCGGAAGACGCAGCATTGGCAGGCCTCCCACCAGGTGGACCGACGATATCGTCAGAGTTGCGGGCAACCGGTGGATGCAAACGGCAAGTTGTCGTTCATTATGGCGTTCTAAGGGGGAGGCCTTTGTCCAGCAGTGGACGTCTTCCGGCTGATGATGATGATGATGATGGCAATAGGCTAGCCCTCTATTACATTGGGACTTACAACATAACTGGCGAAATGTGGGTGCACTATATGTTCACCTCTGCCTACCCCTTCGGGGAATATCGGGCGTGATGTTATGTTAAAAAAACATTACAACATAAAATGATATCGTTTCTACTACATTGTCTTGCAAAACGGTAACTTCCAACTTGAATCCAACACAAGTAACCATACTCACATCAGGGTAAGGGCCCAGAGATATTTACATACGAATTATATAACTAAAACAGTAATTAGCACGCCAAAGTACAACACTATTTAGAAGCTCACCGTCTGGATAATTCTCAAAGGAGATCTAATATTGAATTTCAATGTTGATGAATAAATAGTGTACACGATGGGGGTTCAGCATGTTTGCGTTAATGCTGCATAATCAACGGCTGTTTAATTTGGTGTTTTGGAGTATAGTGTACTTAGATGGCTTTGAATTCGATCGTAATGTAAGATGTAACGTTACGTTAATCTTGTAACCGTTGTTTTTCGTTCAAAATCGGTCCCTTTTACTAAGGTTTCGACGACCTGATTGGCGCAGTAGCTAAGTGATTGGACTGCTGCTCTAACGGTTGCGGGTTCGATTCCCGCACGGGGCAAAAATTTGTGCGAACCGCAGATGTTTGTCCCAAGTGTGGTGTTTGTGTATGTGATATTTAATGTTTGTGAAACGCACCCACGATACCTACAGGAGAAATTCCTAGTGTCGGGCGACGTTTCAAAAAAAAAATTCTAAATCACATCTCTATTCGAAACCACCTACAAGTTCTATGTTCACTACTAATAATACGAATGCGGACGTCTGCTTGTCACTTAATCACGTCTTACAGGAACCCGATCCATCCTCGACTAACGTCTATAGCATTGCAACACTGCCGCTTATATACAAATCTTAGATCTGTGGATATGGCATATACCTCTAGATAACGAGCAAATGGATTAAAATATTGATGTTATCAATCTATGGATGAGCTATGGAGAGAGCTATGCTCGGAGTTTCATTGCGCGACAGGATCCGGAATACGGAAATTCGCCAAAGAACTAGGGTCACCGACATAGCTCAAAGGATATGCAAGTTGAAGTGGCAATGGGCAGGCCATATCGCTCGAAGAACTGACAACCGCTGGGGAAGAAAGGTTCTCGAGTGGCGACCACGAACCGGAAGACGCAGCGTTGGCAGGCCTCCCACCAGGTGGACCGACGATATCGTCAGAGTTGCGGGCAACCGGTGGATGCAAACGGCAAGTTGTCGTTCATTATGGCGTTCTAAGGGGGAGGCCTTTGTCCAGCAGTGGACGTCTTCCGGCTGATGATGATGATGATGATGTTATCAATCTTAATATAAATAGGTACCTATATAATTATTCTGTACGTATGTTTGTCACCTAACTTCTCAAAAACGGCTAGACGATTTGAATGAAATTTGTATATATATTTCAATGGGTTTCTGGATGTTTTGAAAACACAATTGGACTTGTTAGGTGGCGCTGCTTTTCCGGGCAGGTTATCCGTCTGCCGGATCCGCTTGTCTATATTTTATATAAATGACTCCCTGTTTCTCTTCTCTTGGTCACGCCATAACTTGAAAACGGCTCGACCCATTCGGCAAATTTTGGCTTTGCAATATTTGTGGAAATTAGAATATTTAAATGTGAAGTTAGGTGTGACGTGGTATTAAGTTCGCTGCACCCCGCTGACCAACGTTGACTTGATGTTGAAGGTATCGAAGGTGACTTTGATGCCCCAAATGGCCCAAGAAATTTGATTTATAGCTAAGTAAGATTTGCTGCATTAATAAAGAATTTTGTTTAAAACTTCACGAAAATGATTTGTGCAAGTAAGTTGCGTTAACTAGATTCGCATCTAGACTCGGTAAAACGTTTGGGTTTGGTGTTTTAAATCTGTTAATAACAACGTTTGTAGCTTGTTTTGGAGATCTCAATTCGTTGATTTTGTAAACAGAAGAACTAAAAGACGTAGAACAACTGGTAAAAAGATCTTAGTATATTTTGAAAGTTGGAACCCATACAATGTTTGTCACACACCGCGCATGATTCAGTAAGTAAAACCTATTTAAAAGCCGATTAAAAGGTATAGATTCACAGAAAACTGTTTTTCTATTTAACGTATCTGGTTAGCAGTAAATAACAACGTTAAGTCAACCACCGCCTCTTTTACGTGGTTAAACTCATGTATTCGAATAAAGCTCTTAATTAGGAGCTTGAAACCAATCCTGAACTTTAAGAACGGCTTATAAGGTTGCATTTTGTTTGCAAAATTCAGTGACTTAGCCTGTTTTTACGTCAGAAACATGGAAGTTTCAAAATGTAGTGTGTGAAACGTTTTCAAGGAAACTGAGTTAGTTTGAATGCTGTTTACTCTTCGGTGTCGTTTTTGTGGCTAGAATTTTTCAGTTTACATTTTCTGAATGCGCCAATTCTTTGCGATTTTTCTACGAGACTCGGTGTTAAGTATTTTATACTTCCTTATTTTAAATAGGAAAGTAGCTTTGTTGGTTACCTCATCACGGAACCTAGACATGAAATGCTAAAACTATTGTAATGGAATTCGAAACGGAGATTATTTGAATTATAAGAAATGACTTGGTTACCTTTCCACTTGATAAAGTTAGGGTAAAATCAGTCAAGTTTGTTGAGCATTGTTTACATGTTGAGACCTTTCCGTGCGTCAAGCAGATGACATACAGAATCAGTCGTATCAAGAGGACCTAAAAATCTTGTAATTGGGTGGTGATCGGATCACAGTTAGGACTAGTCATAATCATACTGTTTTTATTTCATATAAGCTACAAAAAAGCACTTCCAAAAAGTCAAATCTAGTTAAAAACCAAAGGTACGTATGAAGAAGAACCGGTACAAAACTTCATAGTTACTCTTTTAAAAATAAAGTAGGTTTATTGCCAACTTATCTATATGGGCTTTGCCTGGCACTATTTTTAATACATTTATTTATTAGGGACAAAAACATAATTGCTAAAAATAGTACAGTGTAGAGATTTTAAGTAGTACTTATATTTAAACATACAACCCACACCGTTGTCCACGAATTATCAAGAAAAAGGCAGCTAAACGAAACAAAGCAGATATGTGCAATTCAGTCTAGGAACTAGTCGGGCATTCCGGAATAAATAGTAAATAAAATTATCACACTAATATTATAAAGGTGAGAGTGTGTGAGTGTGTTTGTGCGTTTGCGTGTTTATTACCTCTACACACCGGCTGGACCGATTTTGCTAAAATTTGGTATGGAGGTAGGTGAAAGCTTTGATTAATATTTAGGGTACTTTTTATCCCGAAAAAATGTAGAGGTTAACACCGCGGGGCGCAGCTAGTTTTATATGATTTTAGTATTAAAGCGATCATGTCTTGTACCATCCACCAAGCTCCTGATATTACCAGTCGATGCAAGCGGCGTCGGACTACGACAATAGCTTTCTGTCTGGGCGCTGGAGGATGTGGCAAATCAAATGTACTATCTGATTTGAATTGGAAATGTTAAGACATCGTCCGTCTTGTGACTGGAAACTGGATTAACAAATGTTTTGAGTGTAATTTACGGTTTGGATGAAGAGGCCTTTAGTTTAGAATTGTGCCTATTCAATGGCAAATGGTGTTTTTCTTATTACCGTTAATTATGCATTTATGGCGCTTATCAATTAACGGCTACAGGACCTAATATCATTTATTATAATTATGCGTTTTTTGTCTTTACCAAGATTGAAACTCATTTTGTACCATGTCATAATAAAAGCGAACAAAGAGAAAGTTTTGTTGCAATATGAAATCTAAATCTAAATGAATTAAAGAAAAAGAAGAAAGTTTGGCGCAGTGGCTAAGCGGTTGGACTGCTGCGCTAGGGGATGTTTCGATTCTGTGGGTTCGATTCCCGCACGGGACAAAAATGTCTGTGATCTGCGGATGTTTGTCTCGAGTCTGGGTGTTTTTGTATGTGATATTTCATGTTTGTGAAACGCACCCATGATACAGGAGAAGTTCCTTGTGTGGGGCGACGTTTTAAAAAAAAGGAAGAAATTAATTTACTTTTCATCCAACACACAAATAATAACAATAACTATTGCAATTAAAAAGATAGCTAGTTAAAAGGGATTGGCAGCTGTGACTGAATTGAAGTCAGACGGACCTTAAATAATGATTTTCATCAAAAAAACCGAAGATATAATTATTATAAAGGATAAACAAATTTCATAATACCGCATCAAAATATTAATGCTATTCGCAGTTCCAAGAAGCTTACTAAACAAGCCTATCGACCTGTGTCGTTTAATATCCGACGGTGGCCAGGCATCTCAGGCAATATGCGCACAGATATCACACAAGGATGCGGTATATTAAATGAGGAGGAGAGAGAGAAGGATTATTGTGCCTGTGAGGTGCCGGGCCAGGATAGCCCCTCCCCATCTCATCCCTTGAGTATCATAGGAGGCAAAAAGGGCAATCCAGAAGATGGGCAGCAGCGTCTTTTGTAACTTCATCACCAATACTGCGATCCCGAAACCGCTTGCCAAGGGAGATTATGACACCTCCTTTTAGGGAGAGGCCTTTGTTCAGCAGTGGACGTCTTCCGGCCGATAAAGATTATAAAGGACCGTGTAAGACAAATAGGGACTGAAGAAGCTCGACTAGTTAGCATTCAGACTTCTTCTTCTTATCGTATGGTTGATGAACAACCTGGTGTCAGAGTTTAAGCCGCCTGTAGGCCTCTGACATGGTTTTACACACCGTTGAAAAATCTCTCAGGTATTGATTTCCTCACGATGTTTTCCTTCGCCGTTTTTATTTAACAACTGATAACTAATTTATAGTACGCACATGAATTCGAAAAGACAGTGGTGCGTGCCGGGGTTTGTACTTGCGACCTTTGACTTGGCCGTCCAACGGTCGTCGGACCACTCGGCTATCAGTGCTTCACAAGCACTCAGATTAAAATCAATAATGTACTACTCTGTGAGTAAGTATTGTGATAGGCTAATGGTTTACGAAGTGAATTAGAGGTAAAATTACATCTACGTCACTCCTATTTTTTGGATATTTTTAGCTTTCTAGCAAACATTGGAAATACCAGTATCTTGATTATATATTCTCATTTAAATAATAATAATAACAGCCTGTAACTATCCCACTGCAGGGCAAAGGCCTCTTCTCGTATAGAGAAGGATTGAGCATTGATCACCACGCTAGCTCACTGCGGGTTGGCGATTTCAGATAATTAAATCCAGGTTTCCTTACGATTTTTTCCGTCACCGTTAGTCAGTGGTGTCTTAGAATATCTAAGAAAGTATTTATGACATTGAAAAAGTCACATTGATACTTGCCTGGGTTTGAACCTGCAACCTCGTGCATAGAAATCCGGTATGTCAACCACTAGGCCACCACGACTTCTCATTTAAATGATTTAAAATCAAAAATAGGTATATCTGTCTGTAATTGTTGTGTGAGTGTGTGTTTTTAACTTTACATCCATTATTGATAAACCTTTGTATAAAAATTTCTTTAATATTAAAAAAAGGCTTTGCATGTACGTTCTTGCAAGTAAATCTAGTGATTGCTAGATGTATGCTAGTTTTTTTTTTCAGTACCCTATACTTTTTCCCACTGCTAGGCAAAGGCCTCTCCCGTGATTTTCCAATATCCTTGGCCAGCTCTGGCCAGCCGCTAGTTATTTTATTATATTTTCTATAAGTGGGTTCATTAACACGATACGCTGCCGCATTGTTTTAATGAATATTGTTCATAGATTTAACAGCTACTATACAAATAAATCTATACAAAAGTCGGTAGAAACGTTCTATCTCGAAGGATTACTGTCTGTTAGATAAAACCCAGGCTCTTTTAGCGCCCAATAACTTCAGAAATCTTAAGCGCTATCTTAAGTGTTGCAATAAAGAGCTCCAACAACGAATACTTCGATAAATTTTACATTTTTAGAGTAACAAGAGTGTTATAACTAGAGACCGGATTATATGCATTTGCATATTTCATCCATTCTAAGACGACATTGCATATTTTTTCAAGAATCTGACGATATTAAAAATATTTGAATTATATTTACAATATTTTTTGATAGGCTAGATTTCCCTATCGATATAAATCGAAGTGTTATATTTTATTTTCTTTTTAATCATGTTTTTTATATTTTTGTCTATAAGTTTATTAAGTTCTGAAATCATGAATTTTTTATTAATAAAGAATTTACAAATACGCATATTTTAAAAGAACAAAAAAAAAAACAATTGTTTTTTGTTGAAAAAATAATATTAAAATAAAAATATAAAGAATATATTTGGTCTTGTTTGAGAAGCCCGTCAATCACAGATATCGTAAGATATTGTAATCAAAAGTTTTTAATCAGAAGCCAGTGAGAGCATTCGAATAGACAATGTGAGTTCAAACCTGGGTTAGTATTTACTTTTATTTACTTGACTTTTTCAATGTCATAATCATATTATGTACTTCTTAGCTTTTCTAATAGTGGCTTCTCACGGCGCGTATAACACGCGCCGCGCCGCGCCGCCCGGAGTCGATTTCTCTGAGCCAGCAAGTACGACGGACAATGCCGGTCGCCTCTTCTCACAGCGTGTGTGCTCCTAACCATTATAACGCGCCTTGAGAAGCCATCATTAGACATACTTATTGTTTATCAGTAAAGAAACAACCAGCCCCCTTACCATGAACTCTAAAACAGGACAGTTTACGATGTGGAAGCGAGACGCCGCTACGTGAAGTGTAATGCGGTGTCTCTCTTCCACAACGTAAACTGTCCTGCTTTAAGAGTTCATGGTTAGGGAGCTGAATTTTATCAATAATGTTTTAACCCTGCATGTTGTGTCCTAACGAATGCTAAAAGCTTTCTTTGTGTGAGAATAAAGCCATTGACCTGAAGTAAGACGCTTGTAAGCTGGTATTACTTATTATATTATTTGTGGAATAAATCATTCAAATCGAATTTCAATTTGACAAAAGAAGAAACTTATTTTTTTATTATCACTCAAATGAATTCAGTTACTCTGTACACAAATCGACATAAAACAGTCAAACTATAAGTCAAACAATTCTGAAAACAAGCAAGCTTCAACAGAGGCTCTTAACATCAAAATCCCTTAGTTCAAATAATGCCTATTTATAGTCTATGACGTCCCCAGACGGGCACAAACTGGGATTGAGTTCGAAAATCTTGATACCTAGACAAATTTCCCGAAGAGATTTTGGATTTACAACAAAAGGACTGAATGGGTATTCACTTGACGCTCGTTATTATCGAGGTACATTGGTTATAGCTTCGGGATTTTCAAGTTGCCCAAGAGAAAAGGGATTGGGAATTAATCTTTGTATATAAATATACCTGTATTCTGGATGCTTTAAGTTAAAGATTATACATGTAATTGTATATGCTTAAATTCTCTGAAGGATTGGATAGTTGTGAGACTAGTCTCTTTTAGACATTATAAAGTTCTTTAGGGGCGAGCTTATTCTAAAATCTGCCTGCCTTGTTTGCCTAGTGGTCGCTAAGCGCTACTGCTTAAGGTTCTGGGTTCGAATCCAATATCAGGCAAAGTGTTACTAGGTTTTCTATTAGGTATTACTCAGTAGCAGCTCGGAGTTTGGATTTGTGCCCGGTTAATGGCAATCGACTCGCCCCCTATTACATTGGGACCTTCAAAATAACTAGCGAAATTTCGGTCTACTGCACACCTCTGTCTACCCTGTCGGAGAATAAAGGTGTGAAGGTGTGAATTGTTTTATGTGCAATAAGGAATTTAAAAAACCTTAAAGAGAATTTTAGCTATTTCTACTTATAGAAGACAAATAAGTTGAGTACTTAAAATTTTAGCTTATATCTAACATACTACTGTATAATAATTACGTCAATAAACGGCGACAGACTCACTCACAAACGACTAAAGCCTGGAGAATACAAGCGTGCGAATATATAGATCTCCGAGTTCTTCAATCACATAATGACATACATTTCCTTTGTGCGTTATCCAATTCCTGTTCCTTATCACCGACTCAACGCCCACATCAATACAAAACCGTCAATGTATACGTGACAACCACCCAGACCGCTCACAGCAACTAGCATCCGTAGCCAAGACGTCAGGAAATGGATTCCTCTGAAACCTCCTCTGAATAATACGCTTTGCCTTATACACATCACGTTACATCAAGAAATACTCTTTCAAACAAAACTTCAAACGATAATACATTCTTTTGTCAACCTTTTAAGTCGATTTTCAATTGACACAATTATGTCTTAGGATATCAACGACAGGGAATTGAAAATGAACTCCAAAATGAGGGGGGTATGGTTCAATATCATTTGCACAAATTAAGGGTGTCAGTTTCTTGGAAATGCAAAAGGAATGAAAATATCTACTTGTCGCGAATAGATACAATGTGTAAAACAGTAGTTAGGGAAAATATTGTTTTCTGAAACCTTGAAAGCAAAAAACATTAAAGTATGAACGCCTGTTAACAGAAGATCTAGAGTCGAAGTATATCCATCCATTCAAATCAAAATCCATTTTATATACAATATTGACGACATTCAGCCGCAACTTGTTAAATTGGGATAATCCTGTGGGTAGGTTGAGTTTACCCAGGGGTATTTTCCGAAAACTAAAAAGGAAATATACAATTAGGTTGATAATTACCACATTGTTAAAACAGATTCTTGTGTGTATAAGTTTATAGCTAACTAGCTATATGATTAATGTAGAATTTTGTTCATAAAACTTGAAATCTTTCACTACCGAAACAAGAACGTTCCTGCCAAAGTTCTAACTAAAGTCGTGCTAAAATCACATCGTTGTCGTTCGTTAATAAAACCTAAAATTTTCAACAACCAAAGGACCAAAAAGAATTTAATGGTCCTTACGTCCGCAGTCGTTCTAAAATCACATCCTTAATCGTACAAAATTAAAATAGCCCATTCCATTTGTAACACAAAGGAATAAAATGCGTCTCCAATTTAGCTGGTTTATACCGTATCAAGACTCATATATCCAAGGGAATTACAGAGGGATTACACGGTGAACGTGTGGATTACATTACGTATTTGTGGTTCGGATAACGATGTAGAAACTATGTGAAATAGAGGAATTAAAGAATGAGAATATAGAGGGAAAGCTTTGTCATTGTAACAAAGGCGTTGTGTTATTTTTCAAATGAGTACTTAGATTAGTGTGTTCTGTAGTTTAGTTTTTTATAGCCATGACAATACTGATTTTAAGATGAAAAAATTTATAACCATATAGTTAATGTATCTATTTTTATGTTATTTGATTGTAAATTGTAATGTTAATACCTTTTTTGACTTGTTCATTCAGGAATAGTATAATAATTTATCATTGTTTTCTCAGTAATCTTTATTAAAACCACACTGATATGATTTTAGAAATCCAATAAAAAGTTGCATACCCTTTGACTGTTATAATTTTAGCACACAAAAACAATAAAAACTGCTGTAAAATAAAATTGTAGTTTATATTAGGTAAATGTTTAAAACTATTATAATATGCACGATCACGCCCGGAGTAAACTGTGGGCAAAGTTTAAAAAACAAACTAATTTAATTTATGAACTTCAATGAATCCGAGTGTCAACTTAATTTATAAAGTCCAAAACTAACTGACAGGTCTAATGTATTAAAGTTATTGAGACTAGTACTAGTAGTCTTGTTATAATGATACTGAAAATTAATACCTACCCGAAAAATCTATGTCTTAATAGGTGTGTTTCAATTTTTTTAACATCGCCCCACACTGGGAATTTCGAGCACTGATAGCCGACTGGTATGACCGTTGGACTGCCAAGTCAAAGGTCGCAAGTTCATACCCCGGCACGCACCACTGTATTTTCGTATTTATGTGCGTACTATAAATTAGTTATCAGTTGCTAAAAACGGTGAAGGAAAACATCGTGAGGAATCATCAGCACACCTGAGAGATTTTTCAACGGTGTGTAAAGCCATGTCAGAGGCCTACAGGCGGGTTAAACTCTGACACCAGGTTGTTCATAAACCATACGATAAGAAGAAGAAGACTGGGAGTTTTTTCTGTATAGTGGGTGCGTTTCACAAACATGAAATATCACATACACAAATACCCAGCCTCGGGACAAACATCTGCGCATTGCACAAATTTTTGTCTCGACCGGGAATCAAACTTGCAACCCTTAGCGTAGCAGTCCAATCGCGTAGCCACTGCGCCAATCAGATCGTCAAATTCAACGTTATGACAAGCCAGAGATGGGTTTATGTTTACCATATATCTGCCTACCCTGTGTACAGTACAGTCATGTTACACCAAACATGATGAACCCAACTTGATCTCTATTTTGTGAGCTTAGTCCTTGCAAATGAAACTCAAAACAAAGTAAACATTTAATTATGGCGAAAAGCATAAAACAGTATAAAAGGTAAAGAGGTATTTAACCTTAAATTAATTACGAAATTTAGAGGAAAACAAATTGTTAGTAATTAACAAAAATAAATTAAATACAATTCTTTTTCGTGGTCTTTACTTAGTATTTTTAGTCCGTTGTGGTCTAAGTAAATGGGTAGAGGACACATGGACATACAAAAAGCGATTTTGATTTAGAAAATTATATTAATTAAGTATGATTACAAAAAAAAAATAACCACGTCTTATTTGTGTCGTGAGCCCATCTGAAAGGAATAATAACCTTATGCACTAACACTAACACTTATAATTTACCAAATTACGTAAATTATTAACTAACACCCTATATTTGTGTTGTTTCAGACACCGAAAACAGTTTTAATCTTCAGTTTTTACCAGAGCCCGCAATATACCCATGTGTGATCACTACACGACACTGGCGGAAATGGCACCATTGCTGATTGCCAAAAATTAAAAAAAAAAAAAATACGTAAATATTTTGCCATCATAGATTTCAGACTGAACGCTAGAGTTCGCATTAAATAAGATACATGTATAAAAATTGCACCAAGCAGTATACTGATCGTAGACTGCAAATAGATATTGTCTGACTGGCGACGTGATTGGTGCAGTGGCTAAACGATTGGACTGCTGCGCTAAGGGTTGCGGGTTCGATTCCCGCACGGGACAAAAATTTGTGTGATCCGCTGATGTTTGTCCCGAGTCTGGGTGTTTGTGTATGTGATATTTCATGATTGTGGAACGCAACCACGATACAGGAGACATTCCTAGAGAGGGGCGACGTCTATTAAAAAAAAAACCTCTACACATTATCATAACATAAAATCTCTTCACTTTCACATCCATCTTGGAAAGGGGGCGTGCCCTCTTTTCTGGAAGACGCTAAAAAGCGGTAATTTGCATGCAAAATATATTTTGCTGAGATTTATTGCCGCGATCTGCATATGGCTATAAATTTCAAAGAACCCAGAAGGACACATCTGACGACAATAATGAGTAAAATAAGTGCGTTAAAACATATGAATTTAAATTAGAAATTATTTTGGTTAGCTTTAGAAGTTTTTCTCTGCAGTCTGTCAATCAGAAGCCATCCATTTTGTGAGTTAAAAAATCTTACATTAATCTGTAGTCCGTCAACCACCATCTCAAACAAATTTGATCATCTATTCCTTGAGGATGGCGCAAAACAAACACATTTTGAAAATAGTAGAATTAAAGACAAGAATTCTAAGATGGCGGCTATCCAAAAAGTATATTTTAGGTAAGAGCGCGGGATCCTAATATTCTTTCACGTTCCAAACATACAAGGGTAATGAAGAAAATTGAATAGCAGCGTCTAAAAGGCACAAGAGAAAAGCATATTGTGAGAATACCCACGAGTTCAATTGTCTTATACTCCTAAATCAACGCGAAATCTCCCATAATCACACTTAAGCATACATTTTAATGAAATGCGCACATTGAACCAGATAGGTAATTCCCTCGGTGTACACGATAAAACATAATTTCTTTCGTCACTTCAGAACAAAGATAACTTAGTTACGCGAGTAACAGAGAAATGATTTAATCCCTGTCTCAACGGATTAATAATTTCATCCCAAGTTGAACAAAGCCGCGTGTAACGTCTAGTTAAAGTATAAATCTTATTTTATACGCTTCTGGAATATATTAAGTGATATGCTTTGGAGACCATTTTCAATATTTGTGATGCCGGATAGGTTGTGTGAAAAGTTCAGTTATACACCGATTACCTATAGTTTTTAATTACAATTTTGGACTGCCTCGTTGGTCTAGTGGTCGCTAAGCGCGACTGCTGAGCACGAGGTCCTGGGTTCAAATCCCGGGTCGGGCAAAGTGTGACTCTGTGAGTTTTCCATTAGGTAATTCTCAGTAGCAGCACGGAGTCTGGATTTGTGCCCGGTTGATGGCAATAGGCTCGCCCCCTATTACATTGGGACTTACAGCATAACTGGCGAAATGTGGGTGTACTATATGTTCACCTCTGCCTACCCCTTCGGGGAATACAGGCGTGATGTTATGTTATCAATGTTGGGCTAGTTAAAACCAAAACATCTTTTTTTTTAAATGCCAATACTTTTCTAAAGACCACGTTAACAATTCTTTAGACTTTATATAATACCTACAGTTTTTTTTTCCGCAAGAGTGTGTATAAATATTATAGCTTAATGGAGAGGCCTATTCCCAGCAGTTGGCCACTAAACAGGCTACCTAAAAAAGAAAAAAATGTTCTTCATCATTGGTTCATCTTGAAACTTCTCTACATGAAATAGTTGAAAAATATATAAATTAACACCTAAACCAACTTCTACGTTAAACCCATCAGAAAGTTAATTTAGGAACATTATACAATCCAACCTAATCTAACGACTAACTTTAGTCGAATTAATTTATGAGCCGAAGTTGGCGTTCAAATAATAGCCGGTACTTGTAACTGTGTATACAGTTTAGTGTTAAGAGGATAAATTATTTATGAGTTATTTCACTGGATGTTGGCAATGAGGCTTTATATAGAAGGGTTCTCAACGGATGTTTCAAACCAAAAGTGGCTGGAGTCGAAAAAGTTCGGCATATAATAATGTAAAGGTTAAATTTGACAGCTGCGCTAAGGATTATAATCTTTATATTGGTATTATATGTCTGTTAAACACAACTATCATACGAGAAGAAATCCGAAAGAGATTTGGTTAGTTAAAAGACCACAAAAACGAGTCATTTTGCCTCGAGCTTCATTGCCTCAATGGTTATCATTGTAGATCCTGGCTTACAGGAGTCACAATGATGGGCACGAGTGGTGGGCTAACCGGAAAAAAGACCACAAAAACACAAATAAACGACTCTTTAAATTCGAATAAAAATGTAAATATGAAAATCCACCGAAATGATATAAAATACAACCTTTTGAATTAGCAATTTTTGGAACTAAATCAAATCGAGGCAACACCCATGAACACTACTAGTCATTAGGTTTTTTTTTGGGGGCCAATTTTTAAAAATTGCTTTAAATTTAAAATTAAGTTTAAGTTAGGCTTCATACGTCATTTACTTTTGTTTAAAGCGTTCATGACATAAACTATTATTAAGATTTACTGCAAAATCCCTTATTTATATCATAGACTTGATTTGCAAAGAGAAAACAAAGGAGCTGTTCTAGGTATTTACTAACGAGTGAATGAAGACTTAGGTGAATGTCTAGCAAAGCGTCATGGATCATAAAATTACGTCTGTATGCTCTGAAAGGGCACGCAGGGGTGTATAACTGTATAGTACACCCATATTTTGCCAGTTAGGTTTTAGGTCTCAAACTCACCATGAAATAGGATTGACGATTGCCATTAATAAGGCTGAAATCCATATCGCGTGCTGCTACAGAAAGATACCAAATAAGAAAACTTAATAAAACACCTAACTCAAACATGAAACCCAAGACCTCACGCGAAACAGTCCCGTATTGGACCACTAGACCAACGAGGTTCTAAAGAACCAATCAATAAAGTAACTTTAATCAAAGTCTGCTGAACCAAACAACATCTATTACGAGCATCACAACTGTTTACAAATGCCGAGAAAATAGAATGTGGAGGACATCCAAGCATCCAATACCACTTTTAGCCAGTGGTCGCGGGTAATATAGTTTGTCGAGAGCGCTGAATTATGTATGAAGACCGAGCTTTTTCCTAACAGGACGGGCAGGACCGTAAGCGGGCCGACACCACTAATTAAACAGCGGTTCACCACTTGAACTGCTACAAGAGTGCTGAATTATTTATAAGCCCCCGCTTTTTATCAAGGTTGCCTTGGATGAAGTAGAGTTGAGCTAATGTCCCCGTTGAGTGGAACTTGATGATTGATACTCCTGATCATTAAGTTGGAGGGGTGATTAAGGGAAGTGGTGTGGTTTTGATAGGTGATTTACACTCATTAGCTGTTATGTTATACTTTATTCGAAGTCGTATCTTAAGGCTTTAGAAGCTCTCCACGACTGACGATACATAAGTACGTCCGTATATCCTTGTTAATCTAGACTTGAACAAATCTGGTCCTTTGGTACAGGTTTGGCATATAGCTTAGGACCAGCATAATTGGAATAAGTTTAAGGTTCTTTAAGTATAAATGAGCATTTTTGAAATATAATTATTTTGCTAATTTTTGTGATTCTAATAAAATGAATATCCTAGTAAATAAAATCTTTTCAGACTAAAATAAAAACCTGGTAGCTTATCGCCTCTCTCATACACTGTATCCTAGGCCCAAAAAGCATCTGTCGTTCCTACGGTACAGTCAAAGCAATTATAAACACGAAAAAGGTTCTATTTTTCACCTAAGTGTCCTGCGTTGTCTGAAGTCTGTGTAGTGTGAACTATTGTAAAAATAATGGAGTTTTTTAATTGAGTTTAGATTAATGTTGGAACAATGATTGTTCAGTTTTCAAGTGCAATTTAATTTTAGCTTGTCGTGGAATGACTTTTTAATTAATTGTTTTTTAAACAATATTTTTTTATGTCTCGTTTTTGAAGTGACTTAAGTTAGTGAAACACTCGTATTAATTGTATCTGGTGGTTAGTGACGCTGACTGCTACACCGGAGGTCGTGGGTTCGATTCCCACCCAGGACAAATCTTTGTGTGATGAGCATAATCGTTTGTTCTGTGTCTGGGTGTAATTTATCTATATTATGTACATATGTATTTACATATAGAAATATATAAGTATGTTTATCAGTTGTCAGGTTACCATAATACAGGCTCTGCCTAGTTTGGTATCAGATGACCGTGTGTGAGCTGTCCCAAGAGTTTATTATTATTAATTAATTATATTGTGTTCGTTTTTATAAGGTAGATTACTAAAAGCTCTAGGATTGACAGTCCTGCAGTATAATATTCCTAAGCCTCGCTGTAAAAAAAAACAGAAATAGTGAAAGTAAAGACGGAAAATGATGGTCAATAAATCAATGCAATCAATACTTTTATAAATTCCCAACTAATTCTGGAACTGGTAAATTAACAGCGATAACGTCACGCTTGCTAGTGCACATATTTTATAGTTCACCCACATTTCGCCAGTTATGTTATAGGTCTCGATGTAATAGGGGGTGAGACTATTGCTATCAACCGGGCACAAATCCAGACTCCTTGCTGCTACTGAGAATTACCTAATGGAAAAACCTAGTAACACTTTGTCCGACCCACGATTCGAACAAGCTTAGCAGTCGCGCTTAGCGACCATTGGACCAAGGACAACCAAATAGACAGCACTGTAAATTATTATTATATATTCTTTATTGCAATTCCACAATATTTTTATATTATAAAGATGGTGGGCTTAAAATTAGGAACACATTATGGACCATGTAAGGGCACAGCAAAGTTAAATATCAAACAAAATAAACTAAAAATAATTAAACTTTCAAATACTTATATCTCTTACTCACAGACATAACATTAAGGGTATTTAATCATCATCATCATCAGCCAAAAGGCGTCCACTGTTGAACATAGGCCTCCACGTTTAAGCGGGGGGGTTTGCCATAATCCCCACGCTTGGCAAGCGGCTTGGGGATCGCAGTATTGGTGGTGGAGTTACAGAAGACGCTGCTGCCCATCTTCTGAATTTTCCCTTAGTCGCCTCTTACGACACCCACGGGAGGAAAGGGGGTGGTCAATTCTAGGCCGGATACTACACGGCACGGTTATTTGATAAATTATAAATAATTTATGGCATGCGCTACTTATCACAATATTGTTACAATATTGCAAAAAACCCTATAGACTTTTATTAAAGTTGTTCTGACTTGTGAGAGAGTAACATTACGTGCCAACGAATGCTTTCTTTCTTGTTACTTCACTAACAAGATTTATTTAAAAGTATTCCTAGCTTTTTTATTGCTTCAAGCCGCGAGTTCACGTAGAATATCTTGTACGCTTATTTTCTTTCTGGTTCCAGTTATAAATATGTTAACACGCTGGTTTTCTCCGAAGTAGGCTGTAGATTATTTTAGTACACCCAAAGTTGTATATATTATATAAAAAATTAAATTAAAAAAAACCACCAACGCAAAAAATGTATGCGATCATTTAAAAAGTCAAAAATAATACCTATCATTGAGCCATCAATTTTGATCGAGTAACACCTATTTAAGAAAATGTCGCGGTACCGCTAAGTTTCTTATTGGAGGTCTTATTGTCAAAGAGGTAAGCCTATTGCCATTAATTGGCTGAATAGTCATATATATATAATATATATGACTATTATATATAAGCCATACATATATATAATATAGAATAATAGAGATATAACTGTTGGAAAAAATATATAAAAAAGCGTTATTGACACATTTCCTTTTCATCCATTTATAGAATTCCCTGACTCCTGCGCTAGTAATCTGTATTACAGGAGCCAGTTTATTCACCTTATAAATAGATTTATGCTAGAATTTAAGAACATAAGACAAATTGAACAAAACGGTTAAAAAAAAATACATAAAAATTTAACGAATAAAAAAAAATAACATGGAAAGCATAATAGTAGGTGTGTGCGTGTGCGGTGTATGTGTTTGTATGTATGTGTGTAAGAAGAACAGGGAACAAACCCTAGAACCCAACAACTAACCCTGGGAACTCAAGCTCAAGAGTCGCTCTTTGCGATCACCCAACCAACGCGTTCTCCTTCTAGTTATACCTACCTATGCATACGATATAAAACGTGTTAAAATTCCTGAAGCACTTTCAACAAAGCCTTATAAACAGCCTGTATACCTGTATAGAGCAGTGACGATAAGATGAGACCCTAAAGTATTTTAGTCACGTTCCTAACAATATGATGCAGTGATAACTTTCTTACAGTGAGCCCTTTTACCTCACCGCCGGGATTTGAGTGCGTTTATAGGTTATTTTTACATAAAATAAAAAGATTTTATGGCGTTTTTTTCTGAGAACTGAAAGGAATTTTTCGTGTTTTGTTTACTGTTTTTTTTTTAAATTTTGTAGATACTAAATCTTCTTACTAGAGTCAGAGAATCTAGATTATCATAACGCGTGTATAGACCGTTGGTTTTCATGCAAAATGAATTGCATAATACCTCAGCTGGTCAAAGAAAACATAAGATACCTGTGAGGAAAAAGTAAACGTGGAGCTACTACGTGACGCTCACAATCAAATTTTGAGTTATTTTGGGTTCTTATCCGTGTGCCACAAGAATATTTTTCGTAAAATATCGGACCGCTAAACCCTAACAGATACTATGTATTTTCCCAACCGAGCCTAATAACAAAACACCATACACAGACACACGCATTGTAAAAAATACCCCAACGACCGTCTTCATTCATTTTTATAATACTAGCTGCGCCCCCACTACATTTTTAAGGCATAAAAATCCTATATGTTTATACAGGGTGTCAGCTACCTCCATACCAAATTTTAGCAAAATCGGTTCAGCCGTTTGAGCGTGAAGAGGTAACAAACATACAAACACACTCACAAATTGTCGCCTTTATAATATTAGTGTGATAAAAAATGATCACCGTCTATGTTTTTAATACCTCCCATTTCCAAAGTGACGTTCAAAATAAAAGACAACGAGCTAAAAGCCTGCCTGTCTTTATTAACCTTGAAGCCTCTAAGGCAGCTCTGTCTTGACCGTTCGACGATAAAATGCACGAAGTAACGCGTTCACGTGCATCGTCTTGCTAACGATAAAAAATCTTCAGAGAACATGCTGACGAAACAGTTTTAATAGTTGATAGATTTTTAAGTATGTTCTTGTTTTACATTTGTTTTTAAGTGCTGTAAAATGTATGCCAAAATGACTTTTTTGTCTAATTTTCCGTTCCTAGTCAATTTTCGTGTTTTGTAAGTTTTGTAAACAGCATCACATAATGCCTACATAGGTTAAGTAATTTTTCATTTCTTATTTGTTTTTGGTCACATAAGTTGATTTATTTATAACGAGCAAACCCTGGACTGTATGGTTGCTAGAAATTTTTTCTAGCAGTTTATGTATATATGTCGTGGATTGATGGCGCTATGGTGCAACAGACAGCGCCATCTAACAATTAGTTTTGCGAACTAATAATATCGTTACCAGTTGAAACGCAAGCGCACCCCACCGCTTGGACACGATCGTCGGTAGAGGGGATGCAGTAAGACTGGGGAAGGGACGTGGTGTTGGACAGTTCGACTCCGACAGTCTTGGCAGACGCTCAGTATCAACGCACGTGTTTGTTTCTTGTAAAACCGATATAGTGTATGCAATAAAGTTGATTTGATTTAAATTATCTTTCGTTCGAGTACCCACGACAGTGCCCACATCTACGAAAGACTATGTCGGATCGTGAAGTAGACCCGATGCTTCGCATCTCGGCCACCCATGATGCGACATATATAAGCCTATTTTAGTTGCTTAGTGCTCATTATTAAAAGCAACTAAATGTCTTAGTTAGAACTTTTATGTCTAAGTAAATTTCTAACTATTGTCAATACGCTCGTCCCTTATTACACAGAACATTTAAGTTTCTTTTTTTATCGTCGCCCCACACTAGGAATTTCTCCTGTGTCGTGGGTGCGTTTCACAAACATGAAATATCACATACACAGACACCTAGACGCGGGACAAACATTTATGGGGATCAAATTTTTTTTTAGGATCCCCGATAGTTGGACTGCCAAGTCAAATATCGCAAGATCAAACCCGGCACGACCAGTGTATTTTCAAATTCATATGCGTATTATAAATTAGTTATCAGTTGTTACAAAACTGTTACCGATACACTTCTGCAAACCATAATTATATGCATGATACACACACATACAAACACAGACTCGAGACCAATTTAACAAACAATTTCTCAGAATAACAAATAAAAACTCATTGGGGATGAATATGGAACAAATAAAACAGCTAACGCCGAGCGAGTTGAATGGAATTAACTCGCACCCATGGGAAACAAGAGTCTAGAGAGAGAATAAACGTCGCCCCACACTAGGAATTTCTCCTGTATCGTGGGTGCGTTTCACAAACATGAAATATCACATACACAAACACCCAGACTCGGGACAAACATCTGTGGATCGCACAAATTTTTGCCCCGTGCGGGGATCGAACCCGCAACCCTTAGCGCAGCAGCCCAATCTCTTAGCCACTGCGCCAATCAGGTCGTCAGTCGTCTTTGTAGGCGATATGGAACTCTATGTACTTCGAATGTTGATTTATATTGAAATAAACATTGGGACCTACCACCTGCTTGGAATCCCATCATAGATTCTATTAAAGTTAATTCCAAGCGTAAAACTGCTCGACCGAATGACACAGTGAGCTCACTTGCGTGAATAGGATAGTAAAAAAAAAATAGATCCCGACGAATTGAGAACCTCCTCCTTTTGAAGTCGGTTAAAAATAGCTAAAAATGTAAGGTCAGTGATAGTAATTGTTCAAATTAGACGTTTAACATCTCAGTCTGTCCGTGACCATGAATGTTGTATAGGATTCCAAACGTCGGGACCAAAAAACAAAGAAAACCGCGATAAATTAGTAAACATATTTTTTTTTGTGATTTTTGATGCAACGTGTTTGTTAGCTACTCCGTGTACTATATAAGCGTAAAATTGGATCTTAGTAATAAGTATTAAATTTTAATTTTTCTGCACTTTTTCAGGATATAAATTGTATGTATGCAAAATCTCACACTGCTCCGTGCGCGCAATTTTTTTAAAAATGGGATTTGAAGTTTTCTATTCCGTAATTATTAAATACCTAGATTACTACAAGACTATTTTTTATTAAATTAATTGTGCCTAAAAATCCTCATTTTGAATCTATACAGTTGGGCTGAGTAGTGGTACCTATTGGCAGTGATGACACACAATTACCTATAGCTTACCCCTTTACTACAAGGACGTGATAAAATACGCAGTTGAGAAATAAAACACATCAAATCACAGTCATCAAACAGATAAACCAACAGCACATTTTCAATAACCCCAGCGATATTTTAAGCGTTTTTATTTGCGGTAACATCGGCCGATATTTGTACCGGCGCATCGGACCCGCGGCGGTCGCAGGTTGAACGATAAACATAAAATTAATTACATGGGTAAGCGACAACAAGACCGAGCAAAATGGTTTTATTGCAAAATAAACTTATTTTTGTGGATGTATATTTTATCAGGTGTATTTCCCAAAGGGGTGGTCATGGTCAGTGTTATGATATTTCTAGATGGTTACCACTCACATCAGTCGATTTGCGAGGTAAAGCCGAGCTCACTGCGGTCAGTCTTGTGATAGGTGACCGTTTTCATATGTCGAGACGCCTCTGTGCTTTGAAAGGCACGCCTGATCTCGCTCCGGTCGTATTGGTCTACCATCCCATCGGACTATAAAAGTAAGGGAATAGGCAGTGCATCTGTTAGCGCGCATACTTGTGCACCATTATATCTTCGGCGTAGTGGCTAATCTCAGATGTAAAAGGCAACCGTGACCGAAATTCAGTCATGAGGACATTCACATTATAGCAGTTATCTGACACATTTTATCACTGGTTATCTTACAAATCCTAAAAAACACTCTGTATTTTGCCTGCGACTCCATCTTAACCAAGACATTGAGTTCTAATCCAGGTTCTACACTATCTATGTGCAAAATTTTATCCAAATCCAATAAGCTATTTTGCGTGACTGGGACTTTAGGATAACATTACAAACTTCACGCTTGTTCCTCAGAGACGAAGGATTTGTTACGATCATAACGTGCCCTTTTCATCGCATTTTTTTGCATGCTCAACAATTTTGTGCCAGATTACACTAATCAAACCAAGCTTTTTTCAGAACACCTCTGATCTAGTGGAAAGATTTTCTAAAGTCATCCTTATCCATCAAAATCAAAAACAGTCGCCCCATCTTCGTGAAAGTAAATAATTATGACATTGGAATTTAAAACACTACTACATACATACTTAAAAGTCACGCCTGTTTACCAGAGGGGTAGGCACAGAACAAGGATTTCCTCTTGCTACGATCCTGGCATACTTCTTTAGCCTTATTCATTTGCATCACATCCTTCATACAAGCTCGTCGGTTAAGGGTAAACGAATAAACACTGCTAAATCATACGTAATGCTATAAATGTGAAAGTAACTCTGTCTATCTGTCCGTCTGTAACCTCTTCACGACTAAACTGCTGGACGGTTTATGATGAAATTTGGCATGAAGAAAGTTTGAGACCCGAGTAAGGAAATATGCTACTTTTAATTCAACCCTCTAGGGGATTTAAGTAGGGGCTAACGCGCGCGAAGCCGCGGGCAAAAGCTATTTATATATAATACAAACCAACAATCTAAATTAAGGCGAGCGAAGCCGCGGGCAACAGCTAGTGTAAAATATGTTGCAGTTATCCCCCTTGTCCAAGGGTCGCAGGCGTAACATTACCTACTCAGCGTATCGACTCTAAACTGCACTTAATATCTTATGCGCGGCAATACATAGCCGAAGTTCCAATCTATCGGTAACTATAACCGTTCCTGAACGGTAGAGCATCACTTCAAAGTTAAGCTACATCGGTATCTAAGCAACCCCTTGACCGGGATATAACATGGGTATGTTATGACGTAGACAAGTTTTAATAGCTTTGTAGTATATAGGTTTATGTCTACTATTTTATTTTCTTATCAGAAACAAACAGTCACACAGTTTCATATTTTATATCTATACATTGTTATAGATAGACCTATAGTACAATACATAACATCACGCCTGTATTCCCCGAAGGGGTAGGCAGAGATGAACATATAGTAAACCCACATTTTGCTAGTTATGTTGTAAGTCCCAATGTAATAGGGGGCGAGCATATTGCCATCAACAGGGCACAAATCCAGACTCCGTGCTGCTACTGAGAATCACCTAATGGTAAACTCAGTAACACTTTGCTCGACCCGGGATTTGAACCCAGGACCTCGTGCTCAGCAGTCGCGCTTAGCGACCACTACACCAACAAGGCAGAGTCTACAAGGCAGACCTATATTTTCCATATAACAGTTTAATATTTATAGCATGACCAAAATTAAGTAATTGCTACAATGTGCAGTTATTAGAGAAGGATAAAATAAAAATGATAACAACAGTTGGAAAAGTTAGTCATAACATGAATAATTTTTTCGAATTCATGTGCCTATTAGTTACTAGTTGCTAAAACGGTGAAGCAAAACATCGTGAGGAAGCCGGCACTCCTGAGAGATTTTTCAACAATTGGTAAAGCCATGTCAGAGGTCTACAGGCGGTTTAAACTCTGACACCAGGTCGTTCATCAACCATAGGATAAGAAGAAGATTTAAAAGGATTTTACCAGTAACTGTCGCAAAGAGTTACGTTTTCTGATTGATAGGTTCTTTTTTATCAAGCCTTTTCACAGTCATGATTACAATAAAATTCTGGCCTTATTGGCGCACAGACCCAAATCAAAAATCAAAATAAAACCACAAAGCTCCATAAAAAAAGAATACAATCCTTAATTTCTTTTTTCAATAGCAGTACAGTAACTATGCAAAGCCTGCGGATTCCAACCGCTGTGAATTTAATTATTAGTTACGCCGCAAATTTAAATTGGATTGATCTAGGATAATCTCGTCCAACCGTGCCGGATTAACGAACGATGTGAGTACGAACGATAAACTTTGGCCCTAACTATTGACTTATAATAATAACAGCCTATAACTGTCTCACTGCAGGGCAAAGGCCTCTTCTCGTATAGAGAAGGATTGACCATTGATCACCACGTCAGCTCACTAATAGAAAGAAAGAAACAGTTTATTGGTACACTAACAGGGTAACTACCTATACTCTAAACCTAACCTAGCATCCTTATAGATCTGCTTGGTTCAAAACCCTTGATTGGAGCCTCGTTCTACGCACATCAAGATCCATCCGTGCCGCATGGTAAGCCGTTGGTCATGCGACTGATCTCTTCTTCTCATCTAACACGTATTCAGGTAATAAATAGTGTACTTGTTACTGGTTGTGTCTGCGTTCACACTTGTGCACTATTATACCTTATTTTACCTTTACAGCTTTTGGGAAAGTTATTCATATTGTTTGTAATACCCAGATTGCGTATCCATCATCTTCATCATTATCAGCCTATCTTAGTCCACTGTTGGACATAGACTGTTACCCATACTGTTTATTATTTACCCCGATTGCACGTGTATTTACGGGACTCAAACGGAGCCTTTATTCGAGAGCTGGTGAGACTGACAGTTCGACTCTCGACCCAGCTGCGTGACAAGCTTATGAATAAGGGATCCGTTTCAGTGAGTGTATAACCAGAGAAAATAATGGAAAACTATAACATCTCTTGCGTTGATGGCTTTTCTCTGTTGAGAGTCACTGTGATATTTTCGTAATTTTTTTAACCTTCGCCACACTAGTCTCGTCCGTCATTATAATTTGTATGCTATGGACTTTTAGCTTTTCGCTAATTCAGTAGCTAAACAGGTTGATTGCAATTCGAGCGGCATCGGTGGTGACTTAATCAAAACCACACGATACTAATGAGTTTGATTTGTAAATTACAATTGTACGCAAATTTACTGCTTAAATGACGTCATAAGGATACCTATGATGTATCTTGTCACAAATGTGAGCTCAGTGCCAAAAAGAAGGACACACCAAAATGTCATCTAACACAATAGTCTGATGTCAAAGAAGGCAAAATTGTAATCTAATTTTGAAATATCATGCTGTCAAAAATTATACCAGCGGGGTTACTATGAGCTCGTATTGCAGGTTATTTTCTGCTGTGGAAGTAAGACGCCGCTACGTAGAGTGTAATTCGGCGTCTCGCTTCCACAACGGAAAAAAATATTAATGACCTGCAATACAAGCTCTTAGTATTAAGAAAAAAGAACATGAAGATTTGACTGACGCACTACCACGGCTAATAAAACAAAAACTTTGTATTTAAACGACAATCTAAATGAAAGGACTTTATAGCTTTTTAATAAAAGTAGGTGCAGGAAGAGCATAGAGACCTTAAACAGTCTTCTTCTTCTTATCGTATGGTTGAAGAACAACCTGGTGTCAGAGTTTAAACCGCCTGTGTAGGCCTCTGACATGGCTTTACACACCGTTGAAAATTCTCTTAGGTGTGCCGGTTTTCTCAAGATGTTCCTGTTCCTTCACCTTAAACAGTTCTTTTTTTTTTCTTTTTCTTTTAATTAAGAAAAACGTCGCCCCACACTAGGAATTTCTCCTGTATCGTGGGTGCGTTTCACAAACATGTAATATCACATACACAAACACCCAGACTCGGGACAAATATCTGTGGATCGCACAAATTTTTGTCCCGTGCGGGAATCGAACCCGCAACCCTTAGCGCAGCAGTCCAATCGCTTAGCCACTGCGCCAATCGGGTCGAGACAGTTGTTCATATTATATTATCAGTGTGATCAGATGTAACAGATACATCAATAAGACCGCATTATAAGCTACAAGTTCATAATACAAAACACTGCAGGTCTATCAATATACGACTCCATCACAAAACAACCAATTACTCAAGTAGATTTACAACTTAAACGAAAATTGGACAATATTCTCGTTGAACGACCGAAAAAGCGCAAAAAACTTATTTTTAACAACGATGTTCCAATCTAAAATAAATACATCACTATTGTACATGGTCGTGTCCTGGGTAACGTGGAATTACGCACCCTATCGGCGACAGGGTGACCATAAATCTATCACGAGAGGGTTATTCGACCCCCAACAAGGACCGCTGTTTGAGGCATATTTATATACTTTTCGACGCAATTGAAACAAATTTCCAATGTTTAAGCCTGACTTTTATTACTTCAGGGATTTCAGTCAGTTATATTTTCTTTTTTGGTCCTTTTTGTGGTTTGTTTTATTGAATTTTGGTGGAACCTCACGGAACGGTTACACCTCACTTATATTTTACGTAAAGCATTCACATTTTCTCGGATACCTTCTGTTAACACTAATCAAAATTCGATGGATTTGACCTTCCAATTTTATACATTTTTTTCAAATTCCGAAAGAAATTTGACATACAAATTGCACACTTCTATGATCTAGTTAAAGATAGATATGATTTTTATGTTTGTTTATAATAGTTCCTTGAACCAACCACCACAAAGCGTTTTAAACCACATACTGCTACTGATAATATTCACACGGAAAATAACAGCTTGCTGGAACCTAGGAAACAAACCTGAAAACGTAGGCTCAATGGTAGCGCTTCTCTTGACTTTGTAAAAACCGATTGTTTTTAACCTTACACTTTATTTATATAACAAAATATGTGGGATTTTTAACGGAGAACATCATCAAACGTAAATCCCTACACAAAATTCCGACCGAAAGAAGTAACTTTTAGATGAGGACGATTTATAAGCTTTAGGAAATTAAGACATAAATCCGTTGGCTTGGCGACCGTGTGATAAAGAGTGGACGCTGTGTCAAAGCTATGTCGTGTAGAAGTCTGGCTGGAAATATTGCGAGGCCGTTTTGTACGCGATAGTCGTTTAAGCTGTCAAAAGCCTTTTTTTCACATTTGTAGATCAAAGGCATTTTTGGAATACAACTCTAATAGGTTGCTGTCATCAGTTCTATTTTTTTCGAATGATTTTGCTTTGATTTGCTTCTTTGTGTCTCGAGTTGATTTTCCATGTAGGGCTGCGTGTTTTTCTAGAAGGTAGTAGGAACCTATTATTTAAGTAGCAGTTCTTTTTTTTAATGTGAAGGAGCTAATTTTCACATGGTTGGCTAGTCGACAAGGATGGTAGAGATGTTGACCCCCAAGGGTACGCCAGACGTAGATAAACCTTAACACAACTCGTAAAGGCTGTACTTCATACTTAGTCGCAGTTTATGAACGGATTTATATAAACGAAGCTGTGAAAAGCTGATTTAAATTTTGGATAGCGGCAGTGAATTTTTAATATATTATTTAAATTCTTAGTTTTTTAAACTCCATAAACTTATTTTGCAATTTACCCCGACGTGTGGTTAGATTGCAAATGATCCTCAAACCATCTGTCATATTGGGGCTCTTTCTGCATACCTCTCAAAAAATACAAGCGTGATGGTTATACATATTTAATGTTGTCCTGACCGAATTTCGGTTACGGCGGCCGATCTCATCTGAGAATAGCCAACTACGCAAGAGATATTATAGTGCACAAGTATGCGCGCAAACACAGGTGCACTCCCTGTTCCCTCTCTCACAAAGTCCGATGGGACGGTAGACCGACACGACCGGAGAGAGATCAGGCGCAGGACCAACGGCTTCCGAAGCACGGAGGGGTTCTCGACGTGTGAAAACGGTCACCCATCACAAGACTGACCGCGGCGAGCACGGCTTAACCTCGCGAATTGACTGATCTGCGCGGTAGCCACGTTGCTACGAGCTCCTCATATACATATTTCACAAATGCAGAGACTTTCTATTTGCTGTAATAACACAGTCAGGGTATGTTAACGAGCCGTAGCAGTCATAATGTATGAACTGCCGGCGCGGCGTGGATTAAGATGAGTCAAAGTGTGTCAGACTGCCAGGCATTCGCTAGAAAAGCACATTCCACTAATGTAATAAATGTTTAGGCTTAAATATATGAAATTATCTCGTTTAATAGAGTAAGGTTTTGTATTTCTAATGGTTTTTATGGTTGGCTAAGAATAAATAGTAGTTATGGAGGTGACAAGTTAAAATTATAGATACCATTTTCCTTTCCTTTACTCTTTTCTTCCAGTAAGAGTATAAAACAGAGAGAAATAGAAGGGTCTCGCAAAATCCGCAAGCAAAATTTCTTCTTCTTATCGTATGTTTGATGAACAACCTGGTGTCAGAGTTTAAACCGCCTGTAGGCCCCTGACATGGCTTAACACACCATTGAAAAATCTCTCAGGTGAGCCGGTTTCCTCACGATGTTTTCCTTCACCGTTTTTAGCAACTGTTAACTACGCACATGAATTCGAAAAGACATTGGTGCATGGGTTTGAACTTGCGACCATTTGACTTAGCAGGCCACCGGTCATACCACTCGGCTATCAGTGCTTTCAACCTTTCAAACGATACATGACCACGACCGCTCTGATAGGAATAAACCTAAGAAGGAAAAGAAGGTGCACGATTTCAAAAGTAGCGTAGCATCATTTGTTTTGCCACCAATACAATGTTAAGCAGTAAACTGCTCTAGACGAGGTTAATTTAATTATACAATCGCTGACATGCAGAAACTCCAAATATAAACACTCAAGGAAAACTCAATAAATCCTCATATTCAATGCACAAATACACGCAACGCAATGGTCTATAATCTGTCTAGATCTTAGCATCCAGTTAGTCTGTTCGACTTTGACAACGGAGCTTTCACATGCTAATGACTCTTATACAATACCCACGTCGGGCTCACAATGCTTATTGTATAAGCACCTTGACCCATATGTGCACTACGGATATCAATTTTATGAGAATACAATAAAAACTTTGGAGGTAAGATTTCAATGACATGACAGAAGGTATCATAAATATTGGAGTAGGTAGAGTTTATGGTCCAATTTAGAGTCCAGAATTTCATTTATAATACTTTATACCTGCACGAATGGTCAAATGCTGCATAGGAATAATATAGATGATATTATTACCAACTAGCTTCCGCGAGGATTTCAAATGTTTTATAGCCTCGATAAATGGACTATCCAACACAATAAGATTTTTTCAATTCGAACCAGTAGTTCCTGAGATTAGCGCGTTTAACCAAACAAACAAATTCTTCAGCTTTATAAAATTAGATCATCAGGGTAGAAATTATAATTACCTTATACTTGGTACAGTCTTACAATCTTGGAAAGAATTTCGTATAGCAGATTCTTTAACACCCAAATTCAGCAATTCACAAATATAGAGCGAAAAGATGTGACAATAAAACGAAACTTACAAAACAACTCCAGCCAAAGGCATAAATACGATTCGCTTTTCAAAGAAACTAAATGAAAAAGTACCAGAATCTGGATTCATTCCAAAATATCTTCAACGAATCTAAAATTATCAGCATTGTCAAGTGCATGCTGCATTCTAGGCTTGGCACTCACTGTCCCACGTTAAAGGTAAGATACAAATACTTTGCCAATTTGACCAATAGAGATGTAGGAAATTACAGTAACGTGTCGTAAATCATGTCTTAATTTTATGAAGGGTTCCACCTTTTGAGTTATATTAATGATTTGACCATCTCATTGATTCTGGTTGCATTTGCCAAGTATAACAGGGAAACGTCTCAAATAATTACTATTAGGTTGTTTTTTTTAGTTTGGTTGGTGGAGGGCTCGACTGAGGGCTTTAGGATTTTCCTAAATTGCGTTATTACAAGCACATTATTATAGTTTTAACACACATATTTTTATTGTTTATAATATTACCAATTAATCATGTGCAGATCAGAAATAATTAAGAGGAGGTATAGTGGGTACATGCTTAAAAAAAAAATACCTCTTAATAACCCTTGGGCGTATTTAATGTGAAATTATACACGCAGACAAATACGCAGGAAAAGCCCAATAGCTGCCTTTTACATCAAAACAAATAATCCTTAATAGCAGCAAATTAATGATTCGTCACCACCAAGTAATCAACTCATCATGAAAAAAATCCAATACGAGTACTCGTCTTCTTCTTATCGTATGGTTGATGAACAACCTGGTGTCAGAGTTTAAACCGCCTGTAGGCTTCTGACATGGCTTTACACACCAGTGAAAAATCTCTCAGTTGCGTCGGTTTCCTCGTGATGTTTTTCTTCACCGTTTTTAGGAACTAAACTAATAAAAAGTACGCACATGAATTCGAAAAGACATAGGTGCGTGCTGGGATATCAACTTGCGTACCTTTGACTTGGTAGTCCGACGGCCATACCACTCGACTATCACTACATTTATATGACTTTTGGTGCCATTTTAGCATGTTGCCCATGCTAAGCTTGAATCTAAATTGATAAAGGAAATTTGAAAAATGATGGACACGAGCGGGATTCGAACCCGCGACCTTCGCCGATCCGTGGCGCTGCTCTAACCAACTGAGCAACCGTGTCAGCTCAGTTGGTTAGAGCAGCGCCACGGATCGGCGAAGGTCGCGGGTTCGAATCCCGCTCGTGTCCATCATTTTTCAAATTTCCTTTATCTATCACTACATTTGCTTGTTACTCGTGATACTCGTAAAAAAACTTAGTCATTATCTCCATACATCAATCCGTCGAATATTCCATCGTGAACAGCAAGCCTTACTCTTCGCGGCAAAGCGGCTTGAGCAGCTGCAAGTGACTATACAAGATTTTAATAAAAGATAATTTAACTGCATACGTTCAGTTGCATAAGTCAGAGTAGAGTTAAATAACATTGTTTTAAGACATTTATTTGTTCTGAATGTAATTAACTTCAGGGTCGGTGTTTGCTTCTAGCTTAGGCTAGGAATTATGTGTGCTTACGGAGTACGTGTTGATTTATGTTATTTCGTGTCTTTTGATTTCGTCTTCTTGTTTCGGGATAATAATAGTCTTAAGACAATTCTGAATGGTATGTCTGCCAGAAGTTTTCCAGCTTTGATTTGAATACCATAATTGAACCGTTGAACCATAATTTTGATATTTAATATTGTTTACTGATTATATTGAACCATTTCACTGTCATGTATTTTACCCAAATTGTAAATGAGAGAATAACCGATCTATATTAATATTTTTTATTTGACTTTGATGCTACTCGTATTCTTATTTTAGGTATATTGTGTAGCTCATTATTCTCTCATACTTGAAATGATTGTTAAACCATATTTTTAAAAGAGTAACTATGGAGTTTCTTGCCGGTTCTTCTCCATAGAAACGACTTTTTGGAACCGTGCAACTAGTTTGACGTTTTGTAAGTGCTCTTTTGTAGCCTATATGAAATAAAAACATTATGACTATGACTATGACTAATACAGTTGTTTAATGGCTCTGTATAATCTATTATAATGAGGCGTCGCCCAACACTATGAATTTCTCCTAAACTGTAGGGCATTTCACAAACATGTCCCCATCGATGTCAACTGGTAATGTGCCCAAGAGACTGGTAGCAGTGCCACGTAGATTAGCAATTATAAGTATCATAATTATTGTTATTTATCCCATCGATGTTAACCGGTAACGTGTCCAAAAGACGGGCAGCATGGCATTGCCACGTTGATTGTCAATGCCGATTCTATAGCCAAAAAATGAACCAGTCCTTGTTATCATAAGTAATTTCCCTGGTTACTTCTAAAAGCCTCATCGTATTTTTTTCTAAATCCCATCTGAATACAGAAAGCTTCGTTAAATCACAAAGCTAAAATACTGGAACCTAAGTATTAAAATTTAATTTCCTCCATGGAACGAGGCCTACTCATTCAAATGACGTCTTTAACTATAAGAGTGTTGTTACACTTTTTCAATTTACAGTAAAATCTCTGAGTTAATTAAATTGAGCTCCAAGTTATAGGCGTCTGAATATGATTGTGATTCAAAACCTGATGAATGGCTAAAAAAGCGATTTTGTTTGTGAATGTGGGTGAGTTATTGGAAAGTATGATGGTTGATTTGTGGTAGTCTTTGGCTATCATCATCATCAGCCCGTTGCAGTCCACTGCTGGACATAGGCCTCTTCCAATGTACGCCACACAGCCCGGTCTGCTGCTTTATGCATCCAGCCACTGGCGGTTTATGCAAGTCGTCCTGCCATCTGGCCAGAGGGCGACCCACGCTACGTTTACCAAGACGCGGTCTCCACTCCAGAACAGTCTTTGCCTATGTATTTTTCTAAATCATCAATATCACTTTCCGAACCCACCCTTACTGTCACCTCTATAAATATTGAAGGTTTTTCTGATAAGAAGTCTTACTTGCCATCCCAACTTTACCAAAAGACATATTGTGTTATCTTAATGTCTTAGTGATTGTAAATAACACATAATCACTACAAAGATTCGAAATCCTTCATAGTCAAAATATCTATGGTAATGATAACAGACATAGCATCAAAGCGCACTCTCTAAAAATGGTGCTCCAACAAAAAAGCGAAAACAGCGCTAGAGCGTTCAAAATGCTTAAATTGCGCTTTACAGCTCCATTTGCGCTTATTTCACGCGTTATTTGGTATGGTACGCCTCGTTGGGCATTTAACAATATTATTTTTATCCTTAGCTTAAGCTTTTAAAATGGAAAAAAGGACGAACTAGGTTTCACTAAAGGTACTCAATTTAATTGGCATTTTAGAACACTTGGTAAGGTTTCTGTTAGTTCAAAAACTGAATTGGTGATGCAGGGGCCAAAATTACATCGAACAAAAATATAGTCATGTCCGACCTCCAGTGATTGGAGAAGATAAAAAAAAATTCATAATTAATTGCATACTGGACAAAAAAATATTTTATTGCAAAAATTGACTTGCGAATTTAATATTCTCAAAACTCAAGCTTCGAAATTAAATACCAAATATTTGTTACTTTTTTATATTGGCGACCTGATTGGCGCAGTGGCTCAGTGATTAGACTGCTGCACTAAGGATTGCGGGTTCGATTCCTGCACGGGGCAAAAATTTGTGCGATCCACATTTTATTGTCCCGAGTCTGGGTGTTTTTGTATGTGATATTTCATGTTTGTGAAACGCATCCACGATACAGGAGAAATTCCTAGTGTGAGGTGACGTTGTAAAAAAAAATAGGCCTCAGAATACTCTAAGAGCCTCAGCAACTAAAGCACATATGTATTATATTACAGAGTCTTATTGACGTAGACATGAAAAATTATGTAAACGAAACACTAATTTCATAGAGCCAATATTTACCTGTCGAGACCCTCCAATTCCGGTCCTTGGTACGTAAATAAGAAGTCTTTTGACAAACAGAGAAATTAATATATTCTCTTAGGATTCCTTAGATCATTACTTCATAGAAAACCATCATAATTTGAAAAGTAGTAATATACTAGTAAAACTCTAAATCTATTATTTTATTTATGAAAACCCAGATGACAAACGCGCAAGTGGCTAAGAGATTTGACTGCTGCGCTATCGGTTGTGGGTTCGATTCTCATACGGCACAAAAAATTGTGTGATCCGCAGATATTTGTCTCGGGTCTGGTTGTTTGTGTATGTGATATTTAATGTTTGTGAAACGCAAATTCATAGTGCGACGCGACGTTTTTAAAACGAAAAAACAAATAGATAATAATACTGGATTACCGTACGAAGGACGTGGGCTAGAATAACTTACGAGAAAAATGTTACAGAGATAATGATTACAGATTCACAGATAATTATTATGTAAAATTCCAAATCTAGATGGCGCACCTACGATGTATAAAAAGTGTGGGATACGTTTTATTTTTAAAACTAGAAAAATAATAACATCCAATTATGAATCTAAGCTACCCGTCTTATTTAAAAGCTCGATAATGTCGTTAAATTAGAACAATTAAACAAACTTAATTAACTAAATTCACGCTTCATTCAATGAATTGAACGGTAGCCAATTGGAAAAGGAATGTGACCAGAAACTGTCTGAGATAGTAAAGTGTCGGACTATCTCCTAGACAAAAATGCTTGGGCTTAAGCCACTTCACTTACCTATTGTTATATTGTTTAATTTTGACATTTAATTATTATATTATTATTTTTTTTTACCCCTTTTTTTACATTTTTGACATTGTTTGATCATTTGATCTATTTTGTTTTTGATTTATTTATTTATTTTTTACAAACTGACATTATGTATTAATTAATCTTTATTAATGTGAAATTAATGTACAATGTAGGATTTATCCTTTTTATGTAGTTTTTTTTTTTTTTTTTTTTTTTTTTTTTTTTTTTTTTTTTTTTTTTTTGTCTGGCGGTTTGAGTATTTTTTATACAGCCTACCCAAATGTCCTGCAGATGGTACGAGACGGGGCGTCTGTCAGGACAGGTTGACTCAAATCTGCTTTGGCTTTCTCCAAAAGACCATCACAGACGACCTACATTGTACAAACAGACATGAAATTATATTATTTGTAAATGTGAGCATTGTGTAGGATTTGCTTTTTTTTTTTTTTTTTACTAATTTTTCTTTCACGTGTCTGACGGTTTGAGTATTTCAAGCGGCCTACCCAAATGTCCTTCAGATGGTACGAGACGGGGCGTCTGTAAGGACAGGTCGACTCAAACTCGCCGTGGTACTTTCTTAAAAAGACCTCTTCTCAGACCACCTACACTGTTCTCACATACATTATTTTTTACCTGTCTGGACTTTAAAAGAGACATTGACCCCTGAGTTTGTTTCGGCGTTTCTTCTCAGAGGTAGTCAGTTAGGAAATGCCGACGCCATCTATCTAGTTTTAAAAAAAATGACGTGTAAAAGTGTTTTTTTAAGACCTATTTACAGAAATAAAATCATTTATACATTTATACTAAAAAAGCATTGTCATTTATGAAAGAATCTTTATGATTGTAAACTCAGAAAAAAAAAATCGTAAGATTCCAAACGTATTTGTATTTTCTTGGTCTAGTGGTCGCTAGGCGTGACTGCTGAGCACGAGGTCCTGGGTTCGAATCCCGGGTCGGGCAAAGTGATTGGGATTTTTCCATTGTGGAATTCTCAGTAGGAGCACGGTGTCTGGATTTGTGCCCGGATGATGGCAATAGGCTCGCACCTTTGGGACCTAACTGGCGAAATGTGGGTGTACTATATGTGCTTCTCTCTGGGGAATACAGGCGTGATGTTATGTTATATATTCGCATACACATAGTTCAATTTATAAGAAAAATAAAACCACCAATGACCACAGACTATTTGTACTTCGTCGTTTGTTATGGAGTACCATTGTTTGTTTCAATAGTTCACAATCTTAACCAATTTAAAATTAAATTTTGTCGAAGTCGGTTAAACATTTTTTCAAAACAAAAACAAATAAAGATCAATTATTTTATCAGAAATCTAGTAATTGGTAGACCTATTAAATTGTAACATATTGCTCTATTATACTTACCGAAAATTTGAAGAAATAATAGCCAGACATGTTAATGCCTGGCAGTATTAATGTTTGTGCCTCTACGATTCGGACAGAGTAATGCCAAGATTTTTGGCGTGAGTTTCTTGCATCGTTAGGTCCAGACAAATCGACTGTCTTGGAAATCAGATGTGAATCTGACGAAAATACATTATGTTCTGTTTGTGGAGTTTATTTCATATTTTGAGATCAATTTTCGTTATTTTAAAATGATAGTGCAAGTAATTTCAGTTTTAGTTTACTTGTTAATCAATTTTTTTTACCTTACATAATTTTAACAAATTGAATTTATTATTAAAGGAAAATCCAGAAGATGGGCAGCAGCGTCTATTGTAACTTGACCACCAACACTGCGATCCCCAAGCCACTTGCCAAGCGTGGGGATTATGGCACCCCCCCCCCCTTCTAAAAGGGGGAGGCCTTTTTAGAACAGTCTTCCGTTTGATAATGAATTTATTTCGTGTAAATACTGTTTAGACTAACTTTTCAATCGTCTATGGCGTACTGTCTGTTCGTTAAAAAAGAATGAATAAAAATAATTTATTTGTGTCTCGATAAAAAACACATTACAAAATGAAAGTATTGTAAATTGTAATTATTATAAATCATACTACTTTATGTAATAGTTAAATGTAGTACTAGCCAATAAATACCTACTCGGAATTAATTAAACTTCAGTTTTCACTGATAGCGCCGGTATCGATACAGTTTTCTTTTATATTTCAATATGCCTGCAACGACGGTGGCTAATTAAAAATAAGATCCGAAGGCATGTCGTTCAACGTTGTCTTCTGATTAAGAGGAGAGGAGTTAAAGGTTGTATCTGGGTCACCTGATTGGTAAACTTTGAAAATATTTTCCACGTTTTAATTTAAATTCGGTATCGATGGACCTTTGGTTTTTGAGGTTTCTGCCTTTTAGGGTAGATTTTAACATATTATGGTAGATGTTATTATGATAGCTGATTAAAAATCGAATCGGTTAACTTTAATCGCTCATTAAAATCGAATGCATTTTTGGTCAAGGATTAAGTTGCACATTTATGTGGGCATGGAGTAGATCAATGCTAAAGTGGATGAAAGTCTAATGACCCAGGCAGGCTTCAATACACAAAAGCCACCACTTGCATACCTAACATCATAAACCTTAAGGTGCAAAAGGATTATAAAAAGCCGATTGTTAAAAAATATCCAGCTTTCATCATAGAATTTCTAAATCCAGCTAACTATTTACTACCATGTTCCGAAGTAACAAGTCTTGACCGTCAAATATTTTCAATCACTAAGATCATCATCATCATCAGCCAAAGACGTCCACTGTTGAACATAGGCCTCCCCGTTTAAGCGGGGGGGTTTGCCATAATCCACGCTTGGCAAGCGGCTTGGGGATCGCAGTATTGGTGGTGAAGTTACAGAAGACGCTGCTGCCCATCTTCTGGATTTTCCCTTAGTCGCCTCTTACGACACCCACGGGAGGAAAGGGGGTGGTCAATTCTAGGCCGGATACCACACGGCACCAATAAGATAGAAAGACGAAAACAAACAAAATTATTTCTGTACTTCGAATGTCACATTCATGAAGATCAAAGATGATAGAAGAAATTGGAATGGATGTGTTTAATGATTATGTAATGAAGACAGTGTCAAAGGAGATAAGGTCACAGCTACGGAATATGTTGTTGGATTTGGTTTGATTATAGTTTATTTGTTCTTAATAGAAATACAATATTTGGTAAGAATGGTGAATGGTGAATGGTGACTTAAAAGGTAGAATTTCTAGATAGTACTGATAGCCGAGTGGTATGACCGGTGGACTGCCACGTCAGAGGTCGCAAGTTCAAACCCTGGTACGCACCAATGACTTTTCGAATTATTGTGCGTACCATAAATTAGTTTTCGGTTGCTAAAAACGGTGAAGGCAAAGATCGTGAGGAAACCGAGATTTTTTTACGGTGTGTAAAGTCCATGTCATAGTCCTACAGGCGGTTTAAACTCTGACACCAGGTTGTGCATCAACTATACGATGCAGATGTAAAGAAGAAGATCATTTCTATACCTATGATGATAATATACTCTTACTTCATAATTTTCCATTAGACCACGCGTCTTTAAAACTCTGTAGCAGTATAGGTTTATTTAATTAAAAAGTCACATAATCTGGTCCTCATTTCAATATTGCTGCACATGGAGTTTATGTTAAAATGATTGACTTAAAATAACTCCATTTTCACACAACACACAACCATACTACCTTATGGTCACACATAACAACTACCATATCCCCTAACTTTCTATGTTCCGATATAACAATAAGGAAGTGTAAAGAAAAGTACTCGATATTATTCACGATCGGAATAGCTCGTGCTATATCGAATCAATATTAACGACGGGGGAACATACGACACCCAATGAAGTTAACGCTGATGCGATCACGCTGATGTAAGATGGAGGAAACATCGAGAACACCGACCTGTTTTATTAGCTAAGGGATTGTCAAAATTGCACGATTTGTTTCAGACTTATCACATGTATTTTCCTTTGCTTCACATCATTCGTAACGTCCTACCAATTATTTGTGAACACCAAAAGAAAATACCGAGTCTGGGTGTTTGTGTATGTGATATTTCAAGTTTTGTGAAATGCACCCACGATAGAGGTGAAATTTCTAGTCAAAGGCGACGTTTTTTTGTTTAAAATACAATTAAAAGTAGCATTTTCTTTTTTATTGAGTATGTGATTCGTCTTGTGCAAGATTTTTTTTTAATATTATTTATTTATTATTATATACTAGAAACAATGTCCCTCAAACCAACCGTCTCCTCTTAATAAGTATAACTATTCAGATCCAGATCCTATGGTTGCCGATCCCTTAAAACAGGTCCATAGCATCCAGGGTGTATAGGTATACTGCTGCACTGTAGGCTAGTGCAATCACCACTCTCTAGCACTGATAGCCGAGTGGGATGACCGGTGGACTGCCAAGTCAAAGGTCGCAAGTTCAAACCTCGGCACGCACCAATGCCTTTTCGAATTCATGTGCGTATTATAAATTAGTTATCAGTTGCTAAAAACGGTGCAGGAAAACATCGTGAGGAAACCGGCACACCTGAGAGATTTTTCAACGGTGTGTAAAGCCATGTCAGAGGCCTACAGACGGCTTAAACTCTAACACCAGGTTGTTCATCAACTATACGATAAGAAGAAGAAGACCACTCTCCTAACGTTAGCACTAAAAGTAACTTACCGAGGAAAATCTCATTTTCATATTATGGTAAGTCAGTGTTCGTATTATCAGTATCGAACTTAAAATGCGTTTTATTTCAAATATAAGTATAGGTGCTTAATAATTATGATCATTAGAGAACTTCCATGATTCCAAAATGTCTTTGAATATTAGGTACGAGTATTATTTCTTTCCTAATCGACGAGGTCACCGATTAGGAAAGAATTAGTTTGGCGCAGTGGCTAGGCAATTGGACTGCTGCGCTTAGGATTGCAGGTTCGATTCCCGCACGTGACAAAAAATTGTGCGATCCGCAGATATTTGTCCCGAGTCTGGGTGTTAGTGTGTGTGATATTTCATGTTTGTGAAACGCACCCACGACAGGAGAAATTCTAGTGAGGGGCGACTTTAAAAAAAAGACGGCAGAAACAATGAACTCCACATAAACAATAAAAATGGTTGCAATGAAAACTTTGAATGTGTAGGTACTTATTCAGTTTCATTCAAGTAAATTAGCAGGTCGAGGTATATTAAAAATTCAAAGTTTAATCGTGTTCACGCCATATTTCATTTAAGGCGAAACTCGGGAGTTTTTATTTATTTATTACCAGCAAAGTTTACCAGCATTTATATAAACTGCACCGGCCACAAAAGTACGGGAGGGAATAAATGAGTTTATGTTCGTAGCTGTCTGGAACGCATACTACAGACTAGTGTAATTAGTTTGTCGAAATACTTAGTCAGGGATCCACGTACCATTTCTTTAAATTGATTAGTATTAAGCTATTTTTTCCGTGAGCAGCTCCATTTTGATGAGAGGTCCAACTTTTTATTTAAAAAATTTCAAATCGCTTCATAAATGACTGAGTAATGAGGGAACATACATAAAAAAAAAGATCCCGACGAATTGAGAACCTCCTCTTTTTTTTGAAGTCGGTTAAAATCAACTTCTTGATTGTGGAAGCTAACAGGGGTAGCACATCACACAGCTTTTAAGCGTAAAACTTGGATAGCGTACCACGCAATTTGTAGGACAGTGTGGCTGTTAAATTATATAAATATGAACTAAGCAACAGTAAAATATCAGCTAGTTAAAAATCATTTTGTAACACACTTTTGTAACATCTTTTCAAATAATTATAAACTTATTGTACAATTATCTATATTCTTGGGAAATAAAGATATTATTAGAAATATATTATATCGATACATGTCGGAAGGATTTACATTTTGTAAGAAAAAAAGTTGGACGTCTCATCAGAATGAAGCTATACTAGCTACCCTACTTACGAAAAATTAGATTGATATCAATTTTAAAATGGTCCGTGGATCCCTGACTATAACTGATTCCTGACTATAAGTATAGTTAAGGAAGAATAATTGAAAGAGTTTCATACTTGTCTATCCACGAATATTTCCATTCATCAATACGTTACGTCAAGCATTAATTCTCAACGAAACAAAAAAAAATAAAACTAAAAACACCTAACATTCATCAATTAATAACATACTTAAAAAAAGCAAAAATATCATATAAATTATTAAAAATAACTATTTAATCAGTTTTTGTGATCCCGTTGTTTCGAATCCTTTACACCATTATAACGGACAGACCTTGGTCTTTAAAATGAATTACGTAGCTTTAGTAAGTCATTCTACATCTCTACCTTCCGACAAAGTAAACTGCGTGAAAATAGCTTCGTAAATGCATAATTTATTGCTTACAATACAGAGCATTACCCGGTGTAGGGTCAGAAAAACAAGGGCAGCTCACGGCCCATTAATTATAGGATTAATGACGATAACCTTTTTTGCTGACGCTCACCTATCTCTGACAAAGTGTTCGTAACGTGGGACATTAATTACTTTTGTACGTAATTGTATTTGGCTCTGAATGTCAACTATGATTATAATGGTTTGTTATGAATGGTTGGTTTGTTTACACAGTGGACGGGTGTTTACACAGTGGCTGGTGCTGGCCATGTTCAGTGAATACGTTTAATGATCCTTTTTAGGTTTCGTCATTAATTTTGATTTTTAGTTTCCCGAAATCTTTGATATATTTTGTTGTATTTATTAGGAACACATTTTATTTCAATTTATATCACATTTTATTTTATTATCAATTCCTAAAGTAACATATTAATTGTAATTTAAATGTGTAATATTGTCATTACAATACAGGGTTTATTCTTGTTTTATAACTTAAGCAAATGTCCGACTTAGGAAGCAAGGTTAAGACCCCACTCTCAACTAACCTAGCGTCTACAAAAAAATGAAACAGGCTTTGAAAAAGAAGACCATTTGCGCCCGAGTCTACCTGGAACCATAACATAGAAATGGTTTAGTTTAAAATACAGTTTGAGCCAGGCTTTAAACACAGGTGTACTGTACAGAGGTCAGAGCGTACTTTCCGCGACCCAATAGGATAAGCCGCGAGTTCCTTATTTCAAATCTGTGTTCTCTATGCACGGGCTTTAGAAAACACAACTTTACAAACACAATAACACAAGCAAAAATAACCCTTATTGCAATAGTTTAAAGTCGCAGCAGAACGCATGAATACGTTGGCTAGCATAAAAATCCGCTTAGGAGGTGCGCCAATTCCAATTTTGAAATGGTTTTGGCGGAATGGCAGCGGATTTAGTTTGTAGGGTTCCGTGAACTAGGCTTTTTGGAAACATACTTTAAAAATCTTGTTGATTGTAGCTATGTTTACATTTTTAACATTTCCCTTTAGATACTGTGGTCTCTGACCAATCAGAAAACAGATATCCTTGAGTGAAGATCACTTGATATCTTCGTGCGATTTTGTTTATATAACTTCTGTGATATAATCCAAATTTGGCAGACAGATAGTGCTGCTGGGTAGTTTGTTGTGCCGTTTCTTCTACCCAGCTAAAGCACTAGGAAGCGGTGACAGGCGAGCGTTTTAGGGGCTGTCTTGATGTAATTTGACGTACAAACAGTACTATTTTAATTAATTGATTATTATCTTATCTTAAAAAGCCAGGTCCAAGTGAGCATGTTCTTATGCGAACTGAGTTGTAAAGACCAGATAGGCAGTATGAAGAATAAAGGTTCTAATTCATTACTACTTATGCATTGTTTAATGTTGGTAAAAGAATAATAAAATTGATTATTTCGTATTGTATAATTTTGTATCTTTCAACTTCGCCTTCATATCGGAATGAGCCAACAGCCACATGAAATAGGTTTTTCAAGCACTGGACAGTAAAGGTGCCACATAGTTGCGATATTGCGATAATGCGTCCCGATTCCTTGCGCACAACTGCGTTTTTATCGTCTGGTTATTCTAGAATCGCAGTTGTGCGCATTATCGCAATAACTCATCTGTGTGGGGGAGTCTTGTAGCTTTTGAGAGATTGTTTGATCAAACTGTCAAAGTAAAGATTTTCTTCCAGTAAAACGTTAAAGGCACAAAATAGTCTCTGAATAAGAGTAAAAGTACCATCCTATTAAAAAAATAAACAAAACCACTAACAATTATTATCATTTATATTTTCCGCCAATGTTTTTCTCCCTTGTCGAAGGGGTTAAGTCCTTATCACGCGGACCGTATTATTATAAGCCCGTATTGTCCCACTGCAGGGCAAAGGCCTCCTTTCCGTCCTTCCACTTGTCCCTGTATGCTGCCACACGTCGCCAGTCCTTTTTTTTTTTTTAATCGTCGCCCCACACTATGAATTTTTCCTGTATCGTGGGTGTAACATCTGCGGATCGCACAAATTTTTGTCCCGTGCGGGAATCGAACCCGCAACCCTTAGCGCAGCAGTCCAATCGCACAGCCGCTGCGCCAATCAGGTCGTCAAATCCTTTAGGTAGGCGTCTAGTTCATCACGCCATTTTCTCACTAACAATTAAAGTTACAATTACTTCTTACAAAAGCATCCAAAACACCTACAGGCCCCACCATGACCCACAGAATTATCTCCGCCATTTTTTGCAGCGCGGAGTCGACTAAAAGTTTCCATATAACTTCGATAGTGGAATAGTAATCGAGCTGTAGCTAGGTGGCGCCACTGTAAGCCGACGTTTGAAATACATTAAACAATTTTTCGTTGCAGTACAAAGTCCAGGTCGTTCTTACATTCTCACAGCTTTTGATGATAGGGAGCGAAGTGTATTAGATTTTTCTTCTTCATGCTTTGTCTTGTATTAACTTGATTTTACACTAAAGTAGTGAACACAGTCTTACATTAAAGATAAAAGATAAATATAAAAATCATTTATTCAAAATTGGCTTTTCAAAAAATTACTTTTTGCACGTCAAATTACGTCATGACAGCCCCCAAAACGCCCGCCTGTCACGGCTTCCTAGTGCTATAGCACTAGGAAGCGGTGACAGGCCGCTTCTTGCCGTTTCTTCTACCCAGCTATAGCTGGAAGAAACAAACTACCCAGCATTGATGACATAGCCTATAGCAAATCGCCTTTCACATTCACAGGTCTCTTTAAACAAATAGGCACAAAATGTGATTATAATAGCACTATTACCATGTAGGTAATATATTATAATTAAATGTTTATCTTCGTAATGACGAGTTTAATGTTTTTTTTCTTTTTTTTATACACGTCGCCCCGCACTACGAATTTCTCCTGCATCGGTGCTGCGTTTCCATTACATGAAATGCTATACACGAACACCCAGACTCGGGACTGACATCTGCGGATAGCATATGTCATGAGCGGGAATCGAACCCGCAACCCCAATTGCTTAGCCAATGCGCCAATCGTTTCGTCAATAAATGAAGACACTAACACCATCAGTATCACCTTACTAGTAATTTTAATCATATTCCTAAAATGATTCGCACAGATTCCAGTTACTTACCTGCTCTCAACTGCTTCTTCATCATCATCAGCCCGTTGCAGTCCACTGCTGGACATAGGCCTCTCCCAATGTTCTCAACTGCTTGCCACACTAAGACACCAGCAGACATGTGCCTACATCGACTTGTAAACTAATCAGTCGCGAAATCCGATTATAACGCATCACTAACAAATACGGGGTTCAATCGACTAGGACCCAACGACATACAAAATCCCTAATTAACTTTACAAACTAAATTGAAGTTTATTTAGGTATACATGCAAACCATCACAGATGTAATCCTTAAAAGGGTTCATAGAGATTCTCTCTCAGGAGTCAATAACCACAAATTTGCAGATCATCTTACGTCCCACGAAATAGCCGCCGAGTCGTTGGTTGCACCGAGTTCGTTTGCCTAACAACATGACGGAATATAACCTTAGCCGTACGACCCAAACTGCCTGATTGGTCTGGTGATCGCTAAGCGCAACTGCTGAGAATGACGGTTCGAATGTTCGATGTGTGGTAAATCGGGCAAAGTGTGGGTTTTCCATTCCATTAGATAATTCTCAGAAGCAGCACTGAGTTTGGCTCTTGTGCCAGGTTGATGGCAATAGGCTCGCCCCCTATAACATTGGAATATATGACCTAGCTGGCGATATGAGGAGACACTTCTACATTACTCCAGACAGGCGATATGTTATGTTTTTTTTTTCATGGAACTTGTGATGAGCAGTGAAGCATAGGTGTACTGTTACAGTCTCCTGATAAAGTAAAGCATCTCTACTAACCCCTTCAAAGACTATAAGCGTGTTTGTATACCAGTAACGAGTAGCTAATGGTGATTTTATTACCAGAGGAAAATGCACGGATACAGCAAAATAATGTTCTGAAAATTTTAAAACCGCTCCTCTAAGCGATTTTAAAGTTTCATAGCATTATTTTGCTTTGAACATTTTTATTTGTAGATTCACATACCTTCTGGGGATTAAGTGGAACGATGTGTCAGCATATCTTTCAACAGAACAGCTATTGCTACAAGCTAAAAGCTGTTTGAGCTGTTTTATTGGATGTACGAAATTCTAGAACGTTCTGCTTACAATGAAATATAGCGGCTTTGGTTTCAACGGTGTTTTGTTCATTTTAACAAGTCAGTTAATGATCTTATTAACTACTCTTATAAAAGTGAAAGAAAACACCGTGAGGAAACCAGCTCACCTGAGAGATTTTTTAACGATGTGTAAAGCCATGTCAGTGGCCTACAGGTGGTTTCAACTCTGACACCAGGTTGTGCATCAACCATACGATAAGAAGACTTACGCAAACTAAATGTTATGTTTTACGTTCTTAATCAGCTTATAAATAATATCAGAACCGCCCTTGTTTGTTCAATTTCCGTATTAATTAACCTTACTGTTACCACGAACTATAACTACCAGCCGATCTACTCAAATATTAACACTGGTTCTATAAGCTGATGTTTCTTCATTAAAGACCCGATTGCCTCGTTGGTCTAGTAGATACAACGTTGGACTGCTTAACGTGAGGTTCTGTGTTTGATTTGTAGGTCGGGCAGTGCTTTATTAAGTAATTCTCAGAAGCAGCATGGATTTTAGACTATTGTCAGTCAAAAGTGGCAGTAGACTCGCCCCCTGATACACTGTGATCTAATTATATATTATGCAGTGACAGACGAGTGGTATAACCGTTGGACTGCCAAGTCAAAGGTCGCAAGTAGGAACCCAGGCACGTACGCGTACAATTAATGCGCTTACTTATAAATTAGTTATCGGTCGCTAAAAATGGTGAAGGGAAACATCGTGAGGAAACCGGCACGCCTGAGAGATTTTTCAACGATGTGTAAAGCCATGTCAGAGGCCTACAGGCGTTTTAAACTCTGAAACCAGGTTGTTCATCAACCATACGATTAGAAGAAGATTATGTAATAGGTTAAATGAAATTTGTATGGAGGGGACATTCTAAACGTACGATATAACATGCCTATAACTAGAGTAAGTGAAATGCAAATAGGTATTTTCACTAAGGTCGAAACTAAATTGATTCTCATGTGAAACGCTCCATTGGCCAGTGACAATCTGGTCCCTATATTCCTGGGCTATATATCGTCCTCTATGTCTAAAAGATCAGGGTCCCATATGCATAAAGTTTGTGTTTTAATAGTCGATTCTGTTGAAAAGGGTTCGGGTAAATTTTTCGCTTGATAGCTTTTGGTGTAGTGCTTGAGTTAGAGGAGAAGTGAGGTATTAGCTAAATTTTAAGCCAAAACTGCTACACAATTATTACATTTACCATTAATCGTGCTAGTACTCGAGTTGTTCAAGCTATCTCCATTTTAATCGCTTTCGTGATTTGGTAATGAAATAACAAACAGACAGACAGTTTATTTTGCATTTACATACATATAAGAAGAACGCACTAGAGTTAATATCTTTGTAAGTAAGTCATTTATTCGCATAAAATATGGTCATCATCATCATCATCAGCCAAAGACGTCCACTGTTGAACATAGGCCTCCCCGTTTAAGCGGGGGGGGTTTGCCATAATCCCCACGCTTGGCAAGCGGCTTGGGATCGCAGTATTGGTGGTGAAGTTACAAAAGACGCTGCTGCCCATCTTCTGAATTTTCCCTTAGATCTTACGACACCCACGGGAGGAAAGGGGGTGGTCAATTCTAGGCCGGATACCACACGGCACAAAACGACATAAAATATGGTACTTTATTTAAATTAAGTAATTTATACACTATTTTATTTATGCATGGTTTGCCTTTACGTAATATTTATGTCAGACTCCTCACACACTAAATATAGGTTACACACATACATTACTAAAGACTATAACTATGAAATGTCTCTTAGCAGGTATTCCTTCATTCATTTGGTACCAAATCTCCATTTCAGACAAAGTGTTGCGGTGATATTTTAATAATAATAATCGTTTATTATTCATAAAATTAAAATTACAGGATAAGTTTGTCGGCGGACCCCAAACTAGGCAGTGCCTGTATCTTGGGGCCCAGAGTTGCGGTACCATGAATTGGTAAAACCTAAAATAACATAATTGTTGTTAAAATTAGATAACAATATCAAAATTAAAGTTAAAATACTAAAGACTAGGAACAAATAGGGTATTGACATTATATACAAGTATTGGCATCGTACATTGTACAGATGTACGTCTCACGAAGTCCGTTTGGCTCTCGCTGTAGTTGTAACGTTTACTGATAAGCGCGCTTGTGTGTGTCGCAGCGTCGCAATCGTGACTAGCGGGGGTTACGTTAAAACAATTTAGTGTGTTAAATGCTAATGTGGAAAAAATAACATGTTAAATAAAATGGTATTTATTAAACATGTTAGTTTTATGTGTGTTGAGATAAGTTAATGTGTTATATGTATTTTAGTCTTGTTATAATAAAGATGATCAAACATAATATTAAAACGTAAATTACCTGAGTCAACTGCAGCCCGCGTCAAGCACAACATTGTTACAAAGCGATTATTAGCATTAATCTTGCAACTAACCATGATGTTAAAAATGTGATTTTAGTGATTTAGTTACAGTAATTGTATAAATTAACATGCAGCATAATTAGATTGAGCAATAAAATTCTCTTCACACTTTTACAGACTTAGGAGTTATAAATAACATGATGTTAAAATTAACATTTTAGCGTCATTTTTTTAAGTGTTAATTTTATTTTTGTTTTAACATGATAATTTAAATGTTATAACTTTTAACGCCCACCTCTAATCGTGACTCGCTTTTCAAGAAACACACGAAAACAATCTGCATGTGCACGCCTGACAATATTCGTAGACAAACGGACTTCGTAAGATAGAATATCTATACGAACACTCGGGTCTTGGGGTCCGAGTGCGCGTCTCTTATTTGCAGACATATCCAAACGGTTGGTCGACTCTTCACGTGACTAAAGGGCTTTGTTTTTAGGCCAAACAATAAGCATTGCCATTCAACGTGGCAATGCCGCCAGCCTTTTGGCCACCCTACCAATCGACAGTGATGAGGAGGAATATTTCGATGCATAATTTTTAGATGTTTTTTGTTGTATATATTATTAGTTTTAATGTAGGTAGTATAATAAATCGAATATATATATATATCGGTACAAATCTTTGGAACGGATTTAAACATTAGCTGATTTATTTTCGAATACATAACCAAGATTCCTAGACATAGCCCGTTGTTACCTAGAAAGTATTGCTACACCTAGCACTATTAATTATTTTTAAAAATAAACATCCTTGTATTTTATGTGTATATAGATAGATATAGTATAGATTGGTAGTAAAATACTAATAACATATTATATAAGTATAATTACTAAATCTTAACCTATAACTTATATGGGTACATATGTGTTAGTATAAGTTGGTTAATAAATAAATAAATAAATTAGATGATTACAGATAGTTGTCAAAAATGACTCTAGATTATTGTCTATAGTACAATTTAAAGTATAGGGTCCTTAATGGTGATAATCTTCTCTCTTTTTACTATAACCCTTAAGTTCCGATTCACCCCGTTTTACGGTAATGTAAATTGGTTTTGAAAAATAACCTACTTAATCACTTCGTTTTTACTACAGCTATATCTATACGAATAACTTTGACTAAGCTTATTTGGTTCCTAGTTTATGTTAATTTCAAATTATTAATTTTAATAAAAATTATACAATGTTATTTATTTATACATTTTTGTTATATTTAAAATGCTTATAATTATTCTGATCTCATATGTTAAAATGTTAACCATCTTGAAATTTGTTGTCATAGATTGTTTAAGTATAGATACCAGTGTTTTAGATTGTATGTAAAAGAAGTAACTAATATTCGCATGCCTGTTAAAGGCGGATGTCGGTTTTTTTATTATGTAACATCTTTTGTACCATATTCTTGTCGAATAAATGATATTATTATTATAAATCGCTTTAGTTCCTAACTTGCGCCAATCTAAGACAACATATGGGGACAGGGTAGCTCGTCTTCATGACTTTCTTACATGACTTTAGATTTTCACGTACAGTTGACCAGAATATTCTTTGATATACCAACGTTCCTTTTATGTAAAGCTTAGGTAAGATAGAGACGTTATTTATTTGAAACTACCAGGGCCGGCAGACGACGTCCTGTCCGGAAAAGAAGCGTGACGTAAGCTGTCAATTACGGTAAATGGCGGAGCACCGAAGCTAATTTATTTAATAATTACATGTTTATATTTTTTTTTAATTTTGCGATATTCTGCTATTCGAGGCGGAGGCGAATCTAACAAATCAGAAGATCAATAAAGTCGGTCCTGCAGTTTTTGAGTTTTACGTGTTCTAACAAACCCGATTTTTTATATATATATAGATAATTATAGAAGAAGATATAAAAGTATAATACGCTTAAGATATTGTGTTTTTTTACCGACTTCAAAAAAGGCGGAGGTTCTACGTTGACTGTATTGTTTTTTACATTGAATGATATATTATGATTCAGGTATTTTGGTACTTAGTTGAATGTATGTTTGTTACTTCTTCACGATAAAACGGCTGGACCAATTTCTTTAAAATTTGGTATAGAGGTTGCTGACACCCTAGATTAATACTATACTATACATAGGCTACTTATTATCCTGAAAAATGAAGCCAGTAACACCGCGGGCGCAATTAGTTCGGTAATATAACTAAATACTTTTTCTAAATGATTTTAAACAAGAATTCACTAATTGATAATTACGATACAATAATTAATCCTCTATAGAGTAATTAGCTCCTACAGTTCATAAGTAAAGTAATCCTTAATCCTTTTAATATCCCTAAGCTCATTAATTTATTATTGAAAACAAAATAATTATGACTAATGACTTCCCATAAATACACGGACACATTTAAATATCTTCACATTCTCTATAAAGCTTGAATTACGAGTAATACACTGTCAGCAATACATTAGTGTGTTTCAAAGAACTGTGAATATTCTTTTAACTTTTATTGAATAGTTTATAATTATTTTTATTCACCATGAATATTCACCCAGATGTCATGTCGACGTGTCGCTGTGATTTTGTAAGTGTTAATAATACATATTTCACAAAAATATTAAAATAAAATCTTTTATTAGGGCCCACACATAACTGCGAATTCGCAACGCATCGCAAATATCTGCGAGCTGCAGCGAGCATGATGTATGAATTTGTATTTGTATATGAGCCCTTAAACCTTGATTTTACAAATGCTATAGGAGTTTTAATTTTTTTTTGCTTAAATTTATTTAGCTGGTATACCTATATAGGTAATAATAAATTTATTCTTTCATTTAAATATAACTTTAATAAATATTACGATTATTAGGTTTCTGACAAATTATTTAATTTGAAAAATATACGGTAGGTTTATAAATTGTATTATATTTATAAAGTGTATAATATTGTGTGTGTTTTTATTATGGCTCACTAAATATTAATATAGAAATTCAACCTTGGACCTTAACATAATCAAAGCTTTGGACAATTAACTGTTTTATTCAAGCAATCAACACTTAAACTGTACTCATATTTAACTAACACTCTGCTATTTCCAGGTTCACCGCTGGTTAGACGCGCATCAGAAATATTTCGCGCATCCTTCGCGCATTCCGAAGCCGACTCCTACACATCACGTTCCTGTGACGAAGCAGTACAACCAACACCTATATTACCCTAAGATTATACCTCCTAGTATGATGACTATTCCACATAATTACGTTATAATGAGATCTATACATTATTAGGCGTTAGACTCAAATTACACCGAGATAGCCGCGGCCGGGAGCGAAGCGGCGAGCAGTCAATGTCATACGATTTTAAACGTTATCTTCATTACTATAATACATAGTATCGCTTGAGAAGCTTCAAAGGTTGCGTGCCAGGCCGCGGCGCAGAGAACACTCCGACGACTACCACGTAACGGCGAGAGTCAAGCGATATTATGTCTTATAGTAATGACATTAACGTTCAAATTCAAAAGGCACTAAAACTGGTCGCCGCTTCACTGCCAGCTGCTGCTATCTCGGTGTGATTTGAGCTTTAGACCGTAAACTGGAGGACAGCTGGCAGCGGCTCGGTGGCAGCAGCGGTGCCGAAGACACCGCTCAACTAGAGCTTACCGCTCGTACGCCGCTCTCCACCCCGCTGCTCGCTGTCATCCAGTTTTAGACAAAGAGTGACTACAAACAATTTGCTTCTGACTTTCACAGCTCACGTTACATTGGCAAAGAAAAATAATTGTGCTGTAAAACCTTAAAGAAATATTGTTTCTAAAAATACTTAACGATAAGTATTTTGAAGTAAGTTCCATGAGAGTTTATAAAAAGTGTCTGAATAATATGAATATTTTAACTCTCATTTTTTAAGCATTATTTAAATAATATAGTTATAGTATTTTGTATAGCGTAGTTTTATGTTTTATTAATAAATTACATTACATTTAATCCCCGTTTATTATCTTTATACATAAAACTAGTAAAAATAAATCCATAATTTATATCCCGCTGAAGCATCCAATCTAGTCATCAATAAAGTACAATTAGCTATTAACAATCAACTGGGCAACAATGGAATCACAATCATTAATCAGAATCGCTGTTATGTCGTGGACTCAATAGGAATGACACGTTAATGGATTGCAAATCAGAGTAGCTATGGTGCTTTGATCCCTAAGATATACCTATTTACCTTAGATTTGATGGCCTCGCTTCGTATAACTGGTGATCTGATTGGTGTAGTGGCAAAGCGATTGGACTGCTGCTCTAAGGGTTGAGGTTTCGATTCCTGGGCTAGCTTAGTAGCTTCTAGCAAATTGGCGACCTGATTAGCGCAGTTGCTAAGCGATTGGATTCCTGCGCTAAGTGTCCCATTCCCGAACGCGGCAAAAATTTGTGTGATCCGTAAATGTTTATCCCGAGTCTGGTTGTTTGTGTATGTGATATTTGGTGTAGGCGACGTTCTTAAAAAACAATGCGTATTGAACAATTTCGACAGCTGATGCATGATTCTCTTACGAATAGCCATAATGCTTTGATCCATTTAGCTTAGTGCCTACATTGTCTGTGATTTGTTAGTCTATCTATGGTATTGTTGATGTTGATTTTCAGGGATTTGAGACACAGGTTAGATTTAAATATATTAAACGGAAATACTATTTCGGGAATAAATCTAGACTTAGCATTTCTTTCTAAAAAATGTATACATAGGTCCTGCTTTAGAACTCAGATATATATTTAAAATTTTCATTATAACTATATTTATAACGTAAATTGTGAATAACTATATTTATAGCACTGATAGCCGAGTGGTATGACCATTGGACTGCCAAGTCAAAGATCGCAAGTTCAAACCCCGGCACGCACCAATGTCTTTTCGAATTCATGTGCGTATTATAAATGAATTATCAGTTGCTAAAAACGGTGAAGGAAAACATCGTGAGGAAACCGGCACACCTGAGAGATTTTTCAACGGTGTGTAAAGCCATGTCAGAGGCCTACAGGCGGTTTAAACTCTGACACCAGGTTGTTTATCAACTATACGATAAGAAGACTATATTTATAGAAGAGAAGTAATGTCTACACTGAAAAACTGTCTCTCAAATCATCAATGAACAAAAAATATGTAATAGATATTAGATCGCTAACATCGAAGCTGAAATCTTAATAATTACAATTACAATCATTGTAATTATGCCGACTTGATGGCTGATTGGGTATCAGTTTCGGTTAAGGGTTACGGTTCATTAACTAATGGCCGTGTTAGCATACAAATTGGAGCAATTAATTCAAAACGTTTAACTGCTTGAATTATTTGGTCGGCCGATACAGATTAGACTACAATGTACACTTGTACTATGATACTGACTGCCTCGTTGGTCTAGTGGTCGCTAAGAAAGAAAGAAAGAAAGAAGGAAAGAAAAAAAGAAAAAGAAAGAAAGGATGAAAGAAAGAAAGAAAAAGAAAAAAGGAGGAAAGAAAGAAAAAAGGAATAAGAAAGAAAGAAACATTTATTTGACAGCCAAAGAGACATACAATAATGATGGGCATACAGGAACTAAGCGCGACTGCTGAGCATGAGGTCCTGGGTTCAAACCCCGATGGTGACCGAGGGCATGGTTATAGTGGGGTACGACTCCTCCAATCCTTGGTATCTACACCGGGGGCCTTTTAAACGAAAAAAGGTATTCTCAAGAAACTAAATGGTGGACAGTCATTAATCTAACCGCAATTTTTTATATGAATCATGTAGATATAACCATTCATCGTCATCATCATCAGCCGGAAGACGTCCACTGTTGAACGAAGGCCTCCCCCTTTTAGAGAGGGCGGGGGGTTTCCATAATCCCCATGCTTGGCAAGCGGCTTGGGGATCGCAGTGTTGGTGGTTAAGTTACAGAAGACGCTGCTGCCCATCTTCTGGATTTTCCCGTAGTCGCCTTTTACGACACCCACGGGTGGAAAGGGGGTGGTCAATTCTAGGCCGGATACCACACGGTACGGCGATATTGCCATTAACTGACTGAAAAATGGGACATTAAATTACAATTGGGCCAATCTGGATACGCTAAAACACTCTTAGGCTCACCTTCTATTAAGACTTGTAACACAACTGGCGAAATATAAACAATACACCTACCTTTGGGGAAAACAGGCGTGATGTTTTCTTTTTTTTAAACCGCAAAGCCTCCTTATCTCTATTTACCTTTTAGGTCAAGATCCTAATTGTAAATAAGTAGGTATGTACTATACTTAATGTCTTATAAACAAACTCACTAGAGCTCTTCCTGTTTCGTTAAGAGCTCTCTTAATAATTGATTGTAAATGCATTTTACGACTCGTCCCTAATACGATTATTGTCCCTCGAGGGTTCGACCTCCCGTTTCAAGATTACTCCTTGGTTAGAAACTGGCAGATTCTGGTTTCATTGAATCGCTACTGGGTGATAGTCGGAATATATAATACCTAGACATTATGCCTAACCTTAATTTCATAAATTTTTTTTCTTCTCGTGGCAATTGATTCGGGCTTCCAACTATTTTGCCAGATTCGAGTTAAGACAGCAACAAATGTCAATTTTATTTATTTATTCAAACTTTATGCACATATTGTACAAAGGCGGACTTAATGCCTTGGGCATTTTCTACCAGTCTACCTTAGGGTGATGCAGAGACAAAACAATTTTAAACGCTACATTAAATTATACCTGCCACTGTAGTTGTAATGTCAGAAAATAGAGATGTCATGTAGATTTAAGACGTTTATGAATACGAGGGCAAGAGGTTTGAGGCAACAATATTAGGCCAAGGGACCATGTTTTTGACGATAATGATTTAACAAAGGTAAACGTTATTACGAGTTCAAGTGTCTTTTTAAAAATTACCGCGATTAAGGGCAGGTATCCTCAAATAGTCTGTTAACATTACAAACGTACGTCAAAAAAATACGGTAAAAAATAGATTATCGACGTTATTAGGGCTGCAAGAAGAAAACAAAGCATTTCCATTATTAAGGCTGCTAAAAGAAAACAAAAAGAAAGCGAGACGCCGTTATTTGCAGTGTATTGTGGCATCTCGCTTTATTGCACGGAAACTTTCCTGCTTTAAGAGTTCATGGTAAGGGTGCAGGTTGTTGAAAGTATTAAACACCAGTGGATCGGAAATCATGTCTATATTTAGGCTATTCAATCTTTTACAAGAATACGTCTTGACCTTTTCTGAATGCGGGTGGAATACTGCCCTCATACCATGAACTCTTAAAGCAGGACAGTATAAGATGTGGAAAGAAGATGTAAGATGGGGATTCCGTTGTGAAAGCGAGACGCCGCATTACACAGCAAGTAGCGGCGTCTCGCTTTCACAACGGAATATGTCCTGCTTTAAGAGTTCATGGTAAGGGGGCTGAACAAATAAGTGCTTATAGCTGTTGGCTTCAGTATTAATTGACTCCATTTAATATTAGAAAACAAGTTACTTATATTAGACAATAATAGCCAAATATAAAAAGAATAGAAGTAGAAAATATTATATTTTTGTTGTAAAATATTTATAAACGAATAAAAGTTGTCGTGTGGTTTCCGGCCTAGAATTGACCACCCCCTTTCCTCCCGTGGGAGTCGTAAGAGGCGACTAAGGGAAAATCCAGAAGATGGGTAGCAGCGTCTTCTGTAACTTGACCACCAACATTGCGATCCCCAAGCCGCTTACTAAGCGTGGGGATTATGGAAACCCCCCTCCCTCCCTTCTAAAAGGGGGAGGCCTTTGTTTAACAGAGGATGTCTTCCGGCTGATGATAATAATGAATAAAAGTAGCACCAACAATGTAAGCTGAATAGAACTGAGTCTCAGTAGTGGGTGTATAACTTACACACTCAGTTTAATTTTGATAAAATTCTAAATCAGGAACTTTCTCAACTCTCCATTCATTAAAAATAAAAAAAGCTCAGAAATAAATGTCATTACTTTGCCTTATGATCGTACCCAACAAAAACCCGAAACTTTTATTTTGTCCGGAATTTCATTCGACTTCAAAGAAAGAGGAACACAAAAAATCAACCCGCAAACTGTACGTTCCTTGCATGTGGATCCAAAAAAAGCGACGATATTAATCCGGGTTGGGTAGCCCGGGTATAAATTGCGGCGGCCGGGTAAAAATCACATGAAACTTGAATGTTTTGTACATGTACCGGTCTAAATCAGGATTATATTCGATGTTTGGTTGCCGTACTTCGTTTTCTTTTCTTTCGCGTTTTCTTTATATTTGTGTGTTTTTGGTTGTACTTTTTGAGCCGTATATAGAAAAATGGGGAAGCTAGTTTTAGGAATAGTTTTTTAAGTACTGTCACGCAGTAGACACATTGGAGAAACTATTGTTCCCGGTCACCGAATTTTCACCGACATTTTTCAAGAATGTCAAAAAAATTTGACGACCTGATTAGCGCTGCGGCTAAGCGATTGGACTGCTGCGCTAAGGGTTGCGGGTTCGATTCCCGCACGGGACAAAAATTTGTGCGATCCGCAGATGTTTGTCCCGAGTCTGGGTGTTTGTGTATGTGATATTTCATATTTGTGAAACGCACCCACGATACAGGAAAAATTCCTAGTGTGGGGGGAAGCTCCTTTAAAAAAAAATATGTAGGAAGGATAATTGATCACTTAATGCGACACAATAACTTCGTTACAATTTCGTAGAAACAAAAATCCATAAAAGAAAGAAAAATACCATCAATAACCTTAATTTAGCTCATTAATGGTGAGAACGGAGAAGTCATGACGTATCAAGGGATCTTAATGAAAACGACACAAAGTGCCTTGTTTATAGCAGAACATTGGTTTCGAAATGCAAGATTGTATCTTCCTCTTGTTGAAGGAAGAAAATTATTTTAATAAATATTTTCACGTGAAGGTAAAAGGTGAATAACAGCGAGATGGGATTTTTATTTATTTTTACCTGTGGGTAAAAACTGAATACCTAACAGCGAGATACCATAATAAACATCCATCATCCAAGTTTTTGATGTATTGTGTTCTGTTATAAGTTAGTCTCGTGTGCCTGCGACTCCACTTTACTGAAAAATGTATGCCACGAAAAAAGGTATCCAAGCAACAATATTTTTTCATTCCTCATTTAATCACGATTTTCCAGTGAAAATCGTGATTTAAATATTGATCGAAATTTAATATTGATTACGTCAGTAATTAATTGTTCTCAAGCCAGTGCTTGAGAACAATTAATTACTGACGTAATCAATATTAAATTTCATAATGTTAAGGTAGCCATTTAACTAGGTCCAGTATTTTTAAATTTAACACTAACTGCCACGCAGCAGACACAATTAAAAAACTATTGTTCGCGGTCACACGGGCACCGCGGTAGCGTTCAGTGTTAATTTAAATGGAAGACTTACAGCTAAAATTACAAGAATAGTTACATAAATTAAATCTGTCAGTAACAATTTGAGGCTGATACACCTCCTCGCCACGACTACACTTGTATTACAATGATCAAAATCATGCTGTTTATTTGATTTATTAAAATTAACATAGTAATGTAGATTTTTTTTTAAAAACATCGCCTCCCGAATTTCTACTGTGTCGTGGGTGCATTTCACAAACATGAAATATCATACACGAACGCGTAGACGCGGAACAAATGTCTGCGGATCGCACAACTTTTTGTCCCTTGCGGGAATCGAACCCGCAACCCTTAGCGTAGTAGTCCAATCGCTTAGCCACTGCGCCAATCGGGTCGTCAAAAAATAATTATGTTATTAAAGGCCTACTTCGTAGTTCGGTAGTCGTGGTGGCCTAGTGGTTGACATACCGGATTTCTATGCACGAGGTTGCAGGTTCAAACCCAGGCAAGTATCAATGTGACTTTTTCAATGTCATAAATACTTTCTTAGATATTCTAAGACACCACTGACTAACGGTGACGGAAAACATCGTAAGGAAACCTGGATTTAATTATCTGAAATCGCCAACCCGCAGTGAGCTAGCGTGGTGATCAGTGCTCAATCCTTCTCTATAGGAGAAGAGGCCTTTGCCCTGCAGTGGGACAGTTATAGGCTGTTATTATTATTATTTAAGTCCTACTTCTACTACAGTGAATATAACATTAATTTTTAATGCCTATCCCACAAAACACGCAACTAAAAACCCTCTTACCCAGAACATTAAATCACAATATCCAAAAATACAGAATAATATATCGATCAAAAAACAATAAATAACCAAACTCCTTATTCCCAGAAAAAGTTGCCACCTAATCCTAACTATATTATAATGACCTACCCAACGGTGATCACAAAAGGATAATCACGTACTAACGATTGGCTATTCCCAAAAGGTTTTTAATCAAAGCTGCAAGCACCCTGCCAATAAAATATGGGGCCATTAAAATTTTACGTGCCCTAAAAAGAGAGTTATACGACCAATCTGTTAGTCGAATGGCTGGATTTTAGAATTTCAGGATTAAGATGTTGTTAAAGCAATTTTTAATTGTTTGTCTACCCTGATTAAGAGTTATCCATTGTTAATTAAACACCTACTTTATAAGCTGTACTTGTGACTTCCGCATCTACCTACAACTTTTGACTGGCCTGTTGGTTATTAAGTGGCCTTGACTGCAAAACCAGAGGTCGTGGGTTCGATTACCACCCAGGAAAAATCTTTGTGGGATGGGCATAATGATTTGTTCTGTCTGGGTGTTATTTATCTATATTATGTATGTATTTAAAAATATATAAGTATGTTTATCAGTTGTCCGGTTGCCATCTGCCGAGTTTGGGATCAGATGACCGTGTGTGTGTTGTCCTAACATATTATTATTATTACGTCGACGACCTGATTGGCGCAGTGGCTAAGCGATTAGACTGCGCTGCGCTAAGGGCTTCGGGTTCGATTCCCGCACGGGGCAAAAATTTGTGCGATCCACATGTTTGTAAAAGGCACCCACGATACAGGAGAAATTCCTAGTGTGGGGAGACGTTTTTTTTTCTTAAATTACTTCTGATTGTTGCCAAGCCCCATCTCCATTTACTTTATCTTCATCCAGGATGCTAGTTACCCATTTTCTAAAGCACTTATTAAAATATTAAGTAACGACAAAGCGATCACTTTATCAAAGGTTCTAGTCGGCAAACTGAAGTGGCAGATATCTATGTGGATGTTAAAACAGCTCAGTTTAAGGTGGAAAAACGTACCGCAGAAGAATCTATACCTACATCTAAAAAGCATCCAATCGATTCAATGCAAGCCTTAGATGGAGCTAGTGTTAGGCGAGTCTTATGATCTTCTTATCGTATGTTTGATGAACAACCTTGTGTCAGAGTTTAAACTGCCTGTAGGACTCTGACATGGCTTTACACACCATCTCTCAGGTGTGCCAGTTACCTCACGATGTTTTCCTTCACTGTTTTTAGCAACTGATAACTAATTAATGGTAAGCACATGAATTTGAAAAGACATTCGTGCCAGGGTTTGAGCGACTTTTGACGTGGCAGTCTAATGGTTATACCACTCGCCTATAATTGCTGTCTTATGGTAAGTAACATACTCTTAGAAACAAAAGAGCGTTGCTGTTGATTAAGCAATAAATGAGCATAAAACAATTTTTGCAATGGATCTATAGATATATGTACCATGTGTCTTTACTCAATCTTCGTAAAATTATTACGGAAAAAATTACGAGTAAATGAGTCCTAAATAAGCTCGGTATTACATTGTCGCGTAGAATAGAATACAATAGAAGATTTTATTTTAATCATTTTATGTATTTTTAAATTCCTTTTTATTAAAATTTTCACGATAGGTTTGCTACACTAAGCATGCGGTGTTTGCCTGTAACGGGTTATGCATTTAGCTTGTATAATTTTAGATATAATCTGTATTAAATATATGTAATGTAATAACTATTGGCAATCCAAATAAATAAAGAAATAAATAAAATCCTAAGCCCAGTTGAAGTCTCTCAAAAATCACAATATAAATATAACCTGCCAGTTTGTGTTCCTATATTTATATCGAATCACTCAGCGTCACACGTAGATGTACTGGTGATTGATTGCGAGAATAAGCGCGGGCTATTTTAGGCTGTGGCATGACGTCAGCGTAAATTTACCCACTGCGAAAATAAATACAAACTTTATGACGAGTTGTGACGTCGCGTTGTTGGGACATATTTTGGAAGGAATTTTAAGCTTGTCAGATGATTGAAAAGTGATTAACAAGTGGGAACTTTGGAGTGAACGAAAATAGGAATTCTGGAAAAGGCTGTACAGGACAGTAATTTATTACACGATAAATATCGATACCTTAAATTTGGGGTACAAACCCATAACATTGTCTACAGTTAATATGTTATTGAACCTAGCTTAGCAACTACATTAAAAATCGAAGCTAAAAATAAAAAAATACGCGACGCACTGCTCCGAATCAACTAAAATTGTGTAGTATCCATCTAAAATTTACAATTGGTCAAATTTTAAGATCTAGAGGTATTTTTTAACATATTTGGAACGATTATCAAGTTCTTACATAATGCCCATTTAATCATCATCATCATCATCATCATCATCAGCCGTATGGCGTCCACTGTTGAACAAAGGCCTCCTCCTTTTAGAAGGGGGGTGTTGCCATAATCCCCACGCTTGGCATGCGGCTTGGGGATCGCAGTGTTGGTGGTCAAGTTACAGAAGACGCTGCTGCCCATCTTCTGGGTTTTCCCTTAGTCGCCTCTTACGACACCCACGGGAGGAAAGGGGGTGGTCAATTCTAGGCCGGATACCACACGGCCAATTTAATAACGTCGCTCAATTAACCAGAATTATTATGAATCATTCATAGGCTGGTTTTTAAAATGGAGGTACATATTTTATTCTAATTTTGTGTAATGTAATTTTTTAACGAGTACGCAATGGCATCGTTTTGGGACTTCTAACGAACACAAAGGCTCCTGCGTATCGTGCCGGGTTTTACTGTATGTGTAGGATTTCAAAATAATATTTTATATTCACCGCTGTATGAACAAAGTTTACCTTGAAAGTCAGAACACTGCTGAAAAACCCTCCCAAAATCTAAGAATCTTTTGTAACTCAATACTTTATTTCACTTAACTTAAAGTTAGCACAGAACATTTTCTAGTTATAAAACTTAATTTTCCCTCTTATCCTGGCCGCTCAGTCTCGGGATAAACGCTGGGTTTAACTTAATAGACTTCTCTCATAAATTACGGCAGTTAGTTAACTTTGTAACTTTATAAAAGTATTAACTTACTTATCAGAAGAAATGGTGTCGGTGTGATGTAGCTGTTGTAGGTATAATATGTATGTATATATAATAGTTGTAGGTATAATATGTATGTATATATAATAGTTGTAGGTATAATAGTCGTGGTGGCCTAGTGGTTGACATACCGGATTTCTATGCACGAGGTTGCAGGTTCAAACCCAGGCAAGTATCAATGTGACTTTTTCAATGTCATAAATACTTTCTTAGATATTCTAAGACACCACTGACTAACGGTGACGGAAACATCGTAAGGAAACCTGGATTTAATTATCTGAAATCGCCAACCCGCAGTGACCTAGCGTGGTGATCTGTGCTCAATCCTTCTCTATACGAGAAGAGGTCTTTGCCCTGCAGTGGGACAGTTATAGGCTGTTATTATTATTATTATATTATATATAATAGGCTAGTTGAAAATAATGGTAAGCAGTATTCATTATCCGTTAGTTATGGTAATAGTTTTATGATAATGTTACGTCATTGATATTGTCAATTCCACAATAATATTTATCATTGTATGACTTTTGGTGTCATTTTAGCATGTTGCCCATGCTAAGCTTGAATCTAAATTGATCTATGATTACCAACTCAGTCAACTTTACAGCTATAAACAGATTCCAACAGATAACACCTGACCTCACCCTTAAGACGTAAATACTGAAAGGGAACTTGAAATCCGATGGGTGCGAGCAGCAACACGATGGCTCAGTTGGTTACAGTAGCGCCACGGTACGGTGAAGGTCGCAGGCTCAAGGCCTGCTAGTGTCTATCATTTTTCAAATTTCCTTTATCAATTCAGATATTTATCATTATCATCAAGAACCTATCTCAGTCCACTGCTGGATATAGGCCTCTCCTATGGCACGCCACTGCCAACTTCTGCCACTGCCACTTCCAACCGCTGCCAGCCATTTTGCGTATATATTATCGTCGCCCAACCTAGCTGGAGGTAGAATCCTACAGTACGTATATACATACGTGTATTTATCATATTTTACATTCGACTTGTATTCGTCTAGTTTATTGCCACTTGTCTATGGCCTCTGCTGTGGGCTTTGAGTCCGTTTCGACTTTCTTGCAAGTGGTCACGTGGTCTATTCTTGCACAGAAAAATATTAGAGCACCGATTTTTTTTTCTGTTTGTGGCTAGAATTATATTACGTACTTTCTGACATCATCAATTAAGGGAATTTGTGAATTAGTTCAAATAACAATTTTATTATTATAGATGTCTTTTATGAAATTGATCGCATAGTGAGTGTATTTGGGAATATATTTATTTCCTAGTAATCAATCTTTAAAGATTTCTGTAATTTAGTGTCGAGGGCTTTAATATTGATTTCCATCTGACCTGTTTAGTCTAGTAGTTTAGTAGTATTTAGCAAGTTTTATAAATAGCAAACTAGTAAGATTCGATAGTATCGATACTATGTGATATGTACTTTTCATTGAAAATGTACGATTTAGGCCTCTACGATATACCTTATATGACTTATATATAGGTGGGATTAAATAAAAAACAATATATAATCAGCAGTAATATTTTAAATTGCTTCGAATCACAATTTCGTAGTGTTTATAGATTATAATAATTACAAAGGAAGATTATTTTTTGTTCAAAGTACACTTATCCAACAGTTCGTCTTCATGCACTCTCATGTCCAACATCTCAGAATATTTAATAAAAATATTTGAATAACAACAAAAATAAACATCAATTAATAAATTATTAACATAACAAAATAGTTAAAAACTTTTCAATAATTCTGATCTTAGAAGTTAAATTATTATAAATCGTTATATTAATTGTTCAAATAAAATAAAATGTTAAGTAATATTTGGACGAAAAAAATCTATACACATTAAATTTTAAACTAAGAACATTCACAACTAAGGCATATTCATAAAAATAATTATTTATTCACAAAATTATTATTATTGAATACATTCATAAGAAATAAGTACATGATTAATTACGATTATAAATACTTATAGGAACAATATTGTTTATTTACAGTACACACAAAATACCTACAAAATTATAATATAACCAAACATTGCACCAATGTATAATAAAAATAAATAAATTTATAAAAATTAAAATTTTTGACAGAAATTATGACCAACTCGTTTTAAAGTTTTTGAATAAAACACATGCCAAAAAGACAGTCCACATAATTCGGTGATCCAATTATAATTCATTCAACATTTTTACGAAAGATGAATTATAAAAAGAGATTCTAAGTTGTTCTACTGGACAATCCACATTCATCCGTCCCTCCATTTTGGTGTTTTAGAAACCTTGAAACTGGCAGTACATAACAATTTCTTACATTCGCTAATATTAAAGAAAAACTTACATATAACGCTTAAGATTGCATATAAACAATTATATTAATTAAAAAATTAAATAACATCATAAAATTCGCTATCAAACGGTCGTAATCTATATAAATTTGTTTATAAAGCAATAATACTAGTAGCTAGCTATAAATATATAGGATTGTAATGATCTTTGATAAGAAGTCTTGCTTTTAACGAATTAACCGGTAACTAAATCCTTATATTCCTCTGAACTACTACCAAGCACTATGGCAAAAACTTTAATAAGTTAACGTTATAATATTTACTTTCCTGATAAATTTTACAACGAGGCTACTCAAAATAGTCAACTACGCATATAAGTGCATGGACACTAGTGCAAACCCATGTGCAGTGCACTGTCCATTTCTGAACACTCATAGTATGATGGGATGATAAAGTAATACGCACGTTACGTTGTGACAAGTTATTCAATTAACTATCGTTTTAAAAGAGAGGTCATGACTTTATTATTTTCGAATAATAAAATTCACGTCAAATTCAAAATATTATTACAATCCCACTGAAAGGATTTAGCAGCTAAAAATATTATTCAAATGAATTACTAGTGATCTAGCATTTTATAAAAAAAATACAACTAATATCATACGCGAGTGTTGAAAACGTTCAAAGTTTTAATTAAGTATCTAAGTGATATGCAATATACTTTAGGCAGGCTCATTTGATTAAAAAACCATCATTTTTACACAGAATCAAATCCAATTTGTTTTAGCCATTTTATCTTTTGAATAATACCCGACCTAATTATTAAAATAAAATAAATATTTTTATTGAATAAAAATAACAAATATTAAAATGACTAAAACTAAAATGATTTGACTCGTCAAAAGTATAAGCATTCTACCGCGAATTAATACACTATTAAAAACCGCATAAACAACAGACGTAATAAACCATAGACGCTAAAAATCAATGCCATTATGCAATTTTTATCACATTTTCTTAAAAAAAATCGTGCCTATGGCATAATAATTTATATAGATCAACTAATTACGGCCCACCCTTAAATAAAAAGAAATCCAATCATAGTCTCACTAAAATCTCATTCCAGTACCAGTTAGTAACAATTACTATCGTTTTAGTCTTAGGTATACTTACTAAATATGAAGTTAAAATGGTGAACAAGCTTCTTATAATATAATAATAAAAAGTATTAGTTAAACTTTTAGTTTTAAATTCTATGTATAGATTTCAAGTTTTTTTTATTATTTCATATAATAATAGTAATTTATCTAACTATATCTACTTCTAGTGCACTATTTTTTAGCTGTGGTCAATCACTAAGCCTCGCCGTAAGTGTGCCACTTTCAATTCGCTCATTTTATTGCTTCCGTTTGTTTGAGAATAAAAAAACGTAATCTATACTATGTTTGTTTTTATAATATTTTATACAAAAATGTCTTGATTTTTTTACTATTTTACTTAATTGACATGATAGTAGACGTAAATATGTATTTACCACACAATGTTAAAGTAAAAGCTATTTAAATGCAAAAGGAATTTTTGGCGTTTTAAGGTCTATTGGTTAAGTTTAGGTAGAGCAAAAGGGGCACAGTTATCGGTGGCACTACGAAGCGTCTATTTAACTGTACTGTGACGATTGCATAGATATTAAAATACTCTTTCTTTACAAACCGGAATTTTATTTTTCACCGCAAAAATATGATTGCATTCTGTTCTGCGGTACTGTCAAAAATATTTTTTTTATTTATTAATTTTCATCTTTTCTCAACCCGTTTCGTATTTTTAATAACATTATCAGCGCTCCTGAAGCAATCGTGCACGCTATCTAAAAATATACGTTACGCATGACCACTAGCTAAACGAACTATTTGTTCGAAAATTAAATCTGAAATGAGAGAATAACTTTTATGGAAAATTAATACATCAAAACTTTTGGCGTAATACATCTCGAAATACTGGTATCGTACCCGCCATTACTACATATACATATATAAATATAACATCTTAAAATTAGCGATCCAAAAATATGAAATATACGTGTTGTATTAGTGCGCCCCCGGCCGCTGTGTGCTCCGCGAGCCTGCGCGCGCATGTCTCCACACCGCTTAGGTCGCGATACCCGCGAAATTCGCGACTTTTGCCGTTCGCTACCGGAGGGTGCAAAAGCCGCCACAACTGGACGGTTTTCTCAATCCTCGTCGCGTGTTTATTTTTCTCTAATCGAAAAAATATTAGTCCATTCCCAACAAAACACCGTTCGACATCGAACGGTCAAAAATTGAAGTAATTGCTGCGAATCAACCAATTTCTTTTACATACATTTTTTTCAAATCTGGGCCTCTCAAAATCTAAATAAACAGGAATATATCGGAATGTACGAACAGTTGAATTAAATATTAAAGAAGAATAATAGAACTTCGAAACAACTTAATTTCAACTTGAACTAAATGTCATAAAACTTAATGTAAAGAAAGTTAAACGAGAAAGTAGAAATGAAGTTTGATAACTCATAGTACCAGGGCCCTGCACAAGCAAAGCGTCCTTAATCGTTCGAAACTTTTGCTTTATAAAAATACGAATCGAAAATATCTCGACTGTAGCACGTCTTCTTATGGTTAAGCTATGATTATTCTATTATTTCTTATTCTATAAAACTTTACTATGTTTACTACGTTAAAATATCAGAGAATTCAGAAAAAGGGAATATTTAGGTTTTTATTTTCTATATTTAAGTGGTGCACAACCTTATTTCTTCATGAACGCTAGGTAAGTATGGCGTTAGCATTAACGAGGATCTAAAACAAAAGTCACTATCTAAAGAACTAATAGTAGATGTAGTCGATGAAATTCATAATCATAAAGACCCGCACTTATTGGAATAGGAACTAGGGGAGGAGGAATACGAACTTAACGATACAGTTGCGAAAGAAGAAGACGAAGAACCAGGAAACGAACGATTGAAGAAAACGGTCGAAGGTCTTTCACATGAGTCGATCTACTGTAAGGGGAGTCGCAAAGATCGAAGTTCATGTTCGATGATATCTAAGGCTTCTTCACTGCATAGACTAAAAGAATTAAAACTATTTAGGCTGGAATGAAACCTATTGTAAACTTTCGACCGAAACTAACTGCGTAATTACGTTTATTTCTCTTAAATACGATAAAATCTCAAAATACTCACAGCTCGTCGGGTTTATTGTATTATACGCTAAGTGCATCTACTTTATAAGAACAGTGGCATTTTAATAATTTGAATTTGTACTTAACCTACATATTTTTAACTCCATTGCTGAAATCATCGTAGAATAGAATTCAAGTTTTGACTCCATTTAAAGTTCTAAGCAAATAAACAAACTGAATTGTTCACATTAAAATTATTTATCAAATCTTTTGCAATTGACGTGAATCACAAAAGCATTACGCATTCGTTTGCAAAGTTTTTATGAATTTTCAAAATGTTTTGCGTCAATTTCTTAGATTTGTTTCAGCCAATATGCTTGATGATCTAGGTTTAATTACTTTACATCCAATTTAGAGTTTTCAAAAATATGATTCCAATAAATGTTCTAAACAAATATCTCAAAAATACGTTATGAAAATATAATACAAATACGATAAAATTTATACTAAATATAACCCTGTCTATGACCTGAAGAGTTTAAAATAAAGAATAAATCGAAATCTAAACTCTGAACAAGTCATGTGTAAGGAAAAATAATTACTTCCTAGAGTCACACGCGTTGCAACAATCCGTTACCAAATACATTCGCAGATCAAACTGCATAGATGTACATTAAAGGTACGGGTAGACTAACATTGATCAGATCATACAAATCAGGTCAAAATCAATTGGAACGATAGTGATAAATTTCAGAAACAAATCAAAACGAAACACTATAGTCAAAACTTTTCGTATTCATCTAGAAATACGATTGTAGGAAGAATTTGTTAAAACATTTCAAATAGACAAGGCCTGAGTCAGTTCACAGCTCCGATAAGAAACCTGTTTCATGAAATTAGCTAAGATAAATCAGACAGTATATTTGTTAATGTGAAAGGCAGTTGGTGTTAACGCGGCTATAACTACTCGATGTAAAAAAATCACAACATTCAAATGGAAAATAAAGTCTTAAATTAAAGAGAAAGTTTAACAATTATTTGAGGATGAAATAGAAATGAACATAGTTGTGGAATTGGATAGTGTCCGTTCAGAAACTGCCGTTGTCAGATTTTAAACAGAAGCTCAAGGAGGAGGTCGTCGTCGACGTTCATTGGTGATTCAGGAGCAAGGTAATCAACGATCCTAGAAAATACAATATAATTAAATATGAAACTTAAGTTATAATGTAGAATAAACATACTAAATTCAAAGAAATACTCGTAGTTTATGATACAAAAGTGAAGAATAACTTTTAAATTGCAGAAGTTACTTTTTCATTCATTCTTATTTAGGCTTTAAGACTCTCTAGTGAGATAAAGTAACAAAATATTGGTGGTCAATCCGAAACCTTACCTATTGGGCGTGGGTGGTGTACTGGTGATGCGCTGCAATGAGCTTTGGCGGGCATCCGGCGATCGCCGGGCCACCCTCACGCTTTCGGCTCGTGCGTTCTGCAACCTGCCGCAAACAGGGGGATATGTTTTAAAATGTACTTGAGTGTACCGTGGATTTTATATCACTCCCATTTCTCAACATTTATCTATGCCATGAGACCAAGGAACTATACATACTTAGTAAAGCAGATTACGGTGTCGGTTTACTAGATTCCACCGCCGTTATAATAATAGAATAATTTATTATCCTTCGACCAAACCGAAAATGAAGGTAGTTGTATTTTGGGTGATTGAGATGATAATTTTTGCTACGATAACTTACGTTGTTCGTATATTCCTCCCATGTACTGCAGCGTGAAAATATTAGGATAATGTAATCAAATTTTACTGAATGAAAATATATAAAATTATCACATTGAAGACAGGAGCCATTAGAATAGTCGCAGGGCCGTTTAAAGTTTCAAATGATTTGACACCAACCATCACAAATCTCCAAATGAATCAGACACAACATTATCAAAGCTTGGACAAGTCTAAAAGCATTCAAGTAAACCTTAAAATACTTAAAAACATCTTGAATCTAAAACAACTTTTCTCCGTACACAACCTAAGCTCTGAATTATTTCTAAAGGTGGAATAAATAAGCCTAACCAAAAGCCCTCCCTTAATTTAATAAAACAACAAGTCTAAAAGTTTAACAAATCATGCTCTAAAGATTCTCTTATCGAAGGCAAGAAACAAACTTGGCTACAGTTGATTTATCTATCCGCCACAGATACCGAAGTTTAACGAAAAGCTCAAATGTTTCATTCATAAAGTAGCGAACTGATTCTGGCACAGATTACTGAGGGGATCGGGTACAAGTGAGTACGCCAAATTAATTTAGCATCAACTGGGAGCAACGAATAAAGATGGTCTTAATTCTTGGGATATTCGATTAAATTCCTTTTGTGTTGCTGAATTGAAATTGAAAAGAATAGAATAATTACATGTTTGCTGTGTAGCTTCAGCTTCAGAATCATGTAATGCGGAGAGGATTATTAAATTATCCTATACTGGTCTTTGCAAGATTCGATTTAGCTTCGAACGTTACTTTAATTTCTAGTTAGTAGTTTCAAGTCTAACTATTTAATTACTTGCTTCTAACATTGACAACAACATCGATGTACATAAATATCATTCCAAAACCAATTCTGTGTAAATCTTTAACTTTGCTATAAAACCTTCGAAAAGTTTGAAGCCCAAAAGTTGTTCCTACGAAACGATCCTTCTCGTCCGCTGTTACAGATATTTGGATATCGACAATTTGAAAGGCGGTTTACAATTTTGGACAAAAGATTAATACTTTCCGTTTTACAAATTTCTTTAGCATTTTTAGGGAGTTTCCGAGTTTACATTGTCATTGGTAAGGAAAGATATTACGATAATTCAACTATTTTTATAGATCAAAGAAAATTAATAAATTCTGTAAAAATATTTATTTTAGGTCTTTCATAATGCATGTTAATTAAATTATACCTCGTAAAAAAAAAATCAGTGACGATACAAATTAGATAATGGATCCCGTAAATATTAAGTAGACGAAAATACCACAACTCATAACAATACGACCAAACAGGCTTTTCCAGCTTGTTGCCAACCAAACGACGATTTAATCCCCTCCGACGTAAACTGATCCATATAAAACCAGTTCTCAGAAACCAAATTAATTCCAAGCCGAAAATCCCTGTAGACCTCTAAAATAACAAGACAAACACAATTAACTTACGATTCACGGGAAACCCACAAAAAGGGAGCGTTATGTTCAAATAATAGACTAACATTAAGGACAGCCGAATGTCGTAAATTGGGGTGACCCTGCCTTTTTATATGTTCAAGTTTCCCTTACTCCGCTGACAACAATAAGGTAACAAGATTAACAATCAAAATAACAATATAATTAAGGAGAGCATTTAGAAGAAAGGAGAATATAAATGCGACTCATATACTTAATATTGTGTTAGTTTAACAAAGGAATTTATGAGCGTAATTTCGGGAGTAATATGATTATATTGGGGAAATTAACTATGTAGTTCTTACTGGAACTGTTCCTTCGATTTCAAATAAGGATGGTTTTGATTTAGCTTTTTTATATTTTAGACCATAGGTTCTATTGTCATTTATATTACTGTGGCTAACGAATTGTGCATGACGTTTAAGCATGTTAAAAATGCTTGTTATGCTCCGGCTCCACCAGCGTCTTAACGCGTTAATTAACGCGCTAGATAAGGCATTACATAGATGTGGCCAACATTTTAACGTGTTAATTTAACGTTTACGCAGATGGAGCAGGAGCATTACAGTATTAAGTTTGTGTCACCTTAGAATAAGATAACACGAAAAGGAATGAGGATGAAAATGTACATACACTGTCACATAAAATCATACACCAAAAAGGAAAAAAAAGTACAATACAAGTCGTTCATTCTCCCATGCATAAACCAGATCAATTCGGATAAAACCAGACACAATAAGTTCAAAACCACGCGTTTTCGTTCGTTGAATTATTTAATACAGAAATAAGGTACGAAGGCGTTCCATCCTTACAAATCATATTTTTGTATCCCTTTCCATTCAAAGGCTTTAGGCCCTTCTGTTGTTGTATAATGGAGCTATATTAGTTCCGGGTAAACAATTCAAGGCTCCCAGTGGATACACAAACAAAATAAATTCAGTAAATAATATTTATGCGGCATGGTTGGAATATATTGTGTGACTTGATGCGGTTTATATTAGATTTATGGAAAGGTCTGACATTGAGGTCTTGTGTTTTATTGCGGTCGATTCCTACTAGCGTTTTTTCTATGTATTGTATAAGAAATTTAACGATCTTCTATAGACACGAAATAAGAAGATTTTCCCTTTGTCGGAAAAGCGAACCGTAACCGACGAACCCGATGTGGGCTCAAAAAGGTATTAAGTTCGTCATCTATTATAGCAGAAACATGGGACTGAAAACGGAAAGATTTCCGCCCACTACTTACTCTTAGTGTTTTTTTTAAATTTATCAGAAGCTAATTCGAGACATTCTCGAAGGAAGAGAAAATCCATTAATATTTTGTTTGACGAAAAATAAAATTTTGTTCAAATATTAAAAGACATTTGAAGTACGTACCTTAATTAGTTATTAATTAGGATACTGAGATATTCGAGTACCGTTGAACTAATACGTATAATTAACGCTGAAACGGTTCGTCGCCTCGAGATTTTTAATTAACTTCATCAAAGCATAATTTTACTTGAGTGTTTTTCTGACTTTAGAAGTACTTATTATACAATTTGTTGAATGGCGCTTTTCAGTTGATAATTTAGGGAATGTCGTGAATTGATAGCGAGTGACAACAGAGCAAACATTTCAGTAAAAATATAATGAATTAATATAATATGAAAAATTAAAATGAAATTTCGTGTGTTCCCGTAAATATGGGAGAATGAACACTGTTGCGCTCCGTCATTCTGCCAAATGTAATACTTGGCATCTACACCGTAAATCATTAAGGTGACAGAAAATTTCCGTGAACCGTCTTTCGTTGTCTTGGTTTTGTGGGGCTCGTAGCTATGTGGCTACCCCGCAGATCAGGCGATCTGCGAGGTTAAGCCGTGCTCGCCGCGGTCAGTCTTGTGATGGGTGACCGTTTTCACATGTCGAGACCCCACCGTGCTTCGGAAGGCACGTTAAGCCGTTGGTCCTGCGCCTGATCTCTCTCCGGTCGTGTCGGTCTACCGTCCCATCGGATTATGAGAGTGAGGGAATAGGGAGTGCACCTGTGTCTGCGCGCATACTTGTGCACTATAATATCTCCTGCGCAGATGGCTAGTCTCAGCTGAGAAAGGCCGCCGTGACCGAAATTCGGTCGAGGACATTCATTCAATACCATTCCTCAAAATGTAAATAAAAATAATGTCCCACATGCACGGGATGGCTGAATAAGAATTGATGGGTTGCGTGAAGAATGGTTTGACTAAGCTGTGATACCATGACTATATTTCTGGGAATAAGCCACAAAGGAAGAAGATTAGGCACATATAAGGAATCAGCAGTTGTTAGTAATAGAGTCGGTTTTACTTCTCTTCCACACTAATATATCAAATTAATGGATCAATCATTGATCAATGATCATCAATAGAGGATTATGGATAAGAACACGAATATTCTCAACGATGACCAAATCTTTGACACCGGTTTTGTCACAGTAAACGAACTGAATACTTTCTATAACGAGGTACTAAAGTGTGATAAAAAGCGCATTGCTTAGGCTGCTTTTAGCTTTTTCGTAAAATGCTAAGACAAGACCTAAATACCATTATAACATCAGAATCCAAAATTCGTGATCAGGAGTATGATTAAATACTCAATACTTTATGGCATTCCATAATAGTACATAGGATTGTACTTAAGTAATTCTGGTAAATTCAGAAATAAATCTCAAAAAAATTCTGGTCTATTCAATTGCTTCTGATGCTTTTCATCTTTAACAATACATCATCTATTGAAAAGGGTGTATGTGATTATGTACTTAAGGAATCATATTCATCCTTATTAATGTCTTCGTTTTTAACTTAAATATAAGTCTTACTTGATCTTGGACTGTCGCATGAACTGCTGAATCTTCCTCGCTGCTTGGTTTTGACGCCGCTGTGAGTATGTCCTCCTAAAAAAAATTACATTTCTAACTGACTTCAGACAAGGGAACCGTTTTGATCAAAGGTTACTTGAAAGGTTGATTTTGTATAAATAGTATACATTTTAATTAGGGACTGTACTTGTACAACTTTGACGAATGTAAGGATAGAAAGGTCTAAGGTAATGCTTTAATTGAAATATTTAATACGAAACGCAAGACAAAACACGCCTTCGTCCGAGTTCATACTAAACTTTTTACTGCTGTTAACCTAATTTATTTAAATACCTAAGTAAAGTTATTTAAATGTATCTAGATAAATAGAGAATCTTACTTGATTGGTGTAGTAGCCATCCTGCGTGCGCGCATAGCGCGATAGCCACGCTGTATAACCGTTGCCGCCGCGTGCATTTGTTTCAAATACGCGAACTATACCACAAAATGTTACACGTTATTAGGAAAATCATATTATAATAATTATTAAGGCAATAATACAAATCATAATGTTTGTAAGGTCTACGAACAAATTGTCAAAAATCTTAAATATTAATTACACACGTTTCTATCACAGAATTCATTTGTTTCACAAAAATATATGATTCCATTAATAACAACAATATGGATAGTTAAAGTCTGAAATAAATGATTATTATTATTAATAAATTGACTACGATTCAGCCTTAAAATATTAGGTATTAATTATGAATTGTATAAATATATAAGGAGAAAGATTATGGTTCGCTGAAAATTCGGAAAATGATAAACGTATACCAATTAGAAAAACTGCTCAATGTGACCGTTCCCTGCTGGTTCTATCAGTAACGCACCTGCTTGTATCTCCTGTAGCAGTTCTGTATGGTGATGGCCGCGGCCGCCGCCCGTCGCTGCAGCTGGCGGCCCCTGTACTGGCGGTATGCCTTCTGGATCGTTATGGCTGCAGAGTACAGCTCCCGTTGTTCGCGGTCTGAGGACAATGTGATGCATTCAATATCGAAGTTTAAGAATAGTTAGATGCCTCTAATATTGAGTCTGATTCAAATGATTTATTAGTGTGATGTGATTTTTAATGTAGTACATAATTGTTGAATGTTTGTAATTGTGTAAAAGTATCTATTGTTATTGATGGTCCAATTGTCACAGAGTAGTCTGATTGTCACAGTCTTCCCTTCTTCTTGGTATCGGCATGAGCCACATGGAATAGGTCATGCCGTGGTGTAGAGATCAAGATCACACAGATCGTGGTCAGTCAACAAGGATGTAGCGAGGTTGACCGTCGAGAGTGCGCCGGACGTACTTAAGTATCGTCACTCGTGGAGGCTACTCGTGTCACATGGCCACTGTCACGGGCACAAGTCATTATTGATTTGTATTAGAATCTGTATTATGCTTGTTTTAAAAATTCATCTTATTTTCAGGTTTATTAAAAATTGATTTTCATTCCACATATTTTAGTTTATGACGAAATACGTTTAATGCTAAAGTTAATATAACACCGTTAAGGCTGGTAATAATGTACCTAGTCAATTGTTTCTGTGATAATAGGGCCATGGAAGATTTTCATAATACTTTCTTGTACCCAGGAATCCAACCTATAATTCGGTCCCACCAGGGTCAAAAACGACCTTCCCAGGCAACAACGGTGCTTACCATTGAGCGTCAGGTTGGAGAAGTGCGTGGTGGCGTGCAGGAACTCCTGCAGCGTGGCGGGCGGGCCGGCGCACAGCGGGGCCGCGCACTGCGCAGGCGCGGGCGGCGGGGACAGCGCCGCCGAGCCCGGGGACACCGAGCCCGACGAGCACGGCGTCGAGCCGCCGCAGTACCTGCACCGGGGAGGATACCGTATTGATAGATAACAATAACATAATAGCCCTCTTTATGAAAAGGTGTAAGTACCATTACTTTAATGTTGCAACACTGGCATAATGTGGAGTAAAAAATTGCAACGTAGTTTTGTTTTATGAAGATATCTAATTACCACAATATTATTAAAATATAAAACAATTTAGAAGACACCATTTTTGAAGAACCCACGATTCACGAAATTGAATAACGATAAGACATTGATTGATCTAGTAATCAAAGGCGAACCTATAAGTGTTATCGCAGAACTCAAAGGTGAAGTCGCTGTTGAAGGTGGTGGTGTCGTCGAGAAGCGGCACCATGAGCGTGTCTTCACCGCTGGCGCCGCCGCTGTCCAGCCCGCAGCCCGACAGGAGGGAAGAGCTTTCGTTCTGTACGGTGAAGGTTGGGAATCAGCATACATAGATAGAATATACCTTACTGTACACCATATCAGTTGCCTGACTGCTTCGTTGGTCTAGTTGTCCTTGAGCGGGACTGCTGAGCATGAGATCCAGGGTTCCCGGGTCGGGCAAAGTGTTACTGTGTTTTTTGTCAGGTTATTCTGAGTAGCAAAACTGAGTCTAATTTTGCACCGGAATGATGGCAACAGGCTCGCTTCCTATTTCATTAGGACCTATAACATAACTGGGGAAATGTGGGTGTACTATAATTATGTGCACCTCTGCGTACCCCTTCGTTATGTTTTAAATTGTTGTCTTTATAATACACACAAAACTAGTTAGTACTTCGGGATTTACAAGCGAAGAGTGATTAAATTTCTATCATCATCATCAGCCGAAAGACGTCCACTGCTGGACAAAGGCCTCCTCCTTAAGAGGAAAGCAAGGATTGCCATAATCCCTACGCTTGGCAAGCGGCTTGGGGATTGCAGTATTGGTAGTCAAGTTTCAGAAGATGTTGCTGCCCATCTTCTGGATTTTCCCTTAGTCGCCTCTTACGGCACCCACGGGAGGAAAGGGGATGGTCAATTCTAGGCCGGATACAACACAGCAATTTATGTGTATATTTTTTTTATATTCATAAAGTATCACATTGGTATACCTTTATCCTGTCGGGCATGGCGGCTATAATTTGCTCCGCTAGAGTAAACACCCGGTCATCCTGTTCCCCTGAAAAGATTGTTGTGAAGTAAATCGTTATAGCAGTGACTAAAAGTATTATATACTAGCAGCAATTATCACTCTCTTCAAACGAACTCAATAAACAACTTTCATCAATAGTTTTCTTTGTCAAAAGTTTATTGGTCGTCTGAAGACAAACTTTGATACAAATCATGTCAAACTTATATAATAAAAACATTTTTAAGACTGGTATGAAGAGTTGGTATTGCCTTTAGGTATAACATACAAAACTCATACCACGTTGTAGGCAGTAGGTACTTAACCAATTAACATAGTTGACGACGCAATGTTTTTTGTTCTACTAAGAATATAATAGACTTTTGCACTGCCCTAATATTTAATTTCCTGCAATATGTAAGCACCATTTAAGTATTAGAAATCAATTTAATGTTACATCAATAAGTTTAAGTAAAAAATAACTTTTTGTCATGATTTGTATCGCTTGATTTAGCCATATCACAAGTATTACATTCATGTTACAATTGATAAAGTTACAGTAGAACTAAACAGCCAGAAGTTTGACAAGAACTACACACTTATATAGCTCACACCAATAAAGTATGTGTCGAGTAGAAAAATGATAACCAACCTTACTCTCAAACAATAAATATCTGAGTTTAAACGTTTCAAACAAATAAAATGAAGATTCAAACACCCTTTATCAAAAAATTGGGTATCATAGTTAGTAATCAAACATGAAAGACTAGAAATAGATATTATAATAATAATAAATAATTATGTTTAAATAAAATGATAACGATAAAAAATAAGTAAGTTTTTTTTGTAACAAACATTATGAAGTCATCTACATATATAGTGATCTTTTGTATCGGCATGAAATTAGCCGAAATGACCGATATTTTTTTAATTCAAAATAATGTTTTATTTTTAAATAATACGGTTTTGTATTGTTTCAAATGCTTGTCCTTTAAAAACGATGCTAAAAATTTATTAATTTTGATTTCCATAAACATTTGTACATATTCGAATGTAAAATCTAATTTTGAAGAATTTAAAATAAAAACCTACAAACTTATACCTTAAAACTAGACGTTGTGTGTGAAACAAAAATGAAGAATTTCAAACATTGTTAAACAAAGTGTTATGAGAAAACAGTGCTCGATAAGACCATTGCCAGAGTACTTACCTTGGACAATGGCAATAGTGAATCGTCTACACATAAAAAGCGTCTAAATACTCATGCAAGCAAATAGCGTTCATGCAGTGTTGTATAAATTGTCACGTTTTTTTTAAACAAGTGTACTGACTGAACAACGTAGTCTTGTGTACTGAAGTTGGAAGTAGAAGCCAATAGATTTGGTTGTGATACAGTGATAGTGGATAGACCAATACGAACCACTGAAAGCGACATCGAAGGACAACATCGAGTAAACTAAACCGAACTTTTATTTGGCATCATTGAGCCAGTTTCACTTTATAAAGAATATAATTTCCTTTTTAGTGTTTTCTTATTTATGATATTTATTTATGTTATAAAATTAGGTTTAGTTAAGGATACTACAGACAACAAACACTCAAGGGAAACTCCGCTCATATTGGAACATAAAGTACAGAAGAAACTACAAGTGGTCTACCGACATACAGTGAACAAGGGCTACAGACTGGCGACAAAGAGGGAGACAAAGATATACAGACAACGTTTTGTTAGAAGAAGAGGGAGGCAATGCAACTACTACATACACAACATCGACAGATAGGACGAGCGGAGTATCGATGCTGCGACTCGAAATGGTATAGAACGTTTACGGGTAGTAAAAATTTGCCAATATGGAGACAGGACGGATGAAAATATTTTGAAAAATATTTGAAGAATCGTATATTTAATGCCAATTTGAAAACATAAGTTCTGCCGTGATCTTTGATATAAAATTTTGTTCTTTATAGGAATTAAAAATTTTGTTTCAAAAAAGATTTGATTCCATATATCAATGTTGCAGATCACCGAATTTGGAGCATGTATTTGTTGAAGAATACATTACTTTGTTAAGCTAACAGATAAAAAAAATCAGGAGAGGGTTAGCTTTTGGAATGTTGGTCGTTTAATAGAGCTGATCGTATTGATTTGGGTACCGCAAGTCTATACCGTTTCAGTAGCCGGGACACTGACCTGGTAGCGCGTGCGGCGGGCTGCCGTCGGTGTCGGAGAGCGCCTCGACGTCGATGAGCGGGCTGTCCGCGCGGCGCGGCGCCGTCTCGCCTGCGGAACCACCGCGCTCAACATACCGCTAAGCCGCTACGGAGCCTTACCGGTCAAACGACGTGAGCCTACTGATGTCTTGTTGTTCAAATGACTTTTATGAACGAAATCAAATGATTTGAAAATGGACGTGCTTCCTAAAGTTATGCTTATCTCGTAATCTGAAAAGAAGGAAGGGAAGCTACGAACTAAATGTTTAAATACGTTTCTTTTACTAGGGATTTAAGTAAGCTCCTGATTTTGGCAAAACAGGTTTTTTGGATTCACCTGGTAAAAAAAGATTGAAATCATTGTATCTGCATAAACTAAAAGGAACGTTCCTAACAACTTATTTTGCACATAACTCAATAATTAAGAGTGCTTCAGAAAAATAATAACTGTCATAATATGAATAGAACTCACACGTTTGACCAGTTACATCGCAGAACGAGCCATCACCATTTTAAGGAAACATAGACCGATACCCAAAACCGCGGTTAGGACCTTCAAATGTCATCAGCTGCCGTGCCGATATAAAATAACCAGCAAATGAAAAACGAATCGACTATGAATGAGGCGAAGTGGTTCAAAGACTTACAGAGAGCCAGGTCCATACGTCTGCCGATCTTAGAGTCTCCAGGACTGTCTTCTGACGTATCCGAGTCTAAGGGTAACGACATGCTTCGTTCCCATCTGAAAATATCAGGTTAGTGGTGAATTAAATTGAAGAATTTTTTTAATAATGAAGTCTTGATTACCTGAGTGGCCCAAATGTTTAGCCATATTTATGTCAGCGATCCATGTCATGTTAGTATGAATGCAAGGTGATTTAGATTTATCATTGAAGTTAATTCTTACCTAGCAGAGGAACCACTTTCTGACTTATCAATAGCAGAGCTGGATCTAAACGCGTCAGCCATGTTGATGCCAGAGTCTATTGACGGCCTCTTAACTAAGTTGCTTTCCAAACTGCCGGCGCGACTCTTTTGAGATAAACTGGAAGAAAAAATATAAAGAATTCATTTTAGTAATTTACGAAAGTAACTTAGGAAGTTTTTATAATTTCAAATACAGTTTTGTCTGCTTTTGAAAATGAAGACATTACTTTTATACGAATAAGTCATTTTTAAGTCAAATCAGAAAAAATGTTGATTCGTCAGGGCAGTCAATTTTGCTACTAATCTAATCCAATCTTTCTCTAGTTTACTTCCACTTGACCACGACTTCAATATTTCCATAATATGACGTTTAGCTGATATACGCGGACGAAGAAAGATAAGAGTATTGAGTTTCTTTTTGGTTTTTCTCTACAGAAATGACACTTTTGAACCAAGCAACTTGATTTGACGTTTTATACGTGCCTTTTTGTAGCCTATCGATGTATTCCGTCGACGATGTTCGTCGTCATCGTCGACGGAATACATCGATGTCTCGCTGAAACTCGAGAATGGTTGGACTGATTTGGCTATTTTGGGTCTTGAAATATTTGCGAAAGTCCAGGGTAGGTTTAAAAGGTGAGAAAATTTCACAAAGTTTGCCGGGACAACTAGTATCAAATAAAAACCCTATGACTAAAATAAAGGCAGTTCCTCACCAGTGCGGCCTGAGAAAGACGCCGTCCTTCTGCGGCGGGTGTATCCTGTCCAGCAGCGCGGCCAGCTGCGCGTGCCCCGCGCGCCGGGCCGCGGCCGCCGCCCCGCGCGCGCCCGCCTCGCACCGCGTGCCCGCGCTCCAGCGGGCCAGCACCACGGCTGTCTCGACGTGGCCCGCCGCGCTGGCTACCATCTGTGACACGCAATAATGTTATATAATATCACACTAATATTATAAAGGCGAAAATTTGTGTGTTTGCAACTTCTTCACGCTCAAACAACTGGACCAATATTGGTAAATTAAGGTATGGAGCTGTCACCCTGTATTAACACATAAGCTAATTTTATTCCGAGAAAATGTAGTGGGCAACACCGCGAAGCGCAGCTAGGTTATTTTGATAAGGTTCGAAGTTACAGGCACACCTTGAATTTTTAGAAGTTGTCATCATGTTCCAGAATATTGTAAGCTTCATTCGTTGACTTTTGTCTGACATGACTCTAAGAAAAAAGATGACAGAAGAACCTTATCCAGTTATTAAAATCAGGATTTTTCTTTACTTTTAGCTCTTAAAGTACTTATATTTATTGTAACAGATACCTTCAAAAACTTACTACTTAGTCAAATTTAAGAGAGAAGTGTTTAATTAAAAACTGTGCCTTCGAATAATACTTTTGTTACAAAGCAAGCAAGCAAAGTTTTAGAACTGATCTGAAGAAAGTACCAATAAAAAAAAAATAGATTTTTATAATATTATGCTTATAGAGGCTCAATAATAACCACGTCTTGTTAAAAAAATGGATTCCGTATGAAACAAATGAAATTAACTTACCAGCGGCGTACAATTATCACTGTCCCTCGCACCCAAATTGACTTCTTTCTCTAATGCCAAACTGGTGTCATCTTGTCGCCACCTCAGCAATACAGTTGTCAGCTTAGTGTACCCCAAAGCAGCAGCCAAATGTAAAATAGTTGACCCGTCTTCATTGGGTTCCGTTGTAAACCCCTCTGAGTTTCCCGAAGACCGAGAACTTAGAGATCGGCAAAAGGCAACGAGTCGCTCTTCAAACTTTGGGCTTGAGTACAGCTGAACGTCTTCAAGCTGAAAGAATATTAAAAAACCATTAAACCATTAAAATCTAAAAGATCTATAAGTTTCGATTTTGATGGAAACTTCAATTGACTTATTCCTATAGTAGATAATATGACCCAATCTTACCTGGCTATTATCATCCGCGGGTTCAATCTTCATTTGCAAGCGTCCTTGAAGCCGCTGCAAGCGCTGCAGTAGCGCGAACCTCCTGAAGTCCAGCGATGGAAGCGGCGCGGAGGCTGGAGACGACGGTGCAGGCACGGGGCCCGCCTTGTATTCAAATACTACCGTGTCTGATACAACGCGCCCGCCGCGCGCCACCTGCAGCGCTGCTAGACCTGCCTCGTGAGCTGAAATAGTAAAGATATTATGGTCAGCTTCAGAATTAAAATAAAGTACATAATAGAATGAAATTAAAATACATGCATTTCCATTATATCATAATTACATGGCATTTCAGAATTTTAAATGAGAAGTATGCTAACCATTCATTAGAACATCGCATTGTCTTCTGAATGATTTTTAATAGCGTATGTTTCTAGTTGATTAGGTTCACATATATCTGAGGCCTTTTACAACGGAATTTGTTTAAATTATATCCATATAAGCTTAGGGCTCTGTGGCGAATATTGGGAGAGGCCTATGTCCAGCAGTGGACTGCAACGGGTTGATGATGATGAAGCTTAGGGCCATAGCACACATATCAAGTCGGAAAGAGATCGTCATTGTATCGCCTTTCGCCAGCATGTAACCAAAGCGGATCAGCTGCTCCGATACGTTGACTCGACTACGGCTATCGCTGGTTCTAGCTGGTCCTAAGGCAAGTGATTACGTTACGATTTCGATTGCAGTAGGAAGTTTTATACAAATGATACGATACGGCTCGAGTCGATCCTGTGACGGTCCCTTTCCGGGTTGCTATTTGTGCTATGACTTTTACGATGTAACATATTGTCTTATTCTTTTTTTTAAAACCATACTTTGTTTTTGTTCAGATTTAAGAAACATAATTATTATTAATGACAAGTTTGTGATACTAATTACAAAAACTCAAACCCACCTGGACAGTAACACCTCAAGAGGCCATTCTGCACCAGTATCGATGGCACTGGGAAGTTATCGAACAGCACGGTGTACTGATCTGACGTGTCAGTCCAGGGACCAGCCACCAGGACCTTAGCGCCTCCCTCAGGGTACGCCCACTCCGGAGAGTAGTCTGTGATGTTTAACGTACCCTCCCCGCTACTTTCAGTCTGCATTTTCTCATTACCATCTTGAGCTGGAGGCGATTTGTCGCAAACGGTCTCCACCGTCTGAAAGTTCAGAAAAAAGGACTGTTTAATGATGATTCTATCTGTCTGTCCTAGGTAAATGTGTTTGGTTCTTAAAATTAAATGGACCGAATATAATTACATCAGATGTAGTAGCTTGGGGGCTGGTTAATCAGTTTGTTATTAAATGTGACCTATAAGTTCACTTTGCCATTATTATTGAAACTTACAAGCTAACATAATACACATATAGCTATTATATATTATATCTAAGGACAGGTGGTGCATCTTGAGAAAATAATCTCGAGAATTTTAGCTAAAAGCTACTATAGGTATACACTATTGAAAAAAATCCGCAGATTATTAAGTGAGGCTGTAAAAGGTTTTGCCTCAAATGTTTTAGACTCACCACAGGATTCGTCGACATAGAACTAGGATCCAGCACTTCCAATTCAGGAAAGTCTCCTAGCATATCAAAAGCGTCCAGATTCACAAACACATTATCATCAACTCCATGAGTAGGCGACGCTACAACTTCACAGCTGTCTATAAAGTCCATCGTATCTATTCCGGAGACCATCACATTTGCAGTGTCAGTGTGCCTGACGCCATTTCTGTCTAATTCACAAGTTGGCATATTAGCCGATAAAGTCTTCTGAATATCTTCGTGGGATAACTCAAGGGTTTCATCAAAGAACCCAGTAGAACCTAAATTACTGTCTGTACCAAGCAGCACTAATGTATCATCACAGTTGTCCGTCAAAACTTTACTTTCTAATCTCTCAACTAAATCTGGATATCTTGACGGAGTTGCTGGTGCACTTGCGATTACCTGATTTCTACTGCTCCTTGGCTCCACTTTAATCTTTCTATCAAAATCAATATCTATCGTTTCATCTTGAGTTTCTATTTTAAATGTCGTTTCTGTATTTCGAATACACGAAGACGGCTGGCTATCTGGGATTTCCCTTTTTAACACAAAAGTCGGTTTGTACTGCTGCCTATATCTATCTCTAGGTTCTTCACAAACAAATGACGTCACTGACAGGGGGGAGACTAAGGATGAGTTCTGTTGTGTGCCGTTGCTTGTTCCGTTTAATATTAGAAGTCCGCCACCACCTTGAATTTGGCCTAATGATAAGAGTAATGGAGATGCTGACTGTTGGGTGGGTCTGTGATCTCTGGTGTATTGTCGTGGTGGGTGGGACATTGGTCTTGGTGAGGGACCGGTGGTTGAAGATACTTGGTGATCGGAAGGTGGTGGTTTAGCCGCTTGAATCCTGCGTAGAGGATGAACGCAGTTTCTCGAGTCATTGCAGGTAGAATCTGGACAGCTGCACTCGAGCTGCCTGGCTAGTGCGGCAGCCCTAGCAGCTCTTTGCTTCTCCATCAGCTGCCCCACGATCATTTCCACTGTTTCCGCCGTCTGAAACATTTTTCCCTGATTTTTATTTATAGGAATAGTTCTTAATTGTTATTACTTCGGTAGTATATACTCACTGAAATTTCCAAATCATTGTTATTGTCTGGATCATCTTCGCTGAAAACTGAAATGAGAAAGAACAATAATATTAGTTACACTATTATGTTTAGTGAAAAATATCTTCTAGACAAACCAAGGGTGCACCATGTGAAAGCACTACTAAGTCAACGATGGGTTTTATAAATTCTTAAATGTTCTATCCCAAATGGAAACAGACTTCAATAATAACGCTCGTAAAATTAATTTTCAATCCGAAATCAATAACAGGATGCTCCTAAATTAACAGCAGCATCGTTATTCCGATCAGATAGGATTAATAACCGCGCTGCATAATTGATATTTGCCAACGATTTCATAAATATTCAATAACGGAACAGAAACTTTCAGCGTTTCAATTTGGTGCCAGTATTTTATATTGTTGGATTCTGTTAGAATTACAATTTTTGTGATTTTTATTTTTTTAATTGGCGATATGGAGTTTCGCCTATCTATGTTGTTGTTCGACAGAATTTTAAATGGTTTGAGTGTTTTTATATTCGTCCATGAAATTTTAAATTTTAATTATTTTTTTAGTATCGTGTTTGTAATAATAAAATTATAGCTTTACATTAAAGTACAGTACAATTAATTGGACAGTATATTTGGAAGACATGAGAACTTTTTGCAAGACAAGTTTTTGCTTATATACAAACTTGTACAGTTACAAATAAGGTTTTGGACACGCTAGTGTGTTCCGATCCTTACTGGAAATTAACCAGTAACGATAAATATTCATACACAGATCTAGGTCACGTTCCACAAACATAGAAAAATATAATTACAAATCAAACCTCGTGCAATATATAATTTCGTTCATACATATTTTATAAAAATATCATTGATGAAATTCCAAATTATGGGACGGGTTTAGGAATATTTTGCCATTAAAGAGCATTGAGTGTTATAAAGAAAAACTTGAACACGAAAATATTCCCAAAAACGAATGTACATTAAAATAAAACAAAGAACAGTCAACTTTCTTCTTATAAAGTTGGATTTTTCATTTTACAAGAAATCCCTTGACTACATCTTTCATACTTTTGAACATTTGCGTGGTAAAAAACCTTTGATTACATTCTTATCTGTGGAGTTATTCAAATTTATGTTGATCCACAGTCAAGATGAAGGTGCCGGCATCTTTCTCATTTACGAATCTTATAATTTTATTCATAAGGTGTCCATTTGGAGCGCTAAATGAGGTATGTTTTACTTCGATGGAATTTATGAAACGACTTATCGTTATTTTAACATTGTCAGAATATTATGATGTTTATTTCCTATCATTTTGGTTGTTTTTGGTTAGAGTTACGTAGTGTTTTGTTTTTCCCTGTTTAATTTCGCTTTCGTCCTCTATAGCAAGATTCGACTCAACCAACTGAGAAGTTGAAACCCCGTTTCAAGTTTAGACTTTCAATATTTTAGTGTGGGGCGCCACAGACAGGCAAACGTTTGAGTCTTGCACATTGCCATTATATGAATCTAAATTTCCTTTATAAATTAGGGATTAACTTTCGTTTACAGTACTATGTACAACTAGCGGACACGGCAGACGTCGTCCTGCTCGTTTTTTGTGATATTTTTTGATATTTTATAGTTATTTTGCTGTGCGGGGCGACAAAACCAACAAATCAGAGATCAATGAAATCGGTCCAGCCATTCTTAAATCATAAATAGTGTAACTTTCTAAATTCAACTTTGTTTTTATATATGTACTAGCGGATCCGGCAGACGTCGTGCTGTCCAGAAAAGCAGCGCCACTTACCGGGTCTAATTGTGTTTTCAAACCATCTAGGAACCCAAATCCAAATCAGTCCAGCCATTTACAAGATGTTAGGTGACAAACACACGTACAGAATTATGTAAAATAAGATAGATAAGGATAGGCTACTCACACATAGGCTTCAGTTGGCTGACGAGCTCGTCCTTCGTCCATTCCTTCTTGTCTGCCCACAGCGCCAGGCTGGGTGCCACCGTCGCCAGCTTGTTGTCGTCCGGGTACGGCACGTTCAGATAGTGCACTAGCACTATGTCGGGGTTCTGGAAAGTCAACATTATAAAATAAATAAATTATTATTTTTGTAAAATATGAGTTTTACTTAAGTTTAGGTAATATTCTAAATTGATTAAGGAAATTTGAAAATTTTAAGCAGTGTTTTAGACGCTAGAAATGCAGGTTCCATCGCCACGCGAGACAAATATCACTGAGATTTGATTCAACAGTAAATAATTGTGCTTTAATATTTCATGTCTGTAAATCACACCTGGGTCAATTTCTAGTATGGGAAAACTTTATACAAAGGTTAAATAAAGTAGTTACTCACAGTACAGTAGTGAGTAATAGATACAAAGATTTTAGGCGCGTAATTTTTTTTTTAAAGTCGCCCCACACTCGAAATTTCTCCTGTATCGTAGGTGCGTTTCTCAAACCTGAAATATCACATACACAAACACCCAGACTTGGGACAAACATCTGCGGATCGCACAAATTTTAGTCCAGTGCGGGAATCGAACCCGCAACTCTCAGCGCACTAATCCAATCGCTTAGCCACTGCGCCAATCAGATCGTCTAAAACATTTGTTATTCTTTATTCCAAAACATTTGTTTATAAAGTTATCAAACATTTTTTGTTTTGTTATCAAAAGCGTTCAAGTATAATTAAAATTATAATTCAAATGTTATCGTTTATCTGCGTGAATTAATTATAGATTAGCTAAATTAATTTATTAACGAAAATTCATTTGAATGAGTTTGTTGTTTATTTAGATATTTGCTTTTATTATATTTATCAGTAGATGGAAGATTTAAAAATGCTTACGCCACTGGGACCTGAGTTGCAAGAGGTAACGAACCCAATAGTCCGTTGGCAATAGGCTCATCAACCAATTAGAATTACCTAGATAATGATGAGCGGCTAATTTCTAATACTACACATAATTATCAATTAATAGAACTGTTAACATTATCAACGATAAGATTCAAGCAACGATAGAGTATAATTAACACTTAAGTTCGTGACCAAATCATCCACGGAAATCCAAAGTCGCTCCTGGAGCAAAGACTAATAAAATGCACAGATGCGTCAAATCTGATAAGGTCTTGAAAATCCAATGAAATAGAAAACTCAGCAACATTTTATTTGTATAACTAGCACCATTTAACGCATACAACCCCTTCCCTCTATTACTCAAGTTAGTTACAAACAAATAAATTTCAAAACGGCCATAAAACGAAACGCATTTTTAAACGTTAAGTGATATGTGAGAATTTACAACGCCATATAAAACACGTTACAAGAACGGACTAACGAGTCTACGTAAATAAAAAAACTCCGACTACAACGTACTGCACTCAGTAGGGCATAAACAAAGAGCAACATCCGAAACTGCCAGTAAATCGACTCCAGCGCAGTTAAACTTGGTATAAAAATAAGTAATACACAATATTTTAATTTTGCCAACCCGACTAGCGAATGTAAAACCGAGTGCGCCGTAATAACTAACCATTTGTCTTCAAAATGGCGGCAATAAACATGGCGTCATTATTTATGTAATGGCCGCCGCCTAGGGTTGCCTCTCGACACGTGTGCACTTTATTATTGTTGTGGTTTTTCATTAACACGCCGTTAAAAGTGGATATGTTGTACAGTGCTTCAGCGTATCGTTTTATGTTGAGGGTAATAATACATTTGAGTTGAATGTTGATTGTTATTTGTTCACTATTATTTGTGGTGTTGTGGTTTCGGTTAAAACTTTTGTTTTATTGCTCGTTTAGTTGAGCTTGTTTTATTTGATTTAATATGACATTAAATATCAGTGTGTAAATGTCCACTTATGAATACGAGCAATTATATTTTTTTTATCGTGTTTCTAAGTCCATTGGGTATACAGTTTAAATAATTTAATCTGTGATGCAATTTTTGCTGATACACATTTTCTATTTACTTTGGATAACAGCTGTAGCTTATCAAAATCTGATAAAATTTAAGAAGAAAACTGCATTTGCATTGCTATTCAACGTGGCGATGCTGCCAGTCTTTTGGGCACGTTACCAGTTGACATCGTTGGGGATCAATATTATGATGCTTTTTAAATGTTTATATTTTTGGGTGTAAGTATTATAAGTTACGTTTCTACGAGTCCGTCATAGATAAATTTTCACTATCAACAAAACTGTTCCTTCAAAAACTAACACAAAATATTGACAACCCTATTTTTTCTATACTCCAAAGTCGAAAGTTAGTTGTAGTTCTTTGAGCTTAGCCCGATCTAACGGTCGGACTGGCGACAGGAAATAAAAGGATAATGTTCTGCTTAATACAATACATATAAGTTATATAATACACTCTTATATACTTATACAGTTTCGAGTACATTTCAAATACTATTTAGATATAATCTTGTTACGAGCAAGTTTTACAATAAAGGGAGCGAACGTTAATGCCATCAAAGCAATTGAATTTGAATTTGGTTCTGTTCGTCTGCGAATTAAATTAAGCTTATAGATTCTATGTACTACTTGTGTACGGTATTCAACAAAAGTATCGTCAAACTATCACCGTTGAAATTAAAGTGGCACGGCGAATAGTGCTACGCAACATTCGCTACTGACTGTACCTCGTAACATTTATATAGATTTTTAACCGACTTCAAAAGAGGAGGTTCTCTATTTGTCAGAATCTTTTTTTTTAAAGAAAATTTGGCTTTCTTACATAACATAACGCCAGTATTCCTCAAAGGGGTGTGCAGAGTATGTTACGTAATAGGGGGAAGCCTATTGCCATCAACCGAGCACAAATCCAGACTCCGTGCTGCTACTGAGAATTACCCAATGAAAAACCGGAGATTGCCAGACCCGGGATCAAGCCCAGGGCCTCTTACTCAGCAGTCGCGCTTAACAACCACTAGACTAACGAGGCAGTCATTATTAATAATTCATAACGATTTTAAAAATAAATACTTTGATGCTTTTTAATTTATTTATTTTTCGATAATAAATACTTTTTTAATTTTATTTTATAGATATAGTTTTATATGACGTTTTTGATATTTATATTCAAGTTTTAAATAGTTTTAAAGTAGGTAGAATTTAAATGTGTATATGTATATAATTGTAATGTGTTGTAAATAAATTCCCTGTATTCTTCTGATCGTATGGTTGATGAGCAACCTGGTGTCAGAGTTTAAACCGCCTGTAGGCCACTGACATGGCTTTACACACCTTTGAAAAATCTCTCAGGTGTGCCAGTTTCCTCACGATGTTTCCCTTCACCGTTTTTAGCAACTGATAACTAATTTATAGTACGCACATGAATTAGAAAAGACATTGGTGCGTGCCGGGGTTTGAACTTGCGACCTTTGACTTGGCAGTCCATCGGTCATACCACTCGGCTTAAAATAAATGTAATAATTCCCTGTATTAAAATAAATGTATATTGGGTTTAATCTTACGTCTTTTACTATCAATAGGCATTCAATTAAAATGTTCAATTGAAGCGAATTAACATAGCCATTACAACAAAGGTCTTTAGAGCGAGCAAAGAATACTAATTCGCGTATTGTCCTATGCCTCGTTGGTCTAGTGGTCACTAAGCGCGACTGCTGACCAAGAGGTCCTGGGTTCAAATCCCGGGTCGGGCAAAAGTGCTACTGAGTTTTCAATTAGGTAATTCTCAGTAGCAGCACGGACTCTGGATTTGTGCCCGGTTGATGGCAATAGGCTCGCCACCAATTATATTGGGACTTACAACATAACTGGCGAAATGTGGGTGTACTATATGTACACCTCTGCCTACCCCTTCGGTGAACACAGGAGTGATGTTATGTTATGTTATGTTTACAATCTTTACTGAGTTCAGCTCCGCTACCCATCTATAAAGACCAGCGTAGACTGGCGGACGATACGGCAGTGGATATGAAATTTATCAATCGAATTTAATACTTATGCAGTCAAAACAAGGTATTTATTTCAATGCTCCGCTTCATCCGCTACATCTGCGCTGCGAAGCTCCGTGGTCCATCACCAAGCATTGAATTTTAGTGATGACCTGGTTTGGCGGTGGCTGAGCAATTAGACTGCTGCGCCAAGGGTTGCGGGTTTGATTACCACACGGTACAAAAAATTTTGCGATCAGAAGATTTTTCTCCCGAGTCTGAGCGTTTGTTTTAAATGATTGTGTGAATTAATGTGATTTCATGTTTGTGAAACGCACCCACGATATAGGAGATATTCCTAAAATGGGGCTACGTTTTTTTTCAAATCCTTATGCCTATTGGGTATGTATTAATTTTAATTGATAAATTTAAAGTCCTTTATCGTCCCGTCCCTTCCGTCTGCGCAAGCCTTTAGACACCCTCGGGTATTTGAGTAGACAATTACCTTACATCAAGTTAATTGTCTCATTTAATATTAACTTTGTCTAATTGAACTATCTGTGTAAAGACCGAGCCGTAGTTATGTAGCGTTTAGCAGGATTTTTGTTAATTTCATTAAGGATAATCACTTAACCAGTCGTTGTGAAAATTATCTAAATAATATGTAAAGATTTAAGGTTGGTTCACTGACTTGGGACAACAACTGACATTTTTAAAGTACATTATTTGGTAGATGAAAATTGTTTCTAACTAGCGCACTTAAAATGAAGTTGGATAGGTATCGAAAACCATAAACTTTGAAATATTCATTAAACAAAAAACAATAAAAATATTCAAAAGAATATAAGTAAATACCTTTTATTAATCTATCAAGGATCACAAACCTAAAGTTCCAAAAAGTACTGTTAATAGTACAACATACTACACCAAAACAACTGAAATTCTAAACCTATCAGAGATAAAAAAAACCTTGACTGAAAATAATTAATTCTTTGTTCTTTTTGGTCTGTTGGTCTAGTGGTTAGTGACGCTGACTTCTAAACCGGAGGTCGTGGGTTCGATTCTCACCCAGGACAAATCTTTGTGTGATGAGCATAATGATTTGTTCTGTGTCTGGGTGTAAATTATCTATATTATGTATGTATTTAGAAATATTTAAGTATGTTTATCAGTTGTCTGGTTGCCATAATACAGGCTCTGCCTAGTTTGGGATCAGATGACCGTGTGTGGGCTGTCCCAAGATATTATTATTATTATTTTATTTCTGTTTAAAAAACGTCGCCCCAAACTAGGACTTGCTCCTGTGTCGTGGGTGCGTTTCACAAACATGAAATATCACATACACAAACACCCAGACTCGGGACAAACATCTGCGGATCGCACAATTTTTTGTCCCGTGCGGGAATCGAACCCGTAACCCTTAGCGCAGCAGTCGAATCGCTTAGCCGCTGCGCTAATCAGGTCGTCAATTGCTAATCATAAAATACTTCAAAAACGTGCTAAATTTCAAACGCATCACACATTACCGTGTAACTAAAACATCAGCAGGACATTTACCGTAGTGGAAGCGAGACGCCGCTATAACGTGCTGTGGTTTTGTGTCTCGCTTCTTTACCGGAATATGTCCTGCTTGAGTCCATGGTAAGGGGGCAGTAGAATAACGCCACCTGTTACACAAACGATGCAACTACGGCCAATCAGAAATTCAATTACCGGCGTCATTCTCGTTGCGGGTTTGATGGAATTTTACAAAATGTCAATTTGTAATCGTCACGTCAGTGCGTCTACGATGAGTTCTAGTTGCCTGGGTCCGTTAGGACACGTCATCAACGTTTGATTGTTGGAAGGTGCCATTCATGTTGACGAGAGATTGTTGTGTTAATTTTTGGGAACATACAAAATTGTAATTTTGTAGTTGTGCCGTGTGCTTTCTGGCTTAGAATAGACCACCTTCTTTCCGCCCATGAGTGTTGAAAGTGACTAAGGGATAATGCCGGGGGAATTGGGCAGCAGCATTCCTGTTTGGGTATCGTTCACCATACTGCGGTTACCAATCCGCCTACCCAGCGTGGTGACTATGGGCAAAACCCCCCATCAAGAGTAGCCAAAGAAAACGGCTCCCAGTTCCCGGCCACCCTACTATTTCACTGAACTGGAAGTGACTGGGTGGCGAAAACGGGAGAGCAGGCCTTGTGACGTTCCCTGGGGGAGGCCTAGGCCCAGCAGTGGTCTGCAATACGCTCATGTGATGACGATGACGACAAATGTAACATAATATTTTATTTGTAAGAATTTAATTTTTATATAAGAGAATTTTCAAAGAACTCAAAAGGTTACCGTATACAAATTAATTTATACACTTTGCAACCATGGAACTTATATTGATGTTTCAACTATTTAACCTAAAGTAATATCATTTTGAATTGCCTGTAAAATTGGTTAATTTTTTTTCCGAATTAATGGTTGGGAAACCTGTGAGAATTTCAATATTTAGTACAATACCTCATTTGTTTTTATTGATCTTATGAGGGGCTATTGTCTCGTGGTCTAGACTAGTTCTATATTCTTGCACATTGCAATTGTTAACCTGTTATTTTTTGTGTTTAATCAATTCAGTTTATTTTGAACTATATCCGTGCTTTGCCCGTGGCTTAGAAAACTTTGTCGTAGCTTCTCTAGGATTGCTGGGGAAACTAGCTGATGGCAGTCGATTATAAAATATAGGTGATATAATTTTAGAAACCGGATGAATAGTTTCAATGTTTACAGATAAATCGAAAATGCAAAAATACAAACGTTAGCTTATTATTACATAATAAGTATTGATAGATCATCATTCATCGTAGTTCTCAATGAAACTAATATTATAAATACGAAAGTTTGTAAGTGTGTTAATTCGTATGTATGTTTGTTACCCCTTCATGTTCAAACGGCTGGACCGATATTGTTAAAATTTGGTATGGAGGTAGCTGACACCCTGGATTAACACTTAGGCAAATTTTATGCCGTAAAAATGTAGCGAGTAACACCGCAGGGCGCAGTTAGTCATGTATAAACCTCACGTAAAAAAACAAGCTTCAGTTCAACTTGAGACTGTCATCGATCCAATAATCTCCCTTCATTAATTTCTAAGGCGGGTCTCAGCCTTGGTTTCTTTAAAAAAGTTTTCAATAGCAGCCTCCTTAGAACTTTGTCTGTAAACGAAAGACGCCTTTTCTGAGACGATGTTCAAAGGCGATATGAGAAAATGGATCTCCAAAGTAAAGGTAGGATGTTAATACGATAAAACTTTGAGTAATAACATTAAGTAATCATCATCATCATCAGCCGGAGGACATTAAGCAGTGACAGCCGAGTGGTATGACCGATGGACTGCCAAGTCAAAGGTCGCAAGTTCAAACCAACCCCTCCACCAATGTCTTTTCGAATTCCTGTGCGTACTATAAAATAGTTATCAGTTGCTAAAAACGGTGAAGGAAAACATCATGAGGAAACCGGCACACCTGAGTTGTTTTTCAACGGTGTGTAAAGCCATGTCAGGGGCCTACAGGCGGTTTAAACTCTGACACCAGGTTGTTAATCAACCATACGATAAGAAGAAGAGCCGGAAGATGTCCACTGTTGAACAACGGCCTCCCCCTTTTAGAAGGAGGGGAGGGGTGCCATAATCCCCACACTTGGCAAGCGACTTGGGAATCGCAGTGTTGGTGGTCAAGTTCCAGAAGACGCTGCTGCCTACCTTCTGGATTTTCCCTTAGTCGCCTCTTACGACATCCACGGGGGGAAAGGGGGTGGTCAATTCTAGGTCGGGTACCACACGGCAAACACATTATGAAATAAAACTACAAAAATCATACATAACATCACGCCTGTATTTCCCGAAGGGGTAGGCAAAGGTGCACATATAGTACCTACAACCACATTTCGCCAGTTATGTTTTACGTCCCTATGTAATAGGGGGCGAGCCTATTGCCATCAACCGGGCACAGATCAGGACTCAGTGCTGCTACTGAAAATTACTTAAAGAAAAACCCAGTAACTCTTTGCCCGACATAATTATAATTTAATACAGGTTTTGTTAATACTTAATAAAACTATTATTATACACAAGCATACTAATTTAAACAATTAAATACAAAAGCTTTCAAACGACACCCATTGTGTATTAACCATAGAATCGCGTAATGGAATTAAGATGATCAAATATTAAATTCTCATTTGCCGACCACCGAGTTTCATCCCAGTATTATATTTGCAATGAATTGGTAATGCTAATGCAAACATATACACGTTAATAGCTAGAAAAGAGTATTTAATCATCCTTACTTTACTTAGTTTATATCAATATATGTATTTCCCGGCGGGCTACGGGTTTGTTGTACCTAAACCCACATTTTGCCAGTTATGTTTGACTCCCAATGTAATAGGGGGCGAGTCTATTGCCATCAACCGGGCACAAATCCAGACAGTACTGGTTCTAAGAATTACGTTATGAAAAAACCCAGTGACAACTTGCTCGACCCGAGATTTATTATTATTAATTTGTTATTAATAAAAGACTGCCTCGTTGGTCTAGTGGTCGCTAAGCGCGACTGCTGAGCAAGAGGTCCTGAGTTCAAATCCCGGGTCGGGTAAAGTGTTACTGAGTTTTCCATTAGGTAATTCTCAGTAGCAGCACGGAGTCTGGATTTGTGCCCGGTTGATGGCAATAGGCTCGCCCCCTATTACATTGGGACTTACAAAATAACTGGCGAAATGTGGGTGTACTACATGTTCACCTCTGCCTACCCCTTCGGGGAATACAGGCGTGATGTTATGTTTTTTTTTTATGTATATTAATAAAAGGTACAGAGTAACGTATATGTCATACAACAAAACTATACACATAGGACCCTATTCTCAGCAGTTGCGATTAGCGACCACTAGATCGAAGCACTGGTAGCCGAGTGGTATGACCGTTGGACTGCCAAGACAAAGGTCGCAAGTTCAAATCCCGGCACGCACCAATGCCTTTTCGAATTCATGTGCGTACTTTAAATTAGTTATCAGTTGCTAAAAACGGTGAAGGAAAACATCGTGAGGAAACCAGCACACCTGAGAGATTTTTCAACGGTGTGTAAAGCCATGTCAGAGGCCTACAGGCGGTTTAAACTCTGACACCAGGTTGTTCATCAACCATACGATAAGAAGAAGAAGAACTAGATCAAACAAGGCAGTCTAAAGATCTTATAGATGTCACATGTATCTAATGTTACTGTTTACTTTTTAATAAACGGTGAATAATACAACTACATAATCAATAACAATCTTCAAACGTCAATCCTGAACAATTGCCTGACGTAAGAACGTTATCTAGATCCAAACTGAGAAGACGGTTCCATTTGTCTTGTACTAGCTGCGCCCCGCAGTGTTCCCGTTGCATTTTTTCGGGACAAAGAGTAGCCTATATGTTAATCCAGTGTGTCAGGTACGTCCATACCAAATTTTAGCAAAATCGGTCCGGCCGTTTGAGCGTGAAGAGGTGACAAACGTACAGACACACTCTCAAACTTTCGCATTAATAATGTGATAAAAACTTTAATAATATTAAACTTTCAAGAGCTAACAAAATTTAATAAATGAATCTCACCATCCAATATAAAAAACTAATAAATTATTTCAAATTGACTGGCCTGTTGGTCTAGTGGTTAGTGGCCCTGACTGCTAAACCGTAGGTCGTGGGTTCCATTCCCACCTAGGACAAATCTTTGTGTGATGAGCATAATGATTTGTTCTGTATCTGGGTGTTATTTATCTATATTATGTATCTATTTAGAAATAAATTAGTATGTTTATCAGGTGTCTGGTTGCCATAATACAGGCTCGGTCTAGTTTGGGATCAGATGACCGTATGTAAGTTGTCCCAAGATATTATTATTATTATTAAATACACCAATATACCCATTGGCGACTGAAGTATGGAACATTACAGTGAACAATACACTGTAAATGTTACCAACTTGTTTAGTACTAAAGTTATATACAGCGTGTCCCTGTTTGTGTTGCATTGTGTAGTAGGTGCTCCTAAAGTTAGAAACTCGTGACTCGCTCGAGTTAGTATATAACGTAATGTATGCAACTATGTACATATTACATTTAAAGCAATAAAATTTACTAGAGGTCACCCTGAGGCCAAAATACAAAGCAAAAGAGCACCTACCTAATATAACTGATAGATTTTTTTTAAGAACGTCGCCCCACACTAGGAGTTTCTCTTGTATCGTGGGTGCGTTTCACAAACATAAAATATCACATACACAAACACCCAGACCCGGGACAAACATCTGCGGATCGCACAAATTTTTGCCCCGTGCGGGAATCGAACCCGCAACCCTTAGCGCAGCAGTACAATCGCTTAGCCGCTGCGCCAATCAGGTCGTCTAAAAAGATTACGTCATGACATTATCAATTAAATACGTGTGTGTGTGTCGAACGTTTGGTAGTGTGTAATGTTTTTTAATTAAATTTATTTTATTTCAGATTTGGTTTATAAAATATTAGCTTTTTGCACTTTTTCTCCATATAAATGTTAACTGTGCCAAATTTCAATCTCCGTCGGCGTAATTTTCGTAAAAAGGAGTACAATGTTTCGGCTTCTCGTATATGAATACAAGTAGCGAATAGCTTTATTAGAAGCTTATGTTAATACTAGCTACGCCTAGCGGTGTTACCCGCTACATTTTCACGGGATAAAAAGTAGCCTATATGTTAATCCAGGGTGTCAGCTACCTTCATGCAAAATTTTAGCAAAATCAGTCCAGCCGTTTGAGCGTGAAGAGGTAACAAACATACAAACACACTCACAAACTTTCTCCTTTATAATATTAGTGTGATAGATTTATATAATTTAAACTTGGACCTATATCTATTTAATTACATACATACATACATAAAGTCACGCCCATTTCCACGAGGGGTAGGCAGAGACCACGGATCTATTTAATTAGACGCATTATTCTATAATAACCTCTTTAATAAACTCAGGACCTAATCAAATACCACTAACCAAGATCAAACACTGTTATATAAATAGACCGCAAAGCAATTTTAGCTATAAATCTAGCGCCAAAAATAGATCCCAAAATTAAATTAAGTTATCGCTTTTACCGTTTCTACTGGTCATGTTGACGTAACCTAAATGCTAAGAAATTTCCGCAATACCCTTAGGTTTAGCTCGTCAATAACTAGAAGAACCATTAATATTACATAGCAGCTGAAAATATTTCTCAAATATTGAAACGGCGGCTCCAATCCGCGGTTTCATCAATACTGAAGGGTATCAAAGAGGCGTATTTCAAAATATCATATTTTAGACGGTGTTTGGTGCATTCTGAAGTCTGAAAAATGTTTTGAGCAACGAGAGATTACCATTCATAAATCTATTCGCCAAAGGAGGTGAAGCTTTGTAAGAAATGGGCAGATTTAGAGCTCTGCAGCATTTGTCTTTGATATTTTTGACAGGTTGAATTGTAGTTTTTTTGTGCTTTTTGGGGTCTGGGACTATTTTTTAACCTTATTATTTATGAAACTATGTTCGTAGTATTTCAGTGGAACAGAGCTTTCGTCGTTCCCATTTTGTGGAAAAAAATGGTGTCGATATTAAATCAAATCAAATCAAAGATCATTTATTCGACATCACATGTGACAGCACAAACAAAAGGTAAAACAACAAGGAAATATAATAAGTAGTACCATCAAACATGCAATACCGAAAAGGTCGCCAACTCAGCATATGCTGAGTGTAGAACACCCAGCGCTGGTTTTCAGTTGGCACCCTACAGTGACACACGGACGACCGGACGTACTTAAAAAATATAATATGAATCTAACCGTTAAATATAATGCCGAAAATAAACACAGGAGATGTATTATTTACAAAATATTAAATCCTTGCAGTAATAGCTGAGTGGTATGACCGTTGGACTGCTAAGTCTAAAGTTCAAACACCAGCACTCACCAATGTCTTTAAAAAAAACGGTAAAGGAAAACATAGTGAGAAAACTGGCACACCTGAGAGATTTTTCAAAGGTGTGTAAAGCCATGCCAGAGGCCTACAGGCGGTTTCAACTCTGACACCAGATTGTTCATCAACTATACGTTAAAAAGAAAAAAAACCTCTTTCCCAAACTATCACATTCTTCGTTATTTGAAAACAGGTTGTAGCAGATGTGTGTAAAAAATATATGTTCCTACTATTTATTTGTTATATAGTTTACGGCCTACCTGAACGACAAAAAGCAGTATGTATGGTCATACTACAAATACATAATTCTAATAATTATTCTTACCTGTAACAGCCAGTAACACCGTCGATGGAATGTGGGCAAGATGGCTGAGTGGACGTAGCATCCGTAGATACACTGCAAACAAAAACATTTTACATATAATTTATGTTATCGTAGTATTTATACATACAATCGGGTCTGATTCCTGCACAGGACAAAAATTTGTGCGATTCGCAGATATTTGTCCCGAGTCTGGTTTATGTATGTTATATTACATATTTGTGAAACGCGCCTACGATACAGGTGAAATTCCTAGTGTGGGGCGACGTTTTTTTTTTTAAATGTGTTCTACCTGAAATAAACGATTTATTATTATTATAACCCGAATAAAGAAATTATAATTAGAAAGCCACATGGCTGTTGGCCTGGATATGAACCCGTAACTTTATGCAAAGGCATCTGGTATCTTCTGGCATCTTTAGTTATCATGACATCACAGCTATAACAATCCATTAGCTAATACATAAATTTCGTATTCCTTACAGTCAGATCAGCGTTAAAGAAATGACCCTCATAATAATATCCATAACGTCCCGCAAAATGTGTTTCATGAGCTCAAATCACCCTATTATTGACATTAGCAGGCTTCAAAACTTTCTGGTCCTTTTTGAAGCTCATCTTCTTGGAAGGAAAATATAATTATGGAAAATGAAACAATGAAAAATACCACGAATTTTCTGAGTTCATCCTGCCTGTAACTATCTAACATCTATACTTATTATACACTATATTATTATACATCTATATATTTTATGCTGACCGTTGGATTGCCGAGCTAAACGTCGCAAGTTCGAACCCTGGCACGCACTAAGGTTTTTCGAATTCATGTGCGTACTATAAATTAGTTGTCAGTCGCTAAAAACGGTGAAGGAAAACATCGTGAGGAAACCGGCACACCTGAGAGATTTTTCAACGGTGTTTAAAGCCACGACAGAGGCCTACAGGCGGTTTAAACTCTGACACCAGGTTGTTCATCAACCATACGATAAGAAGAAGAAGATGACTTATTTATAGGTGTATACCTATAAATTATATAATAATAACTAGTATTGATTACGATGCAGTGACCAAGGTTTCTTATTAATTATTTATTTTTCATGGCAAACTCAAATACCTACTTTAAGGTAATAAAAAAGTTAGTTGCGGAATCTGATTAAAATTTCCAGAATTTTTGACTGAATTTTAAAGTGTCTATTAACTCAAATAAAGACCTTTATAAAAAGTCTTACTGGTTTTGCAAGATTCAAATGCAATTTAAAGTCTTTATATGCCACCCAAGTGTAACGACAGAACACCACCACTGTCTTTTGACATAACATTAAATAAAATCTAGCCTTTTAAGGCTTATAAAATTCAATAAATTCAATTCTTTTAGCGATAAACAGTTTACGACAAATTCATATTTCTATATTTCGTTAGTTAACTCCAAAAAAACATAGCACCTATCGTAAAACTAGCTTAACCAAGCTCGACCTAGAATTGGCACCTGAACTAACTTCGTTTGCTAGAAAAGCCTCTCTCTGCACATTGGCGGTCTAAGCCATAAGCGACAGCGGGTAGATCGTCATTTGATATTTTCACAAAACTTTTAGATCTACTTCTACTTTTCGAAGCTGTTGGTTCATATATTTTATAGGCTTCTAATATAAATAATAATATTGTTATTTGACTTATACTTATACTGTTTGGCAAAATATGCCTGAGATATGTATGAGCACTACTCTAATTTTGCCGTGTGGTATCCGGCCTAGAATTGACCACCCCTTTTCCTCCCGTGGGTGTCGTAAGAGGCGACTAAGGGAAAATTCAAAATTCAGAAGATGGGCAGCAGCGTCTTCTGTAACTCCACCACCAACACTGCGATCCCCAACCCGCTTGCCAAGCGTGGGGATTATGGCAAACCCCCCCGCTTAAACGGGGAGGCCTATGTTCAACAGTGGACGTCTTTTAGCTGATGATGATGACTATTCTAATTTTATTAAGAAAGATAAGTATGGCCATTATTTTCAAAACACCTCGCCGTATTAATTAGTTTTAAAAACGGATATGTAACCCTACCAATGATATTTAAAAAAACTTAATTATCAGCAGAAAAATTAACAGAATTATAAGTGCCCTTTGGGAAAAAGTTTATTTTGTCTGATAATTCGTTTTCTTGTTACCTATAGCATTATTGAGACCAAATCCTTGGCATTTATTAATCTTTGCCGTCCCAAAACGCGATTGTTCATCGATAACAAGTTATGAAAACCTTTATCGACGGCTAATTAACCTTTTGTATCACTAATGATCGTCCGATTAATTATCTTAATATCATTAATAGATATATCGCGCTATTGTTATATAATTTTCGTCATCATTAGCAGGCTTTTTCTCTGATAAGCTTATTTTAAAGGATCTGACCTCCATTTACTACCATAGATATTTTTTTAGGTTAGCTCGACAAGAACTTTATTAGTTTTTCGACTTGATTTCGTACTACTTTGGCTCCATAAATGATGTGAGACAGTATTATGATTGGTGATTCTATTTGCAGGTCTATTTTATTCAGCGAATGGGTTTTACGAATATCTCACAATCCATTTAAGAACCCATAATTTAAATTGTATAATAACATTAACCACCGTATTTATAAAAATTGACGATCCATTAATTAAATTAGACGTGTTCAAAAGAGATAATCAATATACTTAAGGGTTGGTCCAGTTAAAAAAAGTTTATCAAAAGAGAGTAAATCTTCACCCGCTCCCGCCTATGCCTTAACACCTAGATAGCCCCACTCAACGGTCACAGTTGTGCAAAATGTATTATTCAGCGTTCCTTGCGCGTCGTACGTGGCGAGTCGCGCGCCTCTGCGATCACTTGCCATCGTTGTACTAACTCCTTTGCTTGTTGCTACCATTTTTATTTACGACGTATAAAAACGAGTCCCCGGCCGGATTTTTAGAATATTCCAGCTTATATTTACGGCTTATATGTGGAATTTTTACTAACATTTATGACATTGGAAATCTAAAATTAACTGGAAGGATGGTTATTTATAAAATGTTTCTGGTGAATATGTTATAATTATATATATATATATATATTCGTTATAATAGGTATTTCGTATGACTGGCCTGTTGGTTTAGTGGTTAGTGGCCCTGACTGCTAAACCGGAGGTCGTGGGTTCGATTCCCACCCAGGACAAATCTTTGTGTGATGAGCATAATGATTTGTTCTGTGTCTGGGTGTAATTTATCTATATTATGTATGTATTTAAAAATATTTAAGTATGTTTATCAGTTGTCCGGTTGCCATAATACAGGCTCTGCCTAGTTTGGGATCTGATGACCGTGTGTGAGTTGTCCCAAGATATTATTATTATTATTTCGATTTAGTTTAGGTATTGAGATACCTACTACTGGTTTCATAAACATAACACTTATTTCTGTTCTTATCAATATAATACAATACAATGTATTGCACACGATTACACATATTTTACAGAAGGAATCAAAATCAGAAAATAGAGTACAATATTTTTTCTTTTCCTTAATGTTTTCTTAGTACATGATTAGGATTTGCGTGCTTGCTTCTGAACATCTTTCATGGTAAACATTAAATTAATAAATATGGTATGGTACAGTAAAAAAAAACTAACAAGATTATTACTAAACCTCATCAAACTGTCTTAATTACGCAGAAAGAAATCGTCAGTGTCATATTCAACCAAAGATACTTATAACCTTCAATATATTATGTGCTTAGCAGTGATTATGACGTAACTTTCGGAGGTATTAAGATTAAAAGGTTTTTGTATACGGCAGTTAACCTAACTTAAACAATCTCCATTAGGTAACTTAGAGCTCTTAAGTGACTTTAACATCACCCTTTATCTCAGGCTAAGCTAAATGTGTCCTAGTTAAAAGACATTAGCTTTCGCCCGCGACGTTGTCAATGAATAAGTGAAAATGATATAACATTGTATTCATTGTAATGAAAAATAATTGAGCAACCAACGAATAGGTAGGAAGCGTAGGCAATTAACTGACCCCGTTAAAGTTGCATACCTACAGGTAAAATAAATTATAGAAAACTGAAATCCCCAACATGATATTATAATTATTTAATTATATAAATAACACCATGAAACCCTAAAACATTTTCAAACGTACCAAACCAGCACTATCAAACCTCATATCCAAGATCCATAAAACCCTAAATTCCGAAAATTTCAATACGGTTCAACCACATAATAAAGTTCATCCAATGCCATCACCAATTCATCATCGGTCGTTCTTTCCCTCAATCAAATATCCGGGCCGCGAAGGCCAGGCCTATAGAATGGACATTCAGATCTAAATCGGTGGCCATGTTGCCGAATCGTATTTTTGCGAGACCATTTCAGCCAATAACCGGCTCTGTAGTGGGTTTTTCGAAGGGGATATCCGGACTCGAGGAGAGTTGGTGGAAGGCATGCGCGGAAAGCGATTTTTTACATGTTCTTATGACATGAATTGCATCAAGTACCTAAAGTAATGGTGATTGAATTAGGACAGTCATAGCCGACCAAAAGTTATGTCAAACAGTTCTTTTAATGTAATTATTCACTACCAGAAATGTATCTCTCATATTATAGCTCATTTATTTTAAACGCTTTTCATTGAGGATGATAACATCTTTCTTTTATAAAAATACTTAAAAACCAACTTTCGAGACAACTAATAAACCTGATTAAAAAACTAAAACAAAAATCATTTAAAAAAAAACCCGTAAATTCTTGCAATACCTAATTATATCAATAAACCCGCTACTGCTTGCAGCTTGTACCACAACCTGATATCCGCACGAAGACTGCTCGTGAGTGAATTAGACTTTTACGACCGCCGCCGAATCCATGCCACCATATCGGAGGTATTGACTTGGAGTAATATGCCTAACCTAAATCTACAGACAAACGTCGGAACATAAATTTATATTGTTTGAAATTCTGGGTCCACCGTGAAGGTTTTATTCGTGTTAGTTTCTCAGTTTTACGATATATCTAAAATAAAATTCGATCCGATTAAAAAATTGAATCGTAAAACGTAAGTGAGATTTAGACCTCTCGATCCCTGAGTTTGATTCGGAATTCTTTTCTGGCTGAAACGGTGATGGAAAACATCGTGGGGTAACGGGCACACCTGAGAGATTTTTCAACGGTGTGTAAAGCCATGTCAGAGGCCTACAGGCGGTTTAAACTCTGACACCAGGTTGTTCATCAACCATACGATGAGAAGAGAGAAGAAGATACTCTTTTCTTAAAATTCTCATTAAGACATACACTTTTCAAACAAAATAAAATACAAATTATAGTTACCAGATAGGATCACATAATGTTCTTTTAATAATTACCTTGTCTACAAAATATGTACCATCATTTGTCTTTTCGTATGTTAAGTCGTACCTTAGTTTTGCATGCACGTCCAGTCAACGTATTTCTATATTGAATAAAAAGCCAATACCCTAAATTCCAAACGTAAAACAAAATAAATCACGATAAAACCCTCCTTAAATTTAACTGGCGAAAACTAGACGGATCTAGAACTGTCTGGCACTAACCGGCGGAATCCAGATTTGAACCAATCGGCGATCGGCACGGTTCAGTTTATCCAAGTGCATTTACGGATGAATGCATTCGCAGATTGGACGAATTAAAAAGTTCTATATATTGATGTGAGTGCGTCCGTCAAATGGGATTAGCATAAAACTGCTCTTAAAACTAATGAGTGAAACCGCTTTTTTCTGCTCGTTCTAATTTTCTAGCTAGATGAAGTGTTCTGCGTTGTACACGTTTTGTAATTTACGATTATGCTTAGCGCATTTAAACTAAAAATAATTTTGCATTTTCTCCTCTACACGGGTCATAATGTGAATAATTATTTTCGTTGTGTGTGTAATATGCGCTAAATACGTCCACTTTTGTTGCAGCAAGTGGCTTGAAATGTACAATGTTTTTGATGATGTGATAATTTAAAATGATAATTTGTATATTCAAATTCTTGTTTAAATGAGACATTAGGTCGTTGTCCCAGTAAGTTTAGAGGTGACTTTCAGATTTTTGAAAGGCTAAATGGATTAAGATCAAGCGAGCCAAAGATTTTCAATTAAAAGTTTAAAGGCAAGTGAGGTAGCACTCAGCCAATCAGAGTTAACTAAATTGTCTCAAGTAGTGTAAGCTTAAGTAAATAGGCACGAAAGATGACCTATCTTCTATACTTAATATTATAAAGCTGAAGAGTTTGTTTGTTTGCTTGAAAGCGCTAATCGCAGGAACTACTGGTCCGATTTGAATAATTCTTTCAGTTTTAGATAGCACATTTATCGAGGAAGGCTATAGGCTAAAACAATCGAAATCCACGTGGACGAAATCGTGGGCAGAAGCTAGTTGTACATTATAATCACACTAATATTATAAAGACGAAAATTTGTGAGTGTTTTCTTTTTTTTAATAAAACGTCGCCCCACACTAGGAATTTCTCCTGTATCGTGGGTGCGTTTCACAAACATGAAATATCACATACACAAACACCCAGACTCGGGACAAACATCTGCGGATTGCACAAATTTTTGTCCCGTGCGGGAATCGAACCCGCAACCCTTAGCGCGGCAGTCCAATCGCTTGGCCACTACGCCAATTAGGTGGTTTGTGTGTTTGTATGTTTGTTACCTCTTCACGCCTAAACGGCTGGACCGATTTGGCTAAAATTAGGTATAGAGGTAGCTAACACCCTGGATTAACAATTAGGCTTGCTTTTTATTCCCGAAAAAAACGGGTAACACCGCGGGGCGCAGCTAGCGTACATTAAAGCAAATTCTACCTATTTATTTAATTTCCTTACTAATTTCAAAGATTAGGAAATAAAAGACAAGACACTACTTCAAGATCAACATAAAAAACACATTTACAAAACGTTCCTACATTCACAGCTATTACCCGTAATAGTGGTAATCAAATTTTTACAGCGAGTAGCCGGGAATGCAAGAACATTCGTAATTGTGAGGTGGGCTGGACGCATGCCAACACCCACTACCTGAGCCACCAAACAAATGCTGGACAGACGACCGATTGATTTGTTTTTATGTAAAGCAATGTTTTTGTGAGCGTGCAAACTTGGGTTGAAATATAATATTATGGGGTTGAAATTAAAATTAATTATAGTGATAGAGAAAGGAGAAAAGGGTTGAATTTAATAAATTACACATAACATGAAAACATCGAATATGTCTGCGTGTTTGTGTATGTGATATTTCATGTTTGTGAAAGCAACCACGATACAGGAGAAATATCTAATGTGGGGCGAGGTTATTTTTTTTAAATTACTTTTTGTTTTGTTTAAAAAAAAACATTGCAAGAATAAGTTAAATTGTAAAAAAAATATGTTGAAATCATACTAAAACTTCATAAAAGTGTATACTATTCAAACTTGACGAAGAATAAACCCCGGAACAGCAGTTTTTAATATTTAGTTTACTAGGCACATTATATAAAATAATATAAACACTCGGATCTTGTTAGTCTTCCACACATATTTAATTAGAGTACACTACTCGTACTCGTACTATAAAATAAAAACAAAATCTTCCACAAAACACATTCATTGAATTCTTTCCTCCACGCATTAACATCTATAAAAATACTTTCTTTTAGTATAAAGTCTTGTGCACACGAATGTAGCAAAAATATTGGCCTATATACAAAGGCCAGTTCGGGCCAGATGGGTCGTTTTGCATGTCTATCCCAGCCTTGTGGTCGAATAAACAATACGTAAAATGGTGCGCCTTGCATGCGGCCTTCCAATTCTACTTCTGCATTTACAACACACAAACTTAAACCTTATTTACGAACAGTTAAAGACCAACCAAACTGCAAACTAATTTGGCACAATAAATAAATTTTGACTGTTAATTTCAAATTATGCAAAATAGTGTGCCTTGTTAATCTACGAAATTAATGACTTCACATCTAATCATTATTTTGGTATGCAAATTATATTCCGAAAGTTTTCTGATTATTATAATTTTTATGTCACTTAAAATTCACGTAAGGGTGTTAAAATTTCTGTAGTAGAGTGAGAAAAATAAAAGAAGCTAATTAAACGTGGCACGATTATGCAAACTAATGAGCTTGCCAAATACATGAAAGCAATTTTAATTCGTCCACTATTAATTTTAAAATCGTAAGATTAGTACATCAGAAGGGATTTATACGTTTCCTTGCGCTGTTTGACATGTTATACAGGCATTTAGCACGAAAATAATTACGTTTTAGTTTGTTGCACTATTTAAAAATGAAACGTTTACTTTAATTTAAATTTAAGGATTCAAGCACCACTAATAATGATAGCTAAGGATGTCATGCGCTGCGCACTCTAGGCTGTATTCTTTTGTATGATAGTGGGATTGACAATAATCTACTGACCAACCATTCTAATCTCAACCGCGTGACGTGTTTCTAACTGACAATAGCTCAAGCAAATACAAACGAAAGAGATTAAATCATAGTCTTTTCAGTATTATCATCTATTTGTTACCAAATTGTGGCCAAATCCCTATGTAAGACCGGATTAAAAAGGCAAGACAAATAACGTTACTTCTTTATTGTATTTGGCTGGGCTTGCAAGCTGCCAGACTTGCCTATCACTGTCGATAGCTGAGCTAACTCAGGTGTTCTAGCGCCAACGCCAAGCTGAAGATGGCGCCAATTACGTCACCAAATTGAACTTAAAATAATAAAATAATATATTTTCAAATACTTTTTTGTTTAGTTGTTTTTATACTGTATCATCATTTCAGCCCGGTGTCACCCACTGCTGGGTATAGGCCTTCCTTTTTCTGCCAATCCTCTCTATGTTGAGCGTCTCTTGTCCAGGTGTTCATAGCGAATTTATTTATTTCGTCAATCCAACGTGCTTTTGGCCGTCCGTGCTTATACTGTATTTACATATATGTCATCATCATCAGCCGGAAGACGTCTACTGTTGGACAAAGACTTCCCACTTAAAACGTCACAACATAATATGTAACTCTTTAAAAATACACCTTATCTATCAGTACTTTTTATTTTGATAAAATAAAATACCTATGGTAAAATGTATTAGGAGTTAGCTTTTGCCTGTGACTTTGTCCGCGTGATTTATTTTACCGCAAGTTAATCAAAATAAAAAGTTACCTATATTCCTTAGGTTTAGATTAAATAAAGGTTTGTTCTGTGGTTTTGTGATGCTTGGAGATTAAACAGCCAAAGGTACTTTTGTATCATCAAAAACAAGTAAGAAATCTGCTGTTTTGACACTACATTATTATTATTATTACTTAAAACATAACGTGTTGAATTTTACAAGTTTATAATCGATATCGCTATTTAGGTATTCGAATACTAAATCGCTTTCAAAATAAATATAATCAGAATCCAAGGCCATAAAATTACCAATATTCCGACTTGAAAAAAAAACTTTCTAATTGAAAGTTAATAACCAAACTTATTAATAATGAAAATAAAAACCAACTGGACATTTACATTTATAACAATGGCCTCCAATAGCCGGCCGTTACCAAAACAGAGGTTATTTTTAAAGAAAATCGTCCGAATTATCGTCTATACAGTTTAACGAACCAGAATGTAACGCGACAGAATTGTTTAAGCATTATACAACAGACTGACTTTTATTTTAATACTAGCTGCGACCCGCGGTGTTACCTGCTACATTATTTCGTTAATCCAGGGTGTCAGCTACCTCCATTCCAAATTTTAGCAAAATTGGTCTAGCCGATGCAACTCGGTTGAAACGTCAAGCCAAAATTAAAATCTTGTATTTCGCGTGAATTCCCGTGTTGTAGTTAAATCAACACTCACAAATTTTCGCCTTAATAATATTTATTAGTATGATAGTCTTGTTACTTCAATCTCTTTTTAAGTAAACGACTTTTATGTATGTTTGTATGAACCTTTTACTCCAAAACCACTGATCCGATTTGGGTGGAGTTTTTGTTATTCTTAATACTGTTTTCCGTACATGGTATCCCAGAGTTTTACACAAGCAAATTGGTACTATTGTGTTGAAAATAGTTTTGCTATAATCTTACCAATTACCATGTTGTTTCTTAATTACATAATAGGAATCGGTTAAGCCTTATAAACTTATGCGAATACGCTATCAGACGAAACGTGAGAGTGCACTACTCTGCCTACTCTTATGAGAAATACAGGCGTGATAGCATACGATTGAAGTCTGAATTATTTGTTAAAAAACTATTATTTTTATTTACCGCTTCGACCCGTGGCAGATCAATAGTTGTTAAAAAATGCACGCAGCAATTTTTATTCGAAACTGCCGATGGATACACAATCGTAGTATGTCAGAATTCGTGTATGATTTTTTAATGGCCGTTGAAAGCGTTGCTAGGTTACGTAGTTTTAATTGTAACTCTAGTTTGGAATCAGTTTGTTTTGAACTCTAAATAATGTATGTACATTATTTATACCTTATAAACAATAATAAAACTGTTAGGTACGGAACATGTAGGATATTTTCAAAATTCTATGTTTACAAAGTAATAAGTGGTTCCTGAAAACAATAATCATTATTCAAACATTACGCCTACAATAAAACGTCTCAATCCACTTCCACTAAGTTAACTTAACATCACGCATGTATTCCCTGAAGGGGTAGGCAGAGGTGCACATATAGTACACCCACATTACACCAGTTATATTATAAGTCCCAATGTAATAGGGGGCGAGCCTATTGCCATCAACCGATCACAAATCCAGACTCCGTGCGGCTACTGAGAATAACCCAATGAAAATCCTACTTTGGCTACCGGAAAAACCCGGTAACATTACGCCCGAGCCGGAATTCGAACCCGGGACCTCATGCTCAACATTCACGCTTAGCGACCACCAGCCCAACGCGACAGTCCACTAAACTAAACCATTAAAAAGAGCAACAATACGTTTGTATTCCTCAACCTCATTTGCATACCAAGGACTATTCTGAACGTATTTGAAACCCAATAAACACTAATTCACGGCTAAACTGGACTTATTCTTACAATGATATCACGGCCGAGGTAGTGTTTTGTAGCTCCACAACCATATTGGACTGATGCCAATGTGTGTTGGTGGAAGTAATTAGCGGATAGCGGCCTTGTCAACTTTGCCTGTTAAATTGTTCTGGGACGTGGCGTTCTTGGATGTAAGTTTTACAAAGTTCAGACGTGTAAGGTACGTACCTTTCGCCTGTATTCTGGGTTATTTATGCCTGTTTTCTGAAAGACAGTGTTTTGTTTGTCAGTTTTTATGGTTGAAATTGTTGTGAAGAGTTTATAGAGTTTATTAGCACTGATAGCCGAGTGGTATGACCGTTGGACTGCCAAGTCAGGTCGCAAGTTTAAACCAATGTCTTTTCGTATAAATGTGCGTATTATAAATCGTAACATCTTGAGGTAACCGGCACACCTAAGAGATTTTCAACGGTGTGTAAAGCCATGTTAGATGCCTACAGGCGGTTTTAACTCTGACACCAGGTTTTTCATTTACCATACGATAGGAAGAAGGAGTTTACTGGCATTGATATATTAGTACATTTTTACACCGATAATTTAACCTAAGACGTAGGTATAGTTTTACAGTCGCGCTAAGACTAAAAAACTAATGCGGTCGTGACATATCTTTAATGTGTAGAATTATAATTTGTTCCATGAATATTTTAGAAAGAATAATCAATTTAAAATTAATAAGAAATTGATCCCTCCTAAAGACATAATCTTGCAATAGACCAACTATTGTTACCTACAATTTATTTTATTTTGTGTATATGATATAAAAAATAAGTGGCTGGTATAATGGGGCCAATATTTTAACGTGTTAATTAACTAATGGCATTAAACGCTAAGCGATAGCTCGGGTGTCGGTTTTTTGTCACATCAAAGGATTTTAGCTCGTAGTTTAGCGCGCTAAGCTATGTTGGCTACGCCGTCTCATTCCATATAATAATATATCATACTCGTTGCTGCAACCAATGCAGCTGCTTCAACCTCCATTGTTGTGCGGTTAACTTTACTAGGATTACTTTTGATGGCGTTGTAAATAAATGTAGCCAACATGCAATTTTAGTGATTTAATTAACGCGTAGTTGGACACTAACATTAACGTTAACGCAGATGGAGCAGGAGCATAACAAAAACTATCTTCTGGTCCTACGCCTAACCGATTGTCACTTGTTAAATAAATTTCAAGCCAGCCAATAGAAAGCAATCAAAACAAAATTCGAAACGCTCATTTAAAATGTTTGTTCGAAAAAGTTTTTACAAAACAATCAGTCTATAACTTGCGCCGTACAGAAAGCAGGCACGCAAGACTGTCACTTGTTTATGGGCAAAAAGCACTAGGCCAGTGCTGTGTGTACCTGGGCACCATACCGCCGAGTTTAGTCTTTGAAGATTATGTTGTGGTTAAACTAGATAAGTCACCCGCTACGTTATTAGCAGCTTTATTAAGCCACGCTATATTTGGCATGTCAGGGACTCTGTTTTACTTGGAGTTAGAATCGTTTAGGTTATTTTTTTAAATATTTTGTTATGTTTGTTAATTAGGATAGCATTCTGTTGTTTTCCCAATATAAGAATGTGCCTATTTAAAGAAGGAACGCGCATTGACCGCATAGTTACATATAAATATAATATAATTAATTATGATGTTTTAAAACTGTATTTCTATAAACCTATAAGGCGTTTGCACATAGACTTAACATAACATAACATCACGCCTGTATTCTCCGAAGGGGTAGGCAGAGGTGTACATATAGTACACCCACATTTCGCCAGTTATGTTGTAAGTCCCAATGTAATAGGGGGCGAGCCTATTGCCATCAACCGGGCACAAATCCACACTCCGTGCTCCACGTCCGAGAATTACCTAATGGAAAACTCAGTAACACTTTGCCCGACCCGGGATTTAAACCCAGGACCTCTTGCTCAGCAGTTGCCCTTAGCGACCACTAGACTAACGAGGCATGACTTAATTCAAATAATCACACTAATATTATTAACTCTATTAGTTCCCTCTTCAAGCTCAAACAGCTGGACTGATTTTGTAAAAATTTGGTATAAAGGTAGCTGACACCCGGGATTTACACATAGACTACTTTTTATCTCGTAAAAATGTAACGAGTAACACCGCGGGGCGCAGCTAGTATCAAGATATAATGAAATTTGTCAGTCTTTATGGTGTGTGAAGTATCGTACAATATAAATCTTGTGTAAGCACATACATCTCGTAGGAATTATCACACATCAAAGCTCCAGACAAAATATCTTCTAATAACATATATAGTACTAGACGTACTTATTAAGCCCATCGTCATGTTTCTTCTCCTATATTGATTAAATTATGAATCAACAAATCTTAACTCAACAACACCCTAATAACCGCATAACAAATCACCCAATAAATTCTTCAACGCTCCTACAATCCCGGCGTCCAAATTAAAAAAGCAAAGTACACAGTATACCACATTTATCCGATGCAATTAGCGTTCGTCCCAGCTTCCCGTTTAATTGCTACAGATCCATTTACTTATTCATCAGCTGGATGGCTGTATTTGTGGATCGGATTTATAGATGACGGTTCCGCTGGTCTATCGAATATGATTGTGGTCGGGTGTTCTGTTGTTTGGGGTTGTTTGCATTTTTAACGTGGACTTGCGTGGTTGTTGATGTGTGCTTAGATGATTTTTGGTTTGTAGTGTTTTGGGCGATAATTGTTGAAAGTTTATAGGAGAAATAATACTTGAGTAGTGACATGGTGTCAGATTATATCAGCAACATTTTCTTTTTCAGCTTTTACAGTCACGTTGAAATGTTACAGTAAAAATCTGAAAATTATTGATTTGAATTGAAATATCTTGTCCATAAATATGAAAAATATAGTTTTAAAACATATAGTATTTATTGATTAACAAACTTAAAAAAAATTTGTGTCATACAAAAAAAAAAAAACTCGTATAATTTATGTACTTTGCCGTGAAGCGGGCTATTACAGATAATGAAATATCATTCCCATATTACAAAGTCAACATTTTACACTGACAACGTAAAGCCAAAACTGAAGTTCGATGACCAAAACTCTCGTCAAACAAACACAAGTTTTAATTATTTAAGTCTGCTAGCTCGTGTAATGAGTTTGTCAAACTAGATACTATTTCATACTAGACGGACTTTGTTACGGGATTCGCAGAAAGGACACACGTTTGAAGTTTGATGAATGCGGTCTATGTTTTAAAATGAAGTATAGATACTAATAGTTACCGCTGCACTCAGCGTCGTTAATGATTACTTAAACTGACACTAAGTAAAGGTTCTACAAAGAAAACCTTTACTTAGTGATATTTTAAGTAATCATTGAATGTCTCTGAGTTCGGCGGTTAACATCACCTTCTGCATATATACATATATAGCATGCTAGAGCTTAGACAACCGGCAGGTCTTCAATTATAGCCATGTCGCATAAACGGATAAAGCGAAATTATGACTAAACTGTACCTGTAAATTTACCTGATTAGCACAGTGGCTAAGCGATTGAACTGTTGCGCTAAGGGTTGCGAGTCCGATTCCCGCACGGAACAATAAATTGTGTGATCCGCATAAGATTCTTTTGCCTAATTATATGGACTATATAACTGTAATAAAGATTATTATTACTAAATCTATAAGACTAGTGGCAGTTCTCCAGGTATGTCTCCCACATAGATTTAAAATACCAAGTAATATCTATTTGGTCTGAGGTCTCACAAGTGACAAGTTTAGAACAAGTCATGTCTAAAAACTCCTCAAAATTAAAATAGAAAAATGTCAAAAATAACTATAATTGAAAAACTAAACACAAACAAAATCCAACCAACTTTTTCATCGACGCGATTGTGGGCGGCACACAGGACGGCTGTAATTACTTAACAATATTCATTTTTCACGCCGCAAGGCCGCCGTGTGAATAACGGAAACCGACACCTAAGGTTATATATTTTGGTTCTATTACGTAAGTAAGCTGTAAAGTAATTACTGTTCTGATCGAGTTTAGGCTGGGTATTGACGGGGTCTTTATTTTTAGACCTATTTTAGTTTTGAAGAAATTTTTGGCAGTCATGTTGAAGAAAATCTAATTACACGACTGCCCAAAAAAGGAGTGTAATGTTTTCAGGGTTCATGTATGTATGTAAGTATGTATGTATGTATGTGAGTTTCTTTATTCCATCATAACTTCTGAATGCCTGAACCGATTTTAATGTATGGAGCGTCGTTAGAATCCTTACACCATCGCTAGTAATATAGGCTATAAAAAAATAAACAAATAAAAAAATATAATTAAATAATTCGTTTTTTAACATGGCAGTTGTGTTTTTTAATTATTTTTATGCAACTTTATTTGGTTTTATGATGCGATCTGCAAAAAGATTATTTTTAGCGTTGGCATGTGGAAATTTGGACATAGCTACATTTTATCGAAGTGGCAAATTTCAATTCGGCTCTCGGCATTACTTCTCAGAGGTAGTCAGTTAGGAAATGCCGACGCCATCTAGTTTTTTGTTAATTGAAATCTTACGTGTAAAAGTGTTTGTAAAAATCAATTTACAAAAATAAATCAATAATTATTCATTTATTTTTATTTAATACTTTTTTTTGTAGATATAGGCATGAAATGAACCTATTGTTATAATTAAGCCAATTTCTAATAGGTTTTAGGACTGGAGTCAATCCTTTTTAAACGCTGCGAATAAGAAAGTTGCAATATTCTTCGTGTTCTGGTAAACTGGTTCATAATTATTATGTATACTATCTATCAAGCTAGTTTCTCTGTTGTCATAACATCTACGGTAACTTTTCATTCTTGACGCTGGGAAAATCAACCATTAAAGACCCCTTAGACAAGTAGCAAAACGCCTAACGAATATAAATGGAATAGAACGAAAAATGTATGGGGATGACACATGTCATCGATAACATATTCGAAACATTATGTCATCCCCATACATTTATCATTCTATTCGTCAAGCGTTTTGCCACTTGTCTAAGAGGGCAGTTCCGTGCATCCAGCTTGTAATCACAACACGAGTGACATCAAAAGGCCAACACAGCCAGTGACAAGTTTCAGTCCGTAGCGCAAAGTACCTCATTACCTTGTTACACTGCGTTGACTCTTACGAGTCATTTGAGACAGTCCGATGTATTGCTTTTTGTAGCCGAATAATTTCGCTCGAAAGTGCAACCCCATAGTTTTTAAGGATAATTTGTTAATTAAAATGCATTTATCAATATTTTGACAACCTGATTGGCGCAGTGGCTAAGCAATTGGACTGCTGCGCTTGGGGTTGCGGGTTCGAATCCCGCACGGGACAAAAATTTGTGCGCTCCACAGATGTTTGTCCCGAGTCTGGGTGTATGTGTATGTGAAATTTCATGTTTGTGAAACGCACCCACGATACAGGAGAAATTCCTAGTGTGGGGCGACGTTTTTTTTAAGAAAAAAAAATTTATTGGGCTTACAATTTACAAAGAATACAGATTGTTCCCTATGTGGTTGTTTTCAGCAATATGGCAAACATGGATTACTAAAAAAAATACCAAATTATCATAATTTTGGCATGTTTGGGACAGTGAAATAACATTTTCTCGACTTTTTATGTAATTATCCATATAAATTGTTGTATAATTCTCTCATCGCCTCTCCTCTTCTTCTTCTTTGTATTGGCATTAGCCAAATAGCCACATGGAATAGGTCATGCCATGGTTTAGAGATTGGTCAGTCAACAAAGATGGTAGCGAGGTTGACCGTCCATGGTGCACCTGGCGTACTCAAGTATCGTCACTCACGGAGGATCTCTACTTACACGCTCTCCTAGCTAAAGTGTGCTAACCCTTTTCTTGTAAAAATAATAATTTCAATGTAGAGTAAATATAAATAAAAAAGTAATTAAAAGTCCTCTCTTTGTTCCACGGAGCGCCTAGATCGCTGTAAGGCAAATAAACCCTGAAACGTCCCAGCGGTAACATGTTTTAGATAAAAATGAAAATTCTTTGTTTAAAACTTTCGTTCCGCAATTTTGGAAAGCCAAGAATGGTTTCTTGGGTATAATCAACAGTAGATGCATAAGCGTTGCTTGGGGACTATGCATCATAAATGTACGATGCCAGTTTCAAATTATACTGCGACTTGCCTAGAAAAGGTGACTATTTTGTTATGAAGCCAAATATGACTAAACTATCCAGAGTATATAAGGTCGTAAGAGCCGTTGCTAACATTCAATTAGTTTTATAAATAGGTTGTTTGTGAAAACTGTCTCGCTGGTCTTGTGGTCGCTAACATAGGTCCTAGGTTCGAATCTCGGATCGAACAGTGTTATCGATTTCTTTCATTAGGAAATTCTCAGGAGCAGTACGAAGTCTAGATTTGTGCCGGATTAATGACAATTGACATGCCCCCTATTACATTGGGACCACTAAAATTACTAGCGATATTTAAAAAAGATCTCCTTAACAATTTCTTCTGTATTATGCGTTTCACAAGCATAAAATATCACATACACAACCAGACTCGGGGCAAACATCTGCGCACCAATTTTTTTCCCATGCGGGTATCGGACAATTAGCACTGATAGCCGAGTGGTATGACCGTTGGACTGCCAAGTCAAAGGTCGCAAGTACAAATCCCGGCACGAACCAATGTCTTTTCGAATTCATGTGCGTACTAAAAATTAGTTATCAGTTGCTAAAAACGGTGAAGGAAAACATCGTTAGGAAACCGGCATACCTGAGAGATTTTTCAACGGTGTGTAAAGCCATGTCAGAGGCCTACTGGCGGTTTAAACTCTGACACCAGGTTGTTCATCAACCATACTATAAGAAGAAGAAGAATCGGACACAGGACTTCACGTTTCCCTTAGCGCACGGTGAACTATACACATCCAACTACTATGTTGATATGTCATGTATATTCGAAATAGGCAACACCACTTTTTCGTCCATTTTAAAACACTTTTATTAACCTACTTTTTCGCAAAGCTTCGCTGAAAAGCCTTCAGAATCTAGTTTTCAAATACCCCTCACAGTTGAACCGCAATTTTGCTTTCTTTAATTTCCCTTTTAGCTATCGCTCATGCTGTCTGTCTGTTTTGGCGTGACCTCAAGGCTTTTGGTTCATATCCGAGTAAATTTTATTAATAGTGTTTTGGATACAGATTAGTTTTTTGTGTTATAGGTATAAAAGTGTATTTATATAGGTAAACTAATGTGTAGAATTCAAGTGATTGACGATGTCTACGTCACGGTTTTTACTTCTAACTGTTATTTAATTAGAAAAAATATCCATCATCGGAAAAAAAAAGTATATTCCGCCCGTGACTTCGTCCGCGTGAATTTATAGCCTTATAGCCTTCCTCGATAAATGGACACAACCCAAAAATAATTTTTCAATTTGAACCAGTAGTTTTTGAGATTAGCGTGTTCAACCAAACAAACACACTTTAGCTTTATAACATCAGTATAGATAACTATTCGTTCATTCTTTTTACATACATTGACTAGGTTTTGCCCTCGCAGAAAAATAATATAAACAATGCACATTTTAAACCACTTAAGTAAGGCAAACATGCATAGTTTACAAGATAAAATTAAATGGTCACTGACCTCAGTCCCCTGGACTTTCAGCTTCATATGGTCTTCTCTGGTGGTCTTCCCGTCTTTTCTCTTCTTCCAACAGTATCCGTCTCTCCTGTAGCGGACCTTCTTGCGGCTGTACAGCAGCATCGAGCCGCTTTTCGGCCTGTAAAGAAAAAAAAAACATTTTAATAAATAGTACATACATTAGAACTAAAAAAAAAAAAAGATCCCGACGAATTGAGAACCTCCTCCTTTTTTTGAAGTCGGTTAAAAAGAGGGCGCTATTTAATTCGAATAATAAATTATGCGCTATTGATGGCAACATTATGGGTTGTCATGACAACCAAATCATGATGTTATAACCGACTTCATAGTTTTCTCTTTTGCTTTGTTTGAGATTGATCAACTATAACGACCTGATTGGCACAGTGGCTAAGCGATTGGACTGCTGCGCTAGGGGTTGTGGGTTCGATTCCCGCACGGGACAAAAATTTGTGTGATCCACAGTTGTTTGTCCCGAGTCTGGGTGTTTGTGTATGTGATATTACATGTTTCTGAAACGCACCCACGATACAGGAGAAATTCCTAGTGTGGGGCGACGTTTTTTTTTTTAAAAGAAGAAGAAATGAAGAAATAACACTTTTATAACAAAGTTTAATCATTATAAAGTTTGTTTTTAAGTATAAATACAAACTTTATAATGATTAAACTGACAGTAGTCAGTGTGCCTTATAATAAATAAATAACAATATTTTATAGGGATGTTACATTATGTATCTAATAAGAAACGAGCCAATTGCCATTTAATAGGCACAAACTCTCTTCAGACTCTGTACGTGTTACTGACAATTGAATGAAATATCACTTTGTTCGTTCGACGATCGTTCGTTCAAGCTCTCTAGTGGCTATTTGACTGGTTCGATGGTCTAGAGTCTAGACCATCGAACCAGTCAAATAGCCATAATGTATCTTATTTACAATAATAATGTGTTTCCTTCATAAACAAGGGTTAATGTTTAATCTTAGATTATCTAGATGGAGTCTGGCGCTACATTGAAACAAAAATCAACGTGCCAATGGTTTTTTTTTTGTATGAATGCGTGACATCTACGTCTTACGCAAATATATATAATTTATTTAACATACCTACGGGTGATAGGATAGGTACATATTTATTAATATTCAATCGGCCTCTGTAATTTCTATATTAATAGCTCATTTCGCCATTTTTATTACGTTATTTTATGATAGAAAAACAAGCGTTAACATTGACAACACAATTGACACTGTTGGCTTTTGGCGCCAATTGTGAGGAATTGGCGCTAAAAAATAACGACGCTGTCAGAGTCTTGACACTCCATCTAGACATATATATAATCAAAGTGTTTAATACTATCCTTATCAACAAATTATACCCCTTAATCTATAGCTATCCTAAATACCAACTTACAGTCACGATCGCTTATCTAGTACAAATACCACGTATCTTAACAGCGACACTAAGTTCCTAATTGTGAATCATAAATCTCGACAATTAATCAACCCTTCTAATTGATATATTGTTGTAGGTACACGCTTGACGACACAAGGCGGATACCATTAAACCTGGGACTTTACTACTGAAGTTGTTACAGAACTCGTGTAATATCACCGTGAGTTGATTTTATGTGTCCATGTATAAGGGTGGTTTCACAATTGCATGTGTAATATAGAAATAAAATTGGGGTGCAAGTAGAGAGCCCCCACGAGTGACGATACAACAATAATTAAAATGGCTCTAAAGCATCTTTCAATCGATTTACTTGAAATTTGCTTACGTAGGTATATCCTACCATCCTAGTACGTCCGGCACCCTGGATGGTCAACCTCGCTACCATCCTTGTTGACTGACCAATCTCTTGTGGCTATTGGCTCATTCCGATACAAAGAAGAAGAAGTAAGTACACAATTCTGAATTACTTTTCATCAATATAATTATTAACTTTCACTCTGTCTAAACCTAAACGGATTATTTTGATATGGAGATCACAAATCTTTTAAGGCTACATTGGCATATTTATCATCAGGCTATTGGTATCCTAAAAATACAGTGAAACTGAGGTCCTCTTTTTTTGAAGTCGGTTATAAAGAAGTTGTATAGGTTAAGTGTAGTCTCTACAGCGAGTCACTTTTAAACATTATTTCATAAAAATAAATAACATTTTTGTTACTTCAATATATTTGAGGTATATATTTTTTTGACAGTAAATCATTAAGTTTTGAACGTATGGAAATTAACCTATGGTCTCAAACTTGTCAACTATATACACGAGAATGATAACAGTTTATCTCAAGCTAAACATCTTAAATATTATAGATGCATTGCAAAGCTTTACTTTGAAGAATATGCGTCCGTTGCAGTCAAAGGCACGTAGAGAAAACACGGATTTTAATGGAAGCAAGGAAGCTGGTTGTGAGGGTATAAGATGGGATAAAGCCCCTTCTGTAAGATATTAAGTAAGAGTCTACAGGATTATAATATACGCGAGACATAAGAAATTGCCTTTAAAAAGACTTTGTGAAAGAATAAATGTATCATCACACGATCCAAAATCACCACACACATATGTGCTGCTACTGAGAATTACCTAAAACAAAAACCTTGTAACACTTATTCTTAACTTTGTAATACGTATTCCTCAAAACAATTTTTTCCTTTCACATTCGGTTTATCTGTGTGAAACCAGCTCAACGAGGAACATTTGAATTATTATAGTAATGGTATCCGGGGCAGTGGGATTTATCGGCCCGCTGTAAAACGAGCCGGGACGGACCACGATATGAGAAAATTATCCTACGATATTGGTTTGGTGACAGTTACCAAGTTATAAGATATTGCAGTGAGAAGGTTTTGTGATTGCTTTTCTTAACCTGTAAAAAAATGGGTGGTTTTATATAAGTCAGTGTCCTAATTGGTGTTAAAGGTGTTCGTGTGGTCGTTTACTTATTACCCGATTGCGAAGGAAGGGTTATGTTTTTCGCGCGTATCAAGCCGTTATGGAGACGGTTTGAGCCGGTCGATATTTTATGGCTTTCGACTGTTTAATTCACTATGTTATCTATTACTTAACCTTAACTTAACATAATTCTAGATTTGTTAATTTCTTTTCAGTTTTTTATTTTTTTGGTGGTTTTTAGGCCGTACTTGTTTTGATAACTAAACTGTATATACTTCCATAAGATAAGTGATATGATTTAATAATGATAGTGATTTCGTTGCGTATATAAATACTAAAATCTGAACCAAAATCACATAAAAGGCCGCCTGTTAAAGGCGGATATGTCGGTTTTTTAATATGTAACATCTTTTGTACCATATTGTTGTCGAATAAATGATGTTATTATATAATATTTTGGATTTGTCAAAGAAAAAACATAAACTATACAAAGTTATAATCTGTGTACACGTCTCTATCCAGACTACATCCTTAAACCCAGCTGATTAAGACAAATCATTCATAAACTGTCAAGATCGCCGCTGAAGTTACACAGTTCGTGTGCACCCTTAAATTTTACAACTTCGGGACACTAGTAAAATTACATTGAAGCATAAAAATGTATTAAAGCTGACGCGTGTTCGATACACATGCAGCTGCTTCAGCAAACATTGTAATCTGCACATTGAGACTCAATGAATATGTTATTAGGTTTGCTAGCTCCTCGATCGTGGGTTCAATATGGTTATTGAAATTGTAGATGGCTTGATTAAGGGTACCCCTGAAGCGGTAGACTGAGTTTTTTTCGTATATCAGGAATATATATATAAGTAGGAAGCCTCCACGAGTCGTCCGTCGAGGGAAACTCCACTTTTATTGCGAAAGGGAAAATCCAGAAGATAGGCAGCAGCGTCCTCTGTAACTTGACCACCAACACTTCGATCCCCAAGCACCCCCCACCAAGGAGGCACCCCCCCCTCCTAAGGGGGGTCTTTGTTGAGAGTCAGGTAAGGCCTACTGCCTTTTTCTTCAGTTTATTATTTTGTACTTTTTGGTGTAACAGAAGTGTTTTCTGTCCATTGCTTTCATGGTATCCTGCTTTATCGTCTTATACTATGTTTTTTGTGCTTATCTTGCTAACATTTTTTTTGACAGACCAATCGTTTGATTCTAATGACCATTCAAACCAATTCCTGCACCATGGCATGACCTTATTCCATCTAACTCGTGTCTATCCAAAGAAGAAGTCTATATTTAGACTTTTTAAAGATATATTTTTAGAGAAAAGACAAAAATCATTTATATGACTGAGCTTAGCATGTTGCCTATGCTAAGCTTGAATCTAAATTGATAAAGGAAATATGAAAAAACGGTGGCTCAGTTGGTTATAGCAGCGCCACGGTTCGGCGAAGGTCGCGGGTTCAAGTCCCGTTCGTGTTCATCCTTTTTCAAATTCCCTTTATCAATTCAAAAATCATTTATTAAAAATACTATTAAGTTAGTTTTTCTGAACGTCATCATAAGTCCCCCATATGATAAGTGGCAAGCCTACTACCATTCATCAATTCCACATCAGGGTTATTGCCTTTTACAGCTCATTTTCCGTGCGGTGGAAGGCAACTGTGTTCTTAGTTCACCCCTCACGGAGAAAGCGTTTACTTTTGATTGATTTACGTAAGAGTATTTATTTAAGAAGTTCGATTATAGACAAACGCAGTTCGACTGCTGCTGCGTTCTCCATGCCTTTGTCAGGTCGTTGATCCAAACCGAAAACCTACATATCGCAATCAATGTTACCTACAATTATTTAAGTCAAATGTATGGTCCCAATGGTGACGGGGTCCCAAAAACAAATAACAATAAAAACAGTTATTTAACTGGCTTCCGCATAACCCAAATCACGAATTTAAAATAACGTAAGCATTATAAGCTTAAGAGCACTGAAAGTTAAAAAAAAAAATAACTAATTTCTTATAAAGGAATTCTTGGCAATATAATCAGTCCAATAAATTTCCTTATCAAAAGCTTTCATCAAACTAACCTATAGCCGTGACCTTTCGATAACTCACGCCCGAGCAGTCATCACATACGGATTGCGTAATCAAAAATGCTCATATATAAGCCGGTGCCTAAGCCATCCATAACGACGAAAACAGATTTCATTGATGCAATTTTATTTATTTTAAGCAATAAAATTCGGCGATGGTAGCTCTGCCGTATTTCGTCTGCCGTCAGAACCATACGTTATATCGCGACAAAAACAAGCTCCGCATCAAATTCATGAGTGCGACGACTAATAAATCGCTATTGAACGCATAAATCTCCACGATCTATGTTAGTTACGATTTTTTTTCGCAAAAGTCGCCATAGTTATCTGTCAAGGGTTATCGAATGCTAAATGTTAGATCGGAGATCGAATTTTGAATAAAATTTGCGTATTTTGCCCCTTATTTTGTTGTATGGTGTTTTGATCGTTCGAGATTCATTTTTTTCCAATAGATAAGTACTGAATTATGTATAAAAAAATGTAGAGCCAAATTTTGTGTACCCGCTTTTGTGTGACTCGTAAAAAAGGTTTGTGGAATATACAACAATATTTTTTAAGCGTTCTCCTGAGCATACTCAGCAAAACCCGACATAACTATAAACAAGAAATCACCAAAATGTCCCAAAATTAACGGTCAAAAGTCAAGCCCTCGGTAATTTCTTGTTTGCAAATGTTGTTCGGGCCAAATTTTAAATAAAAATATGAATAATAAACACTGGTAAAGGATGGACCATACAGCACTTCCATTAATCGAGGATAAGACAGTGAAATTTATTTATACGGGACACCGGAATTACGGGGCCGTGGCTTTTTTAAGCGACGTAAACCAGACAAATAGTCGGCTGTAGGAGGAGAGTAGGGTTGGCACGCTAGAACATTCCTGGTGCCTGTTTTCTTTGAGAAAACATTCTAAATATGTGTAAAAAAAACTTTATTGTTGCCATTAGGAACAAGCTTCAAGAACTGAGTTTGAATTTGGATTTTATAAGATGTTGCAGCTCTAAAATGTAAGTACCTATTCACATTTTCTTTTCCAATTGAAGATTCGTGAATATCTTGTTAATAACTAAGATTTTAAAACAAATTTTATGAAAATTGATAAATATATGATATAAAATAAATAAGTTTTATCTGTGATGTAACTTAAGATGTTCAGTAGAGGTAATGTTAAGATATATTTAACATAACATAACATTACGCCTGTATTCCCCGAAGGGGTAGGCAGAGGTGAACATATAGTACACCCACATTTCGCCAGTTATGTTGTAAGTCCCAATGTAATAGGGGGCGAGCCTATTGCCATCAACCGGGCACAAATCCAGACTCCGTGCTGCTACTGGGAATTACCTAATGGAAAACTCAGTAACACTTTGCCCGACCCGGGATTTGAACCCAGGACCTCTTGCTCAGCAGTCGCGCTTAGAGACCACTAGACCAACGAGGCCAAGACCAAGATATATTTAATTAAAAATTATTCGAAATTATAATAAAGCCAGTAAAATGTTAAGTAAAATCATACCTTATGCAAAGGAGGTATAACAGCAAAGTGTTAAAAATACAAGTAAACACTATATAAAGTAAAAAGAGCATAATCCCGCAAAACAACATTTTTCCATTTACGAATCCAAAACTGCCAACCCTAACCTTGTCAAGGATTATATGCGTTTTAAATACCAGAACTCTAAATGCGAGGCAACCCTGTGTCAGCCACAAGCAATTTGTCAAGAGCGAGCCGTGAACCGTGATTTTCCAAATTATTTTTGCTAACCCTTGATTCATTGTTTAAGCTTCTTCCAGCGATTTGGAATGGGATTCCAAGTTGAATGCTGTTTGTTTCATACTTTGCTTTTTGGGATTAACGTTTCTGTGTTATTTATTAAGTTGACATGACGTGACAATGTGCAGACACATTATAGATCTTAAAGATAAGAAGGTAATTAAATGATTTTTTTTTAATAAAATTGGAATTGTGCAACATAGCTAATGCAACTTGAGTTTTTTCGATTCATAAGCGGTTTATGTAAAATAAAAACATTTTAAATTTGACTAAGGTCTTTCAGTTTTTTAAGTACTAAAAATAGGTAAAATGAAAGATTTCAGAAACTTCTATTTTAATATGTTTATAACCAAAAAGGAAAGAACAATACAATAAATAATTATTTTTTTACGCCTCGTTGTCACTTAGCCTTATTTAGCCAAGATTCTTAAATTCAACCCAATCCATTTATCATTATCGTTATTTGTTTCTCAACTGAAAACGAAGTAATTCGACAATAAAGCGTGCCAATAAAACAAAACAACTAAACAAATGCAAAACAAAATGAAGTCCGACCAAACTGTAACAATAATGAGGTCATAAAAATTCTCAAAAATCACAAACAACAGTAAATGCAATGCCGATCTGCATTCAGGCATCGCATGTCGACGGCCGATACTACCGATAAATCATCGTTCACGAATTATTCCCGTATTTTGAGCCAATGCCGATAATTTAAAAACGTCGAAAATTACCGCGGCTTAACTACGAACCGGCAAGTTGTGAAATAGCAAATAAATAACTCAATTGGAACGTAAGGAGTTATGCGCGCGGCGCACGAACTGCAGCGGTCTGTTCAGCGGGTGCAGGGTTAGTTAAATTAGATCGTGGATGTACTAAGTTTAATAAATTATCAATAATAATTAAAATCGATAAGAACTTATAATTATATCAGAAGAATTGACCAATGCTAAAAAGATGCTTTAAGAGTGAGAGCCACGGTAACTTATTTAGTGAAAGATGCGCCACGGTGAGGCAATGGTCGCGGGTTCAAGACCCGGCCGTGTCAATTTTTTTTTAAATTTCCTTATTTTCGAATTAGTAAATAAAAATCTTAGAGATTTACCTACTTACCTGAGCAATACGTTATTTTATGCACGTTGGTTTAGTTGCAGAGATGATTTTTTTGGTGAAAATGCAAAATGGTAATTTTGACGACCTGATTGGCGCAGTGGCTAAGCGATAAGACTGCTGCGCTAAGGGTTGCGGGTTCGATTCCCGCACGGGGCAAAAATTTGTGCGATCCACATTTGATTGTCCCGAGTCTGGGTGTTTATGTATGTGATATTTCATGTTTGTGAAACGCACCCACGATACAGGAGAAATTCCTAGTGTGGGGCGACGTTTTTTGTAAAAAAAAAAAAAAATTCGAACGCACGGAAAATAGGTCACATCCGTTATTGGGTTCCAAGTAAAGTAGAGATCCTCCACGAGTGACGATACTTGAGTATATCCGGCGCACCCTGGACGGTCAACCTCGCTACCATCCTTGTTGACTGACCAATCTCTACACCACGGCATGACCTATTCCATGTGACTATTGGCTCACGCCGATATAAAGATGAAGAAAAAGATGTAAATGATATAATAGGTGAATAAGACATCAACTCAACACAGAATCATAGCATCGTCCATCAAATACCACGCCACAGAGAACAACATACCATTCGGAAATCAGGAATGCAATCAAACTAATGCTTTCTCAGCGCCGAAGCTCCCACTTGCAAAAAGCATCGCAAATGGTGCATAGAAATCAAGCGGCTGAAAACGAACCAAACATATGTAGATCATCATCATCATCAGCCAAAAAACGTCCACTATTGAACATAGACCTCCCCGTTTAAGAGGGGGGGTTGCCATAATCCCCACGCTTGGCAAGCGGCTTGGGGATCGCAGGATTGGTGGTGAAGTTTTAGAAGACGCTGCTGCCCATCTTCTGGATTTTCCCTTAGTCGCCTCTTACGACACCCACGGGAGGAAAGGGGGTGATCGATTCTAGGCCGGATACCACACGCCACCGAACATAGATATTGAACGTTAATTGCATTCTAACGTCATGCGATGTCGACACACACGTAGGGAATACTTCTACTGATCGCTAAATGTGATAGCGTTAATATAGTCGTTGTTTGTGAAATGTCGTGTTTTTGTAGGATGGCTTAATGAATTTATAGTCGGGTTTGGTAATTAAAAGTCTAAATGCTCAACAAGCAAGTAGATTTATTTGGATTTATTTATTTGCATCTTGATTTGATAAAAAAAATGCTCTTTTACAGCTGGATTTACGGAGTTCTACCTCGATTAAACTGCCTCGTTGGTCTAGTGGTCGCTAAGCGCGACTGCTGAGCAAGAGGTCCTGGGTTCAAATCCCGGGTCGGGCAAAGTGTTACTGAGTTTCCATTAGGTAATTCTCAGTAGCAGCACGGAGTCTGGATTTGTGCCCGGTTGATGGCAATAGGCTCGCCGACTATTACATTGGGACCTACAACATAACTGGCGAAATGTGGGTGTACTATATGTTCACCTCTGCCTACCCCTTCGGGGAATACAGGCGTGATGTTATGTTATTTAAAGAGTAAAAATGACTTTGCAAATACGATTGATAATTATACGGCCATTTTTTCTGTTTTCATTAATTAAAGAACCATAAAAGTATGTAGATTTTTATACTTAAAATGGCTGATAGACTAACTTATAGCTTATCGTTCACAGAAACGTAAATTACATTATTGTCATCATACACAAACAACTAGGCCTTATTGTATTACACAAATATAAAAAAGCGACAGTTTTTGTGTTTGTATGTTACATCTTCACGTTCAAACAGCTGGACCTAATTTAATGAAATTTGGTATGGAAGTAGCTGTCCGATCCCAAAAAAATAGTGGATAACACCGCGGGGCGACGCTATTATTCCTATTAAATTACAAAACATCAATATTAATACCAATATTTCGTAACGACAATAATAACAATTTCGATATTAAAGTTGTTTGTTTAAAAATCTTTATTTATTATCCTTCTTATCGTATGGTTGATGAACAACCTGGTGTCAGAGTTTAAACCGCCTGTAGGCCTCTGACATGGCTTTACACACCGTTGAAAAATCTCTCAGGTATGCTTATGATTACCAGACAACTTATAAACATACTTATATTTTTCTTAATACATACATAATATAGATAAAGTTTACCCAGACACAGAACAAATGTCTATTGCTCATCGTACAAAGATTTGTCGTGGGTAGGAATCGAACCCACGAACTCCGGTCTCGCCATCAGGGTCACTAACCACTAGACCAACAGGACAGTCAATCAGTCTAATGACAATTAGTATAAACATTAATTTAATATCATCAAAAATGTACTAGGTACCTAAAGTTGTTATAAATCTCTCTTCAAAAGTATAACAGCAAAAGGCAAAGGCAAAAAGAAAGCATAACATTAACCAATTCACAATCTTCTAGAAAAAGAAACCCAAATGATTTAACTGAACCGGAAAAGAAACACTCAAAAGTCTTGGAACTTAGTACGGTTGGCAGCAGAAGTAGCTTGACTATTAACGAAATTTAATGTCAAAATTAATAGAATTATACATCAGATCAAGTTAGAGTCTCAAATTATACGATACTAGTAGCGCCCCGCGGTGTAACCAGCTACATTTTTCGGGATAATAATCAAGGTTGACAGCTCCTCCATACCAAATTTTATCAAAACTGGTTCAGCCATTTGAGCATGAAGAAGTAACAAACATACAAACACACAAACTTTCGCCATAATTATCAGAAGACATAAACATAACATTACTCCTGTATTCCCCGAAGGGGTAGGCAGACGTGAGGCGCGAGCCTATTGCCAACAACCAGGCTCAAATCCAGAATCCGTGTTACAATTTAGGATTAACTAATGGAAAAATCAAATAACACCTTGCCCGACCCGGAATTCAAACCTTTGACCTCATGTTGAGTAATCGCGTTTAGCGACCGCCGACAAATGAGTCAATCATATCTGAGAACATTTAAGGCGTTTTACTTTACAACAAATTGCTCTTTAATTAAATGGTATGTTAAAATATTCAATACTTTTGTTGTTGACGGTACAAGGAAATTAAGTTTAACTTGCATCGTGAGCCTCAGAATTGTCGATCTTTTAAAAAAGCAAAGCGTCTAATGAACTTTTCAAATCAACTGTATTCCGCCGTTTTTTAGCGAAGATAGGTGGCTTTTCCTTAAGGTTTTGATTTGAAAAGTAATTAGTGACTAGCTTAGTGCGCTGTTGGTTTTAATAACGTAGTGGTACAGTTGGTGTAGCATTCTTAACCCTATTTTTAATAAAAAACAGCACTGATAGCCGAGTGGTATGACCGTTGGACTGCCAAGACAAAGGTCGCAAGTTCAAATCCCGGCACGCACCAATGTCTTTTCGAATTCATGTGCGTACTAAAAATTAGTTATCAGTTGCTAAAAACGGTGAAGGAAAACATCGTGAGGAAACCGGCACACCTGAGAGATTTACCTACCATTTCTACCCTAAAACTAAAAAAACCATAACTACGAAAGAAATCTAATATTAAAATACCCGTATCAAAACACCTAATAAGACGGTTTCAGAATTACACTTTAATCACATTTTTAACAATCAATTACAATTTACAACACTCTTCAATCTTCTACAATGAGCAAATGAAAATTTACATAATTAACCCCCAATTACCACAGCACAACATTTCAACCTATTTCTGCTGCAAGTGAAGTAAAGTCATCGCTCATAACTCTGAGGTGTAGTAAGCTACCTATAGTGTAATGTCTTTGACCCTATCCATATATGTAATGTATCTTCTATTAATATATAACAATCTTGTACTCTTTTAGTCAGTAATTAAAGGTAATCGCTTGAGAACAGTTGTTTCAATAACACAACATCCCCACATGGCGACCCTTGCCATTTTTGGGGCGCGCGACACGTCTTATGCCTAGGCGTAGTGTTACGGCTCCAAAATAATGTAAATTAAATAAAAATTTCGTAATTTAATTAAACATCCCGAACGTTGTCATGTCAAACGAGTCAAATCAGTGAAAATGTGTCGGTCAAATGTGGAAAAAGAGACTGTCTTCGTGAACCAGAATTCTGCGGGTTCAAATAATGCTCACATTGAAGAACTGAAAGCAAACATTTCGACGATCAGCATAATCCTCATAGTAATGTGCGTTCTACTGGGTCTTGGCATTACATATTTTGCATGGAAGCAATACAAGAATTGTCATCACTCTTGGATCAGGGACCAGATTTTGCAAAACAGCCTGCGACGATCGTTCAACCGTTCCAGAGCTATTCGTGGAGAAGAGCAAGTCAATCTTCCAATGAAGTAGACGTCAGAAGGTTCATCGTACCAGTTTGCTGTGCGGTATAATTAGTTTAAAAGTGTTTGTGCGTGTCAAGTGCGTTGTGCGTATTTAGTGCGTAAAATAAATTGATTCGGTACGTCGCGTGTCATCTCATAATATATATAAAAGAGACAATAAGAAATAATAATAGACATTATGATTTATAATAATGAACTCTAAGTTACATGACTAGGTATAGTAGTTATAAAAGTAATTGGTGAATGAACGTATTATTGTTATGAAGTGATCGCATATCGATGTATCATCTTACGCGCTGTGTCCCCTACTACATTAACTCACCGTGAGAGTTTGGTATGTATCTCAATATTGTTAAATATGTTTGAATTATAAATTATTTTTACATGAAGGAATGGAAGATGAATTATTACATTGTTTAAATGAACTTATATCAATAAGGAAATATTTAATTAAAAAAGGAAAATCTCGGTTTAGGGGTAATGTTATTAAAAATAAATTAAGCGAGGTTGAGATAATTTATGGAAAAAGTAAAGAATTAATTAAGTTATTATCTACAAAGCAAGGAGTGAAATCAGAATTATTAAAATCATTATCAGTTACAAAAAATGAAATAGAATCGTATTATTCACAAATTATTGTTTTGTGTACTGCAACTAATCCCGATAGTGGTAGTGACAGTGAAATTTCTGAAGCGAGTCTTAATTCAGAATTAATCATGGAGTTCGATTTAAAAACGGCGTGTAGTTTGATTCCTGTTATGACCAGTAACGAAAATAATATCAGAAGTATCATTGACTCTGTGGAAATGTACGCAGACATGTTATCGGAAACGGGAAAAAAGTTACTAATGAAATTTGTCTTAAAAAGTAGATTATCTGAAAATGCTAAATTGCGTATATCCAGTGATTACACATCTGTTAACGATTTTGTCAGAGATTTACGTGTTATACTTCTGCCCAAAAAATCGTTTACTGCAATACAATCTCGGTTGCAAAACGCAACGCAAGGCTGGCGTACAATCGACCAGTTTGGAACAGAATTAGAAAAGTTATTTACTAATCTGACAATATCGCAAGCAAATGGTAATTCTGAGAGTTATTCTGTACTTAAGCCGATAAACGAAAAATTGGCAATTAAGCGATTCGCAGATGGATTGAGGGATACGAGACTAAGTACTATTGTTGCTGCGCGTAATTACGATTGTTTAAAGGACGCTATCCAGGCAGCGAAAGATGAAGAGTTATCATCGGCATCGACTTCAGCGAACGAAAATGTCATGCAGTTTTCACATCGCGGTAGAGGTAAGTTTCATAGTAATAACAGTTACAGAAATGAGCGTGGTTCTTTTAATCAGCAGTCAAATCAACGCGGCCGAGGACATCATTATCATCATTCGAGAGGTAATTTTAACCATGTTACAAATAATTTCGGGAGACGTGATTTCAATAATTTACGTGGACGTTCATTTCATAATTATCGTGGTAACGGACGTGGACGAGGATATCAATCTTCGAACGATAATCGATCGAGAAATGAAACTCGTAGTAAAGGCCATACCAATAAAATATTTTATACCAGTAATGAATCTGAAAAAAAAAAACGAAAGTGTGAATGCAAATCCAAGCGAAATGCAGTTTTTTCGATCTTAAACATAACATTTTAGCATTGCAAGGCAAGGCAAAAATTTTAGTATTGTACATCGGAAATAAGAAATATTTTTGGTTAATAGACACTGGAGCATCTTTATCTGTTATTAAAAGTGATGCTTTACCAAACAATAGCAAAGTAATTAGAGATGAAACCATCATAAATGGTATTGGAGGTAAAATTAGTTCATCTGGGTTTGTTCAACTTAGTTTGACTCATCGTGATGACCAACACTTTGTTGACTTTAATATCAAGCTTCATGTTTTTGATAACATACCATTAAAGGCGGATGGAATATTAGGTTTAGACTTTCTGTGTCAATATTCTTCAAATATCAACTTAGAGACTAATGTCATTAGCCTATCTAAATATGGAAAGTATTATTCATTAGAACTTAGTGATATCATAGATTACTCAGCTGAGGTGTTACATATCCCAGCACGAAGTGAGTCGATACATTATTTACTATTAAATGTTGGAAATAAAGATGACTGCGTTATCCATAGTAAGCAATTAGCGGAAAATGTTTTTCTTGCGGGATGTATAGGACGAATAAAAAATAATAGATTACCGATAAAAATTTTAAACACAAACGAGCACGATATTTATTTACCAACTTTTCAACCAGACATATTTTCAATTGAAGAGTTTCACTTATGTAATTTTAAACCAAATAATAACAGTTTAGAAAGAGCAAAGAGCTTATTAGACATTTTGAAATTAAATCATTTAAAATTGGACGAACGGAAATCTATTGAAGAATTATGTTCTAAATATTCGGATGTTTTCTTTTTACCCGGTGATAAACTAACGACTACAGATGTTTATGAACAGTCAATAACTATAAAACCAAATACAAGTCCGGTTTATACAAAGCAGTATCGATTGCCACATTCTTTAAAAGACGAAGTAAATAGGCAAATTCAAAAAATGATTGACAATGATATTATAGAGGAAGCAAAGAGTGAGTGGTCAAGTCCTATTTTATTGGTACCGAAAAAAAGTGGAAACGATAAGAAATGGCGACTAGTAGTCGATTATCGGAAACTTAATGACTGTATTGTAGATGATAAATTCCCTTTGCCAAGTATTACTGAAATTTTGGATTCACTCTCTGGTTCAGTCTACTTTTCTCATTTAGATTTAAATCAAGGATATTACCAAGTGGCTTTAGATAAAAACAGTAGAGAGTATACAGCGTTTACTACTAGTACTGGGCAATATCAGATGAAGAGGTTGCCTATGGGATTAAAAACAAGTCCAAGTGTTTTTAGTAGAGTAATGTCAGTTGCTATGTCTGGGTTAACGTACGATAAATGCTTTATATATTTGGATGATTTGGTCGTTTTTGGAAGAAATTTAGATATCCATAATAAAAACTTAACGGATGTTTTAGAAAGACTTAGGAAAATTAATTTGAAATTAAATCCAGAAAAATGTAATTTCTTAAAGAAAGAGATTCTTTATTTAGGGCATTTAGTATCAGGAAATGGAGTTTTACCTGACCCAGCTAAAGTAGAAGTATTAAAAAATTATCCTGTGCCAACTAATACAGATGAGGTGAAAAGATTCGTAGCCTTTTGTAACTACTATAGAAAATTTATTAAAAACTTTGCAGAAATAACGTGTCCATTAAATAGAATAACTAGGAAGCATATACCATTTATCTGGACTGATGAGTGTCAAAGTGCATTCGAAACAATGAAACACGCTTTGAGCACTCCACCTGTATTAGAATTTCCAGATTTTTCAACAAATAACGAGTTTGTCATTCAAACAGATGCTTCAGGGACGGCTGTTGGAGCAGTCTTATGTAATAAAAATATGAAACCTGTAGCTTATGCTAGCAGACCTCTTAATAAAGCTGAACTCAATTACCCAACTATTCAGAAAGAGTTAGTCGCAATTGTTTGGGCTGTAAAGTATTTTAGACCCTATGTATATGGTACATCATTTACAATTATGACAGACCATAAGCCTTTAAAATATTTATTTTCAATGAAGGATCCATCAAGCAGACTACTTAAGTTCAGACTAGCATTAGAAGAATACGATTTTAAAATTTTATACGTAAAAGGAAAGGATAATAGCGTCGCGGATGCATTATCTAGGATAATTATAACATCGGAAACTTTAAAAGAAATGAATAACGAAATTTCGTTAGTTATGACAAGAGCTCAGAAGAAGCGTATAGATACGGGAAAACAATGGGATACACAAAATTTTAGTAAACCAAACGAAACGTGGCCTGATCAACCACAAGTAGTTGAGGTACTAAAAATTCCAAATAATTCTGTGGAAATGAGTTTTATAGGAAGTGATGAATTAAATAAATTAAAGAGACAAAATAATATAAATAATGTAAAGGAATGTTTTATTTATAATAATCAAAGGAAGATGTTGTATATTAATCTTAACTTTAGAGCACAATTTACGCGAGCCGAATTTGTGACTAAGTTAAGAGATTTTTGTAAGCAAATAGGTATTAATGAGCTATGCATAGTGAAGAATAAACAATATGAGAGTTTTATTCAAGATGTATTAAAAGAGATTAAAGATAATAAGGATTGGACCGGTCCACGTATTTATGTATTGAGAGGAGTCAGAAGAATTGATGATGAAGAAGAAAGAAAGTATATTTTACATGATTTTCATCTACTACCTACCGCAGGACATGCAGGGGTACGTAGGATGACTAATAATATTAAAAGAAAATTTTACTGGCCAGGTTTAGACAACGATGTAAGACAATTTGTTAGTAAATGCGTTAAATGTCAGAAAATGAAGCATTGTAGGTATGTCAAGGCGCCCATGGAGATAACTACAACGGCTTCTCATGCTTTTGAAAAGATCTATTTGGACATCGTAGGTCCATTAGAAAAAGACATTGAAGGAAATTCTTATATTATGACACTGCAGTGTGAACTTACTAAGTTCGTAGAGGCCTATCCTTTAAAAACGAAGGAAACCGTAAGTATAGCTAAAGCATTAGTTAATAATTTTATTTTAAGATATGGAATACCTAATATCATCGCGACTGATCGTGGAACCGAATTTGTATCTTCAGTAATGGAACAGGTATGTAAACTTTTAGGTATAAATAAATTAATGTCTACAGCGTATCACCATCAGTCCATCGGTGCGCTCGAAAATTCACATAAAAATTTAGGTGCTTTCTTAAGAATACAGTGTAATGGTCAAAAAGACACATGGAGTCATTGGCTACCATTTTGGTGTTACAGTTTTAATAATACTGTTCATACGGAGACAAAGTACACACCATTCGAACTGGTATTTGGTAGAGCTAGTATAATACCATCTAGAGTTAGTCAATATATAGAACCACTTTATAATTCAGAAAATTATCCTTTAGATCTTAAGTATAGGTTACAAGTAGCACATCAAGATGCTCGTAATAATTTACTTATAAGTAAGCAAAAACGTAAAAGTTGTTATGATAAATCAACAAATAATGTGACATATAATAAAGGACAATTAATTTTAATGAAAAATGAAATTGCTAATAAGTTAGATACTCAATGGGAAGGTCCATTTGTTATTTTAAATGATTTAGGTGTTAATGTAGAAATATTAAAAAATAACAAAACCTATTTAGTCCATAAAAATAGAACCAAACCATTTGTAACATAAACTACATACATAATTAAATTAACTTTAAGTAAAAAAAAAAAAATAATAATAATTGTATCAACATTTTTTTTTTCTATTTCACCCCCGAGGTGAGGTGTAGTAAGCTACCTATAGTGTAATGTCTTTGACCCTATCCATATATGTAATGTATCTTCTATTAATATATAACAATCTTGTACTCTTTTAGTCAGTAATTAAAGGTAATCGCTTGAGAACAGTTGTTTCAATAACACAACATCCCCACAACTCAAACTAAGCACATGCTTAAGCAATTACTCAGCAATAAAACCATCGTCGTTACATTAACCGCTTAATTATGACGTCAGAATGCAGCTCTTTATGACTGTAACGAGATTATGTTCGTGAGGAACAATTCTTGTTAATTTGTATTCACGATTCTTTAACGAAGAGTACATTTTTTATTTGAAGTTATGAACATGATAAAAATCGTCAAATCCTTTTCTTCGTATCTGCAAGAGCTGTTTCTAAGAAACAGATCATGCTCATGCCGTAGTGTAGACGTAAAAGCACTGATAGCCGTTGACTGCCAATTCAAAGGTCGCAAGTTCAAACCCCGGCACGCACCACTGAATTTTCAAATTCATGTGCGTATTATAGATTAGTTATTAGTTGCTAAAACGGTGAAGGAAAACTTCGAGAGGAAACCGGCACACCAGAGATTTTTCAACGGTGTGTAAAGCCATGTCAGAGGTCTACAGGCGGTTTTTACTCTGACACCAGGTTGTTCATCAACCATACGATTAAAAAAGAAGTGTAGTGGTTTGCCAGCCATCAAAGATGGTAGCGAAGTTGACCGTTCAGGGTGACGGACGTACTTAGGTACTATCACACGTGGAGGTTTTCTACTTGCACCGCGTGTCACATTAATACTCATATTATACTAACACTTAACTTCAAATGCATAAGTCTGTCAATCTGTTTGTTGCCTTGTAACTACTAAACAGTTGAACGTGATTTTTTGTATCCTGAGGGACAAAGGCAATCAATAAAGACTGGTTGGTGAATGTAATTTTAGTAAGAAGACTTGAAAGTTAAATGCGTTAAAATTATGGTATACAATAATGCATACTCTACATACATACATAAAGTCACACCTATTTCCACGAGGGGTAGGCAGAGACCACGGATTTCCATTTGCTACGATCCTGACATACTTCTTGCGCCTCATTCACTCGCATCACATTCCTCATACACGCTCGTCGGTTAAGGGTACTCCTCACTTGACCCTTTTGTAGAACATCTCCGATCTGGTCCAAGTATGTTCGCCGAGGTCTTCCCCTTCCACACTCCACTAACATTTGCCTCATATATTTGCTTTGTCACTCTTCTTTCATCCATCCTTTCTATATGCCCAAACCATCTAAGCATCTAATATAGGTCCTTTTTATCTATGATAGATAAAGCAAGAAAAATCCACGCAGACCAAGTTACAGGTGGAACCACCTGCATTTTGGTTTTTAAAGTATAATTATTATAAGACGTGAAACTAGGAGACACTTAGCGGCACCTAGATGAATAGAATAATTATAAAAATAGAAGCTCGCATGCTCGCTTCTTAGCATAATGTCGTGACGTCATATAATCGCGGTCAACATCAAGTTGGTGACGTCATCGTGTGTTACGTGGCACTCCTTCTATGTCTATCTCTTTTGATTTTAATTACAAATTATTGATAGCAATGAGGCAGTATAGTAAATTGATTATATTATTAGTTATGAAGAGCAATTCTGCCGTCTTTGTTAAAAAGGTCACAACTAACATTTTGTAAATATTGAGAAAATACAGTTTAAAATATTATTTTTGTTTGTGAAATGTTACAGATGTGCCCTTTAAGCTTATCTCTGTTTATTTTCTTGCTAAATATACACAAAAATCAGGCAGAAACACCTTTTTTCGTGATTCAGAATATGTATAATTGTATATAACTTAATTTCGAGAAAATGTTAGTGGTGCCCTTTTTAACTAAGACGGCGAATTAAAACGCCACTTGTTGCAAGTTCAATCCCAATATGTTAAAACTAGCTTCCACCCGCGACTCCGTCCGTGTGCATTTCAAATGTTGCATAGCCTATAGCCTTCCTGGATAAATGAGCTATCGAACACTGAAAGAATTTTTCAAATCGGACCACTAGTTCCTGTGATTAGCACGTTCAAGCAAACAAACAAATAAACTCTTCAGCTTTATATTATTACAAAAAGGTATAGATAATAAGTATAGATTAAATATTGTTCTACAAAAGGGTCAAGTGAGGAGTACCCTTAACCGACGAGCGTGTATGAGGAATGTGATGCGAGTGAATAGTCATAGTCATAGTCATAGTCATAATGTTTTTATTTCATATAGGCTACAAAAGAGCACTTACAAAACGTCAAACTAGTTGCACGGTTCCAAAAAGTCGTTTCTATGGAGAAGAACCGGCAAGAAACTCCATAGTTACTCTTTTAAAAATATGGTTTAACAATCATTTCAAGTATGAGAGAATAATGAGCTACACAATATACCTAAAATAAGAATACGAGTAGCATCAAAGTCAAATAAAAAATATTAATATAGATCGGTTATTCTCTCATTTACAATTTGGGTAAAATACATGACAGTGAAATGGTTCAATATACCTAATCAGTAAACAATATTAAATATCAAAATTATGGTTGAATGGCGGGTATGCCAGGGAAGCCACAAATGCAGGAAAAATCAGTGCCACACGTCCCTATCGTCAATATAACTATTAATACTATAGTAGGCTTTCTTAATTAGTACTTGTTTCACATAGGATTTAAACTTGCCTTCTGTAAGGTCAGTTACAGAATTTGGAATTTTATTATAAAACCGAACACAGTTTCCTAAGAATGACTTACTGCTTTTTGTTAGTTTAAATCTCGGTACAACTATCTTAGGTCTTAGGAATGAGGCGAAAGAAGTATGTCAGGATCGTAGCAAATGGAAATCCGTGGTCTCTGCCTACCCCTCGTGGAAATAGGCGTGACTTTATGTACATATGTATGTATGTAAATATTGTTTGTATAAGATACAATATTGTCTAGGCAAGACAATAGTCACATCAAAAAAATGAACCAACGATAAATGCAATCAAATATTCCTTAGGAAAAAAATTGTTACCGGCTTTAAGGGCCTTCCAAAAACTCCACACAATGGTGTCAAGTAAATACATACATATTAACCTCATTCTAGGTTAAAAATAACTAACGTAAAACATACGTATCGACCTTAATATCTCGTATGTCCTCAAAGTCTACTTTTTATAAATGTCCCTGTAATATGCTAACTCATCCGCCGTGTGGTATCCGGCCTAGAATTGACCACCCCCTTTCCTCCCGTGGGTGTCGTAAGAGGTGACTAAGGGAAAATCCAGAAAATGGGCAGCAGCGTCTTCTGTAACTCCACCATCAATACTGCGATCCCCAAGCCGCTTGCCAAGCGTGGGGATTATGGCAACCCCCTCTCCTATAAGAGGGAGGCCTATGTTCAACAGTGGACGTCAACCGGCTGATGATGATGATGATGACTCATCCGTCAATGTAATTTGTGAAGTAGAATAAGGGCAGGTTTACGTGTGAGAAACTTCATAACAATTTGGTTTAATGATTATTATTTCTGAGGGTATATAATAATGTCCTCCTGACCGAATTTCGGTCACGGTGGCCTGTCTCAGCTGAGACTAGCCATCTGCGCAAGAGTTATTATAGTGCACAAGTATGCGCGCAGACATAGGTGCACTCCCTATTCCCTCACTCTCATAATCCGATGGGACTGGGGATGAAATCAGGCGCAGGACCAACAGCTTTACGTGCCTTCCGAAGCATGGTGGGGTCTCGACATGTGAAAACGGTCACCCATCACAAGACTGACCGCGGCGAGCACGGCTTAACCTCGCAGATCGACTGATCTGCCGGGTAGCCGGATAGCTACGAGCCCCACTTGGTATATAATGCCTCGTTGGTCTAAGGGTCGAATCCCGGGTCGGGCAAAGTGTTACTGGGTTTTTCCATTTGGTAGTTCTCAGTAGCAGCACGGAGTCTGAATTTGTGTCCGGTTGATGGCAATAGACTCGCCCCTCTATTACAATGGGACCTAAAACATAGCTGGTGAAATGTGGGTGTACTATGTGTGCACCTCTGCCTACCTCTTCGGGGGCATGGCAGGCGTGATGTTATATACAATAAATAAATAATAAGCACTAATATTATCTTAAATTTGTAAGTCTTCTTCTTATCGTATGGTTGATGAACAACCTGGTGTCAGAGTTTAAACCGCCTGTAGGCCCCTGACATGGCTTTACACACCGTTGAAAAATCTCTTAGGTGTGCCGGTTGCCTCACAATATTTTCCTTCACCGTTTTTAGCAACTGATAACTAATTTATAGTACGCACATGAATTCGAAAAGACATCGGTACGTGCCGGGGTTTGAACTTGCGAACTTTGACTCGGTAGTCCAACGGTCATACAACTCGGCTATCACTGCTATAATTTTTAAGTGCCTATTAATTAACAAAAAAGTTTCTCAAGGAATATACTTTCATTCCATTTTGCAAGATAATATACAAAAGTAAAACTTTAATGAAGCCTCCATATTGTAATCATTAATTAAATAATAATTAACATGAAACAATAACGTACTTTAGAACTAATTAACATTTAACTGTTTACATAGTTGAGTAATTTTTGAGGTAACTTGGGTTTTTGGGCAGCTGAATATAAAATGACTACGATAAACGCTACGTTTGTCTACGCAAAGCCTACGGCGTAGCACCGTAGCCCTTTGAGCTCAATACCTACTAGCCATTTATCTTACAATATACATTTTTCTTTTTAATAAAAACATCGGTGAGTTTCACAAACATGAAATATCACATACACAAAACACGCAACCTTAGGACAAATATTTGCGGATCGCACAAATTCTTGTTACGTGCGGGAATCGAACCTTAGCGTAGCAGTCCAATCGCTTAGCCAATGCGCCAATTATTATTTATTATTATTAGCTGTGTAAATACTATACGTATAAGAAAATTCTAATAAACATTTAGATTTTAAGAATGCCTTTAAAATTTAAAATTAAATGTCTTCACGCCTTCAAATTGAATGACAAAGAAACTACAAAATGATTATTTTAATTCTTCCCCCAACGATCGGTCAACTCAAAGGTGAAATTAACTTTCCAATTTGTACCTGTGTTAAAAAAGTATGATCATTAGTCAAAGAAAGCCCATTAGCGAACAGTGACTCTATTCAGGGTATAATTACTCAACTTCTCCGTTCCGATTTGTATTTAATTATGAAAAATGTATTTCTACACTTAACTGTTGAGTTTTTGTAGTGACTTTTGGATATATTAATTGTTAGGTACCGTTTTATTTAAGTTAGGGTGCAGTGCTCTGAGATTTTGAATTAATTGTAAAGATCTTTTGGAGTGTAATGACATTTTAGTTTTTTTAAATAAAAAATAAAAAAATGTCCATGAAACGAATGTCTTTGACAAAACAAAAAATAGTTTTGCCTCTATTAAATGCTTGCTTTATGGATGTGTTGATTAACTAAATATGTAATAATTATACACTATAGACAAATATAAAATTAATAAATTAAGCAATAATTCGTCACAGAAAAATATACAATGTAATCTGAAAATAAATAGTAACTTTATCATCAGCCTATCTCCGTCCATTGCTGGATATATGTCTTTTCTATAGCACGCCACTAAGCTCGATCTAGAGCCTAGTAACATAGTTTATTTATATGAAATAATATTATTATTACTAGTGAACAAAAAAAAATATCGAATGGTTTTTCATCATCATCATCAGCCCGTTGTAGTCCACTGCTGGACATAGGCCTCTCCCAATTTACGCCACAAAGCCTGGTCTGATGGTTTTTGTAACAGGTTATTTTAGATTCACAAGCTAAAATGATTATGTATAATTTAGTAAGATATACACATATCCATTATCCGTGCCGTGTGGTATCCGGCCTAGAATTGACCACCCCCTTTCCTCCCGTGGGTGTCGTAAGAGGCGACTAAGGGAAAAAACCAGAAGATGGGCAGCAGCGTCTTCTGTATCTTGACCACCAACACTGCGATCTCCAAGCCGCTTGCCAAGCGTGGGGATTATGGCAACCCCCCCTATTTAAGGTGGAGGCCTTTGTCCAACAGTGGACGTCTTTTAGCTGATGATGAATGAATGAAATGATGACACATATCCCATTCCCAAATATTATACTTCTCAGCAGTATATACCACTACGCTTGTCTAAATACAGCAATTCCATATCAAAAATCCCAAAACGAGTCTTTTCATCAATAGAATTGTTGAGACAAATACCACTCAATTCGGCCGACCGGTATCAATTAGTAGCGCCGCGCAATGCATACAGATGACGCAATACATCTTGGGCGCATTGCTAAATACCTAACGAACGGTTGTTGCCATGGTGATAAATTTTGTAAAAAGATCGATTCGGTAATGAAATAGATAGTATATGGACTTATAAGTATGAGGGTATCCCTCTTACTGAGATAGGCTTTTCCCCAGAATACCTCCAATTTAATCACAATACGCCGAGCATATTGTATATACCTATTGTGTTGTATAAATACACATACATTAATGTAGACAGATGTCGCAATAGATCTATATTGCATTGCTAAATACCAATAGAGCAGCGTAGACTCACTAAGAGAGATTTATTGAATTGAAACAGTTGATTACAAATGGACGTAGACATTAACCAAATAGATTAATAATACGATTATAAAAAGATGCCTGTATTCCCCGAAGGGGTAGGCAGAGGTATACCTTTAGTAAACACCTACAATAGGCCAGTTATGTTATAGGTCCCAATCTAGGTAATAGGGCCGAGCCTATTGCCTATACCGGGAACAAATCCACACTCCGTGCTGCTATTGAGAATTACCTAAAAGAAAAACTCAGTTACACTTTGCCCGACCCGGGATTCGAACTCAGGACCTACGCCCATGCTCAGCACTTACGCTTAGAGATCACTACGCCAACGAGGCAATCCGTCATCATATCTATACTCATCCTATTTGTATACTAGTGGCGAACCTATTACCACTATAGAGCTCACACTGGGTTCGCCTTACGATTTGTTTTTCCAGTGACAGTAAGGCATTGTTTCCTCAACCCATCTCCCTAAGAAAAAATGTAGTACCTACTACACACTTGCATCACAATAATATTAAGTATATAAATTATACAAAAGCCAAAGTACTCGCGCGTGCGCGAGCTGAAGGCGTACGTGACGTCACGCTGGCCAAAAGTGTGTGTGTTTTTATGTTTGTTACTTCATTACGCTCAAACGGCTGGACCGATTTTGCTAAAACTTGGTATGGAGATAGCTGACACCCTGATTAACACATAGGCTACTTTTGATCTCGAAAAAATGTAGCGGGTAACACCGCGAGGCGCGGCTAGTTCTTATATACAAATAAAAGTTTATTAGCAACTCGTGGACAAGTGTCGTATACATTTATGTATCATTAATCGACTTTTATTAGGCTGAAACAGCATGGCGGTACTTTTACGATGGTCAGTTTATATGTTTATATTATAACAGTTGTTCTTCTACTTGTATTAACATTTGTAGACAAAGCCTTTGATTGTAGATGCGCAATAATCAGAGTATAGTTTTAAGGATCTACTGCCACGCAGCTGATGCAGGACGCGCAATAAATAAACAATTATTCGCGGTCAGCTGCGACCGCGGTTGGTTTTTAAGGGTTACAAGACGCGTAATCGTGACTGTTAAACTAGACTATCCAGATTGATTCGTAGGTTATAAAAATTGTTATTTGGCTATTCTAAAACAAGAAACAATAAATGAATGAAAAATATGTGAGTGTGCTATACATCTCTACTTACCCCTCGGAGGATACACGCGTAATCTATACTTAATATTATAAAGCTGAAAAGTTTGTTTGCTTGCTTGAACGTGCTAATCTCAGGAACTACAAGTCCGATTTGAAAAATTATTTCAGTGTTAGATAGTCCATTTATCGACGAAGGCTATAGGCTATAAAAATTCGAAATCCACGGGGGCGAAGTTGCGGGCGGAAGCTAGTAATAAATTACTACACAACAATAACAGCTATCAGTCGATAAAAATTCACAAATCATATAATAAAACTTGAAAATAAATTTTAAACATTAAATAACACTGAACTTGCTGACGGTGCAGCTTGGAGCCAGTCCACACTATCCCAAATCAATTAGAGGGGCCGCCCCGCTATTTAATTGCAACTAGCTCAGTGATCACGCGCCCAGAATTTTAATAGGCAAGTATTGAATTAGGTATTATTGAAGTTTTACTAGAGAGATATAGTAATGGTTTTAGTTATATAGTTTGGTTTTGATGTTTGATAAGATATACTTAATTTGTATGTGTGGAGATTATTTTATATTGTGTGTGGCGAGAGTAACTGATACCAGATGTAGGTGATTGTTTCATGCGAAAAATAAGTGGATTTAAAATGGTATAGTAAGTACTACTTAACGACTCGATTGGCGCAGTGGCTAAGAGATTGGCTGCTGCGCTAAGAGTTTGATTCGAAAAATTTGTGTGATCCGCAGACGTTTGTCACGAGTCTAGGTGTTTGTGTATGTGATATTTCATGTTTGTGAAACGCGCCCACAATGCGGGAGAAACTCCTAGTGTGGGGCGACATACTTAGAAGAAAAAAATATATAATTAATTTTTATCATGCCTGTTTTCTTGCAAACTTATTTTAAGCCACAACTAGGTATTATTTATTTGATGGCAATAAGCTTACTTACTTGCTATATGAGAAGTTTATTATAGAGAACAATATCTTTAATAAACACAGATAAGGTTAAATGAATAGAAATATAAATATTGCACCCAATAACCTGCCTAATACTGGCGTAAATTCAACCAAGGAATTGTCTACACAAGCAACAAATGACAAAATACATGCCACCTATTAAGGAATAGAAACTAATTTATTGGCGCCGAACACCGGTATCAGATGGCAATGAATTGCGGTGGTGGACGCCGAGACCTTTGTCCTCCACGATATATCAGCGATCCCTTCTTTGGGACGTGAGGACCACAATTAGAATTGATATGCATTGATCCGTAGGACTGATTGGGTGCCTTTGATCCGCGTTTTAAATGTTAAACCCTTTAGATATTTTGAAAATCGTGAGTATGGTCTACGGATGTGTTTATAGGTACATAATCTAATCTAGCTGCGCCCTGTGTTACCCGCTTTATTTTCGGGATAAATAGTAGCCTATGTGGTATTCCAGGGTGTCAGCTACCACCATAGCAAATTTTAGCAAAATCGGTTCAGCCGTTTAAGCTTACAGTACACTCACAAACTTTCACCTTTATAATATTAGTGTTATTAACCGAAAAAACAATCTTTTAAACGTCATTATACGTAGCCTGATTTTACCTGCTATCTGATATAATTTTAGGCTTCTCTTTTACTTAAAATACATACGTAAATCCTAGATACTAGATCAAATTGTGCATAATATTCATAAGTGGCAGTGACAAGCACGCCGTTTCTAAGTGATGATTAAGTTTATCGATTACAGATTTGGGTAGTGTATTGTTGAGATAATACAGGACGAATAATGTCTGCTCCTCTCATTACATGCGCGGAATATAGTTGATATGCTATGCTAGGGCATAACAAACCAAATGTAAGTAGAACGTGTGCCAAACTAGTTCATCACAGATAGCTAAAAACTTTTCCCACTACTAACCATAACCCTAACCACTAAAACTTTAATTTTCAACCCTCAAATATCTACCAGCGCTGAACAAACGCTGAGCGAATCAATTCTATGCGGACTGAACTCAAACACTATCGCTAATAGAAACCAATCTAGCGCTCGCTTAGCAAACGAAGCGCTACATAAATCAAGCTAGTCAAATAAGCCGGTCGAATCTAGGGCTGTGACGTCGCCAAACACGCACCAGTCAGCTTCTGGCCTCGATGACCCTACAAATTGTAGGCTCGACTAGTGTTGCACTGTGTTTAGGTTATCCCGGGATCTGTGTGTTGCGGTTAAAAGGTCCGTATTATTGATGAATCATTGAAGGTTAATAGATCGAAAGAAATAAATGTGATTGTATTTGACGGTCTTAATGTAATTTTGTTTAATCTTAGTTTATAATTGTAAGTTAAGTTAAATGTTTAGTAAATTCAAGATTTTTTTATCACACAGCATAATTGATACTGGTTCGTATAACAGACAGACTAATTTATTATAAACAAAGCATACTCAAACACGTGCAAACGTTGAAAAGATTAAGATTTTTGAAACACAACATTTTCATTACAATAATATAAAGTAAAAATTCACGGAATACATACTTCAATTCCAATGCATTAAACAGTTTAAAACTATTTCGTAACATTTAAATTCTACTCGTAAAATTATTACGTAACGATATTTCTTCACAAATCCGATCCAATAACATAAATTCTATCAAACCGGCGGACTGTATTAAAAATCGGTTTGATCCGGGATCCCGCGACTAATCCCGGGAAATATCCGATCAGCGAGTCCGCCGGGAATCGAATGTTTGTCGAATACAGAATAGCGTCGTGAACTACAATATTTTGTTTGAGTGCGTGTAAACTAGCTTTATGGACAATATACTGCTAGATTCGCTAAATATGAACATTGCTAGCACGTGACGGTGGAAGGTTATGATTGATGTCAATACTGACTCAGTGTAAAGTATTTTTATATCTGATGCCAGACATCATATAATAACATCAAGCCTATTTTCCCCGAAGGGGTAGACAGATGTGTATAGTACAGCCACATTTCGCCAGTCATGGTATACAAATAAGCAGAGGGGCGAATATAGATCGATATATGGATCGATTGTGCTTATGTTGATATAAATAAGTATAAGAAGGTAGTGAGTAAAAAGAACAGAAAAAAAGGAACTAACTTAGTATGATTTTAGAGTGTCAATAGACCTTTTTTCAGATAGATAGTCATTCACCTGTAGTGGGACTCCAAAAAGGCTATTAAAAAAAGAATTTCCAAAATTCGGACCACTTTTGACGGAGAAATCACTGAAGATACTTTAAAAAATTACATACAAGTGAACATAGAACCCACTCCTTTTTAAAGTCGGTTAAAAATATGGCAATACGCTCCCCGCTGTTACAAAAAATCTTCGGTAAATATTTTTGTGGTATTGAGTTTTTAAAGTACCTCATAAAAATGTAGTGTGACATACATACACACAAATACATAGGTATTACCAATGACCACATATAATTCCATTTTAATTACAATAATCGTGCTTACTCTACAGCCCGTTAAACATTTTATCGACCTGTCAATAAATTAACCTGCAGTTAGTGTTTCTGTGTCAATTAACTATTGTACGTTTAAAAATATCCGATTGTTTTTAGATTGGATGCTTTGATCTAAACTAAACCATGTGATGATAATTATTAAGACTTGTTTTCCTTTGTTTGGTCGATGACTTAACGACGTTGTACTTTCAGACTGACTTATGTATGTATACGTATTGTCATATTAATTAACTGTCTGAAAAGTTTGAGTATGTTTGCTTTTCAGACTCCTGAAAAATTACTGATTAGAATTTCTAAACAGTATGACGAAATAACCCCTGACTTTTTAACGGTGTGTAAAGCCATGTCAGAGACCTGTAACAGGCGGTTTAAACTCTGACACCAGGTTGTTCATCCACCATACGATGGGAGAGTGACCCCTTATAGAACCCGTTCATCTGTTTTTTGCACGAAAGGGCCGTAGATTCTTAGTACGTAGATAGATCATCTGTTACAATAGCGTTCCACCAATCACCGCCAATCTTAAACAAAATAATGATAGTCCAACACCCTCGACGCGACATGGAAATGCAAATTTTAATTGACAGATAACAGTGCCTCGGATTGGAAGTGTGTCAAAATTATAAAAGCAAATGGCGCTGACGGTTGCAATCCGACCGGCTTCGAACCGATCTCAATTAAAAATACAGCCTGACTAATGCAACTGGGGGATTTATTCCGACACTCCATAAGTGGAGGTTGAGCGATCGTTCCCCGATAAGGTAGCGTTCATATTTATTGGGTTTTTAATGAGTTTCTGAAGTTAATAGTCTGATGAATACGTCTTAAGTTTAGAACAAGTTGTCCTAATACCATTCTTATCAACCCTAGTATGTAATATGATAATATCCTTATTTATCCAATGCACGTCTTCATGCATTTTTAATTAATTTTTAAAAACATTTTTTTAAACAATTTATTGATTAAGATTATTATTATTAATTTACTAATCTAATCATAAAAAATAATTAATTTTCAGTATAACTAGATTTTTGATTCAGGTCATGGTTTAAGGTCTAAATTATTAGGTACCTATAAAATAGATAGAATTATTCTGACATCCTGTAAAGTTTAGTCATCATTATCAGCCGATAGATGTCCACTGTTGAACAAAGGCCTCCCTATTTTAGAGGGGGGGGGGGGGGGGGGGTTGCCATAATCCCCACGCTTGGCAAGCGGCTTGGGGATCGCAGTGTTGGTGGTCCAGTTACAGAAGACGCTGCTGCCCATCTTCTGGATTTTCCCTTAGTCGCCTCTTGCGACACCCACGGGAGGAAACGGGGTGGTCAATTCGAGGCCGGATACCACACGGCACATTCGAGACCGGATACCACACGGCACAAGTTTAGTATTTAAGGGTAAATAATCAAATATTGTCTCAATCTCCATCAAAAACACTGAATCGAATTGGAATCCAAACTCCAGATCCCTCATAACCTTTCTCTCCAAAACAAACACGTAAAGGAACGCCGCACAGAGCCAATAAAACCTCAATTACTCAATAAAACACCAGACTTACTCCAGATAAATGGTGGCAAACCTTTCAGAAACGAGAACTTCACACACTTGCCAATCGACTCGGTACCCATCCGTCAGCGCTAATTCCAGTCTTCTATCTCGATCAGGCTAATCGCATCGATAAATACTCAGCTAGAATCGATTCGTGAATCGAGTGATTTAATCGAAAATTACACCGGTCATGTTCATTGGTCCTGGCTATTCGTTTGAATGTAATTTACGCGTGTTTCGGCTAGTGTTGGGTAATGATGTGACACTAATTAGGGGATAAAATGAGTTAGATCAATTGTTGCGTTTGGCCACCGGGATTTCCTATCGGTTTTGATTGATTGTAGAATTTCCTGCCTATATGTATTATTTTCAGTAGTATTTTTGGGCAGCATTTACCATTACTGTACCTTATAACAAGTACCTACATAATACAATTATAGATGAGGAATGTTTTTGTGTTGTGTTTATTTCTCAATGAAATAACAGTAGGTAAAAATTTTAAAATGTAATTTTGTAAAAATGATGGACACGAGCAAGACTTGAACCTGCGACCTTCGTCGTACCGTGGCTCAACCAACTTAGCCAACGTGTCGCTGCTCGCACCCATCGAATTAGAACCACTCATTAAAAAGACCTTCTCGTGTTTATCATTTTTCAAATTTCCTTTTCAATTAATGTGAGCTATATAAAGATTCGTATGACAGCCCGTATCAATAGATGATTTGGATTTTTAATTCACGTTATAACTTATTCGATAACTTAGATATCGATTGTATTAAAAACACAACCCATACTAGAATTCCATCCCTGTCGTAGCTTCGCTCACATAGATAAATCTAACATGCACAAACACTCAGGCCGTTTAGACAGTCACATAAATATCTGTGCGGTTCTAGAACTGTGCGGTTGTCGAACCCGCAACACTTAGCGCAGTGTTAAGCGCTAACCCGTTGTACTATTCTGCATATATCTTCAATGATTTATTTGCATAGAGTTGCATTTTCCATCGCCTATCTTTTATAAGAGAAACATGTTTTGAAAGATGACAGACAAGACGCTTGATGAAGAGAAACCAAATCAGATTAATTAATTTTAGGTTTATAAAGTTATTTTTTTTATGTATAGTATTTACATTTTAATATTTTTGTATAGAATTATTGTATTTTTTAATATGGGCCTTTGTTGCCTGAATCAAATAAATAAATATTATAAAGGCGACTCAGTGCGAGTTTGTATGTTTGTTACTTCTTCACGCTCAAACGGCTGGACCAATTTTTATTAAATTTGGTATGGAGGTAGCTGACACCCTGAATGAACACATAGGCAACTTTTCATCCCGAAAAAATGTAGCGATGAACAGCGCGGGCCACAGGTAGTAAAATGATAAATGTATAGGAACGCCGCGCCGTAATGTTTCGACTATGTAATCTTTTTTCATTCTATTTGCCAAGCATTTTGCCACTTGCCTAGGGCGCCAGTACATGCAAACAGATAGAAAAATAAGATTCATAGATCGGTGTATTTATACTTATTTTACGAGAACATTAGTAACCAATCAAGTTTGGAAAACGACGTAAAACTTTCTTGTAATGTCCTCAAAAGTTTCAACGAACTTAATAAATAAAGGAACTATGCCACCAATGACTGGCAATAATATTAATTCATGTTATAAAAATGATATACCCACAAGATTTACAACAGACATTATACCAAAGCCGCTTAGGACACTAACTTAGTGAAACTTTCTTTTTTCAACCGCGGGACCCAAACGGAGCGAGGTTTCAAAAAGGTTTCATTAATAAATCATCGTAGCCGACGCCATGTTTGAATTTCTATAAAAAGTTTTCGCAAAAGAAATGTGGAATTGGCTAAGTTTTGTATAACAACTACTTAACTTAACTGTATGTGTTAGTCAAGTTTTAAGGTTTTTATTTGAATCGCGTGCATTTTTTAACTTGGCACTCTAAATAGGTTAGTTGGGAAAGTTTTTTCAGACATAACTTGCGGCTTTTAAATTATGAGATAATTAAATATTAAGTTTCACTTAAAGTTAGAGACCCAGCCGGTACATAATTGTACGACTGGCGCACTAGGTGTCAACCCCGAACTTAATTAAGTACCTATTGGTTAATATTCACATCAAGGCCTGAGCTGCCTCAATAGTCATAGTCATAATGTTTTTATTTCATATAGGCTACAAAGCACTTACAAAACGTCAAAACTAGTTGCTCGGTTGCAAAAAGTCGTTTCTATGGAGAAGAACCGGCAAGGAACTCCATAGTTACTCTTTTAAATATATAGAAGATAATCAGGGAACTATAATTATGTTAACATCATCACTAACTTCACGGGGCTTTACCACACTCCGCCAATGTCGAATCATTAACCGAAAACTAAAATCTTTATTAGTAAGAACATTGAGAATCAACATCATTTAGGTATTATTTGTATCTAAAACATAGGTACCTAGACAAAATACAGATCTTAAAGATAGGTGCGCAGAGCGCTTTGTTTAGTCTACAGTAAGACATACACAGACAAACATGAATAGTATGTTTAGAATATAAAAAAGGTACAACATTAGACATTAAAACGACAGAAAAAAAAACAGATTAGTCATTTTAGATTGTAAATAGAATAAAAAATATAAAATATCATACATAAAATATCTATTAAGCTTGATTATACATCACCGTCTATTTTATTTGAAACATGTCTAGCATTATCATATGTCAGCGTGCAATAACTATCAATTAGTGACGTCACGAATTATTCAAATTAGGAAAAAGGGGCTCACGCACTTGACCAGTTTTAATTTTTATTACCAGCCGGCGGCGGCACATTCCTCTCCAAATAACGGAAACAATAAAATACTTTTTCTTCATCCCAGCGCGCAACTTACAAATAAACAGCGCGCCCCATAAAGTCATTATAATATCCAGTGCTTACTTGTGCCATTAAAGAGATTTATACAGAAAACCCACTCCGTACAGCCCCCTTACCATAAACTCTTTACAGGACGTTAACGTTGTGGAAACGAGACGACGCGACGACCTGATTGGCGCAGTGGCTAAGCGATTAGACTGCTGCGCTAAGGGTTGCGGGTTCGATTCCCGCACGGGGCAAAAATTTGTGCGATCCACATTTGATTGTCCCGAGTCTGGGTGTTTGTGTATGTGAAATTTCATGTTTGTGAAACGCACCCACGATACAGGAGAAATTCCTAGTGTGGGGCGACGTTTTTATAAAAAAAAAAAAAAATATACCTGTCACTGCCGTTTGCTTATCAAGGAATAGAGATGTCAATTTAATTAGAGAGATTTAAGCCCTCTTATTCACAAACGAGGATCATACTGGCATTATCTACACCCTGTATTAAGTGTATTGACATCTCTATTCCTTGATAAGCAAACGGCAGTGACAGGTATAATTTTTTTGTTTTTTTATAAAAACGTCGCCCCACACTAGGAATTTCTCCTGTATCGTGGGTGCGTTTCACAAACATGAAATATCACATACACAAACACCCAGACTCGGGACAAACATCTGTGGATCGCACAAATTTTTGTCCCGTGCGGGAATCGAACCCGCAACCCCTAGCGCAGCAGTCCAATCGCTTAGCCACTGCGCCAGTCAGGTCGTCGTAATTTGATTGGATTAAAATTGTAATTTTTATGAATAAGTGGGATTAGGTTTAAGTTACTACAGGTTTTATCCTCGTTTATGAAAGATAGTGATAGTTTCAGTGAACCTTCTGCAAAACTTTCAGTGTAAATTAATTTCCAAATAAAAACTATTAAGTATCGTGACGATGGCCGTTATTGGATGTTTCTCATGCCTAACTTTATTGTCGCGACATTATTTACGACTGTACGTTGGCGTAGTGTTCGTGGTACGACGGCATAATTCTACGTTTTGGAATAATCAGTGAACTTCCAAGTTTCGATTGTTTGTTGAAGCTGTTTCGCAGTTTTCAATAATTCATCACGTGTTGGTTTTTAGCCTTGAGCTGGAGTTTGTTATAAATGAGAATTTATTTTCATTTTAGATGTAATGTAATGTATTTCTTTTAACTTTTACCCTGGTAAACCCTCGAGGGCATAAGCAGAGGCATTCTTCTTTATTAGGAGTATGTTGTACATCACGCCTGTATTCCCTAAAGGGGTAGGCAGAGGCATGTAGTACACCCACATTTCGCCAGTTATGTTATAGGTCTTAATAATAATAATAATAAAAACTTTATTTTCAGACCATACAAATCCATATTAATTGTGATGCAATAGGGGGCGAGACTATTGCCATCGACCGGGCACAAATCCAGACTCCGAGCTGCTACTGCGAATTACCTAATGGAAAAACCCAATAACACTTTGCCAGATCCGGGATTTGAACCCAGGACCTTGTAGTCAGCAGTCGCGCTTAGCGACCACTAGACCAACAAGCGATTAATTTATAATTTATTTTCTATCACTTAATTAAAAAAAAAACATATCATCATTATCGGCCTATCTCAGTCCACTGCTGGACATAGATTCGGCCTTCGGCCTCCAACCGATATTAATATGATTCATCATATTATATAAGAACAGTTTTTAATTTCTCCCACATTTACACTTAAAACCGATATTTACATTTATAACTACGAAAACGACCAACAATATTCAGGCTACAATAATTCACGATCACAATTACCCCGATACCCCAATTATGTCGTTTAAACACAGTGATTTTAATTATACTGGCATCGTATTGACACTGGCTTCAAATTAATCTGGGCCCAATATGTCGACGAGCGCTGCTGCCATGCCAGATCATTTTGCACCTATTACACAGGATAATTTAATGATGAATCCGGTCGTCATCTTCAATCTATCTGTACCTATTAGCTTGTGAGGGACACCAAACCCGCACCCATGTTTCTCAAGCCACTCTAACTCTTATTCATTCGGATATATACTTAAACAAAGTTAAAATAACTTAAAGTTAGATCTCCTTAGTACTTCAAGTTGCGAAGTTCAAAGTTTAATCCAAAATAACGCGGTGGATACAATTAGCTGTAATTATATTAATACTAGCTGCGCCCAGCGGTGTTACCCGCTACATTTTCCCGGGATTTAAAGTAGCCTATATGTTAAACCAGGGTGTCAGCTACCTCCATACAAAATTTTAGCGAAAGCGGTCCAGCCGTTTGTCCGTGAAGAGGTAACAAACATACAAACACACTCACAAACTTTCACCTTAATAATAATAGTGTGATGTGTTTGTGGCGGTTACCGTGATAGCCGAGCATTGATAGCCGAGTGGTATGACCGTTGGACTGCCAAGTCAAAGGTCGCAAGTTCAAAACCCGGTACGCACCAATGTCTTTTCGAATCCATGTGCATACTATAAATTAGTTATCAGTTGCTAAAAACGGTGAAGGAAAACATCGTGAGGAAACCGGCACACCTGAGATATTTTTCAACGGTGTGTAAAGCCATGTCAGAGGCCTACAGGCGGTTTAAACTCTGACACCAGGTTGTTAATCAACCATACGATAAGAAGAAGACCGTGATAATGTATGGGAAGTTCTTATAAGTTAGCTATTTCTTATTTTGGCTATTGTTAGGTGTAAATGTCCACCACATCATCATTATAAAGGCGAAATAGCTAAAGCGACGAAATATCAATGTTCAAAAAAGATATTTAAAGTTTTTTGTGCAAAAGCAAATCATATTACTTATCACGGATAATTGATTTTTTCTGTTAACCTACGATATGAATTATAAATGATTTCGATTTTCGATTTGATGATGAACGATGAGTATTTGAAAAAACATTTTTCCATTATGGTATAACATAAATACAAGATAAAAATGATCAAGTTGTTTAGTAATTATTGAGATATAAATAATATCTAAATGTAAAGAGCGAAAGAAGATAAGTTCTTTTTGTTCTTTTCTTTTTTAACGTCGCCCCACACAAGTAATTTCTCCTGTATCGTAGGTGCGTTTCACAAACATGAAATATCAAATACACAAACACCCAGACTCTATACAAACATCTGTGGACCGCACAATTTTTTGTCCTGCGGGAATCGAACCCGCAACCTTTAGCGCAGCAGTCCAATCGCTTAGCCACTGCGCCAATCGGTCGCAAAATAAGTATACGCATTTTAGCGTTCCCGAGATCAGAAGAGGTTAGAATATATTATTGTGTCGCCTATTGTAAGCTAACTCGCAAGAGTAAATCATTTAGGTGAGGTTATATGGTTAATGATTTAATTATCTGAAAAATTGTTTCACATCTACTCAAATGTATAGTTGAAAGTTGACAATTGATTTTCTTTTATGGGGGTGACATTATCAATGATAAAATCCCTATTAAAAAAAAGATAAGTATACTATACTATCTTTACCGAAATACAGAAATACAGGTTCAACCTAGTTCGGTTACAGTGGCTAAACTCATGTTGTTATCATAATATTATCGCCAGTTGGGCTCGTAGCTACGCGGCTACTCGACAGATCCGCCGATCTGCGAGGTTAAGCCGTGCTCGCCGCAGTCAATCTTGTGATGGGTGACCGTTTTCACATGTCGAGACCCCACCGTGCTTCGGAAGGCACGTTAAGCCAGTTGGTCCTGCGCCTGATCTCTCTCCGGTCGTGTCGGTCTTCCGTCCCATCGGATTATGAGAGTGAGGGAATAGGGAGTGCACCTGTGACTGCGCGCAACCTTGTGCACTATAATATCTCCTGCGCAGATGGCTAGTCGCAGCTGAGACAGGCTGCCGTGACCGAAATTCGGTCAGAAGGACATTATTATTATTATTATTGCCAAGTTGTTTAAGAACTGTTTATTTAATTCAAACATATGTGAATTCTTTACATATGTGCTTTCCATCGTCAATTTATAAGAATAATATTTAAAAACTCAGTCAGAACTCAGGAAGGTATTTTCCATTTCTCTTTCGAGTAACATAATACTAAGTTGTTTGGAAATAAACATTATTATGTTATTATTATTACTATACTTTACTACTACTTATAAATAAGTCAGTTGACACGCTATTTTTATACTTTAAGTATTTGTTCTAATCCCCATATCTACTTTCCACAAATTCTTTAAAACTAATCATGACCATCCGAATTTAGTACTTTCCAGCGAAGAACTTTGGCGAACTTTTGAATAAAGAACATCGGAATCTCAGTGCAGCCTTAAATAACCTAACGAAACTTGATCACGTACAAAAACTTCCCAGTATCAAGATCATTATTAAATTTTTATGTAACGACACGGATCCGCGGCCGCACCGCAACTCTGGTAGTACACTGCGCACCCATAAAGAGTTAATATTTCAACGGTGCACACAGAGAGAGCAGTAGTCACGGCCCAAGTTTTAATTTGCTTAAAGTTGTTACAAGTTGGAACGGGTCCCTCGTTGGGCGCCAAATTAGGTACAGTCACAGAGTAAAGTATAAAAGTAACGGTCACGTTATTCTACTGATAGTTTAATTCGTTTCGTTTGCGAACAGTTTTTCTGCTGTGTACCATTCTGCATTTAGTTTGTAATTTAAGTTTTAAAAAAGTATGCTTCAAACGGCACTGTCTTTCTTGAAACTCTTTGTATTTCATGGTCTTGTGAAGGGAAGCCGGAAATTTAATTTAAATTGAACAAGTGAGCAAGTAAGTGCATAAAATTAACCTCTAACTTTTGCACCCAATTACTCCAGTCGAGAGAACATTTATTCCCCGCACGTATTGCGCCCATTTCGGTGTTAATCACCAGACCAAACACATATTTTATTTAATTCAGAACCAGTCACCGGGAACGGAATCAGTTTCAGCGGTGCAATGCATCAGGGAGCTCTTTAAACTGCTGAATCCGCGCATTATCGATGAGTTACGATGACCGTTCACCATCAGGTGCTTTTTATGGGCCCATTGAATAATAAAAAGACAGACAATTGTGAGTGCGGATCTATGCTTGCGGGTTCTGTACAGATAAAATATATATTTTAGAAGTGCTCTAATTTATATCCTTATTGAAAAGACATCTACAGATAACTACAAAGTCAACATAACCTACCCAATAAATATATTACTCCAAAGATCTTGTAAATTATCCAATTTTGATTTCATATTATGTGCTTTATAATGTGTGCTCAGTTTTTAGAGATAAAAAGTAACCCATATGTTAATGCAAAGTGTCAGCTACCTATATACCAAACTTTAGCAAAATCGGTCCAGCTGTTTCAGCTTGAAGGGTTAACAAACATACAAACACACTCACAAACTTCCGCCCTTATAATATTAGTGTGACTTAGTGTATACTTAGTGGCAAAAACCCTAGGTTCACATATCGTGCTATATTTACAAATATCACATCTTAAACATGTCAGACTTACGCCTGTTAACCGATTCATATTGATCATTATGGCAACATTTTAAACTTAGTTTGAAAAGTGAATTCTGTTTGTTTGTCTATAAATTGTTTTCGAAACAAATTTACATATAATTAAAAATCATTTTCCGTCGTAACACGCTCCCGATCTAGCTTCGTGCCAAATTTCCTGAGTCTAGGTCGCCAGGAAGTACTTAATAGGTTTTGGACGAGTGTTTATGTTCTTGTGTCCAATCAAAATAGTAGAATCAATATCTGACGAGCTACCGTCTTTTTATAAAATTTAAAAAAGTGTGAATGTTTTTGTTAACTTCTGTTTACAAATATAATTATATCAAACTATCTTGCCAGTGATCTTCGACAAAATAATAGAGAAGTACTTCTGTATTAGTAGGTATATATATACATTATACACTAACATTGCCTGCTTGATTTCGCGCCTGATTTCTCTCCGGTCGTGTCAGTCAGAAGGACATTCGGTCAGGAGGACATTACACTAACATTTCCCGCTTATTAAGAACCCTATGTGTGGTTCGCCTATAGGACCTTCTACTACTTTTGTACTAAGAAATAATATCTAATGATTACCATCACTACAAATATATTATTTTAAACTAAGTTCCGCCTGCGACTCCATCTGCATGGATTTCGAATGTTTTATAACCTTTATATTATAGCCTTTATATTTCTCGATAAATGGATTATCCAACATAAAAATAATTTTTCAATTCGAATCAGTAGTTTCTGAGATTAGCGCGTTTAACCAAACAAAGTCTTCAGCTTTATAATATATTATTATATAAATAACTAGCGGCCCGCTCCGACTTCGCAAGGGTATAAAATATATATTATAAGTATTTATCGAATATTTAATGGACGTTATTATACATATAAACCTTCCTTTTCAATCACTCTATCTATTAAAAAAATCGCATCAAAATCCGTTGCGTAGTTTTAAAGATTTAAGCATACATAGGGATATAGGGACAGAGAAAGCGACTTTGTTTTATACTATGTAGTGATATAAGAATAGATTTTACAAAAACTCAATCCGTTTTTGATAAAAGTGCTTCCTAATTTCCAGTGGCTTAATTCGGAAGGGTCCCAACATTTAGTTACGGAACCCTAATATTCGTATTCCCTAGCTCTCTTACTAATATAAGAGGCAACTTTTATTTGTTTTGAACGATGCTCGGGAGGGGAGAGGGAAGATTTAAGGTTGTTTGTGTCTTTTACATGAGGGACAATGGATTGAGATGAAACGTTCATTATTTATGCCCTCATAAACTCTGCTGGTGACCCGATTAGCTTAGTAGCTGAACCGTAGCGCTGTCGACTAAGGGTCTTATGATTTTTGTTTACTATACTAACTGAAATTTTTATGTTTACATAACAATTTGTTGTGGCCTTTAATTATCCCTCTGAAGTCAATAACTAATTCACTTAAATACAACATGAAAATGTCTATGTCTTAAGTCGCCCTCTTATTGGGATCTTAAAATCAGGGTAGGTAAATTAACCGTGTAATGAATTTTAAGCTGACAACAAATTATGTACCTACTCTTAATAAAAAAATCTTAGTAGATGCATGGATGAAAATTACCATTTCTTAAACCTAATCATTTTTACGAGAGGTTATAAATGTTGAAACATCTTGTAAGTAAATAATTTAGACAATACGACCTGATTGGCGCAGCGGCTAAGCGATTAGACTGCTGTGCTAAGGGTTGCGGGTTCGATTCCCACACGGGACAAAAATTTATGCGATCCGCAGATGTTCGTCCCGAGTCTGGGTGTTTGTGTATGTGATATTTTATGTTTGTGAAACGCACCCACGATACAGGAGAAATTGCTAGTGTAGGGCGACGTTTTTTGAAAAAAAAAAAACATGGTACTATCAATTACGTAAGTACTATCAAAGCATTAATTACTCACAAAAGGTCAAGTCCAAATACACTCCAAGCTTTAAACATGCATGCCTACTAAATTCCAATTCATTTTTATTTGTGTAATAATTGCCATTAAAAACACACGCACATGGCTGCATAATGTTTTCAACCCTTTTGAGAGCCCTGGTACCCATAACACAAGTTGAATCTTACCTTGGTTACCAGTGTCCAAAAAACTGTGTTTGAAATTTAAGTGCATTGTATCTATAATGCTACCAATACCGTGTACCTAATTAACAGGAAATAATCAATTATTATTATTATAAGTCTGCTACAGAATCTGGACAGAAACATGTCTATTCACCTCTTAAAATCGCGACACACGAATCATAACTCAATAATACATTTAACAATACCATCTAAGAGCTGCGAGCACTGGCCAGTGAGCAACCTTCCCTTACGGCACGATTTTCAATTCGCCCACCTGAACAATTACCTGTTCCTTGAAAACCTTTACGTGTGCCCACTGTGCGGCCGACACGTAACATTTCATTTATATCTTTTAACACTATTCGATTATTAATAACTTTTCTTTGAATTGTCGCTTTGTTCAGTGGTATTGTGTTTTAACGTTTTAAGTAATGTAGGATGAGTTTGTGCTTTATGTGTCTAGTGGTCGCTAATTGCGACTGTTAAGCATGAGGTCCTTGGTTCAGATCCCGGGTTGAGCAGTGTTATTGAGTGTTCCCATTAGGTAATTCTCAGTAGCAGCACGGAGTCTAGATATGTGCATAGTTGATGGCAATAGGCTCGCCCCCTATTAAATTGGGACTAAAAGTGGCGAAATGTGGGTCCATTACAACGTCTACTTCTGCCTACCCCTTCGGGGAATACAGGCGTGATGCTATGGTTTGTAGGATGAGTTTGTCTGATGTCGTGTGAGATTAGGGACCGACTATTTAATCAAATTGGCTGCCCAAGACGGGTGGTTGACGCTCTTAGGACGACTTCGTTTAGCAGGCGGACATCGATTGGCTGATAATATAATTAAGAGAAAGAGTCTATTGTAAGCATACAGAAAGAATGAGCTAAATAGAACAAAATGTTTTTAAACAACTAATGTTACTTTTCAACTTCACGATCTAGATCATTTTAAATCGCCGCGGTAATATCTACTAGGTTTAATCGAAAAACAGGAAGCTAATATGTAGTTATTTAACTTATTGGATATATATAGTTTTAGTGTAGATAGTAAAAATAGTCATAATTAGTTTGTTTATCTAATTTGATAAAGGAAACTTGAAAAAAAATGGATGCGAGCGGGACTTAACCCCGCGACCTTCTCCGTACCGTGTCGCTGATCTAACCAACCGAGCTATCGTGTCGTTGCTCGTACCCATCGAATTTCAAGTTTCCTTTTAGTATTTACGTCTTAAGGGTGACGTCATTATGTTTGTATATTATGTTACAAAAAGCTCTATTTTTATGACAGTTTCCACTCACCGTATTTTGACCTCTTTTGACTGCCATTCGCTGTGTTTGTCGAAACTGATGAGGATAGCCGCGATTTCCTGGAACAAACATACATAACAATTAGTACGTTAGTCATTATAACATCGCATTTTGTGGCAAGCTTTAGGGGTGGCCTATGCTGGGAAGCAAGACAATCTTCGCGAAACTGGTGTCTTTTAATAACATTTTTGTACATTTTGTATTATGTAGGATTGTTAAATAAAGACTATTATTAATTATAACAGAAAGGAAAAAATAGGCTCCCTAGAAATATTCTTATTAATGTTCTCCTAACCGAATTTCGGTCACGGCGGCCTGTCTCAGCTGAGTAGCTAACTACGCAGGAGATATTATAGTGCACAAGTATGAGCGCAAACACAGGTCACTCACTCTCACTCTCAGACTCCGATGGAACGGTAAGACACGACCGGCGAGAGATCAGGCGCAGGACCAAGGACTTAACTTTTTAAACATGCGTATACGTAGTAGGTATACTTTATAGAATAGTTAAACTATTTTATGTGCAATACACGCCTGCCTACCATAACAACATAAGTTAGTACATTGCCAAACGTATAAACTACACAACAAGCAAGGAAGTAGTTAATAAAACATTCATTCAAACCAAATAAAAACCAGCCCGTTTATTTATTCCCAATCCGGCTAACAAGTTGATCAACAGACATACTGCAAACATAAAAAGCAGGACTGCCTTCGAACTGTCTCGAACGAACGTCCATTTTGAATTGCAAATAAAACTAAAGATTCGGCACATGTAATTCTTATAAATAAGTCAAACACTTTCGCCGGCAGGCACAGGGTTAGAATAATAAGCTGCGGAAGTAATCGTAAAGGTTTTCTTACTCCCTGAAGGCATAAACTGAGCTTTGGTAAAGTTATTAAATTACTCAACTATAGGCCGACTTTCAGCGGTATTTTGGACTTCAGCGGGAAAATTAATCATACGAAATTTGAACGATGGTAAATAAGATTTGATCTGACTACCCTGTAGAATGGCTTGTAAGACTAAGGATGCGGGATCGATCCACACACGGGGCAAATATTTATGTTTTTTGTGTTCGTAAATCAGTCTATACATAAATACGCGGGACACTAGTGGTCAGAAACTGCGAAGGATAGAGTTTTTTGGAAGAAGAAAGGGGAGGCCTTTGCCCAGCAGTGGGACACAATATAGGCTAAGAAAAAAATAAAAACAGTCTATCTATGATATGGGAGGAATTGCTTGTCGGGGAAAGGTTTTCTAATATACAATTGAGCCTACTGTGTGCTTCATAATAAACATGGAAATTGGTAGCAAAAGTCTGAATATAATACACTTGATGTTGACGATAAAGAATATTTATCTGCTAATATAAGAAATATATAATATTTCGGGCTTAACAAACAATAAAATAACAGAAAAAAGGAGTTAGAACTTAAAAATCTGAAAGAAAACTGTTGCTAAGGAGGTAACATAATTCAAAATTAGCGTTCCCAGAAAACATGGCTCTTTTATCCAAGGACGCCAAAAAATCTTTATTAAAATCACTGGCATCATAATGAATAATTAACCTTAACTATTTAAATAACAATGTCTGGAAAGCAAACATCTACGTTGTACGTCTTGTGGGTCGATGGTACAAAAATATGATATTAAAAAGAGTGAAAATATCATAATTATTGTCTTATGGTATACGGTAGGATTTGGTATACCAATAAATGCTTTTAAATAACGGTTAATGGCAATAGACTCACCCCCTAATACATTGGACCTATAACTCTGACGAAACCTGTCCCTACTATAATATACCTCTGTCTACCCCTTCGGGGAATACAGGCGTGATGTCATGTATGTGTGTGTTTGTGTTTTTCTCCGTCTCTGTGTGTCTCTTGTGCCGTGTAGTATCCGGCCTAGAATTGACCACCCACTTTCCTGCCGTGGGTGTCGTAAGAGGCGACTGAGGGAAAATTCAGAAGATGGGCAGCAGCGTCTTCTGTAACTTCACCACCATCACAGCGATCCCCAAGCCGCTTGCCAAGTGTGGGGATTATGGCTACCCCCCCCCCCCCGCATAAACGGGGAGGTCTATGTTGAACAGTGGACGTCTTTTGGCTGATAATGATAGAACCTCTTGAAACCACTTTAAAATTCAGTAAAATTTCATGAAGAAAATCTTTTTAAAACTCGACAAAGATTGATCGCCATAACCGGAAAAATTACCACGAAAGACGCAAGAAATTGACTAGCAAGTCGTTCATATTTAAAAAAGAAATTTACAACTTCCCCAAAGTGTACGATAAATAGCTACCGCTTCCTAAAAAAACTCAAAATTAATCTTATTCCTTTGCGAATTATTTTAACGGAACTTTTTCCTTTTGACCACGGTTCTTTCATCCCTTTTAAAACGACGTATAATAAAATTAATTTATCAATTACAGTTGGCAACTCGTGTAGAAGTGAATTTAATATTTATAACAAAAGAGGTTAAAATATTCTTCATTGGAATAAAAAAGGAAATTTAGTGAATTTCTGGAAATATTTCAGAAATCCTTTACACTCCAATTAGTTTTCTGTTTTTCTAAGTAATTTATTCCAAGTATCAAAATGTTTATTTAAAGAAAAATTGTTCGTTAGTGGCCCTAGAGTGTAATTTTAAATACAATGTTTTATAAAGCTGATTTAAATTCGTATCCCGTAGAATAACAAAATATGAACAATGTTGGCATTTTACAATGTTTTTAAACAGAATAAACTTTTATGATTTCTATCGTTAGGTTGGTTAAGAATAAATTGATAAAACGTTATTTCACAAAACTCAAAATAATTTTTAAATGGTTTTGTTATGAAAATGAAAAAATATACTTTATACGACACAAATTGAATTAAACTTTGTTAAATTAAGTGTGACGTCCCCTAACTTTGATTAATCATCATCATCATCATCAGCCGGAAAAGTCCACTGCTGGACAAAGGCCTCCCCCTTAGTAGGGAGGGGTTGCCATAATCCCCACGCTTGGCAAGCGGCTTGGGGATCGCAGTACTGGTGGTCAAGTTACAGAAGACGCTGCTGCCCATCTTCTGGATTTATTTTTCCCTTAGCCTCTTACGACACCCACGGGAGGAAAGGGGGTGGTCAATTCTAGGCCGGATACCACGCGGCGCAATTGCTTAATTAATACATTAATATTATTGCACGTGCACGTGCTGTTAAGAGATCATTAAGGGTAGCTCAACGTGTGTCGACGTGCTGTTCTACTACAGTAACATATCATCGGTCAGATGTGTAAGTGTGTTATAGTGTAAGTGCTATAACAAACTTACGCGTTTTCGTACTGTAGGCAGTAGACATCTATTTCTTTATTCAGCATTACGGGACGGGACGAACAATAAGCGACGAATCTTCCGTCATACTTTTATGACATTAAATATCTTAGTGAAGGTTTTCTACCAAGTATTTTTAAATAAAAAACTACTAACGTCGCCCCACACTAGGAATTTCTCCTGTATCGTGGGTGCATTTCACAAACATGAAATATCACATACACAAACAAACACCCAGACTCGGGACAAACATCTGTGGATCTCACAAATTATTGTCCCGTGCGGGAATCGACTCCTACAAGCCCTAGCGCAGCAGTCCAATTGCTTAGCCACTGCGCCAATCAGGTCGTCAAACATCTAACGTTACTACTTCTTCCTCACTTATTATAAACATGAATTCTCATTCACATTTCACATGCAACCGTAATCAACCCTCCCAACGCAACGCCCATTTTCCTTCCAAAATACGAATGCAAATTCTAAAATGACCACCATTACACCGTTATTTAACTACTGAACCCAAAAATGAGAACATACATAAATATATAAACACATAGGGACCTTAAACCATAGATTTATAGCTTCGAATATAATCTGCGCACGCTAGGGCATACTTAAGTAGGCTGAATTAGTTAAGGAAGCAAGTGTTTCCAGTGAGTAAAGGAAATATCTGTCGGTGTCCGTTTTTGGTTGAATTTGGGACCGTGTTTCACTCGTTTCCTTTGTAGTTTCGTTTTTGTTATGCAACTTTGTGTTGGTGTTACGTTTAGTGTTTAATGAAGTGGGGTAGTATAGCATTGTTTTCTAGGGTTAACAATTGTTACAGCTGTTTTTGGTAGGTCCAATGAATGGTCATAGGCTCGCTCTTATTTAACTTATTGATCTTCTTCTTATCGTATGGTTGATGAAACAACCTGGTGTCAGAGTTTAAACCGCCTGTAGGCCTCTGACATGGCTTTACACACCGTTAAAAAATCTCTCAGGTGTGCTGGTTTCCTCACGATGTTTTCCTTCACCGTTTTTAGCAACTGATAACTAATTTATAGTACGCACATGAATTCGAAAAGACATTGGTGCGTGCCGGGATTTGAACTTGCGACCTTTGTCTTGGCAGTCCAACGGTCATACCACTCGGCTATCAGTGCTTCAACTTATTGATGAGTGACGTATTTATAGGTAAATACTTTTGGATGTTATTTGTGGATGAATGGATAAAAAACCCAGTCATTGGCGGAAACTCTACGGACTATGAGGATCTATGGCAATAGGCTCGTCCCCGATTACCTTGGACTTATGATAAGCGGAGAAATGTGAGTGGATAACCTCGTACTTAAGATCAACCGTCGATCAATCTGACAACCTGCCTCCTTACCATGAACTCTTAAAGCAGGAAATTTATCGTTATAGAAGCGAGCTGCCGCTACGTGCAGTGTAGTGCGGCATCTCGCTTACTCAACGGAAACCGTCCTATTTTAAGAGTTCATGGTAAGGGGGCTTATTGATGCAGTGGCTAAGTGATTGGACTGCAAAGCTAAGGATTGCGGGTTTGTTTTTAAATTCATGGACAAAAATTTGTGTGATGTAAAATCAAAAATTGCGTGAAAAAATCCCTTTTCCTACCCATCCTGGGATTACAATGATTTGGCAAGATTTTGTGTGTGTGTTTCCTATGTTAAGTGCCTTCTTATAAAGGTTAATTCAAGTTGGTAAATTTATAGCAAAATATGCACCACATAGTTTTGAAGACACATGCGAAGTAGCAATAAAATGTTGATCAATTTCCTGGCTACTCCGTTTGTGGGGGTTGGAGTCGCGTGCTGGGCTGGGGGATGAAGGCTGCAACATTGTATGTGTGGTAAAACTTACTAATATAATAATTGGGAAAGAGAAAGAATGAGGTTCGGAAATTATTGTGGTTTTTTGTATCGTAGCTCTTCAACTTGACGTTGATAGTATTGTTAGTACGGAAACCGTATAAAAATAAGGTGTGATGCTTTATTCACATAAGTGTTAATCTTCAATTTATTTTCTAGAAGAAAATGTGTTATCAAAACTAGTTTTCACTCTCACTATAAAGCAGTCGGTTTATTCAGAACCTAAGCATCACTTTATCATCAGCCGGAAGACGTCCACTGTTGGACAAAGGCCTCCCCCTTAATAAGGGGGGGGGGGGTTGCCATAATCCCTACGCTTGGCAAGCGGCTTAGGGATCGCAGTATTGGTGGTCAAGTTACCCACGGGAGGAAAGGGGGTGGTGAATTCTAGGCCGGATGCCACACGGCACAAGCATCACTTAGTGATTAATTATTATAATTTGTTTTAATTGCCTTTCAATGTAGAAAAATATATTTATATAAAGCACTCGGAATTCCTCCTGAATCAACACAATCTTCTTCTTATCGTATGGTTGATGAACAACCAACAAACACGAATTTAATTTTCCTGTCATCCTTATAAGTATACTCTTCAGCCGCAATAAAACCCTACAATACCTAAAATAAATACTCTGATATCTAATAAAAATATTTACAAACAAATCGAATTTTTACCACAAACAAAACACAACTGTCTCCAATCAAATAAAACAACAAACTCTACTCGTAAATATGTGACACGCATGATACGTAATTTACACAAACGCTGGTATATTATCATTTTCCTGTTACCCCAATTTGAGAACAGCAGCCCTCTTACCATGAACTCTTAAAGCGCGACATTTTCCGTTGAACAAGCGAGACGCCACAATACACTGCACGTAGCGGTGTCTCGCTCCCACAGCGAAAAATTTCCTGCATTAAGATTTCATGGTAAGAGCCCAGAACAAGAAACGTTCTGTGAGTACCTGCGCTGTTTTGTTTCCATTTTTATACATTTGGGTGAAAGCGATATTTTTATGTATGGGAAACTGCAGATGTTACTAAGGAATTTTGTTATTTATTGGTTGACCCTACTTTTAAAAATATACTGTTTTTAGTATGGGATTCACTGGCCGGTAAGTAAAATTTCAACATATTTTATTGAATTGTTGCCCCAGGAATTTTCAGAGACGTAGACTGGAAGTGAAGTTTATCACATGCACACATAGGTACTCAGACTGCAGACAATTATTATGCTGCATAAAGTCCATACATAAAGTCACGTTTTCGTCTCGCAGACGGGTGGGCAGACAATATGAATTTAATTTTCCTACCATGCTTTCATACCCGTTAGCCACCATACTTGTTAATGAGCCCATCACATTATTAAATAATATTATACATGCTAGTCTGATTATAATTTTTTTTTCCAGTTGAAGAATATCCACTTATTAAATAAACTGAACTTATTACAAAGTCTTAAGCTTGTCGCCCTTGATATAGTTCTAAATACCTCATTACTATATTATCAGTCCCTTAATTACAACAAGCGTATAAATAAAAACATAAATACGCCCCCAACATTACGGTTATCAACAAAAAATAATCAACATTACTAGAATATTTCAGAAACAATTTTGGAAGGGAATTTTAATAAATGAAAATTAGGGTGCGATCGTTAGAATTCTCGACCCGAGAAGGATTCACTTTCACCAGTCAATAACCGATAAGAGTTATCATTCGTTGCTTGAGAGAGCGGGTTATTTGATTGTATTATTTAGTAACAATATAGACGTCTAATAAAATTGGTTTTGTGATTGGAAGTGACGCGGTAGTATATCACTGTTTTAATCAAATACTCGGCGTATTTGATTAAAACAGTGATATAAGTAACAGGCAGGTCTCCAGGTGGACTACCGAGATTGTTAGAGTTGCGGGCAACCGGTGGATGCAAATGGCAAGTTGTCCTTCATTGTGGCGTTCTAAGGGGGAGGCTTTTGTCCAGCAGTGGACGTCTTCCGGCTGATGATGAAGATGACTAGTAACTCTTCATAATGAGATATCGTCGTTGATAGTCCAATACCTCGTAAATAACAATATTCAAAACCGCGAAAGTACATAAAAAGAAAAATGAGATTTTGAAAATAACGTATTGAGAATATTGACTTTTAAAATAGTACAATAAAAAACTGCCTCTTTGGTCTAGTGGTCGCTAAGCGCGACTGCTGAGCAAGAGGTCCTGGGTTCAAATCCCGGGTTGGGCAAAGTGTTACTGAGTTTTCCATTAGGTAATTCTTAGTAGCAGCACGGAGTCTGGATTTGTGCCCGATTGATAGCAATAGGCTCGCCCCCTATTACATTGGGACTTACAACGTAACTGGAGAAATGTGGGTGTATTATATGTACACCTCTGCCTACTCCTTCGGGGAATACAGGCGTGATGTTATGTTATGTTATAATATAAAATGGAGAATGAAACGGTCCTATAATCAAGTTTGATCAAACTACGGTCGATTAGTTTTTTAGAAACTTAGTTTCTTGGCCCTCATGTAAAATTAGCGAAAGTGTACATACAAGGTATATATCAATGTTAGGTACGCGGAATTAGACTATCAACGGCGATATGTAATCTTGTGCAAGAATGGATGTTTAACACTTCGTAATATTGGTTTGGGTTCGTTATTTGTTGTTTTGCTAGATTATTATTAGCATAACGAAAGTAGAAAATATAATAGAACAGTGATGATTGCTTTATCGACATAAGCTTTATCGGGCTCGAATTTAAAGAAGTGGTAAAAACGCAATTGAAAGCAATTCATTAGGCTTAAAATAAATACAAATTTACTAAAATTAAAACTTAAATTTTTAGTTAAGAAAAATCTTTATGCAACAATAAATTCTATCAAAGATAGAGCAGAAAGATAACTTACTTTTATAATAAACCACATTAATTATTTTCTTAATTACAAGCGTAACTCAACCCTTTCCCGCTGTCGCTTCTCACAGCCGTCTAACCCTGTAATGCGACCGGCAGCCCAGGGAGTTCATTCGGTCTTTTATTGTCATAGCTCTAAAAGCCCCTGTCAGATGTAACGCTAACGACATCGTAAAGTGCTGACGCGGACGTCACGCCCCGTACCCCCCACCCTCTCATAATTAGGGTTAATTGTGTAAACAGTTTAAGGACGCCTCTCTGAAGTTCGATGGGATTTTTCAAGGTTGTTGTTATAGATGGTTGTTTTGGCTCTTGTTTTGTTTAAGAGATTACTGCTTTTAAGTAATTGAATTTGTAATAAGGCAGTGGATTTTTATTTATTATTGTATAGCTATAGCTAATAGGTATTTAATTCTAGCATTGTTACGTTCAGAAATAACTTGAAGTACCTGATGCGGCTATAAGTCGGTCAACGTCAACCTGTTTCGTTGAAAACGACGAAAACAACGAAAAATCACTTCAATTTCTCAACTTTTTTATATTAATTTTTGTGTATTTTAATACGATTGCCTGTTCTGCATTTAGCATGTAAGTTTTACAATATACGCGATGGTGTAAGAGCGATGTAATAACTGTTGGCAATACATAAATAAATAGCTTTACATTTTTATTAATTATAATATAATTTCAGTTCATAATTTGTGTGTTAAAAATTACATTAATAAACATATTATATTTTTAGTATACCTTCTTATATTAATTAATGCGAGTGTTTTGGACCACATTATGTGTACTTTACTTGCTGTTAATGATAAAACAACTTATTTTTCAATAACAAAATAACCCACAACTTTGAAATCTGCCACAGTTCCCACTGATGTAGCGGTAACTCTACCAGATATCAGATTCCCTTACCAACTCCGTGTTTATTTGTCTACCCTCTTTATACCATAATTATACAATACACGTTGTTATGGCAACGTCAATATAAGATAAACAAACGAACGTCGCGTGTGTTGTTAATAGCAACGATCAGAATACACTACGATCCACATTGCCTAATAGCTCACACACGCATCTTATAATAATTAGTCATCTTTTTAAAATTTAAAATTGTATACTGTTCACTGTGAATGTTTTTACAGTTTCATCGTAATATATTTTCTGAAACACTAAAGATACTAGACAATAAAATATTGGAGTTTACTGTATTGCTATTTGCATGCAGTTAGTCGTTAGTGAGACCTCGATGGTCTAGTTGATAAGCGCGACTGTTAAGCACGAGGCCTGGGTCCGAATCCCGGGTTAAGCAAAAGTGATATAGGGTTTTTCCATTAGTAATTCTTAGTAGCAGCACGGAGTCTGAATTTTTCATTTTCTTTCTGTAGTACAAAAAAACTTCCTTAGAAGGCGCGAAAAAATAAAACAATGGGAACTCTACATGTCTTTAGACGTAGCAGAAGACAATGGTCTATATTATTTAAATGAATTCTTGACTGCGCGTCATAACAGTACAGTGACGAGCTAATAATAAATGTCACAGTTCTTCGTATTTTTAGGGTTAAATGTAGGTACTTTTATGTATCCTATTTAAAAAATGTACAGTTTAATAATGCATAAATGTATTTATCCGTGATTCTTATATATAATGATTACAGATATAATTTAAATTCCGTGTGCCGTGTGGTATCGGGCCTAGAATTGACCACCCCCTTTCCTCCCGTGGGTGTCTTAAGCGGCGACTAAGGGAAAATCCAGAAGATAGGCAGCAGCGTCTTCTATAACATGACCACCAACACTGCGATGCCTAAGCCGCTTGCCAAGCGTGCGCCATTATGCCCCCCCCCCCCTCCTAAAAGGGAGAGGCCTTCGATCAACAGTGGACGTCTTTCGGCTGATGATGATGAATTGAAAATCTCGGAGCAGGCCTGGTGAATGGCAGAAGGGTCGCCAGGCACCAGGCACACCACACCATCAGACTAGACACGGCACTTATAATGGCCGAAATTATATGTTAAGAAAATCCTTTGCCTACTCATGTTGAAACTTTTTTTTTTCTTCTAGTAATCATTCCAACTGATTGTGAAACCTACACGAGTTTTGACAAATAAATATATCTTATCTTAATGCTTCAAGGCATGACAAACATAATTATGTTACTAATAAAGGTATGACATCTTTATAACATAATTATTCGATGTTACTAAAATGACTTCTAAAATTTAAATAAAAAAAATTGTAAAGTGATGTGATAAAATATTATTTTTCACTTTTTGTGTTTTTTGAAGGTTTTTTTTTTTTCATAAAGCCTATATTTAATCCAGGAAAGTGATAGGAGGGGTCAACGCACCCCCACTGTCTCGTGGGAGTGGGGATTTCTAGGGGACCAACCGAAAAGTAAACACAATCATATGAAAAACAAATCGGTTCATAAATTACAGCGAACCTCCTTTTTTTGAAGTCGGTTAAAAATTTGTATACCGACATTTTTCCAAACAGTAACCAGAAATCAGTAACTTTTTATCCATTTATACACCAAGCACTTCAACGAAACAAGTCAAGACAAGGCAGTTTCAATCCTATAAAATACAGATGAATATTCAACCTTTTCCATTTTGCAGTCGGTCTTCTTCTTTTTATCGTATGGTTGATGAACAACCTGGTGTCAGAGTTTAAACCGCCTGTTAGGCCTAGGCCTCTGACATGGCTTAACACACCGTTGAAAAATCTCTCAGGTGTGCTGGTTTCCTCACGATGTTTTCCTTTACCGTTTTTAGCAACTAATAACTAATGTATAGTACGCACATGAATTCGAAAAGACATTGGTGCGTGCCGGGGTTTGGACTTGTGACCATTGACTTGGCAGTCCGACGGTCATACCACTCGGCTGTCGGCTATCAGTGCTCTAAAAGTGCAGTCGTTTAAAAAGAAGAAACATTAACTTCATGAGAACTTCCAAACCTCAGTATTCCAATATTATTGGGTAGATATTTAGGTTTATTAACAAGTACAATCACAAAGTGATTAGCCTTTAAACTGTCAGATATTAATCACTTCTGGATAATGCAAAGTTACATAGTTCTAAACTATTGAAAACTCTCTCTACCATTATGCATCAGTCAAAAGTTGATGTACCTAAAAAGGCAAGTTGGTAATACTTTTTAAATTAAATGTTTGATTGCTAGACTTTGATATTGAAGTTTTTTTTTTGCGTACGTATTATTTCTTGAGTATATAATACGCATACCCGAAGTACAATTTAACACTACATATTATAGTACGGTTGACAACCCTAGTTGTACACAACTACTGTCTAAAGTACAGTTTGGATGACTACTAAATTACGCAGCTTAATCTGTATTGGTATAATTTTGAGTAACTGCTATTGATAAAGTCAGTTTGGATGTGTATTATGAACTAAGTGTTTTGACTATGAATGTGACTATCAAACTCAATGTAAGTAGGACTAATGTCTTTGTAAAATTAAATACCATGTTAATTAACATGAGAAAAAATTATTTACACAAATAAAACATCTAAAAGGCATCATAATATTCAACAAAATAGTTTGTGTTAAATTTAAAAATACTTGTAAAATATGTCAGATAATATTAATTGTAGAACAATCATTACTAAAATTTAAACTTGAGAATAAATACAAAACATATCATAGCAATACAATCCGAAAGGCTGAAAAAGCCAGACAGAATGAAAGACGGAAACTCAGACCCAATTTTCCATGAGTTTTATTAACTCAAAAGTTATTTTATTATTATTAATAAGTAAGAAGAAATACACAACATAGTTGGATACGACAAAAAGTATCATCTCCAAATAAATTGTAATAAATAAGAAGTTTATACGAACCAAATAAACGATAAAACTTTAATCGATACCTATTTAAGAATTACACGGGCGCTCCATATTTGTCGACATTGGATATTACGCCTGGATCTGAGGCGGGAACGAGCCGATTACAAGAATATCGATTGAGCGACCCATTTACGAACAGCCAACATAATAAGCGGTTGATCAAATCAGTTCAAACCATTACTACTGCTATGTCGTACGAATTAGAGGCGAAATTTCCTTGTATTCGCGGCAAAAAAACGTTGTCGAATCGACTCGCAGAACATAACTACCATTCGATTGACGGTAATAATCGATAGTGGGTAATGAAGGTTTTTTTAATGATTGAGACGTGAAGTATGTGCCTTGTTTAATCGATGTTTTTTTATTTTTTATTTTTTTTCTTCTTGTGGCCATTGAGTCGGGCTTTCAACTATTCTGCCAGATTCGAGTTAAGACTGCAACGTTTGCAGTTAGACATTTTTGTGGGTCTATTTTTATTTAATCGTTATTAAAACCTAAAGCGCTACAATTTAATATTATTTTGTCTGATAAATTTAGAGAGAGTTTTAATAATAGAAGGACAGAAGTTAATCGATGTTGTATTGATGTCAAACGCAAACGTTAAAAAGTCATTATTAATTTTTGTACAAGTTTTTGTGTACGCTTGTACTCGGGATATTTACTTACTTGACCTAGTTGACGAATCGTAGTTAAGAAACTACATTTTTTCATTCACTTTTTTATGGGACAGTTTTTTTTTTAACTGAATAATATTGTATATAATATTTATCACTTCTTAGAGTTGAAGAAGTTGGGATATATAAAATGTACCTCAGAATAATTGTTTATAGGGCTGTTTATTTGGTGTCAACTGTGCGCGAAAACAGGTGCAATCTTAATTTTTGAGTCAACATGAACCTAATTTTTTTAAACCAACATCCCAATCGATCAATTTATTCGATATCCCGAGTATACCAGTGTGCTTTTGATAAGTTATGACGTCATCGGATAATGATGTTTGATAACATTCATACTTTGATGGGATGGTAAGTATAAACGATTGGAGAGTGATCCAACAGGACCAACAGTCTTACATCGGTCACGATGTGTGAAAAACAGTCACCCATCTAATTACTGACAGCAACAAACGCCGCTTAACCTCGCATTATTTATGTAAATAAACCCCACTAGCACAAAATAAACCCAGCAACTATTAAACTAAATCAACTAACATTCGCGCTCCAAAATTCCCAGTACTGAATGAAACAGAATTCTCAAATTGCGGCTCTAAGCTATAACTCACCGAAATACAGAAGGCCCAACGGTCGAATTAAAGTTTGGAAGTGAAGGGCTACACTTTAAGTGTTTACTAGAACTTCGGGACACATAATTAACTGGCAGTAAGATTCCTCTTACTTGTATTAACACAAGAAAACTGTAAATCTTACTGTTCGTCCTCCATTCTCTTATTTAAATGTTTTATGGACTCGGGTAGGTTTTGAATCGTTGTTTGTGTTGACTCACTTGTATTCCTTATAAGGGTAGTGGTGTGCTTTTGAACAATGGTAAAAACTATTTGGTAACGTCGGTAATTTGGTTTATTCCATGAGACAGGGTCTATTGAATTAGAATTTTAGAATTAGATATCATTTTATTCGACAGCCCATACGACAGCAGAAATAAAAGATAAAATAACAAGAAAATATTATCAGTAGTACGGTCAGCATCATAAGTAGATTAACATATTACGAAACCTTATGTCAAATAATGGAAAGAAACAAAAACCAATTCAAGTTTTTGTTTCAAATTATAGGAGCGTCCAATGGATGATCTTAAAATATTTAAGACTTTTTAGTGTGTAATTAGTTGTTCTTCAATTAATGGTATGTTTATAAAATTAAATGTTCAGCTACTTATGATGCTGACTGTACCATCAAACATGCAATACCGAAAAGGTCGCCAACTCAGCATATGCTGAGTGTAGAACACCCAGCGCTGGTTTTCAGTTGGCACCCTACAGTGACACATGGACAACGGAACGTACGTAAAAAAATATTAATACATAGATATAATGACAGAATAATAGGTACTTAAATATTCATTGAATACTAAAATAATTAAAGATAATCTTTAAGTTTGAGAATATTACAATAAAAACCGCCACTGGTGTAGGTAGTTAGCGACATTCCTCCAAGTGGTATAAATAAACGCGTGCGGCGCCGCGCTGTGTTGCGATTTGATGGAAAAATATCAACTTAAGTTAACTATCGTCGGTCCACCTGGTGGGATGCCTGCCGACGCTGCGTCTTCAGGTTCGTGGTCGCCACTCGAGAACCTTTCTTCCCCAGCGGTTATCGGTTCTTCGAGCGATATGGCCTGACCATTGCCACTTCAACTTGCATATCCTTTGAGCAATGTCGGTAACTGTAGTTCTTTGGCGAATTTCCGTATTCCGGATCCAGTCGCGCAAAGAAACTGCGAGCTCTGTCTACATAGCTCGTTGAGTGACTTTGAGCCTCTCTAAAAAGCCAACTGTTAGCCACCACGTTCTGAGCCATACGTCATCACTGACAACACACTAGTTATAAGCCTCCGTCTTCAGACGCTGCGGAATATTGGCTTGGAGATATTACTGTTTGTAATATCCAGCAATAATTATTTGTAAATACGAGTTGAAACTCGTATTTTCACCATTACTTAATGTTAAAACATACATATAGTAGTATATAGTATGCTAAGCTTGAATCTAAATTTATAAAGGAAATTTGAAAAATGATGGACACGAGCGGGTTTCGAACCCGCGACCTTCGCCGATCCGTGGCGCTGCTCTAACCAACTGAGCCGACACGGTGCGGTGGCTCAGTATAAATTTAGATTCAAGTTTAGCATGGGCAACATGCTAAATTGGCACCAAAAGTCATATACAAATAGTAAATTGGCAATTTACGTACATTTTATTTTACCCTCACTACCAAAATTCCAAACACTTAATTTTCCGCATATTCATCTCAATCACTACAAAACATTTTACAATAAGTTTAATTAAGTTGAATTCAAAGGAACAATAGCAAAGTTTGGACCACTTCTGTGTAATGTGTAGGGTCAAGAGCCATTACAGGCCACCCTATAGTGCATACGACGACGTTGATGTATTACCGAGGTAGCTAAAGTTCTGCTTACTTCCAGATTCCGAGTAATCCGTGGTAATGGGACTTTGAGGGTGTTTTCTCGGATTGCCTCAGCCATTAAGCTTACCATTGTATAGTATGTGTGTTTAGCATTGTAAATCTTTAATGGCGGCGGAGTTTTTCTGGCCTCTTTGTTTGGGGCTACATAACATCACGCTTGTTGTCCACGAAGGTATAGGGTAGGTAAAAGATAAATTTGACGACCTATTCGGCGCAGTGGCTAAGCGATTTGACTGCTGCTGATTGATGCGAGGTCGATTCCCGCATGGCGCAAAAAATTGTGTCATTCGCAATTCTCCCGGTCTAGGTGCGCGATATTTTATGTTTGTGGAACACGCACACGATACAGGATAAGGGACTAGTGTCGGGCGACGTATTAAAAAAAAAGTGAAATGTTCGTGTACCTGCTTTTCACTATGTAGGTACCTCATAGGTCCCAATGTAATAGGAAGCAAGCCTATTAAGACAGAACCAGGCACCGTGTTTCTACTAAAAATCATCTAATAAGAAAACTCAATATCACGATTGACCCACGAATCAAAACCGGGCAATCGAACTCAAGACCTCATGTTCAGTAGTGGAGCTTAGCGACCACTGAGCCAACGAGGCAGTTTGTTAAAAACAGTAAGATAAGATATTTTATTTGTTGAGAACATGAGTGTAAATACAATTTATACAAGTGCATGTAAGATGGTACAGTTTTTGAGATTTCGTCATGTTTGCCATGTTACAGGCGTACAAATATTATTAAATATAATTCAATTTATCTATAAAGAGATTTGAAACACATATACTTCTAGATTTACAAAGACAAAGACTATTTTAAAGTTTGAGCTATGTCAATACACGCTTTCTAAAGTCGTAGTACTGGAGTGAAAATCCTGGTATTATTTATTGGGGACATTTCTGAACCACAAACTCTAAACTTACGTCAATATACGGGAATGCCTGACTCTTCGGACTATTACGGAGCCGATCGATTTGATCTATGTACACTATGAGCCGTGTGGTATCCGGCCTAGAATTGACCACCCCTTTCCTCCCGTGGGTGTCGTAAGAGGCGACTAAGGGAAAATCCAGAAGATGGGCAGCAGCGTCTTCTGTAACTTGACCACCAACACTGCGATCCCCAAGCCGCTTGCCAAGCGTGGGGATTATGGCAACCCCCCTTCTAAAAGGGGGAGGCCGTTGTCCAACAGTGGTCGTCTATCGGCTGAAGATGATGACACTATGTATTACCGTGTAGCTAAACCTAAAAAGAAATCTTTAAATTTTCGAGTAACCTAATTCTTAGAAACAGTCTTAACAAATTCAAATCACAGATTCAATTGCATGACAGTGAAGACTCAGCCTTCTATTCTAGCTTTAATAAAAGTAATACTCAAAGGATACCGATTGCAATTAAATTGGTTGGAGCGAAAAAAGCGGAAACGGTGCTATTGGAGCCGTTGCCATGGTAACGGACCGGAAATTAAACCGAGTTGACTTGTAACAACATGCTCACCTGTTTTGCTTGCAACTTTTTTATTAATATTTACGCTCAACAAATTATTGTGCTCGGAAAGAATAATGAGACTACAGGTTTTATGTTGGTTTAAAAAAGAAAATAAAATGGTTTTAACAAAATAATATTAGTATGACCAATGTTAATGGGAATAATAATGGATCGATGTTAATGGAAACTAAATCCTGTTGTTTGTTGTTTAGTCATAGAAAATGACGTCGAGATGGATTTTATATTTGGGTATATACTAAAATTAAAATATGCGAAAAATAAAATATAAAATCAAGGTGAAATAAAACCAGAACCCGGGAAATTTAATATACCTAACTAATAAAAACATAATTATTTTTTTACAAAGTCGGTCACAAAGACGAACCTAAAGAAATACTTAGTACTAGTACCTACAATGAATTATACCCTGGAAATACTAGAAAAGATGTTAAATTTCTCCTGTATCGTGGGTGCGTTCCACAAACATGAAATATCACATACACAAACACCCAGACTCGGGACAAATATCTGCGGATCGCACAATTTTTTTTCCTAGCGGGAATCGAACTCGCAGCCCTTAGCGCAACAGTCCAATCGCTTAGCCAATGAGCCAATCAAGTCGTCAACATAAAGGACTGTTTTGTCTGATATAGATAATAAATTTGAACAATCTATGACAGCTTTTCCCCCAATTAATAGCCACTAAAACTCTTCACCTACAAAATCAATTGACCTAAAACGCTAGAATTCGCTAAAGCCGGGTATAACCCTAATCCTCAATAACCGGCAAACATCGATAACTGGGCGGGAACCCTATCAATCACTTGCGGATCGCTCCTTACACGAGTAAACATCGGAGATCTCCTAGAATATGAAATAAAAAAATAGTTTTTCATCTCAAACACGCAGCAAAACATCGGTGGCTAGACGATGGATGAAAGTATGTGAGTGATCTGTGTAAATAAATAGGCTCAGGGCCTGTTTCACCATCTACAAGTAAAGTGTTGAATAGTTACTTCTTGATTAACGATAATCGGCAAGTAAAAGTTACGAGTATCTTCAATCGTATCTTAGTTACAGGCCAGTTTATCCGCTGATTAATGCTACTTAGATATTGTGAAATTCGTATTAGTAGTTACGGGTGTCTTTAGGTGGCGGTTAGTCTACTTGACAGTTTACTTGTCGATGGTGAAACAGGCCCTTACTTTTTTTATTGAAGTAGTTTAGTTTAGAGAGTAGTGATAACCGATTAGTATGACCGTTAAACTGCCAAGTAAAAGGTCTTAAGTACAAACCTCGGCACGTACCAATGTCTTTTCGAATTCATATGCGTATTATAAATAATTATCAGTTGCTAAAAACGGCGAAGGAAAACATCGTGGGGAAACCGGTACACCTGAGAGATTTTTCAATGGTGTGTAAAGCCATGTCAGAAGCCTACAGGCGGTTCAAACACGGACACCAGGTTGTTCATCAACCATACGATAGGAATAGGAAGAAAGTGTTAAAAATGCTTTGTTGTAATTGTTTCATGAACATAATTATATGGTACGAATAGTAATACCTGCAGTCTTGAAAAATTTCGGTGTTTTGCTATAACACAATTTCGTTAAAAATGGCCACAAATCTTTGGATTTATCAAAATATTATCGTGAGGATCAAAAGTATCGTCTGTAATTTTTGTATACGGTAGATAATCACTCCCCTTTTAATAGTAAAGTCTGAAAAATGTAATTTAACACTCCAGTCACGCCTAACAACCCATCGCCAGATATAAAATAAATAATGTTATTTTTCGTAATCTTTGGAGAAAACCAAGTTCCCAACACCACACGGCTCACCTGTCAGGGTTTGAGGACAAATAAATACGTTCTCAAATCCTCTTACAAACATTAGCGAGCCATTAAAGCGACGAAACACGCACACTTACACTCGCACACTCGCACGGCAAGTAGAAATAAAGTGTGACTGTGCCAGTCGTGTTTCTACCAAACGAATGGCTGAATGTTTTGTACACGAAGATAGCGTATCGCAACGATATAGGGACGGGAGGTATTTAAAACGACCTGATTAGCGCAATGGATACTGTTGGTGTCTGTGGTAATAGTCACTGGTTTGAGTACTGTTTATTGATATTTAATCAAGCATAGATTCTTTTTAGACTGTCCCGTTGGTATACTGGTCGCTAATAATATTTCAATTAAAATGATGACCGATTTGCGTAATTGGTATGTTTTTAACTGCGATGCTTAGCGTTACAGATTAGATCCGGGTAAGACGTGTGTCTTAAACTATACTTCACGAGAAAAACGGTTAAAGTATTATTTTAATAAGCTACTATATCAATCAAATATGCCAAGTCAAAGGTTGCAAGTTTAAGCTCATAACGCACCAATGTTTTTTTCAGTTTTGTTGTATTATCAGTTTTTTAAAACGGTGAAGGAAAGCATCGTGAAGAAACCGGCACATACGTTAGATTTTTCAACGGTGTGTAAAGCCATGTCAGAGGCCTACAGGCGGTTTAATTTCTGACACTAGGTTGTTCATCAACAATACGATAAAAAGAAGATCATAGTACACTAAGTCTAGACAATAACCTTAATATCAAAATATTCTAACTGAAATTTCATTCTCCAGCCATCTCGTATAACTGACAGTTGACAACAAAGCGAGCTGGCACTTACTCCAAAACTTATCTATGGACTATAGAATGATTAATGTATTTTTAACGGCGCTTACGGCGCATTGTTCTGAGGTAACACCACATTATTTTATTAGTCTTGGAAGTAATCACTTCGCTGATAGACTGATGACTAGAAAATATGTTGGCTTTTCTTTAGTATTTTAGAAGGTTAGTTTTAGAAATATTTTGAGCCAGGTCATGAATAGAAGGTACAGCTTACTTTATTAAGCTTAGTTGTAAGTTTTATAAATAGGAACGAGACTATTAATAATTATTTTAATTAGGAGAGTAAATTAAAAGTTAATTTGTCCTTACTGTAATAGGTAGGTATTTGTGGGTGTTACATTTTATATTTACACTTACACGATTTTGATATTTACACCAATTATGAGTAATTACGAGTTAAATATCTGTCTTTAAATGTTTGTCTCTTTTAAAACTCTTAATGCAATTATTTATATACTCTAGATAAAATTAATATATCGCAAAGGGAAAAGCGCCTATTTTTTTTAAAACAATAAGGCGTTTACCTTAAGAGCCGACCACCGTTTGTATGCCCACCACTCGTGCCCATCATTGTAACTCCTGTACGCCAGTATCTACAATGATAACCATCGAGGCAATGAAGCTCGAGGCGTCGCAGAGAAATGACTCGACTGTCTAAGAACTTCCAAGGAATTTAATCATCAAAGAATATATAGGAGGAGTAGGAGAATCTTTGATAAGTAAAAGAGATTGTATTCAATATATCAAAGGCATTACCACTAATTGCGCCGTGTGGTATTCGGCCTAGAATTGACCACCCCCTTTCCTCCCGTGGGTGTCGTAAGAGGCGACTAAGGGAAAATCCAGAAGATGGGCAGCAGCGTCTTCTGTAACTAGACCACCAATACTGCGATCCCCAAGCCACTTGCCAAGCGTGGGGATTATGGCTACACCCCCCCCCCCCCCTCCTAAGGGCTCCCGCCTTTGTTCAACAGTGGACGTCTTCGATGATGATTGACACTAAATAACTTTTACATCTTCTAACGATCTAGACTTACTCCACCCACGAAAGCTAAGCGCGTTATTCTAGCCAGACAACAGGCGATCGGTCCAGAACGTTCCGTGTTGTCACGCGACGCACAATAAAAACGGTATTATTAAATTATATTCATGAATCTGAGTCACGTGCAGTGCCTAGCGAAACGCAAAACGAACGCTAGTTAACTCATACGGAATATATTATTGCGTTTTATTATTTTTGTAGACGCGGCCGGGAAATTGATGTTATTATTTTATCATGTGGAGAAATAGAACGGTGAGTTTCTGGTTGGTGTAATATGGAGTTTGGAAGAATCAATTGTTAGATAAACGAACGATAATGTTACATTCGTAACATAACATAACATAACATCACGCCTGTATTCCCCAAAGGGGTAGGCAGATGTGTACATATAGTACACCCACATTTCGCCTGTTATGTTATAAGTCCCAATGTAATAGGGGGCGAGCCTATTGCCATCAACCGGGCACAAATCCAGACTCCGTGCTGCTACTGAGAATTACCTAATGGAAAACTCAGTAACACTTTGCCCGACCCGGGATTTGAACCCAGGACCTCTTGCTCAGCAGTCGCGCTTAGCGACCACTAGACCAACGAGGCAGTTACGTTCGCCTTTTGTTTATTTGTAAAAATATTCTTGGACAGCCAACTGTACCACAACCGTAGGGTTTTAGTTTATTTTTCTCTTCAATACACACCTACAATCAAATTACGGTGCGTTTTTCGGTATACTTATAGGGAAACAGTATGTATAGATTCATTTCAGTATTTATTTCATTTTTGCTGCTGCTTTGCTGACCATTCAACTTTCAAGAGAGTTTATTGTTTAAAGCTAACCTCACATACTAAAGGATGTATGTAAAAAGGATCATAAACATATTGCTTTTTAAATATTAGCGCTGAAGTCTGAATTTGAGTCCAGATTAAGGCAATAATAGTCTTGCCAACCATTACATTGGGACCTATAACATAACTGGCAAAATGTGGCAATACCTTAACCACCTTTTAGGAAATATAGATGGGGTTTTATTTTAATAGCTTTATAAACTATAAAACTAAGTTAAACCAAAATTCAATTATCATTTCTCCTGAGCAATGGTTGATAACCAGTGTCTTTGAATATACGCCTAAACTTGCGATGTCTAATAATCCCAAAATCTTATTTTGATGGCAGTAAGGAAGCGGTAACCTAAGTTAACACTTAAACTTAATTAAATGTCTATATCTGAGTATCGAGTGTATCTTAAAGGCAAATTGGGTCATACAAAAGATTATCTAAAGTATCAAAATCGGAGCAGACAGGAATAAATTGGTTTAACATTAAGCTACTCAAGTTTTACGGGTTGAGTTAACGTCACATTAAACGCTTTAATATAGTTACTTTATCATTTTATCGCCTCTGTTGATAATTTTAGAATGTATGATGCTGTTAGCTAAGAAAATTAATTGTGCCATGACATCCGTGTGGTATCCGGCCTAGAATGGACCACCCCCTCTCATCCCGTGGGTGTCGCAAGAGGCGACTAAGGGAAAATCTAGAAGATGGGCAGCAGCGTCTTCTGTAACTTGACCACCAAACTGGTCGAGGGAATCGCTCCCAAGAGCCGCTTGCCAAGCGTGGGGATTATAGCACCCCCCCCCCTACTAAGGGGAAGGCCTTTGTTTAACAGTGGACTTCATCCGGCTGATGATGATGATGATGTGTGTTTCTGTGACATCGTAGGGTAGTTAAAATGTGGATATAGGTATAGATGCTAGATAAATGAAAAACCTCTCTCCCCCCCCCCAATTCGAATCAGCCCCTTACCATGAACTTTTCCGTTCTGGAAGCGAGACGCCGCTCTGTACTGCACGTAGCGGCGACACGCTGTCACATCAGAAAAGGTCCTACTTTAAAAGTTCATGGTAAGCAGGCAGTAGACATAATCAATTATAATAACAACATAACATAACATAACATCACGCCTGTATTCCCCGAAGGGGTAGGCAGAGGTGAACATATAGTACACCCACATTTCGCCAGTTATGTTGTAAGTCCCAATGTAATAGGGGGCGGGCCTATTGCCATCAACCGGGCACAAATCCAGACTCCGTGCTGCTACTGAGAATTACCTAATGGAAAACTCAGTAACACTTTGCCCGACCCGGGATTTGAACCCAGGACCTCTTGCTAAGCAGTCGCGCTTAGCGACCACTAGACCAACGAGGCAGACAATTATAATAATTGGGCCTTAAACCAAAAGAATATGTTTTATCATTTTAAAACAAAAACCGTCATTTAAACCGAATGGTACACTAACAGAATCGTTAAAAGAATAACTAAACTTTGTACAGTATACCTATATTACCATACAAATCTACACCATTCTTCAAAGTCACACATCAGCCCACATCCAAAACAATAATTTTAAATTCACAACTTTAAATCGGACTGAGATGAATGCGCTATGAGGATCGCGTCGCTTTACCTGGAACATTGGCTTTATGCAAATCCTTCGCCGGTGCAGTTAAAATGGATTACGGTAAGATATTCACGCGGCTTTCATTATACTGTATGCTAGTATACTATATCTTTAGCTTTAAGTTTGCTACAAACTTTAAGTTGTATCAGTCTGAGAATTATGTAGGGTATATTATGTTGTCTTTCGAGGTTAGGTGGTGCTTGTGAGGTAAAAAATCATACTCATTTTCTCGTGAAAAGAAGTCAGAAATGTAATGTTAATATGATACCTTATTCAGAGTGTATAAGAAATTGACTGCCTCGTTGGTCTCGTGATCGCTAAGCGCAACTGCTGAGCACGAAGTTCTGGGTTTGAATCCTGGGACGGGAAGAATGTAACTCAGTTTTTGGAATTCTCTGTAGCAGCACGGTGTCTGAATTTGTGCTTGGTTGATGGCAATAGGCTCGCCCCCTATTATACTGCTATTTATAACTGAAAAAATAGAGTGGTCAGTGAGTTCTAAAAGTAGGTTGTTTCACGTATATTTCATCATACACAACACATAACCTATTTTGTAAAACCTTACTTTCCCCACACACTACATTCGACAAAGTTATTTAATTCACCACTCCAACAAGTTAGTATAAAAACGACCTAAGGCCCGAGTCACAGCGACCGCAGAAACAACCTCAAAATTCAGAAGCTGTAGCCAAACAAATGAACAAGAAAAATAAGCTCCTAAATCATAAAGCACAATATGAAACAAAGCAACCACAAGTAACAGATGCGGACTTCGTTCCAATGTTCTACTAAAGTGACGTAAATCATACGATAGTTAGTGCTGTACTCCATGTCGATGGTTTATTTACTTATTTATCTTTTATACAAAAGTATAAGACGGATTTAATGCCTGCTTTTTCTAGCTTTCTACATAAACTTTTAGGTAGTGCAGAGACAGAAATTTAGATTAATGGTTTTATCGAACTAACCTATTATGAGAGTACAGCCCCCTTACCATGCACTCTTAAAGCAGGACAGTTTACGATGTGGAATTGAGACGCCGCATTACACTGCACGTAGTGGCAGAACGCTCTCGCTTCCACAACGTAAACTGACGGGCTTTAAGAGTTTATTGTAAGGGGGCAGAAAAGAACAATGATACTTAACTAAACATACCAAGAAATACTATAATTTTAATAATTAAGCAAGTCTGTACATATCGTTACATGGAACTTAGCAAGTTCTAAATATATTATCCACTCTTAGACGTACATATCAACACTTTTTCCAACATTAGAATCAAGTCCAAAAGCCACATTTAGCCTTCATCCAAACACAACAATTTGCAAACCCTTTAAATGTCGCCATATCTATAAAATCTTCATACTGACAGCGACATTTAAGCGTAGGCGTATAACTAAAACCTAAAAGGTACGTAATACCCGTCATACGTATTAAAATCCTATAAATTTGCAGTAAAATTTGAGCATTCTCTCCCCCAACGGTAATCAACCCCCCTGTCCACCCCTGAACGACTCCTGAATATTATGAAACATTGCCTCAAGTGATGTCAGAGTAAATTGGGACACCGCGGTGGAAATGAACGGTGTATACCGTCATCATACATTATATTATCATATACTGTATTTCGTGAAGGAAAAAAAGTGTAAAGGGCTCGTAGCTACGTGGCTCGGTCGATCAGCGAGATTAAGCTGTGCTCACCGCGGTCAGCCTTGTGATGGGTGACGGCTATGACATATCGAGACGCCTCCGTGCTTCGGAAGGCACGCTAAGCCGTTGGTCCTGCGCTAGATCTCTTTTCGGTCGTGTCGGTCTACCGTCCCATCGGACTACGAGAGTGAGGGAATAAAGAGTGCACTTTTGTTTGCGTGCATACTTGTGAACTATAATATCTCCTGCGTAGTTGGCTAGTGTCAGCTGAGATAAACCGCCATGACCGAAATTCGGTCAGGAGAACATTAGAAATAGTGTAGAAGTACGAGACTGAAGAGCATCAATGATATTCTCTCCAGTCAAAATCAATCCAAACAAAAAGCACTCGATTCTGAACTAGCTTCAGGTTAGTTTGTACCAATTACACGTTGTAGAGTTTGAACACAAAACAAATGACTAACACTCACTTTGGAGCCCGAATCAATAATCTAATACTGCTCACCGACTCCACAAACTTTCGTAGAACAACACTCAATTAAATATTGTATGGAAGTGTCGTTTTTCTAAGAAAAATCGCCTCTGAATGTCCCATTGCAATTGAACCGTCATTGTCATGTACATTTCGAAACATTCCCGAGCACATTTTGCGTGAATATTGAATCCTACCTCGGGGAAAAACCGCGGAAAAAGCACGCAACTTTGACCACAATTTTCGGACAATCTGTGCATAAATAAGAAGAATACGACCCAACTGTTTCCATTGCCAAACTTTTTGTATGTCCCAGAATGGTAAATAAATAAATAAGTAAGGATTTAATCAATATTTACAAGATTTAGTCGCTGTATCGTGCTGCGTATCTCAGACGAGAAGCGACGAAGCCGGCATTAGGGGAATTGGACGCTAGTGAGGTGATTTATCGATACGAACGTTGTCGATATTGGTTGGTAACATAATTTCACCCAATAACCTACAAAATTTGTTTTGCTTTCGCTTGTAATTCATTTTAATGGTAGCATAACGCAGCACTAACGCATAAATGTGAATTTCTGCATTCACAAGTACTTAAATTTAAGAGAAATGTAGTAATGCAATTATAAACTCATGTCGTACATGTCATCATGTCTTAATTTTTGATAAGAAAATATGTAACCATATTAATGATAATATGACGAGTAAGAGTGAAAGTAGAATAGTAACCTTAAGAACTTAGCTCTGACATTAATAACAATACTTATAATGGATCACTCAAGCAGACTGACTCTGTTTCACGCACAATAATTTATACCTTATTAAAATTAGTACCTATATTTTACCGCACTGCTCTACCTGACACATATTGTAATTAAATCAATAACATATTAGTACGTACCTATATTAAGTACAGCACTAAATCTCAGTGACGTTGCACAACATTAATTCACGCCTAACGCCTATCAATGTCTTCTGCGCCATTAAGCATTTTAAATTTATATCTAGGTATATATTATGGTCGATTCCATTGATCGTAATATTTTTCGCTTGAGAATACATGAATGTATGTTAGTAGAACGAATGTAGAATTTGTATTTTTTTGTTAATTTAAGGTTTAAGTTAAGTTTTAAGCGGAAGACTTTTGTTCAACAGTGGAATGATGACGATTTGAGTTACATCATTTTGCAGTAACCAAAAAAATATTATTCGTTTTTCCTCAACTAATAAATACAAAATCATAAGTAAAATACATTTTGGGAATGACAAGACGATTTTATCTTCTCATGGATGATTAAGTGGCTACACCTAGATAAAAAAAAGACAAATCTTCATTTTGCACATATAAAGTGTTGATGAAAGCTAGCTTGTTTGCCGTGGCAAAAACATTTAAAAGTTATATACTAAGTTATCCCAAAACATAATATAACTTGTAAACTATGCAAATGGTAAAGAATTAGAAATCCTTATGACACATATTTACTAATAGCGTAAGATCGAGTTCGAAAACTTATTAAAAATAATCAAAATTTGAATGATCCATCGACAGTCGCCCAGCACTATTCAAAAACTAATTTATCAGTTATCCTTTAGTCCGATGTTACTCGACGTAAAAAGGTTCCGAGTTAACAAAACAAGCTCCAATCGATACTCGCATGAATAAAGCATAGGAGTCCGTTGGAAACACTTTATCCCACCAATGGGACGTAAAGGGGCATTCTAAAGGGGACAGTTTAAAGCTTAATGTGAGAGAAGGTATAGTGTGATCTTTAGCGTGGAAAATATCGCCTGGTCTTGTTGAATTGTGAATTGGATGACAGTGTGTATTTGTAGATTTTTTTATCAACACACACTAGGAATTTTTCCTGTATTGTGGGTGCGTTTCACAAACATGAAATATCACAGACAAGCACCCAGACTCGGGACAAACGTCTGCGGATCACAATTTTTTTTGTCCCGTGCGTTTTTTATCAACACACACTAGGATTTTTTCCTGTATTGTGGGTGCGTTTCACAAACATAAAATATCACAGACAAGCACCCAGCCTCGGGACAAACGTCTGCGGATCACAAAATTTTTTGTCCCGTGCGGAAATCGAACCCGCAACGAAAGCAGCAGTCCAATGGCTTAGCCACTGCGCCAATCAGGACGTCAAGGCAAAATTGGCGAAAGAATATTATATTTATTTTATACTTGCACACCCATTTAGGGAGTATTTATGTTTCATTAAACTATTTTACCATCAACAGTACTGAATTTTGCATATCCCAATACTGAACCAAACTAATTCAATGAGAAACGATAAACATTTTAAATCAAACTTGTTACAACAACAAACTATCGCGAGTTACTATCTAGACGAGAAGATATCTTAACATTGTCCCTTCAAAACTGCTAACTGTTCTCCAAGTCGGTTCGAGTCCCGAGTCGGGAACTTGTCGCAACTTTGTATTAACATCGTAAGCTAGATAGCAGATTCTGGATTCATATTATTGTGAGATTATAACCGTCAACAAGTTGCTGAAGTTAGAAATGTTGTGGTGTTTCTAAGTGTATAAGGCAAGTGGTTATTTAACATAAAATATGTATCTGTTTACTCGTGTAGGTATCCATCAAATATTAAAATAAATAGAGAAAATATATAAGCTACGACTGATTAAGTAATCGGTTTTGTATTTACTAATAACGTTTATCAATAAGACCGTTGGCTTCGGTGCAAATAATAAATTACGTGTGTTAGAGCAACGTGTATGATAACAAATATTATTACGATATAATTATTTTCTGCCTCTTTGGTCTAGTGGTCGCTAAGCGCGACTGCTGAGCAAGAGGTCCTGGGTTCAAATCCCGGGTCGGGCAAAGTGTTTCTTAGTTTTCCATTAGGTAATTCTCAGTAGCAGCACGGAGTCTGGATTTGTGCCCGGTTGATGGCAATAGGCTCGCCCCCTATTACATTGGGACTTACAACATAACTGGCGAAATGTGGGTGTACTATATGTTCACCTCTGCCCACCCCGTCGGGGAATACAGGCGTGATGTTATGATAATTATTTTCTGACTAAATAGGTTATTAGTTAAATATTTCTTATGTTTCTTCTTATAAATTGGTTCATCATACTAACACAGTACAGTGTGTCTATCTATATACTTTAAAATACTACATAATCTGTTTCTCTTGACTTATTGAAGTACTCACTTAAGCCTTTAAAATACCCCTAAGCGTCCCGTAGAGTTTCTTATAACTCCAAGCTTTTCCCTTATTGAATAAAAATCCGATCATAACGGTTTATTTCGTGTTAATAAATCCTTTGTATTATATCAGTGTACAGCACGGATTCTCGTAGTACTTCGTAGCACTTACACGTACTTTAGCTGATTTAGAATGACTAGCGTAGCACGCTCGTAGCATTTTACGTAGCACATTATTATCTTTCGAATAAATAGTATTGTTGATTTAAATGAACCCGATTGTGGTGTTGAGTGAAATCATTTCTGTGGTTTATTTTTTATTTATTAAATTAGTTATCGTCTATTTTAAAATGTTCGAAGCGTTGTTTAAATCCAATTTGCCTTGATAGGTTGTTAAAAAGCGTCATGATAACGTATTTTTCTAATATTTTCCAGTATTTGAAAACTATTTAAACCCCTTGCAGTGTTGATTTATATAAACAGTAGCCTATGTCCTTTCTCAGATCTTAAACTTTCTACATGCCAAATCCGTCCAGCGGTTTAGTCGTGAAGGTGTAACAGACAGACAGAGTTATTTTTACATTTATAATATAAGTATGGATATTTCGCTTGCTAGATAGACAGCCAAATCTATAACCCAAACTCAACCTTACTTTTCCACCAAACCCATAACCAAACTATCTTAAAAGTAAATGAATATCCTTCATTACATAACGCTTCAAGGTCTAAGCAAATAGCCGCTATCTTATCCGTAAGTCATCGCCAGTGAAGTGAGCTGGCGAGCCCTCTGGCGGCCACTTGATCACGCGCGGACAAAGAGATTGCCGCGGTTATCTGTCAAGCATAAGTTAGCTTAACTGACGAAACGATTCGAGGGCTGTTGGGGGACGTTTTTTGGATACGCCTTTGACGCCTTTTGAGTGGGCCTTGTGTGTTTTATGACGGTTTTTAAGCGGTATAATGTTTGCTTTCCGGTGCTAATTGGATCAGAAAAAATAAAATTATTGATTTTTTTATTTAATTAGGCTTCCTTATAGCCTGTCATGCTTAAGTTAGCTTAACTGACGAAACGATTCGAGGGCTGTTGGACAAGGTTTTTTTTATTACGCCTTTGAAGCCTTTTGAGTGGGCCTTGTGTGTTTTACGAAGAGATTTTTTAATGGTGTGTAAGCCGGTTCAATCAGTAAATAATTATACTTATATAATAAAGTAGGTACCTAATTACGAAAATATCAAGTATAAAATTAATTATGGAGGTAATTTAACTGTGAATTCTTATACCGAGCTTAATAAGAGAATAAAACAATTCTAGACGTTCAACATGAACTCGCATAAACTACAAACTTAGGCCCTTTTAGCTAATTTGAAAAACTCTTGATGAGAGTTAGTTCGGAAAGTGCTGTAAATTAACAAATTTTGGTGTCACAGGCATAATTAAGTTGAATTCTAGGAGAATTCCCCCGACAGTGCACGACTAGCCTTCACTGTGGGTTATATACACAAGTAGGTACTCTAGGCAAAATTTTGCATTGTTATATTGTTAGAAACAACGATAACTGGTCTTCAATTTCTAAACAACATTTAGGTTCACATTACACGTACACGCATTATGTATTATATTGTATCTATGTAACTTAAATATGCTCATATTTATTCGATATTATCTAAATAGTATACTGTGTCGATAACACAGAGGACATTTTCTCTATTGCTCTGCTGCTGCTGCTGTAAACTGCAAAACAGTGTGAGGTTTATACTTTATAGCATGATCAATAGACTTAAGACGGGTTTCAGTTCTCGTTTATATATAAGAGGGCTATATAATACATTACTCAGTACCTTTACTATATTAATAATATCAAATAAACAATAACATATAAGTTACGCAGATACAATCAGTAGTGTAACTTTCACAGACCAGTTACCTGGAATAGTGGGGCGCCCGGGAACTTATCTGTTGCCTTCACCGTCGTCAAGGATAAGACAACAAAAATATAACCACGAATTCACGCTTCAAAAGGCACAATTATTTAAATAGATATAACGTCAAAAGATATTATTCATATAGGCTAAAAACCTACTTTATTTTCACAACTGTGTTCATAATTAAAAATAAAGTTAATGATAATTACCGAAAAAAACATCTCAAATGGACTCCGTATTTTATCTCCAGGCGCTTGGAAATCGATTCCAGAATATCACAGTACCCTATAATGAAAATTCACAAATATAGGCGGACCTTGAAACACCCTTAAAACCAGACACAGTCCCACCATCAAGACTCAATCGCTCGTCTCAAAATAACATCCAAATTAAATTACAACTTCGCATTATCAACGGCCCGTTAATTCGACAATTAACGGGATGTGCCGCCGAAAATAAGCGCACCTCTACTTCGTAAAACAAATAACCAATTAAATAGGAAATAAAACACAATTAGAGTGGTACCGGGGAACAGAGCTGGTTTCAGGCAGTATCGTAAAACGTCGACGGGAGTATTTCGACTTGCCTCATTATATGCAAATTTCTGTATATTAATAATGAGTTAGGTCAATAATGGTAGGTTCAGACACGAACAGTGAATGCTAGCTACTGACGCTAGCATAGAGATTATGCCAATAAATTATTGGCGTTGGATAAATGTTTACGTTCGCGTTCGTTAAAATGACATATTACCTGATATATAAAGACGACTTGATTGGCGCAGTGGCTAAGCGATTAGACTGCTGCGCTAAGGGTTGCGGGTTCGATTCCCGCACGGGGCAAAAATTGCGATCCACATTTGATTGTCCTAAGTTTGGGTGTTTGTGTATGTGATATTTCATGTTTGTGAAACGCACCTACGATACAGGAGAAATTCCTAGGAAGGGACGACGTTTTTATAAAAAAAAAAAAACAAAGAGTACCCGTAATTAGCCGCGTGAAATGTGTGCCCGATTGACGCTACGGTCAAGTGCGCAGAGGGTTTAGTTAAGGGTACATAGAGGGAATATATTTGTGACTTTATACATTTAAATTTATATTACATGTAACTGGTAACAAACCTACTGCTTAGTATTATACAATATGCCACAATAACCCCTGTCCGATTCCTACTTTGGATATTGCAACAGAAATACACCTTCAAATCAGGGTCTTCGTAACATACTGTATACAATCGAATATAATCCTAAAAACGTTCCTCAAATCAGCGTACAATCAGTCTCATAACACCTTCAAATCTTCATAAGCAGCAACAGTTCGTAAATGGATCATAAGCTTTTATTTCTGTTCCTTGTATGCAGAACCAAAGCACTCTTATAATCCTTATAAAGTGTATTCAGATGAATATTAAGCCTACCATGATCATGCTAAATGAGATTTTAATGGTGTTGAAGCCGCATGGGCTTTGCACGTCTCATAAAGGACTGCGATGAAACGTGGAAATTATCAAGAATATGTTCTAATGCTAAATAAATAAGGTTTAATTAACGTTGACGCGTCGCTCGGATTTTCATCAGTTGGTTGTAGTCTTGGTAATTATGTTTATTTATTTATTTAATACACAATTAGGCGTTTACCCAGTTTAAGATGTGGTTAGAACTACTAAAGTATTCTCCTTCTTATCGTATGGTTGATTAACAACCTTGTGTCAGAGTTTAAACCGCCTTTAGGCCTCTGACATGGCTTTACATACCGTTGAAAGCTCTCTCAGGTGTGCCGTTTTCCTTACGATGTTTTCCTCCACCGTTTTTAGCTACTGATAACTAATTTACAGTACGCACATGAATTCGAAAGGACATTGGTGGGTACCGAGGTTTGAACTTGCGGCCTTTGACTTGGCAGTCCAACGGTCATACCACTCGGCTATCATTGCTGCAATATAGTATTAATTAATCCCCTGATCTTTTAATTACAGTAACTTTTGTGTGGTTACCAGGATTACTTCTACTTATTCTACTGCTGAGCATAAATCTCTGTTTTCCCAATCCAAACAGATTTTTCAGCGGGGTCCAAAATAGTCCAAATCTTTTGCCTAATTAGCAGTAACAATAAATAAGGCTTGTTACACTATAAGTTACTGTTCTAGAGGCGTTTTAACACTGGCATAGTCATCAGCTTTATCACATAAATGACAGCTATTTTCAATATGTGTTTATTGCTTTTTTTACCTGTTTTTTCTTACTGATCAGGTAAGCTTCCCCTTTAATTCTCTACAAATCTCCATTTAATGCCATTTCCAGTGTTAAGTAAGTAATACAAAACAAGAGAAAGACGAGAAATCAAGTTAAATAAATACTTTTGATTTGATTTATACAACTACTAGCTGCTCCCCGCAGTTTTACTTTTATTTACTACATTTTTCGAGATAAAACTTAAATTAAATTATTCCAGGGTGTCAGCTACCTCCATACTCAATTTTAGCAAAACCGGTCCAGCCGTTTGAGCGTGAAGAGGTAACAAACATACAAACACACTCACAAATTTTCGCCTTTATAATATGAGCGAGACAGTGTGACTATAGTAGCGTTTAGTTACTGCTACCATCTGAACCCGGCTTAGTGAACAAAACGCGATGAAACTCAAACATACCGCGCCACGGCTTCTTGTTATTATAATGGGGTTGGTATTAAACACCGTTATTTCGAAACTCGCATTTCGTGGCCTGTTTAGTTTTCGGACATGCGATTTTAAGTAAAAAATTAATAGTTCCTTGTCGGTAGGAAATAGGAGCGTTTATTATCATTCATTTTCAACGAATAGCGATGAATTATATATTGTGTTCTGAACATTCTAGCCCGCCATTTTAAAGCCTTGGGATTTGCCAAAACGTTTATAGCTTTTAAAGACGGTAAGTATATTCCGTTTGTGTTCTAAATTATAGTGCTGCGTTGGAATCTAAATAGGTGGTATATAAAAATACATGGATAGTTAAGTTGTGTCTCGTTATTTAACTAAACACTCACTTACATAAGCGTTAATAGATATACAATATGATATTTAGATCAAATTTTCCTTTATTTTCCTCCTTATCGTATGGTTGATGAACAACCTGGTGTCAGAGTTTAAGCCGCCTGTGGCCTACAGGCGGCTAGCATGGCTCTACACACCGTTGAAAAATCTAATAAATTTTCCTTTAACAATATTATTATACATTCAATAAAAAAATTCATATTAATAATTATAGAATCAAATATTCAAACAAGTATCGTAGTGCACACTCTTTGCATAATTAGACGAGACCAACTTCAACGCTAAATCTTATTTTTATAATCTTTATTTTGTTTTGAGGCTTGAGGCTATAACAGTAACCATGTCAGCCCCATCATTTCAACGCTAAATCTAAATGCTCTTCTAAGAAAGAGATTCTCTTTAGTCCATATAAGCTCCCTGAAAGCCTCCGTAAACAGTACCATCAACAAATTTTCAGATCAAAAGCCCTCTATATCAGAAAATACCTACACATTACATCGAGCATCACCAAACTCACAAATCCAACGTATCTCAAACAAAATAAAGCTAACGTTTGAAGCCTCTGTTTCCTAAACCAGCATGTCAGCTATTGTAAGGCATTATTTATTTATGTACACAAACAGGTGCGCTCGATGAAAGAAGGCTTAGCTACCTGTGGAAGGCGCGCGATCAATGTCGTTGATTTAGATGCTTGTATCGAACGCCTCAATAACAAAATTCAATATATATCCGATAGCATGTAATTTTACAATAAACACACTTGTATTTGTTGTATTACTAGATGTACCTGCGACTCCGTCCGCATAGACATTCGGAAACAGCAAAATTGGATTCTATTTAGTAGTTTTTACGTTAAGCCGTACTATTTTATTACATGTATTTAAAGATTGTCGTAACTTTTTTGTTTGTGAACCGATTTCAATGAAACAAAGACTAAATGATAAAACTACATTCAAATAAATTCAGCCGTTTCTGAGATTAGCGCGTTCAAACGCACAGACAAACAGACAAAACCACAAACACAAAAAATTTAAAACTATACTTTTGGCTTCGGTAACATAAATACAGAGTGTATAAATTGTTTTTCGTTTGTAATATTGAATGTACAGACATGGGTCGATTATTTACGATTTTATTATATATATAGATGTATAGAAGATCAGATAAGTATCATAGACGTATTCCCTGAAACTGTAGACATAAGTAAACTGAAGTAATCTACCATGACCACTTAAAGGAGGACACTGCAAGTAGCGGCGTCACTCTTCCACAACGGAAAATTCCCTGCTTTATGAGTTCATGGTAAGGGCTCTGTTGCTTCATCATCATCATCATCAGCCAAAGACGTCCACTGTTGAACATAGGCCTCCCCGTGTAAGCGGGGGGTGTTGCCATAATCCCCACGCTTGGCAAGCGGCTTGGGGATCGCAGTATTGGTGGTGAAGTTACAGAAGACGCTGCTGCCCATCTTCTGGAGTTTCCCTTAGTCGCCTTTTACGACACCCACGGGAGGAAAGGGGGTGGTCAATTCTAGGCCGGATACCACACGGCCACGGTCACTCTGTTGCTTACAATATTGAAATTTGAAGTAGACATCGTTTTGATGTTAAAGTTGGCGAGTCTATGACTAGACTGAAACAAAAAAGGTACGGTCAGCATCATAAGTAGATTAACATATTACGAAACCTTATGTCAAATAATGGAAAGAAACAAAAACCAATTCAAGTTTTTGTTTCAAACTATAGGAGCGTCCAATGGATGATCTTAAAATATTTAAGACTTTTTAGTGTGTAATTAGTTGTTCTTCAATTAATGGTATGTTTATAAAATTAAATGTTCAGCTACTTATGATGCTGACTGTACAATAACTAAAGTAATCATGTTCTAATTACCATATAAAACAATACCCATTCACGAAAAAAAAAACACTAAAGTAAAAATTAGTAGCACAATTTAATCTAAAGACGTTCGCAAAGTATTCATCCAATTCCAAGCTCGCGTGTGGCGAGGCGATAAATATGATGTAAATGCCTTACTAAAATCTAGAAATAAGTCTTGTATTAATTAGCCGACTTAAATATGGTTAATTTATGCATGTTTTCGCGAAGAAACTATGCTGGACTTACTGGACGAAAATATTGTTTTCAAACTGTCCCGCATGTTAATAGATGTTAAAAGTCATGTTGATTTTTCAGTGTGGGTTTTATTTTCAGGTTAATTTAGTGAGGGTTTGCGTAGGTATTTGTTTATATATGCCGTTGATACAGATGTATAAATTCTTTAATTCTTTATTGTACACAAAACATATGATTACATATAACAATACGAAATATGATGTTCAGAGTAGTTGAGAGATTTAGAATAAGAGGATTGAAAACGTGTACAACCGAAAACAATACAGGACATTTTCCGACGTGGAAACGAGACGCCGCTACGTGCAGTGTAATGCGGCGTCTCGTTTCCACAACGTAAGCGGTCCTGCTTTAAGAATTCATGGTAAGGTGGCTGACTAGGGCAGTTAAACAACATGATTTTGTTTGACCTACAAATAGTGTAACCCGATTGCCATTCCAGTAAGGTTTATAATATATGGTAATTATGGTCATAAACAGTATAGACGCTAATAACGGTGAAAACAAACAGTACGTAGATTAACAATGATGTAAATATAATAATGTTGTGTAACAGTAGTGTACAATAAAGTAGCATTTTATTTAATATTTCACATGTTACTCATAATTAAATAGATGTAGACAAAAAAATCCTTATAAAGGGAATGCCATGAGGAACAAAAGACAGAGAAGATTTCGTAACATCATCAATAGTAACCCTTAAAGTAATCTTTTTCGAAAATCCGTGGAATTCTATTCTTCAAGGTTGATATTCTTATTTTACCGCTAAAATGATTATTTGACAACCAGTCACAAAATCCTCCGACGACGTCCATACAGTAAGCGTATCTCAAAAATCTAAAATCAAAGTATCAAACACGGAGCGCGTACCGCGAAAAGTCCAGCGCCTAATAGGTGTCCCATTTTACCCCGGAATGTGTCCAATATCGAAGTGTGACCCCACCTCGAAGGTCATAGGCTCCAACCTTTATTTATATTCGCTGGAAGGTACACTTTTATGGGGTATCGGCGTTAGGCCCTTTCCTGTGCCTTTTTGAGTGGTCGAACCGATCAAGCTGAAAAGGTGATTTTGAAATTGTTCTTTTTCGCTGAACTGGAAGATTTTTTCTTTTGCGTTGTATTTTTTTATTGTTTTGATATTTTAGTGTTCTTTTTATGCTTTTATAGGTGTAAACTGAAGATGGTCAAATGGTTTCTGTCTGTACCTGTGTAGAAAACTTTTCAACGTAGTAGTGTATTTATAGAAAATTAATAAAGATATTTATTCTGTTTAATTGTTCAACCCTATAATCCAACCCGCAGATCAAGTAACAGTTGCTAACAGTGCTAAGCAGTTTTTTAAACAATTACTTGTCGTTGATCCACCAATTACGACACGGGAATTAACGTGAACAGAAGTTTTTAATTTTGGCTTGACGTTTCGACCAAGTTAATCCCGTGTCGTAATTTAATTTTATTCTCATCATACAAGATACAACGCGATAGTTTGAAAGTTAATATTGCAAACCCCCACTTACAATTATTACACAGAGTGTTTTCTTTAATAAATCAAGACTATGTTCTGTAATGCGCCGTGTGGTATCCGGCCTAGAATTGACCACCCCCTTTACTCCCGTGGGTGTCGTAAGAGGCGACTAAGGGAAAAATAAATCCATAAGATGGGCAGCAGCGTCTTCTGTAACTTGACCACCAGTACTGCGATCCCCAAGCCGCTTGCCAAGCGTGGGGATTATGGCAACCCCTCCCTACTAAGGGTGAGGCCTTTGTCCAACAGTGGACTTTTCCGGCTGATGATGATGTTCTGTAATTATCTGCATTTTTATATATAAATGTATTTGATATTGTATTTAGTATTTTTTATATTTTAGTTGTAGGTAAATATACACAACTGAGTGCCACCAATTTTACATTGTTATTTTTATATACCAAGGTTGCCTGGAAGAGATCGCCGTGTGCGATAAGGCCGCCCATTTTGCAATATTTAGTATTTTCTATAACTTTGATTATGTTGTCTACTTTTATTTTTAGTGTACAATAAAGAGTTTAATAAATAAATAAATAATATTCTGTCGACCACTGTCTTAATAATTTCTAATGATTGTAAATTCTGACTCACAGTAGTAACACTTGATTCGATCCAACTTCAAATTATTATTACAACTTATCTAGTACCAATTCTCAAACTGCTAAACGAGTCTGATGTTGAATATCTCGTCAAAATTGTTTACAAAGGAATTCCTTTGAGAGTTTAAAAACTTCTTAAAATAATTTTGGATGAACATTCTTAGACATAACTTTACTTAAAAGCGTAACTATAAGATAGTTTTTCAAAGATAATTTATACTAATAAGTAGCCTATTTGAATTTACTATGCTAATCTTAATATGCCATGATAAGCGATAAAGATACCACAATCTTGATAGGGCGACATAAATACATAACATAACATCACGCCTGTATTCCCCGAAGGGGTAGGCAGAGGTGAACATATAATACACCCACATTTTCCCAGTTATGTTTTAAGTCCCAATGTAATAGGGGGCGAGCCTATTGCCATCAACCGGGCACAAATCCAGACTCCGTGCTGCTAATGAGAATTACCTAATGGAAAACTCAGTAACACTTTGCCCGACCCGGGATTTGAACCCAGGACCTCTTGCTCAGCAGTCGCGCTTAGCGACCACTAGACCAACGAGGCACTCACATTAATACATATTATCAACAATACATCATTCTATTTTAATATGTTGTTGATGCTACTAGGCATTTTATTTTTACGTGGCATTACTAGGCATTTTATTTTTACGTACTGAATAAATAATTATCATCAATTATGATGCAAATGGCAACTTGTCATTCATTGTGGCGGTATAAACGGGAGGCCTTTGTTCAACAGTGGACGTCTTCCGGCTGATGATTATAATGTTTATTGTTAGTTTTAATGTAGGTAGATTAGTTTTAGTGTAAAATAAATTATTTATTTCTAAATAGCACCTTTCAATCCATTTCTTCGGGGTAAACGGCCCGATTGGCGCTGTGGGTAAGCAATTAGACTGCTACGCTTAGGCTTGCGGGGTCGATTCCCGCACGGGACAAAAATTTGTGCGCTACGCAGATGTTTGTCCCTAGTCTGGGTGTTTGTGTATGTGATATTTCATGTTTGTGGAACGCACCCACGATACAGGAGAAAATCCTAGAGTGGGGCGACGTCTTTTTTTAAAAATTAACACCACAGTAAGAATAAAAAAACCCAAGTCCCGGTCGCTAGTGTGGGCCGCTTAGTGTTCGCGTGTCCCCACCGACATTACCCACAATTACTTATATTAGCCATTCACACAAATATATGAGAAACCACACGCTCAACCTAATGACTGTGTTATGTCATTTAAATACAGTGTTGGAGAATCGTGAGGATTATTTTCTTACCTTTTAAGCGCCAGTCTTGTATGGAAGACAAGCGTTTTCGTGCCCTCCACGCCACGATTTTATTAGAAGACAATATCTGGGTGGCCGCATATTAGGATGCCCTCTCAAATTTATAACGATTATTGTTTGTTATCACATTACACAAATGTGACGATTTAATATTGTCACAAGTTAGAGTTATGACGTAGTTAGGGTACTGTAGCGTTGTCTTATATACAAGACCATAGCGCTCAAAGGGTCTGCATAACATATAATTTAACCTGTATTAGTATTAGTAAGCAAAGTGTATAGAACACCCAAATCTGGTTATTTAACAGTTCCCAGTGTAATAACTTAGAGCCTATTGCCATCAATCGCGTACAATTCCAGACTTTGCGTTTCTACTGAGAATGACCTAATGGGAAAGTAACGCTTTGACCGACCCGGGCTTCGGCGTTCGAAAATTCAACTTATTAAAACATCGTTTAGTATATGGTCAGTCTTCCTTTACAACTTGTAGCAATATCTAATTGTCATGTTTGTTATTAAAAATGTTATCATTGAAACTAAATTAAAAATATCATTCTGACTAAAAACTACATAGCAAGGTTAGGGCCCGAGTTTTAACAAAAAATAACAAATTAAAATAACAATAACAACAAACTAAGCTGTAAAAATATCAAGTTATTATCCTGCCATAAGGAAAGGCCTTAGATCCTAATCTATCTAAACGACATAACTTATACAGAGACATGAAATAAAGTTACAACATAACTGGCGAAATATGGGTGTACTATATGTTCACCTCTGCCTACCCCTTCGGGGAATACAGGCGTGATGTTATGTTATGTTAAATATTTTTACAGGCTAGAAAAGACAAGACCATTTAACCATTTAAAATGGCAATACGAAGTGTGGAGTCGGTCTCGCCTGTAGACAGGACATTAGCACGCTCATACATCTGGTCAAACGATGCTAATCTCATGACCTATATGCTGTGCGCCCTAATTGGGCAGTTTTGTTCCCCGATTACGTATCATCAAAGACTATTTATTTCTATTGCATTGAGTTCGAGCGCGGAAATGGCTTTTGGCGGAGTTACAGGTTTCTGTTATTTTATTGCTGGCTGGCGATTATGGAGTGTTTCCTAGTTTACTTTAAGAAAAATATATAAGAGGAAATCGTTCATTCCTTTAGTTTTGTTAATGGTAAAGTTCCAAGTTTACTCTAAGAAAATAATAAAAGAAAAAAAACGTTTATTTAAATCAGACTTCAGACACTGCCTATTATAAGTCAATATTGGATAGTATTGAAACTTAAAACGCCTATTTTTTTACTTCCATAAGTAAACTGAGAAGAAAATACCATATCCTTAACGATACTTCTGTCTATAAGATTTAAGAGACAAATAATAAAGTAAGCCATGCGTGGCAATCTTGTATTTTATCTTCAAGCTTTTCATGCATTGTTAGTTGACAGCTCAATTGTTGCGTGGGTTCGATACCCGCGGGATAAAATTTGTGTGATCTGCAATCTTTGTACCTAGTATGTGTGTATGGGATATTAATTATGTTTATAAAACGCACTCATGGAACATGAATATCTCAGGGTTTAAAAAGAAACTTTTTTAGTTTCCTGACTCCTATCAAACAAAAGAACAAAATTCTTAAAATTGTAATAGCCCAATATAGCATTTTTGTTAGCGTTGATTGAAATTGCAATTTTAATCAATTTCGGTTTAAACGAGTTTTTCTTTTGTAAAGACAATTTGTGGGCCATTTTATTTACGAGTTGTCTTTTGTAGAATTGATTTATTATGCCATAAAAAGCAATCTGTAAAGTGTAAAAGATAAACGTGCGTGCGAGGGATTAACGTGTACAAAGTTTAATCGAGAAAAGAAATTTCAGGCCAGAAATTAAAACCTAAAAAAGTTATATATTCATAGTACTTACTTACTTAGTGTTGAAAGTCTGATTATAAATCATAATATTTATAATTAATTAGACATGATAATCGTTTGTACAATGTACATATTATTTAATGATTACATGTACAAAGAGTTAACTAAACGTAAACATGTGGACATCTGCATCTGCAAATATAAAAAAACATAGCCCTTCCGTGGCAGTCGGGTGAAAATCACAACAAAATAAACAGTCACTAACTTCTCCTACATAGTTTGACAACAATATTCTCACCACTCAACTTCATCCATCATCTCACTTATTTACTTACCTAACACTAAGGTTTTCTTAATGAAATATTTACTTAGTGTCAGTTTAAGTAATCATTAACGTCTCTGAGTTCGGCGGTTAGTCGCACAATCTAGGACACTAACACAGACAAAACCCACACGTCACACTTATATTATAAAGACGAAAGTTTGTGAGTGCGTTTGTATGCTTGTCACCTCTTCACATTCAAACGGCTAAACCGACTTTGCTAAAATTTGGTATGGAGGTAGCTGACATCCTGAATTAACACATAGGCTTTTTATCCCGAAAAACTGTAGGGGGTAACACCGTGGGGCGCAGCTAGTTTACCCTAAACAAACACTAAGCATAAATTGTTTAGCACCAGTAATAACAAGTGCGATCCCACTTATTTCTATGACACGTAATTAGCGCCTATTATTATGTTAGTTTTGCTAAGTCCGGTGCAAACTTGCAAAGCAAACTTTGCACTCCGAAGCACTTTCTTTTTGCTTTATGCACTTTCCGCCTTCGTAGCCTTTATTGCTTTAATCTTTTGTCTTATCTTTTAAAATGGGAAAAGTTTATTTTTTGCGAATATTTAGATAGCTTTAGAATATTGTAGAGGTGTTCGGGTTTTTGTGGGAAGTGAAATATGCTGGTATTTCAACTATTTATACTGGTAAGGCGAGTTTAACCTTGTTTGGAACCTATAAGTGTGTCATTATTTATATTTTGCTCGTTTAAAACAGGTGGGATGTGTTTTGTGTGTCATATATAATAATCAAAGCCGAGTGGTATTTATATTTTCTAATTCATATTCACTATAAAGTTGTGAACAGTTGCTAAAAACGGTGAAGAAAAACATCATGAGGAAACCGGCTCACCTGAGAGATTTTTCAACGGTGTGTGAAGCCATGTCAAAGTTTTCTTATTGATTACATGGTCCTAATGTTATTGTAGTATAATGTTTTATATATAAATAAAACATTATATACTCATGTTACGTTACTACAAATAAGGTAAAAAAACACCAATTCTCGGGCGCTTCAGACATTGAGACTTGTTGATCAGTTCCAACAATACAAGGCCCATAGAAATCAATACAATTCTCGCTTACATTCCTACAATTGTAGCCGTCACCTATTCCCGACCAGTTCCCAAACCCCACATTTGGGGATGCCTACATTTTTTAAACGCGATACGGCAAACAAAATACTATTACACTTTACCAACGAAAATTCTCGCCCCACTTCGCGAATACAGGGTTAGTGTGCAACCACAAAGGAAAATCCACCTTATGCTTTTAATGTTAGGGTAAGATTTCCTTTGTGTGCCGCTGTCCTTTGACAAAAAGGTTCTGAAGCCATCGTGTCTAATGAGCCTTGTAGAAAAAAGCAGTAGTGTTTTTTTTTTTTCATTTTCCCTTTTGGGCCTCCGGCTGTTTCTTAAAGAGGAAAGGTTGATTCAATATTAGCAAGGTTAAGTGGAAACTTATTGATTATTGAGGGAACAGTTTTTTACGTTTATTGTTAAACAAAAGACGATCGGCGATGCTTTACCTCGATGTTGCGAGTACAGTTTACGGTGTGGAAGCGAGACGCCGCATTATATGCACATAGCGGCGTCTCGCTTGCACAACGTAAACTGCTTTAAGAGTTTATGGTAATGTATGGTATGGTGCTGTATGATTTAATATCGAACAATGATTTGAAGTGTTTGATACTCCTCGTCTAAACGAGCACAGACGTGCATAGCCCGTAGAAGAATACAGGCATGAGACAAAACTTAAAACAACGGATAGTTAACCAGTACAAAGTAAATAATTATGTTCGGCTTGTATTCATTATTAAAAAAATAAAACTAAACAGTAACGTGGCTAATGATCCTATCGACTAAGTTAGACTTCAAAGTAAAAAATAGAATTGTAATTACTATAGATTAAGTGTGGATATAAAAAACAGCACATATCTTTACCTCTTCATATAGAACAATATTGTAAAAAAGGAAAAAAAAAACAATAAAAAAAATCTGACACAGTACAAGCTAAAAAAAGTCCCGAGCTCGGCATAAGTGCTGATTTTCAGTTGGGGCTTGATATTAACGACTAAGCCTAAGTATATGTTAAATCATCATCATCATCATCAGCCAAAGACGTCCACTGTTGAACATAGGCCTCCCCTTTAAATAATAAGACATCATTTCAACATCAAACCAAAACAATAATCGCTATAAATGACAACGTGCCAAAAAATTTAATAGCACTGAGTACACGCCTACCAATTGACCGATTTCTCTCAAACTTACAAACTATCACCCTTTTTGTTTTAATTCCCGTTACCAAATGGAGCAATAAAATAAATCTCTTTCTGGCAAATACTCAAGATAATATAAGGAAAACATCTAATTTCGCTGATTGCAAAATGAAAAACAAGTATTTCGTCAATGGTTTTGTTCCACATACATACCTACATATTAAAGAATCACATCTGTAATCCCTAAAGAGACTTCCGATAGCTGGTCTTTATTGGGAGACACTCATCCAAATAAAAATAAAATCTTTCGAAAACGTCATAATATTTCCTAGTTACAAACGCATCCCAGTGGACCCTTCAACAAAGTAGACATCAACGTTGAGACCCAGACAGAGATGACGTGATGAACTCGACTCCTTCATAAAGACTTTGGTAGCCGTTCCATGAATCCGTTTCCAACTAAAACTGGGCACGGTCGTAGTTCGTTGTATACATGGAGACTCATAATAAAGAAAATAATAATTATAGAAGTAAGGACAACATTCGCTTAACAAGAGGTTAAAAATATAGGTAACTAGCTGCGCCCAGCGGTGTTACCCGCTTCATTTTCACGGGATAAAAAGTAGCCTATATGTTAATCCAGGGTTTCAGCTACCACCATACAAAATTTTAGCAAAATCGGTCCAGCCGTTTGAACGTGGAGAGGTAACAAACACACACACAAACACACTCACAAACTTTCGCCTTAATAATTTTAGTGTGATAGTTTTTATTCAGATTTCAGTCGTGTACAGTACAACAATTTGCAATGGACGAAGCTTCTACCTTTTACAAATCTTGATTTATATTTTCTGTGTCACGTGCATGTCACCTGACAGTAGTAAGTGGAGATGGGTCGCGTATTTGGATGCTGTCTGACGATTGCACTTAGCAGCTCCAATTAAAAGCACGAGTTTCATCTGTTTTATCTTAAGACTACTACTAGTTACTTCTCATTAGCCGTGGACGATCACGGCTAATGCAAGTAACCACAGCTTGGACAAAAAACGTATTGTTGTTTGGTAATAGTGCACATCCATTGGCAATATTTCTAAGCGAAATCTTTCCAGCGGAAGAGATGGATGGCAGAAAGCACACATAAGACATCAAACTCAAGGAAGGAAGGGAGGTTTTTGCGTACTACAGCCTAAAACGCCAGTCATCAATGACAAATTCGGAATCCACATTTGAGAATATCTTCCGATAACAAAGATTATTATTATTAACCTGCATCTAAAACTTAATCGTCGGCAAAATAGAAAAAGCAACGTCAATAATACCAGCACAAAAGATGTAAAAATCTCAAACAATTCATGAAAAACTCAACGAACATTCCCAAAATATTCAATTTAACATCACAAAATCTCTTCCGATTCACAAGACGGTACCCCAAAGAGTACAAATGTAGGACAATAGAGCATCGATCTATAAAGGAAGCGGAACAATGCAAGCAAACGAACCGACAAGGCATTTGCTTTGCGAAAAACGATGTCGCAGTCAAATAGCCGCGGTGAAACAACTTGGAAATGTCAATGGAAATGAGAATAGAATGACCACAGTTTAGTGATGTTTATAATGGTAAAACAAATTTGTTTATCCATGGAGGATAAGATTCGTTCTTGGTGCCAATAAAGCTTTTCAAAATCCTGACTGTATTTCTGTTTACCCATGTTTTCCAAATATTAAATGATTCTGATTCAGAAAAGCTGACGTACCTAGTGAAGGCTTAGTGTCTAGGAAAAACTTAAACTGCGAAAATCAGGCATACACAGGCAGAAATGAAACGTTCATAATTTCCACTTTTTGCAAAAATCTAGACTGAAATTAGACTTTTAATTTACAAGTTGGCCAACAGAAGTCTTATTTTTCTATTGTTAGTCGGATGATAAATATGTAATGAAATAAAACGATCCATAAATTCTTGCATAAATAATCCTATAGACCTCTCCTCATAGCTATACTCGTTACCGAGCTAAAACAACCCTACATTAGACATGTAACTACTTAAGTTATTCCATAAACGGAACAGCCAGTCACACATTTCATACTTATACAAAAATGTATGCAAATTATACTTAAAAGCAACATTGCCGAGAAATGATAGTAAAATACAACAATTTAACAAATGCTGTTTTCTTGGGAATTGTAAAAGTTTTTAGAAAATAGCGTATTTGGGGGCACAGAGCTGCTTAGCGTTTCAGTGCTAAACTTGGGGCATTAACAGGGGACTTTTTTGGAGTCTAAATGACGGTTTATGTAAGGATATGTTCAGGTTGGCCTCATCTTTATTTTTGAGGATGATAAGAATACAAAAGATAACAAGAAAAAATCTTGGTGTCTCAACGAGGAAACAAATTAATGATAAAATTAGGTCTTCCCTACGTGTATTGCTTTGAGCCGAAATATCTCTGGTTTTTCTACATGCAGGTACATGATAGGACTTTTTTTCTGTTGTGTACAAATGAGGTCTTGCAAATTTTGGGCTACTGGCAATTTTTGTGTCATGCGAAAATAGACTTTAATGAATGCTTATCGCTAGCTTCCGAAGGCTTTGCTTTGTATTCTTAGAAATGAAACATGTTAGTATAATGCCCACATATGTACGTACATCTAAAGGACATATGATCATGCTAACCAAAATCCCCCACTACCGAACCCAACAAAAAAATCGCATTTTCAACATCCCTTCAAAACGGTCAAAATTTGACTGGCAGCCCAAACTCCATCTATTGTGACCCGCGAACTATGACCAAAACCAAACAATGACATCGCACATCAATCCGGTTCTAACCGGCTGGCGTGACAGCGGCCATTAATATAGTGCCGGGGATGCCTGCGAGGGGGGGGGGAGGCAAACATGGCGGATTTGTTTTGGCGCGCTCCAAAATACGATTAATTGATACGAGACACGCTAACGCGGTGCTATCCCGTTTTCGATATGCGAATTTGTGAACAATTACGTAAACTGTGGCTGTTATTTTTGTTTGGATGGACGTGTTTGTAGTTCCAGCTAGGGTTTTAATACCAATGAATCTAGAAGATATAGGAAGAGAAAGATTGGGGCTAATTTTTTTGCGATAGGTGATGCCTAAGTCCAAGAGCAGATAGATGTAAGCTGAACCCCTGGGTTATTTTATTAGGTAATTTTAATATTGTAGAAAAGGTAACAGAACTGTTGTTATAAATAAATTACATATAGAAAATATTATATATATATCTCCTGTCCAAAATGATAACCTAGCCAGCAATGTATTTTTTTGCTCATTCAGTTTTTGCCACGACAGGAAATAAGGACCAAAAGATCTCTTTAAAAGATGATAAAAGAGATTTATAGAGCACATTTCGAAGCCCTAAGCTGCTACTGACAATTCCAGTCGCTCAAAACATCCAAGAACACAATTTCTTTGACAATGGCATCAAGTAAATTGACAACTTTAGTCACTTTTAATCGGTTAAAATTTTTAAAGAACACGGAACCCTAATACCGTGACAATTAATTTTAAAACTTATATGTTGAATGGCGCTCAACAAAAGTCGTTCCAATTCCATTCTTGTTTCGCGTGACTATGTTGTATCAAATGACACCTATTGAAGGAAACAGAATTATAAATAAGGAAGCGGTCTCGAAGGCCGCCTCAGCCTTTGTCAAGGCTTTCACTTTGTTTTTTATCGTTTATTAAATTGCGTCGGTTTCAAATAACCTTTTAAGGTTGAAGAGATGAAATTTGATTGTGTCTGGAATCTTGTTTGGTGTGTTTATTACTTGGTATGTTTATTCAATAATTTATTTAAAGATTTTTCCTGTAACTTGTTGACATAAGCTATAATTGAAGTTGCTTATGATTAGTCTATCAGCAGGTTTGTAGCTGGGCTGACTCTCCTTTGTGACCACGATACGTTAGACTCACTAGTTTTATTGCATCTTACGGCTCGGTATTGAAGTGACGAGCGTCAGTCTTCACGATCGTCAGAAACGTAATTATTATAAAACATTGTAACATCACGCCTTTATTCCCCGAAGAGTTAGACAGAGGTATATAGTACACCCACATTTCACCGGCTATATTATAGAAACCATTATAATAGGGAGCGATCCTTTTGCCAACAACCGGGCACAAATCCAGACTCTGTGCTGCTACTGAGAATTACCTAATGGAAACGCCCAGTAACACATCGCCTGACCCGGGATTCGCACCCAGAAACTCACACTTTCAGGCAATCATTAGTTTAAAGCTTGGAAAATACCTTTAATACACTAAAGTAGCTAAATACGGTGTCTGTCCGATAAGGCTAAATATAACTAAATCGCTACATCAGTAAAATCCTGACACTATATGTCTGAAACACATTTTTCAGCTTCTACACGGAGTGACACTATCGCACGTTTTAGTGTCACAACTTAAAGAAATTCGTGAAATACGTTTAGTACGTAGGTTTGGTTTGAAATTCTATATTAAGGTGTTATAATGTTAAGGTCATCTGCGTATCTGCACCTGTTTTCAATTGAGGATAGGCAGACGTGTTTTTATCACATTTTTGATCCGAGATGTTAGTTAGTTGTGTCTAAAAATATCTAAGAAAGATCACATGGTATTGTACTGAATACTTGCCTGGATTGAAAGCCACAACTTTATAAATTCAAATTCTTTTAGTCAACAAAGTATGGATTTTCCAGCGAAAACACTAGAAAGCATTTTAAGGACTGTCTTAAATAAGTCGCTTAGAAAATATCTACTACCTACTAGTATTGAAATTCTCTCTGAATCTCTTATACTATACTAACTTCCACCCGCGACTTCGCCCGCGTGGATTTAGAATGTTTTATAGCCTATATATAGCCTTCCTCGATAAATGGGCTATCTAACACTGTTTTTTTTTTCAAATCGGACCAGTAGTTCCTGAGTTTAGCGCATTCAAGCCAACAAACGAACTCTTCAGCTTTATAATATCACATTTGTCACTGACTAGATACAAACAAGAAAAAAAACTAAAATGCTAAAATGTAAAGTAAATAAACCAACACACTGATTAAGAAACAAAATACCGAGTACAAACATTTCTTACATACATTGTATGTAGCCATTAGCACATCGGATAACAATGGACAGTGAAGGCAATCAGAGATTATAATCTCTTATCAGTTGTTCACTCAAGAGTTGGTATACACGCAGTAAGATGTTCAAATGTATGAAGTATTTATTTTATGTCTAGTGTTTATTTTCTTCCTATCGTATGGTTGATAAACAACCTGGTGTCAGAGTTTAAACCGCCTGTAGGGCTCTGAGATGGCTTTACACACCGTTGTAAAATCTCTCAGGTGTGCCGGTTTCCTCACGATGTTTTCCGTCACCGTCTTGATGCATAATTTTTCGGTTTTTATGTTGTTTTATTTACATATAATTGTGTATATATTATCAGTTTTAATGTTAAAAAGATTTATTAATTTATTTGAATAGTATAATACCTACACAATTACATATACCCATCTAACAAAACAATCTAATAAATGGCCATAAGTACGAAAATCTAATACTACCGTATTGGCTGGGCAAATAAGCCTAGCAACGTTCCCTCAGACATAATGAACCTTAGCCAATAATAAGCGAGTTTGCGAATAAAGGGAACAAAATGAATTGTTACTGCAATAACTGGGAAAGGGAGGCTGTACATAGATATACGGAACGAGATAAGATTGGGAACTAAATAGACGGGAGACTTGCTTTGAAATAGTGACCATATTTCATGAAATGAAGTTCATGAAAATCGACAACCTGATTGGCGCAGTGGCTAAGCAATTGGACTGCTGCGCTAGGGGTTGCGGAGTCGATTCCTACACGGGACAAAAATTTGTGCGATCCACAGATGTTTATCCCGAGTCTAGGTGTTTGTGTATGTGATATTTCATGTTTGTGAAATGCACCCACGATGCAGGAGAAATTCCTAGTGTGGGGCGACGTTTTTTTAAACAAAAAAATTCTTTTTTTAGACAATAATCTAGTGGTTGACATACCGGATTTGTATGCACAAGACAAGGCAAACCCAGCAAAGTATCAATGTGACTTTTACAATGCCATAAATACTATCTTAGATATTCTAAAACACCATTGAGTAACGGTATCCGAAATCGCCAACCCGTAGTGAACTAGCGTGGTGATCAATGCTCATTTGTTCTCTATACGAGAAAAGGCCTTTTAAGGGAGGGCAAAGTGTTTTTTTTTTTCAAACTATCATTTTAATCTTGCGTATGAGTTCAATACGAGTGCATTGTGATTATATCATAAACTGCATCCGCAAAACATACTTAACTACGCTGATAAACTCAAAAGCGAAGGCAAAAGTAGACCGCTTTTTATCAGGATTCTTTAAGCTCTCCTTTCGCCTCCCATCAGACACTTATAATAGGTAGCTAGCTTACTCCTATATCGATCCCACACTCACTCATAATACTCTAGATTTTCCAGAACATTTCAAAAAGCGATTCCACGAAATAAATTTGCTAAGCAACAAGCTTCTCTCGTTCAAAAACATTTAATTATTTCTCAGTAAAATATAACACAACTACGATGTTGACACGAGGCTGAAGAGAACATAATATCTTATTATCAGAGGAAAATAAGCGAGTATATATAATTATATATACTATATACGATGGCATGTGGCTCATTTAACATTATATCTGGCTTTTGTTCACTGTAAGGAACGAGATTCAAGATACTTTTAGCGGTTATGAGGGCAATTCATTGAAATAATTGTATTGCGTTTCTTACCTATCGTTATATCAATTGTCCATTCTATTATTCGGCAAATTAGCTCGGTTAGGTTTTTACTATCGAAAATTGATTTCAGTCTAATTGAATTGGGCGTATTTGTTACAATTTCCAAGTACCAATGTCGTATAGGTACACTAAAACGTTTATGACGGAAACATAAAAATATTTCCGAGTCAACTTTATTTTGTTCACAAAAAATAGGGAAGTATCTCATCTTGTACCACTGTCTGCGTTTAAGACAACTAATAAAGCTATTAAAATGGATATAATAGAAAGGTATATTTATACAGCATGTTTACAGAATCCGTCAATTTAAAATTGCTGAGAGCAAACAAATCACGATGAAATCCGAATTCAATTGACCGATTTATTTAACATGCGCAGGCCTTAGGCGCAGTTGAACGTTCATCACTTCATTTGCACGAAAGAAGTGTATCGTCAGTGATAGTGCAAAACTGCGTAACTAACAGTAAATGATACCGCGGTAGTATAATAGTAGCAAATTTGTGAAAGAGCTTTGAGACAACAAAAATGATTAACAAAGAATCACATTGAAATTTTAGTACATCGCTCATTCAAAAACTGACTTGATATTGTTGGGATATAATTAGTAATTATTTGTTCCAACTTATTCTACCATAATAGTATGCCAAACATCGCTTGCGCCATGCAGGATTCAGTGACGTCACATCGTAGCGCGCATGCAGAAAATCTTAGCACTACATTAGCCGATGTCGCATGTTAGTAGGAGTCATTAATGGTAATACCGGTTGTCAAAGAAGTGTACAAGGAAAAGGGACATAAAGATAACTAACCTAACACATAATTTATGCAGTAACAGCCGTTAGATGGTGACGTCACGCACCTTTATAACCTATGGCCTATTTGACAAGTATGCGACTATTATTGACAATTCAGGCATTGGCATTAGACTCTATGGCTGTGTGACTTTTTGTACGAACGGTTATAGATTTATTGTATGAAAATTTGTGCATAATGACTGTGTGACGATCACGCGTCATCACGCTTGTGTTTTTCTGAAAGGGGTAGCCAGAGATGTACATTTCGTCAGACAGTGTAGTTCTCATAATAATTATGCATGAACCTATATATCATTAAAGTAACAGTAAAGAATTAAAGTAATTTATTTTACATTAAAAATCTTTTCCATTTTTATTATGACATTAAAAATCTTTCATTGTTATTTGCTTAAGTTTGAAACCATTACATTTCCTCCGCAATTCACTAGTAAGATATTTCAAGTATGTAACATTGCAAAAATATGAAACGCTACCATCAGGCCCGAACTATAAAACGTTAAAGACTTGATAGAACATCGCGTGCTGTCTGTGAGTACATAAAGAGACCAAATCGGTCTATACTTAGCCCCTGATTGTCTGTTAGTATTTTACTGCTTTATTGAATCGCTTCTAATAATATAGTCGCGAACTTTAGTCTTACTGACTTAGAAAAATCGTTACAGCCCCTTTACCATGAACTCTAAAAGCAGGACAGTTAACGACGTGAAAGCGAGAAGCCGCTATGTGCAATGTAATGCGCCGTCTTGCTTCCACAACGTAAACTGTCCTGCTTTAAGAGTTCATGGTAAGCGGGCAGAACTTAATGATTGGGGTTGATATAATAATCATGTTGGGACGGATTAAAATTGTAATTCTTGACAATGGCTCCTATTTTAAGCGAGCTAGCTAGCTACGTATTAAACACTAGCTTTTACCCGCGCCTTCAACCGCGTTAGCCCCTATTTAAACCCCTTAAAGGGTTGAATTTAAAAGAAGTAGTTTATAATCTTTCTCGGGTCTTAGACTTTCTGAAAAATTGTATTCAAAATTTTATCAAAATCCGTCCAGCGGTTAAGTCGGGAAGGTGTAACAAACAGACTGACAGACAGAGTTACTTTCACGTTTTTAATATTAGTATAGATTACGGCAAATTCTGTACACCTCGTTCATTTATGCAGACTTATGTCCTATGCAATAGGTTGTCACATTCTTGCTATTCATCAGGGTCCTACTTAAAAACGATTAGGTTGTACGGTAGTTCAGATTTATTTTTTAATCTGGATAATTTGACATCCAAACACATACTTTTTTAAATGGCACATCAAGTATAGATATGTTACTAGCGCGCTTATTTTGAAGTCTCCAAAAGGGGACAATTGTAGTCTTGGGCAGTACATTGTCGTAGTAAATTGTCGTTCGATTTGACTCAGAGTTCGGAACACTTTTCTAGTTTATTTTAGTTAAGACGTATTATACTTTTTGACATATATATTAGTAAATTTAGTAAATCCATCGTAATAGATGTAGAAAAACGCACGCAGGCGAACACGAATAGAAACACTACCATTACACACAATCATACGATTTTTTGTCGCCAACATTAGTTACAGCTTTAACCTTTTATTTAAGTACTTTTAAATTAAACCTTAAAGTTAAGAATAAATAAATAATAAATTTAAATTTGGAGTAACCGAAATTATAACAACAAGCCCTTTCTGGAACTTTTGATTTTATTTTGTTTCTTGGACAAAATATCCGATGAGAAAATTAAGTTTTATATATTGTATAAGTAACGTAACGTCTGGTTCACACTAGTACAGCCGCTGGCGCCAGTAGCTCGAATGCATTAGCAGCGCAGTTTGAAATCGCATAAATATTGTTAACACAAGTGGGATGCCAAGAGAATGCCAATGGTTTATACCTAGAACGGCATTTATGAGTGCAATGTATTATTAACGGTTTAAGTAGAACTTTTAATAGAACAATTTTGTTAGGGGCCTGTTTCACCATCTACAAGTAAAGTGTTGAATAGTCAGTTCTTGATTAACGCTAATCGGCAAGTAAAAGTTACGAGTATGTTCTATCGTATCTTAGTTACAGGCCAGTTTATCCCCTGATTAATGCTACTCAGGTATTGTGAAATTCGTATGAGTAGTTACGGGTGACTTTAAGTGGCGGTTAGTCTACTTGGCACTATACTTGTGGAAGATGAAACGGACCCTTACCCGTTTGGACCTGCTTCACTCAGAGACGTTAACGATTACTTAAACTGACACTAAGGAAAGATTTTACGAACAAAACCTTACTTAGTGATAGTTTAAATATCATTAAATGTCTCTGAGTGCGGGGGTTAGAGTAAACTTAATATGAGTAAAAATTGACAAAACAGGTTCCTTAGACCCTAGCTTGCTATCCCTTCGGACTATACAATTAAGGGGAAGCAATAGAAAGTGCCCCTGTGTTTGCACACACACTCTTATGCTCCATAATAATATCTTACTTTGGGCTAGTCTCATTTGAGGTTGGTTGCCGCCATCGTGACCGAAATTTAGTCAAGAGAAAATTATAAAAATTTTACCACCGTAAAAAAGGCACCTTCTATTACTAGTCAGACCCCGCCTTTACGAAGCCTAGCAACACGTATCGGCAGCCTAATATTTTATACCCTCATATATTGTGATTTCCATTAAAACAAGACGGTAATAAGGTCGGTACAGCCAGGTTTTTTCACCCACTAGTCGGGTCACCTGTTCGGCGGATCGTTAAATTTCCATACGTAACCAAAAGGAACCGGTGTTAGCGGAAGGTGTAAACAAGGAGGGAGGGGGCACGATGGATGTGGGGTGAGGTGCCAGTGTTAGCGGGAGTTTAGATTTTTTTATACGGATGAAAAGACGTCCGAAATACAAGCCACAGATTAGTTAATAGTTTATCGTCAATTAAGTTGTGTGTGTAAGCCTAAAATACCCTAGAGCTTGCAATTAGGCCCATTTTAATATGCCTTAATTTTTTTTCGTTCAAATTTCATTTTTCAGGAGACGTTTCGAAGAGTCAAAAGGCGCCTCCAATACGTGAGTACTCTGTGTATAAAATAGATTCTATACATAATATAAAATAACTACTATTATGAAGATTGAAGTTAATTTTATGTAATGGTTTCTATTACCATACCCTTTCTAAGTATTAGGTAAATATGTAGTACTCTAACCAAAATCATTTGTAGGAACAGGCAATACTCCTGTATTCGCAATCAAATTACCCCACAGAGGCAAGATCATTAGTACGTTCCCCCTTTATTGACTCAATTTGGGAAAAGCAATCGTATTTTCGTAACGAAATCTATTGTCACAGGATGCCTAACACAAATTAAACGCAATTACTAAGAAATTAGATTCCCTGACGACACGTGTATCAAGTTAAATCTGATATTAATATCACAAAAACCATTTATAGACAAATTGGTAAGTTAGGTTTATTGAATTTTAGATATTCTAATTATAGAACAAATGAGCGCCGCTTAAAGTTGTTTTCGTTTCAGAAAAATACTCCAATCAGATAATCAGACAGACGCCGGTCGTGTCGGTCTACCGTCACTCGGACTATGAGAGTGAGGGAATAGGTAGTTCACCTGTGTTTGCACGAATGTACACTATACCATCTCCTGATGAGACAGGCCGCCGTGAACAAAATTTGGTCTGGAAAACATTAAGACAGTCACCAAGTGATATGACCACTGGACTGCCAAGTCGAAGGTCGCAAGTTCAAACCCACGCACCAATGTCTTTTCGAATTCATGTGCGTGTTATAAATTAATTATCAATTGCTAAAAACGGTGAAGGAAAACATCGTGAGGAAACCGGCACACCTGAGAGATTTATCAACGGTGTGTAAATCCATGTCAGAGGCCTACAGGCGGTTTAAACTCTGACACCAGGATGTTTATCAACCATACGATAAGAAGAAGACCGTCTACTGTACAGGGTGTGAGACATGCAAACAATTTTTATAAAAAAAAATGATTTTTACGTCACCCTAGGAAGAATTAACGCATGCACCATTGTAAATCGAATTTTCATACCAATAAAACGCTGACACTGAGCTCCAACCCTCAGAGAAACCCTTTAACGTCCGGCAAAGTGTTATATTGAATAGAAACGCGGGTACAAGTGACCGGCGAGAATGACGACCGTTACAAAACTTAAGGTAAAGTGCCGATTTCTAGGCGAAGGGTCGGATGAGGTGGGCCAAACAGTGTATTAAACTTGGGATTTCTTTTTTCTTTTTATGTTATAAACGTTTGTAAAGTTTATGATAAGTATCAGGGTTATCTTTTGCGATCTTTTCAGGTTTTCTGGGAAGATTACCAGGTTTTTGAGGTTAGGCACTTACGAATTATATAAAGGGGGTTAGGTGATGTGATTCTGTGTTGTAATGTGACTATTTGCTTTGTGATAACGTTGAAGCTTTAAGACAATTTGAAAAGACTTTATTAGATCTTCTATCTCATTTCCACATCTAACATCATCTTATGTGTAAAATTATCATTGGTAATTATAATATTGGTAATTATAATTGTATATTAGTTTTTAGGTTTTTTTTTGTAATATAGTAAATTATATTTTAATTGTTAAAATCTTTAATTTTTTTTCTAAGATACTTAATGTAATTCTCCATGCTTCATTTCTTTAATGTATTGACCTCACCTACATTTATTTTAATTGATACTTAGTAACAAATGTCATATCGCTATGACAACATTTGCATCATCATCATCATCATCAGCCCGTTGCAGTCCACTGCTGGACATAGGCCTCTCCCAATGTACGCCACAGAGCCCACATTTGCATGCCTTTTACAAAAGGCGGGACACGTGAACTATGTATAAATATAAGACCAATGTAAAGATTACTGTTCCTGCGAACAAATTTATATTTCTATTTCTATCTACTTATAAGTTGTCCCCAAAGCATGCCAGTGTTAGATGTTCAATTAAGGTCAGTTGACCGTCAGGCTGGAACATGTCTGGAAGCAGTTTAAGGTGCGTAAAAGTCAACATATTAACTCGGAAAGGTATCGTCACCGTATCAACTCAAGCCGTGCAGTATGAAACTCCCTACTGCAACGCAGTCTAATCGGAATCGTAACGGAATCGCCTCGCCTTGGGACAACAATGAGTTATGTACTGCATGGCTCGAGTACTATATGTTCACCTCTGCCTACCCGTTCGGGGTATACAGGCGTGATGTTATGTTGTGGCTCGAGTAGAGACGGTGAGGATCCTTTTCCGAGTTGATATACGATTGTAAGACGATATGAAGTAGATACTACAATCAGTACCGGAAACCATCTTAGATGTTCTAGGAACTGTTAAATGCACAGACCAGTCTTCTTCTTAAAAGGACAAATAGCAATGTTGTATGATCCTTAGACTGCCAAGTCAAATGTCACAAGTTCAAACCCCGGCACGCACCAATGTCTTTTCGAATTCATGTGCGTATTATAAATTAGTTATCAGTTGCTAAATACGGTGAAGGAAAATATCGTGAGGAAACCAGCACATCTGAGAGATTTTTCAACGGTGTGTAAAGCCATGTCCGACTACAGGCAGCTTAAACTCTGACACCAGGTTCATCAACCATACGATAAGAAGAAGAAGAATGCACAGAGCAGTGATAGTCAATAGCTAGACCACAGCATCTAACTAATATGGCTCATTATGACAAAGGCAAGCTTGGCCTAATCTTTCTAATCTTCGAATCTAGTACATACAATATTGTACATATGTAGTAAGGTGCCGTGTGGTATCCGGCCTAGAATTGACCAACCCCTTTCCTCCCGTGGGTGTCGTAAGAGGCGACTAAGGGAAAATTTAGAAGATGGGCAGCAGCGTCTTCTGTAACTTCACCACCAATACTGCGATCCCCAAGCCGCTTGCCAAGCGTGGGGATTATGGCAAACCCCCCCGCTTAAACGGGGAGGCCTATGTTCAACAGTGGACGTCTTTGGCTGATGATGATGTAGTAAGTACAGTATATAAAATAGTATATAATATACCTACAGTGCTATGTAAACACCAACGCAAATGTAACACGGAATTCATTAGGCGCGCTCTTAATTAAATGGAGCCTACCGCTTATAATAATCACTTTGAACTATACCTCAAGGGATTCTGTGTATTAACCTACTTCATTAATATTAATGATGACGTCACTAATACATTATGGGCTGTCACCATCGTGTCTAGTGGTCGCGGCTGCACGATGATTGAAAGCTAGATTCAGATCTATAAATTTGTAGAAGCGAAGTTTCTAGAAGCATCCTTATAATTTTCGTTTAAAATAATCTTTGTCCCTCACTAGAAAGTGGTCTTGTGGGTGCGTTTTATAAACATGAAATATCACATACACAAACATCCAGACTCGGGACTAACATCTGCAGAACATAGAGTTTTTTGACTCGAGCGGGAATCAAACCCAGAACCCCTAGCAGTCCAATCGCTTAGCTACTACGCTAATCAGGCCTTTGTGTCAATCCAGGACGTCAGCTACCTCCATGCCAAATTTTATCAAAATCGGTCCAGCAGTTTAAGCGTGAAGAGGTAACAAACATACAAACACATTCACAGACTTTAGCCGTTTTAATATTAGTGTGAAGTGTGATATAATTATATATTGTGATTATGACGTATTCATTTACAGGGTTTGTGCCGTGTGGTATCCGGCCTAGAATCGACCACCCCCTTTCCTCCCGTGGGTGTCGTAAGAGGCGACTAAGGGAAAATCCAGAAGATGGGCAGCAGCGTCTTCTGTAACTTCACCACCAATACTGCGATCCCCAAGCCGCCTGCCAAGCGTGGGGATTATGGCAACCCCCCCGCTTTAACGGGGAGGCCTATGTTCAATAGTGGACGTCTTTTGGCTGATGATGATGATTTACAGGGTTCATGGACATGGGCAGACTAAAAAATGATACGAATTTGAACAGTAAATATACTGCCGTACACCGAAAAACGGTCTAATGTCTGAAATTTGCAGGATTGTGACAGGCAAAACGAAACGTTGCCTTCTGATTTAAAGTAACTGCACCTACCAGAAATCCCCTCTTAGACCAACTCCGGTCTTCTTCTTATCGTATGGTTGATGAACAACCTGGGGTCACAGTTAAAACCGCCTGTAGGCATCTGACATGGCTTTACACACCGTTGAAAAATCTCCCAGGTGTGCCGGTTTCCTCACGATGTTTTCCCTCACCGTTTTTAGCAACTGATAACTAATTTGTAATACGCACATGAATTCGAAAAGTCATTAGTGCGTGCCGGGGCTTGAACTTGCGACCTTTGGCTTGGCAGTCCTACGGTCATACCACTCGGCTATCAGTCCTTTGACCAACTCCAGTAAACCCAGCTTAAACCCATCAAAGATCACAAAAACTCTTCGAAATAGGTACGTGTGTTTTGTAGCTATCTTGCCCAAAACAGACAGACGACCAACAGTGACGTCAAACACTCCTTTTTGTAACAGAGGGTTCTTTTTTGTGACGCACGACTTTACATAAATACCTACTATCGCTGTCTACTTAACGGTAACATCAAAATTCCGATTATTTATGCAAAGGACAGTTTGTCTGACGTCATTTAATGACGTCATCACGAATAAACTTCTAGTAACGTTTGGGAAGTTAGACTGGGAAATGAATTTTAAGGATATCACTCCTGAATTGAAGAGTGAGGAAGATCCTAGGCATAGGTATTCGAGGTTACCATTATTTCCTTATTGAGGTTTTCTTCTTATCGTATGGTTGATGAACAACCTGGTGTCAGAGTTTAGCCGCCTGTAGGCTTCTGACATGGCTTTACACACCGTTGAAAAATCTCTCAGGTATGCCGGTTTCCTCACGATGTTTTCCTTCACCGTTTTTAGCAACGGATAACTAATTTATAATACGCACAAGAATTCGAAAAGACATTGGTGCGTGCCGGGATTTGAACTTGCGACCTTTGACTTGGCAGTCCAACGGTCATACCACTCGGCTATCAGTGCTGTTAACCTTACAAGTATCAGACCAAGTCCTTACTTAAACATAACATAACATCACGCCTGTATTCCTCGAAGGTGTAAGCAGAGGTGCACACATAGGACACCCAAACGCCAGTTATATTATAGGTCCTAATGTAATAGGGGGCGAGCCGGGCACAAACCCAGACTCCGTGCTGCCACTGAGAATTATCTAATGGAAAAAACCCAGCAACACTTTGCCCGACCCGATTTGAACCCAGGACCTCATGCTCAGCAGTCGCGCTTAGCGACTACTAGACCAACGAGGCAGTCTCCCTAACAACCTAACTTAAGGGCAGATAAAACATCCAGAAAAAAACTCTTAAAATAATTAACCGGTTTGTGTGCCAAAGCCGCGGGCACAGCTAGTTTTCATTTTATTTCTTTATCCAAACAAGACTAATCAAGGCGTCTTATGAATATGTATTATCCAAAATAGGGCATAAAGGCTAGTACAGTCAGCAACATAAGTAGCTGAACATGTTAAGAAGCCTTATATCAAATAATTAAAGGAAATAAACATCAATTCAAGTTATTGCTTCAAATTATAGGAGCGCGATATGATGATCTAAGCATATTTAAGACTGACTATGTATGAAGTTGTTCTTCAATTAACGGTAAATAAGTTAAAAAAAAATGTTCAGCTACTTATGTTGCTGACTGTACATAATGATGTTTTGTTGTTTTTATAACAACGTTCAGTAAATACGTAAAATTAGGCCTCATTTATATTATCTCATCTTGTTAATATTATGGGAAATGTTATTTGTTTTAAACTGTTGTTTGTTTCTGGTAGACACACTAGAAAAACTCTTTATGACGAAGAGAATGAAGAGTTCAATCTTGTATTCCCTGAGGGGATGGGCAGTTATGACACTGCGCAGCTGTTTCCCTTTAAAGGTTCTATAAGTCCCGTGAAGTAGTAGTGAGCCTGTTTTCTAAGCTGAGCTGTTACGAAATTTTCTGGCGGAAAACCAACTCATCTTTGTAGTTTCTAACAGAAAATTTCTTGGAAACTTCATTAAGAAAACTTTTATCGGGTGAATCCAATAATACTGCACAAAAACCTAAGTACATACTAAACTAATTTAGATATTCTTAAAAAAGACACGGTATTAAGAACTATGTATTAGAATTATAATACTGTATCTATTACCTACAAGAGAATACGAGACGATGATGATATCAACTAAATATGTTAACACAGGCAACTAATTTGGGAAGACGAAATACCTTCTATCCTTGTCTGAAGATCACTATTAGAACGAGACAGAGTAAATTAGTTTACCTACTTAAACCAGCATACATAATATCAAGTACGCTGTCTAGTTAATTGGAAGCTTAAATTTAAATTATTCTATTGCAATACTTGAGTTTACTTTTAATTATTTAATGGTTTGTATCAAACTAACACGTAGCTTGTAGATTCTGTTATTTTATGAATTACATAATTAATGTTTGATGACCTCATTGGCGCAGTGGTTACGCGATTGGACTGGGGCGCTAGGGGTTGCCGGGTTCGATTAACGCAAGGGACAAAAATTTGTGTGATCCGCAGATGTTTTTCCCGAGTCTGGGTGTGAAATATAACATACAAAAGTATGTGATATTTCATGTTTGTGAAACGCACATACGGTACAGGAGAAATGCCTAGTGTGGGGCGTGGTTTAAAAAAAATACTATGCTTGTTAAGTGGAAGCTTAAATTTAAATTATTCTATTGTAATTCTTAAGTTGTGCCGTGTGGTATCCGGCCTAGAATTGACCACCCCTTTTCGTCCCGTGGGTGTCGTAAGAGGCGACTAAGGGAAAACCCAGAAGATGGGCAGCAGCGTCTTCTGTAACTTGATCACCAACACTGCGATCCCCAAGCCGCTTGCCAAGCGTGGGGATTATGGCAACACCCCCCTTCTAAAAGGAGGAGGCCTTTGTTCAACAGTGGACGCCATACGGCTGATGATGATGATGATGATGATGATGAATTCTTAAGTTTACTTTTAATAATTTTACGGTGTGTAACAAGCTTACACGTAGCAGAATTGTAGATTCTGTTATTTTACGAATTACATAATTAATGTATTGACAGTCTGAGCGTTAACCGAGTGGGGAGTGTGACGGTATTGTTTCTTTGATAACCGACATACAATTTGACTGTCTCGACTAGGATGAGCTCCTGGGTTCGTATCCCGGGTCGGGCAAAGTGTTACCGGGTTTTTCTATTAGATAATTCTCAGTAGCAGCACGGAGTCTGGATTTGTGCCCGATTGAAGGCAGTGTATACATGATAGGGGGCAAGCCTATTGCCACCAACCGGGCACACGTTTTAGCTGCACATGTAGCTATGTAATGAAGAACACCTCTTAAGAAATAACTACAAAGATCATAACTGAAAACAATAAAAAACCACGCGACCAATCCATTTCCAAGCCTTAAGCATCGTCGCTTAACCTCAAGTAAAACTCATCAAGCAACTCTGCTATAGTTCATTTAGAACATACGTAATAACAGTTACCCGCACGGCCCCAGAGTGTAATTTACACCCCACGCATTTCATTACCCGCGCTAATGTAAACGATGTGCCTACTACGAGTTCACGAACTGTTAACGCTAATAACAATATCGTTGCCACCCATCCAATTCTATTCCTCAGTTGCTGTAGCTTAACTTGATAAAACATGGAAGATTTTTTCTTTCCATTATGTTGTCATAACACGGCACTAAAAAAGGTGTTTTTTTTACATAAAAGAAAAGAAAACTTAGTTCAATAATTTTTACTAGCATTATAGCAATATACTATGATTTTAAAAACATTTAGGGCTAATAACAGTATCTAAATAGATACTGTTATTAGCCCTAAATGTTTTAAAAATCTATATTTATATAAACTTCATGTTTGTAACAAAAATAGCGGATTTAATGCCTGAGGCAAGACGGCCATGATCACTAGCGAACACCCATCCAATTCTATACCTCAGTTGCCGTAGCTTAACTTGATAAAACGTTTGCTGATAAAAAGTTGTTTGTTTCTTTCTATTATGTTGTCATAACATTAAAATTAAACCTTGATAAAAAAAACTAGTAAAATACGTACAGCCGTTACTCTTATCTTTTAAGCGATACTTATGTTTTGATTACTGTATGAACACTATCATAACATCACGACTGGAGAGTTGCGATTATTTCTTTACGTTCATATTCCAAAGACTCCCTCGTTGGTCGAGTGGTCGCTAAGCGCGACTGCTGTTCATGAGGTCTTGAGTTGGATTTCTAGGGCGGAGAAAGTGTATGGAGTTTTTCTAACAGGTAATTCTTAGTAGCGCGTAGTCTGGATTTTCGCCCCCTATTACATTGGGACCTATAACATATCTGGCGAAATGCCTGAATTTACAAGCGTGATGTTAAGTATGTGTGACATCACCATCAGCCTATATCTTAGTCCACTGCTGCAGCAGCTGCTGGACACAGACCTCACCTATGGAACGCCACCGAGCTGGGTCTTCGGCCCTCCGCTTCTAACCACTGCCAGCTATTTTGCGTATATCGGCGCCTCACCCAGCTATATTAACATAACAAAACTTCACGCATATATTTCCCGAAGGGGTAGGCTGAGATGCACAAACAGTACACCCACATTTCACCAGTTATGTTACAGGTCCCAATTTAATAGGGGGCGAACCTTTTGCCAACAACCGGGCACAATTCCAGACTCCGTGCCGTTACTGAGAATTACTTAATAGAAAAATTCAATAACACTGCCTGACGCGCTTCGAACCCTGGACCTCGTCATAGACCACCGAGGCAAACCTATATTTTATAACTAATTAAAAAAATGATAAATTCACCCCTAAAACAATGAACTACACACAGTAGTAGGGGTGAAAAAGCTAATCTACGAAGCTAAGTTGACTAAAACATTGCAACGCAGATATGAGACGTTGTGTTTGTCTGCATAATACATGAATTAACGCGATTTATACCGCACGATACAGACACTGTTATTGTGACGTGTATATAATTAATGTTGAGGGGCTCGTAGCTACGTAGCTACCGCGCAGATCAGACGATCTGCGATGTTAAGCCTTATTCGCCACGGTCAGTCTTGCGATGGGTGACTGCTTTTACATGTCGAGACCCGTCTGTGCTTCGAAAGGCATGTTAAGCCGTTGGTCCTGCGCGTGATCTCTCTCCGGTCGAGTTGGTCTACCGACCCATCGGACTATGAGAGTGAGGGAATAGGGAGTGCACCTCTGTTTGCGCGCATACTTGTGCAATATCTCTTACGTAGTTGGCTAAATTCAACCGAGACAGGCCGCGGACACCAAATAAAAGTAACTGCTAGTTATTTAATAAATGTTTCATTTAAGTCGTGTTACATAAATTTCATAATGCATACCATAACTATTCTTGATAATACGACTTTTAAGACTTGTAAATAAGTGTGAAAATGTTTAATTTCTGCTCACATAAGAATTTCAATTTTCAGTTACACTCATAACAATTATTTCGTAAGATTCTGCAGCACTGCACTGTACTGTAACACAAGTGTTTTAATTAATACGTCGGTTACAGTAATTACTGCTTTTTAAAAGAGCATTTGCCTGAGCGTTAAACAATGAAGCAAGTCGCAAATGAAAGCCTATTTCTGAGCTCTATGATTGAGAAATATATATTGAATAGAAAAGGTAATTTATACCATCAAACTGTCCCTTAACCATGAACTCTTAAAGCAGGACCGTTTACGATGTGAAAGCGAGACAACGTGCAGTGTAATGCGGCGTCTCGCTTCCACAACGTAAACTGACCTGCTTTAAGAGTTTATGGTAAGGTAGAAAACGACTTTTCCGGACGGATTCCAATATCAATCCAATTATTATTTTATACAATTTAATAACAATTTACCTTCCTCCAATCACATACATTATATCACCACATTTTGTTCTAACTGTATCGTTTCTTGCTGATACACCTTATGAAAACAAACATAACGCCTGTATTCCCTGGAGGGTTAAGCAGAGATGAATAAAAATAATAATGTTTATTTCCAAACAACTTACAAGTACTATGTTACATAAACAACTTGGCAATAATATTTTGATAACAAAATGTTAGCCTCTGTAACAGAACTAGGTTGAACCTGTATTTCAGCTATCAGCGGCTTTCCCCATACATAATATTTATATTGAAGACAATAAGTAATTATTACCAAGTACAAGGTATGATGGCTTTGCTATCTTTTATTGTATTGGGTAGGTATATATTACAGAATCACTATTATTTTCAATTTCAAAGTGAGCATGTGTGTGTGTATGTTTTTGTGTGTGTGTGTGTGTATGTGTGTGTTTGTGTGTGTGCGTGTTGGAGAGAGTGAATAGTTTACCCACTTTCGATAATTGTGGCCCCAATTTGACGAGACACAAATAGGTACAAGCTCCGAGCTGCTACTGAGAATCATCTAAAATAATACCCCATTAACACTGTGTAATCTAGTAAATAAGCTGACGACCTTATTGGCGCAGTGGTTATGCATTTGGACTGCTGCGCTAAGGGTTGAAGGTTGGATTCCCACACGGGACAAAAAATTATGTGATCCGCAGATGTTTGACCCGAGTCTAGGTGTTTGTGTATGTGATATTTCATGTGAGTGAAACGCACCCACGATACAGGAGAAATTCCTAGTGTAGGGCGATGTTTAAAAAAAAACGTGTTAAAAATCTGACGTTTGTTATTTCTATAGCAACGAACATAAAGCCCCTGGAGTTAACGTGATAAATTAAAAATATGTCATAGGCAAAAAACGTGTCGTTCTATGACAGTTTTCGAGGTACGAATACTGTCAATAATACTGTCAGCTGACCCGCTTTTTTTAAACCATTTTTTAATACACGTCGAATGGAGGAACGGTGTAGGTTGCAGGCAGACAAAGAATGCAATTCCGGTACTTTCGAAAAAGTTTGCCCGCAACCTCACCAGACTAAACAGGGACAAAATCCGTATAGTACTAGGTACAATAACCGGACACTGCCCTCTAAACAAACACCTTTTTACCATAGGTGTGACGAACAGCCCTCTATGCAGAGGCTGCATGGAGGCAGAAGAAACGCCATAGCACGTACTCGTACGTGCGGAAGTGTGGACGATCAACGGGCACGCATTCTCCAGCGTCCAGCATCGCTACCGGAAGCTTGCAGCAACCTGAAAAGGCTGCTCGCTTTCTGGGACGAGCTGTGATGGCTGGAGTAGAAGAAAGAAACCCATCACGCACAATGGCCCATTCAAGCGGCTAAGTGCGGAAAATGCCCAGCTAAACTAATACACGTCGCTCCACTAGGAATTTATCCTGTATTGTGGGTGGGTTACGAACATGAATCACACACACAAACACCCGGGACAAACATCTGCGGATTACACAATTTTTTGTCCCATTCAGGAATCGAACCCGTAACGTACCGCAGCAGACCAATCGCTTAGACACTGCGACAATCGTTCAAAAAACAATCGTTATATACTTTTGTATCTCACTGATAAATGTAGGAACATCGTGATTTGTTTTAATTTTATATGCCAAGGCCGAACGCCTGAAGTACGCTACTAATTACCTATGATAAGAGACACAGTAAACAAAATTCAGTCTTATATTTACATAGATAAGATCCAAATTCCATTGTGTATTTATGGCTATCAGTATAAGAGCTATCCAATGTAGGTCTTGAGATACGTTTATGAGAAAAATATGTAGGTTTGCACTTGTTTTATTACATATTTAGATTGAATTACAGTACAATTATAACCTAAAAGCAAAGGTCGGAAGGTGTTACTATTTTTATATAATTATATCTGAGAAATAAGAGAAAAGAGAAAGAGGCGACTAAGGGAAAATTCTGAAGATGGGCAGCAGCGTCTGCTGTGACTTCACCACCAATACTGCGATCCCCAAGCCGCTTGCCAAGCGTGGGGATTATGGCAAACCCCCCCGCTTAAACGGGGAGGCCTATGTTCAACAGTGGACGTCTTTGGCTTATGATGATGATGATGATGATATCTGACGACTTGATTGGCGCAGTGGCTAAGCGTTTGGACTACTGCGCTAAGGGTTGCGGGTTCGATTCCCGCCAGGGACAAAAAATTGCATGATCTGCAGATGTTTGTACCGACTCTGCTTGTTTGTGTACTCGTGTGTGCTATTTCATATTTGAGAAACGCACCCTCAAAACATGGAAATTTAGAGTACGGAGCGACATTTTTACTTTTAAAAAATTCTGCCGGCCAACCGTTTGTTTAAACATTTTCTTTACAATAAAAAATTACTAGGGGACCAATCGGAAAGTAAACCCAATCATATGACAAAAAAAAATCAAATCGGTTCATAAATGTCAGAGTTATGAGGGCACATACATAAAAAAAAAAGATCCCGACGAATTGAGAACCTCCTCCTTTTTTTTGAAGTCGGTTAAAAAAAAACAATAACCCGAATACATAACCTCATAACGTTCCACTTTTGAAACGAGTATAACAAAAAACCTCTCTTGACTAAAAATATCTTTGTAGTATTCAATTATCTAAATTAATTAACTTATTGTAATTAACAAGTTCTTAACCAATCACTGACCTCGTTGGTGTTCCACCTGTGTCTCTGGGCGGCGAAGTGTTCAGCTCTCGGTAGACTCTCCAAGTTCTCAGGCAATTTGATTGGCTCGCCATCTGTAACAAGTAATGGATTTATTAATAACTTTAATCATAATTAACTGATGGCCAAGAGTCTCGACCAATATTTAAAGAGGCTCACGTTAGGCGGTTTGGTCAAGGGCTTAATGAAAGCGGTACTCCTCGACACGGCACGCATTGTTAGGCGGTTCCTCTCTCTGGAGCCCTAACCACCGGTAGCTTGGACTCTGTTCCCGCTGTTGGTTGGGCCCTATTTTTATATTTTTTAAATATCGTATTTTTATATAAATATATTTAAATTTTTTATTTATAAGTAGAAGTTTTAAATAAAGGAAATAATAAATATTAACTGACGCGCGTTTATGAGGAATGTGATCCGAAAATAAGGCGAAAAAAGTATACTAGAATTGTAGCAAATAGAAATCACGCACACTAGCACGACTTTATAAACTTAATATTTAATTAATGTGATTGGTTTTAATACCATTTTAATTTTTATCCACATAATTATAAACAAATAATACTGAGTTTTTGTTGGATGCTAATCTTTCGATAACTGAATTCTAACTAACTACTAACATCTTATCCTTTTTACTATCCTATCCTCTATACAATCCTATCCCACTAACATTATAAACAAAGTTTATAAAAAATCGAAAGTTTGTGTGGATCGATGGTTGTTTGTTACTCCTTCACGCAAAAACTACTAAACAGATTTTGATGAAACTTTACAATGTTATACCTTATACATCAGTACAGCACATAGTCTATAATTTACAAAGATAAACGAAATTTCTATAGGATACGAGTAAAACCGCGAGCAACAGCCAGTCTAAACTCCAAACTAATACTGCTGCATTTATGTTCAAGCATCGCTAAGCGGAGGTGTGAATTTCTCAGACAATGAATGCAGCCGCGGCCGGCAGACAAATTTATCGACGCCTAAATCTTGTTGTGGGACCATCAGTCCACTTGCTCACTTATGTAGTGTCAAGTTAACAGGGACCAACAGTTTGTGGTGTTTTACACTTTTGGGGATCGCTACTGGATTTTGTATGAGAATATAAAGGTTTTAGTTGGTAAGGACGTTTAGAAAGTTGTAAATAAATGATGAAGAATTTTTGGAAAATCATAAAATCATACCAGTAATTCTTCTTTACATCTTCAAATAGAGAATCTATACATCATGATATCGCTTTTAATCATAAGTGCTTTGTAGGAATATATCATCATCATCAGCCGAAAGACGTCCACTGCTGGACAAAGGCCTCACCCTTAATGGGGGGTTCTGAAGCACGGAGGGGTCTCTAACCTAACCTAACCTCGCAAATCGACTGATCTGCGCGGTGGCCACATAGCTACGAGCCCCTCAAAGAGGCCTTTACCATGTAGATGAAAAATAAAGGAACCTAAGGGTTACAAAATAATTTCTTGTTCTGTGCTCCTGTTAATCAAGTTAGTTCCTAAGCGTAAATAGTCATAATTACCACCAGATACCATGCGTCATTAATTATTATGTGCCTACTCATGGTGACTTAGTCTATGCATAATCTTATCGTAGACGCTGACGTAGAGAGAGATATTGAATGTGATGCATCTGCCTATATTTCCGCTGTTTGTTGGATATTGATACTAACGTTTATTAGTAACGTTTTCATGGAGGTGCAACTAATTAGGGGACCTACTGAAGGCGCTAAACGCTTGTTTAGGGACCCAGATCTTCATTGTAACATTTGTAATACAGATTTTGCTTTATAACATTAATAATAGTAGTCATAATGTGCTTCCTGGATTAGCCTGTATTTATTTCAGTTATTCCAGTATAAACTAATTCTCTTTTGTAATTCTGTTTTTGTATTATGACTTGGTATCTATACTAATATTATAAAGTTGAAGAGTTTGTTTGTTTGCTTGAACACGCCAATCTCAGGAACTACTGTTCGATTTGAAAAAAAAATTCAGTGTTAGATGGCCCATTTTCGAGGAAGGCTATATAACTTCGAATGTTTTATAGCCTATATAAAACATTCGAAGTTATAATACCAAGTCATAAAACTGAAGAGATATAATACATACTTGACCCAACTAAAATAAATACAGGCTAATCCAGAAAGCACGTCGTCTTCATTTTTCACGATGTCATGTCCCCACAAAACTAAACCACCCAAAAATCCAGTAGAGAACTAAAGCGCAAATAAAACAATAAACTGTTCCGTGAACGAGGTGAAAACTGCCCGGTTTTTGGCAGCATTCGTCAAGAATGTCTGCACTGCTAGCGGGGCCACTGCCTTCCAAACAACCACTTTATACATCCCCTGCACACATCAAACCCGACCTTATCCCCCTAGCAATAAAGATTCGACTAAGCGCATTCATAATCATGTATTTCGAAGCAATCGTCTAACTTGTTGAAATTCCGCCGCCGTCCGCTTTAGCGACAGCAAATTTAACTTTAGCATCCCTAAGCTGTGTTTCATCCTTATGTCTAACAGATAAGATATATTTTAGCTTGTATTACACATAGCTAGAGGTTTTTTTGAGTTGGTAGAGCGTATAGGATGTAGGTAGGAAATTCGCAAGCCAAGCTTTTGGTCTAGTGCTCGCTAATTTCGCACCCAATCGTGGCTAACGGATATCGTGGACGACATTCTTTGCTTTTATTTAGTCAGAAATTTGGGAGTTTTTCGTAATGGTCAGTGCTATTTGAAATGCGGTTACCGTCTCTAAATTATTTTCCTGGGAACCCGTTTGGGTTTGCTGTCGGGCGCCAGTAACCGCTCGACATTAACGAAGTTGGGACCTACAAGAAATAGTGCGTTGTTTAAGCGATTCTCAAGTCTAAAGGGAACTTTTAAGGTCCAATTTTAAACAACCTATTATTCTGTTTTAGCGATGTTGTTAACATATAAATGACATGAGTAATTTTAGACATAAAAATTGGACGGAAAACAAACAGTAGCGGTTTTAGAAATGTGAAGATCCATGTGAGTAAATACCTATAGACAAATATCATTGGATTACGAACTCTATGTCAATACCTTAGTGTTTATTATTCAATGTCATACTTAATGATATAGTATATCACTTACGCGAATATTAGACATTTAAATAAAACTATTTTTACGGAATTCGAAACGTCGTCGGGACCAAAAAACAAAATTAAAACCGCGATAAAATCCGTAAAAATAGTTTTATTTAAATGTCATACTTCTTTAGTTGCAATTATTTTTTATCGAGTATGGGTTTATTTGCAATAGGTACGTCCTGCAGCAATTTCGAAGAAAAATTGGCCATTAAATACACATGTGTGAAAAGTTTATGTTAAAGGCAGGTAGATTTACCTATTGTTTTAATTATTTTTCTTGGTATAAAAAGAGATAAGTTTGAAATATTTTTCAAATGCAAATAGCACGTGTAAACAGTTTTATTTAAATGACAGTAGCTCGCTGAATCTTGATGATTTTAACAATTAAAACCTGATTCGTTCCTATTCTGTTACTTTCCCTAAGAAAGCAATTGTGTTTTAGGGTCGTATCCTAGAAATAATAGATTTTATTCTGTTCCTTACCTAAGGAATTGTTTTGAAGTTTTTAACCCAGAAAGTATTTAAAATGACACGTTAGTAGGTACCTATTTATTAAATAGCATTTGGAATCCAACCCTCAAACATCCAAGTATTCATCATCATCAGCCGGAAGACGTCCACTGTTGAACAAAGGCCTTCCCTCTTTTAGAAGGGGGGTTGCCATAATTCCCACGCTTGGCAAGCAGCTTGGGGATCGCAGTGTTGGTGGTTAAGTTACAAAAGACGCTGCTGCCCATCTTCTGGGTGTTCCCTTAGTCGCCTCTTATGACACCCACGGAAGAAAAGGGGGTGGTCAATTCTAGGCCGGGTACCACACGGCCATCCAGGCATTACATAATACATTTACCTATAGAAAATAAATAAATGATTGGATGCAAATCTTATCCAATTCCACAGATCTGAATATGGTAAATACGTTTTTGAATGAAGCAAATTTCTCGCTCAAGCGCAGTACAAATGTAAGGCGTATCAATACATTTAATTCATTTAATAGTTTTACGTCGGTAGCAGATGTTTTTTAATTGGCCAGCTATTGCCTGCGACTTCGTCTACGCCATAGTTTGTACAGCTTGAATTGTAAGAAAGTTTTGACTCTTTGAGACCCATACAGACATGTATTTGCCCTTGACTTTAGTTTACATTATTTGTTTGGCAACAGTAAATGTCTGATGTTCACATCCCCGTCGGTCTAGTAGTCGCAAAGCGCGATTGCTGAACGTGGTGTCCTGGATTCGATTCCCGGGTCGAGCAGTATTTTTCCGTCAGGTAACAGGTCACAGCAAAAAATCTAGATTTGTTTGTGTTTTTGATTGATGGTAATAAGCTTTCCCTCTATTTCATCGGGACCAATAACATAACTAGCGAAATAGCGAATTTGGGTGTTCGTGTATGTGATATTTCATGTTTGTGCAACGCACCCACGATACAGGAGAAATTCCTAGTGTTGGGAGACGTTTTTATTTAAAAAAAAAGAAAGAAAAAGAACAAATGTGGATAAACTATACAGTAGCCTCTGCTTACTCCTTCAGGGAAAACAAGCGTGAAGTTATTGTTATTTTGACTGTTTTTAGTTATTGTTCCGACTTTGAACATTTCTGACCTTTTATTTTTGATACTTGATGGCTACACCAGCTATTTGAGTTAGAAACAGAATGTTTACACAATTGCAAACTCGTGAGTTTTATAACTCCAGTGTTCATTGTTACAATATTACTTAACTTATTACAAACAGCTGTGAAAATAACTTCATTAGCCAATGTTCTATTATAGGATAATGGCTAGTTATGTTTAATATTTACTGTTCTCGTTTATCTTAAATACCAGAAATTAACTTCCTAACTGAACTTTTTTTTTACTTAATTTCTCGAAGTTTTCATTCAGCTGTGAATTAAGCGGGTGTGAGTGTTATAGGTGTGTGGTATCCGGCCTAGAATTGACCACCCCCTATCCTCCCGTGGGTGTCGTAAGAGGCGACTAAGGGAAAATCCAGAAGATGGGCAGCAGCGTCTTCTGCAACTTGACCACTAACACTGCGATCCCCAAGCCGCTTGCCAAGCGTGGGGATTATGGCAACCCCCCCCCCTCTTCTAAAAGGGGGAGGCCTTTGTTCAACAGTGGACATCTATCGGCTGTTGATGATGATGATGATGATGAGTGTTATAGCATTTCGGAATAGCCTTATGTGGGACAACACCCCATGTCAGCGGCTAACTACTAGTTTCATTAAGTTGCGAGAAAAAAAATGTGTCTCTTTAAATAAAATAAAACATTTTTTTTCACGGAGATGTCGCTATATGTAGCTGCCATACTACGTAATATTATAAATAATACTGAAATAAAGCCATTTCCATTTTTAACCGACTTCAAAAAGGAGGAGGTTTTCAATTCGTCGGGATCTTTTTTTTTACATCTCACTTAAAGAAAGTTTGATTTCTTTGTCTATGGAGCGTCAATTTCAAACGACTGTGCGTGGATGCGTTTCGCAAACATGAAATATCACGTACACAATATAGTGCTATAAACAAGGATAAAATTATAAGTACGCACTACGTGTAAGTAGGTACTATTAGTTATAATTACAGCCAATGAACGCTGTAGGTATGCAAATAGGAATCATAGTTGATATCTAGAATTAAAAAGGTCAAATCAAAAACAACATTCATAAAAAACCTGTTAATTTATTTTACAACAATTAGAACTTAAATCTAATTATATATTAAATGATCTATAATTAGCATCACACGTTAAATATGCTACATTAGTCATGTAAATTGAGAAGAATTTTCAATCCTATTAGCCATTTTAGTTGAGCACTTTAAAATCATGATATCCATGTTCAATATCCAATCGTTTCTACTTTACACCATAAATACAAAAAAATAACAACGAAAATGTCAACAAAATAATTATTCTTTTACAACGTTCCTGTAGTCTTGATACTTTAAAATCAGAGCAACAGTTGCGAAACAGTGGCGCCACTATCGGCCTGCATTACAACTGTTTTAATTTATGGCACAAATGAACTGTAAATACCAGATGCAAGAAAGACAAAAAAGAATCTTTTTGAGAGGTGTGCGGATCACACAAATTTTGGTCCCGTGCGGGAATCGAACCTGCGACCCTTCGCAGTTCTATCACTTGGCTTCTACGCCAATCAGGTCAACGCTTTGTAGCTGTGACGGCCGACGTTTTTTATTTTTAATACAATCAATATTTCACATGTTAAGCTATTAGTAAAAAACCGTGCGAATAAACAGTAGAAAAAACTGTATAATTCAGTTATTTAATTTCACTGATTATTGTATAGCTCATTATTAAGTGAAAATAAGTTAATTGGTAATAAATCGATTGTTTAACTTATGTTGGTTGTGTTCACAGCTGTTGACTAAGTGACCTTGACTGTGTCGCCGCGCTGCCGAGCGACTGTTTTTGTTCATCTGCCTTACGTAATTTTGTATTACCAAATCTTTAGTATTATACAATATCACTTTTAAGATAAGACAAGCATTAAATCGGCCATTAAGTTTTAATGAAAGTCAATTAAGTTATTAGGTAAACACAATTTTATGACAATAATATCGACAACAAATGTAAAACATTGGCCAGGTTACACAAATTTAGTGCATAAAATATTATAAAACTAGAACCCAGCTTTCTAAGAGACTGGTGCGTGAAGTAGGTTTTTTTTTATAAAATAAATTTTATATAAATTAACAGAATCTAATTAGACACTCAAACATAAATTATATCACACTTATAATAATATTGATAATAGATTGACCAGACATGATTATCATGCAAGTATCAAGATTAGTTAGAATGACTAAGCAAGAAATAAACATAGTGTATCATTTCATGACTTGCAACTGTGGTTTGCACACGTTATAAAATTATACTGTTAGGATATGGGAACGTAATGTAGATACTACTAGCACAAGTCATTTTGACGTAGGTACTTGGAGTATCGTAAAGAAGTATAACTTTATATTGATTTTACACAAGACACACACAAATAATAAAATATTCGACTTAGGGCCTGTTTCACCATCTACAAGTAAAGTGTTGAATAGTTACTTCTTGATTAACGTTAATCGGCTTAGTTACAGGCCAGGTTATCCGCTGATTAATGCTACTCAAATATTATGAAATTCTTATGAGTAGTTACGGGTGACTTTAAGGGGCGGTTAGTCTACTCGATAATACTTGTCGATGGTGAAACAGGCCCTTAGGTAATGTTAAAAAACCCGATTGTATTCTTAATATTTTAATAATTTAGTTGTTCGTATACTTTTCATGTGTTCACCCGATTACGATGTCATTTTGGGGTTAAAGTATCACGTGGTAACATTGACCCTAAAATCTCCCACGAAGGGTTGACAAAAAAATATACGGTATTGTAATTCTATGATTAGTTTTTACGGTACCATGTAGTCAAAATTATTCATATTAGAGGTGAGAGTGGCAAATACTAATATAATATATCAAGAAATTGGAATTGAAGTAATGTTAAAAATACGCTTGTTCCCGTTATATTTGGACTCATGCTTAGAAAAATGGACGAAGATATAAGTGACTAGTGATTTATGAATGTTGACATTGTATTATAATTAAAAATGTCAAAATAAATTGTCTAATTAGTCATAAGTTTAACGCGTTTATTATTTTAATAAATTGCTTTTCTATAGGTAAGCCCACACACATTGCGTTTTATTCTATAGATTAATAATTGTAAGTAAAAGATTTGCTACTGGCAAGTTTTTCAAGTAAAGTATTTTTATTATTACGAGAACGTAGAATGTAGCAGAACAAAATCACCATTTATGTGCGAAAACGTGAATACGGCATCTAAATTAAATAAATTGATTTTTATTGTGGTATCTATCGTGTCAATTGATTGTATTCACGTCACTACAAACACTTGAAACTGATGTTTAACATCGTAAATAATACTAAAATTTGTGAAATAGCCGCCGACAAATCAACAATAACAATGATTTCACGACTTACATTTTACGAGGATTAACTTCTAGAGTAGCAGGAATATTATATAGTAAAAACTTTGTGAGAAGTGACAGATAAGAGGCTTATATATTACGATACATAATGAGGATCTATTAAAACGTGAGCTTATTACCATAATGTTAAAGTTGATGTGGTCAAAGTCAATCCTCGTCTTTTAAAAGTTCATCACCCATTTGTCCAAACACCCAACTAGTTTCATGCACTAATTATTTCTTCTTCTTATCGTCTTTTGACGGCAAGAACAATCCAACAGTCTTCTGGAGAAGTTCAGTGAATATCAGTGTGCCGATAAACACGAGCAGCGTACCAATCCAGTGGCCAACTGTGAATGGGTTCCTGAAGTACATTATGGAGAAGAGAAGCGACACGAACTTGCGAAGCGTGACAGTTAAAGTGACGATCAAGGACGCACACTCTGTGGTGAGGACGTACACAGCACTGATGCAGAGTCCTTGAGTTAGAACGTAGAGAATTAAGAGCAGCACTTGTCTTGGTACGGTGAAGCCTAGGAAGTCGACAAGGGGTGTTTCAGTCGCGATCTTCACGTGTCCAATAAGATTCGGAGCAGTCGGTAACCAGAAAACGAGTGGTAACAAGTGTGTGTAGTATAGCGCTTCCCAGGGATGCTTTCCATTCTTGGAATACAGGGATTCTTGGAAGATACCCATCCTTGCTGACACGAATAGTGCGAAGGTAAGAATTGCAATGCCCAGGCACCACCACAACCAGTCAATGAACTTCAGTCTTTCTTCCTCGGCGGCGTCCTCATGGGTTTCCCTTGGCGCTTTAACATCTCCACTGGACACGATAGTACATAGAGCAATACCAGCTGATATCATGAAGACAGCAACGTACTTGAGTGGCGGGTATCTCTTCTTCAATATCCACACGCCCATCGCCATGTTGGCCATCAAGGAGCCGGCTCTGAAGATCATGTGCAGAGGCATCGGTATGTTAAAGTCAAAGGCGTAGTTGTTGGCGACGCTACTTGTCCAGAAAAATCCAACTAACAGTAAATACTGTTTAAAGGGTATGTTTCTCTTCGCCGTGCCAAATTTACCAACAGTTACGAAGCCAATCGACGCGATAAATAAGAATTGTAGGAATGTAGCGAGATTTCCCGCGCCTGGGTCCTCTTTCACAACCATTTCAAGGAACACAACATTGGAACAACATCCAATAAAGACCATTGTTATGGCCAACGCCGCTTTAACGTTCATCTTGAATCTGGAAAAAATAAAATAAACATTAAAAAAGTTTTTTCCGATACCGGGAATCGAACCCGAGCCTCCTGGGTGAGAGCCAGGTATCCTAGCCACTAGACCATATCGGATATTAAATTGGAGTTCGAAATAGTATATCAAACTACGCTCCGACCAAATTAATACATAATAAAAAAGTTAATATAGACAAAGTCCATGAAGAGGACACACAAATTAAATTACACAGTAACTCCATTGAATTGTTAACGTAGACATGCGCACTGCAGCCAAAAATTGTAAGGTTATTGTAACTGCAAGTCTATGTGATAAATCTACTATAAACAATATAACATCGTTTAAATAACAAAATAATACTTACATTTGTATATTTTCACTATCACACACTTCAAAACCACGTAAATTATAACATTATTTACATAAAAACGTCAGACACGTTTGACAATGGAGCGGGCCGGGGCGCCAGTGTGTGCGTAATCAACCAATGATTGTAGTAGTGACCGTGGCCTCGAATACGTCTACGCATGCGCAGAGCGGCACCGTCGGTAAAACGGTTCGAGTTTACATTATTACTATTATGAATAATAGATGGCGCTTGACTCAATGACTGAATGTTGTATAGATAATGAAGATTATTTTTTATTAATTTGATCACAAAAGCGTACTGTGCCTCGAATCGAATCTAAAATAGATTATCGACAATCCTTTTAGAATAATTCTATATATGTAATCTTCACCTATAGGTACAAATGTTTTATAAAAAAACGTCTAGTTGTAATGTTGTTGTAAAATGATAACTATAGATACGCAGACACAGACAGAGTGCAATCCTATTGATTAAATATCAGCACAGCGTTTTCATAGGAAGATTGTAACAGCGTTGTTTTGATTATTCATTCAGTTAACTAGACTGTGGTCGGTACATACTTGTAGATGGTAAACCTATACAAATACTAAATGATGAATGAAGATGTAGGACGTTTTAATCGTAACGCATACATACGCATACACTTGTTGTATAGTAGGTAGGATTCTTATTAAGAAGGTAAAATGTACTCAATACTTTATTGCATTCCATAATAGTACATAGGTGGACTTATAACATATTACAGATCATTATGGACCCTGTCGGGCACAGCAAAGACGGAAAGTAAATGTACATTTAGGTTTATGATTTATTAAATAAAAGTTCATCAGATCAAACTGTAATAAAACGAGTCGTTTGTAACCTAAATTTTCATCACTACTGCCTAATAATATACTCGGTAGACTATAGACTCCTGTCCTATCACATGGGGCTTATTTAATTACACGACTACCCCAGAAAAAGGGGTGTAATGTTTTCAGAGTTGATGTATGAATTTACCTATGTAGTGTCATTAGAATCCTTGCAACACTGCGAGTAACATAGGATATATAAAAAAAAACGAATAAAAAATGACAAAAATCGAACTATAAAGTAAAAAAACAAGTTCCATCGCAGTCTGGGTATCTCATAAATAAGACAGTGTTCCACAGAACGGTCCCCCGACTGCGATGGATTGTTTTATACTTTTTAGATCGATTTTTGACATGGTAGTCGTGTTTTTTTTTTAATTATTTACCTATACAATTACAGCTACCTTAAAATGTCGTGGTGGCCTATTGGTTGACATATAGGATTTGTATGCACAAGGTACAAACCCAGGCAAGTATCAATGTGACTTTTTTAATGTCATAAATACTTTCTTAGATATTCTAAGACACCGGTGACTAACGGTGACGGAAAACATCGTAGGAAACCTGGATTTAATTATCTGAAGTCACCAACCTGTTGTGAGCTAGCGTGGTGATCAATACTCAATCTATCTCTATACGAGAAGAGGCCTTTACCCTGCAGTGGGACAGTTATAGGCTGTTATAAATATTGCAGAAATCCAATCCCAATACGATAGTATACATTTTTTTGCAAAAAGTTTTTGCATCTTTATCTACTGTTCTGATAATACTGGCATGCTAACAAACAGTTCAACCAATAACGAAAAGGTCATATTGTACAGAAAAAAGCGGGAACCTAGCTCTGTATGGTCACTAGCTCATACGGTCCTCATAAATCTCATAGGCCGTACACAGGTTATACATTACGCCCATTGGCGTATAGCCAGGAAGGTTACCAAAAGATTTGTAGCTTTAAAGACCATTAAACAACTTTTGACCTCCGCGTCTGGCCTCTGACAAGCACTAGGTAGTGTCAGGTGAGAGGGTGGGTTTAATACCCAGGCTGGGCAAAGTATTTGAAGTTGTCAATCCTCGAAAATTCATGGTGGCCATCGAATTATACAAAGTTTTTCAATATTGCGCGTAAAATAATTAAAAAATCTAATGTACACCCAAATTCACTCTCTTCTGCCTATCCTACTTAAGGTATAACAGAGGTATACCTATACATATCTAATCATAAGCAAGATGTATGCACGCTGATCTATCCATTGTATCATGGAATTTTTTTACGCCATGGGAGATTCGGTAAAATGGCCCTTATCAAGAGAGATGCAGGTGACATCATACGCTTTTTAGCGGATCAAAATTTATACCCCAGCTTAAGAATGTTGGTAATTTGCAGAGAAAGGCTATAGGGACTATAGCGATACTAAACTAATCGACTGAAGAGAACTGATCCCTTACCATGAACTCTTAAAGCAGGACAGTTTACAACGTGGAAGCGAGACGCCGCATTACACTCCACGTAGCGGCGTCCCGCTTCCACGTGTTAAACTGTCCTGCTTTAAGAGTTCATGGTAAGGAGGCTGTACCCATTTTAACTGTAAACCGTGACTGCCATTCTTAATGTTGTTACCTACCGAGAAAGTAACTACGTTATCTAATTATTACCCTATCACGACTAAACCGATAATATGAAGATAACTTAAGCGGACAAATACTATAACTGAAGGCCAATAAAAATTATATAATTTATTAGCCTTATTTTTATTAATTCGACGTCCAGAGTTGTTATCCAATGGTAACACGTAGTGAAACTGACAGAATTACTCAATTCACTAAACTGACTGACTGCTGAGCAGAGGTCCTGGGTTCAAATCCCGGGTCGGGCAAAGTGTTACTGAGTTTTTCATTAGGTAATTCCCAGTAGCAGCACGGAGTGTGGATTTGTGCCCGGTTGATGGCAATAGGCTCGCCCCCTATTACATTGGGACTTACAACATAACTGGCGAAATGTGGGTGTACTATATGTTTACCTCTGCCTACCCCTTTGGGGAATACAGGCGTGAGTTATGTTATGTTAATGTTAAGAATAAGTAGATTTTTCTTCATTAACCAACGATCCATTTCCATTTCTTTCTAGAAGTCAAACTTTAACGATAGTTCTTCTTGGCTGCCAACTTTTTTTTTGCGTTAATGAATCAGCTTAGTATGACCTTTGACCAATATGTGGCCAATTCAACGCCCTTGTACATAATCTTTGTTTTTATATGGGCGTCTAAAAAATAATTATATAAAAGAACGACATAGCCTTTAATTCGAAACTTGACAAAGTAAATGAAAGTTACATCGACAATTTGGTAAGCCAAGATAATCGGATGCTTCTTTAATAAATTACACGGAAAGGTAATAACCTTATTCGTTGTAACAACGCCACAATCTGTCCATAAATACTCCTTAAAGTCTAAACGGGAATAACCGCGATAATAACCGTAAAAATAGCCTAATTACAATACAAAATTTGAGTCAATTTAAAATAATAGGCAGGTTAATCTAGCATTAAGTCACCGAGCAACGAAACCACTCGTATGAGACGTCACAAGGCGAGAGCGAAGGCCGACCCCACCCTACAACCTTGACAGGCCTCCCCAGAAACGAGTGACGATCGAGTAAAATCCCTTGACAAACTGAATCTCGAGAAAATCTCTATTTTACACGGATATAATATGAAGGCTAGAATTTACGTGTTGAGATCTCGAAGATCTCGAAGATCATCGAGACTCAATGCATAACTGCAAGCTTAGGTCCAGATAAGTACGCGAATTATTTTTCTAGTAGGTTATAATACTTTTTGAGAGATTACCAACTGACTAATGGGATTTTAGCTTGAATCGTTGTGCTACTAGACTCGCTCATATAGGAGCTTTATCTGAATTGTAATCCGATAAGGATCTAATCTTAGCTCATTTTTTGAAGGTCTAGATAAAGTTATAGATACTGTTTTAATCATGCCTTAGATATAGGCCTATTTCAAGTACTACTAGTGAAACCTATAAATACACTAAAAGATGTACCAAATTAGGAGAAATAACTGTAGATGAATATATTTCACGGAAGAAAAACAAGCTGCCGAAATTCAGTAGATTTAATAAATTATTTTTATAAATATCTCTTCCGTGCAACTTCAAGGAACTCACTTGATAAAGCAGGAAATATGAGCCAAGATTAACTATCCCTACATAAAATAAAGGAAAAGGAACAAAATATAACATAAGCGTCTATTGGCGCTGGAGAAACATATCCTAGTCTTGACACGCGAAATAATGCAATTTGTTAAACACATACAGTCCATATTCGCTTGGCACTAACTTAGTTGCATAACCGTGAGTGTAATTCAATTATTACGGCCCGACGCGTCCAACTAACGACCTTATGGATATAAAACGTACTCGGACCCAATGATATGTGAAATTTTGTTTGATTATCAGGAGATTAACCTCGGACCCAATTTTCTATATTAAATCTAAGTTTTAAGAGAGAAAATGTTTGCTGGCTGCCGCGCTGGTTCGTGCTCAATGACTCTGTGTCAGATTTCTAGGCGGGGCAAGGTATTATTGTGTTTTTCTATTAGGAAATTCTTAGAAGCTTAAAGATATATAGATAGAGATTAGCAGCGCCTGATAAAATGGCAAAACAATAATTATATTTTATATTATTTATTTAGCGTTTGGCGAAAAAAGTTGCATCTTCTTCTTATCGTATGGTTAATGAACTGCGTTGAAAGAAAGAGAATGAAAGAGTTTAAACCGCCTCTGACATGGCTTCACATACCGTTGAAAAATCTCTCCAGTGTGCCGGTTTCCTCACAATTTTTTCCTTCACCGTTGTTAGCAACTGATAACTAATTTATAGTACGCACATACATTCGAAATGACATTGGTGCGTGCCGGGGTTTGAACTTGCGACCTTTGACTTGGCAGTCCAACGCTCATATCACTCGGCTATCAGTACTCGCACTGAAAAGCCACTTTATGAAGTGAATTTTAGCTAGCATATTCATTTTGCATTTAAATTAGATTGCAATAATCAGCGTCTCTGTCGATGACCACACTGAATTTAACAATCATTTAATTTTTTGAGGAATTAATTTTATTCTTCTTTGTTTTTCACCGATAACTACAATTCATGTTTTGGCAGCATTCTGTTAAACAGCTTGAGTAACCTTTTAAAGATTAATGTGGAAAATGTAGTGGGTAGTATATTTATTAAGTTTAATGTTACCCATACCACTGTTTATATTGTAATATGCTACTGTTTGTTTTCCCGAAATAAATAAATAAATCCGCTAAAGGAATCAAAAGTACCAGGACCACATGAGAAACGTAGTCATATTTCAAATGGAACAAGAAAATAGTTAAAGTAAGGAAATAATAGTGCTACAAATCAGAGCCCACGGCTTGTTGAACGCAGGACGATATCATAAGCGCTCTAGACGATACAGTACCTTCTGTCTTCTTGACATGATAACAATAATATCAAAGGCCTTTGGTGCGGTCACAGGTTAGTTGGCCGAAGTAGGAAGCTACGATTTTCACATAATGAGGTAAAGATCAAAGGTTTCCTGGCTACAGCGGCATAGTATAAAGTAATCTACAGTACGTTATTTGTAGGCAACTGATGTATTGATTAATGTTTATAGGCCTGTTTGACCATCTACAAGTAAAGTGTTGAATAGTTGCTTGTTGATTAGTAAAAGTTACGAGTATCTTCTATCGTATCTTAGTTAGCCAGTTTATCCCCTGATTAATGCTACTCAGATGTTGTGAAATTCGTATAAGTGGTTACGGGTGACTTTAATTGTCGGTTAGTCTACCTGCCAGTTTACTTGTAGATGGTGAAACAGGCCCTAAGACTTTTGTCACATGTAAATAATACTACTGAACTGAGAACACTATTTTTTTCGAGGCACGGAAATCGATTCTATCGCAGCGACGAATCGTCGTGTCGCGCGCCGTGGGTGTATCTAGACTACCTACTGATAAGTATTTTATATATTAAACAAAGCGAGTTTGAAGAACATTATAAACCCCAAATATTTTGATACTAAACATAACACTCCCCTTTATCTCGCGCAGTCGGGTAATAAAACCGGCTTACAATGATCCCCTTGCAAGAAACATAGAAACTGCTTGAAATCGCTAGAGTTGTAAGTACAGATTTATCTTTAAATAAAGCAACTTCAAAAATTTTACTATTGCCGTAATTTTGTCCATCATAAATAAAAATCGAATTAAAACGAACAATGTTTCTAATTACAGTATTTAAATACCTATTAAATACTGTAATAAGACCACTGTAATAGCCTACTGTAATCATTAACTATGTCCAATATCCTAGAATCACTGGCTACTTTAAATCAATTAATCTCTGATTTAAAACAAATAACACATTTAATAAGCTCCTATATTTCCTCAACAGATTCAAATAAATTGAACCTCTTCGGATAATAGCGTCGATTTTTAAAAAGACTCATTTCTTACACCATTGACTCCCAAATTATTATAAATAAAAATCTTTTAACGCTTGTTTCCACTAAATAAAACGGGAACGTCGAATGAAAAAACACGTCCCATTTCTTTTCCGAACAAAAAAGGTTGAAAGCAAAATATTTGGTCACTTCCAACATAGCGTATGAAAATACTTATTTATTGACAAAACATCTTGGACTTTATAGTGGGATGTTAAGGTGTATTTTTGAGTGATGACGCAATATGTTTTTCACAAGGGAGGCTTTGATAATAAGTAGGTTTTGACTTGTTACTACGGTCGCGTGGGTAGAGCGTAACAAATAGGCTGTTATTGGACAAATACTGATCAAGGTTCTCGAATGTTCTAATTGGTACATTTGGAGAATAAAGTGGGTGTTTTAAAACAACGAGTCTAGTTAGTCCCGCTTGCGCCGCACGATAGATTTGCGGTTCTTATTTAGCTTAGTTCTCGACTTGTTGGATTTTTTTGACCTTGCCTTTTGCGACTAACTGTAGGTAAGTTATGACTGCTTAACTCGCTAAAGGCCCCTAGCAACGAGCCTTGCAAATTAAAATAATCTTAGCATCTGTGCTGTTGAGAGCACCCAATTTGGATACGGACTTCAACTTTAGGTATTTCTTTTCTTAGGAGAGGAAAAACGAACTCTAATTTTGATTTCCGCGGAACAAAATCTTAGCATATTTCTCATAACTTTATGTTTAAGTAATAGGATTTGAGATTAATACCTATAAACTGAACAAGAACAAGAAAAAAATCTTGTTTTGTCACACAAGCATTTTCTTGTGTCTCGTTCGCGGGACATACATGGTTGAATAATGGCTTTTGTTAGGATTTTCGGGGTGAAAACTGGCAACGCCTCTGCCAAACAGTGGAAGACATAAAACAGCTATAAAAATGGCAGTTGAAAAGACTTTTCCTCAGGGTTGTAAAATAAAAAAGAAATCGCATTAAGACATTGATTGCAAGCTGTCGGTCCAAAGTACACAAATCCTAAGGAATGTCTCCGATAAAATCTATTTCAAAGCCGAACGAAGCGCGCCAACTTCAGCGTTCAATTTCAAAATCTACAAATGTGCTCAAGAGTTTTCGTATTACGTTTCCGTCAACTTACCGAGTTTCTTTGCATTTTACACTCGTAAATATGCATATGAGTGAAGTTTTCAATTCTAGATTTACTACGGATCAGACGTTATGTAATGTTTAACTTGGATTCAAGTCTGTCGGATAGAATAACAATAACATCACTTCTGTATTCTCTATCTATATGCTCAACACGTCCAAATTCTTGTCAGTATGGGGTCTCTATTATTATACGTATACTTCGCTACGCCTTCTTACCATCTACACCTTCCCCGGACTATCACATTTTTTTAAACTAAAATTAGCCAAATGCGTCCAGTCGTTCACAAGTTATGACGTGACCAAGGGAAACAGGGATTCATTTTTACTTAATATATGTATAGATTTTATCAAGTATTAGCATTGATAGCCGAGTTGTATGACCATTGGACTGCCAAGTCAAAGGTCGCAAGTTCAAAACCCGGCACGCACCAATGTCTTTTCGAATTCATGTGCGTACTATAAATTAGTTATCAGTTGCTAAAAACGGTGAAGGAAAACATCGTGAGGAAACCGGCACACCTGAGATATTTTTCAACGGTGTGTAAAGCCATGTCAGAGGCCTACAGGCGGTTTAAACTCTGACAAAAGGTTGTTAATCAACCATACGATAAGAAGAAGAAGATCAAGCAGTTAACATTTAAAGCAATTAAACATTGCGTCAATAAAATTTGTGCAAAAATCAGATCTATCAAAATCGGAGAGTCACTTCGACTTTTTCGAAATATTATGTCAAGATCTGTGGCTCATAATGTCAAATTGCTGACCACTCTAATTCTTACCGTTAATTTGGTTTATTTATTTTTATTGTAGATATTAACTGTCACAAGTCTTCATGGATGCATAAAGCAACAGACCGGGCTTTGTGGCGTACATTGGGAGAGGCCTATGTCCAGCAGTGGACTGCAACGGGCTGATGATGATGAAGTCTTCGTGCCACTAACATCTCCAACCCTTCGGGTATAATAGAATTATTAGCATGTATTACGATATATACATGATGAGTTAGATTTAGATAACCCCTTTCAACCATTAGGGTGGTTATATATAGAGCACCTCGGACTGTGATTTATAGATAGAAATATTATTTTTTATGTAATTAATTGTTTCATCAGACAATTTTTTTGAATGTTGTAGCTTTTATTTTTTGCTCCATATTTTACAAAAAAATCGTTCTCTTTTTTAAACTTGTCGTTCTCATCCTTCAGTCTTCTTTTTTTTATTATCTAAAGTCGTGGTAGACTATTGGTTGACATACCGGATTTCTATGCACGAGGTTGCAGGTTCAAACCCAGGCAAGTATCATTGTGACTTTTTCAATGTCATAAATACTTTCTTAGATATTCTAAGACACCACTGACTGACGGTGACGGAAAACATCGTAAGGAAACCTGGATTTAATTATCTGAAATCGCCAACCCGCAGTGAGCTAGCGTGGTGATCAGTGCTCAATCCTTCTCTATACGAGAAGAGGCCTTTGCCCTGCAGTGGGACAGTTACAGGCTGTTATTATTATTATTAATAAAATAATCTAATTTCACATTAACTTAATTCTGGGTGAATCAACATTAATCACATCATATCTGCCTATTACTAATAATTAAATATACCCTAATCAGGTCGCCAATAAATCCAGGACTACGTAAAAACCATGGATTTCCCATGAGCCCACTTTTAAAACACCATAAGATTAACTATACAGCCTGGATTAGTTTGATTTATGATCGTGAGTATCAATGTTCGACACCGACCTATGTAAATATAATGTTATTTTTTTGTGGCAGAGTGATTGATGTGATGCGTGGTATGATTAGCTTTATTAGTGTTATGTTCGGTATACGGTGTTATTTCCAGCGTGGTAATGGAGTGTTTTTATTTAGGTATCGTATGGTCTAAAAATATTCCCTTATTCGTTCGGGATAAGCAGAGGCGATTAAAGCATTGTTTTTTTCAAAGTCTGGGAATTAAACCTATTATTTTGTTTTGCGGCTTCGTATTACAATCTTATAAGCTAAGGCGGTATTTCGATTACAATTTACTAGCTTTTACCTACGACTTCGCTCTCGTGGAACGATGATACTTTTGGGATACAAAGTTATCGATGTCATGTAAACTATCTCTAATTCTCTATAGACAACTTTACAATCATCTGTTTCTTCTTAATGACGTACGAAATGGACACCATTACAAGCTTTTTTTAATATTACTTCTTTCGTGAGTGATACTATTAAATACACTTTTACATTTATTACATAGAATAATTATTAATAATTAAGAATCATTAATTTAAATTACTATTAATCTACTCTCTCGACGCTCGTTTTTTCTCAGTTAAAGAAGAGGCTATCTGATATGCGACACATACAAGCCAGAATTATCTACAACAAAATCAGTAATAATCACACAATCTCTGACACCACACTACTCTGTATCACCTGAATGTTTCAAAACGTCAGGTCGATGACCCGTCACTCGTTAGTCGAGTAATTATAAATTCAAATGTATTTGCTGAATGTGACTCCGGTTATGTCTGTCGCGGGAACCACTTTGGGGTTGAAACTCTGGCCATGGAGCTTTATCTATAAGTGTTAACGTGGTTTTAGCCAGGAGGACGTTTGAGGGGTTGAATTGCAGCATAAAATGGTACCTGTGAAATCGTTTCACGGTTATAGAACATTCGCGTGTTTAAGGTACTTAATTACTGTTTAGGAGCACAACATATTAATGGATTGTCTAAAATAGCTAGGTGTTTTCACTTGCTTGAGAGTGTACCTAAATAATGCAATCGAAGGCATTAAAAAGCTTACGAATTAAATAATATGATAAAAACCGTTCGAAATATATGATAAGAATTTTAATTAACGATGACGCAGAGGCTAAGCGATTGGACTGCTGCGTTTGGGATTGCAGGTTCGACTCCCGCACGGGACACAAATTTGTGTGATCCGCAGATGTTCGTACTGTGTCTGGGTTTTTGTGTGTGTGATAATTCATGTATCCACGATACAGGAGTAATTCCTAGAGCAGGGCGACGTTTTGTTTTTAGAAAAAAAATCAATTGATAAATGTTAAGCATAAGAACTAGAATAAAATATTAAGCGAACTAAAATTACTTAGCAGTTGTATCTTCTGCATGAAAAGCCTTTAATCTCAACTCCTCGCCTTTGACACCTTTTAATTTAAATCAACTTGTTGAACATAAACTTTTAAAGAAATTAAGTTCAGTCGCTGGAGTTTCACTAAGTACGTTTGCACTAAATATCTTGGGACAACTCACTTACGGTCATCTGATCCTAAGCTAGGCAGAGCCTGTATTATGGTGACCAGACAACTGATAAACATACTTAAATAAAAAAAAATTAAACTTATAGATAAATTACACCCAGACACAGAACTGATGATTATGCTCATCACACAAAGATTTGTCCTGGGTGGGAATCGAACCCGTGACCTTCGGTTTAGGAGTCTGGGTCCCTAACCACTGGACCATCAGGCCAGTCAATTTAAGATAAGTGTGACTTATAAAAGAGATGAAAAAAAAATCATTTATTCAAATGAAACCTACTGATTTTTTGAACGTCAAATTACATAAAAACAGCCCCTAAAACGTCCACCCGTTACCGCTCTACTAGTGCTAAAGCTATGTAGAAGAAATGGCGCAACGAACTATCCAGTTATCTATGTATATTTGTCCAACGACGACCTGATAGGCGCGAGGTAAAGCGATTGGACTGCTGCGCTAAGTGTAGCGGGTGCAATTCTTGCACGAGTCATAAATTTGTGTGTTCCGCAGATGTTTGTCCCGAGTCTGGGTGTTTGTGTATGCGATATTTCATGTTTGTGAAACGCAACAACGATACAGGAGTAAAACTTAGGGCCTGTTTCACTATCAACAAGGAAAGTTACAAGTAGACTAACCGCCACTTAAAGTCACCCGTAACTAGTCATACAAATTACACAATAACTGAGTAGCATTAATCAGGGGATAAACTGGCCTGTAACTAAGATACGATAGAAGCTACTCGTAACTTTTACTTTCCGATTAGCGTTAATCAAGAAGTAACTATTCAACACTTTACTTGTAGATGGTGAAACAGGCCCTTAGGGTCGTAATCAAGGCACCACAAAAGATATTTCCTACCTTCCTACTAACAGGCTAGAAGTGAGAGCAATCTAACTCTATGAATCTCCATAAACCCACATAGTACACCATAATAAACTGCTCTAGCACTAGCTTAATACAAGACGTACACTATTTAGTCCGAAGCTATCGTCCAGCACAGGTGCTGCATATTAATTCACCTGCTGACTTGTACGGTTTAATCACAAAATATTTACTCGACAGTACGGCTCCGATGCAAATTTATGCTAAAATGTCACATGCTAAACGATTTCCTATGTGGAGGCGGCTATTGGTATCGAAGTGTTTGTTAATCTAATAATAGTTTTAATATAGTTAGCTATCATGAATTATTAGTCAATGAGTCTATTGCTATCAAAATGACTGCCTCGTTGGTCTAGTGGTCGCTAAGCGCGACTGCTGAGCAAGAGGTCCTGGGTTCGAATCCCAGGTCGGGCAAAGTGTTACTGAGTTTTCCATTTGGTAATTCTCAGTAGCAGCACGGAGTCTGGACTTGTGCCCGGTTGATGGCAATAGGCTCGCCCCCTATTACATTGGGACTTAAAACATAACTGGCGAAATGTGGGTGTACTATATGTACGCCTCTGCCTACCCCTTCGGGGAATACAGGCGTGATGTTATGTTATCTCATCAACAGCCGATAGATGTCCACTGTTGAACGAAGTCCTTCCCCTTTTAGAAGGGGGAGGGGGGGTTGCCATAATCACAATGCTTGGCAAGCGGCTTGGGGATCGCAGTGTTGGTGGTCAAGTTATAGAAGACGCTGCTGCCCATCTTCTGGATGTTCCCTTAGTCACCTCTTACGACACCCACGGGAGGAAAGGGGGTGGTCAATTCTAGGCCGGATACCACACGGCTTAGCACACGTACACTTGGCATGGTAATATGCATTCTAAAATCAAAATACGGTTAATTAAATTTGGATTTACTTAAACTCTGAAAATATTTTATATTTTTTCCATACCACACTAAACTAAAAACCGTTGCATTGCAAACCAATGTTTATAATATTAATTAATGTTGCAATAAACAATTTTTATTCTTCAGCTATTTCGTCCACTATTTATGTATCTAAATAAATTATAATATATGATAATTCACCGCTACTTATTTGCTCTTCCATCTTCATTTAACTAACATTATCACCCACCGAGTCTCCATTTCAAAACTCATTCCTTGACAATAAACACATAACATATTAATATACGAATGAATAGCTCGCACACACGACGTACGGCCCCGCCACACATACATACATCAAGCTGATAATTTGAAATGCCGCAAAAGCCTCGCACAATACCGTACATTCCAGCTACAATACGACAATAAGCGACCTCCTCCCGCACTAAATACGCAATGCATTGTGTAATGTGCGATACTATGCGTTTGTTCAACAATCACAATTGATACATGGTAATTAGGTTGATGGTTTTGTTTCAGAATGGTTATTTTACACACATAGGAATCGTAAATAACGGGCATAAATACGAAAATATTGTTTGTTCTGTTTAACATTAATATATATTTTGTGCTGGTCCTATATTGCACAGCCCCCGTACCATGAACTCTTAAAGCAGGACAGTTTACGTTGAGGAAGCGAGACGCCGCATTACACCGCACGTAGCGGCGTCTCGCTTTGACATGGTAAACTGTCCTGCTTTAAGAGTTCATGGTAGGGGGGCAGAACGTATCCAACAACGTTTAAGCAAGCAACATACCTTTTTTATGCTCTTGGGAATTTTGGCCGTTTGAGTGTATTAGTGCTCACACTCTGGTCATATCTACATTCATCGCAAAACACTCATTTATCGCGTTCGTTTCTAACAATTTAACAATAAACATAAAACATTATTGTCTCGCAATAAAATTTGTAAATAATGAAGATTGAGAGTTTAAACTCAGGCAAGTAGGTACTCAACACAACATTTTTTATTTTCTTACATATATTCCAAGATACAAGTAGTATTAATATTCAATACTCAATACTTTATTGCATTCCATAATAGTACATAGGTGGACTTAAAATATTACAGATCATTATGGACCCTGTTGGTCACAGCAAAAGCGGAGAGAGTAAGGTTAGCTTATTTACAACTTAAAAATTATATTTAAGGAACTTATTTTAATAAGTAATCTAAGATATTGTATTTATATATTGGGGCCGATTAATAATAAAATAACACTACCTTTAATATAAGACTAGTTCCTATCTTTGTCTACTACTCCAAATTATACAGACGTCATCCACACTTTATATTATAAATGTGAAAGTAACTCTGTTTGTCTGTCTGTCACCACCTCCACGACTAAACCGCTGGACGGATTTTGATGAAATTTGGCATGTAGAAAGTTTGAGAACCGAGAAAGGACATAGGTTTTTTTTTAATTCAACCCTCTAAGGGGTTTAAATAGGGCAAAAGCTAGTAATACATACAAAAACTAGTATAAAAAACCTACAGGTAATCGAACAGCCGTTGACACTCAACTCAAAAAAATCACCATAATACCTCACACCCAATCGTTTTAGCCTTAATTATTACGTAGTAGGTTTGTCATGCTTGTCAAATCGGGTCACGATCCGAATCCAACGAGCTTCCGTGACCACTTACGGCAGAGGTATAGTAACGCGATGGAGAAATGCTTTATTTGATACATATTGTAGGCTTTTAGATTTGTAGAAAACAATTTCCATATGAACACGACGGAGAAATGAGCCGTTTCTAGTTTGGTGTTTGGAAGGTTTTAATGGGATTTGTTAGTGCAGTTAGTTGTGTTTACTGTTTACTGGCTGTTATTTTAAGTAAGGCACAATCACACAAATACACACACAGGAACAATAAAATAATGAATACAGAATTATATAGGCGAAGTTGCTAGATACATATATAATAAGATACTTAACCAAATTAAAGAACTTCCAATGGTCCGCTTCGAACGGGATTTACGCAGGTAGTTAAGTTAAGCTACTATTATACTATTGTAAGAACTCTTGTAACCATATTTATCTGCAAATAAATCTTTGACTTTGAATCCTTGTGTAGGATGTTTGGGATTTGGCCATACACGAAAAGTTGAAAAATTCACCCTGTATCGATTGCATTAATGTGGGCAGTAAGCGTCGTAACAAACCTGCTGATTGGCTTATTTTTTTCTACCACATGTTTTATTGGTAGCTCATAACGACACCGCATAGAAGGGAAGATTATTTAAACTCGATTTTTAGAAGTGAGTTCAACCTACATGGAGAGAAGAAGAAAGAAGAAAATATACTATTCTACTATGTACAAGTTAGAAGAATACTCACTGGCGTTGAGCGGCACGGCGGGCGCACGCGCATGGTACGCCCCCGCGCCGCCCGCGTACCGCCCGTACCCCGCCACGCTGGCCGGCTAGCCGCTGCGCGCGCACATCCCCTCCGATTGCTCACGCGCACAAATACACCGCACGATCTGCTATGTTAGCTGTAAAGAAAGAAAAAAGGAAAATTAATAAATTATATAAAACACAATAATTTAGCACAGCAAGACGTCTGACTGATCTCTGTAAGAGATAGCTCTATAATCATCATCATTAGCCGGAAGACGTCCACTGTTGAACGAAGGCCTCCCTCTACTTGAAAGGGGGTTGCCATAATTTTCACGCTTGGGGATCACGGTGATGGTGGTCAAGTTACAGAAGACGCTGCTGACCATCTCCTGGATTTTCCCTTAGTTGCCTCTTAAGACACTCACGGGAGGAAAGGGGGTGCTCAATTCTAGGCCGGATACTACAAGACACTAATAAATACTCTGGTAAAAAGACTTAGGTATTAAAAAAATAATTAAAGTTTGTTTCTTTCATCGATGTCAGTAACACTCCAATGCGTATTTTGCCAAGCATCTTAATATTATGAATGGCAACTGAATTATCTTCAGATGATGAACAAAAGTCTTCACCAAAGCTACAGACTAAGAATATTTGTACAGTCTCCACCCCAATCGTGTCGACTACGATCAACTAAACGTGTCCAAGCCAAGCTGCCCCCTTAGACAAGTGGCAAAACGCTTGACGAATAGAAATGGAATAGAATGAAAAATGTATGGGGATGACACATGTCATCGATTATTTGAAACATGATGTCATCTCCATACATTTATCATTCTATTCCATTTCTATTCGTCAAGCGTTTTGCCACTTGTCTAAGGGGGCAGCTTGGCTTGGACACGTTTAGTTGATCGTAGTCGACACGATTGGGCACGACACGTAGATTGGACACGACACGACATAAGGGGTCTGTCCTTCAAATAAATGTATTCACACCAATAAAACACTCATCTTCCCTCGAATTACTCCCATTTTATTTAGAGCCTTATTGGAATGTAAGCTAAAACGATTCGCGAACAGTACCTCTCTGAGACTCTGACTATAGGACACAACTACAGACAGCAGAAATAGCTTAACAGGTTAAGAAAGTTAATCACACTTATCACACTAATATTATAAAGGTGAAAGTTTGTGAGTGTGTTTGTATATTTGTTACCTCTTCACGCTCAAACGGCTGGACCGATTTTGCTAAAATTTGGTATGGAGGTAAGCGACATCCTATATTAAGATGTAGGTACCTTTTATCCCAATAAATTTAGCGGTTAAAAAAATATACCTCAATTCAAGTTATAGTCTCAAATAATAAGAGAGTCAAAATGATGCTCTGATAAAATAATTATTAAAATCTGTCAATTACTCAAAGCTCGCCTCAATTAATCAAATTTAAAGTTATGTATCTTTATGTATTTTATTGCGTGCAATTAAAATTTTACTACGTAACAAAAATTTTAGAGTTACATTTTCAGCTATTTTTGTAGTTGACTGTACAAAAAGTATCTTGTGACGAACATTGTATACTGTATACAACGTTCGGCAAGTTGTCGTTCATTATGGCGTTCTAAGGGGGAGGCCTTTGTCCAGCAGTGGACGTCTTCCGGCTGATGATGATGATACAACGTTCGTCACAAGGTTTTTTGTTAATTTTGTATACAGTATAAAATCGATTTAGCAGATGCGGCGTGAAAGTGGAACGACCACTTTGGTCCTTGTATCTCGACTATAACCAACGGACGACGTCCAGGACTTATGGGTACCGCACTATTGGTTTAATGGACAAACGGCGGAGAAATTGTCGAATAACTTGTAACGTGTGGTAAACAAATATGATGACGGGTTACGTAAAAAGGGATAACGTTATGGTACTTTGAACAGGCCTTTTAGTTGAAAGCATGGTGAGTAAAATTGGTTAATAGGATGCCAAAAGTAATGAAAAATATTTTTAACGTACACACTTATTTGCTAGATTTATATTAACATGTTGGATACACCTTCTTGTATTTTTTAAACGTCGCCCCACACTAGTAATTATTCCTGTATCGTGGGTGCGTTTCACATACATGAAATATCACACACACAAACACTCAGACTCGGGACAAACATTTGCAGATCGCACACATTTATGTCCCGTGCAGGAATCCAACCCTTAGTGCAGCAGTCCAATCGCTTAACCACTGCGCCAATCAGGTCGTCGAATAACATATTCAGGCTTTCCTTTTCTATTTTTGGATAAGGTAGACAGAGTTTCTAAGTCCATTTAAAACCTTTGAACTCTATTTTAAACTTCGTCCCGAAAGCAACATGCGTAGACATCATTTTTTTTTATTGGGGATGTAGGGTTTATTCACAATTGATTATGTCATCCCTTAAGGAAACGGTCTTACAAATATTACGATTAAATAATATCAAAAATTAAATTTACAATCCTCAAAACGTCGCTATATTATAATATCTTTGCTACCATTCGTTGGAAGTTTTGCTGCGTAAGTATCATATTAATAAAACCGTCTCTTAGGCCTTACGCAAAGCTGACAAAAGAATAGGTAAATTATCCTCCAAAGAATTGAGTAACGTTGTTAAAAGTCTCGTCACGTCAGATTCCCAGCCGTGGCCGTGCCGCTAATCCATAACTCAACACGACAGATAACATCAGAAGGTATGCTAACGGAATAAGTTTGTAAGCTGACATAAAGTACGAACTTAAGCCTTTTGTGACCTCTTTCTCTGTTCAGTAGCCCACATGTTAAAGTGGTAGATAAGATAAAGTCGTTTAGAATTAGACTACTGATTTGATGGTGTATATTTTTAAATAAATAGAATATACTTTAAAACACACCGAGGAACACAAAAAACAGAAAAATACTAAAGACTTTAAATCTCAATTATGTAACAAGTGCTTTTAAAACAACGCTTTTTGGCTATTTTAGTTAAGTATACTATCACGCATTTATCGTCAGAAGTATACTACATACAACGTTAAAATGCGTTTTACTTTTAGCTATTTTATTTAGCATACTATCACGCATATACACCTCAAAAATCTACACTACATTACCTGTGTAATGGATAATTTAATCTACGTTGCCGAAAACAAATTGAGACCCACGCAAGGAGGATTTCCATACCAAAACTATGAGATAATTTGCTTACAGAACAACGATTACTTTACTAAAATACTATCATCTAATAATGTTTTTATTAAGCTGAATATCCCGGAGGCTGCGCTAAACACAAGCTGCAATGCTTACGATGCGCCTCAGAATGCTGACTGGAGATACCTTCTTGGCACAGCTGCGAGTACGACGCTTGATTCTAGCAACTATTGTATTATCCTTATATTATTGTATCTTCAGTTTTGTTGATTTCGCAGCATTGTACACAAATATCTAAATTATTGATACTGAGGCATTCTTTACCAGTCAACCATAGGGTGGTCTTATTGTACGGTTGATAAACAACCTGGTGTCAGAGTTTAAACCGCCTGTAGGCCTCTGACATGGCTTTACACACCGTTGAAATATCCCTCTTCATTAATGCGTAACTAATTAGGACCAAAATATGCCTTCTAAGCTGGATACTATATACTGGAGACTTCAATCATATATCTTCTTGCAATAAAACCTGTTTGACAATAATGTGCTTACTTAAGTAAATATAATATTGTACAAAGTGAGCCTTCTAAATTTGTTTATATCGTGACATAAAGATGTTAGAAACTTCTTACGTTTCATGACGTGATAACATCTTAGATCGTCGCTTAATTATATTTGTAACTATATTGGATGATAATATTGTTTGTGTAGATCTAAAATTAATATTTCTCGGAAACTTCTTTGATGATATAATTATTATTTGAAGTTCTAAGAAGATTAATTAACACGTATAAATACCGTAACGTTGATTAGATTTGTAGAGGATAACTTACAAGATCTTATATTAATTAATGTCTTATAATATTTGGAAAATAATACCCCTCTGAGCCCAATAGGTGTTGTAATAGAGGCAGCATTTTAGTGTGCGAATAATAATTTTGTTCAGGTAGAGATAATAATGAGTTTGATTTTCAGTTCTTGATTACAGGTTAAATAAATATTATTAAATACTATTTATTTATTTAAAAAAAAAAAAACGTCGCCCCACACTAGGAATTTCTCCTGTATCGTGGGTGCGTTTCACAAACATGTAATATCACATACACAAACACCCAGACTCGGGACAAATATTTGTGGATCGCACAAATTTTTGTCCCGTGCGGGAATCGAACCCGCAACCCTTAGCGCAGCAGTCCAATCGCTTAGCCACTGCGCCAATTGGGTCGTTAAACTATGTTGTTTTTTTCATTTAAATGAAATTTAATTTTAACTAATTATAAAAAAAAAACTGTCTGTTCTATCGCATCTTTAAAACACGTTGAATCGCCATTGTTCATTAAGAATGAAATTAACGTGCATCCAAAATTTTTAATTTCCAAATCACTTTGTCGATTCACAATCTCCATCCAACATGACACCAATTCCAAATTAAGATCGTGTATAACGACCTCTACATGTGTACCGTCTGACCGTCTTTGTGTCACAATATTCTTGACACGAGAGCGAAACTGCCGTAAGTACGGAGCGGCTAACTTGAAAGAACAAATAAGCCCGACTGTGGCATGTGGCCTCTACGACTCTCATCAAAGTTGCACGCTCGTAGGCCTCTACGCGGCTACGCGACTTGTGGTCTACGCCCGCTACGCCAGCTACGCCACTTGTTGTGTACCGTTGGCGTGCAAAGTTAGGTTATTAGATTGTCATATTTATACGCTGAAATAATTATTTGTATTTGTATTGTGGATCTTTATATTCGTGTAAATTTATTGACATTCGAGTGGGTTAGAGAACAAATCAATTAAACTACAATATTGCAGTATGTAAGCAGTAATAGCCGAGTAGTAAGATCGTTGGACTGCCAAGTCAAAGGTCGCAACAATGTCTTTTCGAATTCATGTGCGTATTATACCCATGTCAGAGTGGTTAAAACTCTGACACTTGGTTATTCATCAACCATAAGATATTAAGACAGCGACAGTATAAAATAAATTAAAAAAACAGCCAAATTGCAAGTAAAGTCAAAACAAAACACGGATATAACAATAATCACGCAAAAATAACATTTTTATATAACATTCATAACAAAATATGGTGCTGACGGTACCCAGAACATTTCATAGCTTGGCGCTTCAGTTTTCGTCGCGCGCCTTGTACAGTCGACAATAAAATGCATATTAGATAACCGTGTTTTGTTGCCGGCACGTGATTGGCTGGCGGGACGTGAGCGAAGCCCGCGCAAGTATTAGTTTGGGATATTTTATGTGGCCTATCATGGTACGAATTATCGTTATGATCATTTATATTACACCTATTCTGAAGTTGTTTTTTGTGTGCGCTCCGTGCGTATGGTAGTAATGAAAATTTAATATTAGAATGTCTTTTTGTTTTTTTTATTTGAAAATAAGGCAGAATTATTGAGTGATGGTGACTTGTCTGTTTGTTATTCATATTAGTCTTTGGTTTTTAAAATATTTTAAGAAGAGGAAAAATATTAACATCTGTCACAATTCTACAAACGTTAATGTATGATAATGAACTCTCAGAAATTCTTCCCTTCTTAATTTAATTTAATGGCGACCTGATTGGCGTAATGGTAAAGCGATTGGACAGCTGCGCTTAGGGTTGCGGGTTCGATTCACGCACGGGACAAAAAATTGTGTGATCCGCAGATGTTTGTCCCGAGTCTGGGTGTTTGTGTATGTGATATTTCATGTTTATGAAACGCATCCACGATACAGGAGAAATAGCTAGTGTTGGGACCATATAAAAACAAATTAAACTACATAAATATTGGATCACTTATCACATTCTACATTCAACAACCTGACTTTGTTTCGGTATTTAATTTCGTGTAAAAGTAGTTTTGTAGCCCACATTTGCAGAAATAAAATTATTTATCAATAAAATTATTAACACACCTACTAAATTTTATTTATGTTTATTAATCCAAGCTTAAAAACAAAGTACACTAACAAGATAATAAGATACACTATCTATGTATGTAGGTGCATATAACGTATATATATATACAAGACATGCTTCTGTACATGTGTAATTAAGATTACATGGCCCAAGTAAACGGGCGAGGCTCAAGGGGCGAACAGGAACTGACTCATAATGCGGGAAATATGAAAATTAATCTCCCTTAGTTACAAACGTGTACTCTATACTTATGTATATAACAGGTTATCTTTGACGGGGTATACAAAATGTTTTTCTATAACAAAAGTCTATGAACTGTAATTTTGTAGCTCTAACTTATCTTACCAATTATAGTATTATAGAAATATAATATATAAATATTTCACGAGTAATTTCTCCAGTATGAAAGTCTAGACTTAAATCAAATATTTGAAAGACACACGATATTCGCCTCAAGAGGGTATTGAACCTGCTACTCCTCGAACGCAATAGCTTACGAGCTAATCTTGTCGTTAAATTATATTCTCGACAAGAATTTTATTCTTGAATCATAATATAAAAACTTTAATTATAAAGACGCCTTACGTACGTAATATAAAACCACAAAAATTAATATTCACGTCACAAAATCGATTACCCATTTCATTATCAACCCGTCAATAGGGCAACACTACGTAATAATTAATTTGTTTAATGGCAACACCATTCACACTCCCCTTTGAATGCTGACGTCATACTCCAATGAGAACTAAGTTATGGTGTAATTGAAAACGTTTCAAGATGGCGAGCGCTACCATAGATTACTTCTATTTTAGTATTTATAAGAGTTCAAGCTAAGATTATATATTCCATACTTCGGGGAAGCTTAACGCCAATATTCCCTGAAGTGGTTGACAGAGGTGTGGTAGCATACCAACATTTCACATCACATTATTATTACAGCCGCCTTACCATGAACTCTTAAAGCAGGACAGTTTACGTTGTGGAAGCGAGACGCCGCAATACACCACACGTAGCGGCGTCTCGCTTCTACATCTTAGGTAAGGGGGTTGGTAACCGTAAAGTTTCTACCAATGGTGAGGCTCAATTGATCAGTCTGCCTCGCCGCTAACCTGGCTGGCAAATTTTAAACCACGGCTAGCTAGCTAGAGTTATGTTAGCATAGAACAAGTATGTATAAAAGATGCCTAACTAACTGCCCAAGATAGTAAACCTATTACCATTTATCGCTACAATTTACTGTGACAGAAGAAACGTCAAACTTTTAATAATGACATAACAGTTATCACCAATGGGTTAGTCAGAGGTGAAGGCACTGATTCTATTGTTGATGACTTGTGATATCTCAAGTATGTGCCTAGGCAATACCCACGTAGGTACAAAATAAGACTAGTACCGCAATAACAAGAAAAGCATGAACAAATAAAATATATCTTACTGCAAAATGTGTATTGATATAAAGAATATGAATCACTGTTTCACTGACGTCAAACTGTCCACAGATAAAAAACTGCAATCCAAGAAAACTAAATAACAATAATAAACAAACACGAAATTAAAAACTGTTTTTCAAATTTCGAAGAAAGAATTCCCGCGCTATTTAAACAGCGAACCGTCAACACAACATGGCGACTATGCGTTCGGAAACCGTAACTAGAGTGGGTCACAGTTATCTACAATAGATAAAAGATAATTAAACAATTACTTAGATATTACGAATGTTTGGAAATATTTCAGTGATAACATCTTAAAAGATTTGACAAAGTAAATAATATGAGCATTTTTATGCTAGGCATGTAGATATACGTATAAGCAGTGCTAAGTTTAGAATAAATATCTTACACACATGGCCTCCAATCATTATTTATGTAGCTATTTACTCTTGTATCGTTATGATGAATTGGATTTCGTTGATAAGCAATGCATTATATCTGAAAGAATTTACCAAATTTTGAAAACTAAAATATTTGTTATAAGCTACACCGAACAAATCACCATCAATCTCGATTCAGTCATCCATTAAATTAAAAACTAAACGGAGTTGGTACACAACATGTTTCTTGAATAAGGCGACTTAACTCTTTACGCAGATACGATTCCAATTTCTAAACCTATCAAGATCAGAAGATTAGGAATAAAGGAATATATATTATAATTTCTTCTTCTTCGTATCGGTGTGAGATGATTGTCAAATGAAAACAGATCAAATAAATAATTAAGGTTAAAGAAAATGATGAGACCCATCTGATCCATGCGTGATTTCGGTTTATGTGTCTAAGAAGTTGCTTAAAGAGAGAAGACGCGACTAAGGGAAAATCCAGAAGATGGGCAACAGCGTCTTCTGAACCTTCATCACGTTTTACGATCCGCAAGTCGCTTGCCAAGCGTAGGGATCATGGCAATGGCTCCCCTTAAGGGGAGGCCTTTGTTCAGCAGTAGACGTCTTCTGGATGATGATGAATAAAAGGGCAGGTGTAAAAGAGGAAATCTCTGTCTACCATAAAACATAAAGAAACAATCGACAATAAAAAAGGGTGATTAGTCTTTTGCTTTTTAATAAACTTATAGTTTCAGCTTGTGAGTTATTTCAATAACGTCATGTTGATACAAGTGTTGAATATATTGATGTGGGAATATCGAAGCGGCGATGGATGTGCAGAAATTTAATTTAGCGACCAATCCCGTGTGTGATTCAATTTGTTTCTCGTAGAGAAAGATAAGGACAGACTGATTAGGGAAAATACGAGAAGAAAGGACTTTGAAAGTAAAATCATTCCACAATTTAACATTTTTAAACATGGTCCGCAATATCAGGCTGTTAAAATATTTAATAAGTTGCCATTAGAATTAAAAAGCACACTGTATACAGGCTCATTCAAATCAAGGTTAAAGGCATTCCTATTGGACAGATGTCTCTATTCAATAGACGATTTGTAATTATATTCTTATGTGTATTGTAATTTAAAATTCGTTTTGCATGCTAATGTTTCATGTTACTTTCTACATTCATACACAATGTTTATTGTTACTGAATAAATAAATAAAAAATAAAATAAATAGTTAAATTATATCATGTTTTTAGTTTAATTATTGGAGTAAAGGTCGTCTGTGTTAAAGGTTTTTATAGAATTTCGTTTAAAGGCATTCTCTTGTTATGATAAACATATATTTTTGTGTTTAACATGTTGACCATATTTCCACGACCGTCCCAGTTAAATTCAAAGACTTTCAATCGATAATAAGTGTGACAATCACACGCCGACAAAGCAGCTTCAAAAACACAAATACTTCGATTGCAATAAAAAAAATACCAGGAACCCAGTCACTTCCCTTTGTCTCTGTGACAAACGCGATATGGACCAATAAAACGCGCTTGCGACGCCGACTCGGACAAATTCCTTCTTCGAAACCCGAATTGCTTGGATTCCGCAAACTTCCGGACTTTTACGGTGTCCCGAATTCCGTACGTGCGGTCAACGTGCGCGCACTTTATAAAAACATAGAGCCATGTTTATGGGCGGAGACGCAGCTTTTATCGGCGTTACAGATAATATACAGAAAACACGAGTATTTTTAGATGAAGTTCTTATTACTTGTTCTCAAAATAACTTGGAATGTATATAAGTAAAGTTTACTTCTAATAAATTGTGGAAACCTTTTTGAACTGAACTTTCTGAAGTACAGTCTACGCCTTCGATAAGAATAAATACAGAAAATAAGTTTAAGCGCGTAGGTGTGTACACTTGGGAATATAAGAAAGTTAACGAGATGAGAAACTTAATGGTACAAAGAAATATAACTTTATTTAACTTATAAAAACTCACATTGTTATTTAAATTAATTAAATTGGTGAGTTAAGGATGGTTTAGAAACTGAAATATTCAACTTTTATTGCTGCTGACTGTACTTTGTATTGTTCTTCGAAGGGTTACATACCAACCTTAAATTTTTGTTGAACAAGAGCAAATATCTTATTCATTAATTTCTTTTGTATACATTTGCATACTAATCTGAATGATTAAGTAAGCATCTAAAAGATAACCTTAAATGCATTCTCAAAATTAATTTTAATTTAATTAACCTCATTCTCAAAATTAAATATTATTTAATTAAAATTCACTGCAAACATTTTTCCAAAAATAATATTATTGATTAAGACGGCTGTGGGGCTTATTCAGACAATGTACAAAACTGAAAATTTCGTTTTAGAGTTAGCACGCGCGAGTGTAACTTTGTGTTAGATAGAAAGAACACCCACTCTTATAATGATTGTACATACGTATCATTACAATAATATATACATAAAATACAACACACTTATATGCACACTTAAAAGCATAAAAACTGTAGCACTCTAGCAGCTAATAAGCCTGCCACCAGCTTGTGGTTCCGTCGCAATCAACGCACCTGGTACCAGCCGCATTTATTAGACTTAACTCCTAACATAAAACATTGGGTAAAGGCTTTATTAAAATATATAACCTTACTAGTGATGCAGTCAGCATCATAAGAAGCTTAACATGTTCTTTTTCTTATCGTATGGTTGATGAACAACCTTGTCAGAGTTTAAACTGCCCACACCTGTAGGCCTCTGTCATGGCTTTACACACCGTTGAAAAATCTCTCAGGTGTCAGGTGTGTCTTTCCTTCACCGTCATTAGCAACTGATAACTAATTTATAATACGCACATGATTTCGAAACATATGAACATAACACGTTAAGAAGCCTTATGTCAAATAATTGAAAGAAACAAACATTAATTCAAGTTATTTTTTTAGATTATAGTAACTCGTAAGTCTTTGATGAACTGAGAATATTTAAAAGCTTTTACTAAATAAGAAGTTGTTCTTTAATAAATGGTATGTTAAAAAAATTCAGCTAATTATGATGCTGATTGTACAAACCGACAAAGGCCGTGTTGTCCCTTTCTAACCGACTTAATAAAACGAGAAGGTTCTCAATTCGGTTGTACGTTTTTTTTTGTTCTTGTATGTATGAGAATTGTCTCATAGACGCTTTGTTAATAGATTCAGTGCTTAAAACTATTAACAAAGCGAACGCATAGGATTTGGCGCCGACTTCAACTTCGCTTAGTAATATGATAAAATATATTTTTTCACTTTTGAGGGCGTTTTTTTTAATATAAAACGTACACACGACTGCCTGGTTATTTGTCCATTTAATAGGGCCCATATGGGGCTTGTCGCCTCTTACTTTCGTAGGGACTGAACTGAATCGTATTTTTTTCCATGAACGGTACTACAATCCGACAACGATGTCATGTGATAAAAAAAACATTTTTAACCTAACCGATGCTGCTTGCTTCGTATTTTTCCACACGTAGGCACCAAGCCGGTCCGCCCCATAGAACACCCAGTTAAATACACCGTAGAATGTAAAGTATCCCTTATATTTGGCTCGACGGCCCGGACGAGATCGTATTTCCCATAGGAACTACAATACAGCCGTTATGCGATGGACAGAAGTATCACTCTGTACAATACAGGGTCAAGATACAAAACTTATTTATTTTACAATACAGGCATCTTATTGCTAACAGTTACAAGTCCATGCACAATAAGAGATTAGTGAGTTTTTTCTTTTTATAACTTTATTTATTTATTCATTAAAATAGGTGCATATGAAAAAAATACCAAGCATTTAGTCACTTTTACTGATACAATGCGTCGCCCCGCACTAGGAATTTCTCCTGTATCGTGGGTGCGTTTCACAAACATGTAATATCACAATATCCAGACTCAGGACAAATATCTGCGGATCGTACAAATTTTTGTCCCGTGCGGGAATCTAGCCCGCAACCCTTAGCGCAGCAGTCGAATCGCTTAGCCACTGCGCCAATAGGGTCATCAGTTTTGTTTCGATACACCGTATTTATTTTTTTGAAAGCATTTTCAAATAGCGGAACAGGCGTAGGCATGTTTTTAATTTCAAAAAGTTGAAGTATTCCACGCATGCAAAGTCGCAGTCGAAAACTAGTGTGGAATAAAAGTACCTATTACATGATGATCCTTCTGCAAACAACTGTATAGTGGTGACAATATTGTGTATCTTAAGTGAAATTGTTTTCTGTCAGCCGTCATAGATAGCCCGTTGAGTTTGGCTGTGCGGATCTCTCGGTGGCTCTCGATTAAGGAATGCTCGGTGTTGTTGTTGAGCTGAATTGTTTTATTTTGGCATTTAAATGTTTAGGAGAATCTTTGGAGCTTTACGATATTGGGAACGGATTTTAAGTACCAAGAATATTTCTGATTTTAATGTTATTCGTAATATGGAAAGTGTCTTTTCGCCCACAGTTACCTTAATATTTAGAATATTGGTTCGTGGTTCATCATCACCATCATCATCAGCCAAAAGACGTCCACTGTTGAACATAGGCCTCCCCATTTAAGCGGGGGGGTTTGCCATAATCCCCACGCTTGGCAAGCGGCTTGGGGATCGCAGTATTGGTGGTGAAGTTACAGAAGACGGTGCTGCCCATCTTCCGAATTTTCCCTTAGTCGCCTCTTACGACACCCACGGGAGGAAAGGGGGTGGTTAATTATAGGCCAGATACCACACGGCATTATTCGTGGTTAGTACATGAAAAAAATTAATTTACATTTCACTTTGAAACCTTATCTCTTTAATTTGTCTTTGATAAATTCAAGAGTATCCAAGGTATTAGTTGATATTTGGTTTAACATTATGAAACCTTAATTGCAAAAAAAAATGCTGTGTCAATTACAAACAAACTGTTAAAAAAGTATCTATTCGTTTTACAATAATAACTTTCGTTTTATTTACCATATTATTTACGATATATTCGAAACTAGTCAGGCATTCCTGAATACACTCGTGATTATAACGGGAATATAATTATAGTAAATAATTAAAATTAAGTATTTTAAATAAGCACCACTAATTCCCGTCAATATTAATTATCTGAACTGTGCAACGCCATGGTTGTTAACGTAAAGCTGTGCATATGTGTTTAATAATAAATTAATTAATTAACCCTTAGACGCTAGCGGGTTGAGAATCTTCCACCATCTTGTACAATTATGTCACCGAGGCGTTGTACGTCACACAGAGTTAGCTCCGAGCCTTCGAGCTGCCATTGTACTTGTTTTACTTGGCGGCGCGACTTAAACGATAACAGTTTAGACATGCGACGCCGTCCGTGCACATTGGGATACGATGCACAAGTGCACATAGTCTTCTTCTTCTTATCGTATGGTTGATGGAGAACCTGGTGTCGGAGTTTAAACCGCCTGTAGGCCTCTGACATGTCTATAATGGCCGTTGAAAAATCTCTCAGTTGTGCCGATGTTTTGGTTTTTAGTAACTGCCCCCCTAGACAAAAGCAAAACGATTGACGAATAAATCGAATAGAATGAAAAATGTATGGCGATGACGTATGTCATCGATAACATAGTCGAAACATGATGTCATCCCCATACATTTATCATTCTATTCTATTTCTATTCGTCAAGCGTTTCGCCACTTGTCTAAGGGGGCTGATAACTAATTCGAAAAAACATTACATGGTTTAATCTTGCGATCTTGAGTTGGCAGTACAACGGTCATACCACTCAGCTATCACTGCCACATAGTCTGTTCATTGTGCCAGTATTTATAGACGAAAAGTGTTTATTGAATATTGCAAGCAACCGTTGTGGTTCAAAGGTGTACCAACCTGATTTGGAAGAGGAAAGTTGAAGAGTTGAAAACCAGACAATTACCACTGTGTATTCTCATTGTTAATATGTAGGAGCTTCCTAAGTTTTATGAGAAAAACATTGCGATAAGATTGTATAAAATCGCAAACAAACAGCAAATAGCGAGAGAGATATTATCAATGCTCATACTTTTCTTTAAGAGAAGGCTGGAGAAAATTAGTGAGTCTCAAAGTAACAAAACTGCCCAATTCACGTAAAGTATTCTAATTGTATTTATGTTACGCAAATGAACTACCAGTTCGACCCAAGCTAACCCTGACAAGGGTTCAAACATCGCTCGGATGAAGAACAAGACAGCGTTTAACACAAAACGATAAACCGGCACGGCCGTCCCTCCATCAAAATTAATACGCAGCAATAAAGATAAACTCTTCAACGTTCGTATTGGTTCTTCAACGAATGAACAGATAAACATCGTCTTGAATAATGGCGGGCTAGTGACGTCACTCTCGGTCTCGGCGGGTCACGCACACCGCGCCTCTCCACGGCTACCGACACGCGGTTCTTACCGACACGCGTTTCTTGCCGGCAACACGTCACGCGCAATGCGAGATCATTAGTATCTTCTTACGCGATCGCTGTTTAGATACTGGAATTTTCGCCGGCTAGCTTTTTATAGAGCGTGAAGAAGATATGATTTACGATCGTCTCGGCGTCGCTGGGAAGTTAAATTGTTCTGAGGATGTCGAATTATTTTAGTGTGAGGATAGAAATCAGGTTTCTTTATATTCTGTATTGTTTTTATATTACAGATATTTGGAAATTGGTTAGCAGGGAAAGTCAATATTCAAGTTTCATTTAAGACATCTTAGATAATGGTTGATATTTCTAATAGTTGGGTAATAAATATAAATAAAGCGCCGCCCTTTTTCTATACATAAATTGTATAATCTGGGTTAGATTTAACACCAATTCAAACATTCCACACCATTAAAATAAAAATTGAAACAAAATTCTACAATGGCAGCTCAGTGACCACTGGCCCGTTTCGAATTTATCGCTGTCCAATTTTAGTAGAATAAAACTTATGAGTTTAATGTCGGCGGCAGTGGAGAGGCACGTGATGTTACCAGCCAAGTGCCTATTTGTCAAGTCGGAGAATATAAAGCGGGTTACACACGAAGCAGTTGCATTCAACACTCGCTTGGGATTTAGACAATCGTTTTGGTAAGTTGCTATAAAACTGGAAACACACACTTGGTGCACTACGGTCGCGGGTAACTGACTTTACGAGATACTTGAAACTTTAATAAAATATAATATGTGTTTACTTTAACGTTTTTAAAATAATATTTTCTTTGGTAAACTAGAGACGTCAGGGGTGACCAAAAGTGCGTTGTTTTAGTAATATTGTCAGTCAGAAAACACCTGACCCCTTAGACAACTTAACATCATGTTTCGACTATGTTATCGATGACATGTGTCATCCCCATACATTTTTCATTCTATTCTATTTCTATTCGTCAAGCGTTTTGCCACTTGCCTAAGGGGGCTGGACAGACTAAGACAAGTGAAGTATGACAGGTTAAAAGGGAGGCCTTTACTCAGAAGTAGGTAAAACATGGCTAGTAATATCTGATCTACCCATGCAAATCTGTATTATAAAATTGTAGATCCTAGTGCGCAGTATATAAATCCTATGATATGGTAACTAGGCTAATTTACTAGGTAATAACTTTCGTGGGTGTTATCCATGTTATTTACTATGTATTATCCCGGTTTTACTAACGTAAATAGGGCTTCGTTTGAGTCCGAAACTAGTCGGGCATTCCCTTGAGTAAAACCGGCGTATATAGTAAACTAGCCCCACGGTGTTATCCAATACATTTTTAGCTTGCCTATGTGTCAATCCAGGGTGCCAGCTACCTTCATACTAAATTTTAACAAAATTGGTCCAGCCGTTTGAGTGTGAAAAGTAACAGATATACAAACGTCTACCTGATTGGCGCAGTGGCTAAGCGATTAGACTGCTGCGCCGAGGGTTGCGGGATTCCCGCACGGGGCAAAAAAATTTGCTATCCACATTTGATTGTCCCGAGTCTGGGTATTTGTGATTGTGATATATCATGTTTACATGCACCTACGATACAGGAGAAATTTCTAGTGTGGGACGCTTTTTTTTTAATACATTTATAAAAATATACACCCTCACAAACTGTCGCCTTCATAATATTAGTGTGATGTGAGAACTAATCTTATCATATTACACACATTATTATACTTTTGCAAAGCTCTTGTTTTCATTTTGCCAGTTTCCTTAGCAGAGGTAACTAGTCTTATATATTCGTACGTTAGTATGTACCTCGGTACCACACATGTGCCTTGGGAAAACACTCGTCTTTTGTTAAATAGAGTGCCAAGTATTGTTGTTCCAAGTACATAAATTATACCTAGGGTTGAGGCACGCAACTGATTATTATTTCATGTAGGCCTATAATACACGCAAGGTTGGGACGTAAACGTCGATTTTGATAGCAAAGGTAATTCGATTCAATGAAAAAATAAATATTATTTTTACTGATCCTAAATTATTTTTGCAGCATCTAAAACAGATAGATAGATTCAAAATTTACGAGTTCTTACTTGGAACGATCCTAATACAGGTACTTATCTTAATATTTTTCGCTCAATCACATTGCATACATGTTTAAAATAAAATGTCAGTTAAGAGCACTTTTTAACCTGGAATTGTTAATAATAATCAGTCAGTCAGTGAGTGACAAATTTACGAAATTTGACTAGTTATAATTCCTAAACTACTGGTTCAAATTGAATGAAATTTGAAATATACCGTGTTTATACAATGCCTAATTGGTTACTGAAAATTCAGGCTTCTAGTTTTATTCACAACGAAGTTATAGGGGTTCGAAAATGGCCTGAAGTGCTTCGAGAAAAGGATGGTACGGCCGTGCCGCTTTTTTGCTCGACTTGGCTCGATATTTCACACTTTTGACAATGACATTTGACAATCCTATGCAATTAATCTGGAAAATTCTGAGCTGTAATACCTATGTCAATTTGTCATCTTGTCTTATGTGCTCGCCGATTATTTGTTGATAAATTTTATATATTATCACCTCATTACACCGTCTTTTGGTAACGTACATGAGTAGGTTTATCATCTGTTGATCTAAATAATAGAAAACATAACATAACATCACACCTGTGTTCCCCGAAGGGGTAGGCAATGGTGTACATATAGTACAACCACATTTCGCCAGTTATGTTGTAAGTCCCAATGTAATAGGGGGCGAGCCTATTGCCATCAACCGAGCACAAATCCAGACTCCGTGCTGCTACTGAGAATTACCTAATGGAAAACTCAGTAACACTTTGCCCGACCCGGCATTTGAACCCAGGACCTCTTGCTCAGCAGTCGCGCTTAGCGAGCACTAGAACAACGAGGCAGCCTAAATAATAGAATAGGGGTTCAAGTCGATCGCAGAAGAGATTTAAGCAAACAAAAATACAAAATGTCCTTTAATAATAAACCGTAAACATAGCAACAAGATAAACAAAACATTAGACGCAATTCTGCCTTAAAAGCAGCGCAAAACTAATTCATCTACGCCGGCAGAACCTTGAGCCACCAGAACTCGCCTAATACAAGTGTTCTCGTACAAATTGTAACGTGCTCCGTAATCTTATCTGGCGTCTGGATGGAACGGACAGACGTCTTGCAAAGATGTTTAGGAATAATTCGTTTCGGTAATTCGCTGGCACACCCTTCTTATAGTTCTAAAATAATATTTGGGAATTCTCTTCTCATTCGTTTGTTTTGTGTTGGTTTTAAGATAGAAGCAAGTGTTGAGATGAACTGTTGAATTTCATTTGTGTCATTGTTTGTCAGTTTTTTCGGTTCCTTTTTATTTTAAGCTTCTTTATGTTTTTTTATTAGTGTATTATTATATGACTTTTGGTGTCATTTTAGCATGTTGCCCCTAAGCTTAAAACTAAATTGATTAAGGAAATTTGGAAAGAGATGGGATCGGCGAAGGTCGCGAGTTCGAATACCGCTCGTGTCCATCATTTTTCAAAAAATTCTTTACAAATTCTTATTTTTAAGAATAACATAAGTTTTTTTTAAGAAAAAAAAACACCTGCAACGGCTTTTTAGCTTAACCATATTAAGTATATCTCATCTAATCAAATACTTTTTTTACTTACACCTCTATCTTGAGCCACTACTAACCATGCATGTGTCGCAAACACTACCAAGTGGTCACGCTACCTACGTCACGCTCGACCCTGACGTCAAACCTAAGACCTTTAAAAAACCTAATACCAGTTAAACTACACATTTTGCAAAACCTGAAATTTAAACCCACGTTGACGTTCTGTTTGGGTTAACAGGAGGTTAACGTGAGTTTAAATTTCACAATCGGGTGATTGTGCGACGCAAAAAAGGGTTATGTGTTTATTGACAGTCTATTGCGCCCCCTAACAAAATGAAAATTTCGAAAATATCTATATTTCCATACGCAGGTTAATTATAGCTGATTCCTAAGATAACCTGTATAGATAATTATGTTATAAACAAATAAAGATTCAGTATTATTCACCTAGTTTAGGAGTCAGGGAGCTTATTTTTGTAGAAATGTTTCTTAGCCGAAGATCGAGCTCAGAAACGAGCCATAGGAGAGGTCTATGCCCAGCAGTGGACGGAGATAGGCTGATGATGATGTTTCTTAGACTACAATAATCATTATAAAGGCGAAAGTTTGTGTGTTTGTTACCTCTTCCCGCTCAAACGGCTGAACTAATTATGATAAAATTTGGTATGGAGGTGGCTTCTTTTATCCCGAAAAAATGTAGCGGATAACCCCGCTGGGCTCAGCTAGTATAATTACAAAAATATTTTAGACTCACAAACTTTCCTATAGAGAAAACTAAACTAACCGTTACATAACCAAACCATGTTAACCTTATGAACTGGAAAGCTCAAGTCATGATACTTGGCTCAAGCTACAGCTTTATAAATAGCTGTACAAAATAGGAGCTGTACTCGACGCGACCCGTAAGAAAGTTTCCAGGAAACTTGAAGATTAAGCCCGGTACATTACCAACTTCCCATAAACCATAAAGTGGAACGTATAACTGGGTTGTAAGATCAAACTAGTTACCAACCCTTTTACCATACAGCTCCCATACATAAGTTCTATAGAAATGTGTGTATGGGTTATGTATGGCTGTGTGCAGTCTCGTTTTAATGGCAGACATTGTCTGGTGTCTTGGAAGTTGGGTAGGAATATACATTTACACCCTTATATTACTAGAAGGGGTAGACAGAGGTGTAGCGTTAGTTATGTATAAAAATATATTGGTATTAATTCTCACATTTGGCTTCGTCTGCGAAAAAGTTATCACTTTAAGTTCTCAGGATACCTGAGAACACGATTATAGTACGCACATGAATTCGAAAAGACATTGGTGCGTGCCGGGTTTTGAACTTGCGACCTTTGACTTGGCAGTCCAACGGTCATACCACTCGGCTATCAATGCTCGGATAACAAAGTGACACAAACAGTGTATCCTACACATTTGTAATTATTAATGAGAATTTAAATGAGCTATTTTCTTAGAAACTTGATTGAAATACACGTAGAATATTACGAAACCTATACTATTATGCTTTGTATGATATTTAATTTTAAACAAAAGAAAATCACATCGCGGCACACGCCATACTGTAATTTCTGCCTACTGGGAATAGGGCGAGACAATTTTAAATTACAATTAAATTTTACGTACATTAGAGTATCAAATATCAAGTAAATTGCGTTGGTATTATAGTTTTAGTGATTTATAGCTGTAACACTGAGTTGGTAATCACAGATTCCAACAGATAATACCTGACAATACAATACAATACTCTTTACTGCACACCATTACACATATTTTACAGGAGGAATCAAAAACAGAAAATAGAGTACAATGGGCGGTCTTATCGCTAATAGCGATATCTTCCAGACAATCTTAGGATGGACTGGAGCGATGTAAATGAATTCTTGGGTATTCTTAAGAAGTTAACACTAAAAGGGAACTTGATATTCGATGGCTGCAAGCAGCGACACGAAACGTCCGACTACGTGCTGCTACTGAGAATTACCTAGTGGAAAAACCCAGTAACAGTTAACAATTTGCCCGACCCGGGATCCGAACCCAGGACCTCATGCTCAGCAGTCGCGGTTAGCAACCACTTGACCAACGAGGCAGTCGAGGCAACGATAGTGACCAACACTGTTAAAATTCAATTGTAACAAAACCTAGTTCTTAACGTATATCATCGGACCCTAATTAGATACCGTAACCGGGTATCGAACCAGGTCCCTTGGGGCGAGTGTTACCTACGCGCCACATAAAACAATGCTATACTAGACAAATTTATGGCTTATTGCCTGCAAACCTTCCTAATAATGTGTACCTTAATAAATTCGTGTATTTTGATCTCGTCGGATGGAGGTAGCTTTAATAAATTGCCCCTTTTGTCCCATTCAACGGTTCTTGTGATATATTTTGTTTTATAATTAATGGACTCTGTTCAATTCGTGGTTTAGGCGTGAATTTTGCGTGTAATATGTTACATTACGAGTTTGCGTTGACACGTCATATCTGATAATAATCATTAGGTACCTGTTATTTTCCCTTTAAATGGCAAAAGCTTCTTCATGCACTATAAAACAGTGAACGTCGTAAATTTTCTTATGGTTATTTCACAGTAGTCTTTAACAAAAGACAAATTTTCGGTTAAACAAAGCCTTATTTTTTGTCAGAAAAATGTCTTCAACTAAGTTTCAGAATTGCAAAAACACAACTTTGAAAAAAAAAAATTGAGTTGCGTTTTTTAATGACAAATTAATGGCAATAGGTTCGCTCTAAAAGGCCTTTAAAAATATCTGTATCTAAAGTTAAATACTCAACATCATCTCTACCTACCCCTTCGGTTGATACAATCCTGATGTGAGAGAATAGGGAGTGCACCTGTGTTTGCGCGCATACTAAACTTGTGCACTATAATATAGATATATTTTTTTTCAACACATTGGCAGAATCATCTCTCCGTTGATCTACCATTATTATTATTTTATATTAAGTATATATTTATGTAGGTATATATATATATATGTATTTGGTTTTAGGTTATAATTATGTTTATATTTAATTGTCTTTTATGTATTGTAGTAAGTTACTTTTATATACTTATTAGTTACGTATACTAATATTACTTAAGTTTTTAATCATTATTATACCTTTGTTGCACCTACCAAGTTAACATTTCTGCACCGTCCTAAGGTTGACTGGGAGAGAATGCCTATGGCATTAAGTCCGCCTCTGTACATCTTATTAATTTGTGCATAAAGTATAAATAAATAAATATCTCCTGCGTAGTTAGCTAGTCTCAGCTGAGAAAGCCCGCCGCAGCTTAAATTCGGTCAGAATAACGTTTTTATATACACAATCCTGATGATCATACATAATTTATCCACGTCGCAGTCACTGAGTCTCCAAACGCTAATAAACTATGAGACTATAATACATTATGTAATGACTTGGCACACACGGTTGTCGACATTTGAGAGGTTCAGTTACAGTGCAGTCACAGCGGGCAATAGCCAAGTCCTCTTCAGATGCTCTCATTAGGTAGGTTATATAGTTTAGGTAAAGAAATAATAGAAAACATGAGTATTGTAAGCAAAACATAACAAAAACAAATTAAAAATTAAAAAAGGATTAACTGGTATCAAAAATTAAAAATATAATGAAAATAGTCTAGCAAAAAGATAATTTTGCCCGATTGTTACCACTCGTATACGATATTGGTATCGTTACCTGTTTTTACCAAATATAGTCTAGCAGAAAGTTTAAAATAAATAAATTAAGCCATTTTTTTACAAATCCTACCTATACACCTTTACAAATTTTTAACAAATTTTATTAACTAAACCCAGAGAGATTTTTCAGCGGTGTGTAAAGCCATGACAGAGGCCTACAGGTGGTTAATTCTGACACCAGGTTGTTCATTAACCATACGATAGGAAGAAAATTTAGATAGAAACAATATAGAGCTCTATATATCTTAATACGAGTAGACTCAAGGCAGGCGTTGAAAGAATCGAGTGAGCCACCCACCCTAAGTACTTAATCGTGTAATGTTTCAGAAAACACATAAGATACCTAAGCTTCTACCAGCCTATTAACATATATATAAACATAAAATTATCAGAGTAGAACCGCTTTCTTTATTAACTACTAGCTTTTGTCTGCGGCTTCGATCGGGTTAATTTAGATTGTTGGTTAGTATTGTATATAAACCTATATTTAGCTTCTGCCCGCGGTTTCACCCGCGTTAGCCCCTATTTATACCCCTTGGAGGGTTGAATTTAAATTTAAAGTAGCCTACGTCCTTTCTTGGGTCCTGAACTTTGTACATGCCAAATTTCATCACAATCCGTCCAGCGGTTTAGACGTGAAGACTTAACAGACAGACAGACGGGCAGACAGGCAGAGTTACTTTCACATTTATAATATTAGTATGGAAATATGGATATGGACAGGTTTTATATCAAAAATAGGTAAAATATATTCGTAGGTAGGGGTAATCTCCGGTACTATATAATTATATGATTTCCAAAATTACATACATACATTAAGTCACGCCTATTTCCACGTGGGTTCGCAGAGACCACGGACTTCCATTTGCTACGCCCCTGACATATTTTCCAAAATTCTTTCACTGGACTTAGGTTACTGTAATCCCAGAGAAGACACAAAATATTTTTTACGGTGTTGAAATCGTTGGCTTTTATAAAATAAAACAGCGCAGTCGTCACGATGCCAATTTGAAAACTAGGTAAACATAACTTAATGCTTCACGACTGTATTCAGTGAAGCGGTGGCCAGAGTTGCACATATAGTACACCCACATTTCGCCAGTTATATAACAAGTCCCAACGTAATACGGAGAGCCTATTGCCATCAACCGAGCACAAATCCAGACTCCGTGCTGCTACTGAGAATTACCTAATGGAAAAACCGACAAACACTTTGCCCGACCCGGGATTTGAAGCCAGGACCTCATGCTCAGCAGCGCGGCCACTAGACCAAAGTGGCAGTCAACTAAATAAACGTCAAAATTACGTCAACCAGTCTATTTTTTAATCGAGTTGTAGTCAACATTAGTTGCAATGAAAATAACAGACAATTTTCAACTTGTTTTATATATTCAAAGTGTATAAGAAAGCAGACGTGCTCAAAAACTCGCAGCATGAATGATTGAAACAGGATAGGACCGACGCCATCTTGATAACGCTAGACCCGTCAAGAGTGGAACAACGAGATATTCCGCTGAACAGCGCATCCGACTGCAAGTCTTGTTGCGCTGTGTATTTTAAACTTATGTGTAAACTAAGTGATGAAACAAACAAGTGAATATTCTAAAGCATTAGGTACTTTAGTAGCAAGAAAGATCGTGAACTATTTTGACAATAAAATAAATGGTGACCAGCCCCCTTACATGAACTTTTAAAGCAGAGCAGTTTACGTTGTGGAAGCGAGACGCCGCATTACCCTGCACGTAGCGGCGCGTGGCGTCTCGCTTATACATCGTAAATTTTCATGTGTTGAGTTCTTGGTAAGGGCACAGATTCTCCTTTGATTAATATTTTTAAATAGATGTTAAAAGTAGGTACATCATTATTGGTAATAGCATCATCGGGTCCAAAAACAATAGACCTGCGCCTACGCCAACACGTTCACTATTATACCGTTTCCAAAAATACTACGTTCAAAAAATCTATCATCTATCTAACTTGCCGTATGTGGAAATCCATACGGCAAGTTGGATAGATATAGACATAGTGAATGTAACTCTGTGTATGTCTGTCTGTTTGTTATGTCTTCACCTCTAAACCGCTAAACGGATTTTGATGAAATTTGGCATGTAGAAACCATGAAAGGATATAGGCTACTTTTTTACTTTTTACATTTGAACGCGGGCAAATCCGCGTTCAAATGCTATATATAGGTATATACATATGTAATACTAACCAACAATTTAAATTAACGCGAGCGTAGCCGCGGGCAAAAGCTAGTAAAAATATAAGTGCTGAACTTTCAGCGGACACTGAATGTAATTATCACCTAGCACACTTAACTAAACATTAATGAAAAGCAAATGGATAATCAAACGACATAATTAAATGACTGCGGACTTCTGATATGCCAAAACTCTTTTAAGTACGGTCCCTCTTTACAGCACACTTGGGAAGTACGTAAGTACTTGTCCTATACCCTACACGCTTTGAGAACCTATTTTACAGTTTCACAATTTAAACTTTACGACGTAAATACAGTCCCTGGAGATATCAGAAAGCCACGTGTAGTAATAATACAGTGGGTGTTGAGATTGCAATGGTGCACGTTCTTTTGAACCTATCCCTAAGGCTTTGATACTAAGGCTAGTTGTTTCCTGCGGTTTTGCTTGTATCCTACGGAAGCTACGTTTTTTGTGCGAATCTACCCTTTGACCTAACTTAAATAATATTCTATCTACCCACCTATGTGTCAAACATCCAAATCACACATAAATTATAAAGGCGCAAGTTTGTGAGTGTGTTTGTATGTTTGTTACCTCTTCAAGCTTAAACGGCTGGACCGATTTTGCAAAAATTTGGTATGGAGGTAGCTGACATCTTTGATTTACACATAGACTTTTTATCCCGAAAAAATGTAGCGGGAAACACCGTGGAGCGCAGCTAGCCGTTAATAAACGAGGTAATATACATAAAAACCATACGATCGAATTAAAATCCTCCTTTTTTTTTTAATTAGTATTTCTCTCTTAATGAGGGTCCAATACGCGAAAGGGACCAAAACCATGTGATCTGCAGAGACACACAAATATTTATCAACGTATACTGTTAGGAAATTACCAGTTACTTTATAATTATCAAAACTTTGATAATGCGTCCTATAAAAGGGTTTGGGCACCAATAACATGGTACGTAAACTATCCCAAATTTGATTAAACAACGCATACCTCTGCCAATCCCTTTGGGAAATACAGGCGTGATATACCTAACCTTTCTACCAAACAGTCAAAGAATCGTGACACCGTCTTTAGTTTACGAGAACACTAAAAGTAACCGAACTATATCGGTTATAAAAAGGTCATAATGAAACACAAGTTTAATATGTCAAAAGTTTGGCCTGAACACTGAACACTGGGGCGAATTAGTTGCGAAATTAACGTTCGCCAAATGAGTATTAGCAAGTAGATGGGTACATCCTCGAAATGTTTGCTTTAGAAGGTTGTTTAGTTGTGTACCTATACGTAAAATTGTAACACTATCCGTGGGTGTTCGAAGCTGAAAGAATATAAGCCGTTATGGCGTGGGCCCCAGTGGCCATGCAAAAAAAAAAGACGACACATCCTTGTAAATAAAACAGCTGTTGTTACAAATCGATGACAAAATAACTGAGTAAGAACCTTTACCATAGCAAATATGTATGTTAGGTACTGATAAAGGTTTATATATTGGAACATAGGTTAAAAAAGAAACTAAGTTTACATAATATGTGTTTGATGACCTGATTGGCGCAGTGGCTAAGCGATTGGACTGCTGCGCTAAGGGTTGCGGGTACGATTCCCACACGGGACAAAAATTGTGCGATCTGCAGATGTTTATCTTGAGTCCGGGTGTTTGTGTATGTGATATTTCATGTTTGTGAAACGCACCCACGATACAGGAGAAATTCCTAGTGTAGGACGACGTTTAAAAAAAAATATATATTAAGATAAATCGAAACGCGTTTTGTGAATACCTCTTCAAAAATTGCTGCAAATGAATAATTTTTATAATATAGTGATCTTAACTGACTGAAGCGGAATTTAAAAAACCAACGGTACACTAGTATGCTAGATACTTCGTCTTCGTGTCATATATATCATAAGACCCAATAGCCACATAAAATAGGTAATGCCGTGGTGTAGTGGCGTAGAGATTGGTCAGTCAACAAGGATAGTAGCTAGGTTGACCGTCCAGGGTGCGCCGGACGTACTTAACTATCGTCACTCGTGGAGGCCCTTGTTTGCATTCTAAGGTACTACCCACCTGCTGACTGACTAATCTTTTTACCACAACATGAGCAATACAACTGTTAACATCCTACCAATACGATAGAAGAAACAGCTGACAATCACTGGAAAAGAACGGCAAACAAAAGAAAACATCCCCATAGCAACAAGAGGTGGCACTGCGTATAAAATATTCAGGCGTCTCTTCAATCTTGGGGCTTGAAACGGCTAATCTTTAGTACTATAACAGTCGGTGACGGAGGATAAGCCGGCTGCTAACAGTTGTACGTACAATTCCTTAAACATAACATTACAGTAGTCAGAGGTTTACAGTACGTCCACATTTCGCCAGTTATGTTATAGGTCCCAATAGGGCTATTAACCGGGCTCAAATCCAGACTTCGTGCTGCTACTGAGACTTCATCATCATCAGCCTATATCCGTACACTTTACATGGAAAAACCCAGTTACATTTTGCTCGACCCGGGATTCTAACCAAGGACCTCATGCTCAGCAGTCGCGCTCTGTGAGCACTTGACCAACGAGGCAGTTATCGTCAAATCTTTAAACTACATTTTTTTTTATTATTACGCCTTTAAGTCTGAAATGAGGCGATCGAGGTGTGATGTTAAACTCTCATTTCTTCAACTAGTTTGTTTCTCTAGTTAGTAAGTTTCTAAACAAGAACAATTTCAAAGGTTGTTTTGTGATAGTATACGCATGACTTGAAAAACATTCGACCTAAATGATATAATTATGACATATTACTCCGGTATAAGTATTGTTCTGTATTGCGCATGCGTTTAAAGTTCATGAATCTGATACGTAATACCAACTTCGTTATTACTAAACGAATCGAAAACAAATTTAAATTCATATCTGACATTCTAGTAACACTGTCCACTAACAGAAACTCCGCGTTCTAAACTCAAATATGATTTAAAAACCACAAAGACGTCAAGGTTCGCGACAAAAATGAAGAAAAAGAACAAAAGAAAAATGACAAATACCCCGAACGTTATCTCTACAAGTAAACTGCACCACAGCAGAACAAATACAGTAGTCCAACTATGATGAATTGTCGACGTCACATCAATAAGTCTACGTTGAACTGTGCAAAGAACGATCTTATTAACATAAGTGCGATAAAAAGAATATTTTATTTTTCAGTTGATTTATTTACATGCGTTTAAAAGGAAAAAATATTTTCTTGACAACCATGCGACTGTCGCAAGTAAAATGGAACTGTCCCTATCAACGACAATGTAGAGTTTATAAAACTGGTGCGCGAAGAGTGTGTGTGTTGTGTAAAATTTTCTATTCAATCTAATTTGTGAATACTTGTCTAGTTCTCGTTGTTCTCAGACTATTTATTATAATAAAAAAGTATTGTAATTAATTTCACGGCCCCATGTTGTAAAATTAGTTATACAGGTTATAATCATAAACCTTCTGTTTCCATTGCGTGACGACAATCTGTAGCTCAGCGCAGAATCCTCCGGGAAATCGCGATAACTAGTGAAAGTGGGGTGTTACATCCAAATCTCGGGCGTCGGATCTCGGAACCATTACGGACAGGTGCGCTCGCCGGCCGAATTAATGACCCGAGTTCCCGACTGAGGTATAAAAAATGTTACCTCGCAAACAAACGGGAAGAACCGTTTATTTCGTGAATTACGACTTTTTAAAGACACGCGGATTAGTTGTGCCAGCTTTTATTGGCTTTGTTGACGGTTTGACGGAGTTGTTTAGTGCTTATAACCTTATCTTGGACTGGAAGTTGGCCGTTATGACAGTCTATAAACGATGTTTGTTTAACGGTGAACTTATTTCTCATGGATACGAATAGGTATGAATAACAAACAGGGCTAAGAAATGGTTAAAAACATAGGAAATCGTAGCTACGTTGCTACGAGTTCGTAGCAGCTTAGCCGCTACGTTTTATTGTGTTCATGCACTAAAGTCGGTATTCTAATTCAAGTTGATTTAAAAAAATACGCGCCGAATACATAACATCATCCTCCTCTTTTGAAGTCGGTTAAAAATAACACTTTTGGCCGCCATTTTAGCTTAAACACACTCTATTTACAGTAAGCTCATTATTTGAAAGAAGAGAAATAAAATCTCAAGCATAAGTCTGACATCAGTTCATAAATCGAATACAATATGTAAAAAAAAGCAAAAAGCTACCAGCCTATCATATCTTGAGATAGTGAGCACTACAAAGTATCAGCAACAAGGCTGTATATCAAAAAGTTAAGCCTACAGGCTCTGAGCATCGTAACTTTACCGGCCTGTCATTGTACAAGTTTCGGGCCTAGGAATGTTGTACGAATAAACTACGAAAATCTTCTGGCGAAGAAAAAATATAGGACACTTTATAACTGGAACTTTTATGACTGATACTACACTTTATCGAAATTGTAATTTTATTTTTTACTTAGCAATTTTTTTAGCTTGCATTTTCTGATATATATCAAATTTGAATCCTAGAAATCTTCTACTATGTCGTACATACGGATAGTAGGACAAAAGTTGCAATAATGTTTTAAAAGGAACTGCATTAAAAATATTGTTAAATTATAAACCTCCATTTTTAAACTAGACAAACAAACAACGTTAGACAAAGAGTTACCAAAAAATAAACTGACAAAACACAGTTCGGAGATCGCAATAATTATATACCCAACAAAAACCGATCTACAAAAAAATCTCAATTCCAATCTGACCTAATTACAGAGTATAAGTTGTGGGTAGTTGCACAGAGCAGTTACAAATTTTGAGCTCTCCAAAAATTAAATAATAATAAATAATATACTCTATTATATTAATAATTTTATGTATAAATTGAAGTAATAGTATAGAATACCTGCCAGTTCAGTGTTATCTTTCTTCTATTTACAATAATAATAACTATTTACACAAGAAACATTTACACTAAGACCAACATGGACTCTGTTCAAAACACCCTGTCAAACTTAATGGAAGTATTCCAGAAGCGTATGGCAGACTTTGAAGCTGAATTGAAATCTCCAAGCACAGTATCTTCGGACCCAGGAAATTTGGCATCGGACTTTGCAGCGTTCAAAGCTTTCATAGTGCAGTCGCTAAGCAGTCTCCAGAAACAGGTAGAGGTACTTGCTCAAGATGTAGACAGGATTGAGATGCGAGGGCGGCGTAAAATGCTTCTTCTTCATGGTGTGCCAGAGAAGTCAGGTGAAGACACACCAAAGGTTGTAGCCAAGGTCGTGCAGGAGCAACTGAAGCTGGATTTTGCAGAGTGTGATGTCAGGCGATGTCACAGGATGGGCCGGGCTGTGGATGCCAGTAAGTCTAGGCCCATTGTTGTTAAGTTCCAGAGTGTTACAGTGAGGGACAAAGTCTGGTTCACAAAGTCAGCACTGAAAGGTACGGGCATGACACTCTCAGAGTTTCTAACCAGACCTAGACACCAAGTGTTTATGGCCGCACGTGAGAAGTTTGGTGTCAGCAGGTGTTGGACCAGAGAGGGCATCGTCTACGTTCTGGGAGCCAACGGTTCGCGCCATCGTGTAGCTACGGTATGTGACTTTGGCTTAATTGAACAAACCGAAGAGACGTCACCTAAAAGCAACGCAGATGCGACGCCTCAAAAGAAAACCATTCCAACAAGGGCAAGGCGAACAGTAGTAAAACATAAGTAATTTCATCCCTCTCACAGCCAAGTCCGGGTAGATATTGTTAACTCTGCACTCGCACATTTGTTTCGACGGTCGCACCCTCTATATATTTGTTTCTTTTGCCACAGTCTTTGCTAATTAGTGTTTTACCTCCAACAATATTTATCTACAAGTGACATAATAAACTCATAACACATGTCAAATGTAAATGTCAATGTTCACGTTCCAGCTCTAAAATATTTTATGTGCACCACAGATAATATTTATACTTCTATTTTTTTATTTTTTTTTTACATTTCCCGGACGAGGCAATTTAATTTGTTGTATTGTGTATAATTGTTTTTTTTCTTAAAATACTATTTATTGTATTGAATACTATTAGTAAGATTATTTTATCAACACGACTGGCAGGTGGACAGATTGATTGCTCACCGCGGTTAAAAATATTTTACTAAATATAAATTATTATTTATTTATTTTTTTTTTAATTTATTATATTTATTTATCGATATTATATTTATTTTTGGTACATGATAAACTGTGATCTAAATATTAGCGATAGTGACAGTTTTTATTCAGCAAACAGCGATACTGATAGCTTTGGTAGTGTGGTGTGTCTTGCCGACACTCTTAACTCTGTGTTTTCTGATGTCTCTGGGAATTTTAATGTAGTCCATATTAATGCCCAAAGTATTCCGGCTCATTTTAATGATATGCTGGCTAATTTTGACTGTAAGAACATTCACGCTATACTTGTGTCTGAATCATGGTTAAAACCATGCCTTCCCTCTACTTCTTACTCTCTTCCCGGGTTTAAACTTATTAGAAATGACCGTGCAACTGGCAATGGTGGTGGTGTTGCCATTTATCTACGAGGTAATATCTCTCATTCTATTATTAGCATGTCAGCACAGCCACCTCCTGCTAATGCTGGTGAACATCTGTTTCTTGAAATAGAACTACGGCATACAAAAATATTACTCGGCGTTTACTACTGCCCCTCATTGCGCATAAACTACTTTTCTTCCTTTGAAAATCTACTCGAAAATTTTACACCCGCTTACAGTCATACTATTGTTATGGGCGACTTTAACACCTGCTTGCTCAAAAATGACTCTCGTGCTTACTGTCTTAACTCCCTGATTGAATCCAAGAATCTTACTGCTTTACCTTTACGAGCTACTCACCATTTCCCTAACTCTGTCCCTTCTCTGCTAGATCTAATTCTTGTTTCTTCCCGTGAACCTGTTGCTAAGCATGGACAGTGCTCAGCTGACGAGTTCTCTTACCACGACCTTCTATATCTGTCTTATAAAATCCGTCCTCCAAAGGCTAAGTCAAAAGCTCTTCTGCAGCGTAATTTTAGTGGCATGAATCTTATAAAACTCTGTGAGGATGCCGGCAGCATTGACTGGGGTCCACTGATTGTCTCTGATTCCGTTGACCAAAAAGTTGAATTGTTTTCAGCTAACCTTATCCACTTGTACGATCAGCATGCACCAGTAAGAATTATAAAAGTCAAGCATTTTCCAGCACCGTGGCTTACTGACGACATTAAAACGATAATGGCGAAAAAATCTGCAGCCAAATCCAGGTTCAAATGTAGACCCACTCCGTTAAATTGGGAAAAGTATCTTTCCATTAGGAATCACTGCAATAAGGTTTGTAGGAATGCACAACGCCAACACATCCATAGTTCTGTAGAAAACGGAGATCCAGCTAAAGTCTGGAAGTTTCTCAAGACGTTGGGGGTTGGAAAACAGCGCCAAGACTTAGATCCCAAAAATATAAACATCGATTCCTTAAATCAACATTTTTCATCTACGTCGCCTAGTAATATGACATATAAAATTAATACCTTAAATCGTCTCTCTTCTACTCCTACCCCTGACTATGCACCTTTTTTCTTTAGTCAATTCACTGATTGTGATGTCAAGAAGAGCATATTGTCGATATCATCCAACGCCGTTGGAAGTGACTGCATCAGCAGAAATATGATCGTTCCCATCCTTGATGAAATCCTTCCTGTCCTTTCCCATATTTTTAACTTTTCCATCTCCAGCGGCTGCTTTCCTACTATATGGAAAGAAGCTCAAATTACTCCTATTCCCAAGAAACCAAACCCTAACTCCTTCTCTGAGTTCCGACCTATCTCTATTCTACCATTCCTATCCAAAGTCCTCGAACGTCTGACCTATACCCAGCTCAACTCTTTCCTAAACAAACACTCCCTCTTTAATCCCCTACAATCCGGTTTTCGTCCTGGTCACAGCACTGTCACTGCCTTGGTCCATGTGACTGATGATATTAGGTCGGCCATGCAAAGTGGAAATCTTACGGTTCTCTCACTTTTAGATTTCAGCAATGCCTTTAACACCGTAGATTTTGACATTTTGCTAGGAATACTCAGCTCTCTTAACATATCTCCAACAGCGATTGACTGGTTTCATAGTTACCTGTTTGGCCGCCGTCATCGTATTCGAATAGAAGATAATTATTCTACTTGGTGTAATACGTTAGCAGGCGTGCCGCAGGGTGGCGTTTTATCCCCACTACTTTTCGCTGTATTTATTAATACTATATCCAATAAACTTCAATCCTCCTACCACCTTTATGCAGATGATCTCCAAATTTATACTCATGCGCCACCGGAAGATCTGGTAGGCGCTATTGATGTTATTAATAATGACCTAGAGCGGATCAGCGAATGGAGTAGGGCATATGGATTACAGGTGAACCCGTCAAAGACTCAGGTCATTGTTGTCGGTAGCTCAAGGATGCGGTGTAAAATCGATTGGTCTCACCTTCCACAGATCACATTTGACGGCACAATTATTCCCTTAAGTGACAAGGTGAAAAACTTGGGGATATTAATTGACAATACATTTTCTTGGCAATCTCAGCTACAGGAAGTCAGTCGTAAAATGTATGCGTCCGCCGGAGCCTTAAGGCGATTGCGTAACTTTCTTCCTACTGCCACTAAAACTGCGCTAGCACAATCTCTTCTTTTACCTATTCTTGACTATGCCGACGCCAGCTATCTTGATTTAACCGAGGACCAACTAGACAAACTTGAGCGCCTCCAAAACTTTTGCATTAGGTTCATATTTGGCTTGCGTAAATATGATCACGTTTCAGAATTTCGTACTAAGCTCAAGTGGCTTCCAATTCGTCTTCGCCGGAATACACACATCCTTTGCCTCTTGTACAACGTTCTGTATAATCCTGCCACACCAATCTACCTCAAAGAACGCTTTACATTCTTACATGACTCACATTCACGGTCCCTAAGATCATCAGAGAACCTGACTTTGCAAATACCAGCGCATTGCAAAGATTTCTTTAGTAAGTCGTTTACAGTTCAAGCTGCGCGCTTATGGAATGCCTTACCGGTTTCTGTCAGACGCATTCAATCCATTTCATTATTTAAAAAAACTGTCAAAGAACACTATTTATCCTTATAATACTTTGTTATTTTGTCATTTCATCTTCTCTACATGTTCCTTTATAGTTTATGGTATCTATACATATGTATATAGTATATATATATATATATATATAATATATATGCACTGTATAATATATAAGTAATGTTTATATGCCTTTAGTTAATTATATTAAAGATTGCTACACCGCACACTACCCTTGCCTTCTTGTTAATACAACTCTGTCCATCCTAAGGTTGTCTGTAAGAGATTGCTTAGTGCGATAAGACCGCCCATTGTACATTATCCTTAGACTGTACTTAAGCTTATATTTGGTGTACAATAAAGAGAAATCTATCTATCTATCTATCTATCTATAACCATTTATTTCACCGTACAGGTAAAGCCGAATAAAAAGTGAACAGACCCAAATTATACTGAACGCGTTAGTAATCTTTAAAAACGAGTTCGCGTTTTCTTTATTTAAACTGCCTAAACAAATGAGAGGCGAAATCCCGGGCTTTAGAGCCTAAGGGCTTGGACGGACATATTTGTGCAGTCAGAAACAAGTCACGTGGTATTGATAGATAGTATGACGTAAGTAGTGTTTTTATGAATGAGCTTGTACGTGGATTTTTTTCTCGATTGAATAAAAAAATTACGTTAAACCATTGAAAATAGATATGCACAATCTTTTTCAAATTCAACAGACATCAAACAATTTTACAAAATAAAATAATTATCTAAAACACAATTGATGACCAACAGCACAAAGCGTAGGGTCGAGGTAGATGGCCAGGAGATAGCTTATGTCGAGGAGTACATTTATTTGGGCCAGTTAGTATCTTTCGAAAACAGGCAAGAAAAGGAAATCGATCGTCGAATCGAAAACGCCTGGAAAAGCTACTGGTCCATGAAAACGTTAATGAAGGGTGATCTACCGATTTCCCTGAAGCGAAAACTCATCGACATGTGCATCCTGCCCATCCTAACCTACGGTGCACAGACCTGGTCACTAACCGATTCACAAAAGTTCCGCCTTGGAGTTTGCCAGAGAGCTATGGAACGCAGCATTCTTGGTGTTAAGAGACAAGACCGAATCCGGAATACCACGCTGCGTTCCAGAACAGGTATAATGGACGTAGGCAAAAAGGCTGCCAGGCTAAAATGGGATTGGGCGGGTCACGTCAGCCGCATGCACGACGACCGCTGGGCAAAGGCTATTACACAATGGGAGCCAACAGACGGACGGCGCCGCCGAGGACGTCCCAAGAGAAGGTGGCGAGACGACCTGGACATTTATAGTAAGAACTGGTTCGAGGTAGCGCAAGACAAGGTCCAATGGAAGGATTTGGGGGAGGCCTTTGCCCAGCAGTGGGACAGTATAGGCTAAAAAAAAAAAAAAAAAAAAAAAAAAAAAAAAAAAAAAAAAAAAAAAAAAAAAAAAAAAAAATAATAATTATGTATTCAGAAAGTAAGATAATTGACTGATTTCTATTGGCCAAATCATTGACATTAAATTGTCTGAAATTTACTTTATTGTCATTCTATTATACATAATGTGTACTCAGCCTAACCGGCACAGTTTCAATTCCCTGTTTTTTCACGAACAAACAGATAATTAATTGTTACCCTCATTTGCATAACGTTGTATTTGTTCACAAGATACTCGTAGGAATAAGATTACGTATTATAAATCTGTCGAAAGAAAACCTTCAAAAAGAGGCTGAATATTTAATTTTTGTCAAAGCAATGTTCATTGCGAATTTCTTCCTAATTTGAAAGTCAAAAGTACAGGCTGCTTAGAAGCTTAATTTTTGTTTTAATTATCTTTTCTTTTAAAATATTCCACGGAGAATCCTTTAGTTTCGTATTGGGGTACCTATTTGAGTATTCTAGACCTTCCTGTGTCCACAATTAAGCCGTAGATTTGTGGTTTTTCCTCAGTCTTTAAAGTAAATCGAATAAATTCGATGCCACTAGTGCTAATCTTATAATTATTCTTGGTATTTTTCTACAACGGTCTCAAATAAATACGACTCAAGCTAGCCTATAAACATAATTTTAAACTGAAGCTTACAAAGGATGATTATACCAACGAAGCGATAACCAGTATAAAGTTAACATTTATAAATTGACAGACTTTTTATAACACGATAAAATTTCTGATATCACTTGAACATTAACATAATTTTCGGAAACAGCCGCAAAAAGGCACTACAAAAAATTACCAAGATTTTACGACGTAAAAATATTTTGATAAAAGTTTAGCACTTTTCATATTTATCGCTGTTCCGAACTGGGAATGGGAGCATAAAAAGCCACTGGTGAAGTGGAAAACTTTTCAAGTTGGGTCAAGAATCGGGTGACGTACTGACGATTGGACAAGCGTATGAATAACACCTCCTTTCGTAGCTCCACAGTCGGGTGGGAGGAAGTACTTTCAATACAGTTACTACAAGTTTCGTAAATATTTTTGGCTGACTGTGACATGAAGTCGGACTAACAACATCTATTTCTTCAGACGTCGTATGTGACTGATATGAGTGTGACCTTCATAATAGTGTAGAAATAATCGCTTTTTCAAATACACGCTTCTAAATATTGAGCCGTGTGGTAACCGGCTTAGAATTGACCACCCCCTTTCCTTCCGTGGGTGTCGTAAGAGGCGACTAAGGCAAAATCCAGAAGATGAGCAGCAGCGTCTTCTGTAACTTGACCACCAATACTGCGATCCCCAAGCCGCTTGCCAAGCGTGGGGATTATGGCAACCCTCCCCCCTTCTAAATGGGGAAGGCCTTTGTTCAACAGTGGACATCCATCGGCTGATGATGATGATGATGATTGAAATAATGAGCCCGTAATGAACTAATGAACAATATAGATGTATAGCTGTGTTTAAGGACACTTCTCTACTTATTCTCAAAGGCGATAGCTTAAGATAAGATAAGATAATATTTATTTGTTGTACTAGAATGTATTTACTCCTCCATAACAGACAAACGGAACTACAGGCACATTTCCAGACCCCATCGACTGGAAATTTACATACAGAAACATTTTGAGAAACTAAGATTTTAATTCAATTAATTAAGATGTCTTTATAGGGCGACGTTATCGCTCAGCGATAAAACCCTTTAAATAAAGAAAAAAACAGATTTTAATTCACAACAGTAATTAGATTTCCTACCACCAAACCGATGAGCTAATTTCATCAGCAATACAAATCAACATCTCCCCAAATAAGTGTGCTTACATCAAGATAGCTGACCAAACTCATCGATTGAGTAATTAAGGGGACTTTCGTCGTAAATAATTGTCGAGAACAATTAAGGACGGTTTAATTTTCATTGAATCGTGTTTGTCTCTGAGAACATCGATGAGGGAGCCACCTGGCCCGTAACTATATATTACATGTAATTATTATCTATCGACCACACATCGTTTACACAATTCAAATACTTTTCTATTGTTTTCTTTTTAAATATTGACCTACAGAATTACTCACCCACTTCAAATAAAGAGGTTCCGTATTAGACCCATAAATATGAGTGTTTGTATGTCCGTGATTTTCTTAAAAACTACTGATCCGATTTTGATGGGGATTTTGTTATTTCACAATTTTTGCTACGACACCTATGTGCAATGTGCATTGTTCAAATAAATTAAGCCATATCTTTACTTCCCTTCAAATCAGGTCTCAAATGATTACAGGTACATTAATATCAACGAAAGAAATTCGCAGAATATCGGAGGTACTATCGATCCGTATTATTTTCATTGCATAATATTGCACGCGGCGCGAACATTAGTCAAGTGAGTGGCTGCGATTTCGAGGTGTGACGTTCTGGTCACAAATCTAATAGGTTAGAGGCCCTAAACAATTGGCAAAACGCTGGACAAACAGCAATCGGGTAGGATGATAGACGTATGGAGACAACATAATGTTTCTACCAATGTAATGATGTTGCCTCTCAAAATCAACTTAGTTTAATTTATTAACGTCGATTTCTATATCGTCAAATAAAAATAATATATTCGAAGGATAAAATTGTAATTTTGACGGTAAATATATGGAAAATATGTCAAAACGTCAAATTTATTCTACTGATAAAAAATATCTGACGACGGAAAATCGGCCCATAGATAAGTACCTAAAATTAACTTAGTATTTGAGTTGGTTAAAATATTTGGTATACAATAAAATACCTATATTCTATTTATCTCAAACATTTAAATACCGTAAAACGTATATACTTTAAATTATTTTATAAAGGTTTAGTTTTAATCTACTTTCTTTGTGTATGCTCGTAAAATGTATAATCCGCATTAATTTTACAGACTTTAGATAGAGTCTAGGTTGGAGCTAGGCTGGACAGGGTCATCGACACGAGTGGTCTGATCTCACGGCCATTGACCTGACGCTCGGTGAGATCACAAAATATTCGCCCATTTATAAACGCCTAATATGGTTATAAATAACATGATGTACATATATGTTAAAAAAGGTTAGTAATTTTCAGTCTTTCAAATAGTTTCAAGGGTTTTAAATTTCTATAATCTAAGCATTTAGACTGTCAACGTAATTTATAGAATTAACTTGCACCTCTACTTATAGTTCCGTTTAAGGTATAACACAGATTGATAATGGTGATTAGCACGGTTAAAGTCATTTTAAAGGTTAGAATGTAACTGAATTTTTGTCTATTTTTGACCGCTAAAATGGTGGGGTGAATAGACATATTTTTTTTAGTTTTTAGGCAGTCTAGTCTAATTTTCAATTTAAGACGAAATTGTTAAAAACTTATATTTAGCGATTTATAGAAGCTTCTTTTTCAACCATATAGAAAGTAGATTTCGCCTCATTTGTATGGAATGGAGTACAAGAATTTTATAGCAACTGCTCTGTGTATCGATGTATCATAATTCAGAATATATATTCCGAAGTGTAAGCCAACGATCGGATGCGATGACAAAAAACATAAACATGAAAAAAGGAGCCATTTTATTACTGGCCCAAAAGAAATTCAAATATGGAACACGACTACACATAATGACGTCACGGCGAGCCAATATTGTTCAAAATGTAATAATTGTGCGCAGTTTGGACGGGTAATTGTCAGGATCGGGAGTTCGGGTAGCTTTGGATAACTTCGGGTAAGTTCGTGTAATATCGTATCTACATACATTACGTGAAGTGTGTACATTGAAGCACCATCTGGATTATAAGGAGAGATTTCTTCACACTTAATATATTATACACAGTTTCAGTACACAATTTTTGGTCCTTTGGTACATATAAATAAGATTTATTTTTCTGGTGAAAACTTAACTTATGAAAAATAAAATACATAGTGTAAATTTAATTCAGATATTTCCATAAGTAAATTTAATATTTATCATCGATAATATTGATACAATTCGTTTTATAAAACCGCACATCTTCAAAGTATTCATACAAAAGGCACCAGTTAGAATTTTTATGAAACCCCAAAAAAAACAGTAAATTATATTTAAAGGTTCGCTCCCTAATATTTCACATCAAAGGCTCCACACGTGTTTTGATTACAAAGATGGGAATAATTTATTATTTTCAATGAAACTCACCCTTTACGAGTTATTATAGACGAGTCAAGTACACAGACGTTTTAATTACGCAGATAAATTAATGTTTAAAGAGATTTATACAAATATATATATACCTTTATTTGAATTTACCGAGTTTAAATGGGGTTTAGTTTTATATTTGTTTATTTTAACGTCTAATATTACATTAGATTATTGTATGTGCGAGCGAGGGCTAAAGAGAGAACAGCGGGGCTACTATGAACTTGTGTTGCACAACACTGCATGTAGCGACGCGGCGGCGTCTCGTTTTCACAACGGAAAATCCTGCAATGCAAAATGCAAGCTCATGGTAACGCACCTGATTTGACTACCTACAAGATAAAATACTGAAGCAGATATCCAAGTGTGATGGTTATGAATACTTCTGCGAAACTCTCTAATCTTCAATGCTCATACCATAGTTCATTGTTATCTTATTTACCGCTCTATATATATTTTTATCTCATTCCATCTGTCACCGTCTACTCTGCTCTCACGTCTCTTTTCAACTCTTCTTCAATTTCCCCGCATTTCGCCCTTTTAAAACTATTCAATTCATATTTTTCGGCTTCATGACCTTATTAATAACAACTATTAAATTAATATTTTTCGACTTTATTCTTAAAAAGTCCATCAAACAAAACGATTCCTCACCTTATCCTAAAATTACAGCGAGCTAAATCATTCATCTACCGTATCCAATTCAACTTTTATTGTAAACACTAAATAAACAAAACATAACTTCGCCTAAAAAGGTCAGAGCTAGATTAGTTAAAACTAGGCTAACGAAAACACATAAACAAACTGATTACCATACTCCTGGGCACTCATTAGAACAACTTTTAGTGCAAACATAAAATAAATTAAAAACTTTTGTTGCGATCAACTCTATTTCGTTTTGTTAAAACTGCTGAGCTTTCTGTAAAATTACCGATAACAGAATTTTTACATGGCCTGCACTGGGATGCTTATTTTATCTTTGTAATATTGTACATACTATAGTTGCTGTAAATATATAAATAGGTGAATTTATTCAGTGGAATTTAGTATAAAGATAGCTTGAACCGAACCTAGGCTAAAACAAAGGTATATAATCTTTTCGCTGAATCCAGTTATCATCTCGTATAAAACATACAGACATTTCTTTCTTTCTTTACATAACATTATTTAGAGACCTATTGAAACGGTTGGTCGACTCTTTACGTGACCACAGGGCTGGCTTATTTTTTGGCCAAAGTAAGGCAATGCCGCCAGCCTTTTGGGCACCTTACCAGTCGATAGTGATGAGATTATAGGTTAAAATAATAGATTCTCACGTCTGCTTTCTATGAGAAAACACCACAAATGAGTGACAAATGTAACCTCTTTTCTATCTCCTATCGAATTTAATCAGAAATCATAATCTATAACAGGGGCCACTTCTGTAGAATTATATTGTAAACTCACAAATTGACAAATTCTAATACGACCGACATAGTGCATATGTCTCGCAAAAATAATTAGTCTCGCAAATTTGGTTGTGTAATGAATAATCGAGTATAATTCACCTTCGTAGGAACTATACTATATTATACAATATATGACAGTTAGCCTTGCAGAAAGGTGGTATAGAAAATAATATAAGCGTCAAAAATACCGTAACCGAAAAACAGATATGTCATTTTAAGGTGTTCACTTTGCTGGGACATCTGTGGGACATAAAGTTGCCACGTCGCTAACTTTGAATTCGGATAGAGCGAGCTATTTGATTCCCCCGTTATCTAGGTCATTTGTACTTGCTTTGTATTCCCAGACATGCACTACCAACTGCTAAAACTAGTCTCTCTCATGGCGGATTTGCAAAAAACTGACTTAAATTTTCAGTACCTTTGTACCCTGTATTGTCGGATTGAACCCGCAACCAATGTACAGGAATACCTATTATAACTGCTAGGTGGTTCGTCTGTGTCTGTACGTATGTATGTATATTGACCCAGGATGTAGTAAGGCCATGTACATGTACCCATTGCCATTTTTTTTTTTAATCGCATAGTATATTTTATTTATACCACTTATTGGATTGATCTGCATTTATATACTGAATTTGATCCGGCAGCCAAACACACACGCATCCTTCGTCTTGTAAGACTCTTTTAAAACAACATTAATTAAGATATTTTTGGACAAATTTTAGATTAGATCAAGGATCACAGTAGCCACTTTTAAAGTCCTTAAACCTTATGTCCTTAGAAACTTTCCTAAGTGGGGTAGCATCGACCCTCCACGTCAAGTATGATTGCCTACCCCCAGAGATACCACGCCAATGATAATTTGTATGGAGTTCAACGTTTCGCATCCTCTATATTCCCCAAGCTTTATATAAGAGTATTATTGTTCCTTTATTTGATTGTAGTCAACATTATATCGACGTATTTGTATAGTTAGAATAATTCAGAAGGACTTGTCGGATTATGTATATACCTTCCACCTATTATAACATTCGTGAGTGTTATCCATTTCGTTTGAGTCCGAAACTAGTTTTTTATCCTTGAATAAACACGTGAGGTAAACCAGGAATATAGTAAATAATATAAACTGATTATGTTCAATACGTCATTACCGCTAGAGGAATTGATTACTCAACCAGTCCTAGTTTCCAGAATTTCAGCAGACATTCCAAAAAGGTCCGAATTCGAACACTGACTACTTCTCGGTATTATTACATAAGATACGGTTAACTGAAAACTTGATTTATTTGTGATTCCTGGCCTGACCTACTAACCTTGGCATGGGACACACTGCCGTCGTAGCGAAATAACAGGAGTCAGGACAAAGTTTCCATTTATTGGCCCGAATTAGACCACCTGGCCACAAAGTAACTTAAAATATCCAGGGAGTGCGGAAAGGTGTTTCTAGGACAAACGAAATGAAAGTGCATTTTGTTTCGGATTTTCTGGAAGCTTCTAGAAGGTTTCTAAATGAGTTTCACGTTTTCTGAGATTTGGGAAATGGAGATTCATGTTTCTTTTACGAAGCGGGTTCTGTTCGAGTTTCGGTATATGTAAAAGGTAAATAAAAGCCCTAAGCTGACAATAATTACGTCATATTTTAATGAGACTTGATCGGCGTGCGTCCGTAGGTATACCCAACGCTAATGCCCCTATCCCTTCAATTCCACATAAGTATTGCAAAAGCAATACTGTTAGGCAAAGAAAATTATTTAGTCTAACCAACAGAGTTGCATTTTTTTAACTTTGAATTTCGCCAATTATGTTTTAGGGGCGAGCCTATTGCTATAAACCAGGCACAAATCCAGTCTCCGTGCTGCTACTGAAAATTACCCAATGGAAAAACCCAATAACACTTTGCCCGACCCAGGATTCCAACCCAGGACCTCATAGTCAGTGCGATTGTTATCATCATCAGCCTATCTTAGTCCAATGCTGGACATAGGCCTTCCTATGGCACACCACTGAGCTCGATCTCCGGCCTTGCGATAGGTGTAATTGGATTAAATTAGTTTTACAAAATAAGTAATTCTGACATCTATTAAACGTTATGGTAACAGCTTTTTTATCTTTCGTGATACATTTCCAAAACCCTAATACTATGACCCTTGATAAAGCGAGCCTATCCGATCCTAGCTACATTTTACATCCACGCATTGTTCATAATTTATGGTCTTTATCACATAACACATTTATCTTAAATAAATTTGAAAGCAAAAGACGCGCCGGGTAGCTGACGGATATGCAGCGTCGTTATCACGGACATAGGGAATCGTTGCCAAAACTGGAAGCCAGTCACATTTAAAGATTAGTTTTCGGGTTTGAAAACACCTTGTTTGTTTAAAAACAATTCTCGACACATTATGTCGAAAACAGTCAATTCTGTTCGCAGTTTAGAAGAGCATTTTCTGTCTATGATCGCTTTATCTTGACAAGCGTCCAAATGACGCGATTTACGAGCGAGGCGACTGGGAAAGCGCGCGTTTTGAGATTCTCAGCACTTCACAGATGGGGGAACTTTATACAGTTATTAAACGAATTTACTTATACCTACAGCATTATAAAACCATATACACAGAAAACTCCTAAAACAAGGCTGAAACTGAGGCCGAATCTCATCATCTGGAAAAGTTCCTAACAATCCAATACAACCGCTGGCTATTGTAGTAAAAATCATAAAAATTAAGAGTCACAGAAATATTCTAGATATGCACTAAGAATTTATAGACGCTCCCATAGAATTAGTGAAACTGGCGAGCTTGCCAAAACCCACTTCCCCGTTGTTTATTGTATTATTAATCTTTGAACTCAGCATGTTTTCTTATGTGTACGCCATCTTGGGAAGTGATGTGTGCTATTCTGTAGTAACTAAGATAAACTTAACATTTATGAATAATTGTGGGAGGCGGATTTGGAATAATATTCCTTTTTGCAGAAAAAACCAATAGTAAGGCAATGGACCTGTGTTGAAATGAAAATAAGGACTATTTGTAGAGTATAACTAATTTATTTTTATTAATTAATTCAGTGGTATTAGGAAGCGGTGTCTACTATTTAAGATGGCGGACGCAAGAGGGCGCGCCTCCCAATATACCTTTTTGACTTTTAGTAATCATGTGATAAGTTGCTATTTAACTGGTATAGGCTCAATACTCCCATACAATAGACTTGCCACCTATTGGATGGGACATAATTATAATGGTCGGAAAAATGTAGGGGTATCTAGACCCATGAAAGAAGAAAAGGTGATGATTATGTTTTTTTTACATACACGAGAAAAGTGGTACTTCAAAATAATATAAACCTACAAGCCCTTCATCATCATGATCATCAGCCTACCTCCGTCCACTGCCGGACATAGGCTTCTCCTATGGTACGCCACTGGGCTCGAACACACTTATCTCTTATATTGCTCATTTGCACGTTACCACATTACACCATACTCCAGAACTTTAAAAAATCTATTTCCAAGGCGTCCACGCGTCTCCACGTCGCTTGCATTGTCAAGGTCTTATTTAGTCTCTGTCCAGCGTCCGACGGTTCAACTCTTAAGATATTTCTGCCTGTCAAACTAATGGTGGCTTCTCACGGCGCGTTATGACACGAGCCGCGACGCCCGGAGATATTTTTTTCGGGTCATAGAGTATGACGAACAAGCCCGAGCCACCCCTTCTCACAGCGCATTGCCCGGCTGGAACCGTGTTATATCGCGTCGTGAGAAGCCTTCATAAGACGGCGCGCGTCTTGCCATCGAAGACTTGTAATCGTAGCTTTTTTATGTTGTCCTACTTTGTGTAAGAGTTTTCTTAAAAAAGGGGCTGAAAGAGTAGGCGAAAATGTTTTTTTTTTTGCTTAAGCAGAGGTATTTGCTTGTTCTGTTTATATCAAGTTGACTATGAATAACAATATGTCGTGAATTATTTTTCGAACATTCAACATATGTTAATAAAGTTAGGCGTTTTGGAAAAATAAGTATCTTATATTATTAGTGCCCTTTAAGAGAACACTATTGGGTACCAAAAATATTGACGATATTAAAAAAGCTTTCATTTTATCCCGCAATTACGAGTCCAGCGTATTAAGGGTTCATGGCTAAACAAGCAATGATTCATGACGTCACAAATGATTTAGGAATAATTATAGACTACTAGCTATTGCTGGCGACTTTGCTCACGTTAATTTAGATTGTTGGTTAGTATTATATATACATATAGCTTTTGCCCGCGGCTTCGCCCGCGTTAACTCCTATTTAAACCCCATAGAGGGCTGAATTATAAAAAAGTAGCGTATGTTCTTTCTTAGGCCTTAAGCTTTCTACATGCCAAATATCATGATAATCCGTCCAGCGGTTTAGACGTAACAGACAGACAGATAGAGTAAAACTCCCACAGTTATAATATTAGTATGGATTTTCAAAACCCGTTATCCGAAATTCTTAATACCTGGAACCTGCAAACACTTACTGCAGTTATTCACTACACTGTAACTCCGTCTATATTTCGGTTCAATAAACTTTACACTATAAAAGAGGCTAAAAAACGATGCGCACCATATAAAGATATAATAAAACACGTTTATTAGCACTCACCGAGATGGGATCGCCGGTTGGCGGTCGACCGATCTTATTAAGCTATACAACATATCTGCTCCATTCAGCCGTGGATAACTTGTAATTTTGTACAACGGTAACACGGTCCTACTCACTAAGTTCTCGCTTAAACACTGCTTAAAGATTTAATGAGACGGTACTTATTAACTTAAAAATTATTCGCGTCAATGAAGCCATATAAAAATTAAAAACATTGACTAATGACGGTAGTTGTTTCAAATATTAAAATGGAATATTCAATTTGTTCTAAAATTCGATTTTTTTTTAAATGGGAAAGTTAGCAAACTATTTAAAAACACAATCATATCTTACTTTAATCACATAAAATAAAAAATCAACGTTCAATCCACGCTTTAATTATTATTCCAATTTCAAAACTAATAAAAATAAAATATTTGATTAAAAAAAATTACCCACAGATAGAAATTCAAACAATAACTCTATATAAATAGAATGTTTAGATATTTCAACCCATTGATATTTCGAAATTTGAATTGCTAAAATTGACTGGCCAATAGCGGAGTTATATTATCTTGCCTTCCGCTGTACGATATATCCGTTCTATTCATTCGTGGATGGCCTGTAATTTGTCGGGAGCGTTACTAATGATCGTAATACCAGACTCTACTCACTCTATTGTCACTTGAACTAGAATTCTCGAAGTAATACTATCCGGAACTCTGTAATATCGTTTTGCTGAACAAAAGTAGTATTTATTTCTAAGGTATGTTTGTAAGTGGAATTTAACACGTGATATTTTGTTATGTGCCTGTAACTCTAAATAGGTTGTCTTACGTACTTATAGGTCCAAAAAATCTAGTTTGACGATAATTTGTAAAACGCAAAAAGCAAGCGTGATGATTAAGATTATGCCACAAAAGTATTGAGGAATCAAGCCCTACGCTCACTCTGATCTGCCGAAGAACAACTGAAGAATAATACTTTTAAGAAGATGTTCGATTGTTATCAGACGCCATATTGTTTCGGCTGTATGTGAAATCCCTTTGCCTTAGACTTATCTATAGAAGTATAACGGAAGCCTAATAATATCAATGACGCGCCCATCCGTATGCCAGCCGTACCTGTGTTTAACTTACTGAGTGAATAAAACTATCAACACTGGTGTAGTGGCTAGACGCTTCGATTTCTGTGCTTATTGTCACGTTAGTATCCCCCTTGATGTAAAGATGGTCTTACCTTCCTTTTTTTGGTTTTCTGAAGAGGAAACTTTTTACCACTTAGGAATTTCTCCTCTATAGTTGGTACGTTTCACAAACATGAAAGATCACATGACACAAACAGCCAGACTCGGGACAAATATCTGCGGATCACACAAATTTTTGGCCCCGTTCTGAAATCGTACCCGTAACCCCTAGCGCAGCAGACCAAACGCTTAGTCACTGCGCCAATGTCGTCAACCGCCTTTATTTTACACTAACAAATGTGGGGCGACGTTTTTAAAAAAAACACATAATAGCGGTTTTAAAATATATCGCTATCTCTTTTCTTCAACATCATAATAACAAAGACGAGTTATGAAAATCAAAATCAATTTACAAATACCAGAGTAGACACTCGTCTAATACATGGACACAATGGGACAAACCAAAAAAAGTTGTCTCAACAAAAACCAAAATGGCGTAATAACCATATGTATAATTCACATAACATTACAAAAAAACAGGAAGCGACACCATCGTGCATGCGACATTTTCCCAAACAAACAATAAAATTAAAACAAACATGTATATTTAATGGCAACCGCGGCCATTTTGAATCAGGTCGAATGCCAGTAATAAAAAGATGAGGAACCCAATTCGCTTGTTATTTCCTACCAATGTGTGAATTCTTGGGCCTAAGTAATTCTGTGCTTAATACGATAATGACGGTTTTAGATCACAAATGAATATTGTACTAAAATCTCTTGAAGCGTTAATAGTTATGATTTGTTTTATTATTTATTTATTTGTCCGACCCGGGAATCCAATTCAAGATCCCATGCTCATTAGTCGCGCTGAGCGACCGGTAGACCAGTGAGGCAATCCCATAAAAACTAACCTATTAAATTATCGCGTAATATGGGAAAAGCCTTGATTTTAATTTCATAATTAAGCCCGGCTTTCATTATGACGGATTTCATTACATTGGCCTCAAATGACAACAAAATAAAGCGAGACATCAAAAAAATACTTATCTATTAGTCAGCTTAACATATTAACGAATCACAATACGTCACTAAACATTTGAATATCGAACGAATTCCACATTACCAAAACAAAAAAAATAAAACGAACCGTATTAAAAAATAAATATCGGCCATTTTGTATCAAGCACAGCAGGCTAATGAAAAGATGAGATGCCCACCTCGTTTGTTGCATCCTGGCCGGTGTAAAAGTGCCTTTTTATTTTCTAAACGGGCGCTCTAAATGTTCCTCGCTCTACGTCCGAGATTCTTTTTTAAATCTCGCTCGGTTTACTGGTGTATTTTCTATTGAAACCTTCTTTGATGTTTAATATGTTTCCCTTTTTATGTTACAATGTTTGGTGCTTGTACCTGCCTACTGAAAGGTGCTTTGTGTATGTAGTATAGTGAATTAATGCTAATGTGTTTTTGATCTTAGATTCCTTTATTGATTCATTTTTGACTAACTAAAATATCTGTGGTTACGATGTATTTTGGTTTTCGAATCAATAATTCTTTAGATCAAATAGCTTTTCATTAAAAACTAAAATCAGCCTGTGACTTTGTCTGCTATTAATCCTCAAGTATTTGTTCCTTTCATTCTGTATATACGGTTTATATAACCTACATAAAACGCTTATAATGATACTGCTTGTAATATTAACGATTATATTCTCTCTGATACCGTTAATCTAATAAACAATAAAAACAGCTTAACAAAAGACGATCCAAAGTAGAACACAACAAAATGTCGATTAGTAAGAACTTGCCCCTAGGTAAAAAAAAAACAATTTTAAACCATGGACTAAATTAAACCTGTCACTGTCGTCTGAATGTCAAAGATTAGAGATGTCAATAGACCTAAGACCTAAGTTAATCCGGGTATTATCCTCGTTCATGAATAAGAGGGTAGATGAATACATATAGGTACGTTGAAATAGAACACGTATTCAGTCTGTCTACGCTAGATAAAACTCCATACGTCTCTGTTTCATTCCTGAGAGTACTGTAATAAATCAGCCATATTTCCAGGTACCAGCGTACTACTTACCAAGAGCAGAAAATATTTATTATTTCGTAAATTGAATGTTCACGTGTGCCATTTTTGGAACATCTCTACGTCGCTATTATGAGTGTGGGATTTAATAGAAAGTTTGGTTTATTTCCTACATGAATAATAGGTTAAGATCTTATGAACTGAAAAAACAAGCAGTCAAAAATGAGATATGCTTTCTTCATTCACAAAAAAATACGCGAGTCGAAAAGTCGATTCAATCGAAATCTAATTCCCCTCCGAAATAACATGAGCGTTTATCAGACTGATTCAATAAAAACCTATCATCGTAATACCATATTATCGAAGCTCAAAGAACCAAATTACGTAGATACCTAACTCACACGAAGCGGGTATATTAAATTCATAACCTGCTACTAAAACTCCCTCCAACTTTTCACGTTTCACAAAAAGTCTTGCCATTATGTCTACATCGTCTTTTTCACAGCTAAATAAACTTAAACAAAAAATAGGTCTTTGAATAACGCATTTTGCCGCGTCAATTTTGCATAATTTATTACACAAACATGACTTTACACAGCTATGATACTAAAACGTTATATTCCACCTAGCGCCATTCATTTCATCCCATTGTAAATACGGAAGCTTCAAAAAAAGAACAACACTTAATTTCGCTTAACGTATTTCTAAACAAAGGGATTCCAGATTCAAATGCGTGGGGCGACTGCGCGGCCCCCACTAGGAGTTATATAAACTTCAAAAATAGAATTTCGCCGTCGCAACCCGGTTTACGACTTGGCTCGTAAAAGGGGGTGGAATGGGCGGCCGTAAGGGGAACGCAGCATATTTTCACCTTTATTTATAAGGAAATTCGGTCAAGTTTGAGTGATGGTAATTTAAGTAATATTTCCAGACAAGCAATGACATTATGTTCGTGAGGGCTTGTCTATGTAGACTGTTGCGTAATCACTGTTACCTACGCTGAACCTGAATAAACTTGTCGGGAATAAGAATTGGAAAAGTTCCGAGAACAGAGGGTGTAATAAAGGTTCGTTTGAGAGGTCTATCAACGTGTGGAATACCGATACAATTAAACAAACGTAAAGATGAAGTGTTGAGAGGGTTCAAAGTGTTGGTTGTTATTTTAAACAAGATATTACTAACTATATTCTTTGTTGATCTTCTTATCATATGGTCGATGAACAACCTGGTGTCAGAGTTTAATTCACCTTTGGCCTCAGACATGGCTTTACACACCGTTAAAAATCTCGTCGGTTTTCTCACGATGTTTTCCCTCGCCGTTATTAGTAAGATCGAAGTCGAAAAGACATTGGTGCGTGCGAGTTTGAATTTGCGACCTTTGACTTGGCAGTCCAACAGTCATACCACTCGGCTATCAGTTGATTGGAGTTGATAGCCAATACAAATAAACAACATAGTTTAAAATACCCCTTTTTTAACCGGCTATTACTGGTATCAATATAATAAGTAACAAAATGTTATATACCTATATGATTTTTGGTGTGATTTTAGCATGTTGCCCATGCTAAGTTTGAAAGTAAATTGATAAAGGGAATTCGAATAAAATTATGGACACGAGCGGCCCTTGAACTCGCGGCTTTCGCGGTTTCGGGTTCAAGTCCCGCTTGTTTCCATCATTTCCCAAATTCCCTTTATCAATGTAGATGCTATATATCTAATCAACAATTTTCAAGTTTCCTCCAACAAAGTTCTAGAAAGCGTCGCCATTTTTGTCTTCATTTTGCGTATATTTTTAACAAACTGCACGCCGGTCCTCGAGGATTAAGCAACGGGTTAAGACGGTTTATCACAAGATATAATAAGTCAAAAAATGTCTCGAAAATCTTCACACAAAAATACAATCTTAACTTTTAATATACGCTTTTCTTTTCACGTATTTATATATGTGACATAGGTTTTGGAGCGTGAATTAAATGTTCTTATGTTTCATACCTTAGAAAAACTAGTTTTGGACGGTCTAGCGTCCATTAAGGGAAGAAAAATAAGGAATTTTGTAAAACAAGTGAATGTAAAAGCAAGAGTCTATGGAGTTATCTCTCATCAAGACGATAAAATCAAGGTAGCGGATAGGAAACAGTGGCAATTCCTCCACCGACCAGAACTAAGCTCTTAAAGAAGAAAAACGTGCTTAAGTTCTTCTTCTAAGAACACAACAGTGATAATATAATTGTTAGTAATAAAATGTTATTAAACTTTGTCCAGCGGTTAGAAATCTAAGAACACCCTGAACCAATTCCTGGCATCTCCATAGCGCACGGTACTCACGGTAAAGTTAAAACGAGCGTGTACACCGCAACCACTAAGACGCGCTCACACGATCCTCATTCGGTAATCCATTTACTGTAAGCCGTTGATTTTCAAACCTGACGCTCATATGGAGTTTGGAAGGCAAAAGTATGTATACAGGCTATAGCTATACAGTATACACGTGTCAAGTTATGGTTGTAAAGCTTCTACATTTTAGAAGGTAACACCAGAGACGAAGCAGTTGTTCCTTAAGTAAATGGTGCATACATACTTAGGCTTTATCTAGTGTAAAAGTCTGACAGAATACCTTATATATACGAAGAAAATAATATGTATGAACTTAAATATAAAAAATATTTAACATGTCAATTATGTTGCCAAGATTGTACCAAGTATGAGCTCTTCGTGATACTCTTAAATCTTTAAGGATTACCGGCGGAAAATTTAGTGAAAGTATTTTACTAAAATGTAGGTATCTTTCGTAAATGTTTTCCATATTACTATTCTGTTTATTGGGGAATTCCCGACTAGTTTTAGACTCAAACAGTGCCTTTATAAGCTGGTGACGCGACGGGGTTACGAGCTGAACTGCAGATCACAGCAAGAAAATGCATGAAAAATTGCTAATAGGAATTATTTGATAAAGTTTTTCGGTCTATCCACATAGATTATGCCAAAGGAAACGGCAGTCGGATACCGACTAAAACTTGTTCTTATTTGACTCCTATGACCGAAGATTACGCATACAACGCACCCTTGATAGGCACACGCGAAAACTCAAAAACAAACCGATCATCATCAGCCGGAAGACGTCCACTGTTAGACAGAGGCATCCCCCTTAATGGGGGGGAGGTTGCCACAATCCCCACGCTTGGCAAGCGGCTTGGAGATTGCAGTATTGGTGGTCAAGTTACAAAAGACGCTGCTGCCCATCTTCTGGTTTTTTTCCCTTAGTCGCCTCTTACGACACCCACGGGAGGCAAGGGGGAGGTCAATTCTAAGCCGGATACCACACGGTAAACCGATCATAGACCAACAATTTCCGTAGATGGGTAAGGCAGTTTATCCCTATTAATATCCTTACTTCTTAATAATATTATAAATGTGAAAGTAAGTTGGTTTGTTAACTATTCACGCCTAAACCACTGAACCAATCATCATGAAATTTTGCATATACGTTGTCAGAGAATCAGAAAAAGAGGTAGGATACCTTTTATCTAGAAAAAAAGTACTGTCCCCGAGGGAAAGAACGATATCATTCGACGGTTGTAGCAATGATAGCCAAGTGGTATGACCGTTGGACTGTCAATTCAATGGTCGCAAGTTCAAACCTTGGCACGCACCAATGTATTTTCGAATTCATGTGCGTACTATAAATGAGTAATTAGTTGCTAAAAACGGTGAAGGAAAACATCGTGAGGAAACCGGCTCACCTGAGAAATTTTTCAACGGTTTATAAAGCCATGTCAGAGACCTATAACAGGCGGTTTAAACTCTGACACCAGGTTGTTCATCAACCATACGATAAGAAGAAGATTCAACGGTTACATTTGTTTTGTCTGTTAGATTTCGCTATACATAGTAAAAGAATACTCTTTCACTAAATAACAATCAAAGACCAACATAACACTACATCAAGTTCTTAACAGAAAGTGCACATTACTGCACAATGCTGTGCCATTCGGCTCCGTCCCTCACTTTAGCATACCGAACTTAAACAGCTACATTTAATTACTCCATTAAAACGACCAGCCCCTTTACCATGAACTCTTAAAGCAGGACAGTTTACGATGAGGAAGCGAGACGCCGCTACGTGTAGTGTAATGCGGCGTCTCGCTTCCACAACGTAAGCTGTCCTGCTTTAAGAGTTCATGGTATAGGAGCTGTTCACTGCATTTCCACTGTTTGCAGCCACCCTTCCCCCTACTTCTAGAACTCAATGGCTTAGCAGAAGACCATAAATCTCACTGAAGTCTACTCAAAATTTTACTACTGGAACTTATATGCAGTCCTAAGTTATTAATATTTTTTTACTGTAAACACTTTTTTTATTTACATTTATTTTATTTACTGTTTACTTACGTTGCTAAGTTAGTATGGCATTTGCAAAATTACATGTGGAACCAGAAAATGTCTATATCTACATAATTTTAAGTATATATTATGTTTTGAGATCTATTGAGCTGTCTTCAGTCGCGTCGGTCTACCATCCCATCAGACTATGAGAGTGAGGGAATAGGGAGTGCACTTGTTTTTGCGCGCATACTTGTGCACCATAATATCTCCTGCGTAGTCGGCTAGTGTAAGCTGAGAAAGGCCGCCGCCACCGAAATTCGGTTAGGAGAACATTATTAATTCTTCCAAATAGATACCTATTGTTCTTAGTCTAAATATATTTGCGGTCTGTAGGTACAAAAAAGATCACATTAAGTTTGCTTCGTATGTGCTTTATCATTTTATTTATAGCTATACTAATATAATGTAACTGCTAACTCCATACATATTATTTTGGCCCTAATACACTATATCCTACTACACCTAAGTACAATGATTAGCTAACTCATAAACTACATTTTACGAGATTCCTTTATTATTCATTGCATACATTGATACAATGTTTTTGACTGCTCACTTTAAAAAGCTTCAAGTTAATAAGTTAAACTTAAAACCACAATCCTCAGGTTAAATTTTCATTCGTCCAGTTTCAGGCAAATATTATAAGCTACTTAGTTGCAGTAATATATTTATTCACGTAACCAATGGGCTGGCAAAGTTTTTATAATTTATATTGATATCGTCGTTGATAGTCCAATTCCGTACCTAACATTGTTAAATACCGCGTATGTACACTTTCTCTAATTTTACATGAGGGCCAAGAAACTAAGTTTCTAAAAAACTAATCTACCGAAGTTTGATCGAACTTGATTATAGGACCGTTTTATTCTCCATTTTTTATTGTAATATTTTAAAAGTCAATATTCTCAATACTTTATTTTCAAAATCAAATTTTTGCTTTTTATGTACATTCGCGGTTTTGATTATTGTTAGTTACGCGGTATTGGAGTATCAACGACGATATGTGACCCACATATATTCGGATAATACCTCCCCCATCGCTATGGACTATAAAGTTTAAAAGCTCGCGAACTATAATTTAAAAGTGTACATTATATACACACATAAAGGCACGCCTGTTTCCCAGAGGAGTAGGCTGAAACCATAGATTTCCATTTGCTACGATTCTGGCATACTTCTTGCGCCTAATTCACTCATTCGAGTGTAAATTATATTATTTTTTTTACGCAAATTTCCGAAACACGAAAGTAGAACCGGTAAAAAGTCACGATGGTAGAATACACTTACGAATATCGATAGAAAGTGTAAATTACACCTCAAATACCTCACAACTCAATCTATGAAGGTAACTTAGTCAAGTTCAGAAACCCACCCACATTGTTCCATCGTTAGTCGATAGGAAAGCGATTTGTCAATACCGGGTTATCTGCCGTAACCAAGGGACCGTAGACGAAGCACGCATCTAACGACATCTACATTTTGATAGAGATTCGGCTGTTATTGTGCCGAAAGTCTTTGTAGTGAAATGAGCGCATCGTACACGTAATAGGTTATTACGCACACAATAGCGATGATAATTCCCTCTGCTATTAGTGACGTCAGCTGCGTGTGCTGTGACGTAGTTAGCACACGTTGGGGGTTAAATGTATCGTATACTATGCCTGTATTTCCCGCAGGAGTAGTTCTAGGTGTGTCTAATAGGATTTTCTCTTGCAATACTGACAAATACTCATTTGGCTTATAGCTTAACTAGCTGCGTCCAGCGGTGTTACCCACTACATTGTTGCGGGATAAATACCGGTACCGAAGACAAAATCTCTGAAGGTAACTGTAATATTCTGAGCACGGAGATGAACTCCACAACCTCTCACATAGAGTAATCTACTAAACAACGGCTAATGTCCCAGCAAGATCGTCAAGGGTAGGGTTGTTCGTTGTGAAAGCGTGACGCTTATACACTGCACGTAGCCGCGTCTCGCTTTCTCAACGGAAAATGTCCTGCTTTAAGAGTTAATGGTAAGGGGCTGTTTATGGTCATTCTCCAGATCATTCTTCTCTCAGCTCACCCTAAACCCTGGCTCCCACAAAACCTGCCACATTCATTACAACCTCCCTTCCTTCTATCCCTTCCATATAAAAAAAACATTACTCCTAAGTAACTGTTGCCTTCCACATGCCACACGAAGAGACACTATCTTAGCAGCGTGTATCAGTTATTTCCTCACGCCATCATTTATCAACCGGCTGCTAATGTTCGGATATTTTCGACAGACCCTCCCAATGGAAGGGGGATCATCCATTATATTAGTGGCAGACGTGTCTAAGTTATGCGTACCCAATCTAAGTTGGCGTAACAATTTGTTCGCGTATTATATGGCCGTCAGTTGTTACCCTATTTTGGCGTGTGTAATTAGGGTCAAAGTGATGTCTGTATCGTGTTGTGTGAGAATTAAGATTGTTGCGAATTAATTGAATCTCTTGTGTGTTATGACAAAAAATAATAGACTTCGCCCCTTTCTTTTGAGTTCGTAGAAAGCGGCTACAGAAAATAATATCTTGGAGAAAGTTTCAGTTTTATTTTTTGCAATAAAGAAAAATATAAATATCATTATTATAATATAATATCATAAATATTATATAATTGTTTACAACAAAAAATAATTTAATTTAATAATAATATAATATTTTAATTTATGATAATAACAGCCTATAACTGTCCCACTGCAGGGCAAAGGCCTCTTATCGTATAGAGATAATATTTAAAAAAATGATAAATTGTCACGTGATCATTTGTTATTATTTCTGGTTGTATACCAGCTAACTGCCAGTAATTAACCTAATTAACACTCCCTTTAATGATTCATGAAATACTTGTAATAGGTATGTGATTAAGAGAATGAAACAAATAAAAAAAACTTTTACTATTTTTTTTGAAAATAGTGATCGTAATATAAACCGCTCTTTGTTTTCAATTAATAATACAGCTATCAAACGCAGTAATACTAGATACATCTAGAAAGTTCCATATCAATAAGGTTCATTGAACTATCTAAAAATATCGGGTCTGAGTGACTTTCAGAATTTCCTCACCCGTCACTAATGGACTTGTAAATGTGTTAAGTGAACTACTTACATACGAGACTTTTGTTCTTACTAGACACTGGCTGTCAAGAAAATATCATATGGTTCTTCAAACCAAAAAAAAACTTGTGTAAGTTATTCTTACAACTAGTAGTAGTTTGACGACCTGATTGGCACAGTGGCTAAGCGATTGGACTGCTGCGCTAGGGGTTGTGGGTTCGATTCCCGCACGGGACAAAAAATTGTGTAATCCACAGATGTTTGTCCCGAGTCTGGGTGTTTGTGTATGTGATATTTCATGTTTGTGAAACGCACCTACGATACAGGAGAAATTCCTAGTGTGGGGCGACGTTTTTTTAAAAAGAAAAAGAAAAAAAAAAGAAAAAAGTAGTAGAAAGATACTGGCTGACGATAATAATAGCTAAAGCGAAACTCTGGGACATATTCCGGTTTGACTGGCCTGTTGGTCTAGTGGTTAGTGGCCCTGACTGCTTAACCGAAGGTCGTGGGTTCGATTCCCACCAAGGACAAATCTTTGTATTATGTATTTATTTACAAATATTTAAGTATGTTTATCAGTTGTCTGGTTACCATAATACAGGCTCTGCCTAACCAGAATACCGTGTGTGAGCTGTCCTAAGATTATTATTAAATTGCAATAAGCTTTACACCGATTGCTATGTTCGTACTTTTAGTTTTAGATCTTTTTTCTTTTACCTAACTTTTGTCTGGCATGCATACAAATGCCTTTTCTTTTGTGTCCGTATTCATCGGAAATGATAGTTGAGTGATATGACCGTTGGACCGCCAAGTCTACTACGCAAGTTCAAACTCCGGCACGCACCAATGTCTTTTCAAATTCATATGCTTACTATAAATTAGCTATCAGTTGCTAAAACGGTGAAGGAAAACTTGAGCTCTTGAGGAAACCGGCACACCTGAGAGATTTTTTAACGTGTGTAAAGCCATGTCAGAGCCCGACAGGCGGTTTAAACTCTGACACCAGGTTGTTCATCAACCATACGATAAGAAGAAGATCGGAAAACCTACTATTTATAGAAAGATTAATAACGGAAACTATTATTCAATTTTGCATTGCTATGACTTTACTGTCGTATACAAGCTAACATACTCAAATGTATTATAGGTATTTTCATTTACTAGACAAACTTACTGGTTCACAAATGAAATATATACTCCAAACTTATATTCCTCAAACAAGATAAATGGAACAGTATTTCATATAACAAGACAGACAAGTCGCCGGAACGAAGTGAAACATCCACGAGATGAAATAGAAAGCCGTTGAGGGTTTGACGCGATTTTCTTTGAGCCAGGTATCAAAAGATTCTAAGGCAACTGAACTCTTCCGAATTTGTCGATTGAATTTTTAAAGTAGATTCCTGTAGAAGCGTAATACAAACTTTTGGTTGGTTGATATGAGCAAATGATATATGGGCTTTATCAGTACGGTTTTAGTAGCTTTTAAATAAAAACAAAACATCACCCCACACTACTAGTTTCTCCTGTATTGTGGGTGCGTTTGACAAACATGAAATATCACACACACAAGCACGCAGAATCAGGAAAAATAACTGCGAATCACACAAGTATTTGTCCCGTGAGGAAATTAAACCCGCGACCTTTAGCGCAGCAGTCCAATCGCTTTTTAACTGTGTAAAGTTTTCAATTTTGGCGATGTTCTTGTCACTAGCCAGTCCCTTCGAGCATGTACCTTCGTTCACCCCTGCTAGTCTACCAGGTCCCTAATGCCCTGCCGAGTTCTCACTAATAATACATTAGAATGACAGACTGCTCTAGGGAATCACAGTTTCTACTAAATAATAAATACACTAGTGTTTCGATTGAGTCGTTGGAGTTTGTTGCTCGAAACTGGTATAATATGCTTTGATAGAAGTGTGTATGTGGGATATTAAAGGCTGTGGATGATGATGATGATATGATTGGGTGGTTGACACCATAAAACAATAATTTCAAGACATTACTTTTTTTTAAATGCTTTATTTTAGCCCTAAAACCGTATACATTTTTAATTAAATGACAATAATCCTCTAATACATTTTTAATTAACTGAAATAAATGAAAAAATTGATTTGAATTTGTTTTGAAACCAATAAATAATAAGTCAATTGAGTTTGCGAACTAGGACGTCACAGCTTCCTATTGCCATACAAAATCTATGGAGAAAAAGCGTTTTGACAGCTCATAAAATGTATGTCTATTGATTGGTGATGATAACTACCCATTTATGTAAGTTCTAAGCCCCCAAACTGGATTCATCACCCGTTACGACCCAATTTCGAAGAATTTAAAGATTCAAAATTGTATTTTAACACCTTCCTCTCAAAGATATATTAATACTGCTTTAAGCAACATTATTATTTATTCCACAAATCTATCAAACCTAATCCCGCTCACCTAAATCCTAAAATAGCTCGCGTAAATCCTAATTAAGCCAAAAACAATTCACCATAAACAAAAATAACGGCCCAAATAGCTTCATAAAACACTTTTACCAACGCCGTGTACAATCGGCACAAAAAACACATTCACAAAATATTTACAGTGTGCAAAACGGTCGGCCGTCCTAACCTCAGTAACATACAGTTTCTCTCATTTTAAAAGGGAGAACTAAAAAAACTCTCAATTACATTAGCGTGCGCGTTCCCATTACACGAAATAGCAGACTGTACCAGCCAGCCTGAATGGCGAAACTAGCCTGAGGTTGCGCTATGCAAAAGTGATTTTATTTACAAGTTAATTATTTTTAAAAGAATATAAAGAACGTTCTACATTTTGAAATGCTCTGAGTTTTGCCAGCCTATACTAGTTTTGGTTGTGATAAATGGTAAACCACCTCGTTTGTCACCGTCAGAGTCCTAGCCGTTTTAGTTTTAAATACGTTTGTGGAATTTAAAGCAGTTTTGCATACATCATGTTTTATTTAATACTGCCAGCGACGGAATAAATGACACCTCAATCGTAAAATCATGAAGGATAAACATTTATTAAAGTATTTTGTGGTGGAAATTCATATTAAAAAGTTATTATTCTAAGCTTCGTAAACTAGCTTTTAATGCATATAGTACTGAACTTTCATACACATAATTATACCTGCAATTCCAAAAAGGGATTAGCAGGGGGTGGTCTTCGTAATAAGGAGTTACATACACCCACTTTCCCAGCAATATAACTTGATTATAGTCACTTACGGATACACGACATTCAACTTTAAAAATATAAAATTAAATACAGGTATACTTATATGAATGTCATAAGGAATTCTAAGAATTAGAACACTGACTGATGGTGAATAAATCATTATATAATATGGGAATACATGGTTTGTAGTCGTCACTTTGAACAAGCATTGCAATCAATGCTCACTCATTCTGTATATGATAAGAAGCTTATGCAATGGGACAATTACAGCTGACGTAATTATTATGAGCTCATACGCACAAGTCGGCTTACATTGACGGATTACTGGAAACACTGATGACCTGACTGTAAACAAATAGATCAATGGAGTTTGAATTGGGCTGTGGGTCTTAATGCTAAAGAAACTGGTGTAAAATTATTAATATACGAAACTGAAGGCTAGTAAAACACAATATTACTAATCGTAGAGTAACGAAATATCAAGTTAAAACTGATTATATTTAATGTCGTGGTAGTTAAGAAGTTTTGGGACCCGATTCTTGAACATAAGTTCGCAGGATCAACTCCAGGCCAGAAACAATGTGATCAATTACCATATTATATCCTTTGGTTTATCCAAGTCTATACTACTTGCGTTGTCAAATGCAGCAATTTGCCTTTATTTAATGGGAAGTACCTTTGTATGTTTAATTCAAACTGTACCTATAGACTGGATGACATTGGCAATTTTTGTAGCCATTGATTTGGGGTGCAGGCAGATAGCTTTAATGAGTGACGATACTTAAGTACGTCCGGCGCACCCTGGACGGTCAACCACGCTACCATCCTTGTTGACTAACCAATCTTTGCACATCGGCACGACCTATTCCATGTGGCTATTGGCTCATGTCGATACGAAGAAGAAGAATAGCCATTGATTACCGTATCAATCAATATCTAGGTGATGTAAATTTTATCAATATCTCCAAGATGTTTCACTCAGCAAATAGTTTCCAAAAGACGTGAATTTGGCAGCTCTGATCAAACACGTCCGCTACAAACCGTGTCAACAACTGAATCGATCAACAAATTCTTGTTTCGCATACAAATCTTGATCCACATTTATTTGTTCGCATCTAAAGCTATTAACAGACATTCGCACTGATAGCCGAATGGTACGACCGTTGGACTGCCAAGTCAAAGGTCGCAAATTCAAACCCCGGCACGCACCAATGTCTTTTCGAATTCATGTGCGTATTATAAATTAGTTATCGATTGCTAAACGGTGAAGGAAAACGTCTTGGGGAAACCGGCATAACTGAGAGATTTTTCAACGGTGTGTAAAGCCATGTCAGGGGCCTACAGGCTGCTTAAACTCTGACACCAGGCTGTTCGTCAACCATAAGAGGAAGAAGAATAGACCCTAGTTTGACACGTCGAAGTTCACTAAAATCTGCAGGACCACAGAAAGCTGTGTTTTTTTAGGGATACTCAAAGATCCTTTTGCGTACCCTAAGTTCACTATGGTAGTTCTGTGTAATACTCTAGTTATTTGAGGGGTTCGTAGCAATATGACTACTGCGCAGATCACTCGATTCGCACGGTTAGGCCGTACTCGCCGCGGTCAGTCTTGTGACGGGTGACCATTTTCACATGTCGAGACCCCTCTGTGCTCTCTGCACTTTCCATTTCTTTACTATTGTGGGAGTGTGTGAGTGATGAAACGGTGCGAGTTGCCTAATAAGACTGTTTTTACTGTTATACGGCTCAAGTTTGTGATGCACAGCGCTTTGTTTTACAAACAGTTTGTTTGGCGGTGAGACTGAACCAAGCCATCTGTCAGTAGGTAGATTTGGGAGGTCTTTTTAAAGATTAAACTAATATTACATAAGAATTTTAATGCATTTTTAAAGTCTTTGATCTCATTTCTAAGGCTTTCGAAAGCGAAGGAACGCCTTTGTCTAAGTTGGGTTAAAATGTGGTTCGAGTAATATTCTCTGAATTTGTCAAATATATTATGCTATATTATTTTTCAACGCGGATATGATTTTATTCTTTCGATTTTGCACAAATTTCCAAACATCAAGACCTAAATGAAGTTATATTGAACAGACAATCTTATCTATCTTCTTCTTCTTCTATACTTATAAAAACAATACCCTGTTTTCCTTGGTCACGCCATAACTTGAAAACGGCTGGACCGATTTAGCTAATTTTTTTTTTTTTAAAAACGTCGCCCCACACTAGGAATTTCTCCTGTATCGTGGGTGCGTTTCACAAACATGAAATATCACATACACAAACACCCAGACTCGGGACAAACATCTGTGGATCACACAAATTTTTGTCCCGTGCGGGAATCGAACCCACAACCCCTAGCACAGCAGTCCAATCGCTTAGCCACTGCGCCAATCAGGTCGTCAATTGGTTTTGAAATATTTGTGGAAGTCCAGGGAAGCTACGAAAGTCGCCGAGTCAGCTGGTTCCTTATTTATTTGTTTAAGATTTGAAGCTTATAATTTGATGCACTAACTTGTTATATAAATGTTTACTACAACTAATGTTAGAACGGCCATCTTTGTGCTATTTTGGTACATTGTGCTACAGATAAGGACTAAGTTAGGAGCTAGCTAAGCTATTCAAGATTTAGAAGCAATGTACAATGCATAGAATACTTGAACTAATTATCTTATGGTGGTAGGAGTATTAAACTCAGAATGGGTTTGAGTCTCGGCGAATTTGTAAATTTAGACTCTTTATAAAATATGCAAGGTTCATCTTTACTAAGTTATTTCTCTTTGAAATATTATCCAAAAGCTGTCAAAGTCTGTATCAAATAATATTTGTGTTGTAAGGTGAAAGGATCAAAACTTCTGAACGTATGTAAGAAGCTTTAACTTTAGCTGCCATACACGTCGTGAAAGAGTTTACAAGAATCTAGAATCTATTATTTTTAATTATAGACCTGATTGGCACAGTATTAACACAGGTTTTAGTTAAAATATAACTTTCTGAAAGGGCACAAAATAAAATACTTTCGATTCAAATTCTATATCAATGCCCAAAATAGTTTTTTTCTCGAATCGGGCTACATTCGTACCATATCGTCATCCTATTTTATAATAATTATTGTTAAGAGCTTCTTTTAATCAATTTTAACCTATTGTCACAAGTAGAACAGCTTAGCAATAACTCTGAACTTTGTATCTCATATAAACATATCATAATGGTTATTTCTTAATTAATAATCGTCGTATTACATACACAAACACCCAAACTCGGGACGAACATCTGCGGATCTCACACATTTTTGTCCCGTGCGTTTTATTGTATGCTTTACTTGTTTCAGATTAAGAGCGTTTTTGTTTTTTCATTTAAATATAATATGGTAGGTCTTATTTTGAAATCGGGTTTCGAAATCCTTGGGAATTTAAGTATCGACAACAGCTTAAATCAGAGCCTAGAAAATATCCTAAAACCGTGATAGATTGTAAATCACACACACCAACGATATCTACCTTCCGATCAAGGTAAAACAGGCTGGATCACACGAAAATAATAACTTCAAAAAGCATTCAAAGCATATGAATCCAGGTTTTAATATTCCAACAATATTATCTGAGATGAAGGCACACGCCCCACACCCTTCGCGGCGTGTTCAAAGTTAGTATATTTTATGATGTTACATAAGTTACCTTTGAAGACTTACCAAGTTATCAGTATATAGTGAGGGTTTATATCCATGTTCGCGTGCCTATATTATGTTCAAACCGTGTTAATTTTGGGCAAAATATGAGCTTTATTATTCTAAAAGGTGGAAGGTCTGTGTGTGCGCAAACGTTCCAGTATTGATGTGAAATAAGTTTTTATAGTACCTATGATTTACTTTTTGGTAGGCTTAGATCTTAGGCTTAGATACACTGCGCAATTGACCTAATCTGTCTTATACATATAAGACGTTAGACTCCCTAAATCATTACGATAATGTGTCCGACATTACTATGAGCGATCTTCAGTTGTTTTTGTGACCATTCACTAAAGAAAAAGTTTTCATTCAACCTATCCTAATCTCGCACTGTTTAACTTAACCTCAACCCATCCAATCGATGTTAATTCATTTATTATTTAATTATAATTATTTTATTTACTAATCTATAGTTGTTAATATGGTAAACCACATCTATATAATACCTCTGTCTTTATTTAATCATATAAGTCCTAATTGCAGATAGCAGAGTCTTCCCAACAGTATGACGTTAGCTAGAAACTATAAACTAATACCTTTGGCATCGGTGTGTACTGATAGTACATCAGAGAACCAGCTTTATATTACGAAAACTGTCTTGGTCACTAATTGGGTTGCACAGATTAGATGGCCCACTGTGTAATATACTGGAATCCAGCGGCATCAGGGTGTCACCTGACACGGCAGCCAGGTTCCCTGACAATCACACAATGGCCGTTGATGGCACATTATTGGCCTATTTACATTTCCAATCAAGGTACGTGTGATTGCGTTTGATTACTTTAGGCTTCACTGGAATGTGAACCATCTGAATTTAACACGCCTTAATTGTTGCTTGGCTTGTCTTGTGATTGTAAATAAGGCTGTCGAATGTGAGGACTCGATTTCGATGTCCGACTAATTTAGTTGACTGAGTTTTCCTGGAAGGAATCATAAGCATTTTGGAAGAATATTAAAGGGGTGGATGGAAGAAATATACACATTACGCTGACTTTCAAATCTAGGAAAATAAATAATTAATAATCGGATAATGTAAATGATTATAAGAAATTTGTCAACTGATATGAATTAATGTATAAGTGTTATATGTAAAAATTAATTAATTAATAATAATAATTTTTTACCATAAATATTTGCACGCCATGAGAAATGGTAAACATGTCGTGAGCCACTCTAACTTAAGATCTTACATGCATGTATTATTTTAATTTTGTATGTATACACATGTTTAAGCAAATAAAATTTCTTATTCTTATTCTAGGAACAGAGCAACATTATAACGGTAGACATGATAATAAAATAGGGGTGCAAGTAGAGAGCCTCTACGAGTGACGATACTTAAGTACGTCCGTCACCCAGGACGGTCAACCTCGCTACCAACCTTGTTGACTGACCAATCTCTACACGGCACGACCTATTCTATGTGGCTATTGGCTCATGACGTTGCCAAGAAGAAGATGATAAAATTACGTGATAAATTGAACATTTTTACAGCTGTTTTTGTCCTGCAGGATCCCAGTTTTATCTTCCTCATGATTGCTATCTAAAGTAAAGCTTCAGGCCTACACAAAAACTTTATAATTATATTAAAACCGGCATCTCAGTTTAACCGACCACCATAACTATTAAATTAAACACGCAAAATACCTATTTCGGCGGTCAGGGCTGGGTCAACAAAAACCAGCATAAAATTAACCGATTATACTAAAAACATATTTATGTAAAGAGGTCTTGTTACGTTGGTATTTTTAGTATTGAGCATTAATAATTTTAATATGCAGGAAATTGAACTTTATTATTATGTGTTTAAGGCTGCATATTTATTGTCAAATTCTGGTGTTTAGTATGTGGGTAATGTTCAAAATTATCGAGCCTCCATTCGTGCGAGATGTTTTATTGTGTATTATTAGGAAGTCCGGAGCATACATTTGCTATTTCATTATACGTTTTAAAACCAACATGGTGGCTTGGCTTTTACAGCTATATTGCAATTATCGCTGCACATAAAATGGCGCTTCTAGAGGTTATCAAAAAACATTTTTACATAAAATTGTAAGCTTTTTCCCGCGAAGGAATTTCTCCATAGCCATAGGTGTTTTAATAGGCTTATAAAAATTATTTTATATATCATTTTAATGGCTACAAATACTACCTAAATTCAAAACGTGAAATCTCACACAGTTCCACTCTCTTATAAGTATGATACTCTTGCTAGATAATCTAGCTTTGTTAAGTAATTAAAAAACATAAAGCCACAACGCAAAAACACTAACATTAAATAGCCCAAACGATTTGACTCAAATCAAGGCTGGTCTGTATTTAATCTAGATTCCTAGCCCCAGTCTAGGTACTGTGGACTTCCGCGAACAGGGCCCCCTGGTGACTGTTGGCTGTCACGCGAATGACCCATCACTGATAATACACACTTGACTGCTTTTTTTATCTGTGGACTTGTTTTTTATCTGTGCACTTATTTTTTAAAGCAAAGGTATGATATCGGTTTGCTGGAGAGTTTAACGATTGGTGAGGTAGAATTATTTCGGAAGCCTTATTTATTTTTAGTTTTTAGGAAAACTATGAGCTACACATTTTTAAATAGGTTTGTAGTTGCATACAAAATTAAAAGCTATTAAAAACTCCTCACTGATAGTGATAATCAAATTATATATAGAAAACAAAATATATAGAAAAAATATTACAAAATGTGTAATTATCACATGTAATGATATAATTTTCATTTTCAACGTAAACTAGAAAAGAGACGTTTTACATATAAACTCTGTTTTTGAAAACCTTTTTAAACGTTACTCCGAATATCTAAGCCTCTAGGCTTTAGCTCTACAAAAACTCTAATACGTCACTTACACGTGTATGATAAATAAATACACATGTAAAAAAGCAAAACGGAACCTAACACATATTTTTACACAAAAATTACTCGTATATTCGCGAAATAACAAAGACTTTGACGTCTTTGACAACATAACAACGTATTGAAGGGACAAGCAATTTGTAGTCAATAAAGCATTTATAGTTGTCACAACCATTCTCTGGGGAGGAAGGAGTTGACAAGCTGAAGGTATTACTTGGAAATGCAATCATACTTGTTATTATGTAGGTATTGTAATTTACCTCGACTTTGTCGTGAACAAGAATGCTTAGATAAAAGAATGCGTACGAAAGGATGAACGAAGACTTTATTTTGCTTTACATGCACTACATGAAGAAGACGTCTAACCAGCTATTTAGGAGATGTCTTCTTCTTATCGTATGGTTCATGAACAACCTGGTGTCAGAGTTTAAACCGCCTGTAGGCCGCTGCCATGGCTTTACACACCGTTGAAAAACATCTCAGGTGTGCCGGTTACCCCACTATGTTTCCCTTCACCGTTTTTAGTAACTGATCAACTAATTTATAATACGCACATAAATTCGTAGAGACATTGGTGCGTGCCGGGGTTTGAACTTGCGCGCCTTTTATTGGCAGTCCAACGGTCATACCACTCGGCTATCAGTGCTTATAAGGAGAAGTGAGGGAAAAATATTATAAAAAAATTACCCTCACGATTGTCAGTATTTATCAACGGTGTGTGAAGCCATGTCAGAGGCCTACAGGCGGTTTAAACTCTGATACCAGGTTGTTCATTAACCATACGATAACAAGAAGAAGCAAACACTAGTCGCGCCCCGCGGTGACACCCGCTAACAAATTTTGCAATCTTAAGTAGCCTATGTGTTAATCAAGGGTGTCAGCTACCTCCATACTAAATTTCAGCACCATCGGTCTAGCCGTTAGAGCGTGAAGAAGTAACAAACATACAAACACACTCACAAACTTTCCCCTTTATAATATTAGTGAGATTTAAAAAACCATGCAATCCATATACATATATATACTTCAATTAGGGTATCTGGTCTCTTACTATATTACTAAAAAGCCACTATACAACCACAAAATCCAATAACCCAAACCAACAAATAATCGACTGCTATGAAAGTTCCATATAATAATTACTGCTACGGTTCTGTTTGCGTAGCGCTACGCCGTAGCTGTGGAATGCGTGGAAAGTACTTGTAACTGGTGGTTACGTACTTTGCTACGAGCTTGCTCACTGAGGTGTGCGAGTGTACGGCAACCATTGATGTTATTTATTCAAGGTTCGAAAGGGTTTTGTTTCTTATGAATAGCGTTCAACGTAGAAATACCTGAAGCATTGCGAAGGAACTACTAGCAAGAATTATTGTTTTCTGTGTTTTTTTAGGATTAATTTGTTGATGCAAATGTTTCACGTTCAGACACGAGTGTAAGATTTTGATTCTAATTCATAAATGAAAGTGAACATTAGTCATTTAAAGAGGATTCGTACATCCTGATGTCTCGGTGTCTTGTCTACGAGACCCCTTAAAATAGCCATAGTTACTGGATTTTAGTTCTTTTACTGAACTCAATTTTTAGTTAAACTCGCCGCTGTAGAGTAAATTCATGTAATATGTATATTATTGTGTGCAATAAAGAATTAAGATTCGTTACATTAGTATTTTTTATCGTTAGTCAACTAAAATGAACTTTAGATAATTTTACAAAACTCATTTGACACAATTAAAACCTGCGACTTACAAGCCTACTTAGGACGATCTCAATATAACTGTAAAATACAATTATACTAGCTAATCGCTTAATTCCACGATCCCCTAAACGCTTTCATCTATTATTTGTGTTCTAACATCAAAGACAGCTCTGACACTGTTAAACTGACGTGCGCTGTCATCACTGACTGCAAAACTTGATGACATTACAAAAGTCATTTGACACAATTAAAACCTGCGACTTACAAGCACGTCACTTAGGGCCATCTCAATCTATCTATTTATATAAATAAAAATTAATGTTTGTATGTTTGTCCTCTATGCGTTCCTAAACCACTGATCAGATTCTGATGAAACTTTGGTACTGACTTCTAAGAACGCCCGAGAGAGTTTTTGGCCCAAAAAAATCTATAGAATTGGTCTTCGAAATCCACGCGGACGCAGTCGCGGGCATCAGCTAGTATAACTTTAAAATACAATTATACTATCCAATCGCTAAATTCCACCATCCACTAATCTCTTTCATCTATTATTTGTGTACTGAACTTCAAAGACAGCACTGACAAGTACCGAATTGCTGACACTGTTATGACGTGCGCTGTCTTTATTGAGAACTGACGCCAACTGTAAATATTTGTAAACAGCGTAAACGGCGCGACGGCTCCCTGACACGTGTCTGACTTGTTTAAGACACTTTGCCTGACCCGGGATTTGAACCTCATGGGATGAAGGGCCTGTTTAGTTGAGCTGTGGGACCACTAAACCAATAAATTTGGCAACCGGATTGGCTCAGTGGCTAAGCGGTTGGACTGCCGCGCTAAAGGTTGCGGGTTTGATTCCCGCACGGGGTAAAAATTGTGTGAACCGCAGATGTTTGTCCCGAGTCTGGGTGTTTGTGTATGTGATATTTCATGTTTGGGAAACGCACCCACGATACAGGAGAAAATCCTAGTGTGGGGCGACGTTTTTAACAGAGAAAAAAAGAAAAAAATGTAATTATAATTAAATAACAACATTAATAATACAAGCAATTTAGATTCCATATCGTAGTAGATACTTAAGTACTAAAATTAATTACTTTTATCATTACGTTGTCTACAAACAGGTAATTAATTAGCCTCTGCGGCTCGTTATGAACAAATAACTGAATAACATTTATAAATATATTTAATTCAGTGAATATCTTAGACTCCCTCATTAGTCTAGTGGTCGCTTATGCCACTGCTGAGCATGAGGTCCTAGGTTCGAATCTCGGGTCGGGTAAAGTGTGACCGGGTTTTTCCATTAGGCAATTTTCAGTAGCAGTACGGAGTCTGGATTTGTGCCCGGTTGATGGCAATAGGCTCGCCCTTACATTGGGACCTATAAAATAACTGGTGTAATGTGGGTGTATTCTACGGCTACCTGCCATGTGTACCCCACACAGACGTGAAGGTATGTTATGAACACATTATATCCTAGAGGTGCTCCCTCACCTAGAGCATACGCGTGTAATGTAACATTTCAGATTCGATTGTGAGCATTACCTTACAGTAGTTATGCCTCCCTGACTTGACGAGCATTCGCATTTTAGATTCGACTTTGTAACGTTACATAACACGCGCATGCTGTAGGTGTGGAAGCACCTTTTTAAATAACTTATATATCTTGTCTTCTTCAATCAAAACCAGTACACAACAGTCCTACATTCTAGATAGAGATAATCACGCCTGTACTGTCCTAAGGGGTAAGCAGCGTTCTCCGTCTCTCGTCTTTATCAGAAGTCTATTTTAAGACAAGGTGCTATGTATAATCTTTTTCAACAAATTTTTATTTTTTACTATTTACTCCCATTTATATATTCTTTATGTACAAGGCAGACATAATATTTGCTACCAGTCACACTTTTGGGTAGTGCAGGCATATTCGCTATATGATAATCCCTGTGTAGTAAGTGGCGAACCTACTGCCGTTCATTAGGTCTATAGCCCTATAGCGATGTCGTTTTCAAGACAGCGAAAAGGCATTATATTCAAAATCCTTTAATTTAACTACAGTATAAAGGGATAAACATAATAATTCAACATGGTGGCAATAAATGACCCGATTGGCGCAGTGGCTAAGCGATTGGACTGCTGTGCAAAGGGTTCGATTCCCGCACGGGACAAAAATTTGTGCGATCCGCAGATGTTTGTCCCGAGTTTGGGTGTTTGTGTATGTGATATTTCATGTTAGTGAAACGCACCCACGATACAGGAGAAATTCCTAGTGTGGGACGACGTTTTTTTTTAAAAAAAAAATACGAACTAAAGAAGCAAAACACCTCTAAAAATCATCATTATCAACCGAAAGACGTCCACTGTTGAACAAAGGCCTCCCCCTTAGTTTAGAAATAATTCGGTTAAAATAGTAACATGGCAAGCAATATAATCGAGTTAAGAAAACCCTGAGAATAATTATAATTAGGTTAACCTAAAGCACTTTAAACAAAAACAATAAATAAAATACGTAAGAATCACAGCCCATGTACACATGTAGGCAGCCCACGTAGTTAGCTTATCGCCCACGCCCACAAAACTCCTATTTCTCTTAGTTGACCTTAATAACTTCCGCTGGATTATAATTTAGTAGTTGCAAAACTGTGAAAGCGTAAGATACTTTATAAAATTATACTGGGTAAAGGTTGAAATTAAAATGAGGTGTTTTTAATTTGACTAACTCGTTGACCTAGTAGTTACAAGTGTAACTGCTGACCGTGATGTCTTCGGTTCAATTCCCAGGCCAGGTAAAGAGATTATGCGTAATTTTTATTATCAGCTTAGTCTAGATTTGAGTCCGGACAACAAAATCTCTATTACATCGGACCTACAATATAACTGGCGGAATATAAGTATACTAGGTATACACCTCCTCCTACCTCTTTAGAGAATAATGATAATAGGTACTTTATAAGAGTATACATTCTTCTTCTTCTTCTTCTTATCGTATGGTTGATGAACAACCTGGTGTCAGAGTTTAAACCGCCTGTAGACCTCTGTCATGGCTTTACACACCGTTGAAAAATCTCTCAGGTGTGCCGGTTTCCTCACGATGTTTTCCTTCACCGTTTTTAGCAACTGATAACTAATTTTTAGTACGCACGTGTATTCTAAAAGACATTGGTGCGTGCCGGGATTTAAACTTGCGACCTTTGACTTGGCAGTCCAACGGTCATAACACTCGGCTATCAGTGCTGTTATACATTTATTAATACCATACACTTTTATAAATACCTATACAATACATATAAATTCTTAAGCGAGTTTATTTTTTAACGCATGTTGTTGGTTTTAGTCCCAAGGATTTGGTATAGTACCCTATACCTATGGGCCATAAGCTAACCCTATTACGTGGGCTTTTGCAAAACTGAAATTTGGATGTAAAACACACCTCGAACACAATGTTTTCTATGCCTCCACCATACCCTTAGATAATAAAGATAACAATAATTCAATCAAAACACGACTATTTAGAATAGTACTTCCTGCCCTCTTACCATGAACTTTTAAAGCAGGACAGTTTACCATGTGGAAGCGAGACGCCGCTACGTGCTGTAAAATGCAGCGTCTCACTTCCACATGGTAAACTGTCCTGCTTTAAGAGTTCATGGTAAGGGGGCTGATTGTTACGACGCGTGTGACAGACAATAGTACCAACAGCTAAAAAGAAAAAGTAATTTTAGTTGCACTTTAACAATTGCACAAGTCCCGCTTATAACGGAGAAGTAGAGTGATTCTTTATATATTTAAAAACCACAATTTCGATTTAATTACGCGTATAAAATGTATTATTTTAACATTAAAAAGTTTCTCTTAAGATAGGGTATAGGGTTTTTTTTATACGTTTTTGTTTTCTAGGTAAAATCCGCCTTATAGGAACTGACAGTGTTTGACTGTTAATTTCAAAGAATAGAGAAGTGGAAAATGTGTGGAAATTTTGAAATCCATATAGCTATGGAGTTCAAGTTAAATACTTTCTAATTATTAAACCTACATAACAATTTTAATCATTAATTAATTTCTAATCAATCTAAATCGACTTATAAAAGTCTTAATAACGGCCAATATAAATTTCTTTAGCCGTAGATATAAAAAAACAACACACACATACAGCGTCCATTAGTGTGTGTTATCGTGAGCCAATAAGATAAGACCACCGATTAACACGATGGTAATGATAAAAACTATATAACAGCAGGCGATAACGTTTCGTATGGTTTTCTAAAATAGCTTATTAGTGCTCATGGAAAAATTGGAATACCGAAAATTACAACTACGCGTGTGTACGCTGTAAGGTTTATAAGTTTGGTTGTAAGGCGTTATCTTCGAAACTGTCTATCCAATTCCCAAAATTCTCATGCCAACATAAGCTACTTTTATCCCGGAAAAGACACGAAAAGGCAGCCAATATTAGTCTCTTAATCATAAACTATGTCTAAAAAAATTAGCAAAATTTACGTCTAAACGTTGTTGCGTAAAAAACAAAACCCAGCCAAGTGCTAATCAGACTCGCGCACGAAGGGTTCCGTACCATTATCTATAAATACTAAGATACCACTGACTAACGGTGACGAAAAACATCGTGAGGAAACCTGGATTTAATTATCTTAAATAACCAACCCACAGTGAGCTAGCGTGGTGATCAATGCTCAATCCTTCTCTATAAAAAAAAGATCCCGACGAATTGAGGATCTCCTCCTTTTTTTGAAGTCAGTTAAAAAAGAGGTATTTGCCCTGCAGTTCTGCAGTTATAAGCTGTTATTATAAGACTCAACAATCTAAATGAAAATAGAATAGAAGTAATAAAAGCGTAGCCGGTAGCTTGGCTCGCATCGAACCCGGTAAGTGTGAGATGTGTGCCTTCAGACAGCTTCCGGATTAAGGTCTCGCGGGATGAAATGCATAACAAATTGTTGAGAAGAATATGAGAACGGAACACACAGTATAGAGGTAGTGGGTCTAGAGATAATAAGTAATAATATTAGTATTAATAACTTAAGACTAGTATGTTTGCATTAAAAATATAAGTTTGGAGTATATTTTTCATTTGTGAACCAGTAAAAATTCATCTAGAAAATGAAAATACCTATAATACATTTGAGTATATTAGCTTGTATTTGACAGTAAAGTCACAGCAATGCAAGTTAAATAGTGAATGATAGTTTTTGTTTTTAATCTTTCTATAAATAGTAGGTTTTCCGATCTTTTTCTTATCGTACGGTTGATGAACAACCTGGTGTCAGAGTTTAAACCGCCTGTAGGCCTCTGACATGGCTTTACACACCGTTGAAAAATCCCTCAGGTGTGCCGGTTTCCTCACGATGTTTTCCTTCACGGTTATAGCAACTGTTAACTAGTTTATAATACGCACATGAATTCGAAAAGACATTGGTGCGTGCCGGAGTTTGAGCTTGCGACCTTTGACTTGGCAGTCCTACGGTCTTATCACTCGGCTATCAGTGCTGATTTCTTTTCTGCCTTGAGTACCTCGTGATATGTATGATTTTTCTCTTTTATCTGAACAAAGGTTTTTAAAATAGAGCGTCAAGTCACTTAAATTTCCATGCATTGTCATTTCAATCTATTAGTAATAAAGTTACCGTCTTTGATAGTAGTGATATAAAGTATTCATGTAAATATGTATTTTAACCCTTTCCCCGTCCGGTGTATCACATATGATACATGGTGATTGTTTAAATATTGGATAAGGTCATGTTACCGCTGGATTCATTTTTTACAGGTGACATTAAAGCCCTCAATCGGAACAATTCACGAACGCGTAATGTGCTCTAAAATGCTATTTTATGCATGAAAAATTACTGCAACGTAAGGCTGTTATCAGACTAGTACCTAAGATGATAAATATTCTCCTGAAAGTATTTTTTTAAAGGCTTTAACCCCCTAGAATTCTTATATCATGGAGCATTGGCTAATAAGAGCACAGAACAAACACCCTTTACCCGAACAATTATAAATACGACAAATATTTTAACCGCATCGCGATCGAGCCGACCCACAGAGGGTCCGGGTCAATCGGGTTAATTATACCCGGTTAAAAACAGGGGATTTAAATTGTTATAATTCCTACGAAATTGTGTCGATGATAAACTTTATTTTTTCCAGGATATTATCCGAACAGAGTAAGACAAGACCAGAGATCATTTTATTATATAGTCTAGCGTTTAGTTTATTCGATACATCAGAGGGATAACAAAGCCGTTCATTAGAACAGCTTTTTGTTGAGTAATATTAATCTACCTATCCTATCCTAGCAGATTGTAAAGCCCACCCATGATTTTTGATACAAAGTAACAATAGAAAATATTCGACCATATCGCCCACCTCATGAAATGTTGGCAAATCTACAAATATCACACAAACTGTCACAATTATAACATAAGTAGAATATCGAGTTATGAAAATTATATAAATAAATACATAAATGATAGTATGACCAACAACAAAAAGTGCTTCGAGATAAGGCATTGTAGCGAGCAGCTGATTGTTAATCAAAGTGAACTCTTATCAAGCATTGAATTAGTAAATACGAACAGGTATTTAGAGCAACAATACTTTGCGAATTATTTGTGTAGTGTATACAAATATGTATTTATTATTGCAATTTTGTCTCTTTTCTGGGCAAATCTCAAAACTTTTGTTAAAGATAAATTAGTATAAAAATTGTTTACAATTAAATCTAGATTTTATGGAGACAAAATTTAAAAACACTAGAAATAATTGTCTTTTCTTTTTTCACAAAATATACCTGCTTAGGAAATATTGTTATGTACTTTTCGGATTATCCGTGAACTTCAGAACTCACACTTACAATCTAGATTGACGTATCAAATATACTAATAACAATGGGTTTTTAAGATAATAATCTGAATTTACCATATAATATTAATTTAGCCTTGTTAACAGGGTTATCAAAGCTAAATATGGTAAATCCAGACGACATTCGCCGGTAACCTAATATTCTGAGATTAAAATTCACAATTCGGTTCGGACCAACCCTTATACGGTCTCACGAACGAAAATTCACACTTTCTTAACCAATATCCTTTCCGAACGATATCTTCAAAAATATTCCCAGAGCATACACACAATTTAAATATTATCATCATGAAAGTAATTCCGGGATTCATAAAAGAAAACTAAAAGCAAAGATTTTCCCTCTGGGCAATATTATTAAAGTATCCTTTACAGTTATCGGCCGCCGCTAAAATAGTATTTTGCATGCATTTTGAAGTATACAGCCGGAGACAAAAATCTTTGAAAAACCACCGACTACCCATTGAAAATTTCTATATAGAAAACTAAAATATTAGCTAACAATATTTAGATAATGCGTTATATCTACGTATATCTAACCCCATCTACTTTGATTGCTATATCAGAAATATGAATGGATTTATCGATAAGATTAAAGACAACATTATATTATTCTTAAAATATAATTAAGATATTTACACTTTTTATTAAAAAAAACTGGTTTTTTAATCTTTTTTACGTTGCAACTAAACGAACGCAACACAATAATGGAACACTTGTAATTTATAAATTGAGAATATGATTGTGTATGTATTGTGAAGTGTGATATTTCAACTTTTGAGAAATATATGTCACAAAATTACTAGTGATCAACTAAGTTATTGATTTTTCCTACATAGGTTAACTTAACCCTTCAATTCGTGGAAAAACTCGACTCGTCCCAACGCAATAATGAAATTATCAATACAACCTCAAAATTAATTACATCAAACATCCTATCAAGCAAGTGAAATAATATCGGCAAAACTCTACATTTCGTCCTTGAGTTTAATACTCTGAGTAAATATCCTATACAATCTGTTATCCAGACATAGCACTTACATTTATCAGGGAAATTCTGATCCTTTTTCATAGAACGTTCTCGAAGTATTTGCTTTGATTTCCGTAGTATTTCAGTTTTCAGCACCCACAGGTTAACGATATTGGGCTGGCTAGCATCGCACGATTCCATAGATTTTGACGTTTATTTTACATGACACGTGGAATGACACTGACATTAGCAACATTATCAATTAAATATCCTCCTTTTACTCAATTATAGGTGTTTTTCACACAGACGGCGGCTGTAATACCCTTATCTACTCATCGCAAATAAGAAACCACTAAAGTACATACAAACGTTAAAAATACGCACCAGAGACGCTGTTGTTCCTCTCGATTGGGTGTTGTTGTGTGAATACGGGGTGGTTCACGTGACCCTACCGTCGGCCATCAAATCCGTGGGCACGTGTTAATGTAATATTGTAAACAGAACGCATTAGCGGTGTATTGTGTGTGTTTGACGTGACGGTGGGGAGTCGCGGGCGTCGGCGGTGGGAGCGCGCGATCAGTGCGCGCCGCGGGTGCTCACTGGCGGCGAGCGGCGAGCGGCGAGCCGGCTGCGCGCGCATGCGCCGGTCGATCGCCGACACTCGGTCACTGGGCCGGCATTGTCTTGTTTCGCGTTCGAAAACAAACCTTTGTCTAGGAGGGGGAGACCGCGAGGCGCCGCGGCCCAGTCGGTAAAATTAGTTGTGTGTTTCACACCTGTTGGTTTGTTAATCACGTACTTAAGTATTCTATTACAAAATCATTACTATCCGCTGAGATGCAAGCGGATTACAAAGCAGGCGCCTTTAAACTATTGAGTACAACTTTAACGAGATTAACAAGTAGGGGCGGAGGAAATAAATTTACTTTTTAAACGAACAGCAGCCCTTTTACGAGAACACATATAAAAGAAGGCAACACACCCGTTTTGTACAAAATTTTATGGCTACGAAGGTTGAATTGCCTGCGTTTGCCTCTTTACCACCGGCTGCTGTATCGGAATTCACTAAATGTCTTCACACGGGAAGCTTGTAGACTTGGGTTCCTTGATTTTTCATGTGTGAATATGAGCCGCCTGTCGAGTAATATGCTAATTTTCAAGCAAAGTTTAAGATTTAATTAAAATTTGACTTTAATCGCGTAGGTTCAGGCACTTATACTGCCGGCCTAAGTTGCATTTTAATGAAAGGATAATATATTATGCCAAGCTAACTAACTATATTTTCCCTTTTAAACTACATAAATACTTAACTACGCAATATAGTGTGATATTTAGGTTTAAACAATTGAATTCTAATCGTAAATATATTAGTGGAATATACATGCTTACATAGACGCTTCACAACTATTATCCCCGAAGGCTTAGTCAGAAATATATCTTGCAACCCGCTTGAGACAACATCTGCACTCTCATAGACCAGTGAGACGGTAGACCAACTCGACCGGAAAGAGATCAGGCGCAGGACCAACGGCTTAACGTGCTTTCCGAAGCATGAAGGGGTGTCTTGACATGTGAATACTGTCACCCATCTCAAGACTGACCGAGGCTACGAACCTCCCACTCGACGACTCGATCGACTGCGTAATAAGGTTCTCAACCATTTTTTTGTGTTCTGGGGTAACCATCGAAAGGCACCCGGTCCCCGTTGGGTAGGGATCGGTGAGTGTGGGATTTTTACCTCACTAAACCACCCCGATAGTCACCATCTGCACGAACTAGGGAAGTCCCGGGACCTCTAAAAAGACCAACTCCAGAACCACATGCAACGCCTACTTGGCAAATCCTTGATTCCTGTAAGGTTAATAATAATAATAATAATAATTTTTATTTCATAAAATAGGAGATTGTAGTACATGAGGCATACACAAAGTTATACATTTACATAGGTTCCCAAACTAATACTCTTCGTTAGCTATCGCATGCATTGCCTCCTAAAACTCACTTTCCCGCAGAAAAGTGATCAAATAACTACACATACTTACACAACATCACGCCTATATTTCCCGAAGGGGTAGGAAGAGGAATATAGTACACCCACATTTCGCCAGTTATGTGATAGGTCCCAACGTAACAGGGGCGAGCATATAGCCATCAACCTGGCACAAATCTAGACTTCATGCTACTGAGAATTACCTAATGGAAAAACCTGGTCACACTTTGCCAGACCCGGGATTTAAACCCACCAACTAACCACTACACCAACCGGGCAATCAAGAGCAATTAACTATAATTTTTATAAAATAATTTTGGCAATGGAAGATAAGTGAACCTGCAGGATACAACGTCAGATAACAATGTGTTTTCAGATTTATACAGATTACCGCCTATACTAGTGCGTCTCGAAGGACGAATTGTTAATATAGTAAGGTAGGTTCAAAAGACCAATAACAAATATAATAATAACATTATCAATAGATCCTGTGCCGTGTGGTATCCGGCCTAGAATTGACCACCCCCTTTCCTCCCGTGGGTGTCGTAAGAGGCGACTAAGGGAAAATCCAGAAGATGGGCAGCAACGTCTTCTGTAACTTCACCACCAATACTGCGATCCCCAAGCCGCTTGCCAAGCGTGGGGATTATGGCAACCCCCCCGCTTAAACGTGGAGGCCTATGTTCAATAGTGGACGTCTTTTGGCTGATGATGATGATGATGATGATCAATAGATCCTGTGATACGCGATTATAAGCAAAAAGAGGCTTGGCAATCGTGCTAATCAGAATGTCAGCCATCTATTACGTCATGATTATTATAAGAACAGATTGCTACTTAAATACTTCGCTTATTCCTCCATCACGGAGATTATTAAGGTGCTCATTGTGACAAGATTATGATAAGATAACTTGATAGTTTGATACCAGCTTTTTCACGTGTTTGAAATTGATTGAAGAATGCACTGATAGCCGAGTGGTATGACCGATGGACTGCCAAGTCAAAGGTCGCAAGTTCAAACCCCGTCACGCACCAATGTCTTTTCGAATTCATGTGCGTACTATAAATTAGTTATCAGTTGCTAAAAACGGTGAAGGAAAACATCGTGAGGAAACCGGCACACCTGAGAGATTTTTCAACGGTGTGTAAAGCCATGTCAGAGGCCTACAGGCGGTTTAAACTCTGACACCAGGTTGTTCACCAACCATACGATAATAAAAAGACGTCTCCTAAATAGCTGGTTAGACGTCTTCTTCATGTAGTGCATGTAAAGCAAAATAAAGTTCATCTTTTCGTACGCATTCTTTTATCTAAGCATTCTTGTTCACGACAAAGTCGAGGTAAATTACAATACCTACATAATAACAAGTATGATTGCATTTCCAAGTAATACCTTCAGCTTGTCAACTCCTTCCTCCCCAGAGAATGGTTGTGACAACTATAAATGCTTTATTGACTACAAATTGCTTGTCCCTTCAATTCTTCTTATCGTATGGTTGATGAACAACCATCAACCATACGATAAGAAGAATTGAAGAATCGGAACTGAAATTTCTGGTTCCTGGACTGGATTCGTATGGTGCGTGTTCAGTTTCAAAGACAATATTCGCCTGTCTACGTACGTATACGTAGACAGGCTCATTGGTATTATAGTGGTCACTAAGTGCGACTGCTAAAGTTCTGGGTTCGAATCCCGGGTCGGGCAAAGTGTTATTGGGTTTTTCCATTAGATAATTCTCAGTAGCAGCACGGAGTCTGGATTTGTGGCCGGTTGATGGCAATATCCTCGCCCCCCTATTGGGACCTATAACATAACTGGCAAAATGTGGGTGTACACTATGTGCACCTCTGCCTAATCCTTCGGGGATACATGCGTGATGTTATGTTATGTTATAATTCTACTCCTCCCTAAACTAATCCATGAACGTATAGTTGTTTCGACAAAGTTGCAACTGGTAACCGGTGTTCTAAGTTCGCGGTCACGTTGGAATCGTAACATGGAACTTTGTCGCGCCAACACGTGTAACACAAACTTTCATTATGACTGGGTTTCTGTGGACGAAGAATTTTGTTGGACTTTTATATCCTATATAACTTGTTGGAATAAATAACATTGTATAGAAGATATATTATTCACTAGCTTTTGTTAAACCTAGCCTAGTTAAACCACTTCATCATCATCCGCCAAAAGACGTCCACTGTTGAACATAGACCTCCCCCTTTAAGCGGGGGGGGTGCTATAATCCCCACGCTTGGCAAGCGGCTTGGGGATCGTAGTATTGGTGGTAAAGTTACAGTAGACGCTGCTGCCCATCTTCTGAATTTTCCCTTAGTCGCCTCTTATGACAACCATGGAGGAAAGGGGGTGGTCAAATCTAGGCCGGATACCACACGGCAAAATAAACCGCTTAGAGGGTTGAATTGAAAAAAAGTAGCTTATGTGCTTCCATGCCAAATTTCGTCAAAATCCTTCCAGCGCTTTAGTCGTGAAGGTGTAACAGACAGACAGACAAACTTTCACATTAATAATATTAGTATGGAATTATTGCTCTATGTGGTTATAAATACAGATAACAAACAGACATACAGAAAAAAAAAAGCTTAAGTCACATAATATATAATAGTACCTACTGACGTACTTAAGGATAAAATACCTAACTGTAAGGGTGTAGTTATCTATTCATTGCATCTTATAAGGAAATAGGGTTGCTCCAGGTGGCGGACATGGAGACTTATCACGTAATTGGAGTTTTTTTTTTAAATCGTCGCCCCACACTAGGAATTTCTCCTGTATCGTGGGTACGTTTCACAAACATGAAATATCACATACACAAACACCCAGACTCGGGACAAATATTTGTGGATCGCACAAATTTTTGTTCCGTGCAGGTATCGAACACCCAACCCTTAGCCCAGCAGTCCAATCCCTTAGCCACTGCGCCAATCGGGTCGAAGAATGTGGGTGTACCTTAGTCACTTCTGCCTTCCTCTTTTAGGACTACAGGTGTGATGTTTTTATAGTTCATCATCAGCCGAAAGACGTCCTCTGTTGAATAAGGCCTCTCCCTTAGAAGGGGGGGGGGTGCCATAATCCCCACGCTTGGCAAGCAGCTTGGGGATCGCAGTGCTGGTGGTCAAGTTACTGAAGACGCTGCTGCCCATCTTCTGGATTTTCCCTTAGTCGCCTCTTACGACACCCACGGGAGGAAAGGGGGTGGTTAATTCTAGGCCGGATACCACACGGCAGTTTTTATAGTTACATAACCACAATTAGCTTGCATATTTGTATTTTGCCAACCCATATATACTCGTAGATACTTACCGAAATTAATCAAATTGAAACTATTATAAGATCCAGTTTTCAGTTGCCTCATCAATCAAAAGCAAGTGTCCAGGTAAGCGGTTCCTATCTTCAATAAAAGCTGTAGGGAAGTGCATCCGACGTGCGGAACCCACTCGACTGCAAATAAGTCAATGAGAGTGCCAGAGGGCCCTTAACAGGTGTTCGATCATCGATTTCAGTTTGGTTAGTCGATTCTAGTGTTGTGATGTTATCGATAGTTTTAGATTCACTTAGTTTAGAAAACATTGTGTTGATTGTAAGGTTTTTTAAGATTTCTTTTGAACAAACGGGATTGGGAGTAATTTTAAATTCAGGATTTCGAATTTCATGAGTTTAATATTTCAGGTTTAATCAGCTATCTGCCAGAAAAAGTCACGTTAAAACAGACCAGCTGTTTCGGAGATTGGCTAGAACAAGCTGACAGACAAAAAAATGCATTTTTTAAATGTGTCGCATACCTAATACCACTAAATATGCATTAAAAAGCTGTTATTTTGATGTTACAAACACTTCAAAATAATTTATGTGTACTTAGGTATTGATGCATTGGGGGTAATTTTTTTTAAAAGCTTATAAATATAACAAGTATCCTGATCATAAGAACTACCCCACATAACTCGTAGTTTCTATAGTCTTACTTTGGTCTATTCAGCTACAGAATATCGCAACGTCCGCTGCCCCCCCCCCCCCTAAACAGTATCTTTAAATATCCACTAGGAAGTTTTTAACTAGTATAAAGTTGTTATCGTCTCACTTTTTCCTATTCAGTGAACCAACCAGATGAGATAACTTGATTCTTACTGAACTGATTAAAGTCGCTTGGTTGACGTAATTTCCCCCTTTATGTTAGCTTCTACGGACTTTAAATAGTCACGGCATATCCTTAGAAGAGTAAGCAGAGACCTCGGATCTTCACTAGCTAAAATCCTAGCACAGACGCATTCGCTCTCACCTGTAATATCTGTCTTCATTGTTAGTTGGTTACGTATCAAAATTAGGTGATAAATACGACTTTATGGTACTTTTTACTTAAGTACTTGTAAGCAAATAAATACTTAACTAATAAACTATCAAGACAACGGGACGGTGATTATACTGGATAATATAAATATAATTTATAACATAATGTATTAGCCATTTCAAGAACCTCCAAGCAACTTCAAAGACTTCAGAAAAGAGAAGACTTCAGTTTAGTTGTAGTATCTAAAATATTAATATGATACGACATTTTGACCAAACAAATAAATATCATTAGGTTCCTAAAAAAGTATTACAAAAGTCTGAAAACCTAAAAAAGCGGATACAGTGTATCGATGCAAGCCAGCGGTGCATGCCTACCACTCGAAGCGAAGACGCCAGCGTCAGCCTCCGCGGGTCGATGGACCCGTACCGAAGATTAAAACAGATCCTATTATTGTGGAGATTGCAACATCATGCTACATCGAATTGCATATTATTTTTAGGGATCCGTGATACCTAAAGACTTTTGAAGAAGATTCCTGTTAGCTTTGTATACGAATTAAACAGCTTGCACAATCAGTAATTGTTAGCATATGTTTGCATCGTTGAAACAAAATCTTTGTAGATGAGAACAAATGACTAGCTACCCCACGGCGGCCTTTACTTCACTGTGATTTTAGTAATGTATGTAATGTAATGTATTATATCATCCACCATGATAGTCAAGTTCTTAATATAGATCATTTCAGGAACGATAATGTAATAAATTAAGTTTATGACATGTATTTTATGGTGTACAATAAAGCATATTCTATCTATCTATCTATCTTTAGATCGTATGCCAAATTTCATGGTAACAGTAGTTAGTCATATTATAGGGTTGAAGGCAATTTAAAACTTGAGTTACTAAGTTTCAAAAGGTGGCTGGGATCGAAAATGAAATCCTTCATGTATAATCCTCCTTTCTTGCACCTGCGAATGTATTATTTTTATTTCTCGATATAATAAAACCATAATACCCCACAGTCCGAAAAGGTGGTTAAAATAAAAAGTATTCGGTTTTATGTGCTGTCTTAAGAATTTGAAACTCCTGTTTTCAGCGCCGCATTTAAAGAAACACCAACCTGTATTCGTCTTTACGAGTTCTTCATAATCCTGGTCTCTCAACTAATAAAAAAGTTAGAAAATAACCAGCTACAAGTTCACCATTTTATTATTGAGACGAAATATTCGCACTTAGATAATATCCGTCCCAAAATATACGGAAACTAGGTATCTTCTAAAATATCACCTGCTATACCCGCAGTTTACCCCAAAATGATTATTACATTTATTTATTAAATCTATAATATAAGTTCACAGTACATACGACCAAAACACTTACATTTAAAAACAAATAACATTTTACAAAACAAAAATAACAATTGTTAAACTTATCATATTTAAACATACAACAATAAACATCAATAATTTTTAACTTAAACATTACTTAAAAACGAATACATAATTTTAATAACTAGGTATTGCTTATCATGGAAGATATCTAGATCTGTGTGTTGAGCAAGCATCGATTAAAGACAGGCTACATCAAAGTAAAGACAGGCTGTAATAGTTTCACGAATTCCTAGAACAACCAAACTCAATTCTTATTAAACTAAAGCCCAGATTGATACCAGGAAGACAAACGAAGAGTTATATAAACGAAATGAACTCACTCTTCAAAGCGAAACGTTATTTCTTCAGTATTTACCATTTCCCCGATGAATATAAACAAAATCATAGAACAATATTCACCATAAGTTATCCTGGATTTACATAAAGTATGTATACAGAACCCTCCTCGGTGTTTACAATTCAGTGGCGTCGCAAATCTTAAGATTTTCTCCGGCTTTTTTGTCTATATTCATCTTGAATCTTCCCCTTGCATTGCAAGCAATTCTAGATTTGTTTGCAAAAACGAAAATGATTTTATATTTTCATTTTCTTACTTCATTACTTTGATTTGGTATTGCTAGTGGAATATTTGAACGGTTTAAAGAATTTTCTTTTAGACGTTTCTGATTTGATGGAGTTATGAAACTCTTTCAATGCCTACTCAATTTCGGTTTGGTTGAAAGATCAACCTTTTAGTAATGTTTCTGTGATATTTTTAGTTTTAGTTGCAATCGTACTTTAGGTAAACCATTGGATAGTAGGATAGTCAATCGAGAGAATCTTTAACCCAATTAAATAAACTCACGAGCTTTGAGAAATATACCCAATGCCATAAATATGTAGCCCTCATTTCGTTATCAAAGGCTTAAAAACAGATTTATGAAAAGGTATGTAATTTTAAAAAATCTACGGAACAAATAATTTTAGCGATCTGATTGGCGCAGCGGCTGAGCGATTGGACTACTGCGCTAAGGGTTGCGGGTTCGATTCCCGCACGGGACATAAATTTGTGCGATCCGCAGATGTTTGTCCCGTGTCTGGGTGTTTGTGTATGTGATATTTAATGTTTGTAAAACGCACCCACGATACAAGAAAGATTCCTAGTGTGGGGCGAAGTTTTTTGAAAAAAAGATAAAAAAATATATATGTTCAAACTCTGCTTTGATAGACAAAGGCCGAGGCTATTAGTTTTTAAGAAACCACCATACATTTATTTATCCTTAGCCTTCCACTCTTTATAAATCTAGGGACGACTTCATCTATACAGCTGTATTTTAGAGAAATCATAATACATACCTACCTATAAATATAACACCACGCCTGTATTCCCCAAAGAGGTAGGCAGAGTTGTATACATACCTACTTAGTATCTACATCCATATTTGATATTTCATTCCACCTAGGGTAGTCCGTAGCAGGTATTTATATATTAGGTAAATATATAATTATAATCAACAGCTACAAAATTGCGAGGCATTCTTTACGCCTGTAATAAATACAACAGAATCCATCTCAACTTATCAAGTCCTACCTAATGCTCAACGGCTAGGAACAGAAACAAATAACGGCACAGCAGCCTTGTAATTAATTCATATCAGACTTGAACGAACTCGCCGCGCCCATGAGACTGGAAACTCTTAATTGTACTTCACAAACAAACGTTCATTCTTACTCCGTTTAAATATACAGATATACTTCGCACTGTTTAATCATAATAATGATCTGGTTGTAAGTTGTTGGCCATTTACTTGAACTGCGTAATTCGGAGCTGAAAGCTGAAACGATTAAAAGTAAAGAAATATTTTATATCTAAGTGCAATACTAGTCATCAGAAACCTCGAACTCTGAGAACCAGGAGGTGACAAACTGCCAATTTTATGGTGCACATTGCAATAGGTACCTACTTAACTGGGTTTGTGGAAGTCAGATGATAGGTAGTGGCTAGTGACAGGTAGTCGCTCCTTAGATACCTATAAAATACTTATATCAATATACCTATATATACTACATACACACATACATATACCTATGCTAGTAAAACTGAAAGTCCATCCCTAACATTATTGGAAAAAGGCAGATGCAGATAGGCATACATATGATGACAGTGACAGTGATTTTATTTAAAATAAAAACCGAGTCCAGTGTGAGTAGGACTCGCGCATCGAGGGTTCCGTGCAAACTTTAAATTATGTTTACAACAATAAAATTGTTCTAACGAAAAGATAATTTATAAATTCACAGACAAAATTAACTTTTCCGTTGGAAAACGGTTACCCCAATACATTGAAGTAGGTAGCGGTTAGTTTATCAACTGCAAACAAGTTATTCTTACTTTTTATGTGATGTAACTACAAATTAACAGTTTTCAAATTTATTTCTTTACTTGTGCTGTAAGCTAATGCTTCTTGCCAAATTTTATGATTCTAGGTCAACGGGAAGTACCCTATAGGTTATGCATAAATAATCAGCATAAATGCTCGTATCTTTTGATTGCGTTGACTTTTTCATATTTTCACGGCTTCAAGGGACAGCAGACCCGAGTATTTGATATTGAGAAATGGGTTGTCAGACGGACAGAGAAACAGATAGACAGACGGACAGAGGAACAGATAGACAGACAGACAGACGGACAACGGAGTGATCCTATAAGTTCCGTTTTTCCTTTTTGAGGTACGGAACCTTAAAAATGGCAAAAAATCGCGTTTGAAGCCCCCCTAAAATATTTATTTTATTCTGTTTTTAGTATTTGTTGTTATAGCGGCAACAGAAATACATAATTTGTGAAAATTTCAACTGACTAGCTATCACGGTTTTTGAGATACAGCCTGGTGACAGACAGACGGACGGACAGACAGACAAGTCTTAGTAATAGGGTCCCGTTTTTACCCTTTGGGTACGGAACCCTTAAAAGTAACTCAGTATTGATTGGTACCTACACTACTCTCGACTGGATTGTTTTGCTGGTAGCTTCAAAGTCAAAGTATTTTATTGCAGTAAAACGCTCCAAGAATAGAAATCAAATATAATGATAAATGTATGGGGATGACATAATGTTTCGAATATGTTATCAATGACATATGTCAAACCTGTATGGGTTTGACATATGTCATTGATTTATTCTATTCGTCAAGCGTTTTCCCACTTGTCTAGAGGGGCAGAGCTTTCGTCTGGTAACGATTTTGACATACCGCTCCATCTTTCTTGGATACGATTCAGGTATTACTGAGGAAGATTAAAAATAATAAAACCATTATTTTTTTACCATTTATTTTACATTGTTTTTGTAACACGATACATTATAAGCATTTCCTATAACAGCATGCATTAAACACTCGCGTGCAAAAAACGTGGACCAAACGTAGACTGGAGCCAAATATTCACAATTTATTTAAAATAATATAATTTTGTACATTTTTTTTAGTCAAATGAAGTTACATTAGAATTATTGCTAAACAAGATTTAATTACATATAATTATATTTGTAAACTAAAATAAAGATCAGTGTCCATCGTTTAAAAAAAATATAATTTCGTGGCAAAAACAAAGTTTCTATCGTGAGAAACTAGATCATTCATTGCACGCAAGCTAACATGAACAATTTTGAAACCAGTTTCAGTAAAACTATGAAATCCAATGTTTCCTTTCATTCATATAATCTAATAATGAGGAATCTAATAATCATCCACAAATTATGTTACTGCGCATGTGCATATAAAGTGACAACAATTATCGCAAATTAAAAATGTTCAAATATCATTTCGATCTCAATTCATTAACAGATTTGCTATAAATGATTATAAATAGTGATTTTCAATAGACAACACAGAATTACCAGACTCCAATTAGAACATTTTAAAATGATTAAAATCCGTTCTTTGACACTGAAATAATAAATTAATCTCCACTCGTTCACAATTCAATGCTAGACAATCAGTTGGTCGGTATATTTTATTTCAAATCGTATATATATTTGTTTATAAAAAAACAAATATATCGTATATATTTTTATTTTAAGATGTTATTAGCAGTCAACAAAACATAATTTGTAGCGATCCCTAACCGTTAATTCTAACATTTAATACTATTGATTACCTAATATTACATAACTTCATATTATAGTGATATTCTAGATGTAGAATATAATATATTATTTTCTAAATATACATATACGTTAAAAACAAAAGCATAAAAATGTTGAGGAATGGTTTACTTGAAAACGTTTTGCGTACTGAAGATTTTGTTAAAATTATATTTTTTAAGGCAGTTAAATATATTTTTCTTTATAATATTTATAGTAACTAAAAAATGGGTTGATAACGGCAGCATATTTTTGAACAAGCATGTGAATTCTCATGCTATTTGGTACAACAATAATTGCATTTTTTCTCACACATTTTAATCGTTTTCACGTTTTCCCAGCTATATAACTCCATTGTTTACGTAAACTTAGCTTAACACCTGAATGAATGTTAAAGTTACATAGAATCATTAATAAAATCGTCACTAAGACATTATATTTCGTAACATATATATAACATTTTGCGACACATTATAAAATATACTTACCCACTACATGTAGTTGCCATATATTTCTTTGTAAGTTAGATTAATTCATATAAATTCTACAATACGCAAAAGGTTTTAAGGCGAAATATACAAGCGGAACAGTATTATATAATCATATGAGATTCAGTAAGTATACAATGTACAAAGAAAATTACTGTATAAATGAGGCTGGTTATCATTAATACTCCTATATTAGTTTATCTTGCTGTTTAAATATATTATTTTTCTATAGAAGACGTATTAGACAGAAGTATTTAACAATTTTATAACATGTTACGATATTAAAATTACTATTAACGAGATATCGCCCGCAACTTCACTCGTGTTCGTAAAAAACCTACTGGTGTGCTTCAAGAATAAATAATAGTCTTTTTCTGTCTGCAGCAGATCAGGATACTAAGATAGATGTCACTGTCCCATGGCTCGAAGGATCGTAGTCAGCCTTTCAAAATTATTTAATTATACAGATTAAGTTAAAGTTCAGTCACAAGAAAAAAATTCTAGGCCTCTGTCTAATATTTCTGTAATTAAAATAATTTTAAAAATAATTAATGTCTTTTTAAATCGTAAGCCTCAATTATATATTAAATATTGCAATTACTTAAAATCGTACGTAATGGTATGTAGCATATATAGCTGAGCATAAAAATATTCTATACTTAGGTGAAAAATAAAAAAATAACTCAATGAAGGAATCTCTTTGTGTGAGTAATATGAAATTATATACAAAATATTTTATGTAACACGCCATTACTATGTCCATCGTTCCAACTTGCCCGGTAACACTGCGTAGATCCTGGAAAATGGTATTGGTATTTAATCTGAGAAAAAGCTTGTAGTAATAGATTGAATGGATTGAACTTTATCGGTTTAATTAAAGTATTTGTGTGAAGACGTCTTTGGGTACTTATTATCAATTAATGTATTGTTGGCTCAACTTGAATGACAATAATACATTATATTCATTCCTATAAATAAAAATAATAATTGGATCATTATGAAAATGGGATGCCTTATTACTTATTTTGATTTAATTTGGCAGTGGCAACGGCATCCTTAAAACTGTGAGTAAATTTAAAAGCCCACTGGTTTGGATCCTGACCCAGAGGACCAAATCACTTTTGGCTATTTATTACTAACATAGTTAAGTATAAGTTTTTTACTAACAATTCTATGTAACGGATCAATTCTTATCCAAATAAAGAATTATTATGTATATTATAATTAAAGTTTGCAACATTTTGATCACCATAAGAACTGTTGAACAGTGATAACGATCTTAGGTATTTTCTCTATAACTATGTATTTATAGCTTATTTAGAAGAAAAGAACTTACATGGTACCAGTGAGCGTTTAGCATCTCGTCTCGTAGAGTCCCGACCGGCCGATGTAGCGCACCCATTTGATCACGTCGTGGTCAGAATAGTTTAGTTTAGGCTCGAACACTTTCAAGTAACGGACCTGTGTTATGGGTATAATTAAATATTTATATATCATCTTATCTCAGACTACTATAAAGCAAAGAACAACTTGGGACAACTCACACACAGTCAACTGATCCCAAACTCGGCAGAGCCTGTATTATGGCAACCAGACAACTGATAAACATACTTATATATTTCTAAATACATAATATAGCTAAATTACACCCAGACACAGAACACATCATTATTCCTCATCACACAAAGATTTGTCCTGGGTGGGAATCGAACCCACAACCTCCGGTTTAGCAGTCAAGGTCACTAACCACTAGACCAAGGCTAGGCTGATGATGATATACCTAACTTCTTCACTTGACTACTTGAAACATAATATTAAAATAATTAGATCTGAGTCTGACCTTGAAGCCAGAGGGCGCGAACGGCACCTCGAATCCCATGGAGATGGGTGGCCTGGTCCATTTCTTCTTGGTGTCCGTCTCCAGCAGCTCAATCTCAGCAGACAGCTGGGTTTCCTTCATGCCCGCCATGCGCTTGATCCTAATTAGCAGTATTGTATCATGTTAGATGCGCACATAATAAGTATATTATGCAGTTATAGTGTTTAATTTAAACTATTGTAATAATTAATTAATTATGTTATAGTACTAGGTATAGTTTTAATGTGCACTTTGTTTTAGCATACCGAAAAAAGTAGGCGAAATATGTGAAACTACTATTATAACATCTCCATCTGTAAACACCATTATTTCAAGCAAATCAACGATTCTTATTCAAAATATTTGTATTTTAAAACCCCCTTTAATTATATTTATGGTATATTCTGTTTCTATTATGTCTGCATATACAGAATTATAGGTCATTTGGCGAGACCGTCAAATGCCCTAAATGCAAAATATTAAATATAGTTCACAATGTCTAACTACAAAATAACTGTTTTTTTTTATAAATCGTCGCCCCACACTAGGACTTTCTCCTGTATCGTGGGTGCGTTTCACAAACATGAAATATCACATACACAAACCCCCAGACTCGGGACAAACATCTGCGGATCACACAAATTTTTGTCCCGTGCGGGAATCGAACCCGCAACCACTAGCGCAGCAGTCCAATCACTTAGCCACTGCGCCAATCAGGTCGTCAATCAAACTGTGTGTAACTTACTTCCAAACAATAGCGTTCTCCGAGGCCTTATACTTGGCCTTCCCCTTCAGACAGATGAGCTGCACCCCGCTGGTGTTGAGCGGCGTGGGGATCTTCACCTCGATCTTCTGGCCGAGCAGCGACGGCTTGAAGTTGCTCTTCAGCACCACCTTCACCTCCATCTTGGTGCGCCCCACCTCGCGGACGAGGGGGATGACGCGGAAGGGAAGGGATATGTCCTTCGTGGTGCGGTATCTGAAGTCATAATCATAGTATTCGTGTTTTTATTTCATATAGGTTACAAAAGAGGTCTTATAAAACGTCAAGTGTCGTTTCTACATAGAAGAACCGGCAAGAAACTCCTCTTATTTTTTTTTTTTTTAGATTACTCTTATAAAAAATGGTGATCAAGATTGTTCAAATATTTATTATTATAGTTTCAGCCCACGACTTCGTCAGCGAGGAATTTAACGTCTTTTTTGGCGAAATAGTAATACTACTTTTATTGTTTCAATGATACCAGTACCAAATATAGTTAGTACACTAGCCTCCACACTAGGATTCCCTGTGTGGAAGCTAGTCCCAGTCATAATTAAAAATGAAATGCGACATGCAATAGCATACCTCTGCTTCTTCACTTAATACAGGAGTGATAAATAAAACTATTTAAAAAAAATTAAAGACGACTGCCATGTCAAAAATCGAACTAAAAAGTAAAAAACTAGTTCCATCGTAGTTGGTGGACCGTTTGCTGCCTTATGTAAGAGGTATGTGATTTTCGACATTGTAGTCGTGTTTTAATTTTTTTTTATTTGTTTCTTTTTATATCCTATGTTACTCGCAATGTGGCAAGGATTCTAACGACACTCCATACATCAAAATCGGTTCAGGCATTTTAAAGTTATAGTGGAATAAAGAAACCTGAAAACATTACACTCCTATTTTGGGCAGTCGTGTTATAATATAACTAACTGACCTCATGAGCTCAAACTCTCCATCGGGCGGTATGAATGAAATGGAGTGCTCCGTCTCAAACTTGCTGAGCTTGACACACTGGTGAAACTGGCAGTCGTCGATCACTACCACGGGCTTGCCGGAGCGAGCCGGGTCGCTGTCCGTGTTGCCTGATATGCCACCTGGAAGAAAAGTTAAGTTTAGTTACCTAACCAAAAAAACTGAAAAAGGTTAGTTTTTTTTTAATTAAAAAAAAAAAGACGAGTTGTATATTATATGTTACCAAACGAAATCTATGAAGAAAAATATTGTTTTGCCAGCTCATATAAAGTAAGTCAATTGATTGGTAGTATCATTACCTAATTATCTGCATACCACAGTCCAATCATACAGCCACAATACCAATCAGGAAGACACCATGATTTGGCCACACTACTCACCATTGCCTTTCCCTTTGGCCTCCATGACGATCTTGTCGTTGATACCAAACTTGCACTCCGGCATGCCAGACAGATACGACTTCATTACCACCTTACCAGCCACGTGAGCAGACAGCACCTGACCTGAATAACAGAGATCACTCTTTATAATTTCAAAACCATCCTTGTGGCCTTCAAACCCCGGCACCCACCAATGTCCTTTCGAATTCATGTGCGTACTATAAATTTGTTATCATTTGCTAAAACGGTGAAGGAAAAGATCGTAAGGAAACCGGCACACCTTATGTATTATTCAACAGCGTGTAAAGACAAGTCAGAGGCCTACAAACGGTGTAAACTGACACCAGGCTGTTAATCAACCATACAATAAGAAGAAGAAGATCACAACTGTATTCCTCAGGTACTTATAGTACACCCACATTTCACTAGCTATGTGATAGGTCCCATGTCATAAGGGTACAGCCCATTGCCTTCAACCGACACAAATCCAGACTCCATACTGCATAAGAATTACCGAAATCAAGGAAGCAGTCTACTTTATGTTCAATCTCTCCCTTATGTATGTAAACATAAATTAAAGCCATGCAGGGCCTTTGATCATATTTTAACATCAACCAAAAGCATACAGAATCTGCTGCTTATCTATTATATCAACTAATAGAGGTGTCAAGTATCATTTTCAACATTTTGTCATGCTAAGTATTATATAATTTTCGATTTTATAGTTTAAATTCAAGGTAATTTAAATACTAATAGTACATTGATTTTTCTTGAAAGTATCAACTATTAATCTAAGCCATTATTTTCAGTAGTAAGTAGACTAACTGAAAAAGTAAAAGGTGAATGAATATTTTAGTTACCTTGTGGAGACATGAGCAGGTTGACATATTCAAGCACATCTAGGAATAGTTCGTTGCGCCTGTATTTAATGCCTTCGCGACGCCATCCTATCTGGCCAGTCACCTACACAAATACAAATATTTTGATCTATAAAATTGTTACACATTATCCTGTTAGGAAAACCTGTAAATTGGAACCGTTCCAAGTTAGAACACACAACCTGTTTATAAGTGCGTAGTGACAATAGGTTTGCCTCTAATTACAGGTATGTTTATGTAATACGAGGTGTGCTTATTCTGTACTGTCTCAGGTGCACCATCTGACCAAACCTTTAAAAACTGCTAATGGAATGAATAAAACATGTTTCAACATATTATGTATGTTTAACACATTAACATAACTAAACCATTGAACTAGATACTAAAACACATGCCAACAAGTCATGGGATTCTAGTTATGTACAAAGTAATTAGTTACCTGAGAAGTAATTTGTGCTTGTTCCTCCTTAGAGGCAGACTTGATACCTTGCTGAGTGATGAATGTCTTCAGGACTCCAGTGTCAGAGTTCTGAGGGTAGCCGAAATCCAAGATTTCTAAAAAAAGATAAGACTCAAGTTATATAAATTCATACTTATAGAGGAGTGCTTGTTTCCTAGATATTATCACTTGATAAGTAAGAAATTAACCTTGCATACATCATTTATCATAGTCATACTATTTTTAGTTTAGTTTAGGGAACTCTACTGTTAGTTCTTCTTCAGAACTAGATTTATAGTCATGGATACAAAATCAGAATAAATTATCTAAGGGGAAGACCTATGTCCAGCAGTGGACGTCTTCCGGCTGATGATGATGATGATGATTACATATAAAATTGTATGTGAGTAAATGTTGGGTCAGAAAACATGGCAACTGTTGTTTCCAGTTTTTATCATTATTATTTAAAGTGTAGCTTGTCAATGCTGCAAAAATATACTGACAAATACAATAACTTTGTATGTAGATAGATAGAATATACTTAATGTACACCAAAATTGATACAGAATTAATAACACATCATCTTAAAATTAGAGGGTACAATGGTGGTCTTATCACTAAAACTAATATCTACCAGCCAACCTTTGGAAGAACAAAAAGTTATCATTTAACATGGAGGCGTAGTCAGTGGTGTATGTATCAACAATGTTTTATCCTATTAGGTATTACGTTTAAAAATGTGAACGTTTGCATGTTCATTCCTCAAATACACAAATCAGCTGAATTTATATAGATAAAATTCAGCACACAGATAGTTTATAGCCCGGATACAAACAAGCTCATGGGCAAAAGCTAGAATTTTATTTAATTGCTAACTGGCCACCTGCTGTGTAACAAGAAACTGCCCCCTCACCATAAACTCTTAAAGCACGACAGTTTAAGATGTGGAAGCGAGACACCGCTACGTGCAGTGTAATGCGATGTCTCGTTTTCACATCTTAAACTGTCCTGCACATCCCACTAAATAAATTCGCGTTCTTAATGCGTAAAACGGATTCTCCGAACTGCTCTGAATGCAATATCATTGAGGACGTATACCATATTATCATGGAATGTCTCCGGAACGAGTCGCGGAGACGTGATTTGTCTTTATATCATGATAAGTTTTACGAGACTGGCGAATGTAATAGCATCCTTGCAAATCCTACTTCGGAGATTGCAAGGAAGCTATACAGACTTGTTAATTTAGGTATTAAGCGAAGAAGTTTATAAGTTTTTTTTTTGTTTTTTTTTGTTTACTATCTTTAGTTGCCACGATGAGGGTGGCATAATCTGTTTAGATTTCACCCTCTATAAATAAATAAAGAAAAAAAAAAAAAAAAAACTGTCCTGCTGTAAGAGTTCATGGTAAGGGGCAGTTTCAACATCTATCAATATACTCTCTTACTCACCATCTAGCAATTCATAGATGAGCACAAAGTTGTTCTTGATATTCTCCTCTGATATCTTGCCGAAGTAGGACTGCATCACATCTATAATCTTGAGCAGGAACTCAAACACCATGGCTGCGTTCACATTCTGTTTGGTGACCGCTGCAAGCCAGATGTTTGCTCGCTGGCATAACAAAGTTATGAAAACAATATTGAATTATAACATAGTACTTAATTTGATAGCATTGATTTCATGATAATAACTCATATTACACTTTTGTGTAAAGAAAATAAGTAATTGTGGTAGATCAGCTTTTCTTATTTTACTGATTATAGGATTCTGTGATAAATAGTGTTTATTGTATTTTCTTAGAACTCAATACTTTCGTAATCTTTACAGCCATAATTTACTTTTTAAATACAGAAAACACTCAAGTTTGACTACTATGGAAATTCAGTCAGGTAAATGTGATCAAATTACCTTTAATAAAATGACTTAAAGAGTTTATTTAGGGTGTACTTAAGGTGTATGGACACAAAATTAAAAACTGTACAAACTATGGTAGTATTGTCCATGGTTTGGCATGTGTAATGTGTATCAGCTTACCTTGATATGGAAGAAAGATGTTCTAGCGATGTTGGTGACGGGCGAGCGCACTTGCTGCCTGGCATGGATTACGTTCACACGGAACGCATCCACGGCGTTACGTCCTATATCGTCGCGATACACCCGCGAGATCAGGACTTCGCCCTTGTGATTATACACGAATAGGCCCCCAATCATTGTGAATTAGACCTGGAAATAGTATACAAGATTTAATTGTACTAAACATATCACTTAGACCGCCTGTCGAAGATGAGCAAGATATATAAAGTTAACTGGTAAAATTCCCTCAATCTACCCCAAATATAGCTTATTTTAAGAAACGGCAAACATAAAGTGTAAATTGATACAGATCCAGTATCCACTAAGAAATTGGACTGATTATGAATCAATAGGGCAGGATACGGCCAATAAGATAGTTAAGTACCAGATTTTGATAGTAATGGATTAACACTATGTAAAGGCTAAATACACTCACCAACGTACCGCAGAGTAACATTAGATTTTAAATATATATTGTTATACTCGAACTAAGGAAAAATGCAAAATTATCTCATTTTTAAAAGAAATTCTCGGTAATGACGATTCGCTACCCGCCCCCAAAATGAAACGTCAATAGTTGAGGTTCACACACAGATAATATATATCTGAACATTTTACTTTTACATAGTAACACTTTATTTTTCCAATTTACATTGAAAATGAAATCCCGGAATTCCTGGATTGAACGATATAATTAAATATATTTTTGATTCTTTATTTAGTTTTATCCCAATTATATAATAGGTACTTCTTATGTTTTTAATTCGTAACATAAATAGTGCGTCAAGTGGACACTACCTCCTTTATTTTAATTTTTAAGAATTACGATATTTTTTCTAATATAAAGGTTTTAATATTAATCAAATTATGAACCTTCATCTGCAGCATACAATGGCAATATTTAAATTTTAGATGCATTGTTTGCTTAATTATTGTAATAGTTTATAATTATTTAAACTTGTGATGGTATGTATTTACATTATGAGAAGGATTTACACTTTTAACGTCGTAATTTATAAAACGCTACTAACTAATTTGTTAGTTCTTATCAATCTATGGCCATATATAATGACAAATACACATTTTATAAATATCAGTTTACATTGGACTGTCAACCGAGTCGTGCGGATCTCTTATTAAATTGCCGCGAAAATGTTGCGGCGCATAATAATTCTTAACGCGTTTTGCGTATTTTTTGCGGCCAGTCTGAGAGTAGTTGTTCCTGGCCCAGCATTTCCAGCGACGAAAGGGGAAATTTGGCCAAAACCTCAACGGCAAACAAAAGAACAAACTTACTTTAAATTAGTACCTTCTGTTTTTAAATTTACGGTAAGTTAGAACTAAACATTACATACTGTTTACAACGAAAAAAAATAGGAACATTTATTCGTAGTGTAACTACTTACTAAGGAAAAAAATTGAAGACTGTAGATTCTAATTATGATCAGAAGAGAGCTTTATTGTTGAAAGTATCGATCCTATCAAAAACATGTAAACAGCCAAGCCGTACTTTTTGTCCAAGATGTACATAGGTAAGGTTTTTAATTTAATTGTAAGGCTTGACTGATAATCTAGAAAGAAGCGTAATGAGTTTGTGAGTCTTGGCAACGAAGTTTTCATGAATTTTTGGTGTAATTTAATTTTTTGTAAGATGGCTTAGTTCGTATTTTTGATTTTTTTATTATTTGTAAGCAATTCCTAGCATGCATACCAATAAGCAAACTTATTAATTAGCAAATTACCAATTATTTTAGCTCACTAAGACTTCAGGAAGTGTCTGCACCTCGCTTGACAGAGCTATGGGCGTTAAAGTTACGGATTTTTCAATTTTGATGCTGATTTTCTGTAAACCGTTGACTATGTACTAAATTACAGCTTTTTCAAAAGCTGAAATTTTGTACATACCCTAGGAATGTTGATAAAATAATGTCAACATTGACAAAGGTAGATAGTCATTCAGGTGTTAATAAAACCTCAAGTAAAAAAATCTTGACAAATGAAACTAAGGGTGTTTTAAAAGTTTGCGGACAACATATTCTTATCCTGGGAATTGGGGCTAGTATACTTATTTTTTTAAATAGCCTATTCGATGTCCCACTGCTGGGCAAAGGCCCCATTATTTCTCCATAAATGTATAGTATTATACAAGTCGAAGCTGTAAGGGTTTAAAAGTACTAATCTCAATACTAATTAGGTGTTAACCGGCATGCTTACGTCTTATCTTTTAGATAATAAGCATGCATTTACGAGAATTACGAATAATTCATTCCTTTGTTCCTGAGTGTCCGTTAATTAGATTTCGTAATTTACTTAGTCAACAAAGCGTTTTCTTTTTTAATTAGGAACCGCCATCAAACTGTTATCAATATGCCCCAACTTACTCGGAATACAATCAAATAGTTTTATTAAGGAGGTTGTAATAAACCTGTTAAATGTATCCTGGGTCTTCCTCTATTAATCCTAGATTCTTGTTACGACCTTATCAATAAACTAGGTTTCTGCTATTTCCTCGCAACAAAGGTAAGGTATCCGAAGGTTTTCAAATTTTCAAATCTATAAGGGGGGAATCGATTTACATATCTATACTATATACATATGTATATTATATTATATTACTTGCTGTGCACGCCGTTATTTTAAGATTGTTTTTAGTATATTAGCTAAGTTTGAGGGGATTCTATTCTATTCTATTTAGTAGTTTTTACGGCAAGCCGTACTGTTTTATAACATGTATGTAAAGGTAACTTTTTTGTTTGTAAACCGATTTAAATGTAATAAACATTAATGTTATGAGAAGCTTGCCAAAATACATCAGTGAAAACCGCACAACAACAGAAAAAATAATAAAAACTATATTTTGGGCTTCGATAACGTATACAGAGTGTACAAATTGTTTTTCTTTTTTAATATTGAATGCACAGACACGGATCGTTTACGATTTTATTATAAACAATTACATGTAATAAAACAGTACGGCTTGGCGTAAAAACTACTAAATAGAATCCGCTCAAACTTAGCTAATTAATATAAATTTCAAAATAATTTTGCTATTTCCGAATGTCCACGCGGACGGAGTCCGGGCACAGCTAGTCCATACATACATATATTATATTACTTAAGTTTCCTGTTTATAATATAATATAAATAGCAGTACTTTTGCAAATTTGCTAAAACCGCATAAAACATGAATTTTGTTGTTAACAGTGTTTGACTGACTAATGATTTATGCATTATACTACTACTGCCCAGGGTGCTGCCCAGGTCGATTAATATAGACGCGGCGCCGCCCGCCACTGCTGGTACCTGCCCCCGTACCAAGAACTCTTAAAGCAGGACAGTTTACGTTGTGGAAGCGAGACGCCGCATTACACTGCACGTAGCGGCGTGTCGCTTCCACATCGTAAACTGTCCTGCTTTAAGAGTATTTCACGGTAAGGGGGCAGGACAGTTTACCATGTGGAAGCGAGACGCCGCTACGTGCTGTGTAATGCAGCGTCTCGCTTCCGCATGGTAAACTGTCCTGCTCTAAGAGTTCATGGTAAGGGGCCAGTTATCTTTTCTTTCGCCCAATCTAGTATGATAATAAATTGACGCATAACCTAAGTTGTTTGGAAGCTAGTTTTTTTTAGCTTTTTGTTACATACAGATCTTATATAGTCCGTGCGTTCTAGCAAAATGCGGGTGACATTAGACAAATCGTTCCTTTACATTAATGAATTTCATAGCAGCGCCAGACTCTATCTAGATAATCTAAGCTTAGATGCTTAGCACTATTCACGGTCGTTATAATTACCTTTAAGAAGTTATAGACCTACTTAATTATCTTTAAGTAGATATAGACCTACTTAAAGACAATTATATTCATGATCTATACCTATCCAAAGATAATTATATCGATCATTAATAGTACTTATATACCTACTTAGCTAGTCGACAAAAGGAATTAACCTACTGCCTGTGATCGGACCCACGCCAGGGTGCTTACTCGTGAATTAAATTCCGACAGATCGACATTGGAATTTTGACGTTTCGTACTCTTGAATTCAACACTAGCGCCAAATTATTTTTAATTTAGTTTCAAATTGTGGAACTAAATTAAATTGGAATTCGAAAACGCTACTCCTGAGTTCATTTTAACAGCTGTGCAATACGTCAAGTTAGAATTTGCTAACTTACTACCCTTTACTCTTTTCTTGCTTTTAAATCTCTCTGAACTGCCAGTTCCCATAAGTGTCACTGTATATTTCGTTATCTCGTAACTTAGCCTACATCACATTCTCTGGGTGTCAGGGTGTTTGTTAGAAGGCATATCTTTAAAATAGTTTTTAAGGCAATCCTTCTTAGGTCACCTTGAGAATACAAACATCTTTTTAACCATAATTTTGACCGCTATGTGTGTCTGTCTGACTGTGGGATCGTAGCTCTGAAACGGGTAAACCGATTTGAATGCGGTTTTTTTGTTGAAAGCTGGTTTTCTAGCGATGGTTCTTTGATATGTTTTATCAAAATCGGTTCAACCATTTACAAGATATAGGGGATAAATGTGGGGATGACCAATCGAATAGTTTCATATATGCCAAATTGGGTATCAAATGAAAGGGCATTAAAACTACGGGCTTGAAACCTAATATTATAAAGTTGTGTAAGGTTTTTCAGAAGACCTTGATTAAAAGCTTAGCTGTGCATTCAGCATTCTGACTGATAGCACGAGCACTGAGCATGTGACAACTAGAGCTACCTTGTTAGAACACACATTTATTAAAGAATAGTTAATACCATAAGAAAGTAATAAGGTTTAAAAGTTCCTACAATTATTTCTGAAAACAAAGTATTTTTATTTAGGTATCTAAATATATACTCGATTACCACGAGTATATATTTTTATATTATCTACATATTATTTTAACTAACGGTCCTTGTTTTCCAGAAATTGTTGCGTACCTATTTTAAATTGAGACCCTAAAAATGATCGTTATTATTTATCCTTTTAAATCCTATCCGGTAAAAAAAATGTTTACTATTAAATGCAATACATATCTATCTTGGTTCTTACGTTCTACGTACCCATATACGCTTATAGGTTTTAATGTCGCAGTTATCACTGTGTAGCTTAATGTGCGAATTTTTCCTCAAAGTATATCGCTAGGAAACGAAATCGGGTAATTATGACTGTTGCATATATAAAATATTTATTATCTTCTACAGGTTAAAGGAAAAACATGCGAGATATTAAAAACTGCGATAGATCGTTACACAAGTATCTTGAGGAGCACGCATCACATAGGCTGGAAACACGCAAAGAAGATATGGAAACATGTCAACAGTCGAACTACCGACAAAGACCCCAACTATAAGGGGACACTGCAAGAATTGCAAGTCGATCTGAGCTCACCGTGCGAGCCTTACCCACACTTGGAAATGAATGAGAAATGTAAGTTGTGTCAACGATAAGTATCATCTCAGTAAATTTTGGCTTCAGCTCCCTTACCATGAACTCTTACAGGTTAGTTTAGGTTGACGGCCTGGCTGAAGGCCTTGTATTAGGTCTCGCCAATCGTCCGGTTAAGCAGTAACAGCTCCCTCAGAGCGAACTGCGAGAGACATTATCGCAAAAAAAAAAGGTTAGGTCGTGGAAGCGAGACGCCGCATACACTGCTCGTAGTGGCGTCTCGTTTCTGGGGCTAGTTTTGCCAATCGATTTTGGTCGTCTACTTTAAAATATGTCTATCCTTGCGACAGATATGTTAGTCGACTCCACCTCTTTATAACTATCATTTCTGCGAGCTCTTCATACATACAACCACGCCTGTAATCCCAACAGGGTACGGCAGAAGTGTTCTCTTTTATCAGGAGTCTTTGGACTCACATTTGGCCTCTCATCACAGGTATTCTTCGGGCTTATCCCGGGAGTCCCGCCTTTTAAGGCTTATTCTCCCAGTAACGCCAAGAAATCGTATCTATCCTTGTGGATTAAGTAACGATTAATTTTGTAACTATCGTACCTACCTAATAGGTTTCCTATCCTCGATCCGTCTCCTAATGGATAACGTAATGATTCAATGATTTTCGATTATTTTAGTTACGTATGAACAATAATGGCCTTTGCCAAGCTGTGGGGAAAACCAAGGCTATTAAAATAATAAAAATAAAATATGACTAACTTTTAACGGATAAAATAAATAACCCTCATGAGTTTACGCTTATTTTCCCATCATTATGTTACTACAAAAATGGTTATCAGACAAGGTATATTGTCCTCTCAAATATAAAAATATTAAATGCTTATCAGTTGTTGACTTGTTGTATCGCAAACAATTCACGTTAACGATGAATTAAATATATGCTTTCAGACAGCCTCAACGTATCAGGAGTATCGATACTCAGTAGTGACTCCATATGGGGTATTTTGAGAGGGATGGAGAGTTTTGCACAGTCATTCTACATGGCTAATGGATACAAAGTAAGAAATCACACGCAATAAAATTGAGAACTTTACGTCTTGCATCAACTTATTCTACAATTTTTTGAAAAAGGGTTAGCTGTGTTGTTCATTGTTCAAGTAATCTCGAGCGATGTCGTTTCGGGGTCACTACTTGTGTGTGGCACGCTGCGACATTCCGTATTTGTTTGCTAAATTGCATTCAAGCACGTATTGAAAATTGAATTCAATATCGTGCATTCACTGGTTGCAGGACGTTCTCATCAACACGACCCAAATCGTCGACTTCCCAAGGTACATGTATCGGGGACTTCTTATTGACACATCTAGACATTACCTTACTGTGGCGAATATACTCAGAACTCTAGATGCTATGGAAATGAATAAAATGAACGTTCTACACTGGCACATAGTTGATGACCAGAGTTTTCCATATGAGAGCGAGAAATTCCCTCAATTGAGGTACGTATGCAATGTGCTCAGTATCTTTAATATTTTTTGGAGACATTGAAACTTGATAATTAGGTCACTTTTAAGTGATTTAGGTACTCGAGTCTCGAAGAGTGCTCACTAAAGTTAGTAGGTAATAAGTCCAGCGTTATCCGAGCCGAATCTATTATTTTCATTCTAAAGGTGCGATTACATGGGCAACTAAAATCGGGCAATCCTAGGCAATTTCTATAATTTTTGTATTGCCAAACATAGTTAGTTGTTGCATACATCAATTTTAACCAAAATTGCCAATAATCACGCAACTAATTGCCCGTGTAAGCGCACCTTTACAGAAAACTTTTGATGTCCTAAATTATGTGTTACGAATGATGTGTTAAAGATGTCCACAAAGCTTGATTAAGTGCATGAAATGAGGAAGTGCCTTATACACCTGTTTCAGTGCACAAGGCGCATACGATCCTACAATGGTTTACACAAAGACGAATATAAACCACATAGTAACGTACGCTAGAGACAGAGGTATTCGCGTTCTTCCGGAGTTCGACGTTCCTGGTAAGTATTCATCATGCTTCTATTAGGTATTCCTATAGTTATTTTTAGCAATAGTTTTAAAAAAACGTTGCTCCACACCAGGAATTTCTACTGTATTGTGGGTGCGTTTCACAAACATGAAATAATATGACATGCACAAACACCCAGACTCGGGACAAACATCTGCGGCGGATCACACAAATATTTGTCCCGTGCAGGAATCGAAGCTGCAACCAATTGCTTAGCCAGTGCGCCAATCAGATCGTCATTTAAACATAGCATCACGCCTGTATTCCCAGAGGGGGTAGACAGAGTTGTATTGTACATCCACATTTCGTCAGTTATGTTATAGATCCCACTGTAACAGGGGGCGAGTCTATTGCCATTAACCGGGCAGCAGGGCACAAATCCAAAATTCTGCTACTGAGAATTACCTAATGGAATAATCTAATAACACTTTGCCCGACACGGAATTAGAACCCAGGACCCCATGCTCAGCAGTCGCACTTAGCGACCAACATATAGAATTATAGAGTCACTATTATAGATGTCATAAGTTTTTACCCAAAACATTGTGTATTAGGTAGGTATGGTTAGGAAAATCCTAGGCCAGTACGAGTTGACGGCAAGAGGAAGGCATTGGATAAAATATCGCGCACTAATCATATACCTACACTATTTTTGTAAAACAAATAGCTATTATTAGCAAACATAATAACTACGACTGATAACATATAAATTATTGTAACATTTAGTTGAAAATTTGTATGTGTGAGTGTATATATTTTGTTACGTCTTAAATTACTGTAATTGGTTTATGCCGTTGTAATTTAATTAATTGAATAAATAAATAACACACACATCACGCCTGTAATTCCCAAAGGGGAAGTCACAGGTGTTCTCGTTTATCAGAAGGCTATAAACCCACATTTCGTCTTTCAGCTAGCGTTTATATTGCCATTATTAATATATAAAAAACCTTTGTGATTGCCATACATCGGGCACACAAGATTCGTCGCCTCGTACGACTCGCTTTCCTATTAGAAGGTTCTCCTCTAATCACCTGCCCAGGTCCGGGCGGATCTAAAGTCAACGGCGCGGCGGCGCCCTGCAGAAAAGACGGGGCGCATTCACGACGTTTATGCGTCTGCGCTTTATACTCAAAACATACAGAAAGGACGTCGACGTCCGAAGGAGGCACGGGCAAGAACGAAGGTGCGGACGGGGCGGGGTGCGGGTGCCGGGACTCGCACGCAACGCTCGCTGTCCTGCCCTGTCCGCGCCGCGTCTTTTCTATTGGCTTTAATAAAAAAAAAAAACACGACTGCCATGACATAAAACGAACTAAAAAGTAAACAACAAGTTCCATCGCAGTCGGGGGACCGTTCTGTGGAACACTGTCTTATCTAAGACGTACCCCGACTGCGATGGAACTTGTTTTTTAAATTATATTTTTATAAATATATTTTATAGCCTATGTTACTCGCGATAGTGTAAGGATTCTAACATTCCAACATTCTTCCATACATTAAAATCGGTTCAGGCATTCAGAAGTTATGGTGAAATAAAGAAACTCACATACGTACATACATACATACATGAACCCTGGAAATATTACACTACTTTTTTTGGGCAGTCGTGTGAAAAGACGAGACGGCAGCGTCCTGTCTGCGCTCTGCCCGCGACGCGGGCTAGTCTTACGTCTTTTTTGTGTAGCCATCGCCGTTAAAAGATATTTCACGCTGCAATACCTCGAAATATTGCGCACACGTAATATAAGTAACTGTAATAGTGCTCCTAGATATTACATATAGGTCATCCTTTATCTAAACAAGTGGTTCACTTTAAAGATAATAATAGTTTACTTGCCACCATCACATCGATAACAATAATTATACCTATAAAGGTATAACTCAATACATATAGCAACACTTCTGATACTTTTCAATCAATTTATTGACTGATAGAAAAGTTCCGATTGCAATGTCTTGTGTTTGAGACAAACTGATGGCACTACAAAACAAAGGTACTGGGGTCTGAAGGGTTATAGGCTCAAAGAAATAATGTGCCAATATTTTCCTGCAAGGTGATACAATATGGGGCAACCCTATCGCCTTTTAAACTTAATAAGGGGTGCCCCACTGTTTCACCCACGTTAAATTTGTATGACTATTTTGAAAGTCGTCTTTCCCTCGGGCACAATATTTTTTTTGGATGAAAGATGCTCCATATCTATTTTCATACGGATGATCGGTTCAGTGGTATTATACTGTAGAAGATTTTTTGAATGATAATGATTTATAGGCAGTAAACAATTATAAATGTATAAAGACTTTAGAGATATTATAAGACTGTTTCTTTTAAGTTCCTTTTATTTATAAATTGTATAGTTCCCTTTTTTCATGTAAGAGTTTATATTTGTTTTCTTCGTATGTTAGAAGTTTAATTGTTATTTTTTACGTTTTTTTATTACAATATTTGTACGCCTTCACGGCAAAACATAGCGCACTAAACACAACTAAGATCTCTATATAAATACCTATGTTTCACAAATAAACGATCCTGATTCTGGTTTAGGTGTGAAAAAGCAACTTACCTTCGCATTTATAATATTTGTAAGGGTAATGCAATTTATTTCGTTGAATTGCGCAGTTTGTTTCGAGTCCGGTTATTACCGTATGTGAAAAGACTAATGCTTGTGTGCTGCACGCCAAGTTTATAATTATAATTACATAATTGATTGTGATTTTCCTCTTCTAGCATACTAATACACGTAGAATTCAATAAAAAAACAACTTCGATTGTAAACATTGTTAAATAACAGCAAAATTACATCATAGTTTTAAATAACAATATTTTAAGTTATCCCATAATTATTTAAAATCCCTCTGCCAATCACAAGCCCTCACATAAGTTTTAAGCAGAAAAGCTTTTAGAAATTAAAAAAAACTACATAGGTAGGTACTATGTTTTTAGTATTCATCTAACACAATTGACTTTGGCAGGACACACCAGGTCCTGGGGCGTGGCCTACCCTTCAATCCTGACGAAATGCTTCCAATTTGGACAAGTTGTTGGTTTAGGCCCGATGGATCCAAGCAATAACGTCACGTACAAACTTGTTGGAGACTTGTTCCGTGAAGTACAAGACCGTTTTCCTGACAAATACTTCCATCTTGGTGGAGACGAAGTTGCGTCGGCATGTTGGTAAGATTGAGCGAACATATTTGCAACATAACTGGCGTAATGAGGGTTACTACACACCCCTGCCTACCCCTTCGCGGGATGTAGGCGTGATCTTATGTTATGTTTTTATTTACAGACAACATAACTTCACACCTCGTTAGGTTAGGCAGAGATGGGTAGAACCTGGTACACACATTTTTCCAGTTATGTTTAGGTCCCATGTAGGGCCAAGTCTTTTGCCATCATTCGCATACATATCCAGAATCCGTGCTGCTTCTGAGAATTTTAATGGATAAAGCCAATGACATTTCGCCCGAACTGGGTATTGAAACCCAGGACCTCACGCTCAGCAGTCGCGCATTCCAACCACTAAGCCAACGAGACAGTTGGTTACAGTACTGAAGTAACCTATTAAAAATGTTGGTATACCATGCTGATGCCCATCTTGCAAATGTATTTATTTTAAATTAGTTGTTTTTATACCTAGGTAACTATTTTATTTATTTACACTCCCACTCAATTATTTATGTACCGTGATCATTTCCAGGTTATCAAACCCAGATCTGTTGGAATTCATGAAACAACACAACATGACGAAGCCCCATCAACTGCACGCGTATTTCATGACTAAAGTTATTCCTCTTTTAGGGCAGAAGTCGAAGCCTATAGTGTGGCAAGTATGTAACGTTTTTTAAACCATTTTTTTTATGGATTAATAATTCTCTTAAACTATCCCACCACCAAGGGTGAGAGAAAGCGGTGAGGGTGTGTGGGACTGACCGTTGTAAATCAACAAACCTTACATTTACCCACTAAAATATCCGTGGTGTATCCTACATCGCTATATGGGACAGCATTGTATTCGCTTAGGATGACACCACGCCGCCCCAGCGGTTGGCCCGGCACAGTGCGTGCACTGGGTCTCCTCACGCCAATATTTATTTAAACCTGCTCAACTATATTCCAAAGTTCGAGGGAAACTGATTATGGAATCCAAACGATCTGCTTGGGTTAAAACACTAGGAGCTTTAATTCTAATAAAATGGATTGCATCGTGTGAAAAGCCGTTACATAATATTATGGACCCTAACTTTTTTTTTTACAATTAGTTGATCAATCACAATCTTTAAACTTAAACGAATCCTGCGCGTAAATTACTTGTAGGTTTTTACTCCATAACCAAGTCTATCATACTTATAACGTGTTTAGTGCGTTTTTATTGCGTGTTTGCGAATTAGCGTTTAAATGCAAACAAAAACCAATAGATACCTACTTTACAAAATAGAAATTCATAATAATTATGTAAGTAAACTAATGAGCTTTTTATAAATGTTGTAGGAAGTCTTTGACAAAGGTGTAACCCTGCCAAGCGACACCATTGTACAAGTGTGGAAGACTGTTGGAGCAAAGGATATGATACCAGTAAGCACATTCAGATAAGTTCAAAAAACATAACATGGCGTCAATGAAATATTAATAATATTCTATTTCTGGTAATAACGGCGTAAGATGTTTTACATCTTAGTTGCGGGTAGGTATTTAACAATACTTTTTTTTTATTATATAAAAAAATAATATATTATAACAGCCATTACAAACAAATCTATCGAGATGTCAGTCAACAAATCTTATTGAGAGAGTAAACTTCGCATGAAATCAAATGTCTGGGAAAAAACGACTTCTAAATACTGCTGGTATAAAAAGGGCAGTGAACTTTCAAAGTTTTTCATACTAAGTCAAGGTAAACACAGTTCAGTAGGCGAGTACTTCCGTATTGATTAATTTAGGAGACTATCGGTTGCACAGATCCTCAACGCCGGTCATAAAGTCATTTACTCAGCTTCCTGGTACTTGGATCTTGACGACGGTGACGACTGGACAAAGTTCTACATATTTGAACCCCGACAAATGGTACAGGGTGATAGCGATAACGTGGACAATATTATAGGAGGCGAAGCTTGCATGTGGGGAGAAAAGGTTGATAACGGAAACTTAATGAATAAGTAAGTAGAAAGATATACTTTTATGGGGGAATTTCTTTATATACTTATGCAGTAGCCATTATTGGATTTATATTAGGCTTCGATAGCTTTTGGTTAGTTCGCCATAGCTAAGCTGTCTGCTGCTCAAAAAAAGGCTGATTTTCAACAAAGAATTGGTATAATTGTTAAAAATCTCCCGGTGTCATGCCGTCTCCGATCTGGAGGGGGTAGTCTGAGGAATAGGTTTGCTTTTTATTCTTTTTCAGAATATGGCCTAGAGCTAGCGCTACTGCTGAAGTACTGTGGTTTGCCCCAGAGCCTCGCTACATACTTGGATACGGACTTGAAGTTGTTAGTCGAATCGAGGAACAATCGTGTCGGATGAACCGTCGTGGCATTCAAGCCCAACCTCCAAATGGAGCTGGTTTTTGCGTCGTTGAAACTTAATTATTTTATTTTTTTATTCTATAAAAGTGTTAAAGATGTGCTCCGTTTAATTAATTATTATGTTATGTTTGTTAATAATTAAAATATATTATTGTTTATATCGTTTTACTGCCCTTACACCGTTGGCTCCCGTGGATAATGTTTTTATAGACTTTCTGTGTGCACGAAGAGGCTAAATCCTACTCTTGATCTGCCTGTTATTCATACAGTTTTGAAAATTACACTACTAAGCATTTTATTGATGAACTCAACTGGAATTTATATGTAACTCGTAACCCACAAATAAGCAACAAATGAAAGGTACTAATGTCTAAATTATAATGTGGCGTAACATTATTAAGTACGTTGTAGGTTTTAATAAATACTTTACTATGTACTTTGTACTTTTACATAATAATATATAATTTATAATTATTATATGCATTATTCGTATTGACATGAGGTATAGAGATTAGCCAGTGGGCGAATTCGTAGCGGGGCCGACTTCCCAATGATTGTAGACCTAACGTCCAATTAGGTGCAATAACTCATAGTCATAATGTTTTTATTTCATATAGGCTACAAAAGAGCACTTACAAAACGTCAAACTAGTTGCACTACTACTACTACCTAGGTACTTGTTTTGTGTTAATTTCCAAGTCATCAAAGGTTTGATATATATTATGCCACCTCTAATTCTAGCATTTTAATGTTTTCAGATCCTTGAGGCCGGCCATAAACTCATTTACTCGGCGTCGTGGTATTTAGACTATCTAAGCAACGGTGGAGACTGGAACAAGTTCTACGATGTAGATCCCCGCCAAATGATTCCGAAGAATCATAAGGATTTGAATCTAGCAAATATTCTGGGCGGCGAGGCTTGCATGTGGGGTGAATCGGTTGACGACAGAAACTTTATTAGCAGGTATATATGAGATGATATAGATGATACTCAGCTGAGATTTAAAGATTATTCCGTAAAAATGGTTTGTATCAATTGTTTGTCATTCATTTGTTTCAGAGTATGGCCTCGCACTAGTGCAGTGGCTGAGAAGCTATGGAGTGCGAAACTACCGCGATACAACTTGAGCAGGAGCACCATTGAGGACGTCAGCTGTCGTCTAGAAGAACACACGTGTCGTATGAACCGCCGTGGAGTGCGCGCACAGCCTCCCAATGGCCCAGGATTCTGCGTAGTCTAAACTACTTCAAAATTTGTTTACTGTGTGATTACATTTAGAGTTTGATTTTTTATTATTAAAATGGTTTTCTAGCAATTATTTTACAAGTATGTACTTTATGGTTAATAGATACTTTTTTTCATACGTAACTTTATTTTAGATAGTCGTGGATTACTAGTGAATGTTGCAACTACTGCTTAACATTACCACATTATGTTTAACCACCCACGACTCTCTTTTTCAAGTTATTTTGTCTGTTCTACATTTGTAACCTTATTCAATTACATTTTTTATATCTTTGTTTCTTTTTTAATTCTTATGAAATCACTTAAAATCAGTGCAAGCTTGATAATGATATAAATATAATCAATGCTTGTCAGTGGCAGTGTGCAGGCCACATCTGTCGCAGAACCGACAACCGTTGGCGAAAACGTGTTCTGGAGTGGAGATTACAACTCGGTAAACGTAGTGTAGAACGTTCTCCAGCTAGGTGGGGCGACGATATACGCAAAATGGCTGGCAGCGGGTTGAAGCGGAAGGCCAAGATCGAGTGCAATGGCGTGCCATAGGAGAGGCCTACGTCCAGCAGTGGACTGAGAATGATGATGATGAATGCTTGTTTCTCTTCAGCTTGAAAAGAGGTTCTTGTCTTGCCGTGGAACAGTTGTATATTCTAGTATAATAAATAAATATATTTATTTTTACTTTTTACAATGAGATAAATTGTGTTCAATTAAACACAAAATCAAAGTAACAAAGCGTAAACAAATCTTTAAGTCATTACTTAGTCTGATCCATCCGATTTCAATAATTAGGCACTTCACCAATATTTAGAACGTACCTACAGATCCACCCTGAAGTTTACTCTAACACACTCACAGGCTATGTTAGTATTATGTATAGATGGATAATAATATTACATAATTGTTCCACCCGGGCAAAGACGGGACGGGAAGCCAAATAAAAAAGAAATGTACATCTTAGTTCGGCTCGCGACTATGCCGCGTAACCAGCTCATGAATAAGAGCTCCGTTCGAGTTCGAAACTAGTCGGGCATTCCCGAATATATACAAATGAGTAAAACCGGAATAGGTAAATAGTAAATAATCTACATCTCTACAGTAAAAGTATCAGTACCTGCCTATCACCTTCTAAATTGATGCACACACACACCTTCAAGAACTAATGCGTTGTTGAGCGACGTAAATGACCGACGAGCACTTTCTACATCACGCAGTGCCAGGCTAACGCACGCAATGACATCTACGACTGAAAAATGCAGTACATAGTACATACACTACCTTTCTGACTTAGTACTTACTAATATTATTATTATTTAATAATATTCAATCGGCCTCTGTAATTATTAGGTATTTTATGACAGAAAAACAAATGTCTCCATTGGCGCCAAAAAGCTGAAGGGCGTCACAGTTGGCGCTAAAAAATCCCGACGCTGTCAGGACCTTGACACTCCATCTAGACATACTTATATATAAACAAAGCAATAAGGACATATATTAAATCAAAGGCAATAAGTATCTCCTTACATACGATTACTTATATTATATATGAACGATTCCACCGGTTACCTGAAAAACTAGTATTATTTTAGTCCTGATTTGATGCTATGTCTTCTCTCGAATTATCTGTGCCGTTTTTGGAAATAAATAAACTACTACAATATTAAAGTTACATAAAAATAGGTACTTTCACATAAGTAAAAACCTTCAAAACACGTAAACAAGTTAAGTTGATTGACATTCGTGGAATTAAAATTCCCGCTTGAATAAATGTCACAGATAAAAAATGACACGTTGAAGTGATAAAATGTTAGTCTGTGTTTCATAGACTATAAATACACAGCATGGAATACGTTTATTCATTAGTGAGGTGACATTGTTTTGAATCTAAATAAAACCGGTTATCATAAAAATATTTTAAATTATAATAAAACAAAGAACTGAAATGAATCATTTTTGTTCTAACTGTTCGGACAAAGGTTAAAGGCTCCCACACCGGCGCGTTATTAATGGTCGATAATACCTGATGCGTTATTTCTATATTTGTTTTAGTACACTAGGTTAATAAATAGCAGTGTGTAACAGAACAGAAGTTTCATACTGCTGCGATATTAACGTCACAATAGAAGTCGGACGCATGCGTTCCTACGTCCTGCGATAGTAGTTCTTAAAACATTTTGTATTGAAAATATTGAGATGCATGCGATCCCACACACAGCTGCGACATATTTAGTACTAGTAGTGCGTCAAGGATGAAATTTGGTTTTACCAACAGTTACGAGTGTTCTTATAATCAATCAATCCATCGTGGCGGGGACCGGTATCCGGTATCTATGCTGTACAGTGCGACCATCAGAAAAATGGCGAATCTGCCCGACATCAGGGAAAAACCTGCCAAAAACAAGAATACGAAATAGAATAATCCGACGATAAAAACGCAGTATGCAAGGAATCGGGACGCATTATCGCAATATCGCATCCGGTATTATCGACTGATAATAACGCGCCTGTGTGGGGGAGCCTTAAGTCTAGTAAGTTAAGAAACGGCTCAACCATATATACCAGCAGACAGCAGTATAAAAAAAATCATCAATCAATCACCGTTAACATTTAATTAAATCGGCACTTAAAGTACTCATAGGTTTTTTTTTCGGAAACACAGGTAGATTTGGCTTTACAAAATAGTATGAAAATGTGGGTCCGTAGAATGAAACACAACTTAAATAAAAAGTTCATATAGGCTACGCGGGCCACCACTGGAGCGAATACACCAGTAAGCTGAACCTCCCAGTCCCCAATTTATGATTGGCCCAGTCGCCCAGTGATTAAGCCTGCTGATGCTACCATCAGCTGGCTAGCGGTTTCAATCCCCGTACGCATGTTCCGAGTCACCCATTATACAGGAGAAGTACCTAGTGAAGATACTTACTATAATGTTAAGGAAAATATACATAAGTTATCTTTTAATAAAACGTCGCCCACACTAGGAATTTCTTCTATATCTTGGGTGCTTTTCATAAACATGTTATATCACACACACACCCAGTCTCAGGAAAAATTATCTGCGGATCGCACAAATTTTAGTCCCTTACGGGAATCGATCCCACCACCCTTAGCGCAGCAGTCCAATTTCTAGCCACTGCGCCAATCGGGTCGTCATATGTTATGTGTTACCTACCTACCCAATAGCAAAAATATCCCATAATAACGCAACTGTTATCTAACGTCTTAGGTATCTATTGTTGAGGCAATATACCTGTAAATAAAATGCTTAATTCTTAGTTATTCATAGTATAGATAGCCCAAGAAATTCTTTAAGTAAGCATTAGCATATTATATCTATTAACAACAGAACTGTTGTAAAAATACTAAAAAAAAACTAATTAAAAGAATATACTTTGGGCAATTATGTATCATTAAATGGTGGTTAGGTACTCGCTATTGTCTTATCATTATAATATTGGTAGCCAGTTGATGATAAAAACAGTTTACTCTAGACTATTACCAGAGTCGCACGTTAAAGCTTTACCGCGATGCTGCGGTACGGTATATTATTAAACGCCTTGTCGTTGTTTTTAGTGTCTGGATTTAGTATTATAAAACCTGGACCTACGTACCCGCCAACGAAAGGGGAAGTCTGGCCAAGACTGCAACAACAGACTAAAGAAGAAACCTATTTTAAACTATTACCACCGGATTTTACTTTTACGGTCAGTACATACCTATTTTTTTTTAATTATATACCTATGTATAATGTGGACAATGTATACCTATGTATTGTATCTTTGCTTAACTTAAGGTTGCCAACAAACAAAGTGAACCATATGAAAGAAAAAGAATAAACCTTAATGTGTGTATCAATTTAATACTAATTACATCAAATATTTTTAGCCGTAACTACGAGGTCTAGGTAGCATGTTTGTGTCTCGGCTAAGGCCTTATTCAAAAATGATTGCGTCAGGCGGACATCCTAGTGCGAATTCCGCTAACTATTGAAAAAGAGGCGAAAAACGAGTTTACATTAATTTACTTTGTATTATTATTTATATTTAAATCAGTTTTTCTGCATATTTTTCGGGCAGAAGTGGCATCCAATGAAAACTTTACTTTATCTTTTCCCCAGGAAAAAGGCCAAACATGCGATAAACTTAAAGCCGCAATTAAGCGCTACAATAACGTCCTAAAAAACACCCATCTCATAGCTACTAGACACGCGCAGAAGATTCGTAATCACGACAATCATGGTACCAATACCGATTCAAACTACAAGGGGACGCTACAAGAACTACAGATTAATCTAAGTGCCCCGTGCGAAAGTTACCCACACCTAGATATGGATGAGAAGTGTAAGTATTGTTCAAATAAAAAAATATCTACAGTAATTTGTAGCGAGTCACTTAACAGTTAACCTGTTTATTTCTCGTTTATTTATGCCACAGATTACTACTATAATTATATTTATTTTATGGTCTCACAAAATTATACCTATATAAGTATATCTGAGTAAAACAACGTTATAGTCTTATAATATCTAAACAAACTCCAACTTTTGGACGATATGACGACTATAAGATCAGCTGCACCAATTCGATACTCGCACGAAACAAATATTTGTGAACCATAGATATTTGATAAGAAACTAGTGCATGTCGTATTGAACTGTTACATCTGATAAACTGAAATCTAAAAGGAAAGAGAGAAAAAAGGAAAAAATACGTCTGACAGCCAACATTTTATTTGGTTTTAGATTTTTTTCAGTAGATTTTGATTATCCCTGGTAGTGTTCTCTTGGCCAAATTTCGGTCAGGGCGGCCTTTCTCCGAGCACAGACTACCCAGCTACGCATGAAATATTATAATGCACAAGTATGCGCGCAAAAATAGGTCAATAGGCCTAAGGTGCTTTCCGTAGCACGGAATTGCCCCTAGTAGAATACAATTAAAAGAAGTATATTTAGATCCATTAAACAAAGTCTTCTTTTCAACTAGCATAGGAAAAAATATTTATGTTCTATGTAAAATCATCTTTCTTGCTAAGTCAGATAAGAAATTGACCAATGACCTCGAGAGGTTACTTACTATTATCACATCTCTAGGCTTGCTTGTGCAAGTTAGGAACATTGTAGCTAAAATATTGTACATTTGAAAGTAAGTATTAAATATTTATTTACTATATAGATACACCGGTTTTACTCACGTGTGTATTCGGGAATGCTCGACTAGTTTCGAACTCGAACAGAGCCATTATTTATGACCTGGTTATATGGCAAAGAGTCGCGAGCCGAACGCATTCCCGAATACACACGTGGGTAAAACCGGCATCGTCATCATCATCAGCTGGAAGACGTCCACTGCCGCCTTAAAACCGGCGTATATAGTAAATAATATGGATAACACTCACAAAACTTATCAAGTATTATTTGTTGTGTAAACTGTACTCAGCTGAAATACTTATACGAATTTTATCCTTATCTATGTGAGCCCTAACCTAATCCGATTAACTGATTACTAACCTACTATAGAACTATGAATGACTAAATATATCTTCATCGTCTCTTGGCATAACCATCGGATTAGCATGCATAAGATTTTGTGAGATGAAATATATAACCAAAAAAGACCTTCTCGTGTCGACAATCTATCTCCTTGAAACACTGAGAATTAAAAGCAAATATAAAAATGACAACAAGATTTCGATTTCATTGTTCTTGTTGCGTATTGATAAGGATAAATCGATAAGCAGATAGTGTTAAACAATTTAAAACAAAGCAGATAATGCAGAGGTTACTGTACACGTCTTGGAGTGATTGTTAAGGAGCGTTCAACTGCATCACCATCTTTTGTTCACTGGCTAATCTATACAACCCAACTTTTTTCCTCTCCTTGCCTAAGAAAATGTTAAAAAGTTAAGTTTTTTTTTTCAGACAGCTTGAACGTATCCGCTGTCTCGACTCTCAACAGTGACTCAATATGGGGCGTTCTAAGAGGACTTGAAACATTTTCGCAACTTTTCTACATGTCTGAAGATTACAAAGTAAGGCCTGGATTTGTGTCATTTTACTTCATCATCATCGTCAGCTTTTAGGTGAGCCATCGCTCGGCATAAACTCTCCTTGAACGAATCAAACCTCCACCTTCAACGCCACTCTGTCCTGTTTGGGGACTTCTGAAATGAACTCTTAAAGCAGAAAATGTCCTGCTTTAAGAGTTCATTGTTTGACTGTTGTGAAAGCGAGATGCCACAATACACTGCTCGTAGCGGCGTCTCGCTTTCACAACGGAAAATTTCCTGCTTTAAGATTTCTTGGTAAGAAGGCAGGTCTCTCCCTGTACAGAAATAATATCGTCGGTCCACCTGGCTGGAGATCTGCCAAGAGCTTTACTAAATCTTCTGGGCCACCACTCTGTTAGGGCCTTACTCATTTTACTTACTTACATTTTGTGATTAAAAATCCCAATTCAGTTCTTAGTTCCCTATCATAATTAATATTATGTTTAATTTTTTAATGATAACCTATCTAAGTAGATACCATTTAAATGTATCACAATTTCATTGCCTAATTCAATTACTAGCTATCGAAAATGCTCTGATTCTTATTTTCGGAATCGGCGAATTTCCGAGTAACCTTGTGGATTTCTAATATTATCTACTTACTGGTATTGTAACAATGCTTTAATGCATTGCTTGCTAAAACTATTTACAATATATTATAAAAATGTGCAAAGGTAAAAATTAAAGTGTTTATTAAAATTCTTCACATACACAACAAAATTCTAGAGAATTTTACCTACGTCACTGGATTTTTTGCGAGGCAAAGATAAACAAATTCAAAAGGCGATGATAACAGTTAAGCCAACATATTGTACTGATGCTGCATTTTGATTGTAAAACACCTAAATGGCTGTCGGGCCTGGACAACAGTTTAATAGAAAAAAATGTAAAGCAGAAATCTTCCTTTGTATTTTTCTTCTAATTTTACTATTTTGGATACTTTAAGTAACGCAATGATCTCTTAGAGCTGTTTACGCAGCAGTTTACGATGTGAAAGCGAGACGCCGCTTCGTGCAGTGTAATGCGACGTCTCGCTTTCACAACGTAAACTGCTGCGTAAACAGCTCTAAGAGATCATTGCGTTACTTAAAGTATCCAAAATAGTAAAATTAGAAGAAAAATACATTTAAGAGTTCATGGTAAGGGGGCTGTTCTTTTGAATGTGCATTTGTTTCGAGGGTAGAACTGCGGTGCTCAATATATCCCTGGGTCTAGTCGGCAGATTAGCACTAGGTACTCATAGTTCCTATATTTTCTTAAAAATTATGGATTTACTCAGCGATGACAAGGGATCAGTCTCGGCTTAGAGCGTTGTAAGGATCGTAAGAAAGATCTAAGTATACCAGATAGTATTTAACGTCATTTGTATATGTATAACTCGGCACTTGACCGGGTTCAAGGTCGCAGTCATTTGTTTTTCGCTATTGGCTTGCCTTCATCAGCATTAACAGAACCTTTTGCAGTATTTTTATTAGTTTATCAAAACTAATAACTGTGTTAACATGATAGCAGCAAAATATATTAATTGTTCAACTTAGTACTTATTTGACCCAAGTTAGCGTATATATTTTTTTGAAGTAAGGGAATAACTATTTGGTTCTACTTTCAGGATGTTTTCATTAAGACCACGCAAATCGTGGATTTCCCTAAATACACACATCGCGGGCTTCTCATCGACACGTCAAGGCACTACCTCGCTATACCAACTATTTTAAAAACTCTGGACGCAATGGAAATGAACAAGATGAACGTTTTGCACTGGCACATAGTGGATGACCAGAGTTTTCCTTATCAGAGCGAGAAATTCCCCGAGTTGAGGTTTGTTATTACATTTTTAAAAGATAAAAGTATCTGTCGGTCAAAGACTTCAGCTTAACGTTAAAGTTAACCAACGTCGTTAAAGTTATCGTCGTCCAGTAATTAATTTAATAAGATTGATTTTACAGTAAAGCTGCTTACGAACAGACTCTGATATATACGGCAGCTAATATCAAAGAAATCGTGAAGTATGCGGCAGAGAGAGGCATACGTGTTCTACCAGAGTTCGATGTGCCAGGTATGTTTTATATTATTACAATTTAGTATTGAAAAAACAAACTACAGGATGACTATATATATACTAGCCGTGGAATAATTTAGAATTAAATAAGAATTTTGTTTTTAAATAGTTGACCCAGTGTTGTTGATAGAATTACCTCGGTAAGCTAGTCTAGCCAGTCTCTAATATTTGCTTCGGAAATCGATTTATTTTCCCTCATAAAACTGTAAACAGTTTTTGAACTCAAGTTTCCTTTTTTATAGGTCACACAAGTTCCTGGGGCGTTGCCTTTCCGAATATTTTAACAAAATGCTACAGGGCCGGCAAAGAAATTGGATTGGGCCCGATGGACCCTACCAATGATGAAACCTATCGGGTTGTCAGCGACTTACTCCACGAGGTGCAGGAACGTTTCCCTGATAAATTCTTGCACGTTGGAGGTGATGAAGTCGATATGGACTGTTGGTAAGGCTTGACACTTTAGAATATACTTAGAGGAGAGAACAACCGCTTGTAAATAGGGCAACTTATATGAAGTTGTAATGGACTGCTTTCGGCACGCATGGTTACAGATCTTATTCTGGCCATTCCTCTGGAGATATTAAGATAATGCAGTTCTGGCAAAAATAGAAGTTCCTAGCCTATAGCCACTGTTTACTGTTTATGTATTAGTTGCAAATTCTTAAACTAAGTAACCATCATGGTTTTCAGGTCATCAAATCCTCAGATATTGCAATACATGGCGAAACATAACATGACACGTCCAAGCGAACTACATTCACACTTCATGAGCAGAGTCATTCCACTTCTAGGAGACAGAATCAAACCTATAGTGTGGCAAGTAAGTGCAGCAAAATCTAAGTATACCTGGCTATATCCACTAGGGGTGTAGTGGTTCATTGTTGTAAACAAAAAACAACCTATTATGTAGAAGCTCACTTTCGAATTAAAAGTTTGGTTTTGGCTTCCCTAAATCAAAACTGCACAGTATTTGGATGGCAATATAGTGTAAAACAAACGACACACGTCTGCCTGCATTTTTAAGTAAGACAGCCGAGAAGGTGTAGCTTTCTTCGAATTTCTAAAACGTTTTTAAAATGTATTTACAGGAAGTTTTCGACGAAGGTGTAACACTGCCGAGTGGTACTATTGTACAAGTGTGGAAGCATTTAGAAGCCTGGGAAATGGGCAATGTGAGTAAAAATATTATACTATATCTTAAGGGAAGGAGGGAAGGGAGGCTTTTGCCCTGCAGTGGGACAGTACATGTTTAGGATGATAAATAAACATTGGAGAGTCATGTTTAATTTTGAGTCTACCACGTACTACCCAATCAATGTTGGCTTATGTTGCATTGCCGAGTGAAGATACATAGAATTTTGCTTTCAGATCCTGTCAGCTGGATACAAAGTCATTTACTCAGCTTCCTGGTATCTGGACCATGTCAGTGGAGGTGGAGATTGGAACAAGTACTACACAGCTGATCCTCGTGTAACAGTGTCAGCGTACTATCCTGACATGAACGTTGATAACATCCTTGGGGGCGAGGCTTGCATGTGGGGCGAAGTGGTTAATGATATGAATATGATTAGCAGGTAATATTTCTATATATCTATGAAGAACACCAACGTATTCTGGCTCATTATTACTTGTAGATTTTAGATATTCAATTTTTTGAAGATCTCGTATTTGACTTTCCTGATTTATCCCGCTGTTAGTTCATTTATTATTTATTTGTTTTTATAGTAAGTCTCTCTGCGCTGATGTAGTGAATGGTGGCCTATCTTACCCAACGGGTTATGTTGTTGATATATAACTAAAATAAAATGTAATATAAAACGCACTGAAATAAGATCTGTACATTCGGTACCCTACCTATGTTTGTACAAATAAAGATTCTGATTTGATACGATACATCTTTGTACAGTCAGACTGTCCAAAATATATACCACCTGTAATAGCTGGTTTTTTTTCATGAAGACTAGTATCTCTTTTGCAGCTTATCTCGTCCAAATCTTAACGAAACGTATTTTATTTTATCAGAGTATGGCCTCGAGCTAGTGCAGTGGCGGAGATATTATGGAGTGGATCGACAAATCAGTTTGTCCATTACAACTACGTGGATCTCCCAGAAGATATTAGCAATAGGCTGGAAGAACATACATGTCGTATGAACCGCCGTGGCGTGAACGCGCAGCCACCAAATGGACCTGGATTTTGTATCACAGAAAATATAAATTAATCTGCTATTATTATGTTCTTAGGTAGGTATCGTAAAAAACTCATGTTGATCCACCAATGAGCCATGAACTTTTTTTTAATAAAGACTACGAGATGATTTTTCTCAATGGTTTTATCATTTATTCACAACCTTTATCATAATAATAATTATGAGCCAAATAAATAATTTATTTTACACAATATTTATTTTCCAAACGCAGTTATGGGTTAACCAACCAAAATACCTGACAACACATTTGCATATTATTCATTTGTTTTTCTTCAGCACAAACCAATCAAAATAAACAATCTTCGAAAATCTGTATACTAATTTTTATATTATATTAATGAATACATTATAGGAGTGAAAAGGTCATGTTTGATAAAATCCCATTTGATTAAATAAAAATTTAAAAAAATGTCTTCTCTTCCAAAACCGGTAATGTAACATCTGTGGCATATTAAAGTTCTGTAAACATCACTACTGACATAGACAAATAAGAAAGGAAAATTCAGTATTCTATATTGTTTATGGTTCGCGAATTGGGTCGATTATGTCATGGCGGGTTAGATGTTTTCGGCAGTTGATTTTTATTGAATTTGTTTTGAATTACGCCGTCAATGATCTCGTCTGAATCGCTGTCGTTTAAAAATAAGCTTATTTGTATATTAGTGATCTTTTTATAAACAATTCAAATGCTCAAACGGTTGCAAATGGGCCTTCGCGCGTTCATGCTGCTCGCATCAAAAGTATGGAGTTGTTTTTGTTATATGTTTAAGAAGCAATATCGAGCGGTAAATATAAATAATAATGTCTGCGTTGTTGTATGTATATTATTATGTTTTAACGCAGATGAATAAGTCTCACGTGGCATTTGATTTTCAGTTGGCTCAATATCAATCCGTCAAATATGAGATGTATCCACTTTCGCCAGTATCTAGACACAGGCTGAGTGAGTATTTATCTATTTTTTATCATTACTTTATTACGATAAGTCGAATGATTTGTGGCCAAATTAGTTATCTTAAATATGTAAATATTATCATTTGACGTCCGCATAACTACGATACTAATTTGCCATCTTAAAACGTAAACACCTGTATTAACATTTTTAATAAACCCTATTATTTATAGCATCGATTATTACTTACTAGCTACTAGTAGGGTAATTGAGAGTGTATCTAAAGTTAGGAGTCTAATAAGATTAGTGTATGTATGATTTTTATGTAACAACAGCTATTTAATTGATCATAGATGGCAACTTCCGTAGTTTATGATATGCCTAATAACATCCGTACAGCTTCCAATGGGTATCATGTAAATAATGTACAAGTTTATCCTAGCTATATTTATCTTACCTTTACAATTACACTGGTGCCCGTTTTATTATTTTAATGCATACCAGAATTTGTCTTATGTATTTCTCTTTCCTATGACTAGTACCTATTAGGGGTCGCCATGATACCGAAAATTCCGGTACATGCCTAGTGTTTTTGTGATTTTGGACGGATGTTATGGTATCCAGGATAAATATTTTTTAGTATTTGCTCCTATCACTGCTGTAGAAGCTAAATCATCAATGAAAAAAACTTACTAGGTTCTATTTTAATTAATTAATGCAACAAGTTTAATAAATATTTCATAATACATATTATAAGACTGGTAAACCCGGAACTGTATTTAAAAAAAGTTCTCATTTTTAGGCATGTACTTCCACATTTCAGCACTCATAAAAAGTCACATACATATATAAAAAATTAAAAATGTAGGGAGCCTTCTGCCATTCATCAGGTAATTGCCAAGTTGGTTTCTTTTATTTAAGAACTCATTTTCCTAGCGATGGGAGGGTATGGTTTTAATAAATTAATTTGTCCCTCTACAGTCTCACAATAATTTATTATTATACCTGCCTATAACTTTCCCGCTGCAGAGCAAAGACCGCTTCTCATACAGAGACTGCACAAGCACTAATACCGTTACATAAATTAATCTCTAAATGAGTGGCCAACTTCTGTATATACTTTTCTGTGCGGTAGGTTGTTATCTTCTCTGATAAATCTTATCAGTTGTTTCCATGACTAGCTTGAATTATTTTGTAGGACATTCATCACTGTCATTACATAATTTTATCTTATTGTGTCTACATTTAATTTTACGTAAATAATATATAAATTCCATATATATTATTTACGTAAAATTAAATCTAGTAACAATCTTATGAGCATATTTATGATATAGCTTTTTAGTCAGTCTATTTCAAGTAAATCTATACTAATATTATAAAGCTGAAGAGTTTGTTTGTTTGCTTGAACGCGCTAAACTCAGGAACTACTAGTCTGATTTGAAGAATTGTTTTAGTGTTAGATATCCCATATATCGAGGAAGGTTATAAAACATTCGAAACCCACGCGGGCGAAGTCGCGGGTGGAAGCTAGTAATTCATAATTGCATTAGTAAATTGTAACAAATATTTACATAATTATTGTAACTTTTACTAGAATAATTTTAAGATCTAACTTACATCAATGTAAACAAAGCTATTTTCGCGGGTGCTGTATCAAATGTGATGCTTTGTGTTGTGATTATGTATATTCCGGCCTATATTTCTTGAAAGCTTAAGCAAATCTTCGTAGTTTAGATTTGACTAATAGTTATGTACCTTAAAACACTGCTAGACTTACTACGGGAATTGTAACAAACCAACTTTGTTTTCAAAGATTGATAGCAAGGAAATCCGTTGCATTGCAGTTTAATTGAGTAAAATCTTGACAGACGATAATGTAGGCGTCATGCTAGTGATGAACGTGGTTCTAAATAGTAAAAAAAATTGTAAATTATCGTAACAACAGTTTAAATAAAAAGCGGAATTTTGTTGCCGAGGTGTTGTTGAATTGGAGAACGCAAAATTAATTTTGCTGTTTGGTATAACTTATACATATTTCTAATCTTAAAAACTGCACTATAAAGGTACATTTCCGTGCATCTCGGCCGCACACGTCTGTCGCAGACCACGGAAACGGTGCCACACATTCTCATACTCTGACTATTGTCGCATCGGTCGCGCGCGTCTGACGCACACGATCGACCGCGATGCATGGAAGTGTACCTTAAAGCTAATGACACTGGTTCGATCAGCGCAAATATTTTTTTGATTGTTATTGAAGACTAGCTTTTGCCCGCGGCTTCGTTCGTCAATTTGGGAGAGAACCGCCTATGTCCAGCAGTGGACCGCAATAGGCTGAGAGATAATGATGATATAGCTTTTTCTCGCAGATTCGCCCGCGTTAACCCCTATATAAACCACTTAGAGGGTTAAATAAAAAAAAGTAGCCTATGTCCTTTCTCGGGCCTTAAACTTTCTGCATGGCAAGTTTCATCAAAATCCGTCCAGCGGTTTAGTCGTGAATTTGTAACAGTCAGACAGAGTTACTTTCACATTTATAATATTAGCATGGAAGTATGGATTAACAAATCCTATTACCTAAACTGCTGTTTAACACAAACGATCGGATATTACAATGGTCTACTTCAAGCACAGGACCTTGAACACCAAATTGATAGGATCAATGTATGTTACTGCACTTGCATGGCTGCAGTAAGCTGTGTTAGCATATTTTACGATTATAGAAGTTCACATTTGGTGCCTGTCAAGTATGAATATTTTTTGTTATATTTTACTGTATAAGTTGTGGTGCTCTAGTGGTTGACATACCGGATTTGTAGCACAAGGTTGCAGGTTGAAACCCATGCAAATATCAATGAGGTTTTCAATGTCATAAATACTTTTTAGTCATTCTAAGACACCACTGACTAACGGTGACGGAAAACATCGTAATAACATCGTGAGGAAACCTGGATTTAATTAACTGAAATCGCTAAACCGGAGTGAGCTAGCGTGGTGATCAAAGCTTTGAACGGTATTAGTCTTATCATGAGAGGCGGTATGTGGGTAAACTTTTCTGATAAAGAATAACATTTCTGCCTGCCCGTCCGGTGATAATAGGCGTGATATATGTTTATGAATTACGAGATTTCTTTAATTTCATGACCTTTTTTTATATTTACAGCAGGTTAACAAACATTATTAAACAGCAAAATATTTTTCAAAAGCTTTTATTTAACTTGCAATGTTTGTATGTGTGTTGGATTGTTTAGGTGAAATCTTGCAATCTTTTGAACCACTTCTTGACATGCTATTCAAATGAAATTTTACATACTTATATAGGTTCAGTGACAATACAATATTATGCTGCTTTTGAGCTGTTCTGATGATGGAGTCAGAAGGTCGTCATAGGAATTCTGTAACAAAAGGACGCACTCCTATCGTGTTTCGGTTTGTTTAATTCGTCCTCACAAGTTCTTTGAGCCTAGCTGATTTAAAGGCTTGTCTTTAAAAATATATTTTTAAAATAAATGTATATTTATATGACTTTTGGTGCCATTTTAGCATGTTGCCCATGCTAAGCTTGAATCTAAATTGATAAAGGAAATTTGAAAAATGATGGACACGAGCGGGATTCGAACCCGCGACCTGCGCCGATCCGACACGGTTGCTCAGTTGGTTAGAGCAGCGCCAAGGATCGGCGAAGGTCGCGGGTTCGAATCCCGCTCGTGTCCATCATTTTTCAAATTTCCTTTATCAATTTAAATTTATAATTTTTCATTTTTCAGGTCTAGTAAAAAGAAAACTGCTGGTATTAGATCTAGATGAGACGCTGATCCACTCGCACCACGACGCGATGTTACGGCCGACGGTGAAGCCCGGCACGCCGCCCGACTTCGTTCTCAAAGTTACTATAGACAAACACCCTGTGCGGTTCTTCGTACATAAAAGGCCGCACGTTGATTATTTTCTGGATATAGTAAGTATTTTAGTTGTTTTTAAACGTGTGATACAGGAGACATTAGAAATTTCAAGTTTAAGTATGATATATTTCATAATTCTTAGTGTGGGGGGCCATACCTACTAAGGATTACAAAATATCCCATACATCAAGAACTTAACTAGTTTGGATATTAAAAACAGAAATATTAATTTTTGGTCTAATTTTGCTACTAAGAACCAGAATAAACATAGCTCAAATATGGCGACTGCATCATACTTACTCTGATATTTAAATCCCCCTATATTCTGCAATAAAGATTATATTTAAAATAAGATAAAGAATATTTATTCCAAATAGACTATAATACTACTTTTTGAACGTCAAATTACATCAAGACAGCCCAAAACGTGCGCCCGTCACCGCTTCCTAGTGGTAAAAGAAAACGCCGCAACAAACTACCCACCAATGGAAGAACTATCAACATTTATCCCACTATCCGGCTATAACAAGTGTTAATGTAATCAAACAATAATATAATCAGTACGTAACCGGTAACCACATGTGACTCACGGTAACCACATGTATGATACAAGCCGGCCACGTGGCTTCGTTCGGGGTAATTTATTTATATCAACGCTAATGTATGATCATAATATTTATAATGCTCCGGCTCCACCTGCGTCTTAACGCGTTAATTAACGCACTAGTTAAGGCGTTACGTAGTTGTGGCCAACATTTTAACACATAACATAACATCACGCCTGTATTCCCCGAAGGGGTAGGCAGAGGTGAACATATAGTACACCCACATTTCGCCAGTTATGTTGTAAGTCCCAATGTAATAGGGGGCGAGCCTATTGCCATCAACCGGGCACAAATCCAGACTCCGTGCTGCTACTGAGAATTACGTAATGGAAAACTCAGTAACACTGCCCGACCTGGGATTTGAACCCAGGACCTCTTGCTCAGCAGTCGCGCTTAGCGAGCTCTAGACCAACGAGGCAGTCAATATTTTAACGTGTTAATTTAGTAATAGCATTAAACGCTGTTTTTTTTTTGACACAACAATGTATTTTAGCGCCCAGTTTAGTGCGCAGAACTATGTTGGCTACATTAACGCCGTCTCATTCCATAAAATAATGTATCACACTCATTGCTGCAACCAATGCAGCCGCTTTAACCTCCATTGTTGTGTGGTTAACGTGTAACTTCACTAGGAATTTACTTTTGACGGCGTTGTGAGTACATAAATGTAGTGCAGTTTTAGTGCCTTAATTAACGCGTTGTTGGACACTAACATTAACGTTAACGCAGATGGAGCAGGATCATAAGGGAATTACATATTGCTATTTTAAACGTTGTGATAAATTTAGTTAAATGTATCTTTCATTTATATGTAAGATACATTTAACCAAATTTGTAATCCAATCCTTGTAATCCAAGCATAACGTACTGATTATATAGCCCCTTTTGTACCAAGTGTGTATTATGAAATATACTTCCATTATGATGAGTTACCTGGCCTCCCACATCTGACCTAAAAACTCGCTTCTGATATAAGTAATAGGCTGGTTTCACAGCTGTCCGGGAAACTCGTACGGGATCCCGGAACAGATCACGTGAACAACACACACGTGAGGCGCTAGAACATTGTTTCACAGCGATCCGGATTGGTCCGCACGCGACTCGCTCCGGGTAGAGCCCCTACAACGATACTCGCGTCCTAGCAACCGTATCATACTGAACCCTCGTTTCAGAGCACTGCGGGCGCTACCGTACGGGTCTACCGTGTATGGACGGCCCGTGCGGGTCTCCTGGACAGCTGTGAAATCAACCATATAAAAATGATTTACAAACTAATCTCTCGGTACTAAGGCATAATATTCGTAATATACATAATTCTTGAGATAATTTCATCCAGTGAGTCACACAAGATACTTTATTACAATAGTGTGCAGCCGTACTATAACACTTATCTTCATTGCACGCTTCCTGATTATTTTCATCGGATTAAGTGTACAGTGCAGATAACACCTTATTACCACATGTTACGTAACACGTTGGCGCACGTGCATTTTTAAATAAACAATAGATAAAGATTTTGTTTTAAAACTTAGTTTTAGAAATTTTGAATCGAATACATTTTCTTACTTCGTCCACTGTATCTTCTCAGTGCGTGCATATGCGTGACAGGAATGCACATATTAATTAAAATAACGAAGTATTGCGTGCTTTGATTAATTATTTGTTTTTAAGTTATCTGATCTGTGGTAGATGTCCGTTTTTTTTTTAATTGTCTCACGCAGCTACCTCGGGTTGAGACAGCTTAATCGGTTACCTTTTGGCGAGACTTAACTAAAGGGCTTCAGTCTTACGACGTAAGTTCAATTTAATAACCGCGCTGCTAATAGGTAGGTATAACAGATGGATGTAGATTGTCCGTTTTTTTTTTTCTCACGCAGCTTACTCGAGTTGAGATAGCTTAATCGGTTACCTTTTGGCGAGACTTAACTAAAGGGCTCCAGTCTTACGACGTAAGTTCAATTTAATAACCGCGCTGCTAATAAGTATAACAGATGGATGTAGATTTTTGTCTCCTTGCTATGTCCAAATAATTCACTGTTTTTATAAACAACCGCTAAGAAGATTAAATCCAGATTTTAATCTGCTTTGTCTCCAAATATTTTATTAAACTCTTGATTGTAAATACACCAGGAATAATATTATATACAAAGTCATTTATATGTTTCTCTATTATCTTCAGGTGTCACAGTGGTACGAACTAGTGGTGTTTACTGCGTCGATGGAGATATACGGGGCCGCGGTCGCCGACAAACTCGACAACGGCCGAGGGATATTGCGGCGGCGGTTCTACAGGTAACATAATATAAAAGTGTAATGGTGGCTTCCCACGGCGCGTTATAACACGAGAAGAACAACACGCTGGGTACACAAAGGGTAGCTCGGGCTCGTATTGGGCCCTCTAATTCGATTATTTGCTGGCCCGGAAAAATAGGCTCCGGGCGGCGCGTCCCCTGTCAAACCGCGCTGTGAGAAGTCACGTGTATGTGTTATGGTAATGTGTATATAGGTAGATAAGATTTGTCTCATCGTCTTCACTGACGTCAAGAATAATTTCAATGTTAAATTGCATACATTTTTGATAAACAAGTGTATGTAATTTTTATTTTTGTACACTCTTTCACTTGACAAGAATGTCTATATCTCAGCGGTGTACTGCTTTAGGATTGTCTAAAGTTACTGTATTGCAGACATTAGGCTGTAATAAATAGATAAATGGCTGGGTCTTCTTTAAGTAGTAGAATTCTTAAATTAACTGCAGATCCTGTTGTACTTTGGTAATTCGGACCACGTGATCAAAGGGCTGGCTTTTTCTTGGCCCAAGGATCAGGATTGCCATTAAACATGGCAATGCCACCAGTCTTTTACCCTACCTGTCGACAGCAATGATGAGGCATACTTTGATGCATTTTTTTTACTATAATTATGTATATGCATATTGTTAGTTTTAATGTAGGTAAATTAACTACTAATTAGTATTTCTCAATACATTTAATCTACTTTAGTATTTGTGTAATAATTTGACATTAACACATTATAATTTGTGTGTACAGACAGCACTGCACAGCGGAGAACGGTTCCTACACAAAGAACTTGTCGTCCATATGCGACGATCTCAACAGGGTGTTCATATTGGACAACTCGCCCGGCGCGTACCGGGACTTTCCAGGTATAGACACTTACTATTGCCCGTTTTTCTGCGTGCAATTGCATTTTTTCCGTTTTTCTGTACGTCTCCTATAATTTTCGCGAAAAATTGTAGTAATACCATATTTATTGATTATTCAGCTCTGACTCCTTAGACAAGTGGCAAAAGGCTTGACGAACAGAAATAGAATAGAATGATGAATGTATTGGGATGACATCATGTTTCGAATAAGTTATCGATCAGTTTTGAGCTTGCGACCTTTGACTTGGCAGGTCAGCGGTCATACGACTCTGCTATCACGGCTATACTATTTAACCGACTTAAAAAAGAGGAGGTTTTGTATTCGGTGCGTATTTTTATTTTTCATAATATTACCACCTACACTGTTCTCACATAAATTATTGAACTTGTCTGGACTTTAAAAGATACCTTGACCCCTGAGTTTGTTTCGGTATTTCTTCTCAGAGGTAGTCAGTTAGGAAATGCCGACACCATCATTCTAACTAGTTAAAAAAAATATGACGTGTAAAACTGCTTTTTTAAAAACCTATTTGCAGAAATAAAATCATTTATCATTAGTATGACCGTTGGACTGCCAAGTCAAAGGTCGCAAGTTCAAACCCCTGCACGCACCAATGTATTTTCGAATTCATGTGCGTGCTATAAATTAGTTATCAGTTGCTAAAAACGGTGAAGGAAAACATCGTGAGGATACCAGCACACCTGAGAGATTTTTCAACGGTGTGTAAAGCCATGTCAGAGGCCTACAGGCGGTTTAAACTCTGACACCAGGTTGTTCATCAACCATACGATAAGAAGAAGAAGTATGTTAATAATGTTGGTGTGTACAGATAACGCGATACCAATAAAGTCGTGGTTCTCGGACCCCCTGGACGTGGCCCTGCTGAACCTGCTGCCCGTGCTGGACGCGCTGCGGTTCACGCACGACGTGCGCTCCGTGCTGTCGCGCAACCTGCACCTGCACCGTCTGTGGTAGCCTCCACACTACTTGTGAGTACTACTTCACAACCTGATTGACACAGTGGCTAAGCGATTGGACTGCTGCGGTTCGATTCCCGCACGGCGAAAAAAATTGTGTGATCCGCAGATGTTTGTCCCGAGTCTGGGTGTTTGTGTCTGTGTTATTTCATGTTTGTGTCACGCACCCACGATACAGGAGAAATTCCTAATGTGGGGCAATGTTTTTTTTTAACCAAAAAAAAGTACACGTTGTCATAATATATAACTATGTGTAGTTCCCGTCACGTAAAAATAATGCTGACTGTAACTAAATTTTTCGAATTCTAGTATATTCTGAAGTGTAACGTAACTATTAAATTAACTATAATGATTCTACAATAAAACAATTACACGCGTAGAACCGTTGAAAGCGACTATATCCGAGTGCAAACGCAGTAGCTCAGCGTTCTTTTTTACGTGACGGAAACTATATCTTAATACATTACCGCTATGCCGTAGACACTATAAAATATCTATTGTTTAGAGGTTATCTATTACCTGCGCTGGCGCTCAAAGGGTTAAGATCTGATGCACATGAATAATTAAATATATTACCCACACACTCACGCTACAAGGGAGAATCATCTAGTTGGACAAAGTTTAAAAAATCTTTTGACTTAAATGACGTTAGAACAGTGTTGTCATTCCCTTACATGTCACTTTGGACATAACGATATTGAAACTAGATTACTTAAATACATAAAGTCATGCCTATTTCCACGAGGAGTGGGCAGAGACCACGGATTTCCATTTGCTACGATCCTGACACTAGATTGTATTATACTCATATTAAACCACGGAATTCAGCTTTCTCTTGCATTCCGACTCGAATTCGTTCCAGATTTTCTTCTTTTAGGTATGAGATAAAAAAAAATGTAATGAATGACTTTAAAAACCTACTTACAGCAAAAATAATTTACCAATTGCTGCTTTAAAAATATCATATTTAATTAAAACCATTTGTTTTAACTAAATATGATATTTGTCACATTGTGAGACCAATAAATCAGTAGCTATCTGAATACACTATTACATCTCTTTTTGTGTTTATTTATTTTTGTTGTCACTCTCCCATTGCAGGGCAAAAGCCTCGCTCCCGACATCCATTTTTTTTAATCTTGGTCTTTTTGTGACCATTCTTTATACCAACCCCCACTAAACAAATTATTTTTCATTATTTCCAGATAAAAAACCGGCTTTTGTACAAATGATGGACGCCACAGGCCTCCTGACCTTATTTATTATTTTGTCACTCGTTAAGCGGTTCAGCTTCTATTCATATAGATTTAATATAGTTGAATATTTTTTTTAAGTTTTGTTTTTACGTAAATAAAAGTGATTATCCGGTGTAATATACACACATCGTGTATGTCCGTTAGTTACCTACATATGTAGGGGGAGCGTTTTTAAAACGCTGTTTTTGTGTTATATTGAACTATAGGTAAGTGCAAGAATGGAATGGGTGGGGCCTCACTGCGAGCGGTAGGAAATAGGTTTTAGATGTTCCTAAATTGAGCTTCGGTATACTGCTTTACCATCTCTGTTGTTTAACAGGAGAATATCACAATCAGTTTTTTTGATTTCTGTTTAGCTATTTGAATATAGTTTTAAAATTGTTGTAGGAAGTAAGCTCTTTGAGTTAACATTCTTGCATCAGTCCCTTTGAGTTTTTCCATGACATTGTGTATAGAGGACTGTATTGACTCGATTCTCTCTAGGTGCCACGTATATAATGGTACCTAATCCTTTCGTAATGTGTTCATTAAACAACTTCCACTCCAAAGTATCCGCCTTGATGTTTAACGAATTATGTAAATAAATTACTCATTCTTAAAGCTTTTTGTACAATCAAGTAACTATAATTTTATAAGTTCCCCCAACTTGCCTCGAATTCCTATTGCCTTGAAAATTGTTAACGAAAATCAGGGATAGTTAGATAAATTTACATTTTCCCGTCTTCAGTGGGGCCACATCTTATTTTGATGTTTAGAATCTATCTCTTTCACTTGTATAGTTAAATGTGAGACAGATGCTATTAATGTCAAATGTAGGCTTCATTGTTGCACTAGAAGGGCTGTCTTGAAATTTTAAATTCATAGTTATTATATGAACCAAATTGTATAATGTACAGTGAATGTTCGCATTTACTTGTGTACGGTGTTAGCTTGTATATTGAGAATGTCTGACTGTTATATTTGTAATAAGAATTTTGGGTTTACTATTATTGTGCCAGTAAGTAAATTCTCGTATTTTTAAACAACAGTTTTGGCTCAGTGTGCTGATAATCACCATTTGACATATGTCTTTTTTGACATTTCATTGTGACCAAGCCGAAACTATGTTTTAAACATACGAGAATCGACCATCTGATGATGTTTTTAAAATCCAAGTGCCGCTCATGACGCGTATGTCCGTTTAAATCTATTCCGGTCATAACGTCCCAAGCAGCTTGTAACTATATAATATGCTTACCCAATTCAATCAATCAAAACCACTTCAATTGTAGGTTGATTTATAATCAATTTAGATTATCAACGCATAAAACTATCGTCTAAATAAATGACAGCTAATTTCAGTATATTTAGGCATATTTCTAGGCAGCCCTGAATCCAATCATATCTTTTTTAAGACTTATTGTAAGGTTTGATAGATATGGCCATGATAATTCTAGTTACATCTCGTATATTTGGAGTGATTAAATACTTAAATAGACGCTAAACGTGAAAACAAAAGCAAGTTTGAATTACTTAAAAAAAAAACATTACATATATAACACTGGCGTCTATTAAAATTATATTGCTCCATTATACATAACTAATATGGTAGCCATAATGGCAACCGTATTTCAATTAATTAATTACACAGACTGTATATAAAAAACCTAGAAACATCTAATTTAAAGTACTTAATTTGATACTATAGTTGATTAAAGCAGGAATTAATTTTGGCCATATCTATACAAACTAATATACCGCTAGACGTACTGCCCACCAAAATCAAAGCTTGCAATATTGTAAACCATTTTGTTTTTTGTCCCCTTACTTTTGTTCCACTTGACATATCTATCGAATTTCAAATAAAACCGTTATTAACGTCATTGTGAGACTGGCCAGTATTGGTTTGAAAATGTTGTCAGACGAAAAAATGGAGAGTCGAACAAAAGTGAGGTGTTTTGCTCAAACAATACTTTAAATTATTTGTACCAATACTTTATTCGAATTTCCAATATTGAACCCTAATATGAGACAAATATACTTATAAAGTGTTAAATGGATTCTTTTAATAAAAATCTACTAATACTACAGTGTTACGTCATGTTTTGGAATTAATTACAAAATTCTGATAAGTCTTGCAAATATGCTTGCACAGCACCCGTTCTCCGCCTTACGCACTTAGCGAACCCCGGCTTTGAAACCATTTTATTCCTATTGAATAAAATTGGTACAAATAGTGGTGTAATCTTCCAGTGGAATAACTAATTTATGTAAATATAATTTTTTAATGGACAGTCTGCGTGATTTGCCTATTTTTGAACGCGCAACGTTGATCTCTTAGTTATAGTTTTCGTTTTGCTAGAATTTCTGTAAGCTATAGAAATGCAGAGTTTATTTCAATCTACCCTCAAAAACGTATCACGCTGTATACAAGTACACGTTCACATTTTTTTTCTTTACAAAAGGCGTGTAGCATTTGTTTCTAAGAGTGTATTCGTTGTTTAAAAATTATAAAAAAGTCAATAATACTAGTTTGGATAAAATCATCCATAGTTTTTCTAAGGAATTGAAATTTGGTTAAAACCTGTTTATATTATCTTTAGGTGTAAGCTGCGCCGTTTACAAGCGTGTATGTTTTAGATACATTCGACTAAATTGTGCAAATACGCATGATTTTAATAACGTCAATTGATAATTATAAAAAATGTTCTAACGAAATCTTAAGAAAAACGTTTTACTAACAGTAATTTAAAAATCGGCAAATCACTAAGGGTGCGGTCATGCTGACTGTACGCATGTGCAGCGAAACGCATCCTACCTTTTTTTTAAGTCACACGCGCTGTGAGCCTCTCTTTATGACAATAGGATAGTGTACGTTACATAACTATCAGGTACAAATGTATGCCGAATCAGTTACGAATTACTATAGACATGTTGATATAAACGCTTTATAAAGTGACCAACGTTATAGATAGCTGTTTTAAACTTTTTGGTAAACTATGACAATAGCATTTATATACAAAATGGCTGTTGAATTCTTTTGGAAAATTCTAAAAAATTTCGTGACTGAAATGTTCTGCATTTTGGTTTTATAAAGCGTTTACAGCCAACAATAAAGTTAGAGTTTTAAACATGTTATTCTACGTCGAGACTCGGCCAAGTCTTCTTAGTTTAATCCCATTAATTCGTGTATAATGATTAGTTTATATTGAATTATTTCTATATAGAAATAAATGTTCTTTTTAAACCAAATAGTTGAGATAAATAGTTTTTAGAAATAAACAAAAGATAATCTGTTAGGACTCATTTACTGGTGGTGTGTTTTTGCAAAAACTTGTGAGGTATTAGCGAAATTTATTAAAGCTATTTTTCACTTTTATTAAAAAATACATAAAATATTCATATAATGGTTGGTACCTTCATACATATACGATAAATCTAAAATCAAATCGATAATTGTTATGAATTTGTACTGTGACGGTTTATAATTGTTTTTGCAAAAATCCTATGTTGTATATCCTTGACACCGGATTGTTCGCGAAATTTGTCAAAACATAATATAGATCGTGATGCGTTTGAACGCTGAAGGTTGCAAGATCTGCAGTAATACATTTAGTTAATAAGTTTGATTTTACATTGTGTTATTGAAACGGGCAGAAATATTTTAGGTTTTTGGATAGTTAACACATAATAGGTGACATCTAATGCAAAAAAAACAGTTGATTACACGCAAGTATGTCTTATATTATAATATAACAACTGTAAGCAACCTGAAGGATCCTTTAGAATATTCAGAACTTAGTAAGACATCTCTGCTGGGTAATTGGCGTATAAAGGTCACCATTACGCACACCAAGACGGCATGGGAGAGGATTTTCCCTACTACTATACGACATAAATCCCAATGCAATCCCTTTAGATGCCACGGCATTGATTTATAACATTGAAATTTATGTAGTATTCCTACTAGAAAAGTTTGAATGTCCCTTGGTAAAAAAAAAATACTCTCTCAGCCGTCCCGGTGTGCGTAGGCCTAAAACAATATTATTATAGAAACACTGAAATCACAAAAATATTACAAGTATCTTACTTTTGTCAGGTTTCTGTAAATTGGGAATCACATATTATCGTCTTTCAATTATAATTAAAGGTAATAAAATATATTCTGTTTTCCGTGGTCTTTGAGGTAGGACAAAAAATAACTTAAATTTGTCACGTGACACTCCTGACAGCGACCTTATAGATTTCAGTGTTTCTATCTCGTGAACAGAATGTGAAGTTTTAATAACATGATTTCAGTAATCAGTGTCAATTCAATGTGAAAATTAAACATCATAAGATATGTAACTTTTAAAATAATCATGTAAATGTGTCAATAGCATAATCTGTATGTATAGGACCTCAGAAAATATTACTTTTTCATCAAATTGAGTTGACACTGAATTATGTAAGTAGCAAGATCAGCCCGTTTCACCTATATTAATTTTGCCTTCTTAACTAAAATTCCAATCAAAATTATGTAATAATAATTTAAGTTTTTAACATAACTGTACCCCGATAAGGGACGCAATGCAATTTCCTTTATTAATGTATGTTTATATCTCTAGAATTGTTATCATAGTTCCAGTTTAAAATTTACAGGGTGATTTCTTTATACAATGAGATTAAGGAATGTTCTGTTGAGAACCGTGTAAGAGATCTATCCATCTTATTATATATTTACATGTGTTTCAAACGTTCTGTATGATATGAAAATATGTATATTCAAGTGAACTAGTACACGGATGCACTAACAATATAGTATATTATTACACAGCTATTATATAACTATATTTCAAATATAACTTTGAAATTTATTAAAGCTTATTGATTTAGACTCACATGACGTTAATAAACAAATTTTAGTATCTACTTGCACAGAACATAATTTACTATTATATAAAAGTATCGTACATAATGTTCGGAACATAAGTGAAACCTATATATATTGTCTTCACAAACGCATAGCACAATTTATATCTCGTATGGAATGGAATTCAAGCAGAATTATCTGTTATTTTTTCTAAAAATATTCCCAATACAACCCTTATTTGTAAATACCGACATGGAGAAGGGGCAGGACATGATACAACCAATCATAGATTTCCATGTAAAATTGTAATGTATGATTAAAAAGCCATAATTAAATATTTTCACGACATTCGCCACTAATGTAACAGTATTCTTTAAGTATTTTATACTAATTACTTTAAGCGTGTTTTACTAATTAGAATTAAATGAGAATACAGTTGCCAAAAAGATCAGTTTTATCGTATTTTTGTCTTATACAATTCAGAATTTTCATTAACCATCATTAAAATCATAACCTAAGAACAAAATTATTGTAGTCATCCTCAGATTCGAGTACTCACGTGTACAATTATGGTGAAAATATTTAAATATGGCAATGACATTTGATAAATGTTTACTGTTATTATAGAAAACATGGATATCATCGACACGCCAGTGTTGGCGATTACATAAATATTGTAACTGTAACATTACTGTCTCAACTGGTTGTTCAAAGTTCAAAAAGCGATTTGTAATATAGCAATATTAAATCGATTTCAACAAAACTATTGTTTTACTTATATAAAGCCTACATAGTGCCTATTTATTAATAGATATACCTCTTCCCAGGCCATTTGCTGATATCAGTTAATATGCTGGAACAAAGACTGCCTAATAACATAAACCACAGTTTAGATACCATGACTGTGCTATACTGTGTGCAACAGGTTCCTGTGTGTTACTTCCTATTATTGTAACTCAGTTCTCACATTACACTCATTCATGACACTCATGTTGCAGGTAAGTGCTAGTGACTTTCAGTGCACCTACTATAAGTAGGTACTAGTGTACTTCCCTATCTTTCTTGCAACTAGGCATTGATTATTCTAGCTAAAATCATGCACAATGAAAAGCTATAATTTTTATATATAATATAATATGAAGTTACGTATAGCACTGATTTGGAAATCTCTGTGATTGTGTTATATTTGTGTTGATCAATAAATAAAATAATCAAATTACATGAAATGAAAATACACTACAGTCAATCTGGGTAACTTTGGTTGGTTCGGGTAACATTGACAGAGAGTCTATGAACTAGTTTCGATTTTTTTTTCGTATGATAACAACACAATTTGTGAATACTTATTTTAGATTTGCATTTTTAAACAAGCTCCGTAAACGCACCTTTAAAAAAAAAGTAAGTTGTCAAAAAGAGTTGATGTCAAAACTTGTTCTGAATTTAGCGCGCGAGTTTCGGTTTGTTAAACAGTGAATAACTTTTTGGATATTCTGTGATTTTGATTGCTAATAAGGTAAGTGAAATGTGATATAGAGCCATTTGTAATTAAGTTATCGTATTCTTATCTAACATTTGAATATAATTAGGTCTCATATTATAATTTCACGCGTAAATGTAAACATTAAGGTTTTTTATCGATATTTGGGTAACTTTGACACTGGCAAAGTTACCCTTACCAATTGTAATCTATTAATGTTTATGCAGGGTAACTTTGATACAGTGTTTTATAAGTATTTCTTTACTATTTTGGCTTTACGTGATTAACGTATTTAGACAGTAACGGTGACCTAATAAGTACAGATTTATATGCATACATATTTTTTTAGTTACGAGTCGCGATACCCAGAAAAAACCTTACTTCGGAACCCGGTACCCGCAAGTATGGTGTAAGATTTAACTATCCACCAGAAAAGTTAGAAGAATGCATTGTAAAAGTAAAATCAGGAGAACTAAGTGCGTATGGTGCTAGTAAATATTTTCAAATACCTATTAATACGATCAAAAACAAAATTAAAAATAAACACATTGAGAAGGTTGGTAGGCCAACAGCTTTAACCAAGGAAGAAGAAATTATTATCAAAGAGCATGTTAAGGCATTGGCGGATAGTGGAATCTGAAACTGCAAGAAACTGTGCTCGTATCTGAACCTTCCACTTCAGAATTTGCTGAGATCTCACCTGGAACTACAATAATATTTAAAACAGAAGGCTCTTTATTTCCAGGTAAAGTGCTAAGTTCAACATACCCATATTACATGGTTGTTGTCATGAGTACGTCGATGGAAGGTGGTTGGAGATGGCCAGATAAGAGGGAAATTATTAAAATTAAATATAATGACGTCGTATCCACAGTGGATAACAGTAAAATTAGGATAATACAGCCCAGATTCTATATAATTGATGACGATTTGCTCTATATGCAGTGGGGTGAATAGACATTTTATGCTTAAGTGTTCACAAATTTTTTGCTTGTTTTAATTGTTTTCGCTAATTTTCTATTTAATTAGCCTTAAAATGTTCTCTTAAACGTAAATTTAAAGGTACTTTGATGCTGATTAAAAATATGTATAACAATACCAAATGTCGTTGACTGATCCTTCATTTTTTTTTTCTATATAAGACTTATCTACAAATTTATCGTTTTATTGCCTCAGTTACATCCATTATTTAATGAAAACATAAACCAATGTTACCCAGATTAATACAAAAAATAATTATTACTACTTTTCTATGAATGGTTCAATGTGTGTCAAAGTTACCCATGTGATGAAGGTAACTTTGACAGACCACAAAATTATGATTATCTGTTAAGATGATGGGTTTTATAGAATTTCATTAGTATCAATGGTTGAAAAGTATTATGAGAGCACTAACAAAGTAAAATAAAGTCGTGTGATATGCTTTAAATTTTAAGATATCGTGTTAAATATCGAACTTATCTGTCAAAGTTACCCAGATTGACTGTACATATTATAAAAACATATTGTGCAACAGTGTACCTCTGTGAAAATATATAGGCGTCACGACTGATCACATATAAATACTATAATATTGTCTTTATCGCAAGCTAATCAGTTTTTTTCATTCGCACAGAAGACTGAATTATTTGCAAACCTGACTATAATAGATATTACGCTCGAAGAAAGTAAAAAAAAAAAACTTCTCGAACTATTGTCATAATAAAAAAATCGGTGGGTAAGGATGTAAAAAATAAAAATAAAGTCTTACTTCAATGAACCCTTTAATTTGAGACTATTTTTATGATAACATTCTAACTGAAAAATGTCAAAAATAATTATTATCGCCAGAACTACAGTTTACAATATATATGACGGATACCGGGAGCATTCCAATAACACGGTTTTAATCAAATTAATTATGTATTATGTACAGGATCAACATTATGTAGGCCAAAATCATTTTCGTCTAAACATTCAGCTCCCAAAGAAATGTGTTCAACAAAAACATCTCCTGTCTCACTCAACAATGGATCCAATTTTTTATTTTTTCGTAAAGTTAACATTGATAACATCATCATTTAGAATTAGATGTAGAAGCACAAAGATGTTTAAAATTTTATAGATGTTTTCTAAAGAATTAACATTTTTTTTTGTTTTATTAATGTTTTTCGATTTATAACACATGGACGACGATTTAATTCGACCATTTTTGAAAGGTGATTTACTATAGTTTGGCAAAGTACATACTCCATTTCAGATTTGAAATGGCGACTTTTCAGGGGCAGAAGATGGTATGCCCCTTTGGAAGTATACTGAGTACTTCTTGGTATTGAACTTATATATTTTTCAGTGTGCTTAGCACCAACACACCTAACATCCTTAAAAAGTTGATTCTTAGGAGAAATATAACTTACGAAATTATGTTTTCTCCCTAAACAAGTGACTAAATTTTACATGTTTTAAGAAAAGTATTTGATTTCCCCTGTATCTAATGTATATTAAAGTCTTGTTTTTTGTATAACATTCAATACATAAAACTAAAATTTAACTGAAAAATTAGATATAAAAAGCATAGGGACAAATCTTACTAGTAAGCTACTGACAAAATTTTACATGAAATAAAAACATTTAACATACAATAAAACCTAAAAAATCTGATGCCTACGCTGTAATGGATAAGAATAATTCTTGTAAAGATATAGCAAATTTTTGCAGTCCTTATAATATTAAAAGTTTTATTTTTCTTTCAAAATTATGGAAGTTTTTTGCAGCACATCAAGTCAATAAAAATATCTCTTACAAAAGCGTATTTGTCAAAGTAGTTATAGTATTGTCTTTCAAAATGTACATATTATAATATTGCAATGAACTCAATAGTTAAACCTAAAGTGAAGGTACTTATTGTTCAGATAATTAAATGGGATTTTGAATTAAACCTTAAGCTGAAGCCAATATAAATATCACAAGTAGCGGCTTAAGGGACGTTCTCAACATCTGTCCAAACTAAAAGAAGATTAGTCACTAAAATTCATTCTCTGTACAAGTTACAGTCAAAGGTTTAAAACTTATTTAAAAATACTCCAAACAATGAGTCACTACAAAACTAGAGGGTCTACACAACATTTTTAAGAAGATTCAGTTTATACTGTTTTAGTTTATATTCAAATTACGGCTGTACATTTTATACTTCAAATGTCTGCGACTGTTGATAACAGTCACTTATCAGAGAATGAATTTTATGACACAGAGAATGCCTTTTCTGAAAAGGATTTAACATAAGCCTCATGCAATTTGTTCACAAAGTCAGCATCGTGTTTCAGCAGATAATTGAAAGCTTGAAGCAGCTGGTTCCTAGTGAGAGGCTCAGGGGAAGGCTGGACATCTCCACCAGTACTAGCAGTGAACATCGTCGGAGGCATCAGCGCCGGCTTCTGCTGAGTTGTCACAGAGTCAATCAATGGATACATTCCAATCTCTTCTAATTTGCTACCGTTAAAAGAGCTTACCGTGTGGCTGATGTCCTGTGATTGATTCAAGTATGTGGCCAGCGGTGAAGTAGGCTTTGGAGATGATATGTGCATCAAATTCAACTCATTTTCCAATGGTATTATGCCATTGGTGTCATTAGAATCCAACTGCCCTTTCTTCATACCAGATATCCTTTGCTGATTTGGTTTCTCAATAGGAGTTGACTTCAATAGGAACCCACAGTTTTGTCTTATTGCTGAATCCAGGTTAATGTTGCCGTTTGAACTTTGAGCCTCTTGAGGGGTAACGGAGCGTTGTTGCTTCTCTATATGTTCGACGGAATGTGCGGGGTTGCTCATGAGCCTCTGCAGAAGCTGCGGCACCTCCCGCCCGTCCGTCTGACGCGGCCCGAAAATACCCGGCGACGGTAGTGATGACACTGCCGGCATTTGGGCAGCGGCACCGCTACCAGCTTTCGCAAAAAAGTCCATTACGCTTTGCGACGTCATGTCAGGCGCCCGCGACGGTGTCGAGTCACACTTATTCGCAACCAGCCCTTTATTGGAATTGAAATCGTCTTGGGCCTTGCTCAACATGCTGAATATATCGACGGGTGCACTAGAAGGAGTTGACGAACTATACACTGCATTTTGCGGCATATTTTCGGCACCAGGAACTTGCTTAATCGACTCTTTGATCAGAGAATTTAATTTAGTCGCAACTCTAACGCATTCGTCTTTATCGTAAAACCATATGCCGTAAATGCGACACTTGGCGTTTCGATACAATAGGAAAGGCTCCTTCAATTGCAATTCTATTCCTTTCGACACTGGTTCGATTAGGTTATTCGTACTCAATCTGTTCATAATCACTAAACTATGGTACGGTTCACCATTTCTACTGTACACAAACAAAGCACCCTCGATGTTAGTTTTCTCCCATTCGTTCTCTTCGAATGTATATAGCGCAACGTGGGTAGCACTGTCGATTATTTCTCTAGCGTATGGATCTGCCCTCTTTAGGGCCGCAAAATTCATACGTAGTCCGGTGTCAGCCATTTTATAGCAACAAAATACAAGTTTTTATACAGCGAGCAAGCATCACAGCAAAATGACAAGAACGAATAAATTCGCCATTTTCAAACCGTTCCATATTAAGCCCATTTAGTAAAAAATTTATGCTACCTCCAAAAGTTTTCACAATTTTCTTTACATTTTGGGTTCGCAATTACTGTATTTTTTTTCAAGTTTTAAATGTTTTTGTTGTAGGAAATTGAACAGAGATTAGACCCTAGATAGTAAAATATTTTTAATAAACAAGTTTTATGAATGTAACGGAACGTTATATCACAAGCAAAAACAAACTTTATCAGCATGTTTAGCTTAGCTCTTCGAGTCTTCGATGCGTGGCGGACCGCGGATGAAACGAAAATTCAAAATTGTAATAAAAAAATATTTACCAACAGTTATTTTTAAAATCGAATATTTTAAACCTTGGTTTAATTAGGTAATCTATGGACCTTGTTTAATTTTATTATTATGTAAAATTATAATTTTATCTCTAAATGTACCTATGCTTTAACGAATTTAATAAATCTAATAAAATTAACGCCCGTTAAATTAGTACCTACATTATAGACCTACCTTGTACATAAATGTGCTTCATCATCATCATCAGCCGGAAGACGTCCACTGTTGGATAAAGGCCTCCCCCTTCCTACCTTCAATCTATGCTTCAATATACCCTTTATGATATACATACCTATCTATTTATATTTTTTTATTGTTATCATATAATTACTCAGCAAAGTGAAACAGCAAGAGGTCCCTTAAATTTTATGAAAATGGTAGGAATAAAAAGTTCCTAAATTAGTTTAAAGATGCAGTCTGAAAATAAGCCCCTAGAGCCTAACGTCGAAAACAAAAAAGGCCTTGTAGCTATGTAATGATAACATCATAGCCTTGTATTATGTATTAAGTCCTCCATCACACATAATTGTGAGATAAAGGACTTAATACATCGAACGAAAAATAAAAAAATAAACCTTTATTTGTCTTATCTTGTATTGCCTGCTTAAATTACTGGTACGGTTATAGAACCATAGACTAATCAGAATAAGACCTCCAACCTCTAACAATAGACTTTGCTCACTAGTTTCCCCAAACTGTGTAGGAAGGTCAAGATGGCGTTACTGTGCGCGTACTTACAAGTAATAACAATAATTTCTTTACTAATTGGCTTATAAGAGTGGACAATAGATGGCGATGTCATAAATGTTGCAAAACTTAGTATACAAATTGACTTGTGCGTAATTGGAATAGATGGCGCTGTCGTAAATGTTACAAAACTAGATCATAAAGGACAATGCCAGATCCTGCCCTAGCCATTTACAGAATATATAAATCCACGAAAATAATTGTAACGACTACTGGACCTTTTCATAACAATTTGTTTTTCTTTAGAACTTGCGGATTTCAAATCAATGTTAAAAGGAATTCAACCCCGGAAATTCCCTTTTGCCATTTCCCCTATTCTATAACTATCTGCGTTTCTTGTTACGCATGAACATAGCTAGGTAATAAAAATTAAATTACATAAAATAATTAATTATAGATTAAATGAAAGCGAACATATGCATTACGTTGTACGTAAAAATCATTAAAGATTATGCAAATAATTATGTATTAGAAAAATGTTGCATAACAATTAGTTTCGCATTCATGGATTTTGTATAACGAAACGTTATTGAAGCGCATGCGCGTATTAGTCTTATGTCAAAGTTAAAAGTATGACATTGACATTAATTCGCTCCAATACTATTTTTAAATATAAAGTACGTTATTGAAGCGCATGCGTGTATTAGTCTTATGTCAAAGTTAAAAGTATGACAATACTATTTTTAAATATAAAGTACATACAAGTACATATAAAAATACAAGATATACGTTCTTAAACAATAAACGCAATGTATGAACATCTATTTTACAAAAGTATTGTATATCAATATAGACTTATGGTTTATAACACTGACTGCAGATTTTATATCACTGTGATCAAATCACAACTTCGACTTATACTTTTAGAATCTTTTTATGTTCATATTATAATATTATTTTTTTTTTAATGAAAATTTGTTTTATTATATAAGTTTTTTTACAATTATTTACATTTTAAAACTAACATAAATTAAAAATAATAATATAATATAATTTTATTATAATATTATGTTGATGTGTGACACAATTTATAGTAGATATATTTTGGCCACGCACAACGTCAGCTCCTCGTATTTTACTTCAATTCAAACCAAAAAATAAGCAAATTTGTAACTTAAATAGTTCGTCTTCCGGCTGATGAAAATAATCAAATGTGTTAAAAATAGTGTAATCAATTTTAACAGTTGGCATACAATTCTAAAATACAAATTCACCGTGTCTTAACGTTTCTTAAACAATAAACGCAGGCTTGGAACATCTATTTTGCAAATGAATTAAATGTTAGAATAGTCTTGAAATATGTAACCCTGATCGCAGCTTACATGATGCTAAGATCAAAACACGGTAATATGAGTCACTTTTTGAATCTTTTTTTCAAATTTCTAGAACATTCCACTGATACAAGAACCAAAAAATAAAACAACTACGTATGAACTGAATTATCTCATTCGAATCCACAAAATATTATTTTATGATACACGAAGTTATTATAAATATTATGATAATGGTGGATATATTTATGAAAAATGGTCGCCTAGCAGTAGCCGAGTCGTATTATTTTAATTGAGTTTATTAACAGTTGTCATACGATTCTAAAATTCAAATTCACCGCGTCATAACGTTTCTTAAACAATAAAAGCAGGTTTGGAACATCTATTTTGAAATATTATTGAGTGGTAGAATAGTCTTACAGTATGTAACACTGACTGTAATGTACATGGTACTGGGGTCAAATCATGATATACAAGTTCACTTTTTGAATCTTTTTATGTTAAAATTTCTACAACATTCCACTGATACAAGAACCAAAAAGTAAAACAACTACATACGTATGATCTGAATTATCTCTTTCGAATCCACTAAATATTATTTTATCGTATTATTATTAATTAAATTGTAAAACCATATTAAGTAAGTCTTGCACTTATTACTATCAAATATTAACAAATCGCACGTTAACTGCTTCCAACAACATAATGTAAAATAAAAAGCTTTTATATATCAGAAATAGTTTAAAAAATTGTAAAAAATAATGTCTACCACAAGGATTTGAACTTACGACTACTTAAATGAAAAGCAGAACCATAATCGACTGAACTACCATATATTTTAAATTTGAATCGAATTTAAAGTTCCTTTTTCTTTTAAGTCGATTAGAAAAAATACATTCCAGCAATGAATTTAAAAACTATTATAGATAAATAAAAAATTAGGAAATTTTATTATATAAGTTTTTTACAATTAAAAAATTAGGTGAACTTACAAGTATTACTGGTAAAATAGCTCGCGGAACTTGTGCTATGAATGTGACCACTTTTTCATCTAAATCGGCCCTGAATCAACTTCAAATACCTTTTAACATGTCCTATATAGTTTTGGCTTTAACCATTCACCCAATAACTAATCATCAAAAAGCATTAAAATATTATAATTAATAATAATTATATTTTTGATGTAAATAAAATATTTAATTTCGTAATAATTATTACGAAGTAAGCGTATGTATGTTCTTTATGAGTGTTCATATAATCACTATCTCATTTATTTCCGCGCCATCTATCTGTGTTATAATCAACAAGTTCATAAAGAGAAGGTTCAGTTTGTTGTTGTATCCGTAAACTAGTCTAAAAATACGCGATCGTGATTTTTGGAACTCCTAGTGACATCTCTGATGGCATGGGGAACTAATCGATCTTGGGTTGCTGTTTTGTTAAGACACCGCCCCTCTTCTATACTTATTTTCTCTATGATAGAACTTAGATTTCAAGACTCATAGTCGACAGGGCAGATTTTTATTCTAAAATTAAAAAGCCAACCCAAAATAGATACTTATTAAGTTCATGCCTTTTATCATAGCTTTTATTCAACATGATGAAATTTTATCAAGCAGACAGCAGTACAGAAAAGTTTTGACCTCTGTCATTTTGCACTTGTATGAATTGAGTAAGATAATGATAAATCGAACGCGATATATCCAACATCCAGTATAGTGATAAGTGTAATTTATTTATCGATATCGTTTAAAAGTATGAAAAGTGATCGCAAATGATTACGATACGAGTCACAATGATGGGATAAGAAGTTATTTTATATTTTACCTTTGTTTTTGCTGATTTGAAATTATAAAAAGTACTACGCGACCAGAACCTTTAGGCGCATGACCGTTGCATGACGGTAATGTGGTTTCGCCTCCCACACTCCTGACACTCCGGCTATATCTCCGCAATACCCTTAGTAAGGTGCAGACGCTTGATTGTGATTAACTGAATGATTAGCGCTTCTTGAAGTAAATATTTTTCTTTATGCTGTCATAGCTGTCATGCGCCTAAAGGTTCTGGTCGAATATTAGTCACATGAATAATCAACAATTCTTTATTTTTGCCACTAAACGATATTTATGTAAATTATAATATACTGTCAAACGTATTATCATAGGTATTACTAAAGCTTATATAATAATTATAGCCAAAGTAAGATTTTGACCCACTCAATTGCAGCAGCTAATGATTTAGAGGTAGACTGGTAGGACTGAAATTAAAATTTGAAATGTAACCCTTCATAGATATCAATTTTTTTATCAATTTTTTTAATTATTCTAATCTGAATTGAGTTAATTTAAATAAAATACCTAGATCTATCGATATTTCTTTCGGCCCACCACTACCGGCTGCATCAAAACTAAACGAAACTTACGAAACGTCAACAACGTCAATCATTTAAAAGTTTGCGCGTGTCGGAGTCGGTGGGGCCATAATTACAATTAAATGTTATTTGTTAATTAAACTTATCTACGTCGTTGGTTATGATAGTAAATAATTATCAGCTCTGTCTATAACTAGTATAAAATATCTCAAATTTCTGTTAGATAGTTTAATTGTTTGTATTTACGACACGTGACAGAAGGCTAAGTTTTTTTAGTAAACAACGTAGAGTATGTCTGGTGGTAAAGTTTTGGTGATTGGCGGCGGCGGGCGGGAGCATGCGCTGTGCTGGAAGCTGTCGGACTCGCCGTTTGTGCAACAAGTTTACTGTGCGCCGGGCAGTGTCGGCATTGCTACCACCAACAAAGTTGAGTGCGTTGAGCTTGACATCAAAGATTATCCAGTAAGTTTCTTATTAGATATTAATTATTGACGATATACTTATTTATAATAAGCAAACGGCACACCAATTGACAATAAGTTGGCTAATATGTAATATGTTTTATTTGTATTCTGATTTTTAACAAATAAAACGAGTAATTTAATGTCCATATTTTGGTTATTATCATTATTTTATGCTACTTGTCAGCTTACTCCTAGCCATGGTAATGTCTTCATTTATTATCTAAACTATAATTTGATTGGTATCAAAATTAAACCCTACCATTGAAAAGGAATGTGCTACATAGTGCTAGGATCCTTATTTCGAATATTCATATACATCAACTTTATTGCTGGATGTATTAAAAATTAAAGATGAAAATTCATTAGATAAAGCCTCCAAAACGCTTGACTAAAAACATTTTGAATTTGACTTATTTTTGTGTGAATATAACATACACTTCCATTCTCCAGGATAGAAACTCACCTATTTTCTAAGGTAAATATACCTCTATAACTATTCCAAATTTGATTTTAATTTGGTTAGGTTAGTTGTAATTGACATTAAAGGATAGATTTGGTAATAGTGGTTATTACATTATTCACTCTGGGAAAGATTTGAATGTATCTAACTAAAGAATAGTTTTAAGTAATATTATCACTCTATTTTTTTATAAACGTCACCCCACACTGGGGATTTCTCCTGTAGGTATCACTGATGTGTTTCAGAAAACATGAAATATCACATACACAACCACCCAAACTTCAGAGAAACATCTGCGGATCGCACAATTTTTTGTCCCATGCGGGAATCGAACCACCAACCCCTTTGTACAGCAGTCCAATTATTTGGCTACTGCAATTAGGTCATCAAATTATATATTACCTACTATACTATATTAAATTATAAATATCATTAGACAAATTGTAAAGTAATCATTACAATGTTGATTTGAGGATTTTGGTTGAAACTTTAAAAAGAAGAAGATTAATATATTACATTTATACTAAGAATAAAAACTCAAATCAGTGGGTAAGCCACACTTTCCACTTCTATTGCTAAGCCATCCTATGTTATTATTTAACCAGCAAATGCTTATCTTATCATGAACTTGTGGAGTGTTTATACTTGTTGATAAACTTAAGTAATACATCAAAATAAGTTTAACATATACAGAATTATACCAGCACTGGATTTTACCAAAAAATGCTTAATTTAGTTTTATATTTATTTTCAAATGTTGCCCCACTCGGAATTTCTTCTGTATCATGCTTTGTTTCTAAATGTTAGCCTGCTACCCTCTTACCATGAACTCTTAAAGCAGGACAGTTTACGATGTGGAAGCGAGACGACACTACGTGCAGTGTCATGCGGCGTCTCGCTACCACATCGTAAACTGTCCTGCTTTAAGAGTTCATGGTAAGAGAGCTGTATCATTTGTTTTGTAGACATGATATATTACATGCACAAATGTCCAGACTCAGGAAAATGTCTATGGATCCTAAATCCTAGTACTACAGTATTAAAATAATCACTTAGCCACTTCATTTCAAAAGCTGCCATACTTTTTTATTTAAAAATGAAAATACTTTCTTAAAAAAATATTTGTGTGCAAATTTTTACTATTGTGATTTTCGTGAGTGTTATCCATATTGGGTGATCCAATTAAGAACGTCCGGCGCACCCTGGACGGTCAACGTCGCTACTACCCCTGTTGACTGACCAATCACTACACTACGGCATGACCTTTTCCAAGTGGCTATTGGCTCATGCTGATACGAAGAAGAAGTAGATATACTATACATGCTGGTGTTACTCGCGTGTATATTCGAGAATGCCCGACTAGTTTCGGACTCGAACGGAGCCTTTATTCATGAGCTGGTTACGCGGCGGAATCGCGGGCCGAGTTCTGTTGAAGTAAATGCTATGAATACAACGTTTGTTCTTTGAGACATAATTTCCTTTAGTATAAAAGTTAATACATATTATTCTAAAAATATCTTCATACATTTTTAAGAAAGCTGGTTATACGAATACGGTAGACCGTTTCTCTTTTCAGCGGCAATAAACATATATTATTATGCGAAATCAATAATCTCTATACAATGTGTAGGCACCCTAACAATGGAACCTGTCCAACGAAGAAGTTTGAATTTGATGCTCCCTAACCTTCGCAAGCTATCTAGTCGTGTAGATATAAAGTCGATGACCTTAGATTACTGTCACATGTACGAAATGTGCTTTTAATTACTATTTATCAGCCGGTCGCAATTGTTCGGTTAGTTACAAAGAATACCTACAGTGATAAAACTTCGGGATTCGTAATATAAGACGCTGAGATTAAGTGGTAGTTATTGCTGAGTTAATTTGACTGCTAAAGATAACTGTTTTGCTACTATATATTTTCTACACCGTCATAGACTAGACATACAACTTACAAGCTTTGATCGAAACGGAACAACGCCTTATGCTTGCTACACACGAAGCGATACATAATTATAGGCACGCCTATTTCCTAGAGGGGAAGGCAGAGACCACGGATTTCAGTGCTTGATGCTACGATCCTCGGTTAAAGGTATAACTCCTTACTTGACACTTTGCAGAACATCTCCGATCTGGTCCAGAGATGCATCGATTGTAGCGATTTAACAAATAATAAATGCAATTGCGCAGATGAACTGAGCTAAGAAGATAAAATGAGATGATTTTTCGTAAACGCGATCGAATTTTGCGCAAATCGGCAGTTCTAAATTCATAATATAGATTCTACTGGTACTAAGAGAACGCTGCAGGATCAACAATACAAAATGTTTTCTAGACTAGACAAAACGTACTGTTTTTGTAGTGTGCTTGCAGTGATGAAAAGCGTTTTTATCCGTTAACCAATAATAACCATCGTTCTGCCGAATGTTAGTGGTATTATTTCCTATCATTCAGTTATCCCAAAACATAGTTTATTTTTATCATCTATGACTTTCTTATATAGCACATAATAATTATACACAGCGAGACCACGGCAAAGGTTAATTAAATTAATTGACTGAAACATTGGCCCAAGTTTCGTAATAGAAGTTTTAATTAAGTGATAAACCATCATACTTTACAGCTGCTCAACAAACATATTAGTTTGCTCTAACTAGCAAACTAATATGTTTGTTGAGCAGCTGTAAAGTATGATGTTTCAGTCAATTAATTTAATTAACCTTTGCCGTGGTCTCGCTGTGTATAATTATTATGTGCTATATAAGAAATTGAGGAAATTATTTTTAAAGTTCCTCAACCTTACGCTTTTGTTCTTCAAAGCTTTTTTAATTGTTTTATTAACTAAGATTTTATGGTAGTGACAATGGGCTTGTATATTTATTTCGGCAAGTAAGCAACAGTAAATACTTTATGCAACAACAAACGTCTATCGTATCGTGCAAATGCATTGAAAAAAAAACCAACAGTAATGTTGCTAAAGTGCACACATAAACACGGTTTATTAGTTAGGCAATTAATATAATAGCCAATGGCGAGACAATACACAATGTAATTGCAGAGGTCTTGTTCATAGTCGTAGAACTTGTTAATAATTTCTCACTACCAAATGCAATGTTGCATGCAATGCATTTTATTTAAATTGATTAGCTCTGTCGCCACAGCAATTAAAGGCGAATGAACAGATAAGTTAGTTAGACAAAGACTGCAATTCCAATTTGGATACACGAGTAGTATACGATACATATTATAGTTATACCTTGCGTACAAGTAACAAATGTTTATAGATTTATATAGACGCTCGTGTAGCCGTGATAACCCCACCGAGACTTTCATATCGTAAAGTTCACTACTTGGCTGGGGCAAGTTCATTTGTCAATCGAAATACTTCGCTCAGAAAACATGGCGTAATAACTGTGATAATAGATTGCTGGGGTAAGCAGATAGGTGTCACCAATAATGAATAGTAAACTGTTTTCTCATTATTATCACGATACCGCATCTAGTTTGATCGGCGCCGTGGCTAAGCGATTGGACTGCTGCGCTAGGGGTTGCGGGTTTCATTTCCGCACGGGACAAAATATTGTGTAATCCGCAGATGTTTGTCCCGAGTCTGAGTGTCTGTGTGTGTGATGTTTCATGTTTGTGAATCGCACCCACGATACAGAAGAAATTCTAGTGAGTGCGACAATTTTTTTTAAAATAAAAAATCTATACTTTTATTCATGGTTTTTGAGGAGACGTTGTTTTTCATTTCGTGTAATAAAAGCAAATAAGAAGTATTTAAGACCTATTTAATCTTAGCTATACTTACATTAGTAATAGGACAATTATATCGATCTTGAGATTCGATTGATTCGACCTCTTTATGAATGTCTATCACACGTTTCATAACTTCATTGAATTCAGTTTTAGCGCACATATTGTTATCCTTGTTTAATTTTGATTTAGCAAATAAGTACCTAAACCTTGGCAGAATTAACGACATTCCCGCACATACCGTAAACGAAGGTGATACCTGTATTAACTTAATCCCGTCTAAGTCTATTGACATCTCTATTCTCTTGCATGAAATCGTCAGTGACAGGTTTAATTTAATCTATGGCTTAAATTGAATTTTTTAGGGGCACAACTCACAAGTCCTTCATAAATGTCGTTTTTATTCTCTTCTCTACAGGCAATCGCAAAATGGTGCAAAGAACACGAGGTAGACCTAGTAGTGGTCGGGCCAGAGGATCCTCTCGCTGCCGGCATTGTGGATGCCCTCACTCCCCTGGGCATCAAATGCTTCGGGCCCACCAAGGCTGGAGCCCAGATCGAGGCCAGCAAAGACTGGTCCAAGACTTTCATGAACAAGTACCAGATCCCAACAGCGAGACACAAGTCTTTCACTGACGCTGCGGCAGCTAAGGAGTTTATAAACACGTAAGCATTTATATATTTTTATAATCAATTGGTCTCTCTGTTTTTGGCCGGTGACTATACCCAGTGACACAATTATAACTTAGACATCTGATAATAATGTTCTCCTGACCGAAAATCGGTCACGGCGGCGGTCTGTCACAGCTAAGACTAGCCAACTACGCAGGAGATATTATAGTGGACCAACGGCTTAACGTGCCTTCCGAAGCACGGAGGGGTCAACAAAAGACCAACAAACCATCAAAAGACTGACCACGACGAGCACGGCTTAACCTCGCAGATCGACTAATCTTTGCGGTAGCTACGTAGCTACGAGCCCCTTAAAACAGACAGACTTTTTGTAGACATCGTAGCATCTGTATCTGCATCTATAATAAAAATTGCTGGACATCGGGGTCAAGTATTGCATTACTTCGCTTGTCTGGAAATGAAGATTAATATGTCAAGTAACAAAGACTTATGTTGACGGATCCGATCATAACTTAAGTCTTGTTTGATAAACTACATTGTCTCTGTCGTTAAGTCCAGACCCTTACCATGAACTCTTAAAGCAGGACATTTTCCGTTGTGGAAGCGAGACGCCGCTACGTGCAGAGTAGTGCGGCGTCTCCCTTCTACGACGGAAAATAAGGCACAACAAGGGGGCAGTAGTCATAAATACATAATAATGATTATGGTTCTTAGCAACAGCGCCCCAACAGACATTTATAGGTATTATTATTCGTTTTCTTGTTATCAATACTTATTCCTTCGTGACAGGGGATAATTTTTGCGCTGATAACAGTAGACTCAACAACTCATATCGTCCTATAAATATATCCTTTGCATCTTTTCATTGTTTCTGTAATGTCATGCACTGCTATTTAAAGAAATATTGTAATTAAAAAAGGATTTTTCTTTCTTTGTCTCGACGCTGTTAATGTGCAAAACAGGTCAATGTCGAATGATTATTTTTATTTGATTTATATGCACCGAGCATCCTTATGATAGCCTCTGACTGGCAGGATGGACCAAATCGAGATCAGATCAACGTAAAATTAAAGGCTTATATTTAACTGATTGGAGAAATAAGTCACATCCTTAAAAATACTTTTTTTCCCAAAATGAGTAAATTTTCACCAAAATTTAACACCCTATTTGATACTAAATTATTACCTTCCTCTATATTTGAAGTTCACGTTAGTCAAATAAACCAAAGATAATATTATTATTTTCTCACAAGTAGTTAATGTTTATCAAAATATGAACACCAATTTATTCTGAAATGTTTTCTAAATATGACGGTTACTCTAATAGTCGGATAAAATTCTTCCAAAATATAGTTCCGTTTTCTCAAAAATAGTTCCGCTTAATTATACTTTAAATAGCATTTTATTCTTTAAATTGACTTCTAAGTATAGAATTATATTGATTATCGGTTCTAAGCGACAGCGTCACTACAAACATCGTAATATTCGTTATTTTGGTCTTACTTTAAAGTGTTCTTTATAAGTTAATAACGTTATCCTATCTGGGACTTACCACAAAGTCACATAACCTCGGCTATCATTTGATTTATGCTGATTTGCGCAGTACCCACCGAGCCCCTGCCTGATTATATTTGTTTACTATTATAATGACTTTCGATAAATGTATCGTTTTCCTTACGTAATTATAATTATATACAGTTAATTTGTGCAATCGATAAGTGCTCTACTCAGTACAAAGATCTTTAACTATTAAGTAGCTGTAACTACGTACCTATTTAACTTTTATTATGTTGTTACTGTTGATCAATCGATAGGCACTCTCAATATAGTACTTAACATTAGCATTAGTGTATAGTAGTCCAAACGGGCTTACAGCTGATATAATTAACTTAATTTAATCAAAATAGAATCTCTTCCCTATTATATTATTTCCCCCCTCTCACCAGAGACAGGCATAATGATGTCTTAGTAGGCATAACTGCCATGATGTTTTTGTCAACTGTAATCGAGAGCACAGAGTTTCCTCTGAGAAACTAAAACCTTGTACCTTAACCTTGCATGCTATTTAATGTAGTGTTGATTTCATCCCGATTTTGTCCATCCTGCAGTAAACACGCAATTAGTCAGAGGAGGCTATCACAAGGATGCTCGTGCATAACAAATTAAAAACGATCATATACCGACATTGACCTGTTTTGCACATTAAAAGCGTTGCGACGAAGAAAGATAACTCCTTTTTTTAAATTATGATCGTTCTTTAAATAGCAGTTGTTGACATTACAGAAACGATGAAAGAAAGGCAAAGGCTATATTTGTAGGACGATATGAGTTGTTGAGTCTACTGTATCGTTATCGTCGCAAAAATTATACCTTGACACTAAGGTAGTAAACATGTTATGATGTACTCTTTTCCATATACGGGTGGTCCCATATAAATTACTTTTTCAATGTTTTACATGTAATAGCATAACTGTGTCGATCGATTAAAAATTATTATTTTAGAGTAAATTAATTTGAAGTGAATGTTACTGAAATAAAACTAAACACACTGCCTGAGTACATTACAATCAGATTTTTGCATTATTTGGATACACCGAAACTGACCGTATGGAATTAAAGTGACCTTCTAATTGACTGCCTCGTTAGTCTAGTCGTCGCTAAGCGCGACTGCTGAGCACAAGGTCCTGGCAAAGCGTAACTGGGATTATCCATTAGGTAATTCTCGGTAGCATCACGGAGTCTGGATTTGTGGCCAATTGATGGCAATTGCAATAGGCTCGCCTCCTATTATATTGGGACCTAAAACATAACTGGCGAAATCTCGGTGTTCTATATGTGCACCTCTGCCTATTTCTTCGGGGAATACAGGTATGATGTTATGTTTTTTGTAATAGTTACTTAATTCCGTGTCGTCTTTCCAGTGCTCCATACCCAGCTCTAGTGGTAAAAGCATCAGGTCTAGCTGCCGGCAAAGGCGTAGTGGTAGCAGCGTCCAAAGAGGAGGCTTGCAAAGCAGTAGACGACATCCTCACTGATGCCAAATATGGCTCCGCTGGAGAGACGGTTGTTATCGAAGAGTTGCTCGAAGGAGACGAGGTTTCGGTAAGTTAAAAGGTTTTTGCGACTAGAAAGAATGAAGTGTATGTCCATTTTATTTGTCTTCTTAGAGCCCATTTTCTTTGTAAGAATGACTGTAAACTTGATTTAATTTAATATTTACACAATTTTTTGTCCACATTTATTTAGAGTAGATTTTGAACTATATAACATGCACTAAATTCTTCTTCTTTCAAGAGCTTTGCTTAAGTCAGTGGAGTAAACGCTACTGTTCTTTATTTTCGGTATTCCATTTGACCATTTGGTAGGTCTCAACTCCCGCCTCCTCAGTTCATCTCATTAGAATTGTTTTATGTCATGTCATAAAGGATAATATAACTTAATTCTAAAGCTACACGAAGACTAGCTACGGTATATAACTGATAAGGTATAGGGCTCGATCCGGCACATAATAATCTATTTATAATGATTTTAATAAATACCTTGTCGTAAATATTTATCCCTAAATTCGTAGCGTATATCGACGGACACCAGCATGTGATAGGAGAGGTCAGAAGTCGAAAGAACACATTTTTTTGGCATTTCTGATAACGACATGATTTAAGTGGCCGTTGTAATTAGTCAGTATTTTATTGATAAAACTATGAAAAATAACGTAAAACACTGTTGTTTGTCGTGCTACACTTTTAGAGGTCATGAAAAAATGTTTGAAAATAACATAATAGGTTTGTTTTTATTTTTTTGTTACGTCAACGCCCATCTAAAACGTGATTGTAATATTTTATTATCTATCTTGCTCTCATGCGTCATTGACTGGCCGGTCTCGTGTTCCTTAACGTGGGGTCTTGGGTTTGATTCCAGACAAAAGTATAATTACAATATGATCTTCGAAAGAAATTCTTAGAATATCTGGGGTTTGGATTTGTGCTCCGTCCATCAATAGATATTGTTGGCTCAGTGCCTAGAACTTAGACTTATTCAGTTCAACAAAATGTGGTGATAACTTATACATATTACCGCCTCTTTAAAAAACGCTAACATAATTTTAGGATCCAATTGCCAAAACATTATATATTGAAGCTGTTATCGATAATAGGAGTATGAGATTAAATTTACGATAGTAATAATAAAAACATCTTGTCGTATAGAGAAGGATTTATGATTAACATTCTATTAGTTAAATTCCTGAAGTGAAATTATGTCTTGTTCATGTCCCATTTTTACTAGTCATAATCATATGCTAAGTTGCAAGCTACAAAGGAGCACTTCAAATAAAAACTGCACAGTTCGAAAATAACAATAATAATTAAAAACCCCGTTCCCCAGATCTTAGCCTTCACAGACGGCGAGACGGTATCCCTGATGCCCCCAGCACAGGACCACAAACGCGTGGGCGACGGCGACACAGGTCCCAACACAGGGGGCATGGGCGCCTACTGCCCGTGCCCACACATCACGCCCGACCAGCTACTGGACGTGAAGGACCAGGTCCTGCAGAGGGCTGTAGACGGACTGAAAGCTGAGGGCATCAAGTATGTCGGTAAGTGGCTTAGCTGTGGCAGAACTTTACCGTAACGACGACCGGCTATATAGTTGTGTGTATTGTAGGATTTGTTGTGTTGTTGAATAGCATATTATAGAGCAATTCCTTAAGAGGTAAGTGGTAAGACAACGTCTATAAAAAGAAAAAAAGTATAAGAAAATTATTAACATTAAGCTATTGATAATTGGCTACAAAGCTTAATATGACCTTCGACTTTAAGACACATGCAAATATTTTCGAGCATGCGCTATATAACACTCTTGGTAAAGGAGCTCGTCCCTAACGTGCTTATAACTACCATAAACAACCGATCGACTCCAAAATCTCACGAATGTTTCTAGTAAAGAACAGATAACTGATGGTATAAAATGTTGTAGGTACCTTAAAACGGGGTGAATAGACACAAAACTTTGGAATTGATTTTAACATTAAATTATTACAGTTAGTTGCCAAATATGACTCTAGATTGTTGTCTATAATACAATTTAAAGTATATGGTAACAATCTATACTCTTTTTAACCGACTTCAAAAAAAGGAGTAGGTTCTTAATTAGTTGGGATCTTTTTTTATGTATGTTCCCTCGCTAAAATCGTGAAATAAAAAATTTTAAATAAAAAATTACATACATACATACATAAAGTCACGCCTATTTCCACGAGGGGTAGGCAGAGACCACGGAATTCCATTTGCTACGATCCTGACATACTTCTTTCGGCTCATTCACTCGCATCACATTCCTCATACACGCTCGTCGGTTAAGGGTACTCCTCACTTGACCCTTTTGTAGAACATCTCCGATCTGGTCCAAGTATGTTCGCCGAGGTCTTCCCCTTCCCGATATTCCACTAACATTTGCCTCATATATTTGCTTTGTCACTCTTCTTTCATCCATCCTTTCTACATGCCCAAACCATCTAAGCATATTCTTCTCGATTTTTGTAATGACATCTACATTCACTCCGCATCTCTCTCTTATCACCTTATCAAAAAACTCAAAAGTGAAAAATAATTCATAGAATTTGGCGCCGACTTTCACTTCGCTCAAGTAAAGTGATTTGATAAAATATTATTTTTCATTTTGAGTTTTTTGAAGGTTTTAATTTTTATTTAATTTTTTTTCCAATTAATTAGGTCCAAAGTTTTGTTTATATTCACTGTTGAGCTTCGATTCACCTCGTTTTACTGGCTGTTTTTTATTACATTAACTTCTTTGAATGTCCTTATAATTTTAATCTTTAAGAATAAAGCTCTGGTACTGACCAGAGTGATGTTCTAGAAATTGATAAATAGAGTATCTGTCTAATTTATCTGCACACAAACGAACCAATGGAAACGGGTTCTAACTGCTTATGTTCACTTAAATATGCACTCTGCCATCTTTGGACGTTATCTATGTTTTATAAACTATGTCGATTCATATCGGGCGATTAAGTATCGCTTTTATTCCAACTCTAGTGTTAAAAGTTATCTTCTTTATCAATGCGTTTTGCTGTCGTTTGGCTGGCATTATACAGTATTTGTTTCTCGTTTATTCTCGGAAACTAGTTTGATATCGAAAAATCTATTTCTTACAAATTGGTTCATGTACATATATGTCGGGGTTGGGTATAAAGTATGTAGTCTGTATCTTCATTGTATAATATATAGTAACAGATATATGTAATCGTATATGGGTTCGCCGTCTTTTTATTCTGGTTCTTGAGATAGTCATAAGTAGGCAACCCGATTGGCGCAGTGGCTAAGCGATTGGACTGCTGCGCTAAGGGTTGCGGGTTCGATTCCCGCATGGGACAAAAATTTGTGCGATCCACAGATATTTGTACCGAGTCTGGGTGTTTGTGTATGTGATATTACATGTTTGTGAAACGCACCCACGATACAGGAGAAATTCCTAGTGTGGGGCGACGCGACGTTGTAAAAAAATAATAATAATGCTTTTATTTCATATAGGCTACAAAAGAGCACTTACAAAACGTCAGTTCTGGTTGCTCGGCTCCAAAATGTCATTTCTATGGAGAAGAACCGGCAAGGAACTCCATAGTTACTCTTCTATAAATTTTTTGTAGGTATATTTAACAATCATTTAAAGTATGAGAGAATAATGAGATACTCGTCCATACAATGTATATTTTTCTTCTATCCAACCCTTCTATTCTTCTTGACAATTAAACAACCAATACTCCTCTTCTTCGGCCTTCGGCTGCCAATACAGTAACATTCGCGTGTCGGTAAGTATAACTTAATAATTGCATATATTTCATTACAATTATTGAAGATGGCGCTGACGTCACCTTGTTATCGGTAATCGAATGAAATTTCTTTTACACAATAATTTCTATACAATACATTATTATAATCGATGTGGCGAATAACAAGTACTTTGCTGGAAAATTCCTATGCTTTTAATATGTCATAGGTTATCCGTAAGGGCGATAGTAAACAATTTTGGAACTTAATTCTTGTGCTTAGGGTTTTAATTTGAGACTGAAGTGCTTAAAATGATGTCTAGATAGAGCTTAGGTTTGCGTGACAATGATTATTACCTAAGAACAATTTATCTATTTTGGCCTCTACTTACCCCTCTGAGAAATAGGCTTGATTTCATCTACGTATGTGTATCTGAGGCATTGCCAGCCTACCTCAAGAGTATCGATATGGGATGATATAATATGTTACATTCAGTTCATGAGACTGATGCTTGCCTCGTAGCGGTCGGGAAACACTAATAAATATAAGGTCATAACAGATAATATTGTTATAGGATCATACAATAGCTTCTTATAGTTACCGCATTATGTACAATATAGGTTTGTCTGACTATAACTTGAGTATATTTGTAACTTATCGATACGAATATTGTAAATGCGAAAATGTGTTTGCGGAGACTTCTAGAATTAGTTTAGATGGGCCAAAACTGTCGTCTTTATCTGTCGACTTTCCACCGTCTGGTGGAAAGGTAAAGAAGGCGAGTAGGTACCCCTTTTCTAACCCACGCCGTTCATTATCTTTAGCCTCCGCGGTGGACTAACTAAAATAGTGACAATTAATATTTAGGTACCTATGCCAGATAGGTACATTACTATCTGGCATAGGTACCTAAATATTAATTGTTACTATTTTCAACCCTGTTAGATAGGCTAGGAACAGTAACGCTATTAAAAATGGCAGTTTTACATAAACTATAAAAACGCAATTTTCTTGGGAAATCATAAATTACCCATCCCGCTCTCCAGTTTCATCATCATCAGCCGGAAGACGTCCACTGTTGAACTAAGGCCTCCCCCTTATAAGGGGGGGGGAGTGCCATAATCCCTACCCTTGGCAAGCGGCTAGGGGATCGCAGTATTGGTGGTCAAGTTACAGAAGACGCTGCTGCCCATCTTCTGGATTTTCCCTTAGTCGCCTCTTACGACACCCACGGGAGGAAAGGGGGTGGTCAATTCCAGGCCGGATACCACACGGCCCTCCGGTTTAAAGACTAAAAAGTATTTGAACATAATTACGATAATTTCTATAACATTACCAAGTCCATCTAAGATACTAACTTGAAATGTAGCTCCAATATGACAAGCAAACTCCGCTTAAAAACTTTAGTCGGTTTACGTCACGTATCAAATCAACCGTAGTATTACGTATGTCAATGGCATTTGACCCATTATTGTTTATGACAACCGACGCAGAATCATCACTAGATAAACATGATCCCATCTAAATTAACAACAATATGTAACACGATAATACACTCTGTTATTAAGCTGATAAGGGCGTTTTTTAATTGGACTATAAGGAATAGCAATTGTTTTTTAGTATTGCGTTTGTTTGTTTGTCTCTTTTGCAGTTGCCAAGGCATTCCGTAATAGATAAATTAATGTAATTTTAATTTTAATATACCTATATAACTGAGAGCGTATTGTGTGATGGTGTTACATCATGAAAGACTTGTTTTTAATGCTATGTTATAGGTCAGGCAGAAATTAAAGATAAAATTAATTGTTTTTCTTATTAATCATAACATTCTTTTATTCACGCAGTGGCTAAGTGCTTGGATTTGCGCGCTAAGCGTTATGGGGCTCGATTTCACGCAGAATAATGTACCAATCACCTTGAATACAAATTGATGAAAATTTCACACTATAGAAACTAAAGAAATGAGTCTAAAGGCTAAAAACAGGAATGTAGCAGTAAATTTGAGTACCTAATATGTAGTATCTTAGGGCGTTTTTAGCGCGTACATACCGTCATTGTATGTAGCATGGCTAAAATTACGATAAATACACATGTTAACGTCGTCCGTCGTTAGGTGAAAATGAGCAGATAAAGTCTAAAATAATACCACAAAAGTAATTATTTAATTGAAAAGAAGGTTCTCTGCATGGCTTAATATTAAAATATTCAGAGGACCTTAGAGCTAGAGGTTTTCTTATTTCTACCTCTATTCAAAACCTATTTGTATACTAACATGCCGTTTGGCAAAAAACAGAATAAGCCGAAAGAACGGTTAACTTGTATGGGACTGATTGTGTACAGGTTACTTTACCTAAATATCGTTTTCTTATCACTTCAAGGTGTGCTATACGCCGGCATGATGGTGACCAAGTCGGGCCCGATGACGGTGGAGTTCAACTGCCGGTTCGGAGATCCGGAGACCCAGGTTCTGATGACACTCCTCGAGACCGATCTCTATAAAGTGATGAAGGTATGGTATCTCCTTTTGTCTGCAGTAGGTACCTATAAGAGATCAACAGATGATGTTCACAAGTAAATATGTAGGTTTGTAGGTCGACAATGTTGGACGAGTGGCCTGTTTGTTAGTGGTTAGTGACCCTGACTGCTAAACAGGAGGTCGTGGGTTCCATTCTCACCGAGGATAAATCTTTGTGTGATGAGCATAATCCTTTGTTCTGTGTCGGGGTGTAATTTATCTATATTATTTATGTATTTAGAAATATATAAGTGTGTTTATCAGTTGTCTGGTTGCCATAATACAGATTCTGCCTAGTTTGGGATCAGACCGTGTGTGAGTTGTCCCCAAGATATTATTATTTATTATAATGCTATGCTCGGTACTATTATGTGCCTACATTTAGAAGTTCTTGTGTTGAATCTAAACTGATAAAGAAAATTTAAAAAATAATGGACACCAGCGAGTCTCGAGCCAGCAACCTTTGCCGATCCGTGGCGTAGCTCTGCCAACTGAGCTATCGTGTCGCTGCTCGCACCCATCGAATTTCGAATCGAAGTTCCCTTTTAGTATTTACGTCATATGGGTGACCAAGTCATATAAAACAAAAAAATTGAAAAATCATTATATCCAGACTTATTTAGTCCATAAAATGTACATCCATAATGATGTATTTAAAAACTGAAATACACTGCTAACCTTACATTATTCTTCAAAAATGTATGTGTTTGATCCAAACTTGACTAGACAATAAGACATGTATTGTCTTTTCAAAGGAAGTCAAAAAACACTGATAACCATTTCTTTTGTTTGTAGGCGTGCGTTGAAGGTACACTGAAACAGATTCAAGTGACATGGAACACGAAGCTGTCTGCCGTCGGCGTCGTCATTGCTTCTAAGGGATACCCAGGCAGCTATACAAAGGGATGCGTTATCAGTGGTATGTTAAACTAGCTGCGCCCCGCCCGTGTTATCCGCTACATATTTTCGGGATAAAAATAGCCTATATGTGCCTTAATCCAGGGTGTCAGCTACCTCCATACCAATTTTTTTCAAAATCGGTCTAACCGTTTGAGCTTGAAGAGGTAACAAACATATTAACACACTCACAAACTTTCGCCTTTATACTAGTGTAGATAGTTAATCTAGAAATTATAAATAACTACCTCGGCGAACATACTTTAACTGGATCAGAGATATTCTGGAAAAAAGCCAAGTTAAGAGTGCCTTAACTGAGTAGTAGTGTGAAGAATGTTATGTAAGCGAATAAGTTGGAAAATAGGGTGGGAAATCCGCGGTGAAATATCTTTGTTGGTACTGTTTTCTACTATCGTAACATTGAAGAAAAAAGGTTATTGAATATCGGTTTTCTGAGATAAATTAATCAGTTTTAATTTTAGATAATTAAATAATATTGTGTGTTTCCCAAAGATAAAAGAGTTAAGCCTTTACACACTACTGTGACTGTTTTCAAAAATATATAATAAGAGTGGTTCTACAGTAAATTATATCTTGAAGCTGAAGTTCCTTCTTTTTTTTTTAATGGTCTGCCGCAGGCAGCCTCGAGGGAGGCTTTATCTCATTTACCGGACTTTTTGGCGAGACCCAAGAGCCTCCAGCCAATGAAGTTCCTTCCTTTACGTAGTTGTATATATATAATCTAAATCCCCCCCCTACCTTGTCGCTAGGGCTGACGCAGGTGTCGTCCCTGCCGGGCCTGCAGGTGTTCCACAGCGGCGTGTCGCGCGGCGCCAACGGCTCGCTGGTGTCGGCGGGCGGGCGCGTGCTGCTGGTGTGCGCACGCGCCGCCTCGCTGCGCGCCGCCGCCGCCGCCGCCTCGGCCGCCGCCGCGCTCGTGGACTTCCCCGGCGCGCACTACCGCAAGGACATCGCGCACAGGGCCTTCACCAAGTACGTAGCATACGTGGTTCCATTCTAATACAGAGTTGTATAAAATTTAGAACGTACCATAAAGTCTATAAATCGATAAAAAAATCACTTTTAGAGTGTTTTGATAATAATTTTCTTTTTTGTGGTTTGGTACATTAATTAGGATTGCAGACTTCGTTGAATTAAAAAAAATGGTTTTTCAATTGTATTGTAACTCATGGGTCTAAATCGATCATAACATAAACCATCATGCATTTATAATATCCATCTTAATGAACTAAGTATGGTGAATGTCGGTCAACTGTGTAAAAAATATTTTTTTGGGTCATTAAACGCATCTTTTGTACTAATTTAGAATTTAGAAATATGATTTAAAAATCTAAAAATAATAAGTATTAATTCATACAATATTTTATTATAAATATCTAATAGTAATTGAACAAAAGAGGATATCTAATCAGCCGTAAGTATATTACTAACCTGTCACTTTCCAAGTCATTGCATGGTTCCGAAAAGTACCAACATTCAAAATATATATTTTGTTTCAGCATGTAAACATCCGACAATGAACGGGTTAGCTCATTACATTCCAGAACATTCCTAATATACTGTTGCATTTGTCTTAGCTCGCATTTGTATGGGAAATTGTGGGTAAGAAACCTGGGAACCGGGAATTCCTTTGTATTGTTTTGTTTGGAAATAAATGTTTTTATTTTCATTTGCTGGTTTGTTTTTGTTTTCTCATTCTGTTTTTTGATCATTTACTATTCTAATAATTCTCCACCTCATTTATAAGAATTCTCATTGATGAAACAATAATTTAATTAAACCTGTCACTGTCGTTTGCATGTCAAAACATAGATAATTATGTCAATAGATTTAAGAAGTGGTTAACCTAAAACACATTTTAGCATCGTTTATAAGTAACAGGGTTAATGCCTGGCTCAATTTTGGTGTAAATCATGTAAAAAATTATAATAAAAGACATTAAACATTTTTACCTTTTTAAGGAACTTATGGTCCTCAGTCAAGCGTCCTTATATCGTATTTTTTTTTATGAAAATGAGAATAAATTCCATGTCTTTTTAAATTAACTTTCATCTGTCACCATGGTTTTAGTTCCACACCAGTGTTTATAAATGAAAGTGCATACAAGTAGGTTATATTTCTACAATAATGCCATACACATTTTGTTTTATCTTCTATGAAATCCAGTATATTAAATAGTAAGGCATATAAGTTCTGCCTAATCTGATTCTAAATCTAAAACGAGTCCATTCTAAATTGGTGTTTATATTGTAAGTAATAAGGTTGAGTTTTACTAAATATGATGCAATAATCTCATTTAATCAGTACTAAACATGCATGGGCATTAAATTTCGATAGATGCACGCTTAGATGCAAAATAATGTATGATTCGTGATTGCTTGCAATGTCACTGCTCCCAATGACGTCACAATATCCTAAACAGTTGCTCCCATCATACATTTTGAAGTTTTCGCTTTAGCATGACGCTTCTATACGTCCAACATCAATTATATTATAAGTAAAAAGAGATAGGTCACCTACATTACATTTGATCTCCAAATACGGCACAAAACATCAGATGACACGTGGGAGTAGGTTTCGGCATTTCGTAATTATGGGAAGCAAAAAAACTAGAATGTTTTGGTGAACTAATAATCCTAGTTTAAACGCCCCTTCTGGACCGTTAATAACCTTTTGAACCGACTTCAAAAAAGGAGTTCTTTATTTTTTTCATAGTCATAGTCATAATGTTTTTATTTCATATAGGCTACAAAAGAGCACTTACAAAACGTCAAACTAGTTGCACGGTTCCAAAAAGTCGTTTCTATGGAGAAGAACCGGCAAGAAACTCCATAGTTACTCTTTTAAAAATATGGTTTAACAATCATTTCAAGTATGAGAGAATATTTATATGTTTTTTTTTTTATATGTATTTATTACCTCATAGCTCTGTCATTTATCAACTGATTCGCAAAATTCTCCCGTTTGTTCTCATTTAAAAATCAACTCGAGTATTTTCGTTAATTTTTGAATATCACTTATAATATCATTGTCCAACATAAATAATAACATACACTGCTATAACCAAACACCTCCTACTCAGAATCAACGGGCTCTCGTATCTCCAAAGCGGTGTGGACATAGACGCAGCAGCGACCCTCGTCCGTCAAATAGAGCCTATCGCGACCGCTACCCACAGAAGAGGGGTGTTGGGGAGACTCGGGTGCTACAGCGGCCTGTTCCAGCTGTCGGCTATGGACCCCAGCCTGAAGGACCCCGTGCTAGTGCAGGGGACAGACGGTGTGGGCACTAAACTTAAGGTAATTTGAGTTTTGAAGCAGTATTTTTTTGTAGATGGCGCTGCAGTCAAAGTTTTGTGAGCTTTAGTCCAGATGGTCTCGCTAGTCTAGTGGACGTTAAGCGCGACTGCTGAGCACGAGGTCCTGGGTTTGAATCCCGAGTCGGGCAGTGTTACTGGGTTTTTCCATTAGGTTTTTTTCAGTAGCAGCAAAGAATGTGGGTTTGTGCCCGATTGATGGATAGGCTCGCCCCATATTACATTGGGACCTAAAAACAACTGGCAGAATGTGGGTGTACTATATGTGCACCTCTAGCTATCCCTTCGGGAAATACAGGCGTGATTTTATGTTTATAAAGGTGTCATTTTTTCCTAAAGATAGCGCTGCAGTCGAACATTTGAATTTGAGACCAAATGGCTTATATTAATTTTAATGTTCTCAATGTAAAATTTTGTAGTTATTTTATTTGTAGTTTTAACACAAACTCTAACTACAAATTTTAATTCTGTTATGAAATTTATACGAAAAAAAGTAAGTTGTAAAAGATAAAGTTATAAAATCTTTCATTCAAATTACACTAATTATTTATTAGAACTTTTTGAACGTCGGATTGCATAAAGACAGCCCCCAAAACGGCCGTCCGTCACCGCTTCCTAGTGCTATAGCTGGGTAGAAGAAACGGCGCAACGAACTACCCAGCACCATAATCTGTCTGTCAAAATTTGTAATATTAAAAAGTATTATAATCATATTAATTGTATTTTGTATTTCACAGTTAATCTGTGAACAGCGTTGTGGGCTACAATATTGTTTTAATGCCATGTGAATGTATTTTTTTTATACTGTATATTATTATTGTAGCTACTGGTTGTAGCTAATGTTAACTTTGAATAATAAAAAATAAATGTATTATAAATATATTTCTGTATTACAGATAGCCGAAATAATGCAGAAATACGACACGCTAGGCCAAGATCTGGTCGCTATGTGCGTGAACGACATCCTATGCGCGGGCGCAGAGCCGTTCGCGTTCCTCGACTACATGGCCTGCGGGCGCCTGCAGGTCGATGTTGCCACCATCATCGTTAAAGGAATCGCAGACGCATGTTTGCTGTCTGGGTGTGCTTTATTAGGTAATTATTATTATTAAAGACTTGAACGAAAGTTATACAGGATCTTTTTCTTCTTCTTATCGTATGGATAATGAACATAATCGCTATATAACATAGACCTCTTTAAGATTTACTGCACATTGAAGGTAGAAGGTAGTTAAAATATTAATTACCCCTCCAAACATGTCAATTAATAATTTATGTATTCATTGAATTATTTGATACCCGTTTACCAGTCATAACCGGTTATTCAATAATCATCAGCTTTTAATTCTATCTCTCCGGGCATCAACCTCTTTTCCTTATATTACAGTACGGCCGACGTATCTTGGCGGTCCTGAAGTTAGCCGATTAGCTGCGCAATGGATCTTTTAAGAACGAAATTGTTTACTGCGCAGCTAATCGACTAACTTCAGGCCTGCCCCCTTAGGCAAGTGGCAAAACGCTTGACGAATAGAAATAGAATGGAATGATAAATGTATGGGGATGACATCATGTTTCGACTATGTTATCGATGACATGTGTCCTCCCCATACATTTTTCATTCTATTTACTATATATCCCGGTTATACTCACGTGTGTATTCGGGAATGCCCGACTAGTTTCGAACTCGAACGGAGCCCTTATTCATGAGCTGGTTACGCGGCGGAGAGGCATTCCCGAATACACACGTGAGTATAACCGGGATATATAGTAAATAATATGGATAACACTCACGGAAGTTATTATAGTAAAATTTTTCATTCTATTCCATTTCTATTCGTCAAGTGTTTTGCCACTTGTCTAAGGGGTCTGCCAAGATACGTAGGCCCTACAGTACATAGTTAATTGACGTATTTTTCGATTCGCTTCTTGTTTTTAGTAAAAGTGTTAGATTATTATTAAATCATAGATGATGTTTAGTCCTGTTTATTTTTTTTCAATGTTTAATTACAGATATTGCTTTATTGTTTAGATTTAAGTTTGTTATGTTAATTATAAAATTGTTATAGCATGTAAGCGATTTGGTTTAGAACTGTAAGCTTATATTGTTGTGTAAATAAATAAATGCCAGATTGTAATTAACCAACACATTCGTAGGCGGTGAGACAGCAGAAATGCCGTCAATGTACGAGATAGGCAAGTACGACCTGGCCGGGTTCGCGGTGGGCGTGGTGGACAACACGAAGCAGCTGCCGCGCATGCGCGACATCCGCGCCGGCGACGTGGTGCTGGCGCTGCCCTCCAGCGGCGTGCACAGCAACGGGTACAGTCTGGTGCAGAAGATCATGCTGGAGACGGGACATCGGTGAGTTCACGGCTAGGGCTAGGAGTGTTGGAGCTTGCACAGTAGCTTTTTCATATAGTAGTTGAATAGTGAGGTATTTAAAAACAATTTGATTAATGTACAGGCTACATTATGACGGGTAGAGAAATAAAATTGTGCACTGTGGTTTATTTAAAATAAAGTGGGTAAGCGATGAAAAGATTGACTTCACTGTGACGACACGAAAATTCATTTTTTTTCAGTAGTTTCTTTATATAGAGTATAATGAAATTTCATCGTCTTTGCCATGGAATCTAATATTTGGTACCACTACGATCAAAACATAAGGTATATTTGGATTCCACCTAATCTTAACTTCATAGTATAAAACAAAGTCGCTTTCTCTGTCTGTCGTCTGTCCCTATATCCCTATGTATGCTTAAATCTTTAAAACTACGCAACGGATTTTGATGCGGTTTTTTTAATAGATAGAGTGATTGAAGAGGAAGGTTTATATGTATAATAACATCCATTAAATAGTGGAGAAATACTTATTATATATATTTTATACCCGTGCGAAGCCGGAGCGGGCCGCTAGTTTATTTATAAAACATTATTTTAAGGACTTATTTTGTTTTTTTGACAGATTGTCATTACTTCGAACATTCGAGTCTAGGCTCAACTATGTTTTCTGTACAGTCGTGTAAACTAGCTACCAATCCACAGGTACAACGAGCCAGCGGCTTTCAGTACCACAAACAAGTCCTACGGCGAGGAGTTCTTAGAGCCCACAGGCATCTACGTGCGCGCCCTCATGCCAGCCATCAAGAAGGACCTGATCAAGGGCCTCGCGCACATCACAGGAGGCGGCCTGCTGGAGAACATCCCCAGGATCCTGCCACCCGGCATCAGGGTGAAGGTGGATGCTACCAAGTTCAATATTAAACCGGTGTTTGGATGGTTACAGGCTAAAGGTGAGTAAGAGTTTTAGGTCATTTCATACAAAGAAGCAGCTTTTTTTTTCACTGACTGTACTGTTACCACTTACCAGTATTCTGTAGAGATGAAGAGTAATTTTGTAAATTTTTAGACGAAATAACACCTTTTTTTTGCTCTTACTGTATTCAGTCCTAATTATAGTTGAATAATTATGAGTTTTCATACCCTGACTGTAGTTTGTTCACTGCATTGGACGACTTAATTAAATCCTTAGAATGGTTAATCTGACCATGTTTTGTGCAGGAGTTTAATTATAGAAAATATCAAGGATAACTAGCTGAAACTTTTTTTTTTCAATTCTTCCTACTGTAATTGAATCTAATTTGCACCTTAACACTATTAAAATAAAGTTAATTTTCCCCAGGCATGGTGTCCGACTTTGAAATGCTGAGGACATTCAACTGCGGCGTCGGCATGGTAGTGATCGTTGACCCCGTGTGCGTTAAGGAGCTGCTAGAGGTAGTGGACGGAGAGATCGCTATCGTCGGCACGGTCGAGACGATTGGCAAGGAAGGTAGGTGCACCAACTGTTCTCAAAAGAAAGAAAAAAAAATTATTTAATGATTTCTATCACTTACGCGAATATTAGACATTGAAATAAAACTATTTTTACGGAATTTATCGCGGCTTTAATTAGTTTTTTTGGTCCCGACGCGCGACGTTTCGAATCCTTTACAGTATTCATGGTCACGGACATCCGTAAATATTTTATTTTATTTGAGAAAAAAGGTAGGAAAAAAGCGATATTAATTTAAATAGTATCATCGTACTAGATGGCGTCGGCATTTCTAAATCGACCACTAAGAAGAAATGCCGAAACAAACGCAGGGTTCAAAATCTCTTTTGAGGTCTAGATTCAAGACAGGTCCAATGTGTAATGGACGGTCACTCATCCAAGTAACCTGCATCAAGCATTGCTTAAGCTCACATATTAAACTAAACTATGCGGTAGCTACTTATTAAAGCGCCTCATCATATAATATTAGTATATTTAGGGCCTGTTTCACCATCTACAAGTAAAGTGTCAAGTAGACTAACCGCCACTTAAAGTCACCCGTAACATAAGAAGTTTACAATATATGAGTAGCATTAACCGGGGGATAAACCGGCCTGTAACTAAGATGCGATAGACGATACTCGTAACTTTTACTTGCTGATTAGCGTTTATCAAGAAGAAACTCAACACTTGTAGATGGTGAAACAGGCGCTTAGTATATTACTTTATTAAAGACCTCTTCACACACGTCACCAACCAGCTTATAAACAAACAAATATGTTCCCAGGTGGTCACCAAGTAGTGGTAGACAAGTTTAAGGAGGCCATGCAGCCGCTGACGTCACCCTACGTCACCGGCGACCGAGGGTTCCCGCAGAAGTCGCTCTCCTACAAGGACAGCGGCGTGGACATCGAGGCTGGAGACTCTCTGGTCTCTCTCATCAAGCCCTTGGCTAGGTATGTATGTTTAACACATGTTATCTCGCTTGCCAGGTTATTGTGTGTGGTTTAACCTTGCCAAATCATAAATATAGTATTGGCTGAATAGATATGTAGATAGATAATATTATTATTACCATGTACCATTGTAGGTAACAAGATTAATTGATAAAAACACGTAAAACACATTAATTATAACCTAAAGAAGGGTTGAATGGAAAAATTACTAGTTGCTATATAATAATAATTTTTTTATTGACATAAAAAGATCGGTACATTTCTATTTGAATCCCTGACTCCTGAGCTAGGTGAGACCTGTGTTACAGGTTATATATCTGAGAGACTAAAGAAAATACATAATTGTAAGCGTTTTGTAATGATAACAGATCGACGTCACGTAAGGGTGTGCTCGGTGGGCTGGGCGGGTTCGGCGGCTGCTTCCAGTTGAAAGCCGTGGAAGAAGAATACAAGGTATGTTAGATATAAAAAAACAGGTTCTCTTTGCTTAGAAGAGAAGGAATTAAGTGGGATATTTGTGACTTCTTAGATGTGTAGCTGCAATCATCGACATGCACGTACGCCCGCAGCGGCTGACTGGCGAGCCCTAGCGCTCCGCTAATTGTTTACGTAGGCCTGTGCTGCCCCCGCCGTGAGTTACGTGAAACACGTACCGCGCGCTGATTGGTCGACAATGTTTAAAGTTGCCCTCAAGTAGATTTATATGTTTAAGTTATTGAAATAAAAAGTCAGTCTTGTCCAGTATACCAAACCGATCGTTTGATTCAACCGAGTCCTAACAGATGCATCGTTTGAACTATTTTAATGCATTAATGATAAATGATTGTTTTTCAGCAATTGGTTTAAAAAAAAATCCATTGGTCACCCCTTTGTTTTCTGTTTCATTAACCAATTCAAGATTTACAATATTTATTTACATCCAGCCTGTCACTGTCGTTTACATGACAAAGAATAGAGATGACAATAGACAAAAGTGGTTAACTTAAATTAAAACACATTTTAGCATCGTTTATAAGTAAGAAGATATGATTCGAAAGTATATTATTCGAAACTCTGATATTTTTGTGCCTTTACGATTATTTACGGCTTTAGGGTGTATCAATTTATTAACCTTTTGAGCGCCACGACTTGTATCGAAGACAAACGTTTCCGAGCTCACACCGCCATAACTATATTATTAGTCAATATCTTACCAATCAGTCTTGTGTAATGTAAACAAACAATAATCGTAGTAAATGTTACGATTAGATATTGTCTTTTAATAAAATCGTAGCGTGGACGGCACGAGAACTTAGTTTTCTATCTATGGCCGTGGCGCTCAAAAGATTAATTGTTGACAGAGGCTACATAATTTACTTTGACAAAATAGTATCAAATCTAAATTAACCTCAAATTCTGGAAACTAACTACACTGGTCCGTTATCCAGGACCCGGTGCTGGTGCTAGCAGCTGACGGTGTTGGCACCAAGCTGAAGATCGCGCAGAAGATCAACCAGCACAGCACCATCGGCATCGACCTGGTGGCCATGTGTGTCAACGACATACTCTGTAATGGCGCGGCCCCCCTCACGTTCCTGGACTACTTCGCCTGTGGCACCTTGGACGTCAATGTGGCCAGGAATGTTGTGTCTGGAGTCGCTGAAGGATGTAGGCAGGCTTCTGCTGCTCTGATTGGTAAGTTTTGGATGATTTGTTTTGTTTGTTCTGTTTGCCCAGCAGTGGGACTGTTTAGGCTATTAATAATATTTTTTAAGCGTAGCAAGATGCTAAAAATATTAAATTAAAATCTTGATACTTCTAAGTTAAGATTAACTAAAAAAAAACAAAAATGTTGGCAACTTGAATAGCGCAATAATAAGAACATGCTCTCCCGAGGGTCAAGAGTTTAAAACGATTTCATTGTCTGTAGGGTTGTTTTCTATGTTAGGCGTTTGCGCAATGCGCATGCGCATGAGAGATAAATCATGTTCATAATCGCACGAACGATACATAATATAAACTAAACCGAGACAAACTATTTCCTATTCACCGGTTCTACGGTGTTTATTACCAAAATCCGATAAGTCTTATAGCAAAAAAAACTGAATCGTCACTCTATTATCTAAGTGATATGTTTTGTCTCGTCCAGGCGGTGAGACGGCAGAGATGCCGGGCATGTACGAGCCGGGAGTGTACGACATCGCGGGCTTCGCGCTCGGTGTTGTCGAGCGATCGCACATACTGCCCAAGATCAACGATATTGCGGTATGTATGGATGTTTAACTACCTTCACACGGGTTTAAGAGGTATTGTTCTTGATGTACCGTCAGCAAAGTAGACTACTAATAATGTCCTCCTGACTGAATCTCGGTCACAGCGGCCTGGCTCAGCTGAGACTAGCCAACTACGCAGGAGATATTATTGTGAACAAGTATGCGCGCAGACTCAGGTGCACTCCTTATTCCCTCACTCTCATAATCCGATGGGACGGTAGACCGACACGACCGGAGAGAGATTAGGCGCAGGACCAACGGCTTAACGTGCCTTCCGAAGCACGGTGGGGTCTCGACATGTGAAAACGGTCACCCATCACAAGACTGACCGCGGCAAGCACGGCTTAAACTCGTGTGATATTTCATGTTTGTGAAACGCACCAACGATACAGGAGAAAATCGGAGAGTCAGGCGACGTCTGCTTTAAAAAGAAATGAGTTGTGTTGGATTTTTAGTCATCATCTAATTTGGATAAAAGATACGTCATATGATAATACATGTTCTCGTATTACATAAAAATCATTTTTTGCAAACCAATATAGCTCTCATTAACGATACATAATTTAGTAATATTTTTTGCTGGTTTAAAATAAAAAATTGATTTTTTTAAAGCAATTTTCTCTTTAGAAAAACATAAACAATTACGGCTTATCCAATTTTTTTTGTATCCGTCAGGTTGGCGACATAATCGTAGGTCTTCCGTCCAACGGCGTCCACAGCAACGGATTCAGTCTTATCCACAAGCTGATGAAGAAGACCGGTCTCACGCTCAACGACAAGGCACCGTTCAGCAAAGAAGGGTTAACTTTAGGTGAGTTTTGTTTTACATTTATTAATGTCCATAAAAATATACAGATGAAAATAGAACCTCCTTCTTTTTAAAGTCGGTTAAAAAGTGGCAAGTGGCCGTTCATTGTGGCGTTCTTTTAGTCAGTTAAAAAGTTTTTCGATTGGCAAGTTGCTGCACATTGTGATGTTCTTAGGGGGATGCCTTTGTCCAACAGTGGACGTCTTCCGGCTGATGATAATGATGAAGTTATAAAAATATATGGTACTCATTCCAGCCCGCGACTTTGCTTGCATGGAAAGTTTGTTGTGTCTTTTCGCGGGATACCTGTAGCCCATTTCCCTGCTTAGAGTGTTATTGGGGTTCACGAGAATGAGCTCGTATTTAAGAGCCATTTCACAAAATTTTGACGTTCGAATTCTGTCAGAATTGTCATGTGTGCGTAGCACACACACACAAAAACAATGCAAACAGTGTAGCGCGAGTTTCGAGACGGACATAAAAATGTCTGCATGCATTAGGCATATATTTTTATTGAAACTTGCGGTGCAAAATTTTCGATTAATAACACTTTTAATTGATTAAAAAAATTAAACTGAAACCTATTTTCACGGTTTATACTGTAATTTTATCGCGACTTTTTGGTTTGAATAAATACATTTTAATTTTAAAACCATGTCATAATAAACTATGTTCTTTAATAAATCTAATAATACAGTGTTTTTCAAAATTCCTTTATTTAATTAGAAATTATATCATTTTCAATATCACTCCAAATCACAATAAATTACGATGCACAAACGTAGAATGATCAGTTGGGCCCGAGCGCCCTTTGACTCTGCGATGATTTTTCACAAAACGTGTTGCGGGACATTGACCACCATGTAGCAATTAAGTTATTTTTTGTAAGCTTATGTGTCAATGCGAAAGATTGGTCTACATTTTACATTTATATATAAATTCCTAAGTACTACCTAAGATGGTAAATTAGGCGTCCGAAATCTTAGACAACTGCGTAAAAATGTAAAATGGCTCTTAATATCAGATTTTTACGGTGAACTTAGGAAGAACAACTTTTCCGACATAGGTTAGCTTCAACTGGTTCCAAAAGTTCATACCCCCATGGGACCGCGAACATGATTTGCATATTGATTGTAGGCGAGGAGCTAATAAAGCCGACGCGCATCTACGTGCGCAGCGTGCTGCCGGCCCTGCGCAGCGGGCGCGTGAAGGCCGTGGCGCACATCACGGGCGGCGGCCTGCTCGACAACATCCCGCGCGTCATCCCCGACACCGTGCGCGCCAGGCTCAACGCGCACTGGTGGCACGTGCAGCCGGTATGTCCACTATATGTTGTGTCACACACACACACACACACACACGTGCGCGCGCGTGCGCTCATACTCGCTCATGCTTACCTACACGATACACACTTTTTCGCACACACACCCACACACACAAGAACTCGCTCTCTCTCACACACACACACACACACACCCTAACTCGCTCTCACACACACACAAGTACTCGCTCACACACACACAAACATACTCGCTTACACACACATGTCATATACATATTCGCTAAAACACACACACGTACTCGCTATTACACACACAAACTGCACCTATTGCTCATGAACACACACAAAACTTAAAAACTCGCGCTTCTCAATCTGTGATAGTTAAACAGTATTCATTGTTTGTATAACCAGGTGTTCTCATGGATCGCGGACGCAGGTTCGGTACAAGACGAAGAGATGTTGCGCACCTTCAACTGTGGTATCGGTATGGTGCTCGTTGTTGCTCCTGAGGATCAAGCTTATGTAAGTAAACCTTTAATAATTATAATACAACAAACATACATACATACATACATAAAGTCACGCCTATTTCCACGAGGGGTAGGCAGAGACCACGGATTTCCATTTGCTACGATCCTGACATACTTCTTTCGCCTCATTCACTCGCATCACATTCCTCATACACGCTCGTCGGTTAAGGGTACTCCTCACTTGACCCTTTTGTAGAACATCTCCGATCTGGTCCAAGTATGTTTGCCGAGGTCTTCCCCTTCCCGATATTCCACTAACATTCGCCTCATATATTTGCTTTGTCACTCTTCTTTCATCCATCCTTTCTACATGCCCAAACCATCTAAGCATATTCTTCTCGATTTTTGTAATTACATCTACATTCACTCCGCATCTCTCTCTTATCACCTTATTTTCTACTCTATCTCTCAAAGTCACACCACACATACTTCTCAAAGCCCGCATCTCTACTGCATTAATGCGGCTTTGATGTTTTTTCTGCCATACCCAACTTTCACTACCATACATAAGACTCGTGCACTATTATAATACAAATTCATTCAAATTGATGTATGATGGAATATACCCATGATGAAATATTTCAAGGATTTTTTTTCTGCTATCTGATATGATTCTAAACTTGAAGTGAATGATTAAACACTGCTTGACTTGCCTCGTTAGTCTAGCTGTCACAAAGCGTGAATACTCAGCTTGAGGTTTTGGATTTGAACTCCAAGTTGGGTTATTGGATTTCATTAGGCGTTTTTCATTAGTAGCATTGCGTTTGGATTTGTGCCCAGTTAATAGCAATATATTAAGCTTATATTAGGCAGTGGCGTGCATCCCATATAGGCAATTAGGCAGTGCCTACCTCATATAAATTCAACAATTCAATACATTATATTTACTAAATAAATAAAATAATTCATCATACCAATTAATATAAAACAATAATTATACTTCAATAAAATACTTCTAATAACCATCACAAAAATATACTACGATCGTCCATTCATAGCATGACGCAATAGTAGGCAGTCGTCGAGCTGCCTACTAAATCCACGCACACTAGAAAAGAATTTGCGTATTCGTATACAAACACACACTTCTTTAGTATAATACGACCGAAATAGAAATCCACTTTTTCTATACGTATTACACTGACATTTGACATTCGCAAATTAGCCGACCAAGGTAGGCAAGCCTACTTTGATCAATATTGGCGGCATTCATGCTGCAATCTAACGCATTACATTTCCGAGTCTCTTATTGGCTGTTATAGACTCATCGTTCTTAAGCAAATCAGAAAGAGAGCAAGCATTCCTTATACTTTCTTCTCCGTCGAATGTCGGGCAATGTTCCCAAATTCATAAAAATCTCCCTGTTTATATGTTTCTTAGACAATATTAGACTAATTTTTATTAAAAAAATTATTTATTCGTTAGATTTCGTACCATATTTTAGCCTATTCCTATTTTTTTTAAGTAAAGTAAACTTTTATGTGTATTTTATGTTAATTATTAAATAGTTCTTATGACAAAAAGTATTTTATACAAATTAAAATACGGATTTAAACCGTTTCAGTACGGGTAAAAGGTTTTATAAATATGGTAACCCTGCAGTCTGCTATATGTCATTTACGCGCGCGATTTTTACTTTAGTGCAAACAATGTAAACAATTTCTTTAATTATGAGTGATTTTTTAGAAAGTGTTACATAAATAATGGCTTTTTCATGAATTTAGATAAATTACAGTGTTTTGTTTGTGGTGAAAATGCAACATGTATTGATAAATTACATGCAAACAACTTTAGTAAGTTTTCGTTTGTTGACAAAACAATTAGATGTTTGTGGAGGTAAATAAAAGTCCAAGTGCCGATAAATTTGGCTAAAAATGTCAAGAGGAGATTTGTGGAGTTAAAATTATGTGAGTAAATAATTGATTTAAACGTTTTTCGATGAATAGATAAGTACCTTAGTTTTGTTTACGTAAACAACGTCTTCACGAGACGACGAATGTACCTATTTCAATATTATCAATAACGTTAAGCCTATTTCCTTTTAAAACACTGTCTTTTATTCATTGTGTCGTAATCGAAATCTCAAAATCACTTTTTTAATACTGAATGTGTAAGTAGGTATAAGCTTTAAGCCCATTGAGGTATTCACGATCGCGGTACAATAATTACTTAGTATAAAATCAAATCTAGTGTGTTACATAAATACAATAAAATTACTATCATGTGTGCAGGTATTTCAAGATAGTGTTAGCGGAATTGCGAGTTATATTAATATATAGCCCCATAGGCCAATTGCCACTAGCCGGACACTCATAAATTCTCTATTTACACGATACCTTCATAGTGATAAATCAACTTATTTGTAAAGATTTTTAACTAACGCGGAGGTCAGAACTTGCCGAACGTAGGTATTAAAAAACAACAATATATTTAGGTAGGTACTTATAAAATCGATATTTTGGTGATTGAAGAGGGTATACCTATACATCTTTTTATGGATTCGGGAAGATAATTATGTGGCAATTTCGCAGTGTATGTTAAATAATCGCGTTTTACGTTAAAATAAAAACTCCATTTGTCTAATGCCTACCTAGTCTAAAAACCAATGCACGCCACTGATATTAGGTCCTATATTCATAACATAAAAGTGAAATGCTTTGTTTGCTTTGTACGATACTTACTATTGGTCATCTGTGGTCTCTGAATCTGGGTCAAATTTTGACAGACAGATTGTGCTGCTGGGTAGTTTGCTCCGCAGTTTCTCTAGCCAACTAAAGCACTAGGAAGCGGTGACGGGCGGGCGTTTTGGGGACTGTCTTGATGTAATATTCAAAAAGTACTTTAATAAGTATATTTTGAATAAATGACTTTTTATCTTTATCTTATCTGTATGGGTTTATGGCTCCAACGTTTCCAAGTAGATACATAACCCTCCTCCCCCGCAGGTGATGAACTCGACGCGCGCGTTCGGCGCGATGGTGATAGGTTCGATCCAGGCGCGTGCGGCGGGCGGCGCGCGCGTGCTGGTGGATAACTTCGCCTCCGCCATGGACTTCACGCGCCGCATGCCGCTGCTGCCCAAGAAGAAGGTAGGCTCACGGAGATCTAATTTCAAATAATAATGGTATAATAGGTGTACGGTATAATGGGGGGCGTCGGCGTCGCGGCAGGCCCAGAAGAAGATGAAGGGATGAGCTTGACTCTTATAATGCCACATGGAGAATTGCAGCTCACAACCGGGAGGAATGTAGGTAGGAAAGGGAGGCCTTTGCCCTGTAGTGGGACGACCACGGCTAAAATAATAATAATAATATAGGGGACTTTTATAATTTTTTGCTTTTTATAATTAAAGTATATATTTCTTCCTTCTAAAATACGCTATTTAATCACACTAATATTATAAATGCGAAAGTTTGTTAGTGTGTTTGTATGTTTGTAACCTCTTCACGCTCAAATAGCTGAACCGATTACGCTAAAATTTTGTATGGAGGTAGCTGACACCCTAGATTAACACATAGGCTACTTTCTATACCGAAAAAATGTAGCGATTAACACCGCGGGGCGCAGGTAGTATTTTATAAATCTCTCCTTTTTTTATTCACTTTGTAACATACATCATACAGTATTGTAATTAACCTTGACATAGTCTAAATTATATTTACACTAACAGTTTTGCAAAATGAAATTTCGATCTGATCTCACGACCTAAATATTACAATCTGGAATTTACATGTTTTATACAATTTTATAAAGCATTTTTTTTTATGCATAAGGCAGCAGACCGGGCTTTGTGGCGTACATTGGGAGAGGCCTATGTCCAGCAGTGTGCAACGGGCTGATGATGATGATACAATTTTATAAAACACTTATATATTACCTTCATAAAACGTGTTGATGTTCGGTCCAGGTGGCGGTACTGGTGTCAGGCAACGGCAGCAACCTGCAGGCCCTCATGGACACGACGCGGGAGGCTGCGCAGTGCATGTGCGCGGACATCTCGCTCGTCGTCAGCAACAAGAAGGACGCGTACGCACTGCAGCGGGCTCAGAAGGCCGGAGTTCCTACACTGGTGAGTTAGTCTCGAACTTTATTAAGATATAGCTGTGCCCGCGACTCTGTGCGCGTGGACATTCGGAAACAGCAAAATAATATTAAAGTTGTTTTTAATATATTAGATAATAAGTTTGAGCGGATTCTATTTAGTAGTTTTTACACCAAGCCGTACGTTATGTTTTATTACATGTTATGGGAAGCTTGCCACAATGCATCAATGAAAACCGCATTCAAATCGGTTCAGTTGTTTCTTAGATTAGCGCGTTCAAACGCACAGAGAAACAGACAAAAATTTTAAAAACTATATTTTTGGCTTCGGTAACATAAATACAGAGTGTATTAATTGTTTTTCTTTTTTAATATCGAATGTACAGACACGGGTCGTTTACCATTTTATTATATGTATAGATAATAAGAAGAAGATAAGGACTTAAAAGTTTTGTATAATTTACCATTTTTAGTTAGATCATTTTATTCTTCTTATCGTATGGTTGACGAACAACCTAGTGTCAGAGTTTAAACCGACTGTAGGCCTCTGACTTGGCTTTACACACCGTTGAGAAATCTCTCAGGTGTGCCGGTTTCCTCACGATGTTTTCTGTTAACCGATTATTTTTTAATTTTATTTGTTTATGCAGTTACCGGTCGGTTAGTCCTGACTCTGGTTTCCGGCTCGGACCAAGTGTTACTAGTTACTACTAGGTCTTTGTTCAACAGTGGACGTCTTCCGGCTGATGATGATGAATGGCTCGCCACCTACTACATGAGACCTATATCAAAATTGACGAAATAAACTTAACAAAATTTAAAAAAATATATCCATAAATTCCACAAAAAAGCGTCATTATCAGCCCGAAATCGATTGAACCTTAAAGTAAGGACCTTTCAGTTTATATAAACGTTTTATTCCAGGTATTTAACCACAAAGACTACGCGTCCCGGGAAGAGTTCGACCGCGCGGTGTCTGAAGCGTTGGAGGCTCATAAGATCGACATCGTCTGTCTGGCTGGCTACATGAGGATCCTATCCGCTGAGTTTGTTAAGAAGTTCGTATATTGTTATTTGTATACTAAACTAGCTGAAGCCCTTGACTTCGTTTGCTATAGATTCACTCAGCTCATTTCTTTCTTACCCCTGAGAATTACGAAATGCCGTCTTACTTCCACGTGTCATCTACTGTAGATCAACATTAAAAATATTTGTAATATTACAATACTGTGTGCTAATTGAAGATCAAATGTTGTGTAGGTAACATATCTTCTTCTTTGAACTTTTAATAATATCATTCATGAATCACATTTATGGACCGGGAGACCAAAACGCATATTTTTATTTGTAAAAATAATGTTTGTATGTATAAATTTTGTAAAGGGAGGCCTCTGTCCTGCAGCGGGATAAAAATGGCTGAAATACAAGGAACACTTCGGCATTTTTCTTCAGGAGTGTGAGATTTCGCATACTTAAAGTTCAAATTTAAAACATAATTACAGTCATTTTTAACCTCAGGGTGAATTCTAGTAAAATAGCCCAGGAACTAATGCCCCTTGTGTCCAGATGGTACGGGCGCCTGCTGAACATCCACCCGTCGCTGCTGCCGCGCCACCCGGGGCTGCACGCGCAGCAACAGTGTCTGGACGCCGGGGACCGGGAGAGCGGCTGCACCGTGCACTTTGTTGATGTAAGTATTTTTATAAACAATATTACAATATTCTGGTCGTGGTCGCGCACCGATAGATGTATATTATAAACGTTTGTGTTTGATATGTTTAAATTTCAGACCACATGTGCCAAAATGTTACGTATTTATATTGCTGTTTAACCCTTTATTACTGTTGGCTAAAGACATAGAGTGAGATTATTATAACAGATAGGTGCAGGTAACCGGTTCTTCAATATCAAATTAATATTATCGATATGAGACGATAGCTTTACAGTCAATAATGAAGTCATTCTTCAGTCAAGTGCATATTTCGGACTGCACATTTTGAAATTCCTTATTCAAAACTTGAGCATACTTTGAGCACATAAATATAATTTGTTCAATAGTTAAAAAACGAGCTGGCCATGTGAAAATGTCGTTCTCATAGAGAAGCAAGAAACTTCATAGTCACTCTGTGTAATTTTTTAATATTATTTTAACATATTACAATATTTTTTAATTTATATTATTTAGTTAGGAAAATCACGAGAAAGGCCTTTGCCCAGCAGTAGGAAACTATTTTACAGTTTCCATTGTATTCGAAATTAAATGAACTTAAACCATTCCAGGAGGGCATGGACACCGGGCCGATCATCCTGCAGGAGCGCGTGCCCGTGCTGCAGAAGGACACGCTGGCGTCCCTGTCGAGCCGCATCCACGAGGCCGAGCACCGCGCCTTCCCGCGCGCGCTGCGCCTCGTGGCCAGCGGCCGCCTGCGCCTCAACCACGCCGGCACGCTCATGTGGTACTCCTAGGGCTCGGCCGCACTACCTACCTTACATGCGGCGGCTTCCTGCAGCTTATAATGCACTTCTTCTTATCGTATAGTTGATGAACAACCTAGTGTCAGAGTTTAAACCGCCTGTAGGCCTCTGACATGGCTTTACACACCGTTGAAAAATACTAATATATTTCATTGCCATTCAAAAACAAATGATAAATACAGCGAAATACTGTATAACTTTATTTTATTCCTCAAGTTACACGTCTTCAATTGAGCGGGGTTTAGGGCAGCCCCGCCACCTGAGTACTGCTTTACTTCAAATTAAATTTGAGACTATTTGTATCGTTAACAATCATCTAAATTCTCTTCTATAATTTATTTAAGTCTGAAACTCTATGTATCAAGTTGTTTATGAATCAAGGCGTTCATAACTGCGCAACAGTATTTTCCTTTTGCAGCTTTCCGTTACTTTTGTAAACTGTTAAACGAAATTTTTCCAATACTATGTATTGTATTTTTATAAGTAACAATCAAATACCAGTAACTATTTATAGCTATATAGATATAGGTTGTCAAACGCCGTCGGTTTTACTAGATGTCGCTGCTTATATGTATATGTGTGTAACTAGCCTTTGCCTGTGGTTTTTATCACATTCTACGACAGGACAAATTAACAGTAGACAGTCCTTATCATGAACTCCTAAAACAGGACAGTTTACTTTGTGGAAGCTGCATTTCACTGCACGTAGCGGTGTCTCGCTTTCACATGTTAAACTGTCCTGCTTTAAGAGTTCTTGGTAAGGGGGCAGGATGGTGTGATCTTGTAAATTAAGTTGACTAAATAATAAACATTATTACACTCCTACGTTCACATTTATTTATTGTGTCACTACTTAAAATTACATGTATGTGATAGCCGACCCTTAGCGACTATATCGCTACATTCGAAATAAAATATCTGCAGAAGCGCTGCAAATGTCGCCGTGTGTAACCGGCCTTAGACAAGTAAACGTCATCAAAGATATTTAAGTATATTACCAGCTCATCTATCGTTCAACTTTCGCATTTAAAATATTAAAAGGCTGTTGTGATTCATATAATACGTTTATATTTGTTATGTTCTATAAATATTATCAGTTACGCATTTAAATCAATAATGTAGCAAAATTAAAATAAATATGATGGCTTAAAAATGCTTTTAGTAATATATGATCTAGATTTTTTGAATTTCACTGCCGGACTTTAATTTAAAATTATTTTTGGGACCAAATATGTTTAGGAAGTATGTAATATAAATCTACATAATATAAATCTTATACATTTGTATGAATTTTAGAAAATCATGCACTGCATCTCATATTTCTTTGTGTTGTAAAAACATTTATATTCTGCCTCTTTTATTCTTTATAAAGAAGTAATAAGCATAAAATAGCCAACTCTATTTAATAGAACTTAAACATTATTTTTATATATTTCTGTAAGTTCCATTATGTTTATTCCACCCAAAACCTACGATTTATTAAAAAAAGTGATGAATTCATAGTCTCGAATTTTGATTATGTAATTTGTATATAAGAATAACGTTATCACATTAGTAGTTAAGTATATTATATATGTTGTTATGTTAGCGACCGTTATGAATGTTGAACAAAGTTTAATAAAAAAAATACTATAACCTGTTTATTTCCTGATATCAAAATATTTATGAGATCCATTTAAGTATCATAGTATAAAAACGATTAAAATAAAGAGTTCTTAAGTGAGCACTTATTCCACATTAAAATAAATTTATATTTCTATTAAATCTGTAAGCAATGCATGTTTATTAAATGCCATTTATATTGTAAGTATGTTAAGTTTTACAGTGTGTTTGAAATAAAACTATTTTGTAAATACTCCAAGTGTTTTATTTCCTTATAAATATATCTACATATCACAGATAGGCATCTACAATTTATTATAACAAACTATGAGTTTAATTAATGTTACAGTTCAATACTTTTTTTTGTCATTTAAAGTTAGCAGTTCCTCTATAGCTCTGAAGAATACACCCAACAAATCATCACTGTTGTTTCTGTCATACTCGACATTTTCGGATTCATTTCCACCATTTTCCGCTTTAATTACGGAATGAACACCATTCTTTAGGATATCTTCACACATTTTGTCAAACTCGACGTAAAACTTTTGTCTATTTAGTAAGGGAACTATCAGATTGTACGTATTAATTTTATTATTGATTGAGCTGGCTAGTTCTTTATTAGATTGGCATATTTTGTCCCATTTCGCGGCATCTTCTTCAGTCAGTGGATGAGGGCCCAGAGGCATGCGGTCTGTGCGGATTTCTTCTTTGAGCTGTTCAATGTCGTGGTCTATTTCTTTAGCCATTGTTATCCACTCTGGTGTGAATCCGTTGCTTATGAGCATCTGAAAAAATTATCATTACATTTAAACTCTTTTATTGCCTCTACTCCACATGTATAGAGTGATATCTCTAGTTTCTTTAACACATTAACTGCTATGAGGTAGACACAATTGAAAAAGTTGTGTGGAGGTCACCTGCTGTCCACGCTGACGCTCTAATAAAAAGATAAAGAATTTGATCTTACTAAAATTACGAAAAAAAAAAAAACGATTTATATAGCAACTCTGGTCAAGAGTGGCCGTAGATAGGAAACAATGGAAGGAGTTGGAGGAGGCCTATGCTGTAAGGCACACCAAGCAAAGAGATATATTGTAAAGAGCAAATAAGTAGTATTTAAGATAAAAATTGTAAGGATGTTCGACGACCCGATTGGCGCAGTGGCTAAGCGATTGGACTGCTGCGCAAGGGACAAAAATTTGTGCGATCCGCAGATATTTGTCCCGAGTCTGGGTGTTTGTGTATGTGATATTTCATGTTTGTGAAACGCACCCACGATACAGGAGAAATTCCTAGTGCGGGGCGACGTTTTTAAAAAATAATAAAAATAAATAATAATAAAGCCATTTAGCTTTATTATTATTATAGATAGCAGCTATATAACAATAATGATTAGTTTTCGTGGGTAGGTCGTATTAGGAAGCCTTTAGTTACATACAGCTTTAGGCTGATAAATTATTGAATACGGTAGTAGTTAAAGTGATAGCTTTTATACCTACTTCATTCAACTTATGTGTTGTAAAATCCACATAAGGATTGGTATTTTGATTCTTCAATGGCTTTCCTTTACCGCTTAGATTTTCAAATTCCCCTTTAGACATTGATTCCTGAATAAGATCCTCAACCAACCTATCAAAACCATATTTAGTTTTAATATCATGTTTCTTTCCATATTTTCCTTTCTTCATGAGGGTATTTTCGGCCGCAATGGCTTTCTCCAAGCGATGTTCCATGACATTAACAGCAGCTTTCACGGCTCGAGCCTGGGTATATTGCTTCTCTCGTTGGAAAATATTCCCATAGCCATAACCCTCATAGCTTAAGTACTGCCGATGTTGTGGTGCTGTGTGCTGAAATCGTATAATATTAAACATGGTAAACCTAAGACCATTTTATGAGTAATGCACTGCTTGATGTGCTCTTACAGAGTAATTTAATTTATTTAAACCTCTATAGTTAGGGCTGCCATCTGTCTGGGTTTTCCCAGTTTTGACCTAGTTTGGAGTGTGTCCGGGGGGTTTCCATAAAGGGTCCCAGTTTTATATGGACACTTTTTGTGTCGGGGGAATACCGAATAATCAAAAGATAAACGATAAATTTGAAAAAATAGTTAAAATTCATTAGTATGTGGTTTTCATTCTTATACAGAGGTGTCCCCAAAAAAACACAATTTCACCCCAATAGCCGGGGTTAACAAAGTTTTTGTCCAGTGCCAGCAATTAAGGTGATGGCAGCCCTATCTATAAGTCAATGCACCTACCCTAATATCATAGACAATTTTATCCACATCTTCCTTATTACTGACACCAGTATTATGCTTAGTCAAAGTCCTGAATGCATTCTCTGCAGAAATAAATTTCTCCATATCAGAGAATGGGGAGCCAGAGTCTGGGTGGTACTTCTTGGCCATGTCTAAGAAGGCTCTCCGTACTGCATCCTGCTTGGAGTCCTGTGGTAAACCTAGGATCTGGTAACATTCCTAAAAAATAAAAATATCAAGAATAGTGTTTTTTGTTACCCTTTATAAACTGCTGCAATTTTTTCGTTAAAATATTGAGCCTGTATATGAAAGTTTTAATTATGTAGTTTGTTTTAAGATCAGCTTCTTCAAGTTTCATCTTGTGTATAAAGAGACATTCTTTGCCATACACTTGGATGTTGTGACGATACTGGGTCACTTTAGCTATTTCTTTTGGTTCTGTGCCAATTGAACTTTGTTTATGAGTTTTCATAATATTGTAGACCTATCTGGTATTTAGAATGTGTACATTTGCCCGTACACTGCTTGGAAAAAGCTTGTTGGGCAATTGCCCAATTGCAAATAATTATTTAAACAAACTACTATTTATATAACAGGCTTGTCGGCTTCTTTTGCCATTATGCCGGTGACCAAAAAAACCTTAAAAAATAAGTAACTGAGTTTTACATACAGATATCTTTATTATCTAGTGAATGTGAAGTTAAACCACATTTAGTAAAGGTTAATAATTACTTACTGTTATTCTCGTATCTTTGGTCTTAGAAGATAATGATTTAGCGGTTATAAAAATAGGACATAAATAATCAGGGGCTAAGTGAACAAGGCGTCTTAAGCAATAAGTTACCTTGCCCATTTTGTATTCTTTATTTTTGTGCGCATATTTGGTTTTGTTACGTAAATATTGATGTTTATAACTTGAAGAATTTCATTTTTTTCAGATGAGTTTGAAATTACTGTTTGCGTTTATGAAGCGCGTTTTGCTAGTTTTGTTCTCCCACATGATACGCGTTCGTAATTCGTATTAGAAGCGTTCGCATAAAAAACGCTAAGTGTATGTATTAAATAAGGTTTTAATGATTTATTTTAATGCAAAAGACATTAAACATGATTTAATAGAGCATTAATGTCCTAATATGGACGTATAATAAAGTTGAACGTGAACATTATTTGATTCATATCCTATTGCCAACATATACCATAGCGTATACTTACCGCTACCGAACAAACCGATTTTAGGCTTTAGCCGAATGCTAAACTACTCCGACCGACAGCCGACTGCCGAAGCCGAAGGCGACGACAGAGACAGACGCTACAACACTATTCCGTTGACATTTTCGGTGGAGTGTGAAATTTGCGTATTTTCATGTTTTAATTGGAATTAATTAATGCGCTTTGTATAACTACTACTAATTAGTCAGTGATATGTGTATAGAGTAGACTGTGTGCTATTTATTTGTATAAGATAATTATATGTGCTGAAATTATGGCACTAACAGTGGAAGATGTTGCAAGACGCTATCCAATGCACTGGTTAGTGTGGAATAACGACTACGAGGAGCTGAGGGCTTCCTTAGGTGATCATCAGGTATATTGCGATCATTTATCATGACTTACGATAGTATTTCCTCCTACTGTTTGGGGTTATTTGAGGTTATACCCGGGGGTCGTCTCCCGGCTATCGAACTCGAGTGGGTGTATCGTTTACGTAGGTGTTTAAGACTTACAGACCATTTATATTAAGCGCTATTTGATCAGATTATTAATTAAGTGTTGAATCAGCTTCTGGCTTCAATAACTTTGGTGCCAATGCGTTCTTGTTCTTTCAAGTATGTTAGTATCAAGCTAGAAGTTCAGTCTAGATAAATATAGGTACAGGCAACCTTTGTTGATGTTTGATAACCTTCATAAGATGTTATGAAAACATTAACAACTGTTCTGACTATAATATTACATAGGAAACTATTGTTTTAAAATGAGGTTTAACTTCACATAGCTAATTAACTGATATGAATCATAACAAATTAATAGTAAGTCATTCTGTATTATTCCAAATATTTAATGCTAAAATAAAATTAGTTCTTTGTAATTACTATTTAGTTTCTTAAATTACCTAAACATGATATTCTCAAGGTAATCAGAAGCCTAACATAGGATAAAAATAATCTCATTACTGTGAAGCCTTAGGATGCCAAATTGAAGGTTAAAAATAAATAAGGTTTGTGTTAATACATTATTTACCAACCTAATACCTTACAATTTAATATAACAAGTGTACACTGAAAATCTGATTATTTTGCCTTATCTCTAGCTATTCAATATTTGAACCTTAGGCAGTTGTAATAAGGTTCAGTTTAAAGTTTATGTTCAAATGTTTACACTACTATAAATACTTTTTAAAGTTCTTTTAAACAGTGTGAGTGGTTTAGATAAACAGTTTTTCAACTAGATCAATGAATGAATACTTTTTTAGTCACCTGTCTGGGTATCAGATAGAAGAGTTCAATAAATTTATATTTTTGAACTGTTTTTAGCATATGGCAATAGAAGTGGTTAAAATTTGATTATATTGTTGTCCCCTACATTGGGTATATACATTTTAACTTTAACAATGTTATCTTATTATCTATACTGTGGAATGCAATAAAGAGCCTCCACAAGTGACAGTATTTAAAGGGCACACTCTGAATGGTCAACCTCTCTACCATCCTTATTGACTGACCAATCTCTAATTTTGTATAAATTTTGGCAGGTTATATATCCTTCATAAGTAGTATTATTAATTAATTGTTTGCAATTCCAAACTACATATATAGTACTTGTTTTTTACAGTTCACACCAGAGGATTTAGAATCCAAAGACTGCAGAGGCCGCACCCCTTTGCTACTAGCGGTCACGTTAGGTCACTTAGAAACTACGCGCGTTCTTATAGAAGCAGGTGCTGATGTCAATTGTGAGAAAGATGGTTGGACAGGTGAGAATATTTCTTTATTTATTTCTTGATTATTTTTTTATTAACCTACTTACACTATCACTTGCATACATAGAAGTTACAGACAAAAAAAATGCCTATATCTAGTATTGCATGTAACATTATGGTGGTTTTATTAAAATAATTTAATAGAAGCCTTAGTTCTTCAGTTTGTTACCATGTTTCAAATATATAACACTAGCTGCACCCAGCGATGTTACCCGCTGATAAAAAGTATACATATGTTAATCCAGGGTGTTCAGCTACCTCCATACCAAATTTTAGTCAAATCGGTCCAGCTGTTTGAGAGTGAAGAGATAACAAATATACAAACACACTAACAAAATTTCGTGTTTATAATATTAGTGTGATAATTTTTATCAAATTTAAAGTCTAATTAATTTCGTAGCGGTACAAGAAGCAACAGCTACTGGTAACCCAGAGCTTCTCTCCCTGGTGCTATCACGGAGAGACTACCAGCGGCACGTGCTGCGGTCTGGTGGTATACCTGACCTGCTGCGGCGGCTCAGCCTCGCGCCAGACTTCTACGTGGAAATGAAATGGGAGTTCACCAGTTGGGGTAAGATGGTATCTGTATATTATGTGAATCGAAAACTTCGGACTCCTTAGTAAAAATACTGCACAAAAGGCTGAAATTTGGCTTATATGGCGAAGTGCGGAAAGCTAAAAAAAAATACAATATAACAGTCAAATCTCGGCTACCTCTAGTTTAATTTAAAAGAGGATAGCACATTATACAGCTGATTATAAAAGATGTGGTGTCTAGTGATCCTATTGCTGTTCATAGGGCCCACAAAGTATGTAGTTAATTATAAAACAGTTCAAGGAACTTGATGCAGAAACTATAGTAAACATGTAATCCTTATAAATGTCAACTACATAATAATGGAAGCCTAAATCGTGTAACCAATATTTTATGTAGCTCTATAGATAATATTATTTAAATTAATTTTGACCATACATAATATTTTGTCAATTTATTTCAGTGCCTCTCGTATCAAGAATGTGTCCATTCGACACGTACAAAGTTTACAAACGCGGCGGCAACGTCCGAGTCGACACCACCCTCGTTGGCTTCGAGAATAACCGCTGGCAGAGAGGCGACAGGACCTACATATTTACAGGGCAGGGTAAGTTAAATGTACCTTTTACCGTTTATACATCTTAGAAGTATGTAAATTTGTGCGACATCACCCCGAATTTTATACTACCCGGAAAGATATTCAAAAAAAATATAGCTTACGACACAAAAACAGATTAAATTTGCCTACATCCAATCTAAAAATACATTCGTCCGGTCCACTAGTTATGTCAATAAAAATATATAATAACTTACCAAAAACAATAAAAGATGAAAAGAAAACAAATCTATTTATAAACCAATTAAAAAAATTCCTTCACTCCAAATGCTACTATACCATAAAAGAGTACTACGATGATGAATCAATAAAAAGATAGTGCAAACAATTCAAATAAATTAATATCTATAGGGATAAGCCCCTCTACCTATACGATATATACATAAACACATATAAACACACACACACACACTCACATACACACACATACCTACTCACACACGCACACATTCAAAACATTTTTATTTTATATTATTATAACTACTTAGTAGTTTTACCAAAATAGTATTTTAGAAATAATTATAATTTTAGTATTAAGCTGCATACCTCTCCAACTTTAAGCTGTGCCCTACCGGGTCCATAATGATTCTATCTCATATGTAACACCTGTATTTGACTTATGGAATGCTAATAAAGTATTGAGTATTGAGTACCTTGTGTTATTCATTGTCTTAAGATATTTTTTTTATAAAAAAACGTCGCTCCACTCTAGGAATTTCTCCTGTGTCGTGGGTGCGTTTCACAAACATGAAATATCCCATACACAAACACCCAGACTCGGGACAATCAAATGTGGATCGCACAAAATTTTGCTCCGAGCGGGTATAGAACTTTTAGCGCAGCAGTCTAATAATCGCTTAGCCACTAGGCCAATAAGGTTGTCAAGTTGTAATGTATTGTCTAATATTTATGTAAATTACATTAAAAACATAAAAGATTTTGACAAAATATGTGTCTCCCACACACAACACACACACATGAAGGGGAAAATGCCACTGTAATGAAACTGCTTGAAAAATGCTCAGCTCATAACAAATATTCAAGCACTATTGCTTCAGACTCAGTCTATACATATTTCCTACCATCATCATCATTTGGCATGTACGGAAAATGTTACAGGTCACATTTTAACATTAATAACACCCAATAAGTATTTATCATTAATATTGACAATATCAGAACTAAATTGTAGCTGTATTTTGATTTAGCCTTCTCACAGTTTCTCAGTCACATAATCTAAATAACTGCAGGTCGGACCGCCAGCCTGATGGAGCTGGACCACGAGCTGGGCACGTCGTGGTGCGAGTACCTGGAGCCGCTGGAGGGGGGGCGCGACTGGCCCGCGCCGCCCGCGCACGTCATCGAGCAGCGCCTGGCCGCGCCGCTCGCCATCAACTACCTGGACACCGACAAGATCAGCTTTGAAAGGTGAGGAAGATGTATAATTTTGTTTTATTAGTTTATATTTTTTATTTAATGAAGTTGATGTGATTGGTTTAGTTTAAGAGTTGGTTCGATGGTTGAGATATATAATTTCCTACGCTTTACCTGTCTTTCCATGTCAAATTTTTAACACGTTTTTTCGGAGATAAAATGTAGCCCATGGCTTTTTTCGCTTTTTTATTTTAACAAATAGCTACGAAAGTAAAAAAGTTTAAATTCATCTGTCAGAAAAGGGGGGAACAGTTGACCAATAGCTGCTATAAATTCCTAAAAATCAACAGAAACAAGAGTGGTATCTGGGGTTGGCGACAAGACAAGACGGAACCTGTGAACGGTTACGAGTGCAAAGTGTTCGGAGCCAACAACGTTGAGCTGGTGTCCAAGACGCGCACGGAGCATTTGCCGCGCGGCCAGCCGCGTGTCGCCGCGCGCGCGCCGCTGGCCGGGCTGCTGGCGCTGGCCGACGCCGACGTGCCGCCCGGGACACCGCTGCTGCCCGGGAAGGCTGTACGTACCCAGTACTGTATATATACCGCGCGCGCACCGAGCACGTGCCGCGCGGCCAGCCGCGTGTCGCCGCGCGCCGCCCGGGACGCCGCTGCTGCCCGGGAAGGCTGTACGTACCCAGTACTGTATATATACCGCGCGCGCACCGAGCACGTGCCGCGCGGCCAGCCGCGTGTCGCCGCGCGCCGCCCGGGACGCCGCTGCTGCCCGGGAAGGCTGTACGTACCCAGTACTGTATATATACCGCGCGCGCACCGAGCACGTGCCGCGCGGCCAGCCGCGTGTCGCCGCGCGCCGCCCGGGACGCCGCTGCTGCCCGGGAAGGCTGTACGTACCCAGTACTGTATATATACCGCGCGCGCACCGAGCACGTGCCGCGCGGCCAGCCGCGTGTCGCCGCGCGCCGCCCGGGACGCCGCTGCTGCCCGGGAAGGCTGTACGTACCCAGTACTGTATATATACCGCGCGCGCACCGAGCACGTGCCGCGCGGCCAGCCGCGTGTCGCCGCGCGCCGCCCGGGACGCCGCTGCTGCCCGGGAAGGCTGTACGTACCCAGTACTGTATATATACCGCGCGCGCACCGAGCACGTGCCGCGCGGCCAGCCGCGTGTCGCCGCGCGCCGCCCGGGACGCCGCTGCTGCCCGGGAAGGCTGTACGTACCCAGTACTGTATATATACCGCGCGCGCACCGAGCACGTGCCGCGCGGCCAGCCGCGTGTCGCCGCGCGCCGCCCGGGACGCCGCTGCTGCCCGGGAAGGCTGTACGTACCCAGTACTGTATATATACCGCGCGCGCACCGAGCACGTGCCGCGCGGCCAGCCGCGTGTCGCCGCGCGCCGCCCGGGACGCCGCTGCTGCCCGGGAAGGCTGTACGTACCCAGTACTGTATATATACCGCGCGCGCACCGAGCACGTGCCGCGCGGCCAGCCGCGTGTCGCCGCGCGCCGCCCGGGACGCCGCTGCTGCCCGGGAAGGCTGTACGTACCCAGTACTGTATATATACCGCGCGCGCACCGAGCACGTGCCGCGCGGCCAGCCGCGTGTCGCCGCGCGCCGCCCGGGACGCCGCTGCTGCCCGGGAAGGCTGTACGTACCCAGTACTGTATATATACCGCGCGCGCACCGAGCACGTGCCGCGCGGCCAGCCGCGTGTCGCCGCGCGCCGCCCGGGACGCCGCTGCTGCCCGGGAAGGCTGTACGTACCCAGTACTGTATATATACCGCGCGCGCACCGAGCACGTGCCGCGCGGCCAGCCGCGTGTCGCCGCGCGCCGCCCGGGACGCCGCTGCTGCCCGGGAAGGCTGTACGTACCCAGTACTGTATATATACCGCGCGCGCACCGAGCACGTGCCGCGCGGCCAGCCGCGTGTCGCCGCGCGCCGCCCGGGACGCCGCTGCTGCCCGGGAAGGCTGTACGTACCCAGTACTGTATATATACCGCGCGCGCACCGAGCACGTGCCGCGCGGCCAGCCGCGTGTCGCCGCGCGCCGCCCGGGACACCGCTGCTGCCCGGGAAGGCTGTACGTACCCAGTACTGTATATATACCGCGCGCGCACCGAGCACGTGCCGCGCGGCCAGCCGCGTGTCGCCGCGCGCCGCCCGGGACGCCGCTGCTGCCCGGGAAGGCTGTACGTACCCAGTACTGTATATATACCGCGCGCGCACCGAGCACGTGCCGCGCGGCCAGCCGCGTGTCGCCGCGCGCCGCCCGGGACGCCGCTGCTGCCCGGGAAGGCTGTACGTACCCAGTACTGTATATATACCGCGCGCGCACCGAGCACGTGCCGCGCGGCCAGCCGCGTGTCGCCGCGCGCCGCCCGGGACGCCGCTGCTGCCCGGGAAGGCTGTACGTACCCAGTACTGTATATATACCGCGCGCGCACCGAGCACGTGCCGCGCGGCCAGCCGCGTGTCGCCGCGCGCCGCCCGGGACGCCGCTGCTGCCCGGGAAGGCTGTACGTACCCAGTACTGTATATATACCGCGCGCGCACCGAGCACGTGCCGCGCGGCCAGCCGCGTGTCGCCGCGCGCCGCCCGGGACGCCGCTGCTGCCCGGGAAGGCTGTACGTACCCAGTACTGTATATATACCGCGCGCGCACCGAGCACGTGCCGCGCGGCCAGCCGCGTGTCGCCGCGCGCCGCCCGGGACGCCGCTGCTGCCCGGGAAGGCTGTACGTACCCAGTACTGTATATATACCGCGCGCGCACCGAGCACGTGCCGCGCGGCCAGCCGCGTGTCGCCGCGCGCCGCCCGGGACACCGCTGCTGCCCGGGAAGGCTGTACGTACCCAGTACTGTATATATACCGCGCGCGCACCGAGCACGTGCCGCGCGGCCAGCCGCGTGTCGCCGCGCGCCGCCCGGGACGCCGCTGCTGCCCGGGAAGGCTGTACGTACCCAGTACTGTATATATACCGCGCGCGCACCGAGCACGTGCCGCGCGGCCAGCCGCGTGTCGCCGCGCGCCGCCCGGGACGCCGCTGCTGCCCGGGAAGGCTGTACGTACCCAGTACTGTATATATACCGCGCGCGCACCGAGCACGTGCCGCGCGGCCAGCCGCGTGTCGCCGCGCGCCGCCCGGGACGCCGCTGCTGCCCGGGAAGGCTGTACGTACCCAGTACTGTATATATACCGCGCGCGCACCGAGCACGTGCCGCGCGGCCAGCCGCGTGTCGCCGCGCGCCGCCCGGGACGCCGCTGCTGCCCGGGAAGGCTGTACGTACCCAGTACTGTATATATACCGCGCGCGCACCGAGCACGTGCCGCGCGGCCAGCCGCGTGTCGCCGCGCGCCGCCCGGGACGCCGCTGCTGCCCGGGAAGGCTGTACGTACCCAGTACTGTATATATACCGCGCGCGCACCGAGCACGTGCCGCGCGGCCAGCCGCGTGTCGCCGCGCGCCGCCCGGGACGCCGCTGCTGCCCGGGAAGGCTGTACGTACCCAGTACTGTATATATACCGCGCGCGCACCGAGCACGTGCCGCGCGGCCAGCCGCGTGTCGCCGCGCGCCGCCCGGGACGCCGCTGCTGCCCGGGAAGGCTGTACGTACCCAGTACTGTATATATACCGCGCGCGCACCGAGCACGTGCCGCGCGGCCAGCCGCGTGTCGCCGCGCGCCGCCCGGGACGCCGCTGCTGCCCGGGAAGGCTGTACGTACCCAGTACTGTATATATACCGCGCGCGCACCGAGCACGTGCCGCGCGGCCAGCCGCGTGTCGCCGCGCGCCGCCCGGGACGCCGCTGCTGCCCGGGAAGGCTGTACGTACCCAGTACTGTATATATACCGCGCGCGCACCGAGCACGTGCCGCGCGGCCAGCCGCGTGTCGCCGCGCGCCGCCCGGGACGCCGCTGCTGCCCGGGAAGGCTGTACGTACCCAGTACTGTATATATACCGCGCGCGCACCGAGCACGTGCCGCGCGGCCAGCCGCGTGTCGCCGCGCGCCGCCCGGGACGCCGCTGCTGCCCGGGAAGGCTGTACGTACCCAGTACTGTATATATACCGCGCGCGCACCGAGCACGTGCCGCGCGGCCAGCCGCGTGTCGCCGCGCGCCGCCCGGGACGCCGCTGCTGCCCGGGAAGGCTGTACGTACCCAGTACTGTATATATACCGCGCGCGCACCGAGCACGTGCCGCGCGGCCAGCCGCGTGTCGCCGCGCGCCGCCCGGGACGCCGCTGCTGCCCGGGAAGGCTGTACGTACCCAGTACTGTATATATACCGCGCGCGCACCGAGCACGTGCCGCGCGGCCAGCCGCGTGTCGCCGCGCGCCGCCCGGGACGCCGCTGCTGCCCGGGAAGGCTGTACGTACCCAGTACTGTATATATACCGCGCGCGCACCGAGCACGTGCCGCGCGGCCAGCCGCGTGTCGCCGCGCGCCGCCCGGGACGCCGCTGCTGCCCGGGAAGGCTGTACGTACCCAGTACTGTATATATACCGCGCGCGCACCGAGCACGTGCCGCGCGGCCAGCCGCGTGTCGCCGCGCGCCGCCCGGGACGCCGCTGCTGCCCGGGAAGGCTGTACGTACCCAGTACTGTATATATACCGCGCGCGCACCGAGCACGTGCCGCGCGGCCAGCCGCGTGTCGCCGCGCGCCGCCCGGGACGCCGCTGCTGCCCGGGAAGGCTGTACGTACCCAGTACTGTATATATACCGCGCGCGCACCGAGCACGTGCCGCGCGGCCAGCCGCGTGTCGCCGCGCGCCGCCCGGGACGCCGCTGCTGCCCGGGAAGGCTGTACGTACCCAGTACTGTATATATACCGCGCGCGCACCGAGCACGTGCCGCGCGGCCAGCCGCGTGTCGCCGCGCGCCGCCCGGGACGCCGCTGCTGCCCGGGAAGGCTGTACGTACCCAGTACTGTATATATACCGCGCGCGCACCGAGCACGTGCCGCGCGGCCAGCCGCGTGTCGCCGCGCGCCGCCCGGGACGCCGCTGCTGCCCGGGAAGGCTGTACGTACCCAGTACTGTATATATACCGCGCGCGCACCGAGCACGTGCCGCGCGGCCAGCCGCGTGTCGCCGCGCGCCGCCCGGGACACCGCTGCTGCCCGGGAAGGCTGTACGTACCCAGTACTGTATATATACCGCGCGCGCACCGAGCACGTGCCGCGCGGCCAGCCGCGTGTCGCCGCGCGCCGCCCGGGACGCCGCTGCTGCCCGGGAAGGCTGTACGTACCCAGTACTGTATATATACCGCGCGCGCACCGAGCACGTGCCGCGCGGCCAGCCGCGTGTCGCCGCGCGCCGCCCGGGACGCCGCTGCTGCCCGGGAAGGCTGTACGTACCCAGTACTGTATATATACCGCGCGCGCACCGAGCACGTGCCGCGCGGCCAGCCGCGTGTCGCCGCGCGCCGCCCGGGACGCCGCTGCTGCCCGGGAAGGCTGTACGTACCTAGTACTGTATATATACCGCCTCCATAAATCCTAAATCTTATCAAAATTGGTCCAGCCGTATGAGTGTGAATAAATAACAAACACAAACTTTCGCCTTATATAATTTTAGTGTGATTTCTCATCACTCTAAATGTTTAAGAGAATATAATAATACTATAACAGACATTGCATGGTACAGGATGAGACGCCGTCTCCCCGCAGCAGTAGGTCACGTGAGGACCTATCCTCGATCCCGGTCACGTGGGAGGAGTACTTCTCGGAAGAGCCGCTAGACAGGGACATAGGCCGGCCGCGGGAAGTGTCTACCAAGGTGCAGAAGTTCAGGGCAACACTATGGCTTTGTGAAAACTATCCTTTAGAGGTGAGAACTGAAAATATACCTTAGCTTCTTATATATAAAGTAGTTTTTGTCGACGCTGTCATGTGAATAGCTCAAAATAGACCTTATTTGTTGTTGTTTTTTGTTTAAGTTACAAGAACAAATAATGCCGATCCTAGACCTAATGGCAGCGATATCATCACCGCACTTCGCTAAGTTGAAAGATTTCGTTCAAATGCAGCTACCCTCCGGATTTCCTGTTAAAATTGGTGAGTTTTATTCAGAGTACGTTTGTGAGTTTTATTCAGAGTACGTTTGCGAGTTATACCTACAAAAGAAAGAAAGAAATTATGTTCATGTTTGTAAACAAATATATTAACAGTCTTAATACATGAACTGTAACTGGACGTGAGGTATCAATACATTTATATATCGTTGTTACGCTGTTGTGTTTTGGCAATTATTGACAACAGTGGAATCGTAGGTCCAGTTTCGCCAGAACGCAGTAACCGATCGATGTGATCAACATCTGTGTAACAGAATAATAAGACAGTTTGAACTTAGTATTATTATTAGCTAACTAGCTGACCTGGCAAACTTCGTACCGCCTTCTCACAATTTAAACCTTCACTGGACTTTCAAAAATATTACAGAACCAAAATTTGCCGAATCGGTTCAGCCATTCTCAAGTTATGGCGAGATCAAGGTTAACAAGGATTCATTTTTATATTATACTAGCGGACCCGGTAGACGTCGTCCTGCCCGGAAAAGCAGCGCCACCTACCGGGTCCAATTATGTTTTCAAACTACCCAAGAACCGATTGAAATATACACACAAAATTTCATCCAAATCGGCCCAGCTTTTTAGGAGTTAGGTGACAAACATACGTACAGAAGAATCTATACTAATATTATTAAGCTGAAGAGTTTGTTTGTTTGCTTGATCGTTCTGATCTTAGGAACTACTGGTCCGATTGGAAAAATTATTTCAGTGTTAGATAGCCCATTTATCGAGGAAGGCTATAAAACATTCGAAATCCACGCAGGCGAAGTCGCGGGCGCAAGCTAGTTATATATATTATGATAGATCGATTCTCTTTTAACTCCACAGAAATCCCCCTGTTCCACGTGCTAAACGCGCGCATCACCTTCGGCAACATATTCGCGACTGAAACGCCCGTCCCATTCATCGAGTGCATCCAAGAGGGAGACCGACTCTCCTGCGTGGTGGATGACCAGTGCTTCGCTATTGGTCGCTCGTACAGGGACGCGGCCGCGCCTGACGACAGGCTGTCCTGTGGTATTGATGATGAAGAGGGGCTGCTGCAGTACGCGATACAACAGAGCCTCATGGAGACCGGCACGCAAGATGATCAGGTACTGTATGTAGATAGCTCAGCTTTTGTTTTGAAGTTAGCATTAGTAGTAGTAGTTTGTTGTCCGTTTATCTAAAGGACTTAAGTATATCCACTATCTAGATAATAAGAACATGAATGTACCTAGTATGAAGCCTTGAGGAATCCCATAGACAGTTTTCAACTAAATAGAATGACTTATTTTTATTTATACTACTAAATATACCTACTATTTCCTTGATTTAGAATACTATATTATAATAAACTAAAGTTGTATTCCGAAGTGTATAATACAAACAGTTGTATAGGTATTTATCATGAGTGATAGTGTCGAAAGCCTTATCGAGGTAAGACCAAGTAAGAATGTGAGTGATGTGTGGTGCAGGTGGACGTGTGGGAGGCGCTGCGGGGCGCGCGGCCCGTGTCGCCCGCGCCGCCGCGCGACCAGCCCAACGAGCTGCGCGCGCACGAGGAGCGCCAGCTGCAGAGGTACGGGACACTTTGTCTTACATTCCTATCATACGTAACTGTTACTTACAGGCATTCCCATGGTAGGCTGCGAAATCCAGTTTGTTACCAACATACGAACTAATACAGCTCGGCAGTGGGCGTAAAAAACACCTTTGACCGTGACCTTACATAATTATTTCTTTTATAGCCAACTATAGATACTATCTTTGTTGCTGAATTAAAAGCTTCTCTTAATTAATTCTCTAATTGGGTACTTTGGCACCACTAATCATTTAGGATACTTTTTATGGACTGTCAAAAACGCTATTCCTCCATAGACTTTGTATGGCTAAAGCAACATGTGACGTCACTCACTTGTCAACTCAATTGGTTACTATTTATTGATTTCAAAGCAACTTACCTCAGCCCTTAAATACGTAACAATATGGTTTCAGGCGGTGGCGTTTCCATTGGTAGTTTTACACGAGTGTGCTATATAATACGTTGTGTTTACATTGTATTACGATATATTGTTTATTAGATAATTTTATCAATATATGTACTGAGGATTGTCGCGCTACACTGCACATTTTGTAATATTGCACTTGTTATAAATAAATATGAGTGCTGGTACTGTGCTGTTTTTGGATTTTATTTTTAAATCTTTAATTGAAATGTGAATGGTGAAACGTTAATAAGGTTTATCGATTTATTTTTGTGTAAAGTTTTGAATGCTCCTGTAATCAATAATATTACGTATACAATATCTGACACTTATGGTATGATTCCGATCTCGGCAGCACGCAAAACTACTGACCCCTTAGTCAAATGGCAAAACGCTTGACGAATAGAAATCGAATAGAATGATAAATGTATGGGGATGACATAATGTTTCGACTATGTAATCGATGACATATGTCAATCCCATACATTTTTCCGCCGGGGGCCGGTCACCATACATTCTCTATAGGTTTACATGAGATTACATTGCGAGCTCCGCAGTAATGCCGCGGCATCAGCGGTAGTGAAAACCGCCTTGCTCGGAATTAGCGCGGCAGGCAGCAGTGCTGCGCAGCACTGCAGCGGCAGCACAGCTGCGGAATTCAAAATCATACCTTTACACTCACTGCAGTCAAAAGAGTTTTGTTTTCACGTAGCTAGTACGCAGAAATATAAATACAGTCTGTATTTAGTCGAAGCTAAGATTTTTTAACTAATTCTTATTATTTTTCACTCTTTATTTTTTGTTTTTCAATGTTTTGGGATACGGGATGTCTAACCTAGCTCAGCCTATGTTTTATGCACATTTAGTATAGTGTAGTACACGCTAGTCACAACGCTAGTGGTTCACAGAGCGATAGAGGCGTCCCTCGCATCCGTCAGCCTATCAGCGATGACGCCGGAGGAGCCCGTGGTGGAGCCGGTCCTGGAAGCCGTGTCCGAGGTGGACGCCGACGCCGACGCCGACCTGCAGGCCGCGCTGGCGCTGTCGGTGCGGGAGCAGGCCTCGCGCGACCAGCAGCTGGCCGCCGAGCAGCGCGCGCTCGACGAGGCGCTCCGGCTGTCGCTGTTAGACAAGTAACCGGTGAGTCATCTACCCCCTAAACAAGTGGCAAAATGCTTGACGAATTGAAATTGAATCACACTAATATTATAAAGGCAAAAGTTGTAGGAGTGTGTTTGTTACTTCTTCACGCTCGAACGGCTGGGCCAATTTTGATAAAATTTAGTATAGAAGTAGCTGGGACGCTGGATTAACACATAGGCTACCTTTTATACCGAGAAAATGCAACGGGTATCACCGCGAGGCGCAGCTATTATAAAAATAAATGTATGGGAATGACATAATGTTCCGACTTTTGAACAACCTGTACAATCAGCCCCTGTTGCCAAAATGACGGCCTCTGAATAGGTAATTGATTCTCAGTTTGACTTGTGCCATATAAATATTCATTTAACTGCTCAAAGCAAGCTTACTTTTTACCTACCTCTCACAATTTTCTCTTCTAGTAATTATGAACCTATAAACTCAATTTTAAGTCTTCCATTTCTATTTCATAAAATATACGACCGAGTAAAGTGGATGAGTGAAAGGGAGGCCTTTGCCCTGCAGTGGGACAACACAGGCTGAGAAAAAAAAACATAAATTCTGCATTTATAACTTCATTTAGGAATTGTCTTAATTGTAGTAGTGTTTTGTGTATGTGTTTATGTGATTTATCTCCTGATATATGTATACATATTTTTCTTTTCCAGATCTCAATAAAACAAATGTATGAATGAAGCGTCCAACCAAAATAAGACTTACGCCTAATGTACTTCTAGTGAGTAGCAGAAATTTATACCTACGGGTTGGTCCTTATGTCCGAGCGACATGTCAACGAACATAACTATGTGCTAGTGTACATACGATTCTAAACCTTAAAGTGAAGAGCATAGAATCTTAATTCCAGTATTATTTTATGTCGGTTGTGATTTCAAGTGTCGTACCGAAGCATTGCATTTGGAATGTTGGTGCAATATTACTTTTTGTATAGTTGTATCGTAGCAAAAAAAAAAGAGTACTTACGTACTTTTTCCGATCCTAATCTGATCTGTATTTGGGAAAAGACGATCGCGAAAGTTCGGTAGATAATTTATAAAAACGGATGAAAGTCGGATGCGGATGTAGAGTTTTAGCGTGCATTGTACGGTAAAACGTTTTCTGCGTTTCTAATCTCTACTACTACGTTCTTCTCGTTTTTATGTCGTACAAACAAGTAAACTACGGCCATTACCGACCGTAGGGACCTTCAGATTCGGATGGGATTGGACTCGGATGCAGTAGGAGTATGGACCCCCTAGTCCGATACATCCTAGGCAATAATTTGATGGTGAGACTACGAGTTTATTTATATTCTCTGTTTGTCCTTCGATTCTGAAAATTCGGTTCGTTTATTACTGGTTGACGTCAGACTTGGAACGAAGGACCAGGCCCTTAGAATTTTGACTGTAGATTATTTATTCATCGTTATATAGTTATGACATGTTAATACAATTTGTAGATTTGATCTAAGACGAACTTGAAAAAGATAATTTTATATAGTTTAATTGACTTAAAAATGTATATAGTCTCAATATAGTTGACACTCCTAGTAGTATTTTATTACGAATTAGCACACAGTCTTCCCGTATAGAAAGTTTCCGCTTAACAGAATATACCATTTCCTATACTACAATTACTTTCGTTAATGTTAGATATCCATGTAATTTTAAATATTTACGCTGGTTTTACTCACGTAAATATTCGGGAATGCTCGACTAGTTTCGGACTGAAACGGAGCTCCTTTTCAGAGCAGGTGACGCAGCAGTGTCGCGAGCCGAACTCTATTTGCTGTCTTTCTATTTTGCCAATAGGCAGCAAAAGTAACCAACTACGGGTTAAATATAATTAAGGCCATAACTACATGCATTATAAACGGAAGGACGGTTTTATTCCTCTTGGGTTCAAATCTACAGGTTGTAAACATTAATGTATTATTATACTTAGTATCGCTATACGAGTGAGACATAATTATAGTTAAACATTTAAATTAATGTAATTAAAAGGGATTGTGTAGAAATTATTGTGAGAAGTGATGAGAGGTTAATGCAGGGCTAATGTACCTACACTTATTAATGTACATAGATCTTTGGAGTTCATTTAAATTAGTACAACATAAACCAAAGTAATTAGGTTATGAATTAAAAAAAAAATTGGTCCTTTTATACGCAATGTCAATTTGTTAAGTAAAGTTTCTTGAAATGGTCTTGTCTTTGCTAGAATAATAATTTGAATGATTTTATAGATTGTGTGATTAAAGGTGTCAAAATGTTTAATGAATATTACAAAGTTTATTAATATCATTGCATTGTTAAAAACGTTAGTTTAAAATTGATCTAGAAAAAAACGAGGTTTTTATAGAACCTACATTAGTGCAATTATTTAACTATTTATTATCTACATATGTTTATACAATTGATTACTAGCATCACATTAACACTCTCAGCACTTATTATGTTTTACTTCTAATTATGACAGATCTGTAAATTTACCCATGGTGCGCTTTTACGTCGAAACTATGTTTATAGGTGCCAAACATGTTTCTGTTTACTTCATTGATGTTTCCGGGCTTTTTACCACAAAATTTTGTTTAAAAGGACCAGGCAATAAACCCAACCTTTTTGGTCCTTTGTTTTCCGTAACCAAGAAAGCTTAACTATTAATTATAGAATACCAGAATGATAATACACTAAGTTTATCAACATGTAATGGTTTACTAATCACAAATGAATACTATCTAAGTTCCATACAAAAGTGTCACAGAATATATAAATGTGCTACAATCTTCCACTTCAATACCAGTAGTGCATATTATTTCTAAATTGCATGATTTCCAATGACTTCGCACTTTATTTCATTTACTCAAATCATTTAAAAGTGAGAATGTTTCAGATGATTGTCGAGAATTGTATAGCTAAAAGTTTATTAATATAAGCTAGAGGTATACAGGGAAACTTAGATCAATGTTCATTTAATTTATGAAAAAAGACTCTTTAATCCTATTTGGTTTCATCAATTGGTGAAGCCAAAAAAGAGCATTACTTATTTCTTTAGATAAATCTTAAATCTGATTTATAGGAACCTCTTGTGTTAGTTTTTACAACTAGCTTTTCTTCTGTGTTTGCGTTTTTCTATTTGTTTGTCATTATGGGTCTATAACGGAAAACGTAACTTAGTAAAATATTGTTGATATTTAATGAAAACAGGTAGTTGTAAATAGAAAAATAGCAAAAACTGTATTTAGTTTACGATACAATATACCGGCTAGTAATGTTCACAGATTAGAGAGAGAAGTAAGGATTAAAACTTGACATAAGTGACAGCGCAAGTCAATTGAGCAAAAGGCGCGAAATTTAAATATTACAACACTCTTCCTAAATTTATGCCTTCATAAAAATGTTTTATTTTAAACATTGACATAACAAAGCAATCCTGAAAGATTGACTAACTAATAGTAACTACATCGTTAGATTTAATTCCAATTTTATCTCATAAATAACAAAACTTAATTTTACACAGAGGTTTGGTAAAAATATCAGCATATTGTTCACACACATAGTTTAATTCAATAATTTTATCATAGTATTTTTTCTTTAATGAAATGAAACTTAATGTCTATATGTTTGCATCGTTGTGTGTCCATACCTGGCCACTACACATATCCTCTTGCATATGCCTTTGTTTGGACTATGCCAGCGTGTGGTGTATGTAACAATTTTAAAACCTCCTGTTGTAACCCAGAAGGGATGATGACTCTGTTGCACCACAATAAACATCCGTTATTATGTGAAAGAGCCTCTTTACGCGTCCAAAATGGCTGCTATGTGGGGTCAGGAGATTTATTAGGCCATCCATGAAGAATGTGAAACATAACTCTTCTCAGATCCTGATCTTTACTTGTTTCCGTGGCTATTTTAGATGCATCTAAATTCCAGCCAGCAGGTTGTTCCTCTAACAACAAGACATCCCCGAGCAGCTTTACAGACATTTCAAACGTTTTAGGCTCCGTCCATCTACTAAGCGCATCAGCGTTGCCAATCAATTTCTCTGATCTATATATAGTTATAGCAAGCTAGCTTAAGGGACCAACGTAACATCCTGGGAGAAATTTGGTCGGGGATAGGTTTACTCGGGTTAAATAAACCAACCAACAGTTTATGATCCGTAATTATGCAAAATTGACGACCGGCCAAAAATTCATGAAATTTCTTTAACCCAAACATGATTGCCAAAGCCTCCTTATCTATTTGTCCATATCGCCTTTCATGAGGTTGTAATGTTCGCGAGGCCATCATCACGGGTTTTACACACCCGTCATCCATAACATGAGCTAATATTGCTCCCAGGCCATAGTCTGATGAATCACAAATCAGCAATAATTCTCGTTCAATCTCATAACCAACTAGAGTCAAATCAGACAAGAAACAGTCCTTTGCTTTATCAAATGTTGTCTGCTCGACCTCACCCCAACACCACTTCTTTGATGAGTCGAAAAGACGATATAAAGGTTCCAGCATAGTTGCTTTATCTGGCAAAAACTTTTCATAAAAGTTGTAAATCCCAAGGAAAGCACGTAACACTTGTTTGTTAGTTGGTGCTGGCTTTTCCTTAATTTCTTTAACTTTATTAGGCGACGGATGAAGACCCTCAGCATCTCATGTGACCCAAGAAATTAATATTGTTAGACGCGAATACACATTTTTCTAATTTTAACCTGAGGCCCATTGCATTTACTGTGCGAAGGACTGCATGCAACCTTTTATTGTGCTCTTCAATAGAGCGCCCCGTTACGACAATGTCATCTAACAAACATGCCACGCCATCCATTCCCGCCAGTGCTGATGACATAACTCTTTGAAAAATTCCAGGTTCTACATTAACTCCAAATGCCAGTCTATTCATTTCCATGAGCCCAAGGGGTGTATTCAGTGTTAATAGCATGGCTGTCTCGTGATCCACCTTCAATTGAATATAAGCTTGCTTGAGGTCCAATTTACTAAAGATTCTGCCTCCACTTAACTTCACAAAACTTTCCGTCGGTAAGGGGTAGGTATCAACATCAATCGCCATATTCACTGTGGATCTAAAATCCCCACAAATTCGAAGAGATCCGTCGTCCTTCTTTACTATTCTTAGTGGTGTAGCCCATTTTAAGAACCTTATAGGTGTCAATATACCAGCATCGATCATGTGAGTTAATTCCTCCTCCACTTGTTTCTTTAAGGGGAACGGCACTGGGCGTGCTTTAAGAAACCGTGGTGTAGCATCTGCGCGTACATGTAATGATACTTCTGGTCCACTATACTGTCCTAAGGTTTTCTCAAATAGTTCAGGAAACTGCCTTGGTGAATCATAATTAGATTCTTCTGTAGACCAACATATTCCTGTAATTTGAAGATCTAACGCCTTGAACCAACTTCGGCCCAGGAGACTGGGACCTTTTCCCGATACCACAAACAGTTCACATTGAGCTTCCCTGTTACCTAACACAAAATGTACATGTGACACCTAGAACCTGCAAGGCTTCACGAGAATATGTCACTAATTTTACATTAGTCGGTTGCAGTGGTGGGGGTGTCTTCCATAGGCGTCGATAAGTAGTATCCGAGATGATAGTACGAGAAGCCCCTGAATCAACTTCCATAGCAACTGTGGCACCGTTTATTGAAACTTCTGCCTTTATGGGAGGTGAATGACTCACTGCACAAACATATACTCCCATCATATCTTCTTCCTTATCTGCCTGGTCCTCTTCTGTAACCTCCACGACTTGGTGTTGCTTCTTACTTTTCCTGTCGCAGGCCGACGCGATATGCCCCGAGCGTTTACAATAAAAACACCTAGCCTTCACAAAGGGACATCATTCGCCTTCATTGTGTCGTCGCGCACAATGCCGACATGACACAACACTAATTTTACCGACCTCCAAAGGCTTGGCAATGTTTTCATGAGTCTGCTTCGTACCGAGTCTAGTGTCCGAGTACATATCATCAACAATTGCCTGATGGTTGAGGCAAAGTTGCACTGCTGACTCATATGATAAAGTCTTCGTTTTTAACTGATCGCGACGCAAACGCTGATCGCGCACACCCAACACTAGACGGTCCCGCAACTGGCGTTTTAAATCCAAGTTTCACTTTTCACCTAACAGACCAATGGCCGCCACAAAATCCTGCACGCTTACCGTATCCGTCTGTTTGCGGACATGAAACTTTTCGGCTTGAAGTATTTCATTTAACTCTGGTTCAAAAAATCGTATTCCTCCACATTTGAACATCCTGCTAGTGTAGTATTGCATAAGTCTCGCAGTAGACTAACCCGGCGTGTTAGTCCTGAGTCATCAAAAGCACGGGATAAGTTATGCTAAACCTCCTTGGCAGTGCTTGATTCTTGAATATGAATATAATTCACAGGATCCACAAGAAGAGTTATCTTTGATCTGGCCTTGGTGTCACGCTTTTTGTCAATTTCTTTGGTTGGATTAGTAGGTTCGACACAGTCCCACAGTTTCTCGTGTTCCAAGTAAGTTTTGACTGCAAATCGCCACGTTGCGTAGTTATCACGGCCTGTTAATTTTTCTATCAACGCCAATGAGTTATTTGACGATGACATGTTAGTTGTATATCGGAAAACAAATTCTTCTTGAAATTGAGCGCCTTGCGGTTAAGGTTATATGTTTTTTTGAAGATGTATAGAACACTGAGTTTATTAACTTTTGTGAAAACAAGCAGTTGTATATAGAAAAATAGCAAAAACTTTATTTAGTTTACGATACAATATACCGGCTAGTAATGTTCACAGAGTAGAGAGAGAAGTAAGGATTAAAACTTGACATAAGTGACAGCTCAAGTCAATTGAGCAAAAGGCGCGAAATTTAAATATTGCGCGAAATTTAAATATTACAACAAATATGTATATGATTTATATATTTTGCTCTCATATTCATCGCGAATTACATTTTTATAAACATACGCCCTTAAAAATAAACTTGTAATTGAACGTGCGGTAAACGTGAGAATGTTTGAATTTAAAACTGGGTAGAAGTATCCTAAATTCATCAGAATCAGTTTTGTTCCGTATCTGGGTAACCCAGGTAACCCGGAATCGTAGAAAATAAGAAACCTTGGTCTCTATCCCTCTGGGACACAGCCATGACTACCCTTGAAGTTCCTTAAACAATATTAAAACGTAAACGCAGTAGTAAAATTAAAAAGTAAACTGTCTACAAAATTCGCATTTGAGGTTGAAGTATTAAAAGTGTCTCAATTATTATACCTATTTACTATACGATAGTTCCAGGCAGCCATTTGTCTAGGATTAGTGTCCGTGCAATAATGTAGTCGAAATTAAAAATTATTTTAAAATATAACTGCGTCTTGCAGTTTAGCAATTATGACCTTTATTTCGAACACTAGAAGGTTCTTAGTCAATAAATTTGTTCACGAGATTTCATTGATTTATATTTTTAATTATTTATGTCAAAGGCCTGGCCAAGGATAGGGGGAATTGGAAAATCAGGGGAGACGCCTTTGCCCAGCAGTGGGAAACCAATGGGGTATTGTAAACATGTTAATTGTAATTATTTATACTATGTGACTGACTGCCATGCGAAAATCATACTAACTGGAAACCATTTATAAGTTATTCTTCCCTATACTTCATAAAATATAGCTTGATACCTGTGACGTTTGTCAGAATGACATTACAAGGGGTGGGAGCGTCTTTCGTATTTTATCGATATCTATGTCGTAATGAGTTTTATAAAAAATGACATTGTAACGACATTGAAAGAAAGAATGAGAAAGAATTAAAGATGTACCTAAGTTTAAATCATAATAAGGTGAAAATAAATGTTTTCTTTAGAAAACTCCCCACTATCGGTTTATTCTGCCATTAATTATTCATTTATTATTTCTTTTCGGCATTGTGGTGCAAGAAAAAACAACAAATAAAGAGACAACAAAACTTAACAAAGTAACACAATAACAACAAAACAATAGGTAGCGTATACAAGGCGTCGCGTCGGCACTCGTACTGACTGAAAAAAGATGGCGCCCGCTTGTTTCCTGCACGCGAAACCATTATTGCCAGACTAAAAAAATACGAATCTATGGTAAAAACATTATTTTATTTAATAATTTTATCCATTTAATACTAGTGAAATTTTCATACTATTATTTTATCGATATTCGTCTGTCAGTCAGTTACACGTCCCTACCAGTCTTCAAAACGCGTTTATAAAATAAGCTAACAAACAAAAAAATATTTAAGAAAAATTAGAAATTATTTAAATTACCCTTGTTTTTACTGGTATCTTTATAATAACATGATTGTTTTTAAAAATGTGTTCTATTTTTATACACAAATGTCGTATTCATGTTTAAAAACCTGAACTTTTTCAGAAATAAATTTAGTAAAGCTGTCTTTAAAACGGAGTCGCTAACGTCACAGGTATCAAGCTATATTTTATGAAGTATAGTTTATTCAACACGTTTAAAGTTGGTTTTTGTTTGTCTATATTTCAGGCAATTTATATTGAGTATTAGACAAGTTTATTTGTATTACCCTAAAGGAATTGTGATTGTATTGTAATAATAATAACTACTGCTTTCATATGTAACATAGTCTAGTGACGTCATGTATTTATAAACAAACATATGACGTCACTTTAGAAGTTGAATGAAGTTTCTAGAGGCGAAACAAAAATTCGGAGCTCCCCAAGTAATCATGTAGTATTTTATTGTAGTTTCAAAATACGTTAATTGTCCAATATTAGCCTTATGTTATATTTTTTAAAATAAACCATTTATATAATTTGTTACACATGTAAGCAGGTCTATATTATTGCTATAAGTAATATATAAACTCACAATTTAGTTACTACTTAGTAATTATGAACTTCAAAAGAATTATATATGACGGCTGTTGCTAATAGGAAGAAAAACCCAAATTTACTCTATAGAAAGCCACTATTATCCCTAGTATGAGTAACTTTGGTTCTAAAGGAGCTTTAGTTATACTATATGTCTGATAGATGGCGTTTACACAACAACAGAGAAGTTAACTCAAATATTATTATATTATTATTTATGTCCAAATAACTGACTGTTGGTCTTAATCAAACATACAAATTACGACTCGAAGGACCAAAATTCGTTGGAAAGAATAATGGGGTATAGAGTGATGACTTGGATGGGTAGATGTAGTTGTAGAGAAGAGATGATTGAAACGTTTTCTAGCCGTTATGAAACGATTAGGAAAGCCTATTCTTATGCTAAAGGACCCCTAACATGTGGCTAAGAAATACCTAACGTTAGGGGGCGGTTGGTGAAAACGCATCAGTCTATAAGTAGATTTCGGAAAGCTGTGTGATTGTAATCGTGTAGAATGAAAGTCCAGAAATAAAGGAAAGTATGCGTAACATGGTGCTTGTAGTCGCAGAATTCATCTTCATTTTACAACATATAATTAGACTATGGTTTTAACCATTTTATGGTTGTAATCCATTACGACCAAAAGATTAACACATCTTTCAAGTCTAGCTATTTCTTCGGTCTTATCAATATCGGTTTGGAATTTTAAATAATTCTTACCAGTAATTCGATATGAGGTCAGGCTAATACGAATAAGTTCTTCCTTTGCATCAGACCTAACTGGCTGATTAAAGAATTGTGTGTAATTATAAAATCATCGTTGAACGCCCCTGGGGTATCGAAAAGGAATAATCGTTGGTCGTGATGGTAGCCGCGTTAGCCTCAAACACTACCATCTTAGCTATACCGTCACAAATTAATATTGACAGATTAGTAAGAGGATATAATATAACGTTATTTATAAAAGGTTGCACTTAAGAATATTGTAAATAGGGAATATGTTTCGTGTCTTAACGGATTTTTAAAAAAAAATATTTCATTATCTTACACCAAATTGTAAATTTGCGGCATTCTTGAATTAAGTTTCGTTTAATAAGGCCAAACATAACATTAATTTTTAACAAATATCAATTTAGCATTAGAGACAAAAACGTTCGAGAAACCAGACTAGACCTTTAGAAATGAAACATATTCTTCTAATTATAGTCACTGTTAAATATAAATACATAACTGTAAGTTAGTTTCCTACAGTATATATACCTTACCATAACTTAGGTACCCAATAGGCGACGTAACGGGCGTATGTTGTATATTTGGCGCTACTTCTCAGCTGTGATTTTTATATTTAAATAATGTATTAAATATTTTGTATGTTTGACACCAAAAACTACTAAAGTAGATCAGTAAAGAGGTCTGATATGGCTACTGGCTATGTACTTTTATTTAATGGTCCTTTTATACGGATAACGTTTTAGGTCTTATTCACTCCTTGTTATAACATTCGAAATTTAGGAGACGGTTTGCGGTCCGTTCAACCGAATTTGACTTGTTGCATTTCTAACATGATAAATCACAGCTGCAGCAGACAGTTGTAACTATTATTGTAAATAAATTTATGTTTTTTATACTTACGACTTGGCAATGTAAGTGAGAATCGGTTGAACATTTTATGGGTTTGTAACACTTAGGGCCGCTTTTTCCATCTTCAGATAAATTATATTTGAAGGATAAATTTGTCATTTTGATAGGTATTGTATGTAAAAAATGTCAAATTTATTCTACTGATAAAAATTATCCGCTCCGGCTCCGCTCTGCTTACACCCCTCCCCGCCTCGTCTCGATTCCGATGCGCGCGCGGCGCGGCGCCGGAGCACACCGCACGGCGCCATGTGGCTACAATGCATTTTTGTATGTAGAAAACCGCAGCGGCGCCGCTCAGGCGCCGCGCCGCAGCCGCGCCGCCCGTGTGGTTACACCCTTAGGCAATGCAATGTGATTTTCTCAGTTCCCAATGCCTAGGGTGTTAACTGACTTAATGTCAATAGCTTAGTGTTTTAGTGAAATTCGATCTCAATTAGTATTATTTTGTATTAGAAAGCATAATAAACGAACAAATTATATTTGTGTAGGGTAATGTCAAGAGACGGCAGATAGAAACTAACGCCATCTAACGTGCATTGATGGAAGTTGTTCTTAAACACCAAGAGGTGGCGCTTACTTAATACGTATTTCATGTAAGCGCCATCTCTTGGTAGCGGGATGAAGCTATTGACAAAAATGTCTAATCAAAATGGGAAATTTCAATGAAAATAAATGTAACCACCAGAGACAAAATCAAATCTCATTGATTACTCTTAAAGTTACCTCCACAGTGAAAAAAGAAATGTGTTGAGTTGTTAAGATTTTTCGATAAGTTATTCTTTTAGAAGGCTACAATGGTGCATACAAAATATTTAATTCATGTCCACACGTATTTATACGACTGTATACATAATGTACAAAGCTATTTCAATTCTATACATTTCCGATCCCCGATAATATTGTGCAATCCTGTCGAAATGTGTATAATAATGTGTTATAATTATATTTTATGTATATTGATTTTTAAACGTTTTTTCATTCGATTCCTTCTCGACAACTGACTAGTTGGACTCAGGGAAGCATATTGCCTAGGGTCCTAGTATGCTCATAATACGTTAAATTAATAAATTTCATGTCTTTAAAGTTTGTAGATCTTAATTGCGAAGTTACCTTTTTGCGGTATATGCGGCGTATTGCTTCCTCGTTGGTCTAGTGGTCGCTAAGCGCGACAAGAGGTCCTGGGTTCAAATCCCGGGTCGGGCAAAGTGTTACTGAGTTTTCCATTAGGTAATTCTCAGTAGCAGCACGGAGTCTGTATTTGTGCCCGGTTGATGGCAATAGGCTCGCCCCCTATTACATTGGGACTTACAACATAACTGGCGAAATGTGGGTGTACTATATGTTCACCTCTGCCTACCCCTTCGGGGAATACAGGCGTGATGTTATGTTATGTTATTGCTCCCACAGAGGAAAATTTCCCGCAATGCAAGCTCATACTAAGGCAATCTTCTGTCTGCATCGTGATGTCTTAAGATTTATGAGGACAGTGGGTTTACTTAAAAGAGACAATGAAAAGCAATAAATACGCACAATGTTATCTATGTATTTAAAATTTAATTTTCGTTACTTATATACAAATTACAACATTCACTATCAATAGTAGGTATTAGTTTGTCCTATATTTACATACGTAATACACTTTAGAAGCGTAATTTCATTATTCAAGTCAATAAATTACATCAGGAAACTTTTGAAATAGTGAGTCACAAACGATTATAACCAACAACACTGCGTCACCAACGGGGATCGAACCGGACATACTCACTAACCGGCTAATACGGTCATACACGATAATTAGTGACACCGGAATAGAAAAAATGGAATTGTACATTAGAAAAGTAGTTTCATATCAATAATAATTTCTTATAATTAATTAGACGCCGGCCTTCGAACCCCGTTTTACATACTGCGCGAGAATTGTACTTACTAATTACTACAAATTGATAAAGATTCCCAAGGAAAGTAACGAGAACAATTAAAATCATCGAAAACTTAAAAAATAACGAAATAAATAGATTTATTTTTAATAAAAAGGTATTATTTTATAATTTCTAACATCGTTACTGTGTTCTTATAACTTTGTCGAGTGAGAGCCGCTTATTTTAATTAATGAAACATTACATATGAAATAACACATTTGTATAACTGATGAACAACAAAATTATTATATACTAAGATACATTGCACAGTGAATAAGCATTAGGTACATACCTACATGGTTTTACCAAACAAACTGGTTGAGAAATATTGCAAATATCAAAAAATTCCTTAATCCTACACATTTCGTCATAGACAGGCATACAAAAATCTAATTTATTTCATTACATAGACTTTAACTTTATTTATACAGTGTCATCAATAGCAAACAGCTGCTACGAAAGGAAAAACAATTTTTAGTCAAGTATTTTGACGTTAAAACACTGATTAATATTAAACAATTGCAGTAAGTAGTCAATAAGTTACAAGAACACAAATCGATGCCAATAGTTACGATGCTAACACAGACTTACACTGGCTAAAATGAGAATAATTCAACGATACTACTGATATTTATATTACATTTATTATATCGGGAGCAAATAGTCATGAACTTCTTTGAAGCAAAACGTCACATTGATTTACAGTATTACACAAACGAACACCGATATAAACGTTACAGCTAGTACAACAGATTAATGTCCACACTGACTATATGTGGCTTAAGTGCAACAGTAAGATTCTTCATGTAATTATAAGTAGTAGTATATTATTCGTCCGTAATCAGGGACTGCGGTTACCTAAACTTAAATTATGTGAAATCATTTGCATTTCAATTATCACTAACAAACATTGAATAATTTAAACATGATACAGCACTGTCTACTTAAAACATGTATTTTCTAGTACTATTCCCAAGATCGCTTGGTATATTTATATCAGCCAACAAACAAATTCTCTCTGCACACAACTCTTCTCACGGGGACTATTTTTTTGCCTACTCTCATTTTAACCAGATTTAGACGTCACGTAAACTACTATTAGCGTAATTAAATGCTGATAGTAGTCGCCATGATGTAATGTCTAATAATATAAACAACGCTAATGCAGGCCGAACTGTTATTGGACTAACATACAAAGTTTACTATAAACCGCCGATAGATGGCGAACGTCTTAGAAAGATATCTTCTTACCTTCTTTATTCAAAATACAATTTCTTATATCATAAACGATATAATTATACACGTAAGCGCATGTATTAGCGCGTAGAACATTAAACAATTATTTAAATAACGAACTCGACCTGCATTGGCTACCACACGTAAATTAAATGCAGCATACCTCCACTTATCTTGTCTAACTACGATATACATTGCACTCCGACTTGGATTGCACTTATTTGGAACTAACGCCGCGCCTCGGCGGGTGTTACATATCACAACTAAACAATAAAACATTATGTTCTACGCACGTACTGTGTAACTGTACCTATGACGCACCATCTTATAATATAGGGATATGGTTGGTTGAGCATCTACAGTTTACTGTACTTCAGACGTAAGTGAAGAAACATGTCGAGCGTGTACTTTAATGTGGGACGCGTAGATAATATGAGTCTGTTAGTGTCTGTCTGTCACACAGACCTGTAAAACGAAGTACCTACCTACGTAATCTAATCTCTCATACGTTTTGTAAAAGGTACAAACTTAATATCAGAGTACAAAAGTTCAATAATAATAATTAACAGTAAAATCAATGTAATAAAACATTTTGTAAATTCATTTTCCAGTGAACTTATCAGAATGGCGGAGCGTGAGTAATCGATTTTGATCAAGTGTCAGAATAATATGCGATGATTATTATGAATCCCATCCCTCCGTGCTCCGGCTTAAACTGGTCGTCATGGAAACCGTCTGGGAAATCTATATGAATATTTATGTTGCTGTTATTTGTCATACGCCCAGTGTGCAGACGCGTAGGTATTTTATCGATAACTGCGTCTGCATGCGATAACTGATTGGATTTCCGAATCGTTCATGTTTTTGGACTCGGCTTTCATCATCATAACAAGAAAGTATCAAAACATTAACATAACTGAGTATAATATAATATTAAGTGTAAAAAACAGTCAATAATAAATAACAATAGACAACATTAATATATCCTTGCGATTGTCGAATTTCCGCGTAAACGTAAACTGTAGATGCTCCAAAGAGGTGGGTTCGCAATTCCGTTCCAGTGAACATACATAGGTGACCTATGTGAACTTATCTGCATTATATACTAAATGATAAACAAGAATATGTACTCACTCAGGTGCGAGACACGTCTGGTTATAAGACTAAACTGTTATTTCCGACAGGCGCCTAAGGTATGAGCGCTTCACGTTGCCATGATGTGACGTTATTAAGTTTTTTATATTTCGTTAGTGTTTTTATAAGAATTTATGCTCGGATTTACCTAAATTGCGAGAATATTTAGCTATAATATGAAAAGACAGAACAGTGAATCCATATTTTGAAGGCTAGTTTGTAAACTTGACCTCGCCTTTTGGTTACAGCCTGTATACAGAAAATTTTAGTCAACGTAATTTAAAAACAATCTTGAAATAACATTATTCTAAATATCCAATTGCGTCTCATGACAACGGAATTAATACTACCATTGTGTTCGCGTACTTTGAAGAACGGTATGGGGAGGGGTAAGCCGTTAGCGCCCCTGTCTCAATGGTCTGCCGTGTCACGGACATCCAACTGACATCAACGTCACAGACACGATGCTGGAGCCATTCTACCAGGCTCTATTCATTACTGTACCGTGTCCGTGGCGTCCTGAAGAGCTCCAGCAACATAAGGACGAGTCATTACCACTAAAAATTAAAGCTTAATACATGATCGAACGCCAAACCGTTCGCTTGGCATGATCATAAGAAAGTTTCAATACAGATCAGTTCACAGGCTATGTATCGCCGCGTACCATATGCGACACATAATGCACACGACGTACATCGACCGTTTTGCGCAGTAAGGTATAAACGTCAAAGGAATTAAAGAGTCTATGTATTCGATACTGCACGATGTGTCGTAAAATGGTGACGAAGCTTATAAGAGACAGTCCACGGTACGGGACTACCGCGCGAGCGACGACACGGGGGTTTCACAACATCGGACGGATCAATTCGTTCACCATCGGGCTCTGGGGGTCTCCTTCAAATTGCACCTTAAATCACTTAAAATAAAGTCCACTATCTTTTGGCTACCGCCACGTGGTTGTGAGGGGAATTTATATCTATAAACGCTAGATGATCAGAAAGAAAGCAAAACTTAATGGCGACACTGTCACTCTAGAAATAATAAAAGTCTTAGTGTGAAGTAATTGAAATGTTTTCACTGTACAGACATATACAGGTGTCGCATCAAAAGGAAACTTATTAAGATTTTAGTGCTAATAATTAAGCACTATGTTCAGCGAAAACATTCGTAAATTTTAAAATCTATTTTAGGATAAAAACTCGTTTCTTATTTACAGAAATCATTATTATACTCTGTATACTGTGTACCTTTAAAAAAAAGTATTTTACATTAGAATTGCCGTGACCATCGCCTTTGTTCAAATATTTAAAAAAATTGTTAAATTGTTTATGTTACGCTGCGTGTCACGGGTTTAGTTTCGGTCATGAAAAACATTATCTTTGAGTAAAAAACGCACAATTAACCGTACATGAAATAGTACTTACGTTTTAATATTTTTCTTAAAATCTGTCGTTTTTTTAACTAATCGATTTACTGTAGCCGTGACCAAGAGTTGTAAAATAATATAAAAAACAGATATAATAGTTCTGCAAATATTGTACTCGGCCACAGAAGTAAGAACGGACATCGGTATTGTAAGAGATTTTTAGTGAGGTGACGCTACGACTACGTTTTCGTTTATCTACGCTCTAAGTAACTATCGTTGACTGTTGGCGCGTCGAAACGTCAAAAGATTCTTGGGACGATTCTCGTATAAATTCTAAATGTGATTTTCCTGTTTCTTCCCTTGCAATCGGTAACTTATCCAAAATGGCCGCCAGCCCGTCAGATAGATTAACGCAGTTCGACTGGTCGTTCGATTCGCTACCGCCGATTCGCAGACGGTTTCAGCCTGTCTAATGGATTATTGCATTAAAACTGTCTAGATATTTCTATTTATAGCTCACAGATAATATTTCTTAAACCAAAACTAAACAGACAGACAGCCAACACAGAAGCGATATGACAATACCTGCTTAAAATAATTTAGATAGGGTTAAGCTTTTCTTAAAAAATATTTAACAATTCAATTTGAGTGTTGACACCTGTCTGGCGATTCTTGCCTAATGTCCAATAGATAAGTTTAAGGGCCTGACAGTCAGAATTGTATGATATCTTCACTTGTTTAATATAATAGCAATAAAGATAGATTTATAAAATAAATGTCCAAACATTATAGAATAGCGTAGATATAAATTGGTCATGGTGAGAATAACTCTTGCGAAGTCTCTGACAATAATAACTACTTATACATACAGAAATTTGTATCAGATGGTGATTATAAGACGGTTGTACACTGGCTTCACGTACGACTTACCAACGCTGCTGTAGACTAACTCTACGCATACGATCGGACGTGCGGCCAAATCACCACTTAGTATAGTCCTAGCAATTTGCGCCACACGCGACAATCTTGCAACTAAATTTGTGCTGCTACGCGAAGCTAAGCCCACATGAAGCCAGAACATAACGTTACATCTACTTAAACTGTATCAAATGGTGATAAGTGATAAAAGTCCGACATACGTAACACATAACACATTCATTATCTGGTGATTAATAAAGTTAAAACTAGAACTGATTAACTAAACTGTATCGTTTGGTGATTAGGTCCGTGAACTGTAGAAGTGTCGTGTCATTAGGTGCGTCCCCCGGCCCGCGCCTCCGTCCCCGTGCGCGCTCAATGTGGGTGCGCAGGCGGCGGCCCGCGCGGGGCCCTCGGTCAGTCGCCCGTCGCCGTCACCGTCGTCCAACTCCACGGGCTGTTGTAGTTCTTTTGGCTGGAAACAAAGAAAGACGCTCGTTAGAAATGTGGTTTATATTCATCAGTAATTAGAATCACATGACGTGTAAATGTAATCAAAGGCGCATCCTATATTTCAAAATCAAGAGGCAATCGTCTGTATTGTTTACTTATAAATATACACTTCCGCCCGCAATTTCATCCGCGTGAATTTCGAATTTTTTATAGCCTTCCTCGATAAATGGACTATCCAACACAAAAAAAATCAATTCGAACTAGTAGTTCCTGAGATTAGCGCGTTCAAACAAACAAACTCTACAGCTTTATAATATTAGTATAGAAGTAAAGAATTTTGACCGACAGATTGTCATGTGCACCAGAAGTAAATACATTTTACCACTACTATGGCCAGAAACATAATTGTAGCGTACACAATGACTAGAGCCGACTACAAAACAACTGCAAGCCAAATGCCGACACAATCCATCCCGGGGCCTTAAACTTTAGTCACAATATAGGCCAGTGTTTCTCAAAGTATAGGATTTAAATAATAACCGTTTTTGGGTCTCGTAATACTCAGAATTTGAGTCTTTCCCGAAGTAATTTACGTGTAATGATAGTTGCGTTGAGTTGTACACTGTTAGCTGTTTGTTTCTCCTTACAAAACTAGCTTTTCATCTTATCCTAAAAATTTCTCTATTTGTCCCAGGTTAAGGCCGGCGTTCCTCATATTTTTCTATACTCCATGATTATAAGTAATTTCTCGAAAATGACTACCTATCTAAAATGTAATTTCCTCTCTTGCCAATGACCGTAAAATGATCATTTTGAAACCGGGCTAAAAGAATATTTTAATAGAAAAATTACGTTCTAAATCACTTAAAGTGTTTCATTATTGATTTAGAACCTAATTTTTGAGAGCAAAATAATTATAATATAGGTACGTGCATACGCGCATTCGATTTCTATGAAATAGAAACATTTAGAGCTTGAACTAGAATACCGACGTAGTACGCAAACGTAAGTTAACAAGTCGCGGTAGAGTCGCGGTTGATTTAACTTTTAGAACCACTGGCTTAGACGCATGGTTCCACGATGTAAGACAGACATGTTGGTCCAAGTTCAAAGATCGTTAGTACTCGTTACTTGTTCAAATAACGCTCATGGCAAGTAGTTAGCCAGTTTAATGTTTCGTTTACTTTATTCTTATCTTAAATTAGCGTTACTTACAAGATCAATACAATGTAAAAATAGATTATAAAACTTTTCATTTCTGTTTCAGTGTATGTTGGTAATATATTTGAGGTTACATGCTTGCTAATGGTATAGGTGAGGCCTAAACTAGGCAATTGTATATGCGTAAGCTCTCTTCTAAATAGTATGTCTTTTAACCATCCTCATGGACTTCCTCCGTTCTGGGGTGGACAGAGGGGTACGCCGTACTCTTACCGGCTAATACCCCAATGTGATTTTCTGATTACCTTACGTCGAAGGTTGCCGGATTTCGCTTGAATCCCTCGACAAAGAAGAGACAGATAGAAACATACCACTTTAACTATCATCAACTTCTAACCCAGAACGGGTAATAACGCTCAATTGTGTGTTTAAATTTCTGACATTTAAATGACGGCAACAGTACCGTAACCGTCAATTACGTACGTCTTCGATAAAACTAGTACTAGATGTAGTTTCGGTGACAAAAATCGCTCGACTCTTCTCACCACAATCTTCACAACATAATGGCAAAATGTCTCGCGTTTTTACCAAATAACACACTTAATACTCCGGTAATAACCTACAAAACATGACAAAAGACGAGTCTAGACCGCCAGGACTAAGACGAATGACTAATATACACTGGCACTACAATTACAGACATACATATTTATAAGTGTCTGTCCATGAAAATGTATGTTTTTTTTACGACTGTAATAAATAGACGCCTAGTAAGCCGGCCACCGTGTCGGGCAGATCGGGCTTGATGTTGTAAATAATTCAAAGTAATTCAATAAGAAGATAGCCTGCTTAATATGCTTGTAATAAAGAAATAATGTGAGGGTTGCACGCGTCACGCGACTCTTAGAGCTGCTCTGAGAATTGTGCGGTTTTCTTTTAGGTTGATGTGTAAGCAAATGATGTGAGAAATAGAAAATAATGAACACACCGTACGCAGTGTTAGGGCAAGGTATAAAGATTTAAATCGTAAATAAATACTTTTTTAAATTTGTATAAGAAACCATTTATAATGTCATATTTTCTGTTACTACATTATAAAACAGATTGTAGTTCCTCTATATCTAACTAATTCATTCAAACAGTGTTCATTGTCTTTCGAAAGCATTACTTGACATGTTTTTCTCGAGACGAATACGCAAACATGCTTGGATTTTTACTACACAGAAAAACAATACCTTTTGTACAATTAGCGGACTTATCGCTTTCATATCCTACAAACAACCTTAGCAGCAGGAAAGTCGACAAAAATAGGTATATACGATTATTACATAACTAAACAAGACACAAATCACTATACTAATTTGAAGACTCATTACTGCGGCCATAATAAAGACAATTAGTAGATTCCACACATTCCTTGCAACTAGGGTAAACAGCCCTCTTACCATGAACTCTTAAAGCAGGACAGTTAGTGGAAGCGAGACGCCGCATCACTGCACGTAGCACCCTCCCGCTTCCACATCGTAAACTGTCCTGCTTTAAGAGTTCATGGTAAGGGGACAATATAATAATATACCGCGCAAATAGTCTTCGATTACCGCTGTCCAAACATTCGGTACACAACAAAGCTAACACATATTTACATATCAGAATCAATAAGCCGTTACGAAGATATTTGCTTGTCATCTCGTAAGATTTCTCGTTTTGAGCGTAACAGAATGTTGGATGGGTAATTTATGTTTGTGCGGTGTGGCTGTGGTTGTAGCGGTGAGCGGGTTTGGTACTGCCGCCCGTACCATGAACTCGTAAAGCAGGACATTTTCTGATGTGGAAGTGAGATGCCACTACACTGCACATAACGGCGTCTCGCTTTCACAACGGAATATGTCCTGCTTTAGGAGTTCATGGTAAGGGCGCTGAGATGGTTCCATTGCATTGCTGTAGGCAAAGTCTCATTCTAGTCTTTAACGGCCAGAAGTTTGTCACAAATTTTGTGATGTGTAATTAAATATCTAATAAATGTATTTATAATTACTATTAATTATAATAAAGTAACATAATTATTAATGTAGTTTACTCCAGGATTTAAGCCGAAACCATACCGAAATTTATTTTAATTTGTTCTGACGTAGGCCCTCGTAGTCGCACCTTACTATCCCATTTATTATATACTAGCGGCCCGCTCCGGCTTCGCACGGGTATAAAATATATATTATAAGTATTTCTCCACGATTTAATGGATGTTATTATACATATAAACCTTCCTCTTCAATTACTCTATCTATTTCAAAAAACCGCATCACAATCCGTTGCGTAGTTTTAAAGATTTAAGCATACATAGGGATATAGGGACAGAAAAAGCGACTTTGTTTTATACTATGTAGTGAAGTAAAGTATATATGTCAATGATTATATTACATTAAGAGTATTATAAGTATAGATTTCCTTGTTAACATAACATAACATAAGGGGTAGGCAGAGGTGAACATATAGTACACCCACATTTCGCCAGTTATGTTGTAAGTGCCAATGTAATAGGGGGCGAGCCTATTGCCATCAACCGGGTACAAATCCAGACTCCGTGCTGCTACTGAGAATTACCTAATGGAAAACTTAGCAACACTTTGCCCGACCGGGGATTTGAACCCAGGACCTCTTGCTCAGCAGTCGCGCTTAGCGACCACTAGACCAACGACCATTTCCTTGTTAGTTTAGCATAAATCACACTAGAGCAGTTATTATCACATTATAATAATCTAAATCTTTGCAATGATCCATCCAATCAACACATTGTATTGATAATTAATTAAAAGCTAATATATCAATGTTAGGTTGTAATTTAGTTGAACGAACTCGCGTTATTATGATTAATCCATGAATTACCCTTCCAATATGGCTCAGTAATAGATAGTAATGAACCATGTTTCAATTAATATTAATAAATTACAAAATGTGATTGGATTTTTAATTAAATTTCTGTACACCTGTCTACGTAGGTATCTACTGCGAGTTTCAATAATTAAGAGAATTAATGAGTTCGAAGTTCGAGTAGATATTTTTTAAGGTATACTAGGTAGGTAACTGGCTTGTATTATGGATATTTAATAACAAGACAATTAATTTACTTAAAAATAATGTAGTTTGGTTATGAATGAAAAATATTAATAATTATAATATGAAAATTACTATTAATATCGAGAGGTTACATGCCCTTGTTCCATTTAAATAAATATAGCGATAAAAGAAAATTAAAACAATAAAACTCAACTTTATCGAGCTATAGGTATGTATGTACACTCGACTCGGTTAGGTCGGTTGGGAGGCGAAGTTAGTTGAAACTCGATAACGAGTATCTACACCAATCAAAGCTGTTCAGGTGTCGTTATGCTTTGAATAAAACGTGTAAAAATCAAGTAGAATTGAAATATAGAGTGAGATTGACACAGTGTCTATGTGATAGGTATTCTGTGTTACTTGAGCGAGTTCGATGTCCACATACCTAGGGTACTTACAATTATTTGTGTGTTTGTGTGGTTCGTAGATATTAGATCCGATGTATAAACACTAAAACAGCTATATAATAAATAAATATTGCGATCACATTTGTTATATAATGACTGCGGAACTTATCTAAGATTCAGAAGACATACGTCCCGCTATCGATGGTTTACGTTAAATAAAAGTAGTTTATATTAACGCCCGCTGTCACTGGCACCCCACCCCATGCATAATGACTGAATTTAAAGATGGCCAACAAAACGTTGCGTGTGAATAACGTATACGGTAAATAATTCATAACTTCCAACAATTAGGTCAAGTTCGTGCGCGGGCGCATGTCTTCACGCCGTCTGCCAACGCCGAGGGAAAAAATGGGTTCCAGGAAGCGACCGATTGATGCATCATTATTGGAGTGAGTGATTGTGGCCCGGGACAATTAGTGGGACGGGAATGTTTGGGCCCGAGTATTGGGATAGTAGCTTTGTGGATATGTGTACCAACTGCCTGAATATTCGGCTATAGTATGCGGAACCGGTGCGTGATAAGTGAGTAAAGATTAAAAAAAAACCTAACTGCTTTACATTTTTTTAAAAACGTCGCCCCACACTAGTAATTTCTCCTGTATCGTGGGTGCGTTTCACAAACATGAATAATCACATACACAAACATCCAGACTCGGGCAAACATCTGCGGATCGCACAAATTATTGTCCCGTGCGGATATCGAACCGGCAACCCCTCGCGCAGCAGTCTAATTGCTTAGCCACTGCACCAATGAGGTCTTAGTTGCAGCATCTCTACAACAAGACTAATGCAATGCATCTTCTTGTAGCCTTAAATGCTTCATTTTAAAAGATAAATGAACAGCATCCTTTCCACGAACATAAGCAAAACAGCAAAACATCGGAACGTCCTGCTTTAAGAGTTTGTGGTACCATGAACTCTTAAAGCAGCAGTAGACGAAAATAAAAGTTAATAACATATCGTAGAATATTTTGAATTATTTTTTTAATGTCTACAAGTATCGTAAGCGACAACCCGATTGGCGCAGTGGCTAAGGCATTGGACTGCTGCGCTAAGGGTTGCGGGTTCGATTCCCGCACGGGACACGGGACGGGAAAAATTTGTGCAATCCACAGATATTTGTCCCGAGTCTGGGTGTTTGTGTATGTGAAATTACATGTTTGTGAAACGCACCCACGATACAGGAGAAATTCCTAGTGTGGGGCGACGTTTTTTTTTTTTTTTAAAGAGAAAAAAAGAGAAAAAAAGAGTATAAACCATCTTATTCTTCATCTTGCTAGTTGTATCCAGTATCAGTATCGAGCAACATATCGATAGAATTCGTTACCGTCTCGCGTGTGCTACGCTCTGCAGACGTATACATTTAGCCCGATGCGAAATCATTACATACGTCACTGCTTCACAGTTTTTAACGAAAATACATAAAATAGAACATCTACTTTAATTGCAAAGCATTACACAACTTGTACAGATTGTTAATATACGTAAAATATAATATGCCAGCTTTTGCCCGCGACTTCGCTCGTTAATTTAGATTGTTGGTTAGTATTATGTACATATATATATAGATAGCTTTTGCCTGCGGCTCCGCCCGCGTTAGCCCCTATTTAAACCTTTTAGAGGGTCGAATTAAAAAAAACTAGCTTATGTCCTTTCACAGGTTTTTAACTTTGTACATGCCAAATTTTATCAAAATCCGTCCAGCGGTTTAGTCGTGAAAGCGTAACGGACAGACAAATAGACAGAGTTACTTTCTCATTTATAATATTAGTATGGACTTCTATAAATGCGAAATAAATATTTATTTAACACAACCTTATAACTATCATTACAGGTGCGTAGAACCCAATGCGATAGCTACGCAGTTGTGATTTAATTTTGACTTCATTTATTCTATTCTCTGTAATTGACAAAAATACCATTAAAGTGGTATGACGTCATTTGCACACATCGATAAATCAAATATCATAAATTAGTAAACAAATATCACACAGTTGCTGATTGCACATACCAATTACCGTTACCCTATTGCAGGTAAACCAGGTCAAATTTTAGGGTAGCTACTCCCTCGATGCACTGGCCCAGCTAAAACTTTATCCTCTGTACCAGTGACCGGTTACCGTAAATATTCCCCAGAGAAGCCTGACACTCACCGCTTCGCTCAACAGCAACGTCTACATAATTAAATCCATATTTCGTGTCCACGGGGACTAAAAGGTTTTATTTTGATCAATATGATAGAACTAAAAGGGGAGGCCTTTGTTCAACAGTGGACATCTTCCGGCTGATGATGATTAACGCGAGAATTATTTAGTTCTCGGGATGAGCTGATGATGATTTTCACGTGATAGTAATTACTAGCTGATCGGATAACGTGCGTGTTATGTTTTTTTTGGCGACTACTTGTAGAAGGATGTCTTCTTGAAACAAAATTCATTATTATAAATTCCAGTTTATTGCAGCATTTACGCGTATTTTTTGCAGGAGAGCTAGCCGAGAGAAAACGAACTCCAGTCTAGATTCATATACGAGTCCACACGTGATTATGTGAAACAAAAGAAATAATTTAACTAAATATTTAGTTACAATACAAAACAAATACTTGTTAAAACAAATGCAAGACTTAAATCCTCATATATTTGCGTTCACGTCTAGGAACTATCCATTACCGTATGTGAGTACAAATAGTCTTGCAGAGTCGTCAGTGATGGAGCGATGTACGTAATCCCATGGACGGCGGACGTACGAAGGCTGTGTCTACGTGGGAACGGCTTACGTTGAGCGATTGGAGGTAAATGGGTTAGTCTGGGCTGCTGTGGAGCTCAGGAATGGAGGCTTTCAGTCTTCGGTTAGTCGTTTGAATTGCCACTTACTTGTCTGGCGTATGACGCCTTAAAAGGCCGGTATCCCTACAAGTTTTTGATCTATAGACGAATATGTAGGTAAAGGTATGCTCTAGAGACTTTAAAGGCAAGATTGGCACGGCATATAGTCCTAGCCTTTTAGCGGAAAGAATCCAAAAGTTTGTGGAACATTTTTCTCATGTTTTTGAAGAAATTTTTTTATGTGTTTGGTACTTGAAACATATTTTGTCAGCGATAAGTAACTAAATATTTACATTAATATAAAGTCTGTAGACATTTTTACCCGACTGTGCGACGCAAAGAGGGGTAAATGTGTTGATTGCGAATACATTGAAATTGTTAGACTCCACGCATGACAAGAGGTCCTAATAGTTAGTGTCAAATGATAAGTCATACTTTTATAAATGCGCATTAAACATCACATAAAACATTTCTAACATCGGTTATATAACCGGCAATTATTAAATAATTGTTTTTAATAAAAACAGTTTATCGTCGCGGCTATTAATATTTTATCGGCTATCGCTAGCGTCACCTTATTTACGGCTATGGCCGGCTATGAGTCAGTTAAGTAAATACCATAGTTTATGCGTGACGTAATAAAGGAATAAAGACGTTATTTCAGATACATAATGGACACAACAGAAACTGTTTAATGCACTGACATTTCGCATTACTGTTTTCAAGATATGGGAATTATTTAAATTAATTTAATTCAGCATTCCATGTAAGGTCGTAGTCGTTCATTTCGTCATCGTCATTCGTAGTCGTTTGGGCCTATATTATGACTGTGTAGTAGGTACTTAAATGTTTAAACGTACATTCAGATGGGTGTACATTCATTGTGATGGCCTTAGACTAGTGGTAAAACGCTTAACGATTAGAAATGGAATAGAATGAAAAATATATGGGGATGACACTTGTCATCGATAAGATAGTCGAAACATGATGTCATCCCCATACATTTTATCATTCTATTCTATTTCTATTCGTCAAGCGTTTTGCCACTTGTCTAAGCGGCTGATGTATGATTGTATGTATGTGTGTTAATGTTCAAATGTACGTCACACTTTTTTACCAGGTATTGAATTATTTTCGGGGTGTATGCACAGACTTCTAACAAACATTCGTCCAAACGAATATTCCTGCAACCTCAAAGCTTTGGTACGCGGGTCGCGTATCTTAAGCAACGCCTTAGGTTTACTTTTAGATGGATGACCGTCGTGACAGAGCAGTGCAAGTCGTCGATCCCTGTCCGTATTAAATCCACATAGTGTACTTTTCAGTATAAAGTAATATAAATTTATACTTATATCATTTAATTTTAGAAATTGTTGTGGATTTAAATCAGATTTCTGTCTATTACAGTACCTGCTCTTAAAGTCCTAGGTCTACTTAAGCCCTTTTCACACAGATGTGTACACATGTGTATGTTACTGCGCACTTTATATCCGAGACTATTATGCGTCAGTTTATAAATAACTTTCTATAATACGTATGTTGATAGCGTATTTGCGAATTAAGTACTAGATGTAAAGTAGATGTTTTCATATGTAAATTAAATGTTGAGTTGATTGCCATTTATAGGACTCAATTCTAAATCTATTATGAAATAACTGAAAATAACAATTGCCCTCATCTATGTATTAAAGAAAGAGCCAATTCACATGGGAATCTTCCTAAAACTCCTCATATTTGGCAATCACCTGTAACATACTCTACCAAGTAGGTATATAGAACAGCCCTCTTTCCATGAACTCTTAAAGCAGGACAGTTTAAGATGTGGAAACGAGACGCCGCTATGTGCCGTGTAAACTGTCTTGCTTTAAGAGTTTAAGTTTAAGTTTTTTTTATAAAACGTCGCCCCACACTAGGAATTTCTCCTGTATCGTAGGTGCGTTTCACAAACATGAAATATCACATACACTAACACCCAGACTCGGGTCAATCAAATGTGGACCGCACAAATTATTGCCCCATGCGGGAATCGAACCCGCAACCCTTAGCGCAGCAGTCTAATCGCTTAGCCACTGCGCCACTGCGCCAATCTGGTAAGGTGGATGAAGTAAACCCAATTCTGCAACTATTTCCCACTTATTTCAATTTGCAATCGTGGCTAAACTTAATTGATCACCTGTCTAATAACTAACACGGTAAGAGGTACATAATTGCTTTTGGGTTCCTCACGGCGCGTCGCGCAGTCATGAGGCACGCGTCAGTCTCTTATCTACGGCTGTAAGATTTGATGCTGAATATAGGTTAATGTGCTATTCGTGAGCCATCGACAGTAGAACTTCGGCACTAGGTATGTGTGTACTGTATCTATTTAGGTTTAAGACAACGACATAATTAAAGCCTAAAGGTTACACATTCTCGTGGTGATTTGCTTAGCTTTGCTATTCTGAAACATTATTAATTTATTATTAGTTGTATTTATGATATTATTGATAAAATTATTATTAATATATTATCTCGCCAGTCACCTCGCTACTCATTGTTAGGTGGCGCTAGTGTTGAATTTCATCGTGGATTTACAAGTGAATCGTAAGTTAATGTCTTTAGAATAGCGCGCTTGACCGTAATGTTGACGGAACGAATCATATAATATAATATTTATTTATTAGTTTAAAATCTGTCTGAAAGTAGAATGTGTAATACATTAAAGCGTAGTGGTTAAATGATTGGACTGCTGCTTGCGTTTGCAAGTTCGACCTGTGTATGGACAAATGTCTCAGTATTCTTACACATTATTCTAGATTTTCGAGTCTGAGTGTCATTTTAAGAAGTTATTTCATGCCCAAAACGCAACCACTACAATTTTAAATAAAAATGTTAGGTTATTATAAACTGGTATATGGTCTTCAATCTTCATGTTTCAATGCGAAAAGTCTACATGTAGCAGATGCAATCCCTATACCATATGCATATATTATTATCTTTGTTTAATAGCACTTGATGCGATTTGCAGGCTAATGGAAACTGCATACAGTGTCAAGATGATTAAGACAGTGTATAATGCCGTGTTTAATATCGTAACGTTCTTAATATTATAAATATAATGGAAGTGTTTAGTGTTCTGACTGTTTAAAGGATGGCAATTCTATTATATTTTTGCCATAATCCCTACGCTTGGTAAGCGGCTTCAGGATCGCAGAGTTGGTGGTCAAGTTACAGAAGACGCTGCTGCCCATCTTCTGGATTTTCCCTTAGTCGCCTCTTGCGACACCGACGGGAGGGTTGTAAATACTACTACAAGTTTTTGCCACAGCAGTAATATGCGAGAGTGAATTAAGATTTTTCCTTTCGTCCACAGTTTAACGTTTCGCCTAAATTATTTAATAGCGATGTATAAAACGGGCTTTAAAAACGGATAGCTTTTTATAAAGTGTCACGAATGAAACAATTTAGTTTATCGTGAAGTTATAAGTGAATGTTAAGTTTAACTGTCTCATAACTTAAGTTATTGTACACTGTAGAGCTATAGTTATCGTAGTATTTCACGCGAATGCCATAATAAAGTCATAGGCTAGCTTCAAATGTCAGGCTTTTGTCTATAGTGATGGTAACTGTGTAGGACTAGGTATACGGGGCGATGGATCGCAGCGATCAATCGCTTCAAATTTGCTACTCACAGTCACACGCGTCAGCGATCGGTCGCTACGATTTGCCATATTTATGCTTGACGGAACAAAAGAGACGCGTTTTTAAGATTGCATATGGATGTGAGAAAATGGCAACTCATTGTGCTAGGTATCAGGATAACATGGTGTAAGTAGAAAGCCTTCGCGAGTGACGATACTTAAGTATGATGCGCGCACCTTGGACGGTCAACCTCGCCACCATCCTTGTTGATTGACCAACCTCTACACCACGGAATGAACTATTCCATGTGGCTATTGGCTCATGCCGATACGAAGAAGAAGATCATAGGTTTTGTTGCGATCTCCGATATCGCTTGTAATGAAGTAAATCGCTTGCGACGTTGACTTACGATCCGTCGTCGTTGCGATCGGTCTGTTGCGACGGATCGCTGTGATCCATTGCCGTATATATATAGCGCCCTTTATGTAGAAATGTGACCTGACAGTCAATGGACTTTAAGGACTAGGGCTAATGCATGAAGTTACAAGGAACGGGCTTTTAAAGGTCTTAATTCTTAATTCTTTATTGTACATACAAAACATACATTTATATATAAAATACACATGAAATTAGATGTACAGAGGCGAGCTTAACTCAAAATTGAGTTTTCTAACAGCAAACCTTTGAGTTATTGAGAGATTTGCTTACGAGGATAATAAAAGTGTACAACAAGAAGAAAAGAGAAAAATAATAATTATTATACTAATTTATCATCATTTATTTTTTTGTGAAACTTGTGTTTGTTTCACAAATGTTATCCTTACAAAGTCACAGGAATTTTGAGTTAGGACTTTCATTTGTCCCTTATTTTTAAAATTAATTTTGGTACAATGACTGTCAACTATATTTTTTATATGACTTTTGGTGCCATTTTAGCATGTTGCCCATGCTAAGCTTGAATCTAAATTGATAAAGGAATTTTGGGTTCGAATCCCGCTCGTGTCCATCATTTTTCAAATTTCCTTTATCAATTTAGATTCAAGCTTAGCATGGGCAACATGCTAAAATGGCACCAAAAGTCATATAAATTTGGGTTGGTATTATCGTTTCAGTGATTTATAGCTGTAAAGGTATAACACTGAGTTGATAATCATAGATTCCAACAGATAATACCTGACGTCACCCTTAAGACGTAAATACTAAAAGGGAACTTGAAATTCGATGGATGCGAGCAGCGACACGGTGGCTCAGTTGGTTAGAGCAGCGCCACGGATCGGCGAAGGTCGCGGGTTCGAATCCCGCTCGTGTCCATCATTTTTCAAATTTCCTTTATCAATTTATATTTTTTATATTTTATAGCCACTTAATATCGTAGTTGATATTTACAAACATTTCCATTGGTCACCTTCTGCTCGCAAATTGAGCGATTTTTATCAACTACCTACATCAAAATTGACACAAATTGCTGTAACAAAAATGAGTAATTTCCTACAATTTGCTTTGACAAAACCGGAATATGGCGGCGCGCGGTCCCATGCCAATTGGGGGCAATTGGAGCTCAACCCTGAGGTCGGCGAGTGGCCCGCGAGCCGCCGGCGGTTAATGTCAATCGAGTTATTAGTTAACTATCGCCATTTTATTCCTAAAGGAAATAACATAACTTAAATAAATCTGGTTCCTACTTCTTCTTATCGTATGGTTGAAGAAAAACCTGGTGTCAGAGTTTAAACCGCCTGTAGGCCTCTGACATGGCTTTACACACCGTTGAAAAATCTCACAGGTATGCTGGTTTCCTCACGATGTTTTCTTTCACCGTTTTTAGCAACTGATTACTAATTTATAATACGCACTGATGATGATGAATTCGAAAAAATCTAAATTCGGAACCTTTGGCTTGGCATTCCCCCGGTCATATCTACCTCACTGCTATCACTGCACTCTGTTTCCTACTAATAATAATGTTATGCATTACAGAAAATTTAAAAAGCCTTATATAAAGCTGACTGCTAAACCGGAGGTCGTGGGTGCGATTCCCACCCAGGACAAATCTTTGTGTGATGAGCATAATGATTTGTTCTGTGTCTGGGTGTAAATTATCTATATTATGTATGTATTTAGAAATATTTAAGTATGTTTATCAGTTGTCTGGTTGCCATAATACAGGCTCTGCCTAGTTTGGGATCAGATGACCGTGTGTGGGCTGTCCCAAGACATTATTATTATTTTAGAACCGTCGCGCGTGGTTCTAAACATCTACTCTTTAAGCATTAATTAAAAATATACTGAAATAAAAAATATTATCATTATTTGTACCAGACGAGATAAAAGGAGATTCCACTAAGTATATTTAATACGTCTCGTTCTAAAAAGTGTTTTTCTTGTCCTGTTTGCCTTAATTTGAGATGTCAGTGTTTGAGAGAAATAAATATTTTGTTTCTTTATTTCTTCGCAAAATTATATTAGTATCGTCTAATGTAAATATTACTTTTCTACTTTTATGTTCTTCGTCTCTAAATATATCAAATGAATAATACTCAACAACAGAAACTCAGATAGGTACTTAAAAATATTATACTTAATTGTACATTTCTTTAACAACTTTATAACTAAGTATGTCTCTGTTTACATATTAAATAATCAAATAAAACTATATAATACGCAAAATTCATCATCAGTTTTGTCATAACTATTAAGAAAAATTTAAATCAAAATTGAACATTATAAAAAACAAGATTTACTAACGCTGCCCGAAATTGATATATAAACATATTTATTACCTCAACAGTCGAAATCACAAATTTTAACATCACTAACAATGTATAACGAACGTCACTGTCAGAAAAAACCCGTGTCCCGCCCGCCCCCGCGCGCCGCCCGCCCACGCCGGCGGAATCCGTCAAATTACGAAAAGTAAAAACGTAGGGAGGTTTTAGCCAGAGTGCCGGAGTGCCGGAGTGCTCGGGAAATGGATGGGGGGCGATGTAGGGCTCGTATCGCATCTGGTGTTCCAATAAATTAACCATTAATATACTCCACATTTTGTAAGTGGAGAATGGAATGCTGGAATTGAAAGCTCATTGTTGTGTGGTCCTTTTTTCCATTCTGACTCTCCAAATGACGAATATCGTTATTAAGGTAACGATCTAAAGTGTCGATATTAGTATGTGTTAAGTCGAATGGATATAATATGTACCTTCCTCTTCTTATCGTATGGTTGATGAACAACCTGGTGTCAGAGTTGAAACCGCCTGTAGGCCTCTGACATGGCTTTACACACCGTTGAAAAATCTCTCAGGTGTGCCGGCTTCCTCACGATGTTTTCCTTCACCGTTTTTAGCAACTGATAACTGATTTATAATACGCACATGAATTCGAAAAGACATTGGTGCGTGCCGGGGTTTGAACTTCCGACCTTTGACTTAGCAGTCCACCGATCATACCACTCGGCTATCAGTGCTAGTACCTATTTCTACTGTCATGAAAATATGTTATATTTTCCTTAACGAGGTTCAACTACAGGTATTTCGTTAAAAAAAGTTGTTTAGAGCCAATTATCTTACAATCTAGTCTAGTAGATAGCGTGTACTTTATTGTAATTGTATTGTATAATGGTTACATAGCATATTTACATCATCGTTATTAAAAGGGTACTAAGGAAGTCTTCGCTAAGAGCTATCTTCCATACAACCTTAACAACATTACAATTAGGAAATCTTACTAGAAAAATGTAATGTAATAATGGCTAAATGCGTTTATGCGAGCTAAACGACGAAAAATGGGCGTTGGACAATTTAAACTGAGTTTAGCGTAAACTAGGTTCAGTTTATACTGGTGAAACGCAAGTAGCTTTAAACTCGATTAAACGTTTAAACTGAGTTTAGTTTGAACGCGATTAGTTTCATTGGTGAAATTGGCTCAAGTTTCAATAATAATGGTAGTACTATTTCTTACCCTAGGTATCTTATCTGAATATCACAGACAAAAGTAAAGAGGGAGATAGAGATACCCCTTTCTTAATCTTTCACATCGCTTCACCCTATCCGAGTGAATATAAACGTATTCATACGACGAACCTTTTGCAAAAGTTCCGCTAAAGTTCAGCTAATTAGGAAGTTAAGATGACGAAGTACGCGACACCCCAGAGGGGGGAGAGAGGAGAGGGGAAGGGGAACTTTAGACGCGTAGATTGTATTGTTGTCACTTTATGTACACACACACACACATATGTATGTGTGTGTGTCAGTATTGATTGGACGATAAGAATGGCTTGGAGCATCTTTATCTTTCTTAAGACGTCTTTTTCACGCTTATTCGTTGAAGAGATAGGCAGATGTGTACGAGTATGAGATCGTCCATTTTTCTGACCGACGAATTAGTTTTGACGTTTTGGAAGTGCTCTTTTGTAGCCTTTAAGATATACTTAATGACTACGACTTTAAGTCGACGACGTCCACGACTTAAAATGATTTCGAAAGAGTCCTATTGCAGAACGCGATAAAGAATTTCTTTTTAAAACTGGCTGTTCGTTTGCTGCGTGTCTTCCTCTGTGCTAGAACCTTTTGCAGTTGTTTTCTTGTTCTTAAGTCTTGATAAGGCCTGATAACTGATCAGTCCATCCAAATAGGGTTATGTGTCTTTAGAATCATATGAGTGGGCAAAAATTAGATTTCTGCCTTAAAAAAAGTAGGGACGTGATTTATACATCTCTTTCCAAATTCAGCGCAGCTCTTAAACCAAGACTAATAAATACAACCGCTTCAACGAACCTCCAGCATTACGTGCTGGATATTTAGCGCCCTATCCACGCTTCACCACTGCCCCTGCGATCCCCACATCAATGGGCGTTCATTAGTAAGCAAATGTGATATCTCGTTCTATAGGTTGTGCGCAGACCGCAACAATCAAAGGTACTGAAGGGACGCCGTGATTGCCTAGCTTGACAGCTGGATTGGAGACCTCAGTGGTACTATAGGTACCTACAGATAGGTATAATAGTGTATGTTTACTGGTGTGAACATTCATATGATGTATCTATACGTTGATGTAAGGGAAAATGAATACTAGATATGTAATCTAATACTTCTTATTCACGTTTCCAAGTTGTTATCATTTTTATTTGATTTTTCTGTCTATTAAATGCACATTGTAGCAATTAGGTACCTAAACTTGCTCATGCTATAAATATTAAACTGTTATATAAAGGAAACTATGCGTCTGTTTATAAAAACCTATAGAGATAGACTAACAAAACTTCTGCTTATCGTATGGTTGATCAACAACCTGGTATCTGTAATGGCTTTACACACCGTTGAAAAATCTTTCAGGTGTGCCGGTTCCCTCACGATTTTCCCTTCACCGTTTTTAGCAACTGATAACTAATTAATACGCACATGAATTCGAAAAGACATTGGTGCGTGCCGGGGTTTGATCTTGCGACCATTGACTTGGCAGTCCAACGGTCATACCACTCGGCTATCAGTTCTTTTCTATATGAAAACTGTGTGACTGTTTGTTTCTGATAAATAAATAAATAAAATATATTATTACTAAAAGGTACATAATATTTACAAACATCTTCCAGCACCAATTAAGTTGTAGCCGAAAACTGATCGGAAACTAATTAGCTGTCTAGAATATACAATGTCTGCCTGCTAAGAATTGGAACAATAACATCTCCGAGCTATGGACGGTTTAGATAGATATATATAGAAAGGAGTTTCCAGTATAAACAAAGGGAATGGCAGAGGTGTATAATGCAACCACATTTCGCTAGTCCCAATGTAATAGGGGGCGAGCCTATTGCCATCAACCGGGCACTAATCCAGACTCTTAATAAAAATCCCAATCCGAGATTCAAACCCTGGATCTCATGTTTAGCAGTTGCGCTTAGCGACCACTAGACCAAAGAGGCAGTCAATAACATATCAAAATTACATTGTAGATTAATTCGTTGAATACACGCTAAAGTTATGTCCATTATTTTAATTCTTCTCAAAGATAAAAAAAGAAAATGTCTAAATCTATTTTGGAATCTTCATTTCTGTGTCGGATTTCTCGGATATTTGATTAGTAATTTCCTTCGTCAGTTATTCTTAGTTTCATCCCCCGAGGTTAAGCTTTCACCGCTCGCTAAAATTAGCTGAGAAATGTCTTTATTCATTTGAAATATTACAATAGAATTATATCCATAAATCTGTGGCAATTGGAACAGTTTCTTATTGTTTACAATGAGTTGTTGAGTTGTGTTTTTAACTTACTATCGAAAACGTTAGTTACGTCTATAGCAACGAGCACAAAGCCGTGCGTTTCTTTCGTTAACGCAACGAACTGAAAATCTGTAGTATGCAGAAAGCGGCGACGTTCTCTGACTGTTTTCTCGTACAAATATTGTCAAAAATACTGTGATCAACGTTATTTACTTAAGATCACAAGTTAGATGTATTGTTCTACTAAATTAATTTAATGTATATACGAACAAGCTGCACAATTTTGTTTGAGACGCGCAATACATTTTACTGCATTAAATAAAGAGTTCTCGACAAACAATGAAATTTAAATGAGTATTATTTCCGAGAAAGAACAATATATTCTAAGAACTGAGCAAAACATCGCTTCAGCGAGACAGCAAGAAATTTAGCGAATTGCTGATTCTTAGTATTGTTTACAACAGGAACGAAATTATGATTTAATCCTGCAGTACTTGCATAAGTAAATATACAATGATATCTGCCTACAACGACACCTGCAGATGGTATCGTTGTAGGCATATGCCTCTTCTCATAAACTTAAATCAAAATGTTTTTATTAATGGTAGATATATTTTTGATAACCAATTCCAGGCGCTTATGAAACGTCAATATACAAGTTGAACGCTTCCAAAAATGTTATTCCATGGAGAAACATCGGCAAGAAACACCAAAGTTTACACTTTGAAATGAAATATCATGCAATATTGTTTACAACGTGTTTTACTATGTGAGTACAAAGTAAATTAACGAGGGATAAAAAATGATTAATTAATCAACTAGGGGAAGATACCACAGAAATACTATTACCATCAATTATCACTACAAACTTCATTGTGGTCACATTTATAATCGCAATCATATAGAGAAGCAACGAGCATTATTCACCAGACTGTCTATCGGCGGGTGAATTGCCACGCTAGTGCTAATCAAAATCAACAGCGCACAATACCTAGGTACGTACAGTATTCAGCAGAATTCCCTTTGCCGGAAAACGGATCAAAACGGATCACGGAACTAATTAGCCGTCTAGGGTTTCACTAAACGCATTCCCAGACGAATCAGCGGGAGGTTCAGATATTTGTTTATTTATTTGAGTACTGTGCCTTTGTGCCGTCTGCTTTAATATCATTTAGGATTTCAGATGAAAATTATTCGCGTTTAAATATAAAAGGCGTAGGTAATATTAGAGATAAGAAATATCTCCTTAATTATCTTATTGTTGTAGTTTTATGGTAATACTTCTTCTTCTTCGTATCGGTATGAGCCAATAGTCATGCCGTGGTGTAGAGATTGGTCAGTCAACAGTTTAACAGCACTGATAACCGAGTGGTATGACCATTGGACTGCCAATTCAAAGGTCGCAAGTTCTAACCCCGGCACGCACCAATGTCGTTTCCAATTCATTCGCGTATTATAAATTAATTATCAGTTGCTAAAAACGGTGTAGGGAAAACATCGTGAGGAAACCGGCACACCTGAGAAATTGTTCAACGGTGTGTAAAGCCATGTCAGAGGCCTACAGGCGGTTTAAACTCTGACACGTTGTTCATCAACCAAGGAAGAAAAAGAAGAGTCAACAAGGATGGTAGCTACGTTGACCGTCCAAGGCCGGACGTACTAAGTATCGTCACTCGTGGAGGCCCTCTACTTATTTCAATATAGACTATGGTAAGGTATATAAGATTATTTTGATAGATTTAAGCCACAAAATACAAAACTCCTCAAAATATCATTTTGGGTGGATGTAAGATAATCATAAGATAAAAACTTTGTAGGTACATAAAGTAATCATATTTGTTCGTAAGAAACACCCTTTTACGTAAATAAGATGCCAAATTCCCAACTATTAGAAAACAAAGTAAAAAAAGCAATACAACTTTCTGAACCGGAGAAATAAAAGAAAAAAAAAAAACTAATTAAGGAATCTCTAAATAGAAAAAAACTAAGCTCGGAGCCCAATTCGTTCATTCGTTCACGCACAGGGTGTTACCCACCAGCTAAGGGTGGTTGGGTGGCCCCACCCACTGACCCATAAACCGCCCGTGAGTACCCCGCCTAACGCCTAGTGCAAGCCATAAACAAAAAAATCTCGCAGCTTTTTTATTAAGTGGACCGTTCCTAGATAGCTGATCCTATTGTGTATAATTCACATTTTAAATAAATTCTTTTTTCGTTGTTGGTAGTAGGTTTTATCAGCTATTGTGTCTGTTTTAATAAAACCTTTTTCGTAAGCCTTAATGGATTAATGGAATATTTAATACCGACTGGAATATTAACGTTGTAAGTACCCACTAGTATTGAAGTGAATATTAACTTTATTAATCCATTAAAATTAAAATTGTAGCGATGGAAACGACTGTAAAATTTAATGGTTATAGTTACATAGTTTTACTTTACGCCGACAGATGGCGCGAATTGTTAAGTAGTATATGGTATTATTCAAAACGTTAATTTTATTTTTATTTATAATATCTATAAATCTTATTATTGAATTAATCTTAATAAGATTTTTTAACTTTGTATAAAGATTTATTTCAGTAAATTTTCGTTCAGGTGTACCTACTTACATAGCACATTTTATATGTATTTTCCATGACCTGAAGGGTAGGCAAGACATGAGCACAAGAGCTAACGATATTCGTGTTTTAAATCACAAGACAGAATCATTATAAAGCACCTATGACCTTATTATCCAAAATAAAATCCTACTAATATTATAAATGTGAAAGTTTGTGAGAATGGATGTGTGGATGTTTGTTACTCTTTCACGCAAAAACGGCTGGACCGATTTGGTTGAAATTTGGTATGTAGGTAGCTGGCACCCTGGATTAACACATAGGCTAGGCTTTTTATCCTGATAACTGTAGCGGGTAACACCGCGAGGCACAGCTAGTTATGATATAAATCTTATATTAAAACACATTACGTAATTTTAATCGAGTGTATCCTAAATCCAACATGATGTAATACTTTACCGGGACGCCACCATCGCGCCACCGTCAATCCGACCCGGTAAAAGGATTAAGCTCTGAACACCCGCAGCTGTGGTTATTAATTACGATTTTTACTTCCCAGCTATTTCTGTACAATTAATATTATTCATTTAATTTTTAACATAGAAGGCAGTATAAAAACAATCGTGTGTGTATATAATGTAAATTGTTCTTTTAACTAAATAAAGTTTATAAATTATAAAAAAAACCATTTAAATGTATAAGAATTAAGATGTTTTACCCTAAACAAGAGTAACCGCCGAACTCAGAGACATTTAATGATTATTTAAACTATTAAGTAAAGGTTTTTACTGTGAAATCTGTCCTTAGTGTCAGTTTAAGTAATAATTAACGTCTCTGAGTTCGGCGATAAGAGTTATAGTCTTGGATTAGCACTAATATAGTACTACAATAAAAACACCGTACACAGTACCTACTGATAGCCGAGTGGTGTGACCATTGGACTGCCAAGTCAAAGGTCGCAACTTCAAATCCCGGCACGCACCAATGTCTTTTCGAATTCATGTGCGTATTATAAATTAGTTATCAATGCTAATAACGATGAACGTGAAGGAAAACATCGTAAGGAACGCGGCACACCTGAGAGATTTTCCAACGGTGTGTAAAGCTATGTCAGAGGCCTACAGGCGGTTTAAACTCTGACACCAGGTTGTTCATCAACCATACGATAAGAAGAAGAAGACCTACACCTAAGTACCTACTATACTGTAGCACGCTTATTTATAAACGATGCTAATACCTTTATTTACATAAATCCTTCTAAGTCTATTGACATAATTATCTTTGACAAGTGAACGACAGTGACAGGTATAATTTAATCCATGGTTTATTTTTGTCATTTTTTATATATATATATTGTGGTCGCTAAATACACCTCTGTCTGCCCCTTTGGGGGCAGAATGGTGTTCAACCTTAAAGCATGTCGTCTGTCCATTGTCTCTTTTCGGAGCCATTATAACTATACTTTTTTTTTTTTTTTCATTTTTTTTTAAAAAAACGTCGCCCCACACTAGGAATTTCTCCTGTATCGTGGGTGCGTTTCACAAACATGAAATATCACATACACAAACACCCAGACTCGGGACAAACATCTGTGGATCACACAAATTTTTGTCCCTTGCGGGAATCGAACCCACAACCCCTAGCGCAGCAGTCCAATCGCTTAGCCACTGCGCCAACCAGCCCCCTTACCATGAACTCTTAAAGCAAGACAGTTTAACATGTGGAAGCGGGACGCCGCTACATGCAGTGTAATGCGGCGTCTCGTTTTCGCATCGTAAACTGTCCTGTTTTAAGAGTTCATGGTAAGGGGGCAGGTCGTCAAATACTGAAACAAAAGTGTGAATTATCCTAAAGCCATTTATAGGAAAGCAAATTGTTGGAGATTTATTTTTGTATATTAGTTACACCGTTACACGTTATCAACGTGACGCACTCTTTTGTTTTTGGTGGTGTCGCCTCCCTTTCAGTTTCGCTTTTGGGGATACCCCGCCCCTTGGTAAAGGTTTGTAAGCCTCATACCGGTTAAAACTATCAGAATGTTCTTTATTTCATCCTATAACCGAAAGCAGAAGAGATTCCATCCAATCTACCTAGAAAATAAATCAGAGAACGCCAAAAATACCTCGGTAACGTCAATATGTAATATTTGTCCTCAAACGTAGTCTTAGCCTAACTGTCTTCAGAACATTTCCGTGGAGGGTCGGGTGCTGACAATTTTCCAATATAACATGAACCACAGCCTTCGGTACGAGCCTTTTAAGCTGTCAGCCTTCAGATGACACGAGCAAACAAAGCACTTTTGGTAAAATAGGTTAGTTCAATGTTTAAAAACCAAGTCATGTTTCATGTTTAGTGATGTCCGACATTCTTGAGAGAACGAAAATAGTTACATATTTTTTCATTAAATAATAATTACGATTGTTTGTGCTATGCTACTGTGTCTGTAGTTCTAAAAGGAGTGAGCAGAGTTGTAGGTGGTACACTTCCTTTCTTTCATCATCATCATCATCATCAGCCCGTTGCAGTCGACTGCTAGACATAGGCCTCTCCCAATGTACGCCACAAAGCCCGGTCTGCTGCTTTATGCTTTCCTTTCTTTGCTGACGGTAAATGTCCAAAAATGTAAGTGCCTATGAAATGAACTGGTCCGAATGAAAAGCAAAAGATCCTGATCAATTCAGTGATGGAGCTCATAATATACTTCTCTCCTTATAAAATTAACGTGAACGTAGTAGTTAGTGATTAGCTAACTCAAAAGAATTAGAATATTAATTAGGTATTTGTATAATAAACTAAGGCTTATAGGAAGATAATCACAATAGAAAATAACCCCACAACTACTTTGTTATTGTGTAGGGTACTCGTAAGTTTACCAGCGTCTTTCTTGCAACATTTAACTATTCTTATAAGTTCCATAAATTGGTAATCGCTGCCACTTGAGATAACACAAATTCTAGCGTATGTGTGGTATCTCAACGATCCATTTAATGATTCGCTTAAGGTGCTCAAGAAACCTTAGCTATTTGATGCCTGATTATATATCTCGGTTCGTGTCGAAATCCTGTTCCATCGAACTAAATGTATGAGGAAAGTCAGAGTGCACCTGTAGTTACCCCTTATTTAAAAAGTGACAATTATAAAACACAGATAATAGAGATGTCAATGACTTAAGACGGGTTTAAGTTAAAAAAGGTATTATCATGCAAATTTCATGCAATTATCATCAAAATGATTAAATAGATAGTTTTTACACTTAAACACAGGTTTTAACTAAAGCTGTTTACAAATACTCCTATTTTAAGTATAATTTAAAATGCAGTTGCGTGTTTGATCCTAGCGCGTAACCTATATTCGTGTTATCTGCAGATAATCCTAATGTACTAGGTTTCATTTATATGTAAGACGTATGTAAGTATCTATCTACCCTTGATACATTAGTAATTCCAGATGTCAGATTTAAATTTAAAAAGCAGAAGTTGGCGGTGTTTAGAACTGTCATTTGTTTAAAAAAATCTCATCAGCCAGTTTGCGAGCAAGCGTTGACCATCAACCAATCCCTATCAAGTACAGTTCGGCCAATAGGATCGCAGTCAGCAGCAATATCTAAATGACGCCGTTGGGCGTCAGATTGGTCCCGTCCAACCTAACTGGATTACAGGAGTGACATTGCCGGCCACCGAGAATACGATAGTGCGCAACTGGCTTTGTGTCAGAACTAATTTGGTGGCTACGACACGTGGTGGCAGCACTGTGCTGTCGGAATAGACTTCAGTGGGGACCGAGGTTAATAGCAAAAAGGAGGTTTTTAATTCGGATGTTTTTAGGTTATGATATATTTCCGGTAATTTGAAGATAAATAATATTAACAATGTGTAACATTAGTATCTCCTAAAATAGCTACCATCAATTTTTAGAAGCCTGTATATTTCCGGTATCAACCGGTTTTATTTTATAAATTGCGGGCTAAATTTTTTTTACTTTTATCAACCAATCTCCTATAGAACCAAGTCACATCTGCTATGAAGCGGCAAAATGACTACACACTCCAAATTGTACCAAATATGTCACACTTCCAAAGTTTAACGGAAACTTGATTAGATTAATGACATCACGTCATCCGAAAAACGTTTCGCCCGAATACGGCCCTGTTGCGAATTAATCCGGCGTATTTTGTAGGTCATAGAACGGTACGCGAAAAGCGATCATACGTCAGAGGCAGTAAGAATTGTTTTCCAATGTATCGGGTGTCACAGTGATGTATGTGGGTATATTTTATATTATACCTTGTCAGGATCGATAAGACCGTACGTAGTGATGTGACGATGTTTGGGGCGCGAGTGCGAATTTTAAGTAGAGTGTTGACCTATCTCCGTGTATGTGAGATATATACGAAACCGTTCGTTCTCTTTTGTTTTCAGTAGGCTTATAGTTTTAGAAGTTGAGCTTTTGTTTTCAGTTTTTTTTTTTTTTGTTTTTATAGTATACAGCCTTATTCTTATCGTATGGTTGATGAACAACCTGGTGTCAGGGTTTAAACCGCCTGTAGGCCTCTGACATGGCTTTACACACCGTTGAAAAATCTCTCAGGTATGCCGGTTTCCTCACGATGTTTTCCTTCACCGTTTTTAGCAACTGATAACTAATTTTTAGTACGCACATGAATTCGAAAAGACATTGGTGCGTGCCGGGATTTGCACTTGCGACCTTTGACTTGGCAGTCCAACGGTCATACCACTCGGCCTTATTGTCGCCGGCCAAATATTACTAGTAGTCTAGTGACATTTTACTCTTTTGATTTGTACTGTCAGTTCTCGAGGTTAACGAGTCTATTCTTTTTCGTCCATAGTTCTATACATTCTTAAAGCTACGAGCTGTTGCCTAGAGGCAGGGACCATATACCTATAAGGCTATATATCTATAGAATAAAAACTACATATCTTCTTTCCTTCATCACCAATAAACACTAATACCGAAATTCTAGTTTCCACGAAGCTGCCTGTAATCCTGTGGTATGGTTAATGGAATTAGAATTACGCTTTCAATTCCAGGCACTTTCCGAGCTATACACGTTCTAGCTAATTCTCAATGGCATTCTGTAAGCCCGAAATTTGAACTGTATAAAGCTAGTTTCGAGCTGTCAAATGCAAACATCCTCAGGCATATAAAATATGTACATACGCAGCTAGAATCACGCCTGTATCCCCCGAAGGGGTAGGCAGAGGTGACTGTAAAAACTGTGTAAAAGGTTGATGTTGCGGGCGGAAGCTAGTACGAAATATACAGGTAATGATTTACTATACTTCTTACAGTTACTCACGTGTATATTCGGGTATGCCCGACTAGTTTCGAACTCGAACGGAGCCCTTATTCATGAGTTGGTTACGCGGATCCGCGAGCGCTAGTTCGGCTCAGAATACTCTCCTTCTTATCGTATGGTTGATGAACAACCTGGTGTCAGAGTTTAAACCGCCTGTAGGCCTCTGACATGGATTTACATACCGTTGAAAAATCTCACAGGTGTGCCGGTTTCCTCACGATGTTTTCCTTCACCGTTTTTAGTAACTGAAAACTAATTTATAGTACGCACATGAATTCGAAAAGACATTGGTGCGCCGGATGAACTTAGGTACTATCACACGTGGAGGCACTCTACTTGCACGGTTTGCAGTTTGCACCCTAGTTATTATAGTGAAATATATATAGTATATATATATATATATTATACATGTTGATATAAAAACATTATTTATGGTATTCCGTGCAAAAGATAAAAGATACATTTTGCGTAGTTTTTCTTTCATTAAATGCCGTTATCTAAAGCATCAAGTTAATTACGTTTTCCATTAGCAGGTTTTCTCTCATAATTACTTCTCGTGTCGTTATTTTTGCTGACTCACCTAATAAATGAATAAACGTGCTGCAGCATCACGCCTCTTATTTATAACGGGGTAAGCACAGTTAGTGAAACGAGGTACTGTGAAGCATAGAACCGTATGTTGATTTGCTGTCTAAGTCGAGTGATATACACCGAAGTAGTAAAAAAGAAACAATTTGCCATGTCCCCGATTACATTGCCCTACAAAATTCATTTTAAGTTATGTTTATGTTGTAATTTATGTATTTTCTATGTTATTGGTAGTTTTTCTTGACAATACACATACATTTTCTTTATATGGTTTGCCTTGTCAGCGGCCCTTCACAGCAAAGGGCGTTGACATGCTCAACAGCTGACGTAACTTCAAACACATTTTCAAGCAAAATACATAAAATTTTGCAGATCTTTTGTAACGTTATCGTCTAGAAATGTGTTTAAAAGTATTATGAATCTTATTAAGCTAAAGGTTAGAATAAAATAACATTGTGTGTAGGTACGAAATAAAGTTTAGGAGTATTTAAATCCATTCCAAATATAAAAGTAAAGAAACAAAAGAATAAAATTAAATAGTTGAAATGCGAAAACTTTCGGAAACTTAGCTCATTTAAAATTCGAATACATTTGAAGACTGAACGAATTCGAATCATTTCACATCACTAGCCAGTAGGCACGCTACATATAACTGTCTATGTCGTATATATGCGTATTGTATATATATAATATATTTTATATATACAGGAAGCGGATGTCGTTAGAGATATGTTAAGGAAGATGTTACGATGATTAATTGTACGATTATGTAGGTCGGTTTTGGCACGAGATAAATGTTCTTTGTTTCATATTTGTACGCAGATTTAATGTCTTCTTCGTCCTACAGTTCTGCCTTTAGCCAAGGTTGAGGCGTGTAACTTACAACCATTCCGATATATCTAAAGTAGGTACCTATAATACCATAACATTACGTCTACATTCTCCGAAGGGGTATACAGATGTACCTAGTATACCCTTTGTACCCAAATCTCGCTTGTTATGGTATTTCTCAGTAGCAGCACGGAGTTTGATAGGCTCGTCCCCTATAAACTAGGACCTAAAACATAACTGGCGAAATGTGGGTGTACTATATGTGCACCTCTGCCTACCCATTCGGGGAAAACACGCGTGATGTTATAGGTATTATGTTATGTCTTCCACACTTAACTCTAAGAAGAATTAACTGCTTAACTGCACTTTGGGCGAGACCTGACAAAATGTCCTGAAAAGGTTCATCATCATCATCATCAGCCAAAGACGTCCACTGTTGAACATAGGCCTCCCCGTTTAAGCGGGGGGTTTGCCATAATCCCCACGCTTGGCAAGCGGCTTGGGGATCGCAGTATTGGTGGTGAAGTTACAGAAGACGCTGTTGCCCATGTTTTGAATTTTCCCTCAGTCGCCTCTTACGACACCCACGGGAGGAAAGGGGGTGGTCAATTCTAGGTAATTAGTGGCTTAGAAACAAAATACTGTGACAATTAGTTTTGAATTTGCATGGTTACTCATGTCTTTATGTTCACTGTACATGGTAGAGTAAATAACTATATGTACATATACATACATAGTACGTATATTTGCCTCCGTTAATCAGTTTATCTCAGCTTAACAAAAACTAAATAAGGACACAGTCCGCGCAGACTGTTAGATTAATTAGATCATACCACCTTGATAGCGTGTATGACTTCAATGTTGAATGTATGACTTGTGTGTCATACAAGGATCTAGTTGTATGGTAGTTTATTAGCAAGGAGTTTTGATTTGTATTGGATATAACGGTACATTTTATTGAAGGAAAGAGTTTTGATTATAGTTCTAAGAGTAATTGTTTCTTATAGCCTAAATTACTGGACCGATTGGAATTAAATTTGGTTTGTGAGATAGTTTGAATTTAAACCCCTGGAACCATAGTTTATACCCGGTTGCCGACAGGTTACAGACAAATTTTAAATTTTTATGTTATTTAGATGCCTATCTTACCCCAAGTCGCTTGCCAAGCGTGGGGATTATGGCAAACCCCCCTACTTAAACGGGGAGGCCTATGTTCAACAGTGGACGTCTTTGGCTGATGATGATGAGATGCCTATCTTTGATTTGAATTGATTTAAAAAAACATATGAACGAAATGTCATCCCAAAAATCGTCTTTTAACGTTAAATCAAACATACTTGCGGCCATAATTTTGAATGACAACCCTCCACAATCATATTTCTCAATCGATAAATATGTATAAAAACCATGTCTTAATAAAAGACAGATGAACGAAGCAACCTTACGGTGGGATCTTAGGCTATGTGGGCTGAAGCTAGCCGAAGCTATTTCATAAATATTATTTTAATAGCACCTAGGTTACTTTTGATCCACATTTTAATTCAACAGTACCTATTTCTACAAAGGACTTAAAAACAAAAAACTGCTGTTTTTTCTCCTCCGTGCGCACCTTCGTTCAAAAACAACGACTCGCGCACTTGCATCTCCCGGACTTTTGCCTAACTGCCAATTTAAAAAAGTATTATTTTTCGTTCCTTTGTAGTGCGTCACGTTACAGAGAAAAGTTAGCTCGTCACCAACTTTTAACAGGGTTGTCGAACTGCAGTGAGCGTTATAATGTACTATGAAAAACATTGTACGTAGTATGAGCTAGGGTTGTTCCTGATGCAAGGTTTTTAGATATCCCCGGATGCAGCTGCTGTTTTGCATAAATTAGTATTTTAGATACATCATTAAAAATAAATTAGGTTTCATACGTGTATCGCTGTTGGTTTACTAAGTTAATGTATAAGTTTTATATCCGCAGTGTATATTGCAAACTAAACCAGTGACAACGTGGGGTGCACCACATTATTAGTTAGTGTGTGATGACCCTGTCCAGTGTAATGCTGATGCTGACGCTATTGTTTAAAGTACTCCTAAAGTTCTGCATTTGCCGATATTTAAGACAGCCCTAGTATGTAAGTACGTCCTACAGTTTGACAACCCTATTTGTCAATCGTTACTCGAGCTTTTGAGAGCACCTGAAATGCTTCACTCTCATTTTGTTATTAAATTCAATAATAATGTAATACGACGTACGGTGAAATGTGGGTGTATTGTGTAGACTACAGAAGTGAAACGCCTCTGCCTACTCCGTCGGGGATAACAGGCATGATTGTGTATCTATTTACGACTGGAGCACATTGCGAAATTTCCGTGAAGGTTTATGCAAATATCTTTACAAATATAGAGAATTTGTTTTTCCTTTTTGATTTTATTAAATAACTTTAACCATCCTGTCTTCTTCGTATCGGCATGAGCTTTGTCTGAGGAAACAGGTCATGTCATGCCATGTAGAGATTGGTCAGTCAACAAAGATGGTAGCGAGGTTGACCGCCCAGGGTGAGTCGGACGTACTTAGGTACTATCCCACGTGGAGGCACTCTACTTGCAGTTGCACCTCTGTCATAATATTATGTTGACCACCCTGTGATATGTCAGCATCCTGTGATGATTTCTCACTTAAAGACCTATTCATGTGACTACTAGAAAATTTCTAATTCATGCGCATACTGTAAATTAGTTACTTATCAGTTGCTAAAAACGGTGAAGGAAAACATCGTAAGGAAACCGGCACACCTGAGAAATTTTTCAACGGTGTAAAGCCATGTCAGAGGCCTACAGGCGGTTTTAACTCTGACACCAGGTTGTTCATCAACCATACGATAAGAAAGAAAAAATAGCGGCTCCAAACGACACGCGACTTTGACAGTTGTGTCGGACAATTTGACAGGTGCAATAACCTTGTTTTTTGTTTTGTCAACTGAGCCGTTGTCGACTATTATGCCAGTGTCAAGTGAGGAACCTTTATTAAAAGTTATTGGTTTTCTGAAGACAAGTGACAGTACTGTAAAATATAGTGCATATACAGCTGCCTTAAAAAGGCTATCGGAAAAGGCAGGCGGCGATATTCAAAAACTTATATGTATACATAAGTGTCAATTAGTATTAATGAGAAAATAATTATATATTCTCGTTGTTTTTCTTTTGGTTCGAGATAGAAACGAATTAGCTTGATTAACCGAAGCTAATACAAAAACGTGCTCACATCAGTCTGAGAATAGATTGGGTTTGAGCAAAACAAAGGAGGCGCTTCGTGCTTGACGCTTTTTATTGTACTCGGGGTATGTAGACTAAAAAGTAATGAGGCATTATTTAGCGTAACAATAGGAATCCATGTTGTTAGACCAGATGCTTTAGATCAACGGGACTACTCGATGCAAAGTCGGTTTAGGACATACACTCGTCCAAAATAGGATGGAGGTTGTATTGTGATCGGCAGTTGCTCTGGCAAAGCTAAAAAAAAAACCTGCAGCTCCCTTACCATGGATTCTTAAAGCAGGACAGTTTACGATGTGAAAGCGGGAGGCTGCTACGTGCAGTGTAATGCGGCGTCTCGTTTCCACCACGGAAACTGTCTTGCTCCAAGAGTTTATGGTAAGGGGGAAGATGACCATAAAACCCCCTTCTTTTGGAAGTGAAAAAAAAAATGTAAACACGGTCGACATAAAAGTATTTTTCCTTTCTGACTGCTAACAATTCTATCAATTTTTTACCTTACGCTAAACCGATCATATTAAAGTTTAATAAAGAAATAGTTTTAATCCTTGAGAAGGACATTGATGACGTTTTATCCCGGTAAAGACTTGGATATTTTTTGATACTTCTTCTTCTTATCGTATGGTTGATGAACAACCTGGTGTCAGAGTTTAAACGGCCTGTAGGCCTCTGACATGGCTTTACACACCGTAGAAAAATCTCTCAGGTGTGCCAGTTTCCTCACGATGTTTTCCTTCACCGTTTTTAGCAACTGATAACTAATTTATAGTACGCACATGAATTCGAAAATACATTTTTTGACACTGGCAAATTATGCAAGCGAAAGTTTTTACCTATATTTCGAACGAAACTGCGCTACAAAAGGTCTTTATCCCCCTATACTCTCATCAGGGCTGTGGTAGGCAAGGAGATTAACTCACGAAGATTGTTCTCATCTCCTTTAGTGCTCAATATCCGCTGCAATCACTGGTCACTTTAGCTAACTTAATTATACGAGAGCAATTGTTTACTAGAAGTTTACTTAAGGAAAAGAGCTTTCTTAACGTAGATAAGATTGGCGTTTGTTTATTTCAATTTAGTATTATAAATTATGGGAGTCATGTCTATACTATTTATTTGCTTCAGATATAAATATATGTAGGTGTAAACTTAGTTCATCTGTGGATGGATTAAGAACTCGTTTTTCCAACGTTGGGAAAACGAGTCGTAAAATTTGACAATCAAATGATTTGAAATGGTCATGATGAGCCGTGAAAAATTGGTGTAAAGATCGCTTATAAGAGACCTCTGTCTATCCCTTCGGAGATAACTGGCGTGATTTTTCCTAATTACGCGTGTATTCGGGAATGCCTGTCTACTTTCGGACTCGAACCGAACTCTTAATCATAAGCTGGTGAGGAGATCGAGAAACTATAATAGTGGGGCATTTCCGGACAACCGAAGTTGAATAATAAATAAAACGGTTGGCATCTTACATTGATATAATTATATGTATATTAGCAGACCCGGCAGACGTCGTCCTATCTGGAACAGCAGCGCCACCTACCAGGTCCAATTGTCTTTTCAAACCATCCAGGAAATCATTGAAATATACACGCAAAATCTTATCTAAATCGGTCCAGCCGTTTAGGAGAAGTTTGGTTACAAACACGCGCACAGAAGAATTATATTAAGAAGATGCATTGATATTCTTAATGGTACGTTTTCGATATTAACTCCTATCTGTTGAAAGTAACATCGAATCACGATCTAGTCGTTTTTATTGCAACGGTTGAGTGTTACGGCTTGCGGAATATTACCACTATTCGTATTATAGAGGTAGTTAATCCATTGACTACGATTGTTGAAAGCTTTCGAGCCTATCTACATATATAGTTGTATATACACCTATGTATTATGTAAAGAATTAGTTCTGTACGACGGTACTTCTTTCTTCTTTCCTTCGGTTTATTCAATCTTCTACTTTGCATTCATCATATCAGCCTATTGCAGTCCACTGCTGGACGTAGGCCTTTCCCATGGTACGCTACAAGGCCCGCTCTCCATTTTTCGCCACAAATGTCACTACCAGTTACTTAAAATAGTAGGGCCGGGAACTGGGGATCTTTTATTTAACTACTCTTCATGGGGGTTTTGTCCATAGTCACCACGCTAGGCAAGGGGGTTGGCAGCCGCAGTATGGTGAACGATACCTACTTAGCATTGGTAACTTAATTGGAACTTGAAAATTGCCATGTCGTTGTGTAGGCCTGTCAACATAAATGTTAATGAGGATCGACCATCAAGTGCCAAACGAACCTACTTAAATAATATCATCAATCGTGAAGGCTTTCTACTTGCACCCTAAAGTACGACCCTGTAGCGAGATTTGCATCAGATGCCAACTCCCTGTATAAAAATCGGGTGTAGTTATTTCAATCCAATTTTGATGGAATTACGTTTCACAACACAACAGATTGTGGTTGATCCCAGCCAATTGAAAACTATCCCTTCTTATCCCGGGACGATCGATCCCACGGGATTCCGGAGTCCGGGACACGGGGTTACAATACCCCGGGGTTACCGCACGACCTGTGTTGTAAGGGTTGGATTAGAGCTACTTTCATTACTTTGGGACTGACAGGAATTTTAGTGGTTTTTTAGATGAGCGCAGTTTTGTGGAACGATGGAAGCGAGATTTGATATGGAGTGCACAGACTAAGTATTTGATTGAAAAAGACAGAGCGAAAGATAGAAATAAAGTGTTATTTTTTGTTGTAAGAAATTTGAAACGCAATGGACACGAGCGGGACTCGATCCCAAGATTTCTACAAGTTTTTATATAGATGTCGCTAGCGTACTCTATTTAAGAAGAAACGTCGGAAAAAATGACTTCGTCTGAGCTAGTCTTTAGGGAAAAGAACCAAAAAACCGGAAATGTAAGACATAATAAGAATATATTTTCCAAAATAACTTTATAATTTATTTATATCAGAGAGGAGAAGAAGAATGCATTAACATCAACAACAATCATGCAGAACTCAATTCTGAGTTAAGCTCGCCTCTGTACATCATTTTAAAAATGTCTGTTTTATGTGGAAAATAATGAATTGAAGAAAAAATATAGAACATTTACAATTGCATGTTTCAATAAGCAAGGATCATATTGATTATTTATTCTATCATTTTCTGTCATGTTTCTTAAGTTCGACAAACGAACCAAGTGAAGTTTTATTTCACCTAACCCCGTTTTTAATCGTACGTCAACGGCTAAGTACTTGCAAGATGATTACAGTTATAATAACCGACTGCCACTATACAGTTACTGTGAAATGAACGCTCACTAAGCAACTTTGAAAGGTGTAGTGACCCTAACTTGAAGTAGAGTATTCCTTTACCTTTAAAGAGAGGGAGACCTTAGGATAGTTTGAGATGGAAAAGGATAGAATGACTTAAATATATATTTTTCTTTTTTTAAAACGTCGCCCTACACTAGTAATTTCTCCTGTATCGTGGGTGCGTTTCACAAATATGAAATATGACATACATAAACACCCAGACTCGGGACAAACATCTGCGGATCTAATAAATGTTGGTCCCGCCCCCTTACCATGATCTCTTATAAAGCAGCACAGTTTACGTTGTGGAAGCGAGACGCCGCATTTCACTGCACGTAGCGGTGTCTCGCTTCCACATTTTACACTGTCCTGCTTTAAGAGTTTATGGTACGGGAATTGAAAGTTCGAAACCGCAACTCTGAGCGAGTCCAACTGCTTAGCGACTGCGCCAATCACGTCGTCCTATCGCTTCTCTTTCATATTTCTCATGTGGGTTTAACGGCTTGAAATTGTACTTTCTTGACTCGGAAAGAAAACCTATTTGCTACGAGATCGAATCTTAGACTCTTTGAGAATAAGCAAGCCTGCAGTCATCGAGCTAGCTAGAAGACATAGCAATGGAACATACTCATATTAAAGCCGTAATGATCTCAAACAGATCATTTTCACGTGTCTATTCTATTTTATAGCTTCTAACTCCTTCAATATTCGATTTTGATATTTAAAATATCACAAAAATTTACGACGTTTTTAGAATGATAATTGGATATTGAAGGAATTAGAAGCTAGGTCTTTGAGTTTAAAGGCAAAGATGGCGTTGACAATGAAGAATGCCCTACGTAATTGCCTTAGTCCGTCAATAACATTTAAATTTAGGTATATATTATTAATGTTACAATATAGATTGTTAAGGTTTATGCAATCAGTCTATTATAATATAATCTGTAATAAATATATACTAATATTTCTTCCTAGAAAGTTACAATCCAAGAATCAGCTACAAGAAATCATCACATGTCATAAAACCGTGATATCGCCATTTATTTAACCGACAGTAATAACAGCTGTAGCGTGACAGCCCTACGTCACATCCTCCTCAACGGGATTAAGCAAATGAGATATCATTAGATTCGTATTGTTAGCCATCACTAACAATGTAAGAGACAATATGGCCGACTAGATGCCCTATTAAAGTAAAGGCTTTACATATAATAACGTCGGAGATAGGCAGAGATTGAGGTGGTCGTGTGACAGCTTGAAGCAAGATACATGGATAAGGTTTGTTTTCGTAGAATCCTACAGAAGTTAGGAATTCGAAAGATATTAGTTTTAGTAAGAGGTAAGATTTTAGTAATATGTGTAGGTACTTTGATGTGACTTTTGGTGTCATTTTAGCATGCTGCCCATGCTAAGCTTGAATCTAAATTTGTTAGATTTGTAATTTAATAATAGGCCCAATATACTTTGTCTTTGGTTATTTGTGTCAAAAGAAAATATTAAGTTTTACTCTATGGAATGTAACGCCATTTTGTTATACAGAATAGTTTTCGTAAAATAAATGACGGTGAGTCTTTTCGTAAATAAGAAATCTTACTCACTTAATTAGTATATTTCACCTGAATACCAATAACATTGATAAAGGAAATGTCACCGTTAAAACGCAAATACTAAAAGAAATTTTGAAATTCGATGGATGCGAGCAGCGACACGTTGGTTAGAGCTGCGCCTTAAGTAAGGTTGCTTGTAGGTAAGACATGATATTTTTCCTAATTGTTTGGACGGTTCCTTAGAAGGATCGAGACAGCGGGTTATATAAAGCGGCTGATAAGTTTATATTTATAACATAAATCATGCGCAGAAGTTATGCAAGGATTAACTGATGTAGTAGGTTTAATAGACATGGAACATCTTATGCGCTAACACGCAACATTTTGGATGTGCGAGAATGGAATCGACTACTTTTCGTTCTGAAGTCCCCCACACAGCTACTGTGATAATTAAGTCATTAGGGTCATAGTCATATCATTTTAATAACATTGTATATACTTACAATGTTTGTGGGTAAATGCTGTGTGTGTATTTAGTTGGTAAGCCTTTGAAATAAATTTAAAAAAACCATTACTTAGATACACCACTTTACATTTTATTAGATACTGAATCAGAAACTGTACCTACATGATACATTTAACTTGTAACAAGCGCGTACGAGCGCTGGTCGTATAATCTAATTGAGAATGGCAATAATTCCCAGCATGCAGCAAGCTTTGAACCCGCGACCTCCGTTCTCGACGACGACATGTGAACTACGGAGCCAGTAGGCCAAGGGGAATGCACAACTGCATTGATACTAACTTGCTTTGAAGTACTATAAAGTATGCAACGTAAATAGTATGAAAGATATAGAGGGTTTTTACGGTTTAAAATGTACGAAGTCCAATGTAATAATGAAATATTTTAAGTTGAAGTTACTAATCAAATCAATTCATTTATTTATAAAAATAGTGTTAAAAGAAGGCCACCATATGATCATACAAATATATGTTTCATGTATAGGACATAATTGCTAGTACATAAGTACACATCTAAGTAACCTAATTGGCAATTGGACCTGATTGGTTGGGAGAATTCGGAAGAACATCTTACTTCTCAATCAATATCATCTTACAGATTAGTATAAGAGGATATTTCATTACGAAAAACTAGGAATCGTTAACGATATCAATATTATATGACTTTTGGTGCCATTTTAGCATGTTGCCCATGCTAAGCTTGAATCTAAATTGGTTAGAGCAGCGCCACGGATCGGCGAAGGTCGCGGGTTCGAATCCCGCTCGTGTCCATCATTTTTCAAATTTCCTTTATCAATTTAGATATAAATATTGTTTGAGTTTAAGTTTAAACTCGTAAGTTTGTGTTACTATATTGCTAGAAGTTGACGAACTCAAGGTCGATAATAAAATAGGGTTAGTGTAATATGGGGAATTGAACGCTTCAAAACAATGGTTTAGTTTACGGCTGTTTGAACTCATTTAACCTTAAAAGTTCGACTAAGACAAAATAGGAGCAGTGGGTTGCGTGCTTCAGAATATCCAATATTTTTGGGACTTTGTATGCATTCGTGTTTCGACGCACGTGCACGAGCTAAATATTTGTTTGACCAACAAATATTTGTTAAGTAAGTTTGCACGTGTAATATGTTTATAAAAGCATGTGTCAGAGCAGAAAACCCTAAAGATAAACGTAGTATTCTACAACAATAAGAATGAATAAACAAATGAACTAAGTTACGGTTTTAAGAGGACATAGCTAATACCAACAGTTAGCTATAAAGCGTGCAATATACAATGAAAATAGGTTGTTAACAATGTATTTTACGAGCAACGAATTCTTCCAACACCTTTGTCGGGACAAAATCAATAACGTACGGAAGAGGAACGCAGAAACTTGCGATTGGCCCAACAAGCAAGAAATACGGAAGCAAGAAAACCTTTAAAACCTCACTAAGGCTTTCAAATCCTTTCAAGTTTCGCACAATAATATGAAAAGTTTATTACTTATGTAGAATTTCTAAGTACGATGAATCGGTTCTGTGGCCGCGGCGGGTCAACAACCGCGCTCGGAGACTGCGCGGCTCCATTGACAGATGACGTGACGTATTGTTTTCAGTTGTTTTTATTTTGTTTGTTTTTTAAGTTCGTGGAATTTGGTTTAGTGATGTAATGAGTTGGGATCTTGGAATCGATTTCGTGTCTTCACTTGGCGAAGCTGTGAAATTGTATTCCTGTTGCTTTTCGCAGTAGTATTAGTATTAGTAAATTCACTGTATAACTGGCGAAATGTAGGTGCCTCTGCCTACTCCTTCAGGGAATACAGGCGTGAAGATAAGAATTTTTCTTGGCACTAATTAAAAACTTTCTTAAAAAATTGATAAATAGACTCGCAGGCACCAATGTCCTATTTAATAAGATTATCTTTTATAGTATCCTACATAAACCTATGTATAAAGCTTTTAATTAAGAGAGAATCTCAGTGTGTACTTTTATAATTAAATAGGTTACGGTAATTAATTTCCAGCAGGCTTAAGCACTCTTCTCTGAAAGGTTTTGAGTTGAGGAGTTTGTCCTCGAATATATTACGCGGATATAACTTACACAAAGGAAACGAGATTTTTGTACCTTTGTAAAGGAAATATTTCACTATTTTTGTTAATAAATTAATTAAGTAATGAGAGAAATTTTAACCATACCCCTTATTCAATCATATTTCAAAAAAGTACAGATAAGTTACTAGCACGATAATTTGAAGACCCGAAAAGGTGACAATTGTGTAGTCTTGGGTAGTACAATTGTTTTCCGATTTGACTTATGGCTAGTGCAGTTCGGACTCAGAGTTCAGAACACTTTTCTCGTTCATTTCGTTAGCTTAAGACGTATCTATACTTTTTGACATATCATTGCCCTTACTTATAAAAATGTTAATGTTAAACGATTGATTAAATTATACCTGTCACTGTCGTTTGCATGTCAAAGAAAAGAGATGGCAATAGGCTTAAGAAGTGGTTACATGTTGAAAAGAAAAGGTTGCAAAGATCTCTGGCTGCCGGTTTGAATATACCTACTACCTATGTAAGTAAATTAACTAATAAAGGTGCGCGATTGAAATTTGTTTTAAATTTTTCTGTTACTAAAGTGTTCGCCTGTTTTCTGTCGTCTGCCTTTTTGATATGACACTATGACTCCTGCTTCCTTTACTAATGTTGGCCAAAAGACGAATAAAAAAAAAGAAATGTGTCGTAATCGAATGGAAAATCACAATTTCGGAATAAGATATCGAGTTGACGCGGCTCACTCGCCGAGTGACGCTAAAAAGTAGCAGAAATAGTTTAGAAATCATTACAGCTGGAGCCTCACTTCCTTTAACAACTATGTAGTGATTATGGCCCATAAACTATGGAGTACGGCCGCGGCACTGTATTATTTAGTGAAACATTTCTGTCCGCAACCACAACCGGTGTTCGGCACCCATTGCGCGGTGGACTCGGCCGGCCGGCTGCGGTCACGTTCCCACTGCGCAATGTATGTATCGGTTTTATGACAGGTCGACACGTGTGTTTTATTTCGTTTTAACGTTTGGTTGCATGTTGCACTGTGGTTATGGTGATGGGCAGATGAGTTGGGGTTAGGTTTATTAACTGTTACGTGTTGAAACTAAACGGTTGGATTTGTGACTATCATATTCGTTCTAAGGGGGAGGCCTTTGTCCAGCAGTGGACGACTTCCGGCTGATGATGATGATATTCATAGGACATACATATTTAGGTTGTGTTATAGTTTTGCTAGCGGCACCATCTTTGGTCATTAATAATACACAATCTAAGGAAAGGTAGAGAAAGAGATAGATCGTTTTTAGGGGAAAAATCGGAATCATATTAAAATAGGAAGTCAAAAGTTGTGAACTTTTTAGAACGGTTCAGGTTTTCGTGAGATCTATTTAGGAATGCTTTAAAGCCTATAAGTTTTCTTATAGTGTGGATTGTTAATGGTTAGTATCAGCAGTGATAGCCGAGTGGTATGACCGTTGGACTACTAAGTCAAAGGTCGCAATTTCAAACACCTGCGGCCCGCAGTGCTGGCATGCACCAATATATTTTTGAATTCATGTGCGTACAATAAATTAGTTATCAACTGCTAAAAACGGTGAAGGAAAAATGTGAGGAAACCGGCACACCTAAGAGATTTTTCAACAGTGTGTAAAGCCATGTCATAGGCCTACAGGCGGTTCAAACTCTGTCACCAGGTTGTTCATCAATCATACGATAAGGAGTATGGATAGTACGGTTCATCTTGTTCCCCTGAGTGTTATATACAACCCTCTTTACTATAACATGAGCTGGTTAGTATTTGTGTGTAGCTCATGTCGACACCATAGAAGAAGATATATATATTTTTTTTTATAAACGTCGCTCCACACTTGGAGTTTCTCATGAAACATGAAATATCACTTACACAAACACCCAGACCAGACTCGGACACGAGAAAAACATCTGCGGATCGCACAAATTTTAGTCCCGTGCGGGAACTTATCTAAGCCTTAGCGCAGCAGTCCAATCGCTTAGCCACTGCTCCTATCGGGTCGTCTTTTGTCTAATTTATACCCAAATCTCAGTGTACTTTATAATGTTGTGTCCAAATAAACAAAATCATGTCTGTATTAGTGAACATATAACATTATCATTCAATACAAAGATCTGAACGTGTGATACACACGGAGTTACTAACATAAATTAATATTATGGTCATTTTATAGCCACCGTCGACATTAAATTTAAATAAATACAATTGAAAATTGTCATCAGACAACATTATGATCATGTTTGGTATCTACATGGTTTTGTTAATGGCTTTAGATGCTGTTAAACTTATGGTTTATAGTTACTTCTATGGGATGGTTGCTATAATTCTCATGGAAGCTTAGGCTGCGGTAAAGCGATTTTTAAATAGAACCATGGGTTCAGTTCGGACACATATTGGTGTTCTAGATTTATCATTGCGGGAAGATACAGGAAAGAACGTTTAGTAACATTACTTCTATCTATGGTATCCGGTGTATGTGGTATCCGGCCTAGAATTGACCACCCCCTTTCCTCCCGTGGGTGTCGTAAGAGGCGACTAAGGGAAAATCCAGAAGATGGGCAGCAGCGTCTTCTGTAACTTGACCACCAACACTGCGATCCCCAAGCCGGCGGGGATTATGGCACCCCCTCCCCCTTACTAAGCGTAGGCTTTTGTTCAGCCGTGGACTTCGTCCAGCTGATGATGATGACTTCTCACTTCTTTACACCTAAAAGATTCAACGGTTCAAACTCTGACACCAGGTTGTTCATCATCCATACGATAAGAGGAATATATTATTTATTTACAAGAACAATTTACATTAATATATAAGAAGAATATTATCTCCAAAAACAATATATCATCACGAGTGAGTTATTAGCCCTTACTTCAAAATCCGTGTACTTAAGAACTATATATTTTGGAAACCGAATGCCAGAACCCAGAAGTGACGCTTCCCAAATACATGTAAGACTACGAGACCAAGGAAGAATAAACATCTTTCTGACATTGAATTTGTTCATAAAATAAAACCCTGCAAACTGACAAGCTCTATAAATTTGTTATACACAGGAAAAGCATTATAAAAAATGTCTTGCGGATCCTACTCAAACATTAATATAATTTAGTTTATTAGCACTATTTCCTCAGAAATATAAATTTATTTACTCTCTCCGTGCCGGACATCTAAAATGACTGACATCCTAGTTGTAAATTATAATTGATGTAATATTTGATTGGAAGCACGGAAGGCTGTGGGTCCTGATTGTTGGTCGTGTCGGTCTACCGTCCCATCGGACAATGGAGCGTCAGGAACTAGGAAGTGCACCTGTGTTTACACACACACTCGTGTACCTACTATAAGAACTTCTGCGTAGGTGGCTGTATTGAGATGGGCTACTGTGTAAATTCAGTGGGACCTGATTATGAATGGGTACTTTTGTTTTCAATGTCATTATGTACTAGACTCTAGATCATATACCCACAATTACAGCAAAACTGTAGCAGTGATACCCCAGTGGTATGATCGTTGGACTGTCAAATCTTTTCGAATTCATATGCGTACTATAAATTAGTTACCAGTTGCGGAAACGGTGAAGAATGACATCGTTAAGAAACCGGCACACCTGAGAGATTTTACAACGGTGTGTAAAGTCATGTCAGAGGCCTACAGGCGGTTTAAACTCTGACACTAGGTTTTTCATCAACCATACGATAAGAAGGAGCAAAATTGTTAATTTCTCTTCATATTCACGTGACGCATCGTGTCAACCAATGGGAACGGATCGAAAAAAGTTAACGATCAAGCAAAGACCTTTGATGTTATGCAAGCCAGGGGAATGATGTCTGCAATAAGGTAACATCCTATAGCTAGGTTAACACCATCACTCTCGTTACAGGAACTAGGTTACACGCTGATTAAATATTCAGGATTTTTAGGGTTCAGTAGGGAATAAATGGGGAATATTGAAACCCCTTATACTTTGGTATTTGTGTGGTAATTCTGACGAGTATCTCCAAAGAATAGTCAAGGTTAAGGCTTTTAAAGAGGCTTCAAATCTAAGTTACATCCCTCTTGTGTGGCTTAGAAAACGCTTTGGCACGTATCTGACTAGCTATATTTTTTAGTCTGTACTTTCGTTAAGGTTGTTATTCAGGATTTCCTCCCATTATACGTTGGTGAAATACAAAATAAAAATATTAGAAAATACTTTACTTGTGGAGTCAAATATCTAAACTAACTAAAATAATGTCGTTTAAATTCATGTATCGCGTTCTCGGTACGGAACCGCGGTTCGCCAGTCCGATTCGCAGCGGCCCACTATCTGTGTCGCGTAAAATATTTATATGTGCCACATCAATATTTGATGTGTCACTTACGTGGATCATGTCATATTGCCATGGTAAATTAATACGATTTCTGTGTGATGAGAAAATTGCAAGTGATTGGAGATGACTGGATTGGCGCAGGAACTAATTGGCATTCAGGTTTGTTCCTAAATATTTGTGGGATCAGCTGATGTTTATAAGTTACGAGACTTCCAAAATTACGATGAGATGATAAGAATGAAGATGAGTAATGTAAATCACACTAATATTGTTAAGGCGAAAGTTTGTGAGTGTGTATGTGTGTTTGTAACTATTTCATGCTCAAACGGCTGGACCGATTTTGATAAAATTTGTTATGGAGGTAGCTGACACCCTGGATTAACTCATAGACTTTTTTTCCCGAAAAAATGTAGGTGGTAACATCGCGGCGCGCAGCTAGTGATACCTATGAAGCAAAGAAAGGAAGAAACTGGCCTTGAAATCGCTCATCATCGCACATCCCCCGCCCCCGTCTACCTCAAACAGAGTCCTGCCTCCTTACTAACTTAAAGCAGTACGTTTTCCGTTGTGAAAGAGAGACGCCACTACGTGCAGTGTAATGTGGCGTCTCTCTTCCACAGCGGAAACTGTCCTGCTTTAAGAGTTCGAGGTAAGGGACCTGTTAATATATAAATATATACATAAATGTAATTGTGATATTGTTTTATATTTCTGTCGCTGTGCGCATGTTTCCCGACTTTAATGAAGACGTATTTGCTCAGAAGATCCCCTGAGGCGGAAAGACTCACTTCGACATATCCGCTAACGAGCTCATTACTCTAAATATAATATTACGTATAGATATATATATTACTTATATTCCAGGAATGTGTTTCGTACGCAGTGAGCGGACATTTAAATGATGTATTTTTGATGCTTGGATACTCCAATATGTTTGGTCATACATACGGTCTATAACTCAGCTAGATCTTATTGATGTGTACGTATATAATACATGTACGCCCGGGTTTTTAGTTTGATTGAAAAAGCTGGTAAATTTTATAGAGATTTGCAGAGATATCAGTAGTCTATGGATCTTATTCTTTCTTAGGTTTTAGTTCCGAGACAAAACTCTGGGTTATAGTGAAGAGGTTTCCACGACACAACATAAGGTTTCAAAGAATAAGATGACGTTAAAAATAAATTTGGAATTTGAAGTGAGTAACTGTTTGGATAAGATCTATGGAAAACTGATAAATCTTATCTCTATCTTTAGGTACTACCATCAAATCTACTTTAGGGTCAGCCTGCACATAATAGACGTTAGCCACATCACGTTCGCGGGCTAGTAACTCCTTTGATAGACCTCTTGGACACGCATTGAGTAATGGCCGCCAGAGACAACGAGGCTATTAACCACAGCCGCCATTATAACTTGGATGACAGACAAGCTGCACTCTCACTGTCCCTTCAATTAAAACTATCTTATCATATCACTATATGCGTGACACTTAGCACGAATGTGTCAGTTGACAGACCAATATTCTTGTAATTAAAATGTTTGGACTCCAGTTTCGATCTAGTACCAATGTCTTACCTGTCAAATTTGACATTTAGGTTACCTACTAAAATTAAACTATTTTGACATTACAATGCGAAAATAATTCAGCTAGAATAACTTTAAGTTAAAAATAAACACGCATTACGAGCAAAGCATTTCAAAGCTCACGTAAACAAAGTGTTGGTAAAACAAAGCATGTATAAAGCAAAATCTGTTTTAAATTGCTGGACATGTCATGACCTCCCCCCCACCTGCCCTCTCCCCCGAAGACCACGTGTGCTAATGTGTACGCAGTTAGCAACAGCTAGCAACCTTGGAACGTTGCGTTGAACTTAATGCACAAGCCACATAAATTATGTATGAATTCGGACGACTTGACTAAGATCGTGCGAAGAAGGATATGTTAAATGCAAGCTTATAATGTCAGCTGTGAATAAAAAATGGCGGCCGAAAATGGCGCGCTTTTAAGTGCAGCGTTCGTAATTTGTTTTTTGAGGTGTCAGAAATTTGGCACTCATTTCATGGTGCGGTGACAAAGGTTTTTTAAGATAGACGTGACAATCCCGTTTTGATGATAGTATAGTAGGTAGGTACGTAATATTTTTTTAAATATCATAGTTATAAAGATTAGATACATTTTTATTTATAGCTCTTAATAATCTGAATTACAAAAGTAATGAATATTTTCTTGAACATTTTGTCATGTCTACGTCTCGTTTTGCAGAATTAAAATATTACTTTGTAAACAATTAACATTTTGAAGCGTCATTATTGTGGTTACGAATAAATTTCCCTCTACCCGTCATATACATCAGTTATCCTGTTTTAATTACTTTTTATCTAAAAAGGGTTCTTTTGATGGATTGCTTTTTTATACGTAATTTTTTAGTATAAACCGCAATAAATTGGATAATTCCCTTGTTACGGTTAATTTATTTTTTGTTCATGGCAACATAATGTAGTGTACTGTTTGCTCTACTCGTGGTAAATTTTCAAGTTCACATTCTTAAGGGTCAGTTGAATGCAACTTACTTTTTTTTTATTGTTTCGATAATGAGGAATTGGATCTTAGTTGTTAAATTATTTGATGTTTCCGCAAACGGTCGCTTTTCTCTAAAGATTATTTCATAGATGGCACTTTCTAGTTTAGTAAAATAAGATTTTTTGTCGTTGTCCATACGAAACCGGGCTAGTAAAGTCAAGGCTTTACAAACTCTTAAACAGAAGACATTCATCAATAAAAAGACTTCCATTTTAAACAGTGTGTGCCCCAACAAGACACCGCCATTATGTGCAATTTGTAAAATAAATATCTCTCTCATAAATTATTAAAACTCCGATATTTATCATTACGTTTTTAATAAAGAGGTGTTGCCGCCTACGGAGGTACACTTTTTATTCATTCCTTCGGAGTGCCCAGAAAAAAATATTAATATTAATGGGAAGCTCTTACGGTCGTAATTTTCGATTTAAATGCTAGCCCACGAACTTATTTTACACTTTGGCTATTAGAACAATCGATGATATTGAGTTTCTTTGGATATCTGTGAGTGAATGGAAGGATCCGGTCGTTAAAGAGTGAACTATTGAACGGTACTCTCAGAAAAGAGCAAGTCATTCGAGTGTCTGAAAGGCTAGAGTAAACAAAAGGCGTTGGACGCACTTTAATGTCCATTGCTCCATTCAAACACAAAAGATCTATTAAAGCTCATATTAGCGCGTTAATGGACGGCGGTGTTTCACGTTAAAAGGCGTAAGTTACTACAGTTGCAATGCTATAAAGGCAACATAAAATATTACATTAACAATGTTTTATATAATAATATTATTTTATACACCTGTATTCCCTGAAGGAAAATGAAGAAGAGAGAGATGTGTCCTTACCAATGACATGTCAAAAAAGTATAGATATGTTACTAGCGCGCTTAGTTTACTGTCTCGAAAAGGGCACATTTTGTCGTCTTGGGTAGTACAATTGTCGTCTGATTTGACATAAGACTAGTGCAGTTCAATTCAGAGTTCGGAACACTTTTCCCGTTCATTTTGTTAGCATATGACGTATCTATATCTATCGACTTTTTGACATATCATTGGTTCTTACACACTCAAAGGTCCAAAGTTTCATGTAAAACCGCGTATTAATAACGGATGAAATGTAATGGCTCTACAAATATAAATGAACCTTATAACGGGCGGCGTATTGTGGAATCTTCTTCTTATCGTATGGTTGATGAACAACCTGGTGTCAGAGTTTAAGCCGCCTGTAGGCCTCTGACATGGCTTAACACACCGTTGAAATATCTCTCAGGTGTGCCGGTTTCCTCACGATGTTTTCCTTCACCGTTTTTACCAACTGATAACTAATTAATAATAAGCACATTCGAAAAGACATTGGTCCTTTGACGTGGCAGTCCACCGGTCATACCACTCGGCTGTCAGTGCTCGTCGTGGAATGTATAGACCCAATAGAGAAGACCTGATGGAAGAGTATACAACTCTGTCCATCCTAAGGTTGTCTGTAAGAGATTGCTTAGTGCGATAAGACCGCCAATTGTACATTATCCTTAGACTGTACTTAAGCTTGTATTTGGTGTACAATAAAGAGAAATCTATCTATCTATTTATACCTGCTTTCCCCTTAGGGGATTACAGGTATTATTGTATCGGGCACTATCGTATTCTATTCTATCAAAGTAACATCAAAAGTATAATGTAAGTAGGTAACACAATACACAGACGTACATACCTACATAAGTACCTAGTAGCATCATAAATTCATAACCAATATCTTGAGTAGGTACAATGTCACAGCTAGACAGACACATCCAACACACATTATTTATTCATTAATAACAAAAAGAAAACATCAAAGACACTAAACCCACAACTGAGCATATGTAAGTAAAAATAACATTGCCACTGCCGCCATCAAAGAGATTACAGAGTAAAAAAGAAGTGGGCAAGTGCGAGTCGGATATTGCGTTTGGTTTTGTAACTGGTTTTTAAGCGATGCGTATTTTGTATCATATTCCACGCGTTGGTATATTTAAAAAAGGGACCGATAAAAAAGTTACCTATTATTTTTACAAAAATATTTGTAAAAAATTGAAACTTTTTTTTTATTGCTTGCTCGGTGTACAGCTGGGTAAGGCTTTCCTTTTTTTCTTTACAAATCTCTATTGAATAGTTACTTTTCTCAACGAATTTTTTACAAAACATTAAGTTATTTTTATTTTCTTTGTAACTTGATGAAGACCCTACTGTAAAATACACGTAGTTTAAAATTGCTGCCTAGACTATGTTCAAAGGATAAGCTTTTCTTTCTTTTTCCAAGATACTGGCATCTAAACAGCCTTTATAGGAAACTATTTTCAATCGACACTAATTTTTATCAGTGTATCTTTGTTTAAAAGGAAAAAGGAAGGTGAAACTTGAATCAAAGTGGCACCATGCCGTTCTTGTTAAGATATTTAAGTCATCATTGAAAACTCTTCAATCACACCAAATAGAGAAAAGTTTCATTGGCAAAAATACTGTTTTAATATTGCGTCGTGTTCATCTTCAGTAGATAATAGTTCCGTTTCACAATTTCTTTACGGAACCCTAAAAATATGCGTCGTCATCAAATGACGGTTGGTAAAAATGTGCGGCGATGTTAATCCTCTCGGCTTCGTTAGTAGTGTAGCCCACGGCCTCTTGTGCAAGCTGCATTATCGAAAATCAGCGATTTCCGATTACGTTGCTTTATTTTGTACTCACATTTTCTTTTTTTTTAAAGTACTCGCCTTAAAACGAGCGCCTTTTAGGGCTGAAGACTAAAGAGTAATAAAAATTAAATTGAATCTCGAATAGCGCGGTGCTCTGTAAAGCTTGTTCTTGATTCAAATTTTATTAAGGAATTTAATTTTAATCTGACTAAAGTAATTGTGTATTAAATATCTAATAACGTTCTGGCTGCTTTAAGAAAATTATATTAGCCGTCTTAAACTTTAGATTTAAAATCAGAACCATAAAATTCCTAATTCAAAATTTAGCTCGTTGTTTAAGTACAAGTGTTATTAAACGTGCCGCGCAGTACAACGAACACGCGCGCGCCCTTACTACAAAACACTACAAATTACTCATTAATTGCTGCCCATTTAAACTTTAACACCTTGCTGTAACGTTTAAATTCCTTTGACGCGATGATAAATTGCATTTTGTATTGCTTCTAAACTTTTTTTGCGGTTCAGAAAGTCTTTATGTCGTTGACTTAAGGTTGATATTGGGAGGATTTTTGGGTAAGTTGGTATCGTTGAATTCCTATAGTGCATGGCAAGGGGAGCGTCGGTTTAATTGATAAACACGTAGGGTGCGTGTACCAGTAGTGTGGGACACTTGTGTTATTCCGGTCTTAGTGCGTACTTAGGGAGAGTTCACCTGTTATCGGTTGTCGCTTTGGCATTTTAAAATATTTTGTGCACACAATGTTGTATGATAATAGGATCGGTTTTTTATTCAATACTTGTTGGTACTTGGTCATATTAGTGGTATTAGTAGTGCAATTAGTTAGGAACCTAGTAATTTCTGTTGCTTTTAGTAAGTATCGTGTAAGACAGCTGGTAGTAAATAAAAATATTAATAGTTTAAGACACTGTTTATAAAATAATGGATGTTAAGAGACAGTGTTACTAAAGTTATTAACATTCAGCCCTGTTTTTAACCGACTACCCAAGAAGGAGGGTAATGTTTTTGCTAACGATATGCAAATGTCAAAATTCCACACCGTTGATAAAAATGGACTGTGAAAAGATTTAATAAAAAATTTAAACAACCCAATAATTGACACGTAGAAATTTCTAGGGGACCAATCGGAAAGAAAACCCGATCATATGACAAAAAAAAATTCAAATCGATTCATAAATGACTGACTTATGAGGGCACATACATAAAAAAAAGATCCCGACGAATTGAGAACCTCCTCCTTTTCTTTGAAATCGGTTAATAAAAATATAAAGAAATAAATAGTCAATTGTACTAATAAGTGAGACCAGTAATTATCTACATATCACCAACAATGTATAAACACCTGCTAATTATACATTTAAATCTCAAATCAATCAAGTACGTCAATGGTCAACCCCCCACGGCTAGACCCATTCGCGGTCCATAAAACGACTATCGATAATTGTAATTTTACTAGTCTAGTCCATCCATTATGTATGGCACCATACATATTTATTGGAGCAATACACGCGGTATTGCTTTCTTTAGAAATTCCCAGTGCGAGCGCCACGGGAGGCCACAGAAGTGGCTGGGAAGTGAGAATCACACTATGGACACACATGGAATTGAAACTGGGAAATGTGAAGCATCGTATTACAATAATAAAGTAATTGGAATACTCATTCTGTATAATTCTCTGATAAGTGGTGGATAAATATCTGGTATGACCGAACTATAAAATAAAGAATTATATCAAAGTACAAGTAATTAGTAGTAATATCTAGATTTTTTTTAAACCTTGCCCTCCAAAAATGAAATATCACACACGCAAACACCCAAAGTCGGGACAAATTTTTGTCCCGTGCGGGAATCGAGCCTGCAATCCTTAGCGCAGCAGTCCAATCGCTTAGCCACTGCGCCAATTAGTTCGTTAAAAATTTACGTATATCGTATACAAGGATACACAATATTTTATGCTGGGTCTTTGGATAAAGAAGTATGCTTTCTTTGCAGATGAAACCTTGTAACACCACTAGCATTTGTCCCCCCGTAACATTAAATCCTGCGCGCTATCGTGCGACCCCACGAATTTAATATAAAAATATCTACACATCAGAATATTACGTCACATTGTAACATTCGCGGAAGCGCCCTTTGTTAGGCGACAGACTAATAATTGAAGCGAAACTCGTTCTCTGCGAGTTTTATGTCGTACTAGATAAACTTATAAGCTAGATGGCTTTTTGAGGGATTTAAGTTAAAACATGTGCGAGTGTGCTACTCATCTATTCGTTGTGTGGTCTTACTATGTTACAGCTGTGACTAAGTCAGCTTCTTTGTATCATCGGAAAATAAATGCAAACTCGGTAGTTTCATGAATGTATGGATGCTTGTTACTCTTTCATGCAAAAACTACTCAATAGATTTTAATGGAACTTTACGGTAATATAGCTAATATATCAGAATAATACGAAGGTCATGATTTACACACATAAACGAAGTTGTTGCTGTAAAATATTTGTGAAACCGCAAAAACAGCGGCTAGCTTACAGCTAGTAAGCTATGGAACTCACAAAAGAGTCTCAGGTCTCTTTTGAGCCATTTCAGTAATTTTCCACTAGGTATTTATTTTTTTTATCTGCCATTTCAGGCTCACTTTAACCCCTTAACTTTTCTTTTGTTTCTAATAAAAATAGCCACTGTGACACCATTAGATTACTACGAAAACAATAGAGTCAGCCAGTATTATCTATCTTTTTGTTCTCAACCATCCCTGTCTCTTACAGTAGATATTATTTCAACATTTGACACATGACTAAAGTGGGCCAAGTCTTGACTTATGACACCATTAATAAATTACCTCCACACATCTGACCTCCTTCTTATAATAACAGTGGCTAAGTGACAGCGCTGCCAAAGACAATATTTTGGTTGGTTATATTCTCTATGTTATAACTTGAGAGTAATATAGTGGGTGTTCTCATATAGACGGTGTTTGGAGGCCGTAGATTTAGTTATCTACTGTATTATGAAGTTACTTTTTATAAGCCTCGTTGGTCTAGTGGTCGCTAAGTGCTACTGCTGAGCATGAGGTCCTGGTTTCGAATCCCTGGTCAGGCAAAGTGTTACTGGAATATTCCCTTAGGTAATTTTCAGTAGACGCACGGAGTCGAGATTTTCGCCCGGTTGATGGCAACAGGCTCGCCCCTTTATATTGGGACTTATAACATAATTGGCATTGGCGAAATGTGGGTGTACTATACACCTCTGCCTACCCCTTCAGGGAATACAAGACATGTTATCTACTATATGCCAGCCATCTTTGACATTATTCTAACTAAACGAACCTTTAATTTCAACTAACGAATATTATGTGCTGATGTGTGCACTCCCTAAGAAACCACGTCATAGTCGAAGTAAGCAGATTGTCACAGAACATAATAAAACCATAACATCTAGGGGAATGAAGTCTCCTGGGGTCAATCGCGTTCTACTGCAGCAATAAACTTGTTCATAACCGTGACACCTTCAATACTATCTGTAAACGGTACATTTTATTAGATTTCACACCGCTTATTACACCCCAGGGAATGCCTTAGCAACACACACCGTAAATATTTATTATCTGTGGCTTTACGGGGCTGAATGGTAAGTATCATCGATACTCTGTAATTATTGGTAAGTAAATTATATGGCTGTATGTACAATGCCGTTGCCTAACAATATTCAGTAAAATTTGTCCTGTCAAAAGGGTCTCATAAATGTCAAGGAGTTGTCATTAGTATTTTTTTAATTCTTTTAAGCATGTTTCTGTCATACCAGTTAGTGACCACGTCAAAATACAAGCGCCAGGCTAATTAGAGAAAAAAAAATGCCAGAAGATGGGCAGCAGCGTCTTCTGTAACTTGACCACCAATACTGCGATTCCCAAGCCGCTTGCCAAGCGTGGGGAGGCCTTTGTCCAGCAGTGGACGTGTTCCGGCTGATTATAAAGATGATGATGATTAAATGGCTTTTGAAGGGTTGATTCTTTTGGGGGTTAATTTATACGCCCAAGCAACCTAATACTTCATTGAACAACCCTTAAAACTCGCCCCTAACACAATAACATGTAATAACGACGTAAAAGTCCTTGATGTAGTTTGAACTTCAAACAAAAATTACATAATGGTGGCATTTTCCGATTGTTATGGCTAGCTTTAGAGCTATCATATAACAAGTTACTGCTAAAGCCGTTACTTCAAGAGACGTAAAAGTCGCAGAATACTGGTATTTTATTTCTACTTCTAATATATTTTCATATGCTACTGAATTGACAGTATATTATAGATGTTATTTATTAATACTTTATAGATAAAATAAATATCTATCAGTTATTGGCCACGCCCCTTCTCGATTGGGTCTTTTTTCTGCGAAAGCAAGAATAATTTCAACAGGTAATGATAAACTGGTTAAATCCAGGAATGCTGTTCAAAATGTTCTGACATACAAATGCAATCAGGATCTCATGTTTCGCACGTGTATGCGAAATGAGTTTCTATTAGGCAGAAAGGTTTATCTTTTACAAATGATGGGTAATATTTTGTTACAGCTATCGCTAAGTAAGTTTTCATACATTGTGTTTTTAAGTTTGCACCATAAGTATGGTGTAGATACAGCCATTTATAACACTATGAAAAATTTCGCGTTAATATTTTTCCAGTCCTATCACAAACTTTGCAATAATTTTTAATTGAGATTTTTTTTTCTTTATAGATTTTCTATGTTGGTCGCATAGTGAATGTGCGGCTTTAGTTCTGTAGGTACGCAATTTTGATATACGACGTAGCGTGTTATGACTAACATTTTATAGTCGAATATGACTTTATGAAACGTTACTATTTTGGGATGTCGCAGTACGGTTGGCGCCGTAAATTTTGTTTAGTTGTGTCCCCCTACTTTTTATAGTATAACGAAAATAAATGGATTACTTAGTAAGAACTAATGGTTCCATTATGGTGTTTGCAACTGTTCGTACTTGTGGTTTGATGGTGTTATACTGGATGGATGTAACATCAGGAGCTTAAAAAGTAATGGAGATTTTAAGATTCCCTACTGGTTCATCCATGGTAGCCACAAATGGGAACGAGAGGTGAGTCTACGCTTGTATATCGTAGTAATTTAATTATTGTTAATTAAGACGTAATTGGTAAATTGTTGCTTTGTTGATCGCCTAGCGCGACTGCTGAACGTAAGGTCCTGGGTTCGAATCCCGAGTCAGGCAAAGCATTATTGGGATTTTCCAAAAAGTAAGTCTCAGTAGCAGTAAGGAGGTTGATGGCAATATCCTCGCCCCTATTAGATTAGGACCTATGTATAACATACCTGGCGAAATGAGTGTGTACTTTACAGCCACCTCGGCCTACCCCTTCGGGGAATACAATCGAGATGCTATGTTTATGTTGAATGCCATCGAGTTTTCTTGAAGAATTGTGTGTGTTTAAAAAACCCTGTTACGATGTATTAAAGTAGGTACCTACCTACACAGAAATCAAGACATCCTTTCAGATCACTACATAGTATAAAACAAAGTCGCTTTCTCTGTCCTTATATCCCTATGTATGCTTAAATCTTTAAAACTACGCAACGGATTCTGATGCGGTTTTTTTAAATAGATAGAGTGATTGAAGAGGAAGGTTGATATGTATAATAACATCCATTAAATAGTGGAGAAATACTTTTAATATATATTTTATTCCCGTGCGAAGCCGGAGCGGGCCGCTAGTTACAAATAAACAAGTGCCCTGTGCCCTTACCATGAACTCTTAAAACAAGACAGTTTACTATGTGAAAGCGAAACGCCGCTATGTTTAGTGTATTGCGGCGTCCCGCTTCCACAACGTAAACTGCCCTGCTTTAAGAGTTCATGGTAAGGGGGCTGATCTATGAAATATCGGAATCCGATGGTATTCAAAGGCAGCCTGTATTGAAACGGTTCCATCAAAGGGCTGTATATTCACCTCGTGAAATAAGCCTGCTGACACGCTTCTATACTGTAGTAGCCTATAGGTTCAGCCTCATAGGCTCACGTTTGTGGGCTTAAACCAATATACATGTATGCATTTTGCTTCTCTGTGACATCACTGGCTAATTAAGAATGGTTTCAATGAATGGCCATTTTATGCTCGTCGCCTTTGACATGGAATGGAACTTGTATACTATATATGTATATGTTTGTATAGTATATGTAACGCCCATGCAAAAGAGGATCAGGCGTCAGTGTTCCAGCGTAGGGAAATTAATTTTTTTGTCATAAAACTAAAATTACAGGTAAAAGAAAATAATGGAACAATGTTAAAATAAGTCCAAGTGAAATTAAACTCTAAATTAAATTAACTTAAATTAAGATCAATCTGTTGTGCATAATTAATATTTAAGAATATACCTACGTATCCTTTCCGACTTCACCAGTTCACCTACTGTATTTAATAACTATATACGACGTCAATACGTAGATATAAGTAGGTAGGTAATATAATATTCTTACGTCAGTTAATGATTAATCTACGTCTATGCATCATGTTATCAGTCATGACGTCAGCGTCATAATAACGCACGAAGCACATGACAACTTCTCTTAACCCCCCAAAAGGATACTGCTCCTCACTTACGCCCCAAAATAATGCCCAAAAAATAAATGCCCTATCACACTCATATTCACACTGAACCAAACAACAGCTCGTTAAAAGTTGTTGCAGGGACGGCCAGCAAAAAAAGTTGAGGTTAGGTAGGAACACTACGTAACAACGTCCGCTGTTTTTGCTATCCGTACATAACAGTATTACTCTGTAATGATCGTCTGAGGGCAATCTCAAGGGGCGAAGTTTTTTCAAGAAATTGCATAAGATTTTGTTGCGTTTTTATGTAGCACAAAGGGGATTATGAGGCTGTCAGGCGAAGTATCTTAGTTGTCTGGTAGACGAGAGTATAGTTTGTATTTCCAAAGAGCGAATATTAAAAGGTTGCCTGTCCAGACGGCAGACACAATAGTTAAACAATGACCATGTATTTTATGTGATTCACTAGGTTTAATAATAATGATATTAAAACATTAAATATGAAGAATTTCAGACTGAAAAAATGTGGGCTGCCTTACTTAGCCTACGTCATCTTTGTTATAGCGATAATTAAGGCTTGCAATGAAACAAAACCTGATGCTCTAAAACCTATACAAAGCAAATGGTACCACAAATCGTAAGTAGGAAGGATAGTTAAGTCCGTAAGGTTAAGTACCCTGAATTGACGAGCATTAATGAAGAATATGATGAAAGTAAATAAGATGAAAAGATTATGCCAAAATAATAAAAAATGGGAATACGTGGTCACTGCGTGGTTTACTCTTTCGGAAACATTTATATAACTACATGTATAATTAGATATATTTTTTCAACGGTGTGTAAAGCCATGTCAGAGGCCTACAGGCGGTTTAACTCTGACACCAGGTTGTTCATCAACCATACGATAAGAAAAAGATTATATACGTGCGTCTGTCAGTAAAAGACTAATTATATAAATATACACACTGCAAGCAAACACAACTATATACAGTGTATAAATACCAACTATGTATAGTGTATAAATACCAACTATATACAGTGTATAAATACCAACTATATACAGTGTATAAGTACAGAATGTTGCATAATAATAAATTGCACGAAATTTCCTTTTGCACGTTTCTCTTGGAACTTCAAAGGAAGCGCAAAGGATGTTACGTCACATGTCTTATTGTGCTTTTTACCGACCGGATGAGCAAGCCCTGGGAGCCAGAATGATATATTATACCTTTTTGCAGCCTGCGAGTCTTATAAGAACTTATAGGCGCGCATGGTGCTGTAAATTGCAGTTCGATTTTGATCTTCGACTTTTAAAGAATGTGTGATCAATAGAGGCCGTTGTTGGTGGACTTACATGAAATTATTATATGTAGACATTGTCAAGGTTCAAGTTTTGAGGAAAGGACTTTAATCTATACTTTATAATATTATAAAGCTGAAGAGTTTGTTTGGTTGAACGCGCTAATCTCAGGAACTACTGGTCCGAATTGAAAAATTTGTTTTGTGTTGGATAGTCCGTATATCGAGGAAGGCTAGGCTATAAAATATTCGAAATCCACGCGGACGAAATCGCGGGTGGAAGCTAGTAAAATTATAAAGCTATTCATTAATTTCACACATAGGTATACGGGAGTTCACGAATAGTAACTGTAGTTATATTGTAGATCGGATCATATTTACGCACAAATCATTTTCATATTGTCATAATTATTTGGGTAACGATGAACGCAAACAACCCGAACTACGAAAATGATAATAATAATAACAGCCTATAACTGTCCCACTGCAGGGCACTCTTCTCGTATAGAGAAGGATTGAGCACTGATCACCACGCTAGCTCACTGCGGGTTGGCGATTTCAGATAATTAAATCCAGGTTTCCTTACGATGTTTTCCGTCACCGTTAGTCAGTGGTGTCTTAGAATATCTAAGAAAGTATTTATGACATTGAAAAAGTCACATTGATACTTGCCTAGGTTTGAACCTGCAACCTCGTGCATAGAAATTCGGTATGTACCACTAGGCCACCACTACTTTTACTACTACGAAAATACAAGATTATAATTTACAAATGTTTAAAAAGTACTATTACGATGTTATTCAAATAGACTTAAACTTTTTGATAATGCTGATAAAGGTACAAACACATTACCCGTCGCGCAGATGGGTAAAAAGATGTGTCGTCTGCACTGACTCAATCCCGTCTAGAACTATCTAAGTTAAGATAATTGGCTGTATACGTCTTCAGGATCTGAGCTTTCAAGGAAAAGCGCAATTAGAGCTAACTTAGATACAATATACTTAGCTTTGTTCCTAATTACATCGAAAATCTGTTTCAAGAGGAATATTATTGAAATATTATATTGAACCAATTAGGACGCTCTGGGGATAAAGTATGTAGGTACCTAATATTGATTGTTGTCTATTATAAGTTCTAAGAAACAAAGAAAGGAAAGCCTAATAAATTTCTCTTGGAATTTTGTTAGCAATTATTACTTCTGTTTGAAGAAATTGGCAACAAGCTTTGATCGATGTGTTCTTGGAATTTCTTCTTCACGTTCCCTTTTATATCAGATTATATGTATTACTTGAAGCGATTCTTGAGACGTACGACATAATATATGATTAATAAGTAAATATTGAATTACATATTCCATAACCAAGAATTTATCGGAAACAAATGTTTTGATATGGACTCTTGGACAGCAAAGCGAAAACGTTACGCTAGTCTTCCACTTGCCTGACAACCTATACGGTAGAAAACTTTAAAAGAAAGGAAACCTTTTATCTTTTAAAAGAATGCTAAGCTAGTGAAACGGAAATGAAGAGAAGATATTTTTTATCTTTACAGTTGCTGCGGCCGTCAGACTATTCTTTTCATAAAGATAATATGGAAAATGGACACCTACACTTTTCTAGGGCAGTAGCTTTCAATGGAAGCAATTAGAAATGTATTGACATCTTTTGAACGGAAATACGACATTACTATGAAAAGGTTCTATGTATGTATAATGTAAGCGACTATTTTAATATTGGTATTTAGTCGGATTTTAAAAACATTTATTTCAATAGGTTTCCTTTGCTTTGGTCTATCATAGAGATGGTATTTTCACTTATTTTTGTTTTGGATGCCTATTTTTAACCGACTTCAAAAAATGGAGGAGTTTCTCAATTCGTCGGGTTCTTTTTTTATTTTTTTTTATTTTAGCTCAGTGTTGTCGGAAGTCATTTTAATAAGGTTCTCCGAGAGCTTAGCTGGAAGACTACCTCGATAAAGACGCACAACTAGAAACTTAATTAATAATTTAGATCGATGAAGTAACTGATAATGTACTTGATACATAGAAAGAGACAAGTTTGAATGAAGAAGAGAGAAAAGAGAACTTAAAATCGAATGACGACCCGATTGGCGCAGTGCCTAAGCGATTGGACTGCTGCGCTACGAGTTGCGGGCTCGATTCCCGCACGGGGCAAAAATTTGTGCAATCCGCAGATATTTGTCTGGGTAAAAATAAATAAATAAAATATCTGGGTAAAAAAACAAAATGATATGAATGAAAATGTTGGAGAAAATTTTACTAGAAGAAATCAAGAAGCAATGTTTACCATGTTCAACACGGCTGGGTAATTTCATTTCTCCGATATTTTCCTCGTGTAAGACACCATTCAATAAAATTGAAAAAGGTCTAGAAATTGGTCGTGTTGATACGAACGGTATTAATTAATGGAATCAATTAACTGTAAGTAGATAAACAGTGGCTGGTATAGTGCACTTTCCTCTCGGAGTAATTTATTAATTAGTGTCGGGTTACATAGCGGGCTTTTAGCAGACGACGTGTTAGAGTTATGTGTTATGTGCTCGGTATTATGGACGTTAGTTTTTGTTAAATAAGCCTGGAGGTCAATACTCATAGCTTAAGACGTTTTAAAGCAGTGCAAAAGCGATGTGCTTTCGATAACAAAACAATAATATTTCAAATTTTTTTGGTAAAAAAATGTCGTTTCATGCTAGGAATTGCTCCTGTATCGTGGGTGCGTTTGACAAAACATGAAATATAACATACTCATACCCAGACTCGGGACAAACATCTGCGGAACACACAATTTTTTGTCCCGTGCGGAAATCCAAGCCGCCTTTAGCGCAGCAGTCCAATCGCTTATCCACTGCACCAATCAGTCCGTCTAAATAAAATATTGATTATATTATCGTTGGTTTTTATCCAAAGCACATTGCTAGTGTGCTGCTCGAGAACATCTTAGCTTGCAAGAATTATCCTCCAGCCCCCTTACCATGAACTCTTAAAACACAACAGTTTACGATGTGAAAGCAAGACGCGCGCCGTACCGCTACGTGCAGTGTAATGCGGCGTCTCGCTTCCACAACTTAAACTGCCCTGCTTTAAGCTAAGCTGTTCTAGCAAAGTAAAGGCGTTCCATACATTTCTCCAATAATTATCTATCTACGTAGATATAGCCATCGGTATTCGGTATTAGGTACCTATTCATAACGCTCTCCAGCTAGGTGGGGTGACGGTATACGCAAAATGGCTGGCAGCGGTTGGAAGCGGAAGGCCACAGATCGAGCTCGGTGGCGTGCCATAGGAAAGCATACATCTAGCAGTGGACGGAGATAGGCTGATGATGATAATTATATACCTATTTATAATAAAATTATGTTTTAACAAATCACTGCCATCAGAAGCAAAGGTATGACCGATGGACTGCCAAGTCAAAGGTCGCAAGTTCAAAGCCCGGCACGCACCAATGTCTTTTCGAATTCATGTGCGTACTATAAATTAGTTATCAGTTGGTAAAAACGGTGAAGGAAAACATCGTGAGGAAACCGGCCCACCTGAGAGATTTTTCAACGGTGTGTTAAGCCATGTCAGAGGCCTACAGGCGGTTTAAACTCTGACACTAGGTTGTTCATCAACCATACGATAAGAAGAAGAAGATCTTCTTATTTATTTCAGACCGTAATATTTTTTCTCTACAAAGCGTTATCGGATTCGAATCGATTAGTATTCAAGTCCATTATTCAGAATAAATAATAATCGTGACGTGACGGTGTAATTGGATTACTAAATAAATCATTAATTGCACAATTATATGCTAATATGGAATAAATTTAAGGTTAATTTGTAATTATGACAAAACCTCTGCTTAATTAAATTATACTTGTAACAAAGTGTGATCACGACGGGGATCCTAAATCTGTGATCGTTAAACAACAGTTACTTGTTAAAACTGATTATTTGACTGCTGACAGTCCTTGGCTCGAGTCCCATGTCGGGCAAATTGTTATTGGTGTATTTCATTAGCACCAAGATGTCTGGATTGATTGATTTATTTTATTTATCAAATTTGATGCTTGGTTAATGGTGTCCCCCGGATTACGTAAGACCTTTATCAAGGTGAAATGTGTGTACACCATAGCTATACAAAGTTATCTATTATTAATTAACTTAGCTTAATTATGCGAGTTTTTATGATAGCAGTAACGACTCGAAAAACCAAGCTATTAATAATTTGTCACTACAGCTTTTTCTATCACTTTGGGTAATCGGCGTGATGGCAAACTATTCTAACTGATTATATCTACGATATATCTTATCTTGCAAGAGAGAAAGTGGGCACAGTTAGCCCGTTTGGGGCACAAACGTCAAACGATGTTACTGTCAGTTAGGCCTCTTTGATGGATCTCTTGGTAACGGGCATGGAGGCTGGAGCTAAAATAGGTCGTTGTATGCAGCCATTAACCTATTTAAGATAAAAAGAAACTCCTCGTAAACTGTTAACGTACTATATGTCTCTTGAGAGTTAATGTTAACAAAATTTAGAGCTGCAGTATTTTACTGAACCTAAGTTTTCTCAATATTACACTTCAGCCCCCCTAGACAAGTGGAAAAAGCTTGGGGAATAGAATGAAAAATATATGGGTTTGACATATGCCATCGATAACATAGTCATCCCCATACATTTATCATTATATTCGATTTCTATTCGTCAAGCGTTTTGCCACTTGTCTAGGGGGGCAGATACGCGTATATCCGTTGTACCCGTACGTAAATAGTGTCATTGAGTTAGGACTTGTTTAAGAAAAAAAAAAGTTGTGGAATAATAACCAAACAAGGGTAACTGCACATACCTCTATCTTCGTCCAAGTGGGTAGGTACCACTCTACTATATAAGCCATAATAGGTACGTACATTTTAAAATTAAAATATCACATGGACATAATCATACCTATTGAAAAAGGAATACATTACTATGAAACTCCAGTTTTTATTACATTTTCTTAAACCTTGTCTAGAATTAACTTAGAAAGTAGGACTTGTAATGAAAAAACTACATTCGTGTTAGCTAAGTTTTAACGGGCAACTTTGCGGTAAAAGGGTGGCTTTTAAACCTCCAGTTTACAGGTTTTACATTCAACCGCTTATGTGACGTCATTAGGCTTACTCATTACGTTATACAGTTGTACAAGCGACTATTAAGATCATTTTAACAGCCATCACTCTATTAATTTACAAGAATTCCAATAAAACATATATTGATGCATCGATGGACATAAAAGCGTTTTCAATATAAATAACTGTGTATTCGAGCCATTACACAATCATTGAGCGATGCTGTCAAAAATGGCGCGTAATTGACTTTTTTTTTATTAAAAGGCATTGACAGTAAATACTCATTCAGCCATGTTACGAGTAGGTACCAGGCTGCCATGTATGGAGGCATTTTGAATGATGTTCACTTAACTTGATGTACTATGTCTATTATAATCGTATATGGAACACAGATGTATCTATAAGTACCTAATATATTCTTTATACACTGGCATGGAACAAACTATGTTAGAACTAAAGTCATTTTCTAAAAAAAAATTCACTGAGGACAAAAAGGAACGCCATATTTAAAGTTTTATCGCTTTCACGTTACTAACAATGTTGAAATAAGTTAGTAAAGTAACATATTTATAAAAAAACGCATTTCCTTTGCCTTCCTTGCATATTTCATTGTTATACGTGCCTGTTTTTATGGTGGAAATTGCGAGCAAAATATTTCGCAAAATACTTTTTAATGAAAGAATGTTGGACAATTTTTATACAGCCAATTAAACTTTTTTGCTATGGCAACAATTTAAGTGACGTAAAAAGTTATTTTGTATTCTGGAATCAAGGATATATATTTTTTGTCTGTTATCGACTATTGGTAGATTGGCTTAGGACCGCGGCGGAGTTTAAGGGTAACCTGTACCTAGTCACTCAACGAGCTATGGAGAGAGCTATGCTTGGAGTTTCTTTGCGCGACATGATCCGGAATACGGAAATTAGCCAAAGAACCAAAGTCACCGACATAGATCAAAGAATATACAATGCAAAGTTGAAGTGGCAATGGACATGCCACATCGCTTGGAGAACCGATAATCGCTGGGAAGAAAGGTTCTTGTGTGGTGACCACGAACCGAAAGACGCAGCGTTGACAGGCCGGACCAGGTGATCCAACGATATCGTCAGTGTTGATGGCAAACGGTGGATGCAAATGGCAAGATGTCGTTCATTGTGGCGTTCTAAGGGGGAGGCCTTTGTCCAACAGTGGACGTCTTCCGGCTGATGATGACATAGAAATAAAAGCTTAATAAGAGCATTTAGGTTGAATATCGTCTAAAGACGATACTACCATATCCATCTTTGTGCCTTCATCATCTAAGGAGGTACTTATCAATTTCCATTTAAAAAACTATTCGCTGCTTCACTATAAAAGGCAATATCGCAGTAAGTACACCGTTAAAAAGAATTTTCTCGAAACAATTTTATAAAGAGATTGCTAATCCTCACGTTTTGTACAAAAAAAAAAGAAAATAAAAAAAAATAAAAACTGTTTCCCCGCTCCGCAGCGTTGAAAGCACTTTTAGTGAACCATGAAGATTATTTTTCCAGCGTAGATAAGTAAGAAAATAAAACACAAGAAAGTTAGTAAGACGGATAGTCAATAGAAAGTCCGACAACGCTTTTCCATCTCGGAGAGGAAAGTTACAACAGTCTTACGTTGGAATGGGAGATGTATAGTAGTCTATGTACATACAATATACATTGGTATACCGCGCTATCAAATATACTTACTCCTTAGTAACATTTTAAAATGCGAAGGTATTGTTTGTTAGCGCTATGCTAAGCTACGGAACCCATCGTCGTGAATTTTGCAAATACTTTGCCAGCAGTTCAGAAAGGGACATACCTTTTATCCAGAAATAAAAGGACTGTTCAAGATGGAAAGAACGATATCATTAATCGGTTACCATATTTTTGGCCGCTAGATGGCGCTACTGAGAAAGATTTTTATTTTTTATTTATTTCACAGACAAAAAATAGTTACAATAATCATCAGTCGCCAAACTCATGAAGCAGTTTGTAGACGTTGCGTTCACTAAGATACACTTTTTGGATGAAACCGAGGGGCACCCCTTGTATAGTTATAAAGGTTATGCTTACAGTCGGAAAGCTTACCCTACTCCTAACTTTGTTCGTGTCGCCTTTACATCCTGGACTTAGCTCATTCTACATACAGTGACAGCCCATCTGACCTCCACTGCCCAGTTACGAGGTAACCTAGTAACTTGGTAATACTGGCTTTTGGTTCTTGTGGTCAGACTTTCCGGGTTCAGACTATAAAGTCTGTCAAAGATTACTAATGATCGTTACCATAATGACAAGGCTCTCAGAAAGACTGCTTCTATATTAGAGTAAATTCTACCTATAACACCTTGGTAGCGGCCGTGTTTTAAACTGTATCTGTGGAGAGACACGAGCTTCACAAATCAAAATGGTGAATATAAATAACCATTGTTTTAACTAATTATTAAAAAATGTTATAATTTTTTGTGTGTAATGGAAAATGTAAAGCTATGGGTGTATTCCCGAAATAATTAGATTTAATTAGATTAATCTATATCTCCTTTTTTCTTGTTGTCTTATAATATAATTTTTAGGGTTCATAAGACCTGTAGCTATATTACGGCAGAGCGGATCAATTGATTCAAGTTCAGCTATGCTTAGTTTTAGGATAAATTTACCGACACATTGGTGAAAGCTAAATTCACTTTGACAAGACTAAATATCTTCCATTGTTCCTAGGTCCCTTATTTATTAACACGAGGCAGTGGAACTAATTTACTTTAGCCAGTAAACAGCAAAATTTTCCACTTCAAAATATCGTTAAGTAACGTGGAATTTAGTCATACAAACGAATATAACCATTAGAATTAAAAACAAAACATTAAAGCATTGGTACAACGCTGGAACAGTTTTAATCACGACACGTTGCATGTTAATGTTAATTATGTAAACACACCTTTACAGTTATACAAGTTACATTGTTATAGCTTGTTTAGTAATTAATATTAAATCGTTTATTGTGTTGATCAATATTACAATGTAACTAAATGGCCCGGCGAACTTCGTACCGCCTTCTCAGTCTTACCACCAAGAAAACCTTCGGCCAAATCAGTCCACCCGTTCTCAAGTTATGGCGTGACCAAGGGAAACAGGGATTAAATTTTAATAGATAAGATAAAGATAAAAATCATTGATTAAAAATAGACTTAAATAAGTGCTTCTTAAACGTGAAATTACGTCAAGACAGCCCCTCGAGACGCCCGTCACCTCCACCTAGTGCTAAAGCTGGGGAGAAGAAACGGCGCAACAAGCTAACCAGCAGCACAATATAATAACGATGATAGATAGCTAACTAGGTTTTTTTACGGCATATTATGGTAACCCTTCCCTCCTAAAAGGGGGAGGCCTTTGTTCAACAGTGGACGTCTTCCGGCTGATGATGTCTAGTGGTCGCAAAAAGCGATTACTGAGCGTGAGGTCCTGAAATCCCCAGGTCAGGCAAAGCGGGTTTTCCGGTAAGGTAATTCTCAGTAGCTACACGGAGTCTGAACTTTAGCAATAGGCTCTTTCCCTAGTGCATTGGGACTTATAACTCGCGAAAGTGTTTTCATATTATGTATGTCATGTTTATTAATTTAATAATATCTCATAAATGTACAATAATGATGGATACATTTCATACTAATTCTTATTTGACGCTACGACTACTCAGTCCCTGTCGTACTATTCTAAAGATATCACTTACGAACTCACTTCTAAATCCGCGGTGAGATTTGACACTAGCGCCACCAAATATGATGATGATGATAATAGCGAGGTGACGTGTGAGATGACTTTCAAGATGATGTTAGTGTTTTAGAAAAAAGCTTCAGGTAAATAATTATATTCAGACAAAATAGCGTGCGATACTTAGTATTAATTAATAGGCTAATGACTGTTCGATGACAGCTACGTGCTGACATGATAATTATATCCAATTTCGTTAAAAACGCCTGTTTATATAATCAATTGAATACAACACTTTTTCATAAAGAAATCTAAGTGAATTAACGAAGGAAAATGGCGAAATTTCTTATAAAATAATTACAGGAAGTAAAGATTATTACAGTGAAAATTTAATTGACGTGAAAATAAAAAATGGCGACAAGTGTTGCTATTTTATATTTGAATAGGACGAATAATTTACGGTTAGTTCAACTTAACTGATATCTATACTAATATTATAAAGAGTTAAAAGTTTTTTTTTGTATTTAGGAAGTATACTCTGGACCTATCCGTCCGATTTTCAAAATTCTTTCACCAATATTTTGAATGGACCTTCAACGTAGACACAGGCCTTAATTCCGGAAAAGACACGACATTTTTTTCTAATCTAACGTAGTCGCGGGCGATTCTAGTCTAATTAAAGACAAATTGGTCAATTATTTTCGTAACCTTTTTAGTTCAGTGTTGCCATTTAATTGAAAATAAAAGCTAATAAATGTGTTTACCAGCCCCACTTGTTTCCCTAGTGAGAACGACAAGGTTTTTGTCCATCCTGTATAATTGTAATCAATGCAAAGTATTTGTAATTACATTCGCGCCATGTTTTTATAATGTCTGAGGGAACTCGGACTCAGCCCTTACATCTATGAGGCGGAACGGCCAATGTAAATATAGCCTTTAAATTAACCCTGCCAATGCTGCCGCCGCGCCGGCGGAACGTCCGAGAAATTATTACTATTAAAAATAATATTATAAGTACTTTTTATTTCTGCTGTTTTTGTATTTAAGTTTTATGTTTTAGTGTGTTTATATTATAGTTAACTTTGTTTAAATCAACGGTAAGAACAGGTGTGAGGGAAGGCGTCGTAAAAACATCTTCATTAAGTATTACGAAGACGATAGAGGTAGGCAAAATATCTTGCTTAATATAGACATGAAACCACTGTCTATAAATACGCTGCTTGTAACCACAATAAAACGTTTTGTAAATAGGCAACGCTGAAAATTCATGCAAAACAAAACACAGCCGTCTGTCATGTTATAAGTTACGTCAAAAATAACCCTCAAATGTTACACGGAAGCAATACAACGTTTGGTCTTTCGACCCAAAACAGACCGATTTCGTAATAATCGGGCACAAATTCAACACGTATGGAAAATCAAAAATGGTACCTAATTGTGGTTCATGAATGGAGTCGCGTGAACATCGGCAGTGACCTTGTGGACTAGTCGGCTGCCCGGGCAGGCTATTGCACTGCACGCGGCCCCCGCGCCCCCGCCCCGCTGCCCCGGCCCCCGCCTGCCCCGCACGCAAATTATTGAGCCACCTCGCTTCCCCCCCCTCCCGCTGCATTTCCTTCCGCATGCCCCGCCCGGGATTTTAGTTTCACCGGAATGCTCGGATTGCGTTAGGTTATGATTTTCATGTTATTTTATTATATTGGCTAGCGTTCCTTTTATACTGGGATAATTGAATTTGTTTTTCAAATTCTGGGCTCAGCCCATTATTAGCGTTGCGAGCTGTTTCCCCTTTTAAAACATTGAGTAGGTTTCACGAAATATTGTTGAGATTTTACTCTATACATAACAGGAAGGCTTAAGAAGCATATACTTAGCTAGATAAATGCAAATCACTGTGATCTTAACATTACCTACAATACCAAACTTTTGAAGGTTTGATTGTAATAGTCATCTTTCGAAGATTCGTTTTATGTTACATAATGTTAAACCAACCTACTCGATAGAAAATAGCGTGCATTTTTATTCGCGTCTAAAAAATAATTATTTATGCAATAACAAAAGTTGTATGTGCCTCGGACGTTATCAACGCGTAGCTCCGAGCGATCCTTGGTAAAGCTAAAATGTGATGAATAAATGCATAAATCTAAATGTTTAACCATTACAATTTATATTTAACTAATGCAATGTTATGCAGACAATGCTAAACACCCACCGATGCCAATTAAAGAATGATTTAATATACGCAAACGTTGTTCTATGTTCGTTAACCTAAGGCGTAGAGAAACATACTTTCTCAGAACTTTTGGTATATTATTTGGAAAAGGTAAAGTTGTCGCCCACTATAATAAAAGAAAAGGTTTTCTTATAAGAAAACTTGGTACCGGAAAATCTCGGCCCCCGCGGAACCAACCTGTTGAGAACGTAAAATAATAACGTCGTCGGTATCTCGGTAACCCTCCAATGTTTTGATCTGTCCCACATCGGGCCGCGCGAAACACCGTCACGTTTTTGCCGCCTGTTTTGAATTTATAAAGTGGTCCGGCCAACAGCTGATCGGGCGGTGTTGCCAGCGCGCCGCGCCGCCCCCGCGCCCAATGCGGCGCTGTTGCCGCTCCGTGCACTCGCCCGGTGAGCCAAGTCTCCGAGGCGATCGACCGACCACCGCCCCTCCCCTCTCCACACATAAAGCACAATTTTCCCAACATTGTGCCTTCTGAAATAGTTACGTTTTTAGACTATACCCATTTTTGGCGGTGAAATTTTCCGTGCGTTGCTTTAGGGTTGGGCTCGCATATCGGGGTTAGCCGGTCGATTGCTGGTATACTGATACGGGTAAGCTTTCTAGTCTTGCTCGACACTGACGGATTCCGCCGTCAGAGTTCGCTACGTCAGGAGAAGTATCCCTAAAAGGATTGTCTCAACTTTGATTTAGGGGATTTTGTTGAAGCTTTTCGTCTTAAACGGCGGTCATATAAGTACGTGTCTGCAGAACATGCTTGAGTTTGAAGGAATGTATGGCCGTTCATAGTTTCTGCTTGAAGGACGACATCTCGATGCAATAGAGGTTAAGATGCCGCGTCGTAAGTCAGCTAAATGAAACGGGTTACTCTAGCTCGCTCGGCGACCACTTATGCATTATTACGATCTTCACACAATGCGTTATTGCTACTTATGTGGCTTCAATCCACGTTGATATTGCTATAAATACACTCGTCAATTTAGCAGGTTTTATTCTTTTTATTCCTTAGGGTGTGTGGGGACCCGCACGTAATAAAGTTAACTTGAGTCTCGCTTGGGACCGCGCTGTAGGTAAGGGTTTAATATTGTAGCGTTTTCATCACGTAGGTAGTGGAGGGTTAGCCAGAAATCAACTTTTGTATTGACATTGAACAGTTTATAAAAAAATCAAAGAAAAAAAAATAACAGCTGTAATTACTAAAGCGTCATTTGAAAAAGTCAAAGCAGGCTAAAGCCTCATTTTCTCTATGAGCCATAAAAGAAAATGTCAAATAGTCGCCCTTTTTCATTGCCTTGGCATACTATAGGTCCTAGTTAGTATTTCTTTATAATTCTGAAATAATAAAAACCTAAAAATCTAAACCAATGCCCTCTTATTCATAAACGAGGATTATACCTGAACTAACTTAAACCCGTCTGAAGTCTATTGACATCTCTAATCTCTGACATCCAAGTGACAGCGACAGGTATAATTTAATCCATGGTTTCAATTGATATTTTATGAATATGGGGATGATGGCGGAAATACTCGTCCTAGGAATAAGTCACTATACAGCGTGAATTTACTCCAGCTGACAGCTCCTTTCCTATTTATTCCCCTGGCTCTGCCCGCGTTCTGTTATACGGTACGATAGCTTGAAGTGCTAATTCTGTATGTACGTTTATCACAATACCCGAGTGGTGCAGTGGCTAAACGATTGGACTGCTGCGCTAAAAGTTGCGGGTTCGATTCCCGCACGGGACAAAAATTTGTGCGGTCCGCAGATATTTGTCCCGAGTTGGGTTCTTATGTTTGTGATATTTCATGTTTGTCAAACGCACCCAGGATACAGAAGAAACTCCTAGTGTGAGACGACGTTTATTAAAAAAAAAAACAATCCTTGTATTTTCCGAAGTTGTAAGTAGAAGTGTACCTGTTGCTTACGTACGTTAGTTACAATTTGCTTATGACTATGTCCTATTTATCCTCTACATATTTGCCAACTCGCATTGAGCTAGCGTGGTGATCAGTGCTCAATCCTTCATTATAAGATAAGAGGCCTTCGCCCTCCAGTGGGACAGGCTGTTATTATTATAATAATAATTCCTATTTACTAGGAAGTGTGATATCCCTGTCCTCTGCCCCATAACACAAGGACTTTACAAATTCTAAAAAGTTCTAAAAAAGATCTCATAGAAAATGATAAGGATAACACTCACGAAGGTTCAGGTGGGATTTTTGGACCCCTTGTGCTCATGTCCCTATAAGCAGACCTTTTGGAGACGTCAAGACCCTAGGTGCCTAATAATATGCCATACAATGGAGAAAAAGGGAGGAGAAAACCGTGAAACGTTTCTGGATGTTTCCAATTTAATTCAAGATTCGGCATCATTACAAAATACCCTTTACATAACCCAAACAAAAATACAACCGTTACGTAATATTGTATTATCATATCTCCATTAAAAAAATGCTCCATCCAGCACAAAACATTCATAAAGAGACACAAGATAAAAGCGACTGTACAAAATACTGCACTAGTAAGAGGTAGGAGGTCAATGTCCTCCGTGCTTACGTCATGAGAACTCTAGAGGGGTGAATCTGTGACGGCCAACCTTTGGGTAACTAAAATTCTGTGGTGAAGTTAATTTTAGGATCATTGTTTAGTAACTTCTGATTTTTGGCAAATGATTGGCTGAAATGAAATCGTTTCGGAAACATTTGGGTTTCAGAAATCACCTTTCTCAAGAAAGTTGCTATTTCTGTTCGTTGCAATTATAGACGATCTTTCTTTGTTTTTTTTTAAGTTTAACTTACCTTAGTTAGTAACCTTAAGTTAAGAGATGGATCCATGTTTTATAACAAGCAAAACGCTTATTTTTGACCCCTTTGAGCAAGGCAACTAAAATACCTGGCTTAATATTTCATAACTTTTATGCTAAAATTGTAATCACTTTTAACGAAAGTCCCTAGCCGATGCGACCTACAAAGGTTTAATAGAGTTACAGCACTTCCCCGAATCCCATAACAATTATAAAATTGTCTGCCGCTGGCTTTAGGGGCTTTCTCTAGAGCGAGTGACCCGCGACTCGCATTTGACTGTCCTACATTGGAGAGAAACTGTATGATCTATTAATTTCGGGCCGGCTAATCGCGAAGTACTACACTAGTCTATGAAGAGACGGCCAAAAGACTTCAGTAACCGCTGACTTTTTCCCCTTACTTATAAACGATAATCAAACTTAAGCGTCGCTTAAATCTATTGACAACTCTATTTATTGACATGTCAACGTTTGAGACAGGTTTAGTTGAATCAATGAATTAGGAATAATTGTCCAATTTAAAGTAGTATGGGGGTGGGTCAACGGTATGTGTTTATCCATTCCATCCCAGTTATTAGTAATATCATCCCGGAATCCTTTGTTACATAATTTATGATCCTAAGTCATCAAAATGACGCCTTGAAATTGCACTACAAAGACTGAAAAGATGACGAAAATCATGATTTGGTTTATCCTCAGCTGAAATCCTCCACAGTTACAGTCACACTCCAGTCCAGGAATTTTTGGTAGCAGTTCAGGTTTTGAATGTGAGCCCAATGTGAGGCAGTAGGCTGGTCCCATAATACATGGAACTTAATATTATTCTGGTTAAGTTAAGATGTACAGCAGTGCTACTCTACTTATGGTCAGGGTCTCATAAATCTTCTTTGCCTTGTTCTCGTCTTGTCTTTTCTATCTATTGAGGAACATTAGTGGGATTGTAAACAGCCCCATGAACTTTTAAAGCAGGACATTTATTGTTATGGAAGCGAAACGATGCTCTGTGCAGTGATTGTGGCATTTAGCTTAGTCAACGGAAAACTTATTGTTTTAAGAGTTTATGGGTAAGGGAGCAGAATCCGTTTCTGCACTACTAAAGCCTACACCTCTTAGTGCAAAATACGAATAGATTCACCAACCCGTGAATCGTGATAAAAACGCGTTTTCCAAAATTCCGTTCCCATTTTGACGATTGCCTAATGTACTCGTAGCTATGTTAGTGGCAATATCAACCAGTTTTCACCCCATTTCCATACAGGGGTGTGGTATCAGATCCATTGTCATTGTAAGTGATATTTAGCGCTTTATCTAGCCCGTTCACGCGTATTCCATACATATGTAGTTATCCAAAGCGTTATCAAATAGTATTTTGGTATGTTAGAAGGTGGAAACAGAATATTGTGTAGAATGGCTTGAGTGCCTCGTTGGTCTATCGATAGCAAGAGCGGCTGATGGGTTGGGGCCCTAAAAGTCAAAGTCGGACAATGTGTAATTGGGTTTTTGCACTATGTAATTGTCAGTCTATATTTGTGCCTGTAGTGGCAATAGGCTCGCCCTGTATTGCATGAGACCTATAAAATAATTGGCGAAATTTGGGTGTACTATACATGAATATTGAATATACCTAGTCAAAGCTATAGAAAACATCGTGAGGAAACCGGCACACCTGAATGATTTTTCAACGGTGTGTAAAGCCCTGTCAGAGGCCTACAGGCGGCTTAAAATCTGTCAACAGGTTGTTCATCAGCCATACGATAAGAAGAAGAAGAATATACCTAGTTGGACATACTATATCTTGGTATCGGTATTGCTATGGTACCTCTGCTTACTTCTTGTCACTTCGGAACTTTTCGGCACAAACTTCGTGCATTGACGTCTATTCGTGTAAGAAACTGCAGATGGCGTTGGCGTCGTATTTCTGATGTACAACTGGTATTTAGATGTTAGATAATGCATACAACATGTGGTCTTAAGTGATGCGTTAAAGGATGTATTTCGTAACATAGATATTACTTGTGCAGCTGACAAATGGGTTTTTATAAAAGATGTGTGAGGATTATGTTTTATTGAAAGGTTTTGTCGCTTGTGACGTAACGAATTGGGTCAGAAGTTCAGAACTATTGGCTCTAGTCGTTCATATTGATGTGAAACAGAACATAGGTGAATTACTTATACGAAATTTTGCTTGTTCTATAAACATTATTTTACCATCATATCCTAAAAGATTATCTATAGAGAAAGAACTTGTTTTAAGCTTATTAAAACTAGATTATTTTTCTATTTTTCTGAAAACAATCGATAGTGGAACAAAAAGAGTTTGGCATTCGTCAATCTACCAAACGTGACGTTACCAATACCTACACAATAAAAATTAACCAACCTATAGCTACAGCATAAATCATAAAGTGAGTTGTCAAGCGCCGGAGCACATAAACCCAGCCACTCTAGCACTCACGCCGAAGTACCAGCGATTGTAATAAAACCACTAACGAGATTACAATCTGCGGGGCAACGGCCGCCATGACAGGAACACTGTTTCACACGAATCACACGTTTCGAAGATCGCTAGTGGGATCACCATTGTTCGCCTTGGGAGCAGCTGATACCAACGATATCAAGATACGCAAACTATATTACCCTAGATCGGAGGGAAAACTTCCACACTCCATTCGCAAATTTTAACACACCCTTGTAAGTCCGAGCAACCGATTTTAACTCTTATTTTAATAGCGATATGATGTATAAAAACTCCGGAAAATAGTTGGTTTTTTTAATTTGTTTTTGGGGTTTCATGTCGCTCTTATGTCTTTGGAATAGGACTCAAAATTGGTTGAAGAAACCGTAAGCAGGTTTGTTAAATTTTCTGGTTTTGTTTCTATTCGAGTTTGGCTTTTCTTATAGTCTATGTATCCATGTAAGAAATTGGAGGAGAGAATATTGCCATGCCTGCCTGTTAAGTTTATGCTAGGTGCGTCGCTTCTTCGGCTCAGTTTACCAGAAAGCGCCGAAAGGGAATCCCTCTGCAATTTTTTTTACGGAGACTGGTAGACAGCACCAAATAAATATACATAACATAACATCACGCCTATATTCCCCGAAGGGGTAGGCAGAGGTGAACATATAGTACACCCACATTTCGCCAGTTATGTTGTAAGTCCCAATGCAATAGGGGGCGAGCCTATTGCCATCAACCGGGCACAAATCCAGACTCCGTGCTGCTACTGAGAATCACCAAATGGTAAACTCAGTAACACTTTGCCCGACCCGGGATTTGAACCCAGGACCTCTTGCTCAGCAGTCGCGCTTAGCGACCACTAGACCAAGAAGGCAGTGCAAATTAATATATTAATCATTAAGCTCTCCAAATGTTGTTCCAGTTGGAATCAACTTTATAAAGAAAGTCGAAGTATCGTCTAAAAGAACAAGACACTAAACGGATACATTCCGTACAAGTATACTTGTAAGGCAACTGCAATGTAGACTTTATCTAGATAGTTACTGCAGCACTTTACTTTAAGTTAAGAATGTTCTGCGTTACACAAAAGGAACTAAGCGAGAGCAAAACCTTTCACATAGATCAATCAATACTGGAACAAGAAGGCGGAGCACACAACAACACAGTGCCTTCCTCCGACACGCTCGCACCCCCGTGCGTACTGAACATTAGCAGATCGGACGCGTGTCTGCGTTGGAGGAACACGCCTGTTCCGTGTCGCGATGACAGCGACCAAAATGTTACGACAAATCGGCTAGAAACTAGACAAATGCCTTTTATTTCCAAGATGACAAGTCGCCTATTTACCGAAAAAGGAAAATAAGCCTTATGAGGTCTTTATGTTTTGTAGTAAAGGCTGTATGAGGTTCAAGCTAAATCGAGCTTCTATTTCAGGACAGACATTCAAATCGGAACTATGTGAATTGTGAAATTCAAACTTCTTTGATAGTATCTATCACGTCAATCAGATGTTTCAGTAGGAACGTTATTAGGTACACATTCCATTGAATCTATTTTACAGGAGTCGAGATTTTTTTTTCGTAAAAAATGCAGCTTATCCTGCCTAAAAACTTTAGATACCTATCTTTGCCAGATCATGTATATTCAATGCCCCATTGCTTCGTGAAAGAGTGGCAAACAAGAACATTTTCGCATTGATAATATTAATTTGGGTAGTAGGACAATTCGAGTTTACGTAATGATTTACGTATATTCCGCTAAGGTCAAGTATGCTTTGAACAATCGGGAATATTAATGGAATATTTAGCAAACACGCACTTTCCTTTGTTTTGAAACGTATTTTTTTGCTTCGTTTGACCTGCCTTACGGCAGTTAACATTATGCGCGGTTCTTTAACTAATACATACATAAACTTAACATACTTTTATGAAGGATTGCCATTGTTGGCAAACACAAAGTTTACTGTCAGTACTGACTAATTTCTATAATTTCATCAGTAAAAACAGACTAACTTACCTTATTTATGCGAGGATAATACCGGTAATAACTTAAACCCTTGATATTATGTCCATTGACTCTATTCTTTGACATGCCAATGACAGTGACAGGTATAGTTTAATCCATATTTTAAAAATGACATTTTTTATTAAATATGAGTAACTTTTTATTAACTTCAGTTAAATATTACAGTAGATAATAAATTAATACATGATAATATATTATGAAGAATGTAGATAGTAATATTACACACGACACTAGTTTTACAGCATGTTACAAGTTGCAACATAGTTTAACATGGTGTTCTGAGAATTGTAGTTACGTAGCTTTGTAACACAACACGCAACATGTCCTGCAACATCGTTGCGAACTTATCTGAAAGTATGGACGTGTTTGATGTAAAAGTTAGATATTATATTTTCTAACGTGCATTTACTTTCGTTTGCAACTCTGCCTTTACCATCGGGGAATGTAGGCAACAAGATAATAATAATAATATTCAATAGTTTCATACTATTTTTAGGTACAGTCGGCAACAGAAGTAGCGAACAATTGCAGAAACTCAATGTCAATAATTGATGGATATAAACATCAATTCGAGTTATAGTCTGAAATTATAAGAGAGTAAAAATGATGATCAGAGAATATTGAAGGCTTTTACTATGCAACAAATTATTCTTGAATTAATGGTGTTTCAAAATTTAAACGGTCACCTACTTTTGTTCTTGATTGTACCATTTAGGTCGAATGACAAGGTGTTCTTTCAAATTAGCGGGATGTCAAAGTAATAAAATACTTTTGCGCTGAATAAAATATTGCTATTTGGCATTACAAATTACCTCATTTGTAGCCAGAATGATAATCCATGTACCGCAAGAAAAAAAATTAGTGTATACCTAATTCATATGCATTGAAAACTTACTTTACGCAATATTCGACTTAAGTGTCACTATGTGTAGTTACACTATATTAAGTTGTGTTACTAAATTGCTACTAAAAACAGGAGTAGATACTTTTAAAATACTTTTCATATAAGTTTTTTTTTATGGAGCTGTTACATCAAGTCTGATTCATGCGTTCCAGTGTCGGGTGTCAAGCAGGTCGATTGGTACGGCCACGGCACTTTCCTCTTAAGGCCAGGCCAGGCGTTCGACCCACATTGTTTACCCTTAAGGAGTTATGTGAGAACACTGTGTCTAAGTATGCCCTTATAGTCATATTTTCACTTATGTTAGTGATTAGTATTTTTTTCGGGTTTGGAGAACAGCTTTTTGTGTATAAAACTGTTGGACAGCCAACGGACTAGTTGCAAGGTGACTTTATACATTAACGTCCTTAAAAAAATACAATTCAAAACCATGGATTAAGTTATACCTGTCACTGTCGTTTGCATGTCAAAGAATAGAGATGTCAATAGACATAAGACTTTAAGTTAAACAGGTAATATCTGCGTTTTTAAATAAGAGGGTAGGTGTTGTTGTTTATGAGGAAAGATTCTAGAGAACCAAGATAATCTGTAATGATGTAGTGCTCAAGACATGAAAGGGTGTAAGGTGTCCGAAGACGAAGTCCTGGATAAAGCTAAGGGGAGTTCCTTAAGGAAAGCTGACGCCAACATAAAGATGTATAGCTAGGAAGAGAGCGTGTTGAAGAAGAAAAAGAAATCATAATGTAGCTTGGATAACAATAATAATGTCATAGCTAAAAGCAATCGTTAAAAAAATATTTATTTGTCAGAGTAAGAGGCCTTTTCAATAGGAAAAACACAGGCTGGTAGTACAATTCGTCTATGCAACAACAGATTTCTTCAAATTCAATTTGAATTTAGGACAAAACCATTCGATTTTGAAATGAGTGCCTAGGTGCAGTCAGTCTTAACCACACACATAGCCATACAGTATGCGGTTAGTTTTAGTCACAGACATACCTAACGTCTAGGAGCATAAATGTACCTATTGTTCGTCTGTTAGTCTTTGTGACAAGTCGTCAACGACCGCTAAAATAACCTAAATGACCTTCAGGTGTGTTGTTGACGACATGACTAGTTTCTTTGTGTGCTACTGTTTTTTTTGGCTCTACTAGACCATCATTAGATCTCATTATATTGTTAGGTAGTTTTGATATTTCAATATCAGTGTTAGCTTTAAGGCTTAAGCTAATAGAATTATCAGCGTTCATGGTTCTATGAAACGTATTCTTAAACAAATATGGTTCCCTGGTAGGCAGTGACCACGGATTTCCATTTGCTACGATTCTGGCATACTACTTTTGATCGATCTTATTCATAATGGAATTAAGTTATTGAACATGGAAAGAAATGAGCATTGTTCAAAATCGATTATAATAAAGTATAAATATTATTAACAGAATCTCGCCTTGTAAGTCTATTACCTGTCAATTTTCCGAAAAAATTGCTTCTAAAATAAACAAGCCTGGTAATTAAGAATTTCGAAGATCGAGCTGTCGAGCTCTTTGAGATTTCCATAATTAAACCCTTCTTGTATGGTGCCTAGCTGTTAGTTTTCTAAAATATAGCCTGTAAAATAATGAAGTGTGATTAATAAATGGGAAGACGCAGGATAAACTTGGCAATGTTTATTAGGACTTCCATTATTCCAAGACAGATTATTCCGTATCGGTCGCAAAACTGTACACTGTGAACTGATTTTGGTCAACGGTGCTGTTCGTGAGCTCATTACCAAGGACGAGACTGATATACCAGCACATCCGTAGGTTTACATGGAATAACTTTAGTTACACTTGTTGTAGGCCTTCCAAATATATTTGCAAAAGTATACGCAAATGTATACGAAAAAGCGATCCTTAAATTGGTTAGTTGGAAAAAGATTATCTCCTAAATTAGTAGTGATTTTAAGATGCTTAATTTGATCATTGTTAGAACTAATTTGCTTTTAATTTTATCAGTTGCTAAAAACGGTGAAGGAATACTTCGTGAGGAAACCGGCACACCCGAGAGATTTTTAAACGGTGTGTTACGCCATGTTAGTAGCCTACAGTCGGTTTAAACTTTGACACCAGTTTGTTCATCAACCATACGATAAAAGAAGAAGAAGGCAGAACTCGACTAGAAGGCTTATAGAATCCTCTTTAAGCAAAAAGTGTTACTTCTCTCTCTTCTAAGGACCCTTCATAATAAGTACTACAAATGTTTCCTCAAATTTTGTTCTAAATTCATCTATTAGTTTATACTATGGATACGTAATTACAAAATAAAACAAACATCTAATCTTCATAATTATTTACAATATCATTGGAACACGTATTGAGTTTACTATGAAACAACTGTAACAGTTCACATAATTAAAACTACAGTTCCCAACGTACAATTAGCATCAAGAATGAGGACTGACGGTGCAACTACTTAAAAATTAAAACGTCATACGAATACAACCTACCTCAACGACAAAATAGAACCGATCGATATAATTGAAACGGTAGCGATGAAAAATTCATATCAAGACGTTGTATGTGGGACAATGATAGGTCACTAAACTGCGGGCACCTATTCGAGTACCTATCGATCAATTGTGAGACGCGTGCTGGTTGTCCAGTGAAAGACACGATATCAACTGATTTGGTTGATGCGATGTCTTTGATGTCTAGCGTCTTTGGACTGGTAGAAGACATTCGATCACACGACTCTTATATTTAACTGTACAACGTAGTTAATAATTATGTTATTAGTTGAGGCGCTGCCAAAATTATATAATAGAGAGATCCTTAAGAAAAGAAAAAAGTTTGTAATGGGCAGATCTAAAACTTGACAAAAAGGTGTCAAAATGTCTTCAGAATTTTATTCGGAAGTTACGTTACGTTGGGAAAGGTGGTCTTCAAGAGGTATAGCTTATACTGGCTACATCGCCTCTCCTAGTAACTGGCGAACCACCTTTACTTGGTTGAACTGAATACAAAGTGGGCGAAGGCTGGAGCATTTATCACTAATCATAATTTATTAGATACCGACCATATAAATGTAGTGTATAGACTTTAATGGCTACGGCTATCGTTAAAATGTACATTTGGAATACTTTGCTAGAGTAACGCTTCTGTATTGCGGATAAAAGTTTACAATTAGTTTTTGTCGTAGTATATACTCTGTGGTATTTTTGAATCAGGTAATATAAAACCTTTTTGGTCGGCTCTGTGATGATCATCAAATTTAGAATTTTGTATTCCGTTTTTGTCGCTAGTCATTTTTTTAAATACGAATTTAAATTAAGAGCTGATAGTTTGACTGCCTCGTTGGTCTAGTGGTCGCTAAGCGCGACTGCTGAGCAAGAGGTCCTGGGTTCAAATCCCGGGTCGGGCAAATTGTTACTGAGTTTTCCATTAGGTAATTCCCGGTAGCAGCACGGAGTCTGGCGCTGTGCCCGGTTGATGGCAATAGGCTCGCCCCCTATTACTTTGGGACTTACAACATAACTGGCGAAATGTGGGTGTACTATATGTTCACCTCTGCCTACCCCTTCGAGGAATACAGGCGTGATGTTATGTATGTTTAGTTTGAAATGTCATTGCTGATATTAAGTATGTTTAAATATAAATTTTAAAATTGAGAACAGGCTTTAAAAAATAATTTAAAAAATGTTTATTAGAAATTAGAATCACAATTAGTATCGAAGCAATAGTAAACATAACTAAGGGTATAAAGGAATTATTTATATTTTATGCACCATCATCAGCCGGAAGACGTCCACTGTTGGACAAAGTCCTCCCCTTAAATAGGGGGTTGCCATAATCCCCACGCTTGGCAAGCGGCTTGGAGATCGCAGTGTTAGTGGTCAAGTTACAGAAGACGCTGCTGCCCATCTTCTGGTTTTTTCCCTTAGTCGCCTCTTACGACACCCACGGGAGGAAAGGGAGTGGTCAATTCTAGGCCGGATAACACACGGCGATTTTATGCACAAATTAACAGAATGTACACTGTACAGGGGCCAAATGCCATAGGCATTTTCTCCCAGTCAATCTTAGGATGGTACAGAAATGAGACCTTGGTAGGTGCATCAAAGACCTAATCTTACAAGTACGTAATAATATCATACATTAAACACAAACATATAACATAAAGAGTATTATTATATACCTATATAAATGTTTATCTAAAATAATAATCATATTTTTTAAGCTTTTCCTTGTCTTTTATAATATTATGTTAAGTCGAGAGAGAAGTATCTGTAAGTCGTAGCTAATTGAGTCTTGGAAAAGGTGGGATTATGTACTTTGTATTTCGATCAATCCAGCTGAGTTCCATGTAGGGTTGCCAATTTTCATGGCGAAATATGGTATTTTTTAAACTAAGCTATAAAAAATATAGAACAGTTAAAAAAATATAGTATCTTATGGAAAATCTCTCGTGAGTGATAAACGTTGGTTGTTAGGTATGGGAAATCTGTGTAGTGGGACGACGCCCCTTTCTTCGGTTACGCTATTGCATCAGTCAAAAGGTAATGTAGGTGAAGGCACGTTCATAAATTAAAATGAAAGATTTGTTTGTTTGATTTCGGGGTTTAAAATTTAATATTTTTGCGTACCTAGATATATTTCTTCAAAAGTATATAGTGAGCTGACCCGAGGTATAGTACAATACTATATATTATAGTACGGTTGGCAACCCTAGTTTCAAGTAATAAGGACGACACATGAAGCAAGCAAACAGAATTTCCAGAAATCTCTTCTCACCTCTCAGCATCTTCCTCTTGGGAAACGAACGAAGGTATGCTGAAGAATGCTACAAAAATAAATACCAGGAAAATCGGTAATATAATGAAAAATATTTTCCCATTATACTCCATTGAAGTATGTAGTCTTTTCGAAAATTTCTAAGAAATTAGAAAGCACCTCTCATTCCCTCCTCCCTCCGTGGTTAAGTTCTAGAAATGTTATTTCCACTAAATAACTAATTTGTAAGGAAAATTCTAAGCATTGTGAGCAGAAAAAGTATTACGAACGCTCCAAGTTCGCTAAGTACCTTTGTGGAAAAGAAAAAAGGTTGCGCATGGCTGGAAGAGTCTGGAATCCATTTGGAAAATGGAAATATATAGTTACAATTCCATTTTGGTTAAGAACAGTTTTTGTGATGTAAATTGTAGATAAGTACTGAAGAGTTTTTGTATAGGTATAGTAATACTATTGTTCATTATTTGACGACCTGATTGGCGTAGTGGCTAAGCGATTGGACTGCTGCGCTAAGGGATGCGGGTTCGATTCCCGCACGGGGCAAAAAATTGTGCAATCCACATTTGTTTGTCCCGAGTCTGGGTGTTTGAGTATGTGATATTTCATGTTTGTGAAACGCACCCACGATACAGGAGGAATTCGTAGTGTGGGGCGACGATTTAAAAAAAAAATAAAAATAATTGAAATAAACAAAGAACTCGCATTTATTTGCGTGGAAGTAATATCATCATTAATTCGTCAAGATTATCATTATCTTGATGAATTCTGATTAGCACAGTGACAAGACAGTGTCTCTAGCTCTGATAGGCGAGTGGTATGACCGTTGGACTGCCAAGCCAAAGGTCGCCAGTTCAAACCCCGGCACGCATCAATGGTTTTTCGAATTCATGTGCGTACTATAAATTAGTTATCAGCTGCTAAAAACGGTGAAGAAAAACATCGTGAGGAAACCGGCACACCTGAGAGATTTTTCAACGGTGTGTAAAGCCATGTCAGAGGACTACAGGCGGTTTAAACTCTGACACCAGGTTGTTCATCAACCATACGATAAGAAGAAGACATTGTCTCTCAGACAAGTCGCGTTGTTTTTCCTTTTGCCTAACTGCTAATAGGTACCCACTACCTCTTATGTTATTTCGTGTACGAATATAAGAATAACAATTTATTATATAAGTACTAAATCAATATCCCAAACATTTTGTGCCTCCTTTGCTTCTCCAAACTTAATAGTTATCTCCAAAATCTGGCATTTTACTTCGTAAATTACATGAAATCCGTGGCCAATCCTTCATTTTTGTTTTTTGTTAGAAGTGTGAAGCTAACGAGCTTCAAAACATTGGCACCATTCCAACGTATGTCCTCAAGTGATTGATAAAGCCTGGCGTTGCATTGCTACTGAATTTGTTTTTCTCAGATAGCGTACCTTTTTTCAGAGCTGTGACGTCGTATACATAGAGCCCTACGGTTTAAGGGTGGCAGCAAACGATGACTTAAGCAACGATTATGATCTTTCTGTTCACATTTGAAGTAGAAGCTTCTGGAATTTGGAGAAAACTAATGAGGTCTTGCACCTTTTTTCACTGGGGAAATCTTTAAAGACATCCTCCGTTCTGGGGTGGACGAAGGGGGATCCCGGACTCCCACCGGCTAGATCCCCAGGATGTCCTCCTAGCTACCCTAGGTCGAGAACCTGGCTTAGGAAAGAAATTAGTAGATCCTTGTTCCAGATTTAAGTTATGTCTTTCCGTTATAGTCTGTTAGGTGATCTTTCTGCCTAGCAAACGTTACTCAAACATGTTTGCCAATAAATTAGTAAAGCAATGAAAAAATAAAAAAAATCTACTTAGATTCAATACATAAATTAAATACAGCCAACCCACTACCCACACACCATTTTTAATTTGGAACCGACAAGCATTTAAGAATACTGTCCAACGAATAAAAAGATTTTTATGTAGCCCGACTTAACGATAAACAGACTGACAGAATTTAATTAAGACGCTACAGTTATCGTAACAATGACGTCAACTGCTAAGTGTGACGTAATCGTGACGTCACCAGTTGCCTTGCTAGCGACGAATAAAGTAATGGCTATGGCTATCAACTAATCTTAACTCTGAACAGATTATGTAAAGACGTCTTTATAGAGTCTTATATAGCTTATCTTTTGCTATTATTATGGATCAGGGAAATGAAGATACGATCGGAATCTCGTCATTTATAGCCTTTCAAAGGTTTTTCGCGTTTCCTAATAATTTATACGGCCTCGTCGCAAGAGCGACTGTTGAGCGTGGGGTCCCTAGTTTTGATTCCATCTCATTACTCCGTTAAATGAGATTTGTTATCAGAGGATTCAGCGGTACGTATTTGCTCACACTTTTGAGATGACAGGCATAAATATACTATGCCACAAGACAGTCTACAGCCCCCTTACCATGAACTGTTAAAGCCGGACATTTTCCGTTGTGAAAGCGAGATGCCGCCTCACACTGCACGTAGCGGCGTCTCGTTTCCTTCGGAAAATGTCCTGCTTTAAGAGTTCATGGCGAGGGGACTGTTAAAAATGTTTTTAGATAGTCTCTATACTGAGGAGACGAGATGAAATGGTAAAGATATGAATAGGTCTGGTGTTGGGAGGAGAAAATGTGACTTCAGAGGGAGAGTTGTGTCTACCCCATTGACTGAATTCGAATGATTCCGTACCGTACTTATATCAATTAAAAAATACAAAATAATTCACAGTGCGATGGACACATACATACATACATTACTAAGTGTGGTTTAAGTGTAGAATGCAGCTAGTTTAAGCCCACACGTGATCCAAATATTAAAAATTCACAAATCGTGTCGCAGGTAGTACTAACTAAGTAATCGTTACAAATGACACAGTAGGTTGAGTTCTCGCCAACCATTATAAATTATAGTTCGTGAACCTTTGCCAAATCGATCCTAGCTTTACTAGTTTTAGTTTAGAACTTCGTATCGAAAAGACTTTAAGGTCCTCTTTTATTAATCTGAGAACTCTATCAAGGTTTTTTAATGGCTCATCAATTTCTCACTCAAATAAAGTAATTCGAGTATCATCAAATCCATCATGATCATCATCAGCCCGTTGCAGTCCACATATCTTCCTCTATTTCAGACATTGCAAAAATAGAATGGATAACACGATGGGTGCAAGCAGCGACACGATAGCTTTGTTGACAGAACTACGCCACAAATTAGCGAAGGTCGGTTCGAGTCCCACTCGTGTCCATCATTATTCAAATTTCCTTTATCAAATTAAATTGCAGAAAATAATTAATCGTACAACACAAATACTTGTGGTAAGACAGACACATACTACGCATCACTACTCAAATTGTTTTATAAGGATTTCTCCTTTGTGAGTGCAGAATAAAACACACATAAACGTGACACTGCTTGACTTGCTCATCTTAAAGGACAAGGAAGCGTGAATATAGAAGAAGGTAACTCACTTTTGTAATTGGTAGGTAATTCACGCAGACCTGCAATATAAAACAAAATGTAACGTGTTATTTAAGAAAAACAAATCGATGAAATAGCCAGTACTCTAACGGACTATATCGGATCAATAAACCAGGATTCAATTTTAATCCGGCCTTTTTATGGGTTCATTTTCATATCTCATAGACAAAAGGCAAAAAAAAAATCTAACACCCCTCCATGTGTTGAAAATTTCAATAACGGACCATAAATATCAATGACGATCTGTCGCTATGAGAATTTGGACCAACTGTCGGACAAAACAAATGAATTTTGTGCTATTTTTTAATTACAATTCGTATCAAGCTTTTGGCAGAGATATTAATACTAGTGATAATTGAGTCTTTGATGATAACATGGTCCTCTGCAACTCATTGGTTGTCGATTCTATCTCGTTTTAAGGGTCTTCAATCTAAAACTAATATACATTGAACTACAAGAATAGAATATTTTGCGTTGTTCTTGTAGATAAAAATTAATCCATGTTTCCCTTTGTAGCGCCATAACTTGAGAAAGGCTGGACCGATTTGGCTAAATTTGGTTTTGAAATATTTGTGGAAGTTCAAAAAAGGTTTTAATGGTGAGAAGGTGGTACGAAATTCGCCGAGTCAGCTAGTACTTACTCCCATAATTTTAAGAATGATATAAATTTACATAGTTTTTATCTCGATCCCAAAATAGGATTATCTAGTCTTAACAACAACGTTAGACAACTATTATGTTACTTCGAATATGTATTTTTATTTACTGTTTGGAATGGGTGTTTCGACACCCGCCCGAATCTCATCTGCTGTCCAGATTTGGATCAAATAACTGCAGGGCAAGCAAATATTGGCCAAATACCAGTTTGATCGAAGCCAGTATTGGACAAATATTGGGATGGGTTATCCATACCCAACGCAGTGCATAGAGTTTGCAATACAAAGTTATGTTTATTTTAGATCAAAACATATTACAATTTTAAACCAAGGATTAAATTAGGATACGTGTCACTGTTGTTTGGATATCAAAGAATTAAGATGTCAATAGACTAATACGGGGTTTAGTTCATATATTTTAATTTATTTATTTATATTTTCATTATAACACAATTTACATTGCTTAATTTCCCACAAAACGAGTTTAGTGGTTTGACTGTGGGTGAGTCGCATAACTTACTTTAATTTATGATAGGTCATAAAATACTCAGTTCCTAATTTTCTATGAATAAGATATACATATGTATATGAATAAGAGGGATACTGTTCAATCATTTATTGTATTCTACTATGTGTACTTAGGTGGTAAACTTATACCCCCATATTCATAAATGTCACTGTTAATCACTGTTAAACCATGGATTAAATTAAATGTGTGGTTTGCATGTCAGAGAATAGGAAAATACGGCAAACATTTGTTCCGTATAGATTAGATTAACTATATTTAAATTAAATACAATAGAATACTAGTCCGTGCATCGATTAAAAACTACTCAATATTTAACAGCGCTAAGTTTAATGAACCGTAAATTAATTCTTGGAACTCACACCTCTACACTATATAGGCATATTTTACATACATATGTCCATTATTCATGCTAAGCCCACAAAAACTAATTTCACAATTAAAAGTATAACACAGGTATAATTGTATCAAATTGGATAATTGCTACATTGTTGCTTAATTGTTTGTAATTCTTCTTAATTGGCGACTAATACAGTGAAACTAAATGTGTAGGTTCGCTTTCCTTTCACTTATCAATTAGTATTGAATTTAATTGTATTGAGCTGCCTTTGTTTTTTCACGATAACTGTGTAAATAACTTTATTGTGTGCAGTTACGCAGCTCGGAGTTATTGATACTAATATGGATGTTGTTTTTATGTAGTAAAAGACTTATATTTTTTGCTGCAATGGTAAGGATCAGCTGTCTTCTATATGCTTTCTCTGCGTTAAATCTTTCCTGTGCCCTTCGCACAGCGTATACTGAGATGGATCCCTTGCCACATATATATATTATAGCTTCCACTAGCGACTTCACCCGCATGGATTTCGAATGTTTTATAGCCTATAGCCTTCCTCGATAAATGAGCTATCTAACACTGAAAGAATTTTTCAAATCGGACTAGTAGTTCCTGAGATAAGCGCGTTCAAGCAAACAAACAAACAAACTCTTCAGCTTTATGATGTTAAATGTATAGTATAGAGTATATATTTATGTATATAATGTTATTGCTTTGTACGTTTTGTATCGATACATATTATGTGTGGCAAAATAATATGAAATAAAATAATATATAGACATTCCTATTAATTTGACTACCTGAGTACCTGATTGGAGTAGCGGCTATGCGATCGGACTGTTGCGCTAAGGGTTGCGGGTTAGATTGCCGCACGGGACAAAAAATTGTGTGATCCGCAGATGTATGTTCCGGGTCTGGGTGTTTGTGTATGTGATATTTCATGTTTGTGAAACGCATCCACGATACAGGAGAAATTCCCAGTGTGGAGCGACGTTTATAAAAAAAATACCGTGCCTTAAATCGTTATGGCACCTCGACTGGTTCTGGTAAACACATTTACAGGCAATCTTGTTATGAAGTAATAAATCACGGGCCGTCCCTCAAATGTTAGACTAATATAAAATATAGAAAACCACTACACATATCATAAAAACATTTCGATTTTCTACTAAATGTCTCATCCCATTTCATTATTTTTCACTTTAAATACAAAAACGATATCCATTTTATTCATAAAACGATCAAATCAAAGTCACTTTTAGTGATCAAAAGATGTGATGTCTTTGAACTTGCGAGTATATCAGATGGTTATTATCAGACACATATTTGAGACACAACTGTCACAGACATCTTTGATGGCAGACATAAACTGGGGAACGAAGATTGAGATTTAAAAACTTGGCATCTAGTGGGTATTGTATTGACAGATGTGATAAATGCAGTTATTTCTTACGGATATGCAAGTATAATAAGTATTATACATGAAAGAGGTTGATTTAAATCTAACTAAATTGAATTGGCTCTGAACATTTTGCGGCATTAGCTATATTATACACTTGCTGCGCCCTGCGGATTTGCACGCTTTTTTTTCGGGATAAGAAGTAGCCTATGTGTTAATTCGGGGTGTCAGCTACCTCCATACGAAATTTTAGCAAAATTAGTCCAGCCCTTTCACCGTGAAGAGGTAACAAACACACAAAAAAATAGACTCACAAACTTTTGTCTTTATTAGTGTGATAGAAATAGCTTGTGCTGTGTAGAGATTAGCATTAACCAGTCAGAAAGATAGTCGAAGAGCGTCGTGTTGGATTGCAATTCCATTAGAGTATGAAGGAATAGATAGACCCGTGTTTGCGCACACACTCGGGTATACATATTCCGTGAGGCTAGACTTCACTGATGTTGGACGCCGGAACCGATGTTCGGTTAGAAGCATAGCGATCAAAAACAAATTCCAAAATTTATTCTTTTGTCCTAGGATCGAATCAAGCCGAGCAGTGTTATTTATTTATTTATTTATTTATTCTTTATACAAGAGGTGTACAAGGCGGACTTAATGCCTTAGGCAATTTCTACCAGTCAAACCTTATTATGTTATTGAGTTTTTCCATACACTAATTCTCAGTGGCAGCACGAAGTCTGACTTTGTGACCGGTTAATGACCATAGGCTCGCCCCCATCACATTAGGACCTATGATATGACTGGCGAAATGTGGATGTACTACACACCACTGCCTACCTGAATACAGAAGGTATGTTATGTGTTCCATATCCAGTTAAATCTTCCTGAACTAAAAACATCGATCCCATCTAATTCTGTACTGATAAACAGATGTTCGTTATACCGTATTGTGCGAAAGTAGGTTTGTAAGCGGATCATACTATTAAAAACGTAACAAAATATACACATCGGGTTGTGGCCATAACTTTCCATTGTAACAATGGCTAGGTAAATCTACACACAATAGTCGAAACAATACGAGGTAGCGGACGGACTGGTCTAGCATTGTGGCGAAAATTGACGAGAAATTATGGATATATGAATACAAATTATTTACGTATCATTTCATTTACTTGAAATTATGTTTGGGAATGTAAGGGTATTTATAACCAACGTTATTTAAGGTGCCTTGAAAAGAAGAGTAATAAAGTGAATATATGAAGCGATCGTTAGTGGAGTATGGGAAAGGGGAAGACCTCGGCGAGCATCATCATCAGCTGGAAGACGTCCACTGTTGAACAAAGACCTCCCACTTAGGGAAGAGACGGTGCCATAATCCTGAAGCTTGGCAAGCGGCTTGGGGATCGCAGTATTAGTGGTGAAGCTACAGAAGACGCTGCTGTCTATCTTCTGGATTTTCCGTTAGTCACCTCCTCTGGAGGTGCTGTTCTGGCCCAGCGCTCCACTCAACGAACATACTTAGACCACATCAGAGATGTTCTGCAAAAGGGTCAAGTGAGGAGTACCTTTAACCGACGAGCTTGTATGAGAACGGTGATGCGAGTAAATGAGGCGAAAGAAGTATGCCAGGATCGTAGCAAATTGAAATCAGTGGTCACTGCTCTACTCTGGGAAATAGGCGTGACTGTATGCACATACCTACGTATGTACTTAAGCGTCCTTCTTATAAAAAAGAGAACTATTTAATATGTATGTCGTGTCGGTCTACCGTCCCATCGGATTATGAGAGTGAGGGAATAGGGAGTGCACCTGTGTCTGCGCGCATACTTGTGCACTATAATATCTCCTGCGCAGATGGCTAGTCTAAGCTGAGACAGGCCGCCGTGACCGAAATTCGGTCAGGAGGACATTATTATTTGGTAACTGTAGTGTGATTAGTTTCGTTAGTATTACAATGACGTACATGTTGCTATGCAAATTTGTGAAACGCGAATAAGCACCGGAAAATTATAATTCCGCGATGGAGGTCAGTTATCGTGTTCGAATACGTTCTTGCTTATTATATTCAAATAACGTTATATATAGCGCTACTGAAAATTGTAATACATAATAATGTATTACTGGCAACAGAGTTATATATTTTTGAAATTTCCTTCTAATTTGGGAGGGATTTATTCAACAGTGGACGTCTTCCAACTAATGATGACGAAGACAAAATTGAAGACCCATGAAACAGGGCCGATAGTATAGATGTAGTCTATAATTTATTTTAAACGGCGAGCGAACGATAATATTTTACATTAAAAGATACCTACAATTAAAGAAAGACAGAAATGGTAAACAAACAAAACTAAAATCTATCTTAATATGAATTATTATGCTCTACGTAATAGATAAAGTTATACCAAATATTACTGTAAATCCACTCGGACGAAGTAAAACTCATCGAAAACTCCTAGATGGATTCAAAGTGCAGTTACCTCAACAAATCCTGAAAATTTGGTGTTTGAATGCTTTGAGTGTTTAGTTCAGACTTGCCGCTTGTTATTACCCATTTATTTCTCTGGTTATTTTTTGAAGCCTTTTCCGATAGGAAAAATAGATAGGCAGTTTTGAACAGACATTATAGAAACACAACGATTGGTAAGATATTCAATAACGAATATTATATTAGGTGAGTATTTAGATTTCATTTCATCAATTTTTTGTTCCTACTCTACAACAAATCTCCTGCAATGTCTCTACATGATTCGACATTTTAAATCAGGCAAAAGCAAAAGAAACTACCATTTTATTGGAACAATTAGAATGCTTTCTGATGCAAGCAACCCCAATGTATGAAGAGGGTCCTATCAATCACCTATTACCATTGAAATTGGAACGACATCATGGAAATTACCATACAAGTTAAAACAATTAAGTCAGTTGCAAATTTTGTGAGTAAAATAAACGGGATGGGGTATGAAGTGCCCTTTTGTGCATTCCATAAATATTCATTGCAGTGCTAAAGGTTGGGTCGTCGTTATTAAAGGGCGTTACTCAGTTTTTGTGCAGCATTCATCTAACTGTTTATATTATGACTAAAACTTAAGGCTTCGAATAATTATACCTAGTCACTACATAGATTTCATAAGAAGGTTTCGTAGAGACGATAGCTTTGTGAACCATACCATGCGGGAAGGAATCTTTAGTGGAAGATACAGTAACCCCCGTACTCAGAGACATTTAATGATAATTAATATAGGGACGTGTGGCACTGATTTTTCCTGCATTTGTGGCTTCCCTGGCATACTGCCATTCAACCATAATTTGATATTTAATATTGTTTACTGATTATTATATTGAACCTTTTCACTGTCATGTATTTTACCCAAATTGTAAATGAGAGAATAACCGATCTATGTTAATATTTTTTATTTGACTTTGATGCTACTCGTATTCTCATTTTAGGTATATTGTGTAGCTCATTATTCTCTCATACTTGAAATGATTATTAAACATTCCTACAACATATTTTTAAAAGAGTAACTATGGATTTTCTTGCCGGTTCTTCTCCATAGAAACGACTTTTTGGAACCGTGCAACTAGTTTGACGTTTTGTAAGTGCTCTTTTGTAGCCTATATGAAATAAAAACATTATGACTATGACTAAACTATTACTAAGTAAAGGTTTTGTTCGTGAAATCTTTCCTTAGTGTCAGTTTAAGTAAGTGCGGCGGTTAGTCTTATTAAAGTATTCTATTCTCTATGGAAACGATAATAGGTATTATCTCAATCCAATAAGATAATTCATAAACGATGATTATAATTCATACAAGACAACGAAGAGTGATGGTAAATGAAATCTATTATCTTCTATATATATGAATCCCTGTTTCCCTTGGTCACGTCATAAATAAAGAACGGCTGGACCGATTTGTCTAATTTTGGAGATTGAATATATTTGGAACTCCAAGGAAGGTTTAAATATTGAGAAGGCAAGTATATAATATAATAATAAGTTCAGAAATATTTTCTAAATCCATTGTCCAAACTTTGAGTAATTAGTAAGACTTATTAAAACGAATTAACTAGGAGTTTTAATTACTATCAGCCATAACCGTTCTCTTTCAAAAAACATCATATACCAGCTCCCATATTCATATTAAATGGTTAAAATAACATTCGCAACTCTGTGCTCCTATTTTCGAATCGACCTCACATGAAAGCTTTCTGACCTAAATTGCGTAAAAGGCTTTTGAGGTACGCTATTTATTTACGAATATGACTGCTAGGTAAAGAATAGAGAGAGCCTCTGGATGATAGAGTGTGCCTGTAGTCTGCGGCGCAAAGGAATGCCTACCTACCTACAAAAGTGATATTTGGTACCAGGACGACCGTAGAGGGATTCGTTCACTGTCTAACGCAAAACTTTTAATTTCACATGGCTAATAAAAAGCATTAATTTAGAGCCAGCTTCACAAAGCTACTACTTTCAAGGTTTCAAAGGACCATTGAAAAAAAAAACGAGAGGAAAGTACACGGTCCTTTGGTACGAAGAGTTAAGTACGTCGATCTTGAAAAAGTTTACCAAAATTATCTTCAAATTAGCGACAAACTGCTGATGATTTTGATTAAATAGAAATTACAATATTTTTATTTAATGTAATCCAATTATAGACGCTTATGAAACGTCAATATAAGTCCCTTGCTTGATTGGTTCCAAAAATGAAAAAGGTCCGACAAGAAAGTCCAAAGTTTACTTTGAAATATATTGAATATTCTTTCTAAAATCATCATCATTAACTACATAATCAATGAGGATAAGTTGTTCTAAATAAGAACTACAAATGAACGCCGTTAATAATGAGTTTAAAACACTAAACTGTTCTTATCACTAAACGTAGGAAATAGATCATTTTGATGCTCGTAAACAGCGGAACTATCCGCCATTTTGTATGTTATAAACCTTCCAACAATGTTGCTGGGAAGAACGAATGATAGCTGTACGAAGCTTATGTTGGTTACCTCTGGAATTCGGTCTAAGAATGAATGATATACTGAACTATTTAGCACACTTATATATTCTGTTAATTTACATATCTATTGTTTGTTTATAAGAGTTTGACTTGATGAAATTATGCATTCGGTAATTAGCAGTTAGCAATTAACAGTTATGTTAATTATATACATTTTTTTTTTAATATTTGTCTTATTGCAATAATTCCAATAAATAATACTTGTTTATTTACTATAAGTACCATTACAAAGTTACGTTATAAGAGCTAAAAGTAAGGCTTAGGTACTTTTATATAAGAATTGAGGACATTTACATGCGAACTACGTAGAAACCTGTCTCGGATTAAATATTGCGTTTTATCATCTAAATGAGTGGTATTTAATTATTTCTTTGCCGAATGAACTGTTTCTTAGTCGTTAGTCATATCGATTCGTTGCCGAGGCTTTCTATATCTTCCTATGATCAAATCGCAAAAGACATCCTCTTCTTGAAGAACTAAATCCTCGCAGTTCAATATCCAAAGAGTAAGAAACCATTCATAGTTTTGATTATAACCCAAATAATGATGTAATATAAGGTGAACGAACCGACCATTGTCGGGACTTGAACCCGTGACCTCGAATTCACAGCTCAGTAATCACGAGCTTTGAGAATAAGTTAATCTGTTGGTAATACGATGCATTGTGCGGGCTCCTTACAGCATTGGATTGTGTTACGTCCTGGGGCGTTGTGCGAATGTAAAATCAAAAGAAATGGACTTAATTTTAATTTACTGTGCGGGCGGTGTTGCAGTTTGTGGCAATTTGGGATAAGGTGATACTTCTATCGAGCCTTGTTAAATAGAAGTTGTATGGTATCATGGTACGTTATTTAAAAAGTTTGAAGCTTTAAGGATTAAAAAGCAAAAAAATGTTACTCTTTTTCCTTGACATAATTTGTTGAACTTTTGTTGTTAAACTTCGCCCCACAACAAGACTTTTATTGTTTTGTGAAATATAACACACAACCAGACTCGGCACAAAAATCTGCGGATCACACAATTTTTTTAACCGTGCGGAAATCGAACATTAAACCTTTTGTTCTGTGCGGAGATCGAACAGCGCAGCAGTCCAACAGCTTAGACACTGCGCCAATCAGGTATTTTTATATAATAGATTCAGATTTTCAGTATTGAATTTAAAATATACATTTACATACATAACATCACGCCTGTATTCCCCGAAGGGGTAGGCAGAGGTGAACATATAGTACACCCACATTTCGCCAGTTATGTTGTAAGTCCCAATGTAATAGATATAAATTTACATAAGTATATTTGACCTACTAAAAAGCACAGACAGCATTTGACTCCACGAACTACTTGGAATTTAAATAAATAACATTTAATAAACTATCTTTATTCAAATCCTAGCGATTTTGCTACACGATCGAATCAAATCTAGCTCAAGATCTCACAAACAAATAAACTCAGTTCAAATAAACTAGATATAAAATGTAGAGCTATGTGTTTAAATATGGATCCTCCAGATTTGCATAGATCGCTGATATGCGACGGTAAGATTAAGAAGGTCTCTGAACTGAAGAATTAAACACAACTTCACGCCTGTATTTCCCGAAGGGGTATGCAGTGGTGCACATACAGAACACCCACATTTCACCAGTCATGTGGTCCCAAACTCCCAATGTAATAGGGGGCGAGCCTATTGCCACCAACCAGGAACAAATCCAGACTCCGTGCGGTTACTAAGAATTACCTAATGGAAAAACACTGGCCTAACCCAGGATTTGACTACAGGACCTCATTCTCAGCAGTCGCACTTAGCGACCACTAGACCAACGAGGCAGTTTGAAGAATGAATCGGTCATTAATGGAGAACCCTGAACTATAATGTGGTGAGAATTGTGTCTTTAATCATATAATGAATCTGGATTAAGACAAACCGATTATTTTTTGCTTATTTGTAAGCATGCTTTGCTTTTTCTTAATATAATATTTCTAGATAAAATTGATTGTGACTTTTCACGCTAATGACAAATTCTCGTGTCCATCTCTTTTCAAAAAATATTCCATACATTGGTTACCTAATTTCTATTTTACTAGGTTATCCTAGAAGGATAAATAGACGGAAATCTCGTGTGAAAACTACAAGAAGACAAAAAAATCGAGATTTTGAAGTTAATCAGTAAAATCTGCTACATATTGATTCAAAATTGTCATCGAGCATAATAATAACATCAAACATAACAATAACTCATACATGACTACGTAACGTTTAAACTCGTCACGTGTTCTCGATTCTTTTGATTACTCCAATTAAATCAAGCGAGGTTTATTTCTTCAGCACGTGTACAGCAAACCATGGTTTGTTTAAACTTTTTATTAAGAAAACAAGTTAGTTTGGAGGCATACTAAGAAAGTTCCGACTATTTATTCCGAGTACGGCTTCTCTCCGTAACTCTATATTGATGGCCTGGTGCCCCAAGTACCAGGAGACTTCAAACAAATCAAGGACTTGTGAAAAGTAATCATTCTTTTATTCTGAACTTACTTTTCTAATCAGGGCAAGAAAACACTTTAGGGTATTCCGGTGTACAGAGTTCGAAAATTGTTTTCTCGACAGAAGCTCGCAAATATCTGTTTAAATGCTACATTATTAACTATTTATACAGGCTGAGCGTTGAGCTAATGAAGCGAAGATAACGTAGACAGACTCAAAGGACCCAGAGATAACTAATATTTGACAGCAATCAGTACATTTCATCCAAATAACAATACTACCTAGGGTCGTATCATAAATTCAAGCAGTGGATACCGACGTCATAATAACTAATATTGTCAAAGTGTTGTGATTGCTGCAATTTGCACCGGTTGGGGGAGCACGGGAACAATTGTGAGTGACATGATGATAGCACTGGTTAATACGGAGCTATTTTAGAGAAGAGTGAAAATTCAGTGTTCTAGCTTGAAAGGATATTTCGTGAAGTTCTCTCTATACTTACATATATAATAATAATAATATTATATAAAGCTGAAGAGTTTGTTTGTTTGCTTGGCTTGAACGCTCTAATCTCAGGAACTACTGGTCCGATTTGAAAAATTATTTCAGTGTTTGATAGCCCATTTATCAAGGAAGGCTATACTATAAAACATTCGAAATCCACTTTGCCCATCAGTGGGACACTTCATGCTAGTAATAATAACATAGGTACATATATTATAATTATATATTATATTATTATTATCCTCATTTCTTTGTCATTGACACGCTAAGAAGAAGAGGAATAACTTGCAAATACTGGGATATTAAAGAATGTGGATTTAATTCACTCTAGCGTACGAAAAACATCTTCATCCAGTCGTTTTCCATTCAAGTGCCTCTAATAAAATGTTAAATACAGCACTCATTTTGTACAACCAACCACACTCCACAGATTGCTCAGATGCTTGCGAAATAAGAACAAAACGGTAAACTGCGGTGCTATGAACCATTATTTCAAGTATGGACGAGCGATCTTCAAAGAATTCCAATGAAGAACTAACTACTAATAGTTTTAATGGACCCACCGTGCGCGGTGCGGTCGGTTTCGAAAATATCTGCCCGTTACTACTTCTGGGACTCGTTAGAGAAAACTCAAAGAACTCACAGAAAAATATGGAGCTTTTGAAGCGACTATGTCATTCATATTTAACTCTAAGGAAACTGAAAGAACTCACAAAAATTGAAAAATATGGTCCTTTTAAAGCTTGGTAACTATGTAAATAATAAATGTTGTACCTTCCATTTTTACAGTGACATTAGCAAAAGCTATACACAACCACTCGAACGTATCCATCGCTCGTCCATCATCTGATACCACTTCAAACAGGACACAGACTGCCTCATTGGTCTTGTAGTCGCTGAGCGCGACTGCTGAGTATGAGTCCTGGGTTAGAATCCCTGGTCGGACAAAGTGTTATTGGGCTTTTTCATTAGGTAATTTCCAGAAGCACGGATTAAAGAAATGAGCCTGGTTAAGGGCAATTAGCCGGCCTCTTATTAATCACATTGGGGCCTATAACATAACTAGCATAATTCGGGTGTACTATATATACCTCTTCGGGGAGGACGGGATGTTATGCAATTATTAGCAAAATACTATACGAAGCAATGATTGCAAGGAACACAACGTATCCATCGCTAGTCCATCATCCGATTAAACCATAAACAAGTTCCCAGTCATATCAATGTTCGCCACTTTTAATAGAACATCGTTATAGCTGCATACGTCAATAGTTACGCGCGCAGTTCCCCACAGGAAGCTGCCTATTGACGCTGCAACCCAGCCTTGACCCGCTACAGCTCGTCGCCCGGCGCTCGCAAGGTTAAACTAGCCCAAATACCGCAGGATGCACCGGTGAGAGGAGGGCTAACGCAAAAATTACTTGAAGTTATAATTTTTGTACTTAACAGAAGCATTTCAGTGGTATTATTGTTTCTTTTCAGTTTAACTTTATCGAAGGAGCATTGGAAGTTATAATTTATGGAGCAGAAGTTTTTTGTCTGACTGCAACGAAATTCTCAATTCTCTACGGCTCGGGGTTAAAAATTCTGCATAATAAATAGCTATAGGAGTGACCATAGCGAACGACAAGTTTCTATTACGACGGACGGTAGCAATAATGGTTGTAAAATGAATTTGTTCATTATTACAGCTTACCTATTTAATACAAACATGTTTATAAGTCTAATTTTTCATCTTTGTATAAACACAATAATTCTTCAAACTAAAATTACTCATCTTACAACAGCTTAAGGATCAAATTGCAATGAACCGAATCCAATTTACAATCTGAAGAGTAACGTGCACCTACAGGATGCATCAAGCAAGGGTGACCGGTGATAGGATAATAGGCCAGTCGACTAGGTCAGGATGCAGTGAGTAGCTGCCAGTCACGTGGTGTGCCGGTGAGAACCAATTTGGCAATACATGCACCTAACGACATAAGTGAGGTGTTGATTGGTGATCTAGCTATGATTTGTGTGGGAACCCTGGAGTATGATAGACGAGATCCCACGAGGATAAGCAAGCTGCTTTGAGACAAAGGGCCATAGAAATGATGGGAAATGTAGAAGAAATGTTCGCTGTAAAATGAAGCTAATTAAAAATTGGTGAAGCCTTTTTATAAGGTTGAATAGCATTGTGGATGAGGAATTATTAGCAGCAGCAATATAGATGTGAGGAAACAGTATAGCGTCATATTTTTGGTTATTTTCCAGAACTGGTATTTGATTATAAGAAAGTAAAACGCGGAAATTAAATGAAAGTTGATTTAAAGATGGCAACTACGTGGAGATAGGTCCGGGAGCAAGCGTCAGAAAGGAAATGAAACCGAATCCACGCGACTAACATAATTTAGGAAATCATTTAAGAACTGTCTAGAAACACGCATAAATATATTGACATGAAGAAATATGGAATGAATAAACTGAAGATCAATATATACAAAATAAAATAGTAAATTTAACGCTTATCACAAAGTAAAGCATTCACTGTAAAGAATGAAAGAACAAAAGACGACATGAGAACATCTAGTCTTCTTTTAACAGGACAGGTAGAACGCCGGCCATTCCCGGGACGTTCAAGCTCCGTCCAATAACCAAACATCGAAAATACCCGAATCACAATAAAATCAATGTAGCTTGCCTTGCCGGTCCACGCTCTGACGTACGTGCGAGCGAAACAGCTATACGAACCACCAACAAGACGGAAAAGGAGCGCACATCGATTTTATAGAGACATTACATTTACTGCACACTGCAATAATGTTAGGTTTTAATTAAAATTGAGTAATCGAAGTCTTTTTCTTAGTTGCCTATAACTTTGTTGTTTCTTGTAAGACTGTAATATAATTGGTTTAAAGTCAAAGTTAATGGAAACTCAATATTGTCGTGTACTGTAAACTGTAAAGCTAGCGTATTTTCAGGAGATCTTAAAACGTCGTGTTAGAACTAGCCAATAAGAAAGGCCATAAAGAATTGTTAAAAGTTTTTTTTCTGCATTGTCAGGGTTAAAAAAATATTGGTATTGAAGTAACATATAAAAAAAAATTTTTTCGGAATTCTGATGAAATACTTACCTAATTATCAATAAGCTGACTTCAATATTTTTTGATCCTAAGATTCTGGGTCTGAACGTAATATAAAAATTGGCATAACTGTTAAACGCAGCTACTAACAACGAATACAATAAAGAAATTGCTAGTTGAAGGAAGACATAAAAACAAGACTATTACGACATTCTACAGCAAGTCATCCATAAAACAGATAAGTTGGCGTTTAAAACAAAAATCATCGTACTTAGCAAGTTTTCCTCTTCGAATATAAACGGTACTCCAAACAGATTTTTTAATAACAGTACTTGGATGAGCAGTTGGCGTTACATAAGTAATGAGAATCAACAAGTAGGGGACGGTAAACCGTTTGCAAAACCACCAACACATTCATAGGCGTTTCAAATGTACTACTATCCAGCTTATTATTCAATGAACAGTGTATGGCTCGATCCACGTGGTGGGTTCTGAAATATATTTTATGTAGGCGTAGCTAAGAGGTATTTGTTGTTGGAAAGATGAAGGAAAACATCGTCAGAAAATGTTGGTCCTTGTAGTCGGAAATTGGGAGTTCAACATTTTTGTGTTTCTAAAATCTTTGTCGGGACTCCAGTTTGATGCCATTTAGGACGAGTGTTTTGAATACGACATGTGCAGAAGTACTGGCCAAATATTTAGGAGCTAATCTAGTTGTAATCTTTATAGTCGAAAAAGTAATTGTAACTTAACATAATATCACGCCTGTATTCCCCGAAGGGGTAGGCAGAGGTGTACGTATAGTACACCCACATTTCGCCAGTTATGTTGCAAGTCCCAATGTAATAGGGGGCGAGCCTATTGCCATCAACCGGGCACAAATCCAGACTCCGTGCTGCTACTGTGAATTACCTAATGGAAAACTCAGTAACACTTTGCCCGACCCGGGATTTGAACCCAGGACCTCTTGCTCAGCACTCGCGCTTAGAAACCACTAGACCAACGAGGCAGATATTGTCTTATAAGAATACTATAAATCTGTTGTCAACGAAATTTCATTGTTTTTACGAGATGGCAGAGAAACAAGCGTAGCTTTTACCTATACCATGGCATTATTAATAATAGTAAGATACTTACCATTATGGATAAAGTTACAGAAGCTTTATGTTTTTCAGATCAATAGCAATCCAATTAGCAAAGATTGGAATCCATTACCACACGACCAATTAGAAATTGATACTAAAGCCGTTGTTTATTAGCTTTGTTTTCTATAACAAAGGAATCATGTCTGCTACCTACTAACATATCTATGTCGTATCAAATAAACCCAAACATATAACAAACACCAGCCAATCTGATGCGAGATTAAACTTTTATCGGCCAATCACGACTGGGTACGGACGACATTAGCCAATCAAGACCGTCTCGAAAGGCGACAAGAAAGTACTTTTAAAAGTTAATGACGCAGAAGAGCCTGGAATTTAATTTATTCACGTATCGAACGAATCGTAAGGTGGAAAATATAATGAAATCAAAATCACTCGATTTAGGAAACGAGTGAGTTGGGGGACGGTTTAAGATAGATTTAACGACACGACAACTTTAAGGATGAAAGTTTGTAGGACTTTTTGGTAATATTGCGTAGTCTGGGCGGTTGTGTGCGAGCTTCGTGTCTGTAAACACGCCCACGACACCACCCGTGTGGGATATTGCTTTTAAATGAAAACAACAAGTTTTTGAGAGAATTGTTTTGACGAACTTATAAGTTAAAAGATAATATTGAAAGATTTCGAAAATACCTTGTTTATAATTGTGAATTAGTTAAGATTATGTACCTTAATAACAATAATGAAATGGTTAGATTGGGTTAGATACTCAACACAATTATTTGCTGTCATATAGTCAGCTAAAAACCCTTTTTGGTTGCTACGGTTGAAACCAGAAAGCTTTAAAATAAAGCCAATTTTTAGATCGCCTCTTAATGACTAGCAAATCTAGAAAAATAACAATGCTAATTCGCCAACCAACTAAAAAACCACATACAATCAATCCAATCAATATTAATTTCTTCATAGAAATAATCAACTGTATAACTCCTTGATTTTTTTAATGACAGTTGAAGAAACTCTAGAACTAGAACACAGGTAATTCGTTGCTTTAATATTCCATGGTATCATTACAGTACGCCATTGATTACTACATCTATTATGAACGGACGGACAGACAGCAGAAATGTGTCACGTGAAATGTTAATACGAAAATTACTTCATAGGAGTATTGTGGCGCGGTACTGTCTAGGAAAAATCACTGACATTTGTTGGACAGGCAAGTTGATTGACTTTGATTTTAATTACGATACAAATTATATGTTCTTTTTACTCAATAATACTGTAGACAATTTCTTTCTAGGAAGGTTTTCTGGATAGCCTTCCTAACCGATAATAGGTTGATACATTACAAACCTTGGAGACGGAACTTTTTTTCAGTGCAAACTCCAAGCCTTAATACCATCCAAATTACATGTTACTGGCAGGTTAATGTTAGCTGTCAGTTAAATGTCAAAGTTATAAGTCTAGTATGACAGTAACAATTTAATCTAAGGCGTTTTGAATAAAGAACAACCAATTGAAGTTAAACGCTTTGTTCCATTGAGGGAAAAGTATAGGTAGCTTAGGGAAAGACTGGTTCATTTATAAGGCATGTAATAAGTTTAACTAACTGGCAATTACTTTAATCGTAGTTCAGGATGTCAGGTATTTTTACTATAATATGATAACTTTGTCAATCATATTTTTAATCTATTCCCGATAGTAAACGGAGACTAAAAGAGAACCACTCTGGAATTTCCAATTCCATTTTTCCTCGAACGCTTCAGAGCAATATTGTTAGAATGAAGTTATTCGGATTAAAGTCAAATATAGCGAATCAGGTTATAAAAGCTGAAAATGGGTCAATTCTATTTTGAAGGTGGAGACATAAATGGAAAGTTTTGCACTACCTATGAAAATGTGGGACGTGATCAAGATATCTTTGAAACGGTTTATAAAAGTTTTACATAAATTTTATATTAAAAGAAGCATACAGAATTAATACCCATGTATTTTGGGAAATTAGAATCTATTCAGGACATTATTACAAGAACCTTTGATTTTCATGAAACCTTTTTGAATAGAGCACTGAAATCAAAGGGAAACCCATAAAGTCAAAGAAAATTTTTGATATTTTACAAATGAAGGACCAAAATTGGTCTTTCGGTACATCAGCTTAAAGACTTATAAACGTACCTAATCACTTCTTTGAATTCTATCTCTAATAATAATATTTCTAAGGAAGGAATCACGTTTTAATAAGAAGCAGAACAAAGATAAATATCTGACACACTTAAATTATTGATCAACCCACGTAGGCACGTATACACATACAGATATAAACCAACATCAAACACTAAATACACCGACAATATCGCTACATTTTTCTTAACATAAGGATCTCTTTTTCGCTTATATACCATATAAATCCTTCCTTTGTTGTTCTTAAATTGAACATAAAATATGAATCCTCTTCGAGAGTTCCTAGTAAGCTTGTAATAGGATTAATTCTCCGACAGTACTTCAGTTTACTTATCGATCTTTTACCGTACCATTATAATAATCTACTCTATTTTCGTTTGCAAGACGTGTATTCTCGCAATGAATGTTTAAACGTCGTATTTGCCCGCTTTGAAGTCTAGAATGGTGTAATTACTGGAACCAGGAAAGTTGGTATCTAGCGTTAATATTTAATCGTGTAAGTGGTGAGGCGATTCCGTTTAAATGTCAAATCGTACTAAAGTAGAGCGTCTATTGATTTTAAAACTCCAAGAAGTCCTAGCTTGTATTGGTTTATATTCCGGTACCTATATACATTTTGTAGTGTTATCGATTGTGTGAATAATTTCGATTCTAAGTTTAGGGCTCATGAAATGAACGACAGTAAATGTTATAGTTAGATGGACCTATATTACATGATTGTCTACGATTTCGGTTTTTAACAGCTCAAGTAATACTTTGATACCTTGATTGACACACTACTCTTATCGATTGGTCCCATAAATTGAAGTTATCGGTACTAATATCGAAAACATCAGAATAATTTGACTTATGCGCTGATCATTTGTGAGTGACTATTATACGTATGTGTCAAATCGTACTATCGTTATTCGACTGCCGCGTTCGTCTAGTGGTTGCTAAGCGCGAATTCCGAGCATGAGGTGCTGGGTTCGAATCCCCAGTCGGGCAAACTGTTACTGAATTTTCTGTAAGTATCTCTCAGTAACAGCAGGGAATCTGGATTTGTTCCCGGTTGGTGGCATTAGGCTCGCCACCCATTATATTAGGAACTTTAACTTAACTGGCGAAACGTCGGTATACAATGGGCACCTCTGCCTACCCTTTCGGGGAATACAGGCGTGATGTTATGAGTTTGTGTGTGTTAAATCATACGTATCTGATGCTTCTTTTAAAAAAATCTATTTGAATATCGATATCGATTAATTATCGAGCTGGTAATTAATGTGAAACAAGCCTAGCATCTAGCTTTAGAATTGTAGGTAGTAACTAGTGAGCAATCCGTGTCAACAACCCCACAGATTCTAGAAGATTAGCTCTAATAAGCAGATAGTAGTAATGTCATTCAGTAGTGTAATTCACAGGATGTACAGAGATGTAAGTGGCATCGGCACGAGATGCACTGTGAGATGCCACTGACAGTTCATTGAACCTTTCTTTTTTCACGCCGAGTTACCTCATATTTAACTCACTTAAGTTCAGACGGAGAAATGCAATTGTTTTAAAAGTTGAATTTATATGAGCTGAGCGTTGGTTGCAATGCATGATGTCATAATAAAGAACCCATATTTTACATTTAAGTAAAGTAAAAGATTTAAAAAGTTATGCAAAGATGCTATCTTCAGATACTAAAATTCAGAAGCTACTCTTTCCTAGTTTGGTCTATCTACCTCTCCAGAAAACAAATGTGACATAAAGAACCTATCTACTATGTAGATATGTTAATTAATCGAGAGATTTATACCTAACAATACCTTTAACATCTTTAGGACGAAAGGTTATCATTGCGTACCGAAGGACCAGACACGGGTAGGTTGACCAACTGTATCAAACGGAAACTATTGTCAGTAAGTTCTCTACCGAGAATCTGCTAAGATAAGAATTATTTCACTGGAATACACAATAATAAATATTATGCAGTTATTTTGGTTTGACTGGCCTGTTGGTCTAGTGGTTAGTAACCCTGACTGCGAAAGCGGAGGTTGTGGGTTCAATTCCCACCCAGGACAAATCTTTGTGTAATGAGCATAATCATTTGTTCTGTGTCTGGGTGTTATTTATCTATATTATGGATGTATTTAGAAATATATTAGTACTTTTATCAGGTGTCTGGTTGCCATAATACAGGTTCTACCTAGTTTGGGATCGGATGACCGTGTGTGAGCTGTCCCAAGATATTATTATTATTTTATCATATTAAATTTATTTATTTTATAGTAATAGTGAAGGCAGAGAGTTAGTTGAGTCATTGCTTAGTGAGTCATATAAATCAAATGTCACTGGGCTTCCATACCAGTCTAAACAAAATTGAACGACTTGCTTTTAATCCCAGGTGTGGATGGATCAGAAATGTATACACCCACATCCTGACCATAATAAGTGCCTTGTGGACATAATTGTCGATGGGACATAACAAGCTATTACCGTTAAACGTGCCTATAGTGCCTTGCTAGCAGATGACTGCTAGAATATAAGAGATTTGCATTCTAAAAATCCGCCTCCTAGAAAATCGAACTTCTGATTACCAAATAAGAACATACATTCGTGTATTGTATACATGTTGACATACACAAATATGTGCGCAACAAATTACTTCACTATTCACGATATCAAACTGTCATTTGTCATGTGTAGTGGCGACTACACCTTCCTGTTAATTCGTTGTGTATATAAAATTAATTGTTTGGTTGATAAACAGGCATGCTATTTAATTAGAATTGATGTGGCTATTCTCTACTGTTTATAACTGTAGATTTACGTGGTTTGTTTTGTACTCAGGGTCGGATTGACCATGTCGGGGCCTCTAGGCAATGCACGTCTCAGGACCCCATTTTCCTTCAGACCCCCTTTTCAGGCCTTCTCGGAGGCGAAAGCTAGTTGTTGTACCTATATGTAAATTAGGCAGTCATTGTCATAAATGGTCTGATACTAATATTAAAATTAGGTTTGACATTGGGAAAAAAAATCGAAAAATGTAAATATCTCGTCACTCTGCCGATGCTGGGCCCAAAGGCAGTTGCCTATTCTGTCTAATGAATAATGCGGCCCTGTTTGTACTAACAACTTTTATGAAGAGTAGTTCATCAAATCAAGAGATTATGACAACGTGCTTATATGAAGCAAGTACATAATTAGTTATATCAGAATAAAGCTTAATGGATGAATATACATAAGGTAAACTATTTGCCCTCTGCCTTAATTATTATCTGTTGTCACTTATACTTTGTCTAAATTGATAAAGGAAATTTGAAAAATGATGGACACGAGCGGGGTACGAACCCGCGACCTTCGCCGATCCGTGGCGCTGCTCTAACCAACTTAGCCACCGTGTCGCTGCTCGCATCCATCGAATTTCAAGTTCCCTTTTAGTATTTACGTCTTAAGGGTGACGTCAGGTATTATCTGTTGGAATCTATGATTACCAACTCAGTGTTATATCTTTACAGCTATAAATGACTGAAACGATAATACCAACCCAAATTTATATGACTTTTTGGTGCCATTTTAGCATGTTGCCCATGCTAAGCTTGAATCTAAATTTCCTTTATCAATTTAAATTCAAGCTTAGCATGGGCAACATGCTAAAATGGCACCAAAAAGTCATACTTATACTTTGTGTTATTGCTAGAAATATAAAACTATTCAGACAGATACATGTGCGACTAAACAGGCATGTTGATATTGTTAATTATAAACAGAACCGTCGACTTATCTCTGTTCAGGCGTGTTAGGGACACAGCTATCATCGCTTGCCATGCGATTGCAATTGTTGCGGAACTAACAAGCTTTCTTATATTATCACTGTTTCACTTAGTACACTCCGAAATTCAAAGCAACGTGTCGTTCGGGCGCTATGTTTAGTAAAATACTATTTCTAATTCCTTAACAGAGTTACAAAGCTTCCTCAGGCCCCATACCAATTATAACCCTACAGTCTTCCATTGTCCCCGTTCCCATTATACGTTGACACGAAGACGAACTGACCCACAATCCGACCGTTTTAACATTAACCCTTCAACTCCGTCCGCTATTTCGGTAGTCAATCGATTTAGCGAAATTAGCTTTGCTCGTCGGTCTGACCCAATAAACGAACCAATATAAACAAACAATACATTACTGGGGAAGTATTATTGTTTTATATTACCTAGCTTGTGACGTCTGTTGCAGTGTATTACTGTATATAACAGGTTCCGTTTATACGCAGTCATTTACATGTGCAAATGCTTGTTCTTTGATAACGAATGCTAATATTCTTTCACGAAAGATAATGTAAATGTACACCATGTCAACAATGACGAATTATAATTGGTTATTTTACATGAATATAAACACAAATCTTTCATGTAACAGTAATACATGTTCAACGGAAGATTGTGCACAGTTAAGTAATAATATTTTCTTAGAATTCACAACGTGTCGGACGAGCGCCTGCACCATATAAGTGCAGTGATTATAAAATGAAGAATACGAGAATTGCCTAAGGAATGCTTATGATTTTCTATTAGGAAAGCAAATATTAGTTATAAGAATAAACTTGAAAGTGACTCACTTGCCAAACAGCGGGTGCCACAAGTGGAAGGACGCCGGGTCGTGGGGATGCGGCGGCATGAGCGAGGGCGGCTCCCCGAGTGGCGTGGTGCTGCCCACCTCGGTCTCCTCGCGGCGGCGGCCTGGAGCGCCCGGCGTGGTGGACGAGCGGCGCGAGGACGAGGCCGCCGCCGCCGGCTCCAGCAGGTTCTGCAGGGACTTCACACTGATCCGCGGCCGCGGCGACTCCTGCGACCCCGCCGAACTACTCCTCTGGTGCATTTGAGCGTCCGGGTGCTTCACGGACTGCAGATAGTTGTTGTTCGGATAGTACGACGAGGTGGGGCTCTTCTGCTGGCTACTCCTCGGCGACCTCTGACTCCCCATCATGTTAGGCGTAAAGTATGGGATCTGGAGCCCCGGCAGGGGCACGTTTGGCCTGATATTAGGGTTCATCCCCGGGTACATATTTAGGAACGCATTGTGTTGGTGTTGCATCGCGGCGCGCTGGCTAGCGGTGTAGTTATGAGTCATGGGGCTCGTCCGCGCCGACATGGTACTCGATGCATGCGATTTATTCTGATGATGGCTCTTAGTCGAGTGTACATAGGGGTTCTGCACGTCAGTTGACTTTGACGGCATTTCTTTAGCCTGAGACTCGCTAGGTTTAGCCCTTTCTCTCTGAGCTTGTTGGTTTGCTTGATTCATAGCTTCCTGCCACATCGCAAATTGCATACGATTTTCGTAATCCATCGGTGGCATCATTGGGAAACCCGTAGGTCCCATAAAACGGGAATTGGGGTTAAACATCTGTGCCAAATCTGGGTAATTCTGTGCGTTATAACCTGCGGTGTTACAAGCTTTTAGGAACTCCATGTTTTGCGAGCATGCCGCCATCGCCTCTAGTTGGCTGATGTAGGGTAGCCAGAGCATTTGGTTGAAAGCGGCCGAAGTCGCCGTGTCTATGTCCCCGGCCAGCGCGTCCATCGACGGTATCGGCTTCGGTTGACTGCCGGCACTGGTCTGGTCCGGCTGAGTGGAGGTGGTTGTGTGTTCGGTACTTGATGTGCTCGACGAACTTTTAGGTGTTGGCGGTTTCACTTCCTTCCTTGGCGACTCCGGCCGTTTTGATTCGTTAATTAATATATTTTCTAATTGTGATAATGATATGACGAGTATGTCCGGATCTTGCAGAATGCTAGGGTAAGAAAACGCTTCCGGCAATCTTAACTCAGGCCTATGTAACAACAGTGCGGGGATTTCAACTGCGGGGGCGGCCAGAATGGTATTTATCTTGTCTTTGGGGACCAATAACGGGTCTGGCATGTTGAAGTTTGCTCTCTTTTTCAGAAGATGGAATTGTTTGAGCGGACTTAATTCGTCACTAGGCTTCGCCGTCGGTTTGTCTTGCTTCTTCGACTTACTATCAGTTATTTGTTCATCCCGTTCGCACCTGTTGAATACCTTATTTATTTTGACCATGTCATCGGTCGATTCTCGCCTTGTCCTTTTCTCTTGAGGTTCACCAAACTCTTTACTTAACTTCCTCATCTCGTCCGAACAGCTCGTAATAGTCGGGCTCGCGGATTTTCTGTGTTTACCTAAGTTTAACGGTTCACATTGCTGCTTTGTAATGGTGACTTCTGACGTGTACATTTTAGGCGAGGGCGACGATAGTAGAGTTTCTAAGAACATTGATTGTTTGCTCTTCGGCATGGTAAATATTTCTGGGGAGGAGGGCACGGCCGGGATGCCGCTCGGTTGCGGCGACTGCATCGCATCCGACTCTCTCGACGGCGCCCGCGGTATGTCTATCCTTCTCGGCGACGCATGCGGGGTGGGCAGCCTCCGATGCACACTGAGGTCTCTAGGTTGGTCGTCGCTTTTCTCAGATAAATTATCTTCCATATTATTCGTCGTTTCCGCCGCACTAGCAACCACACGAATCGATTTTTTCTCATTAGTTACCCTTAAATCGGTGGGCACCAATTCCACTGTATTTGTTGAATCGTCCATGTCTTTTAAGAAATCCATATTTGAGTCTTCCTCCTTTATATTATTATCATAATTAGCTTCGTCATCGTCAGTTTCTAGTTTTGGCATGAGCTCGTCGTTGGCGTGCTCAGCAGAGTCCTCGTTGATTTGATTCGATAGTTCACTAGGTAACCTCACTTCGCTTTGATCTGGCAACGTTTGAGAATGTTGCTCCGCAATGGGAACAGGAATATCAGGTACTTGTTCAGTATACATTACGCCGGTTGTCCCGACCTCATTTTGTAGCCTCTTTTCGGCATTCGAATCATAATCTAAATGGTTAACTTCACTAGATTCTTGCATTTCTGTAGCCGCCGTAAGCGTCTCGAGCGCCGACTCGTTGCCTGATGCAAATACCTCGTCCGTCATGAACGTCTGCTCGACGGTCTGCTGGTGGTCCGGCGGCGGCAGGTGGTCGCCTATGTGGTGCAGGTGCAGGAGGCCCTGCGCCGCCGTCATGCTGCTGCGGCTCGGGGACTCCAGCGACTGCTCGAGCCTGTCAATAATGTCTGCAACGGGCGCTCCGCCGAGCAGCATGTCATCCTCCTCCTCAGCGTAGTCACCCGAGCCGTGCACTAGGTTCGCCAGCTTGTCAAGCGCTTGTCCGAGAATTTGGTTATCTTCGCAACCTTTTTCCACAAGGGACTCGAGCAGTGCCTCGTCGTGAGGCCCGCCGAGCTCGGGTAGATAGTGCGCTTCGCTTATAGTCTCAAACAGGTCTTTATGGACGCCCATATCATTCTGAAAAGCTTCCTCTTCGGCAGCGCGCTCCGGTTCGTGAGACTTGCGCTGCTCGAAGAACATTTCGTCAGGCGGCTTCGGTTCGCCGAGCTCGAACGACATGACGTCACGCGCGACCTCCTCTGCTTCAGGCAGGAAGGGGTACTGCGCAGCGCCGGCCTGCAGTTCCAGCTCGAGCGCCTCTTCGCCGCGCTGCTGGTTGAATTCGAGCTCCGCCACCGCGAGGAGGTTCTCGAGCGGCGTGGGCTCGGGCGGCGCGGGCGGTGCTCGCGGCACCGCAATGGTGTGAGAAGGGATGTGCGACTCCAGGTCGGGCGCAAGCCAGGCGGGCGCGGGCGCTGTCGCGTCCGCGCGCCGCCTCCGCGGCCTTCCGGAACGTCGGCGCCGGCGCCGCCGGTGAGTAGAGCTGAGTTCGGGGGCGTCGCGCGTCGGCGCGCCCGCCACAAGGATAGAGTCAAAGATTTCGGTGCGCGGGATAACGCGCCAACCGGTCGGAGTACGCGCGATACGGATTCGGTTACGCGGATCGTAATCTTCACAGCGGACCTCTTGCACGGTGCCGTCGCGCTGGCGCGCCCACAGGAACACAGGGCGCAAGCGAGGCGCGGGGTGCGCGGGCGGCGGGGCTCGCTCGGCTAGGTCGCGGCAGACCAGGCTGCGCGCGCGGCGCCGGCCGGCGGCAGGGGCGCGGGGAGGGTGGGGGGCGCTGCGGCTTCGGCCGGCAGCGGCATCGGCGCGGGGGCGGGCGGCGCGAGGCTCGCCGCCGCCGCCGGGCGCCCGCGGAGACACTCCGGCGCGCCGCACCGCGGGATCAGGCGACGACCGCGCGGACGCGGCCCCGAGGCGGACTGGCGGCCGGCGCGCGCGAGCCCCGCCCCCCGCCGCCCGCCGCTCCCGCCCCGCGCCCGCCCCGCCCAGCGATCGATCGCCCGCCCGCTGCACCCGCCGCCTGCACCCGCATGTAAACACGGCGCGCACCCCGACCCCCGCCGCGACGCCGCGTTTACGTGGCCTCGTTAATCTTAAATCCATATCTGCGGCGCGCGGAGTACGCACGGCACGCCCCCGGCCCGGCCGTGCACCCGCCGCGCACGTGCACCCGGCTACTTCCTCCACAACATCTGCACACCATGTCCCTTGCATTAAGCCGCACTCTACTCTGGCCCGCGCCGGCCCCTACACTCGTCTCAGTCATTTGGTAGTAAACATTGTCAACAAAACATTACGCACTCCAGAGAGGTCCTCTGTATGTATAAGTCTAACAAACAGGAAGTGGTTCTGAACTGCGCTGGGACATGAAAGGGGCGGCGTTAGATCAGGCTGTCATTAACATCCCTCAGATGAAGCATGTCCTACATCCCGGCAGTTACAGGAAGGTTCAATGCTACGAGATCAATACAACAAGGAAGTGCTGCCACCTGACTGAGGCGCGGGTACTAACGTTCTTGTTAGTATGGCGGTAGGGTACGACCGCTCAAGTTTCATGCTACCGTGGTAGATGGAGCCTTTCAGTTAGGTTTCATTTTCTAAGTATATTTCAAGAAATCCAGAACCCTTTTATCTAGGGGCAAAGAGATAGGCGGGTAATAAAAGCAAAATGAATCATCAACATCGCGCCTGTATTCCCCGAATTAATGAACACCCACATTTCGCCAGCTATGTCATCTTAGGTCCCTAATGTAATAGAGGGCGAGCGTATTAGCATTATAATATGGAGTCTGGATTTAGGGCAATAGCGACGACGCCCGACGCGACCCAAGATTCGAACCCAGGATCTCATGCCCAGCAGTCGCCTTTAGGGACCACTAGACTAACGAGGCAGTCAATTACCTCTAAGTATTGTCATGCCAATAGGCTTAAACATGATGAATTATTTTAATGATTAATAACGAGTACTGACATTGAGCGAATAGTGCCACAGAATAGGTTAAGTATTCAGGAACCAATTACTTACCAAAAATACATATAAAATTAGATTGTGGTGAGCAAAATAAGAAAAAATATTATTATTATTATAACGCATAATTAATATTGTAAACTCGTTTCCGTTTTAATAAATGATTTTGATTTGAACTTAAGTATCGGTATTTTTGAAGGCTCTATACTTGCACCCCATAGATTTGCGTTTGCTGCGGTCTGTCCTTAGATGGGCAGCTGTTCGTCATATAAATCCCTTCCTATATTAGAGAGTATGATAAGCCGTTGGTCCTACCTGATCTCTCTTCATTTTGCTGCATTGGACTATGAGTGTAAGGGAACAGAGTGCACTTGGGTTTACAAGCAGGTATATTGTCTTTAAAAAAAAAACGTCGCCGTTCGCCGCACACTAGAAATTTCTCCTGTGTCGTGGGTGCGTTTCACAAACATGAAATATCACATACACAAACACCCAGACTCGGGACAAACATCTGCGGATCGTACAAATTTTTGTCCAGTGCGCGAGTCGAACCCGCAAACTTTAGCGCAGCAGTCCAATCGCTTAGCAATTGCGCCAATCAGGCCGTCATCGGTTACGGGTTTCCTTCTTCTTCTTCTTCTTAATGTATGGTTGATGAACAACCTGGTGTCAGAGTTTAAACCGCCTGTAGGCCTCTGACATGGCTTTACACACCGTTGAAAAATCTCTCAGGTGTGCCGGTTTCCTCAGGATGTTTTCCTTCAACCGGTTTCCTGCATAGTTGGCTAGTCTCAGCTGAGAGTAATTTTTCTGGATGCGGTGTTGTTGCATGAAAATGTTCATGACTGTACCTATAACGTACACGTTAAAGGACTGATTTAATATTGTTTGTGTCCGTTTCAGGATGCTCGTTTAGGAAATAAAAACTTTACATACACTTTATTTCATTTATTTTTGAAGAAATTCTTCCAGTCCACATTTGTAACAGTAAAAGTGCATACAATTTGTATCTACTTATAGATTTTTCTACTCTATGACTAGACAATTTATAAGAAGTGTACCTATATAACAGAAAAATCAAGATATCAACTTCAAGCAACATAATATAATATGTAGTTACGTTCTCCTCAACAGGTTTCGTTTAAGGAGATAATAAAAAAATGTGAATATCTAAACAACTTCAGTTATATTGCCGATATATTGACGTTGCGAGCTCATAACCGATTTAACACGCTTGACATAAATTGTTAAAAAGAGCAAAAATATTCAACCCATTTTAAAAACATTCCTGCAATATTTGATCAAGGAATGTTACAAAACAAAAAAAAATTAAAATGCCGCATCACAGACAAATATTCTTTACATAAAAATAAATCAACCATTTAAAAAAGTTAAAGCCTCTGAAATCTGGTTTATAAGCGAAATCAACAACATAATATAATATTTAAACACAACCATTTGTTCATTTCAAATAAGGAGCAGAAAAATGCATCTCCTTACGTTAGGTATACTTATTCGATACAAATTTCTTCGTTGCGAGTCACATTGTCATTACAAAACTAAACCAAATTGTATCAGTGTTTTAGATTTTGTGGTTTCGGAATTATAATACAGTTATTGATGATTGGGACATTGACACTTATTTTAGTAAAGTACGGTAAAAAAAAGTTTACACTAATAGGCAAAGGGGAAAGGTGCGACAGCCTAGCTGTCTTCTAAAGTTTACTCCACTCCATACTATACATATTCAGTCATTTTGTTTCCTAACCATGATTATTTTATACAATCGATTATTACACAATTAGGCAGAAGACACCAAAGTATTTCATGTAAGGAGGAAATTCCTCCTTAAACAAAATCTATGCCCAATTATTTACCATACGAATCTTACAAGACGACTGATTTCTGCACTAAAATACATACATTATGCTTTTTACATATTTTTAATTTTAACGCGCAAAATAATCATTAGCAGGCCAAACAAATTACTCATTATAAGGATATTAAATGCCAGTAGCATCCCGGAATTTGGAATTAGCTCTTTTTATGAAACTTAACGAAATATAAAATTACGAATTTGGTGAAACCTGGATAAGTGGTCCCTGGATATGTGAGAAACCTCTGTTATTGATCATTATTATGAGGTCTCGACACTTTTGAATTGAAATACTGTTACTGGGAATTTTAAAACCTTCTTAACTGAGACTTGATTTCTTAGATTTTTTCGACGTTTACCTCTATAATGGGGACTTTGTAGCTCAATAGCCCGTATAAGTGAGACAATTTAGACAATAGACAAATAATTTAACTATCTACACGGTTTAGAGAAGTTATAACACCCATAAAAATACATACAGACGAACATAGAGCCTCCTCCATTTTTGAAGTCGGTTAAAAATGATACATTTCGACCTTCGACCAGAGCGGATGCCTCTATAAATAAAACAACTGTTATGTTAACCTGCCTATTTGTGAAACTGTGTAAATGAAAAACCTCTACAAGTGATAAAAAATGAATAGGTCTCTTGAAATCCTTATCCAAGTTTCACTGTACTATCATTACTTGTTAATCATACAATTTGATCCATTTGCATCTTACAATAGATTTAAGTATACGCATTCAGCGGGTTGAACGATAAGGACTGCAACTTGTGCTCGTGTATCGCCTTGATGAGGTAGAGGGAGCCGATAGATATGACGAGAGCCGTGGCCACCGATATCTTGTAGTAGTGGTCTATATTGCCCACCGGCACCTTCCACACCAGCGTATCTGACATCTGGAACAGAAAATGGCAGGGCGTCAACACCTGACGACAACAATTTTTTTTTTAAAACTTCGCCCCACTAGGAATTTTTCCGGTATCGTGGATACGTTTCACAAACATGAAATATCACATACACAAACAACAATGTGGATCGCACAAATTTTTGCCACGTGCGGGAATCGAACCCGCAACCCTTGGCGCAGCAGTCTAATCGCTTAGCCACTGCGCCAATCAGGTTGTCATTCAATCACATTGTTCCAAAAAAAAATCTTATGCTATGTGTGGCCGACCATCTAATCCCATCCATACTAATATTATAAATGTTAAACTCTGTCTGTCTGTTACACCTTCACAACTAAACCGCTGGACGGATTTTGATAAAATTTGGCATGAGGTTTTTTTTTAGAGGTTAATGCAAAGACGCGGGCAAATGCTATACCAAATAAAATTAAATGTTTTCCTTATGGTAAATTTTAAATACCAAATTAATGTTAAAGAACGGTAACTAGAAAACCAATTTTACGCAGTTAACGAATTAATTAAATGAATGAATGAAAAATATGATGATATTAATGGATATAAGATGTCAATATTTGCACTCCTCAATAATGAGGTAAAATGTTCACCCAGACTCCGGACAAACATTTGCAGATCACACAAATTATTGTCACTTGCGGGAATCCAACCGCTCACCTACTGGGTCAATTAGGTCGTCACAGATTTGACGATTTATAATTGCTCTTTTGTAGCCTATATGAAATAAAAACTTATTTACTATATCAATACAATCAGGAACCAGTTACCAAGGTGTAAGGTATCTCCTTCCAGCTGCACTTCTCCTTGGAGCTGCCGTTGCAGAGGAAGTTGACGGGCTTGGCGGCCTTGTTGCACATCTGCAGGCGCTGGTCGGGACAGCGCAGGTACAGCTTCGGAGGACCTATGTTGTTCCTCTTCATGCTGGAATGTAAAAAGAGGAAGGTAAGGGCTAGGGCTTCAACGACAATGGTGTTCATAGACAATATTTATTGTTATTGCACATAGATAATATGGTATGAGTGCATGAGGTTGGGTAAATCTAGGCAAGTGTCCATGCCTCATTTTATAACTTATTATGATATTTTGAGACTACTGAATTTCATAAAGATTTCAATTTTATGATGTAACTTGGATTTGAGGAGCCAATGACTTCTGTGATTGGTTTTGATCTGTACACAAAACAAAGTAAGTTGCACAGATATTATGTCGTGAGTCTGGAAAATAATAGTGATATTTCATGTCAAATAAATGACATTTTTGGTGTACTGTCAGTCTGTAAGATAAGATATACCTTAAACTTTTAGAAGATGTTACTATATGTTTTGACTTCAACGTACCCTCCACCATACAGCGCTTGATGGTACCGAGCGTGTACGGGCAGCCACATGTACACCTTACAGTCCTTAACCTTCTCGATGATGTACGTAGTGGTGGGGTAGGACTGCTCTGCCGGCAGCTCTATGTTGACTAGGTGCTTTGGTACCGCGTTCAGCTGTAAATAGTGATTGAAGGATAAATATTTAACAAACCTTAACTTTAGTCAATTTTCCAATTTCTGTTTTATTGTCTTCTATTCAAAGTTATTGTGTGAAGAGCAAGGAAACAATTGTCTTATATATATGACCGTGGAGGACTAACGGTTAAGGAGGAATAGACTACTGACAGGTCACAACCGAGAGGAATGGAGGAAGGAAAGGGCAGTCTTTGCCCTGCAGTGGTACAACCATGGCTGATAAATAATACAAACCTTATTGATTCTCCTCAAGGCTTTAAGTTCATCAGGGTTGGCGTACACCCCGCTTGGTAGAGTCTGGTCCAATCCTATGACACAGTCTTTGAAAAGCCAACACTGGTCTTCATCACTGTTAAACACTATCCCATAGGTTAAGTTCCTGTAACATATAAATGAGCTAATAAATAAGATGGCTTCAAATAATTTCTTGAATTGTATTTGTTTTTGTTGAAATTGTTTAGATCAAAATTGTGCGTTGAATTACTTATTTTCTGGAAATGTTATTGTGTTACTAACATTAAAGAACAGCAGTGATAACCAAGTGGTATGACCGTTGCACTGCCAAGTCATAGGTCTCAAGTTCAAATCATTCATCTATGTCTTTTCGAATTCATGTGCACACTATAAATTAGTTATCAGTTGCTTAAAACGGTTAAGGAAAACATCGTGAGAGATTTTTCAATGATATGTAAAGCCATGTCAGACCTACAGGCGGTTTAAAAGCTGACACCAGGTTGTTTATCAACCATACAATAAGAAGAAGGCTAACATTGAGACATTTAACACACTTACAATTTTTGGCACGTTTTGTTAGTTATATTGTGAAAATATAACCCCTACTGATATAGGCCTTATTTATGGTCAGTGAAATGTGCGACTATTGAAGTGCAGTCAGATTATATGTATAAACTAGCTAACTCAGCGAAGTTCGTACCACCTTCTCACTATATAAACTTTCCCTGGACTTCCAAAAATATATCATAACCGAAATTAACCAAATTGGTCAAGTCTTTCTTAAGTTATGGCGTGATGAAGGAAAACAGGGAGTTATTTATATAAATTATTTATAGTATTTACCTGTGAAAACCTTCATTCTTGAGCGCCTGTTTCATTTTCACGTTAAATTCACAGGTAGCTGATAAATAGCCGATACAAGATAGAAAAACAATACAAGTAAACAGTGAAAACATAATATTATGATTGTAACGCAACATTTCTAGTTAGCCAGTTATTTTACTGAGTGGTTATAAATGTTATCGTTTCTTTATCAACGAAGATTTAATACACAAATGTAACTATTTTAATAAATAACCGATAAAAATTATTGCAGACTTATTTTATTGATAAACTTTGTTTCAATCCAATATCACGAATTCCAGATTTTATGCATGTTTATAAATAATATTATACTCCAGGAGCAAAAGAGAGAGCTACATTGAAATTGATCGAGTAAAAAAGAGACTACCAACAAGTTTTGACTTTTGAAGCTTAAAGTAATCAATAAACTTTTGACATTTATTGATAGAAGTTGCCATTACAAATATTATTTTTCAATCTGGCTAGCAAGTATTTCACAAGCCATAAAAAGAAAGAGAGAAAAAGTGTTTTAATTTTAATCATGTCTTATGGCTTTCAAGCAAATTTTTTATAGACTTGTGGCCAGGTTCTGGAGCCGTAAGCAGTTTCTGTAAGGAGTTTTTTTTATAATAATTTGTCATTATCTTTTTAATGCCAGTTTCGGTCTTCATTGTTTTAATGAATGAGAAAAAAAGTCTTGAGACATTAGGTTAATAGAAAGTTTTAATAATAGGAAGTAACTAGTATCACAGTCTTTACGACTGTGCTAGTATGGTATGCGTAGATACTGTACGCCTGTAATAGTTATTTGAGCAATGCGCATTTGCTCCTTTAGCCATCACGGATAGTTTTGATATTATAATTGGCCTACTTGCAGTATAGTTACTTACTTATTAATTAAATTAAATATACAAGTACCTAGTTATTGCACGTAAGTAGTACGTTTTAATGACAACAAATAAAAGCCAAGATATTTTTGCTTGTAATGTTTATTTAAGGCGCAAAACAAAACAAATAAACAAAGATTCTCTTTGTTTACAAAACTCAAAACTTTAAAATATATTTATGTTGAGTTCTCGTATACATTATAGGTATTTTGTTGGAATGCAAAACAACTACGCAGATTCTTAACAAATTATCTACTTAAGGATAAAGGGGTAAGCAGAGGCCACAGTTCTTGCTTTTAAGTAGGTATTTAGGGGTGTCCATAAAATATGTTTCCTAAGTTCTTGTATAATAAAGGTAAAATATAATTATTATTAGGTAGGTATTCTATTAATGCCACACTACACACCTTTATACCTAATCTCGATCTATGATATTTATATTGCGGGCGGTTTGTTCTGTATTCTGAGATTTCGGGCATAAAGGGCTTAGCGCGCGCTAATTGATTTATTTTTAAAGACATAAACCAAAAATTATTTAGTTTAGTTATCTTTGGAATTATCGTCCGATAATTATGTATTTGTAAACCAAAACCTACCTACTAAACAATTTATAGGATTTTAATTTAACAAACACTTACAGTACTATACTAGGTAGGTACTTTAAATGACATCCAAAAATAAACCGAAGTCAATGACAGAATGATACCGTGTGGTATCCGGCCTAGAATTGACCACCTCCTTTCCTCCCGTGGGTGTCGTAAGAGGCCACTAAGGGAAAATCCAGAAGATGGGCAGCAGCGTCTTCTTTAACTTGACCACCAACACTGCGATCCCCAAGCCGCTTGCCATGCGTGGGGATTATGGCAACCTCCTTCCTTCTAAAAGGGGGAGGTCTTCGTTCAACTGTGGACGTCTTCCGGCTGATAAATGACAGAATGAAATGATTAATGAGCTAAAGCGAACTGAATGCCACTTATAGTTAAATTCGTCGTGACCTTTTGATACGATACGATGGCCGCACAGCACACACTTAGGTATAAGTTCCCATTGGTAGGTGAACGGTGGTTGAAGCGTCAGCTTGGCTGCTATTCTACTCTTTGTGTTTAATTCGTATCTTCAAGGCAGACAAAGATGAAAGATTACGGTCTAAGGACCCGATTCAAATTCTCTAGGAATCATTAGGTTCTTCTAGTTATTATAACTGCACTGATAGCCGAGTGGTATGACCGTTGGATTGCCAAGTCAAAGGTCGCAAATTCAAATCCCGGCACGCACCAATGGATTTTCGAATTCATGTGCGTAAATTAGTTGCTAAAAACGGTGAAGGAAAACATCGTGCGGAAACCGGCTCACCCGAGAGATGTTTCAACGGCGTGTAAAGCTATGTCAGAGGCCTATATCCGGCTAAACTCTGACACCAGATTGTTCATCAACAATACGATAAGAAGAATAAGAAGGTAGGTTAGTTAGGTATTACAATAAAACATTTTAGGTGGCAATTGCACTGCTGCACCAGGGGTTGCGGTTTCATTCCCGCACTGGTCAAAAATCTGTGTGATCCGCAGATGTGTACTTTGCGGTGTGCGAACGACCCTGTCTCTCCAGAATTAGCTTATTTATCCACCATAAAAAGTCTTCCTCCAAATAACACTGCTTAAATCATCTGTATGGACGCAGACGCCGATGAGGAGAGACGTGAGCGGTGCACGGCTCTCCACTTCGTGGAGTACGGGTTCGAGGAGTACCGCCGTGATAGTACCTAACTACCCATACAATATAGGTACATACATACGAGTTACTGATGATCTGTGGCGTCGAGTTCTGACAATATTTGTAACTAGTTTCCGCTTGCACTTCGTCCGCGTGAATATTTTTATCGCGACTTTCCCAACATTCAAAGTTGTTTACTTTCTTTCCCAGGGTTTATGTTACCTTTGTACTTCACAACGAGTTTAGATGTGTAGCAATGATCATGAAACGCAAAACATAAACAAGGACAGTCAGTACAATATTCAATCACACTGATTAAAGGGGCGACAGTTTGTGAGTGAGTTTGTGATCTCCTCACGCTCAAACGGCTTGACCGATTTCGATAAAATTTGGTATGGAGGTAGCTGACACCCTGGATTAACAAATAGGCTATTTTTTACCCTGAAAAAATTACGCACGTAACACCGCTGGGCGCAGCTAGTTTAAAATATTGGGCCTGCCTAGCTATATGTAAGCATACATACTTAACATCACGCCTGTATTCCCCGAGGGGTAGGCAGAGTTGACTGTAGAGTAAACCCACATTTCGCCAGCTATGTTATGGGTCCCAATGTAATAGGGGGCGAGCCTGTTGCCATCAACCGGACACAAATCCAGGCTCTGTGCTGCTACTGAGCAATACCTAATGGAAAAACCCAGTAACATTTTTCCCGACCCGGGATTTGAACCCGGGACCTCATGCTCAGCAGTCGCGCTTAGCGATCATTAGACCAACAAGGCAGTCACTGGGTATACTTATCATAATATCACGCCTATCTATAATAATTATGTACTATTTAATAAATATATTTTTATATCTATAATCTATGATAATAATATTATAAAGCTTAAGAGTTGGATTGCCTGAAAGCGTTAATCTCAGAAACTACTGGTTCGAATTGAAAAAATATTTTTGTGTTGGATAGTCCATTTATCGAGGAAGGCTATAGACTATAAAACATTCGAAATATAGGCGGACAAACTCGCGGGCGGAAGCTATATTGAAATAAATCTATTTTTACGGATTTTATCGCGATTTTATCCTTTAAAGCATTCAATAGTTTTATTTCAATTCGCGTAAGTGAAAGAAATCATTATCACGCCTATATCTTCCGAATAAGTATGCAGCTGTGCAGATAGTACCTACGCACACAGTTTTCCAGTTTTGTTGCAAGTTCCATGTGTGATAGGGGCAAGCCTATTGCCTATCGAGCAAAAATCCAGACACCACGCGCGGTTCTTTCAAGAATTAAGAACCTAATGGAAAAATTATGTCATCATCATCAGCCGGAAGCCGTCCACTATTAAAAGTTATTGCATCCAATTAAACTGCCTGGAACCGAATCCAAAACTTCACGTTCACCGGTTCCGTTTGCAACCACTAGAAAACTAACGAAGCCACTTGGTGAAATATCAGAATGATTCTCCTCCGAATTTTGCTTTGGGCATAAGATTGAAAACTACAATTATAAACTTACTATAATTAATATTTTCTTCTTCAGAGTTAGGCTGGGTACACACGTCAGATACATATCTATCTGATTTTTGCGTCAGGCCTTTCTGAACTCAGTCGTTTCTGAGCTAACATCCCGAGTGCTTGCGTACGGAGCACAAGAAAAGATGGACGACGAATTTAAAAACATATTAAAAACTTATTGCATTGCTAGTCAGAAATCGCATAATCGCTCGACTCGACTCGACTCGGATGTCCGAACTGTCTAACGGATCAGACGTGTGTTGAATGTTCAAACAAAGTAACGCCCCAACGCCTTCCGACCACCGGATCAGCCTATCGACTATCTGATGAAAAAATCTGGTGTGTGTACCCAGCCTTGCAACCTATGTGTCTGCTACCCCATAAGTCATTGACGACAATGTCGACTGGTTTACGTTGCCTTGCAAAGAGTTTAAGGTCGAACTTGTACTTATACTTGGTTTGGGATTGTTGTACAATGTATTTCCGATAAGTTGATGATTAAACCAATCAACATGTTAGTGTCGGTCATCGCTGAAAATCAGCGCCGCGACACTGTCTCGCATAGGGTCGCTGCATATGCTGAGCGAGGGCCATTTCGCGTGCTTGTGACGCATATTTTGTTTTTCTCCTTTTGTTTTGTAAGTATATATGTATATTTGTCTATTTGTGTCCTATATGCGTCATTACAGCGAATAAATGCTTTTTCTTTCTTTCTTTCTTTCTAATCACACTAATATTATGAAGGCAAAAGTTTGTGAGTGTGTTTGTTACCCCTTTACGCTCAATCGGCTGGACCGATTTTCATAAAATTTGGTATGGTGGTAGCTGGCACCCTGAATTAACACACAAGCTACTTTGTATCCCTAAAAAATGAAACACACACACACAAAAAACACCGCGGGGCGCATCTAGTAAGCAGTAAAAATACTGTTCATACTACTAAACAAGGTGTGTTTTTTTCTTCTCTTACAAACTTACAAGAAGATTCTAAGAGTGAGAGAAAGTAATTTTCAACATGTCAGTCCCTATAGATAAATTCTAACGTTATACATTATTATTGAAGTCTGGATTTGTACCCGGTTGATGGCAATAGGCTCGCCCCCTATTACATTGGCACTTACAACATAACTGGCGAAATGTGGGTGTACTATATGTTCACCCCTGCCTACCCCTTCGGGGAATACAGGCGTGATGTTTTGTTATGTTATGTTATTATCCTATTGGTTGATAAAAGAGATCTGAAACCTGGGCTGGATAGTCTGAAATCGGAAATAGTGGAGCTTTATGATGTGTCAGATCAGGCGCAGGACCAACGGCTTAACGTGCCTTCTTAAGCACGGAATACTGAGTATAGGATAATCAAAGCCGTATATTTCAGTGTTCATACTAGCTTTTGCCGCGTTAATTTAGATTGTTGGTTGGTATTATATATATAGTTACCTATATATAGTTATACCTTGTATAGCTTTTGCCTGCGGCTTCGCCCGCATTAACCCCTATTTAAACACCTTAGAGGATTTAATTTAAAAAAGTAGCCTAAGTCCTTTGTCGGGTCTTAAATTTCCTACATGCCAAATTTCATCAAAATTCGTCCAGCGGCTTAGTTGCGAAGGTGTAACAGACAGACAGACAGAGTTACTTTCACAATTATAATATTAGTACGGATTATTAACACTAAGGCCTAAAATCTAAGTCAACGCAGAAAAAACTGTTACTTTGATGTATAGAATTTAAGGATAAGACCAAATACAATTTTATTAAATAGTTTAGAATATAGGTGTTCGTTTTGGGTGTGGTAAAGCCAGGTCCCCGATGGGCACAGCGTGAAGTGTGCGCGTACCTTGAGTCATTAATGGAGGGAGGGTGACGTCATTAAAAGGAATTTGAGGATATTTTGCCCTATTCATTACATATACTGACACGTACAATACGTAGGTACGTAATTAATAAGAATCTTAGTCATTAATAACGTTTTATATGTAAACATCTCTACCACTAATATGTTTGTACACCTTAAACCTACTGCCAAATTTTGCCTGAAAGAGAGCGACTCTATCGACATCATCATCAGCCGGAAGACGTCCACTGTTGAACAAAGGCCTCTCTCTTAAAGGGAAGTTCCCATACCCATAATCCTCACCTTTGGCAAGCGGCTTGGGGATCGCAGTATTGATGGTGAAGTTACAGTTAAGACGCTGCTGCCCATCTTCTGGATGTTCCCTTAGTCGGTTCCTACGACACCCAACGGGACGAGATGGGGAGGTTCACCACGGGCAACTCCACTATCTTAATTTACCTGCTAACAAGGAACAATAGCAATAATATTGAAACACTCATATTTCACTTCCCGTTTTTAATCGGGACCCTTATCTTAGTCTGCTATAACGACAATAGCCGATGTTTACGAGTTCCAATTACTAGATAATTTTAGTCAACAGTGCTCCATTCATTGATCTAAGTGCTATTATAACTTGCATTACGTCACATATCAGAATAACCCTTTTGTTGATTGTCATCACTTAAGTACAAAAGTCCTCTTTGTTCTACTACGCCTGTTTATTTTAAGTCTTGAATTAAAATGAGTGCCCTTATAATCCGGTTACTTTAGCTTATTGTTCTGTGTGTAATGCTGTTTATATTTTATAGAGATATTATAAAGAATTATGATGTATTGTGATGATGAATGTGAGAGTAACCATCACTTGAAAAAACATTGGAATTTCTAGGGATACTTACTTTTAAACTACCGTGTTGAATGATGATATATTAGTTATCAGTTACTGAAAACGGTGAAGGAAAACTTCGTGAGGAAACCAGCACACCTGAGAGCTTTTTCAACGATGTGTAAAGCTATGTCAGAGGCCTACAGGTGGTTTAAACTCTGACACCAGGTTGTTTCATCAACCATACGATAAGAAGAAGAAGATGATGATAATTAACAATTGACAACTCTAATAAAATCGCCTAGATTTGCAACAAATTTATGTATGACTAGAATTTATCCTGACGCGAACATTGGTCACACCTTGGGCCTTACAAGTCTTCTAACCAAACATTTCTCCTTTAAAGTTAGGTAATGTTAACAGCACGAACCAGAGTAAACTTCGACTTCACTTTTCGCAAAGTTCTGGTTTGTACAAAACGTATCTTATAATCATTTCCACTAGGCTACAATTTGAAGTCCCTTTTGGTGACTTTGACAAGTATTCGAAACCACCAATACAAAGTCGGTATATTAAAGACTACAGAAATCATTGTTCCTGAAAGAAGAATGACAAAGCGAATATATGAGTCGAATGAAAACATACCTACAACATATTTTTAAAATAGTAACTATGGAGTTTTATGCCGGTTCTTCTCCATAGAAACGACTTTTTGGAACCGAGCAACAAGTTCCGACGTTTTGTAAGTGCTCTTTTGTAGGCTATATGAAATAAAAACATTATGACTATGAGTATGAATGTTAGTGGAGTATCGGGAAGGGGATGACCTCGGCGAACATACTTAGACCAAATCAGAGATGTTTTGCAAAAGGGTCAAGTGAGGAGTACCCTTAACTGACGATCGTGTATGATAAATGTGATGCGAGTGAATGAGGCTAAAGAAGTATTTCAGGATCGTAGCAAATGGAAATCCGTGGTCTCTGCCCACCCCTGGAAACAGGCGTGACTTTATGTATGTATGTGCCTGAAAAAAATATTCACTACGCGTGTTTCTCAAGAGGGTCAGCAGGGACACATCCCTTAGACTCGTGTTTCTTCAAGCTTGTGTTCTATACCGAGGTAGACAGAGGTGCAGACGGCAATAGGTTGTTTCAAAGGTCTATTGTTTGTATAGTCAGTTAAAAGTCAATAATTATCAATTATCGATGGCAAGTTGCCAATTAAAAAGATTCATGGCTGATTTTAAAAACACTTCTCAGTCATACAATTAGTAATTATTAGCTAATTACAATTAATTAACATGACGACCTTACGAACTGCTTTGTAGGTCGCTGCTTCATGTCCAACTGAAGATTTACAATACAGACTCTACTATTTTCATGTGATATGAAGTTTTCAGTTCTGGGCGTCTGTTTGCGGGTTTGCAAAATATTGGAGTGTTAGGCATAAGTTCTAAACTGTTTGATTGACTAATAGCCAAACTATAACCTACATACTATAACTGCATACTACCAACTAGGAGCTGAAACGGCTGAAAGTTTATAAAGCTTTCCTATACCAAGTTTCGAAATGGATTTGAGGGAAGTCTTAATGCCAAGATCTGTTACTTGTCGGAAGCTACTTCTACGTCTATGGAGACATAAAGAATTTATTCTGTATTTTAAAAGACTTGCAAGGCAGCTGGTGTTTACATTTTCTTATCATAAATTGGCGAATTCCTCTCAAATAACAGTTATGCAACCGCGAAATGGCATAAAAATTATATATTGATAGATCGCACACTTATTACCGCTATTACGTTGTTGTTTCCTGGGTGTAGTTATGTAAAGATTATAATAATGATTGTCTACGCCTATAAGACATGTCTTCGAGTATTCCCAAAGTGTCGGTACCCTTCTCTGCCACTTATATTGCAGCTTTACTACGGGGCAATGACTCATTCAATTCTCGTAATCAAATCACAACATAGGCGCTCTCTGTCGTTTTGTATGCGCAAAAAAAGGTGCGATATATATTTTTTAAGAGTAGAATTGCGAGTGTGTGATGGTAACCCTGCCACGAGCGAGGCAATAGGCTGTTTAGCTTGTTACCTCAGCTCGACGTCAGTTTGCGTTCCGCTATCCCGCTGACCGGTTGTGTCCGTTGCGCTTGTAAATAAATACGACCTCTTGATAACTTGTGTTCGTTACATCAACTTTATTCGTGTTATCGGAGAAATTTCGTAGGTGAGTTTACTTTTAATTAATTTGATAAGCGAATAAATGTTAGCGTGCACCGATTAACGGTCCTGAGTTTCTCGTGGAGGACGCGTATGAAGTTTTTTTTCTTAATTCCGGAGTACTTTTTGTAAAGGAATATCTGATGGGTCTGAACTGTCAATCTATTTTGGGGACAATTTTGAAGATCAATATTACGAGCGTAGTCTAGATAGCTAATAAGATTCTTGTTGTAACCCAGTTTTGAGTCTTTCTAGACTAGTAGAGTTCTCAATGATTAGAGCAGTCGTACCATGCAATTTCCATTTTGGATCGGCTGGAGATGTAATATGTAAAATAAATTGCAAAATTTCCATAGTTATGAAATCCAAAATCTAGTTTCTATATAAAGATATATTACGTGATTATTTAAGTAATTTAAAGTAGAGGTGTAATAAATCATAATGATATTTAAACTGGAGACCTTAATGTATTCAAAGGAATTTTTATAAGAACTGAGGACTTTAGCTTCTACGTTAGTTTTTTGGGTTAAAAACTGGTCTGTAGCTATAAAGCGTCGCGTGACTTGAAAGATAAGATCCTGGACCCCATCTGCTGGTGTGCGTGCCCTTAAATTTTATTAACTTGCGGGTTTCTGCGATGAGTCAGCTCACACCCTTTTTTTTCGTTAGAAGCTTTACTTCGTTGAGTAGTTAAAATGTTAAAACCTCTTTGAATATAATCATTGCTTTGTTAATGACACGTGTGACTTGGAATAATGAAGTGTTATTGCCTTCTTGTATGTAAATTGAGTTGTAAATATTTTATATTGGAGTTTTTGGACACCCACTGAGTTTGATCATCGGTTAAGAAGGTTTAGATTTGTGAACTCTTATGATGTATAGGTACTATAAGTCCAAAAAATGTATTAAACAGAAAGACAGATTTTTTTTTGCGCTACTGCAAAGTTGCGTACCTTCTTATGCGACGAAATGCTGATGCTGTTTCATATTTTTTAGTAAAGTCCAACTGAGAAAGACTAAAAGTTCAGGTTAGTATAGATACATAGCTATATTATACGTAAGTAGGTGAGTAGTTAGTATCGTCTATACATTTTAATATTATATTTTTGTCGTCGATCTCTTTCTTCGACGAGCCGAAGTAACTTGTACTCAATCCCCGCGTAGATCAACAATTTGGAAGTGTTATGGTTGGTTTTTAAGGATCTCCACATTTCTTGACCTTGTGAAAAGTCACCCAGGGCCTTTAAGACGTACAAAAATATACGCCTCATTGAAGGTCTGTGTATAATGTATACATACCGGTATTAAACATATTTCCATATAAATGGTATTCTATAGAGCATCTACTATTATAAGTTATCCTTATAATAAGTTGTTACAAGGATCTTACTGTAATACATCATGTTTGTAATAAATCAATCGATCGTCCGGAATAGGTTAGCAATAAACTAGTAACGGAAGCTTGCTAATGTAATGATTTCAAAACATTATTAATTGAGCTATTAAAGTTAAAATCTTATGTAATTCCCATATTATTTAGTGAAGAGATTGATATCATTGGTTTGTTAAAAACAACTGCTCTGCACAGTGGACTTGGTGCTGTTAAAAACGCTACTGTCATCGATTGAAAAAACGATTTAACTATTTAAGTATTGTAGTCAGATCCTACTACTTATGTGCGAAACATAGAACACATAACATCACGCCTGTATTCCCCGAAGGGGTAGGCAGAGGTGTGCACTACACCCACATTTCGCCAGTTATGTTATAGGTCCCAATGCAATAGGGGACGAGTCTATTGCCATCAACCGGGCACAAATCCAAACTCCGTGCTGCTACTGAGCAATACCTAATGGAAAAACCCAGTAACACTATTCCTAACCCGGGATTCGAATCCAGGACCTCATGCTCTGCAGTCGCTTAGTGACCACTAGACCAACGAGCCAGTCTTATGTTTATTTTTAAAGTCGCCCCACACTAGGAACTTCTCCTGTATCATGGGTGCGTTTCACAAACATGAAATATCACATACACAAACACCCAGACTCGGGACAATCAAATGTGGATTGCACAAATTTTCGACAATCAATCGCTAATCAAAGACACTCGTATGACCAAAGTAGCTATATAATGTCCTCCTCACCGAATTCCGGGCACAGTGGCCAATCTCAACTGAGACGTATAGTTCCCATCACGTATAAATAATGCTGACCGTTATCTTAAGTTTTTGAATTTCAGTCTATTCCAAAGTGTTACGTAACTATTCAAGTATCTATAATGATTCCACAATAAAACAATTGCACTTCATTATAAACCACAATAGCCTAGGACCATAGGAAGCGATTATATTCTAGTGAAAACACAGTCGCTGACAGTTGCTAAGCGTTCTTTTTACGTGACGGGAACCTAGATACGCAGGGATGCACCCATTGGGGTGAGCTCAAACTCAGGTAACTTTATACCGACACACTCATTATCCGATGGGACTGCAAACTCACACGACCGGTGAGATATCAGGTCAAAGGGGTCTTGTCAAAGGGGTCTTGTCAAGGGGTCTTGTCAAGGGGTCTTGTCAAGGGGTCTTATCAAGGGGTCTTGTCAAGGGGTCTTGTCAAGGGGTCTTGTCAAAGATTGGTCACACATCCAAGGAACAAAGGATGAGTGCATTATTATCTTCAATAACAAACTCCTTATAGAGTAAACCTTGTCTTTTAATTATATTGGAAGTCGATCATTTTGATCGATTATGTGTCTTGTGATTTTAACCGGTTTGTTCAATGAAGGCTCTGACAAGCATTAAGTAAATAACGCTTTATTGTGTTCACTGAAATTATTGTTGAAACGTAAATTTAATTAGTAGCAGTAGGCTTGCCGCCTACATGGGCTTATTATGAAGCAAAATGTGGGTGTATACACTCTTGATAAATAATAAGCCCTCTGCCTGTCCCTACTACGATAGATATTGTCGGTAAAATCCCGACTTACTTTTCTACAATTATATTTTTGTGATAATAGTTGTAGCTCACAACGGGGGGTAATCGAGAAAGGAAAGGGAGGCCTTTGCCCGGCAGTGAGACGACCATGGCTGAAATAATGAATGAAATAACAATAATAAAATATTTTTAGGTCTTTAATTAGACCAAGTTTCAGAACAATGCAAATCTTGTCTTACTTACATTGGCAGGTTATCTCTAAAGCCTCATAGCGTAATTGGGCTTCGTAAAAGAACATACCAGTTTGCCAAAACTTAACCCTGAAATTCTCCTGACCTTAACAACACTAACTTAAGGATATTCACACAGAAAAACTGCCAGTTATGTAGGAAGGTGATGCGATTATCTTTGGTAGCCTGAGGCATCAACGTTGGTGGCCAGCAACTGGCTCATATTGAAGCTGTTGCCCTTGTCAAAGCCAAACATTTAGACGTACACCTTCAGACGCTTAAGCAGATATATCAATCGGTATATTTTGTAAACAGACAATCGGAATCGCACTTCGCGTCTTGTTTTAACGTCCTGAATCATGGAAACAACCATTCAAATGGCATCAATTGGCAATAATATGCGCGCGCATGTTTTGCTCATGTGTGGCCCTGATCATATGATTTAATATCTCATGTATGTACGATGCTAAGTTAGATACTAATTCGATTCAGTCTAATTAGGTTACAGACTACATACTCATAACTAGAACCATGATTCAGCCTCCTAATTTGATCATTGACTATCGAAGACTTTTAAGGAGTTCAATATGTTTATTGTTTAGTCACGTGACGTGATGTCATTCTCCCATGTATCTTTGGGTCTTCTAATACACTACTACTGTAGCCAATTTTGCTGTCTCCATATCGCCATAAACGTCATTTAGTTACAAGTATTCGACACACTAACATGGTGTTGCTTTATCCTTTTGTCACAGTCTCATAGTCATCTAGGCCTGAACTATTTTCTTGGTAATCTATGTGATTAATTTTAAATCCAAAAGGGAATTATCTTACCTACTGAACTTGCATTGCATCAATAAATAATGAAAATGGGTCAAAGATTTTCTTCGACTCAGAATGATGCTTTGTAAAAACTTAACATTGTTCGAATTATAATTCAAGGAAGACTTGTTTGCAAATCAAGCTACACACTGTATATGATAACAGGCCAGTTTATGGCTACTTTAAGGATATTACCAAACGCTGAATGTACTGAGAATTTTCGCGACAAAAAACCTGGCTCTAACAAATTTTCCATTAAAGTTTTTACTACCTACTTCTTACCTTTAAATGATCTTCAACATTCAATAAAGATAGAATGAGTTATTACTCTTTTTGTAGCTACTTAAGTCTTTGTAACCTATCAAATGTCATTTGGCCATTGAAACGGTAACAAGATGAAAATCCTGGCTAATAAACTGCACATTCCCAGTACACTGACATGCAGTAAAACGTAACAGGAATGCGAAGAATTTAACATTTAGTCCCGCAGCTAGCATTAAAATCATCTTGATAGGTAACTTGGCATTTATCAATTTACGAGTCTAATCATAAGTACCGGTGGAATTCTTCGTATTGCTGTATATTAAGTACAGGAATCTTGTTCTCGTGGCAAAATGCGACCGTGAAGGCATGGGTTCTGATTTCCGATTCCAATTGTTATTGGGTTTTTCTGTTTGGAAATTCTCGGTAATAGCCAGATGCTAATATTGTGCTTCAGATAGGGAAGTATTGCCTTTATTGAAGTCTGAGTTCCGTCTTTAGCAACATGTGGGTGTGCTTATTATGGTCTAAGAGAGCTCGGGAAAAGCATGCATAAAATCGCGCCTGGAAGCTGTGAAGCTAAGGTATTTTCCCTTGTTACTAACTACATATACATATGTGGGTGTTTTATTACTGTTCTTCAGTTCCACAACAGAACCTTCGTTTTTTACGATACACTATCCCAGCGACGGAAAGGAATAGTATTCTTAATTCTCTAAATACATGTCAAATACAGAGGCCTATCAAACATTTTTTTTCGGTCTGTCCACAAATTTTTATTGGCAGATTATAATATGTTGTTGATAGGCTTAACTATCCAGGCCCTAAGTTTGTAGTCAATAGCTACATACGAGGTAATATCAAATAATGTTAGTAATTTCAAGCTATAAACTATTAACCTGTTATTACTTGAACTACTGAACAACCTTCTACTTAGATGCTGTATGTGTCAAGTAACATATTCACCCTTGGTAGCCCTTGGTTATAAAGGGCTAACACACAGAGTGGTAGAATCACAATTAGCAAGTTCAATCAAATTGTTAAAGATTTGTAGGACCCTATAGACAAATAAAATAATTAAAATTAAAAGAGAATACTATAGTTTTGTCCATAAATAAAATAATTGCCAAAATCCTCAATCGTTCATTGCTAACAATATGCTAACTTTAAAGATAACGGCTGCCTAGAAAATTCAAATTCAAATTCGTTCGGTAGCTGTCAGGATGCCATTAAATTATATAATGACTTGCCAGTCTGTTAGAAAAAAGACTATAAACGCTCGTATTCATTGATAGCTTGGACGCCCGCTAGTAAGCGACCTTGATCGTTATTCAATCTAAAAATAAACCAACAGAGTTGTTTTTACCATTTCCTTAATTCAAAAAGTCTTTGTAGTGAAAGGGAGGCTATTTTTGTTGTTACTGCGAATTTTGACGTAACACTAATTACTTTAAGCGCTTTGTTTTAAGTTTAAAGTTCGGTTTACAATACTTATGTAGTTCCGTACAACGGTAGGTTGTTATAGACTTCTTGTAACACGGTAAGGTTGCTTAATGCTTTTAGATTTTGTGGCGCTTACAAGGCTTACCATTTCGGCACCTGGATTTATTATTCCGTTAGATACGTTTCAGGTTAGGGAAGGCAATTGATTGTGGTGATTGGAGACTGGAGATTATCGAACAAAATCACACCAGCTCCATAGAAGAACCGTCAGAAGTTCCATAGGACCGTGAAGATTGGCACAAAGACGAGAAGTCATCTAGGCCCTTACCAAGCACCTCTTTAAGCAGGACATTTTTCGTTGAGGAAGCGAGATGCCACAAATCCACAATACACTGCACGTAGCGCCGTCTCGCTTCCACATTGGAAAATGTCCTGTTTTTGGATGTCATGGTAAGGGGGCGGTAGTTAATATCGGGCTATGTATGATCATGATGATTACTACTTCAGCAAACTCTTCCAAATCGCTAAGCCATCGATTGGTCTCTTACGAGCATTCGTACGAGAAAAGGATGTTTAGATAAATTGAATACTATTTACAATCTATGTTTATATTAATGAATCATGAGACAGTTTGACCTAGTGTGAAACCATTGTTGTACGCCTTTGTGCTCTTACATAACATTGTTATTATTTCAACTGTTACAGTCTTAAAGAGCCTTTCTTTACTCTTTAAATCATTTCAATGGCTGGCTATATGGGTTCATTCATTACTGGAGTCAAGTTCATCTTCTTCTTACGTATGGTTGATAAAAAACCTGGTGTCAGAGTTTAAACCGCCTGTAGGGCTCTGACATGGCTTTGCACACGATTGAAAAACTTCACAGGTGTGCCCATTCTTGAATATGTTTTCCTTCACTGTTTTTAGCATATAATGTATTATTTGTAACTTCTATTTCAATGTTGTTCTTCTGCCATATTTTAATATTGTCGGTATTATAATACTCTTCAGAAATTGGTAGATAAAGATATGGAAATCAAATGAATTAATCATATTTGTTATCAAAAACTATAAATAAAATAATCACACATATACTCTTATTTCACACCAAATCTTTAGATTCTTTTTCTTCTTATCGTATGGTTGATGATCAACCTAGTGTCAGTGCTGTTGATCTTCAGCTAGAAATCAATCTTGTTTAAAAAAATTAAGATCTTGAACATAATTTCTAGATTTAATTGGTCGGTGTAAGTAGGCCTAGATAAGGCAAGAGTATTACCTCGCTGAAAAACATCTAGATTGAAGCTTAGCAGAGCGTGTAGCGTTAATAGTTTATAACTTATTCACGTGAACGGCACACAGATTGGCCTTGGATGGTTATTTCACAATTTGCATAACTTCGTCCAGGTAGCAAATTTGCGGTAATTACCCATTGATTATCACGCTTACGTCAATGAAGTGAGGGCTGGAGGTAACGCCTCCATCAATACACCAAGTAACCTTAAGAAGCAGTATAGAGTCGGGGTTCCGTACCTACGCGTATTAAATATTCGGGCGATCCGTAGATATTTGCTCAGAATCTTGGCTGTGTGTTGTTAATGAATCTAAGTATGGCATAGAAGTTGCTAGGTCAACAAACATCTTCAAGTAGCAATTTTACCATTAGTACTCGCAGAATCATTGATAATTGAGTGAACACGATCAAACTGGTCTACAAAGTAAGCTATGATCTTCTTAGTAACTGAAGCTTTAGTTACAAGCGCAAAAGTAATGATACCTACTTATAAATAGCAATAAATGATTGAGTATCACAATAATATTATTAAGGCGAAAGTTTGTGAGAGTGTTTGTATGTTTGTTACCTCTTCACGCTCATACGGCTGGACCGATTTTACTGAAATTTGGTATGGAGGTAGCTGACAACCTGGATTAGCATATAGGCTTTTTATCCCGTGAAAATTTTGCGGGTAACACCGCGGGTATGGAGTAGTATAGTATTGAGTATAAACTGACCGATGATTTGTGATCTTTTGCACATCTATAACTGACCTATACCTCTAAGTTTGTGTTACTATAAATCCGTCAGGCCCTAAGATACGTTCAATTGTTTAAGTAACAACTAATACTAGTACGTATTTACTCAGGTGCGTCCAACGTAATCCGCATTGGTATTAATAAAGCAATCAGTTTATAGGCCAATTAGTACGCGTGGGAGTGTTATATACGACTGTTTAATTGTTTTTGATTACGAACTCATTTAAATGATACGGTCGCGACTTCACGCACATCCAAAAAGTTCCTACTAGTATTTTTTCTTTGAATGGATTTTTTAAAATTAGTCTTCCCGTTCCCTTAGGCCTGCAGGTAAAAACCTCTCCTTCATTTCTCCATGATATACAAAAATGAATAAACTGTGTTTTTTTAAATTAAAATTCTGTCTTACATTAGATCCTTCTTTCGCAATAAGTGTCAAAAGATCTTGTTTAGACTGCCAATCCAGTTCTTGTAAGCACGTTGCATACAAGTCTTGACAAATGTAAGCCAGTGACATTATCGAACAAATTCTACGACGACCAAACTTGGAAGGAACCAGCAACGATGAGTTAGAAGACGTGTAAATGTTAGATACTTCTAAATAAATACATGGGTCACGCTCGTTTCCAAATGGGAGAGATATTGATCACGGAATTCTATAATTGCGATCCTGATATACGCCTTAAGATTAGGGTATTCCTCATCTAAATAGTTGTGAAACTGTGTAATGCAATGTTCTCTTTTGTTTAGGTTTGCTTCTATCCTACAGTATTTTATCTTACTTGGAACTAGTATTTGTGCTAATTCACGACATACTCTCTTTAATCTTACCCCATTCGTCATCTTTTTGGTTTAGGTCTGCTTCTATTTAAGACATGGAACTGTTATTTGGAATTATTTGTATATATATTTGTGGATACTACCTCCTCTCCTACCGCCTCTTTATTATTATATTCTCCATACCGTATTCCTCGGGTAACAGGTACTTATGTAGACTCTTACTTCAAAGTATGAGTTGCCTAGTATGTAGTACCAGTGACAATACCAGTATGTGACATGTGTGTCGTTAGTTTTTTCCTCTCGCTAGCTGCCATGTCGGTCGGCTTGCGCGTGCTCGCCCTGACCTAAAATTTGGGTTGCATGCCAACTAACTTAATCGATCTACTTTTTAGATCGTTATCAGATTAATGTCACAGATGGGTTGGTAAGGATTTAGATGGCATTTTTAGTAGGCTTTTGGTGTTGGTATGTCTAAACTAGTACTACTTCCTTGGGCAAAGTAAGGCCGAGAAATGGAGAGTTAAGTCTTATGAAGGTAAAAAGATAAAGGGCTTGAAATGTCAGATGAGATTAAACCGAACAGAGTTAAAGAAGAAACAAATCGCTTGTTGTCAATCGTTATATTGTCAGAATAGAGTGGGAAGAAGAAGATCTATAGAATACTATACATACTACATACATTATTAGAAGATTAAATACCACTTATAAATTAAATGTTTTAAATTAAAGTCTAGTCTAGCCTCTTAGATCCTAAATACATATTCAGACGTTATCAAGGTGATCCTATCCAAAAAATCTTGATGTTCCATGTAAGGCGTAAAAAAATACTGGTCAATGTAGCTGTGTTTATTTATAAATACAACTTTAACATAACGATGTACTACTTTTAAGGAAATATCATGTAAGAAGGACCGAACTTTTCCACACTGCCCTTTAACCTTACTCCGACTGGTTCATAAATCATTGGGGCACTGCACGCGAAGTGAATTATTAGCTACAACCAAATTATAAGCTTATGTAAGTTCGTAATGAATCTTTGAGGGTTACTTACGTGAAACTGGATAGGAATAAAAATGCATTTCCCATGAAGAAGGACCATACACGATGTGTGCCTATGAATGCTCGATACTTTTAAACATATTAACATAGCTTCCAACCTGTATTAGGCAGGTAGGAAGGGACCCACATTTCACCAGTTAAGTCAGAGGAAGCAAGTCTATTGCCATCAACCGGGCACTGATGCAGACTCAGTGCTACTGAAAATTACCTAATAGACATAACATAACATAACATCACGCCTGTATTCCCCGAAGGGGTAGGCAGAGGTGTACATATAGTACACCCACATTTCGCCAGTTATGTTGTAAGTCCCGATGTAATAGGGGGCCAGCCTATTGCCATCAACCGGGCACAAATCCAGACTCCGTGCTGCTACTGAGAATTACCTAATGGAAAACTCGGTAAAACTTTGTCCGACCCGGGATTTGAACCCAGGACCTCCTGCTCAGCAGTCGCGCTTAGCGACCACTAGACCAACGAGTCTAACACGTCACTGAAAAGTTTAATTTATCAAACATTTAAGTGCTGTCTAACTTTCGTGCTAATTGATAAGGATATCCCTTACCACAAATAGGTGCGATGTTAAACATACGAACAGATAAAGTCAAGCAAGGAAAACCAATTAAAAGTAATCGACGCATCCGTCTGATTGGCGGTGAAGTAGTTTAACGACCTAGGATACTAGTTATAGCACTTTTAAATACGGATGTATACTTTTTTTGGTAAAGTAGCGCTAAACTAATACTTTAATTTGGAGTGGATTTCCTCTAATTAATCTGAGCGTTAAGAATACATAACCTGGTTTCTTTGACCGAATGGTGGCCTAAGTTAGGTCAAAGAAGCCAAGGACGGCCAAAAGCACGTTGGGTTGACGACATAAATAAATTCGCTTCAAACACCTGGACAAGAGACGCTCAAGATAGAGAGGATTGGCGGGGAAAAAGGGAGGCCTATACCCAGCTGTGGGTGATACCGGGCTAAAATGATGAACCTGGATTCGGACATATGTCTTTATATTTTGACGTTCAAAAAGTATTTGATATGAGTACCAACTATTATTATCTATTATATCTAAGTGTATTTTTAATCAATGATATTTTATCTAATTGTTGCATAGTGATTTGTGCAGTACTATGTCACTAAATAGATCAAATTAAAATGTGTGTGCGAGCAACCACTGGCAACAAATTTTTTACTAACGTTGTAACTCTATCGAGTGTCAACTTATTCCTCAAAAGTATTCGTTTGCAAGTATTAGTATGTATTACAAAATCTTTGGTGACCAGTAGGTGCGTAGGCCAGTATATCACAACCACGAGCCCAGCTTAGCCCCTAACAAACCGGTTCACCTTGAAGTGTCAGCGGCGGAATTTTTACCGCCACTGCATTGTGCAAGCACTAAGTACGGATAGACAGGTGCGGCCGAACTGTCTCTTGTTGATTCGTATTAAATGTATGGATTATGCAAGAATGCCGCTTCTAATCGTGTTATGTGGCGTATTTAGAACCGCAGGATGTTTTTATGGCTTTCTTTAATATGTTTGTCTTTTGAAATAAAACTATTTTTACGGATTTTATCGCGGTTTTAATTTGTTTTTGGTATCCAACGTTTCGATTTTTGTCTTTTGTTGCTTTTTTTTACCCACAATGGAACGGAAAAGGAGTGTGCGTTTAGGGTGGGAGGTTGTTTGTCTGTGTAATATAATGAATGTTGCCAATTTTCTCCAAAACGACTTGACCGATTTTTTAATGTTGAATCATCATAAATTTATTAATCTTCTTGATTATTCGTTTGAAAATAGTGTGGTAGCGATTTCAGCATAGATTTCCATTAAACGTATTCCATCACTATGTAGTTTAAAAAATTAACTAACCAATGGTAAACTAGGTACGCTACGTGTATTTTAGAACGATAAATGGTAATAGGGTCACCCTAGCCTATACATCATTTTATTATGGGATGGGCCTTTGGTCTATGGGCCTATGGCCTATGGCCTATGGCCTATGGGCCTATGGCCCTATGGCCTATGGGCCTATGGCCTATGGGCCTATAGTCCTATTCAAAATTATTATGGGCTGGGAAATCTGGGCATGTCCACCCGCTTCGGTCTTTCCCTTCGAGGAACGTAGGCGTCATAATTACACGGATTTCATCGCGGAGAATATCAAGTTTTTTAATCAGGGATTTCCTTGACGTCAGCTACAATTGCGAATACAGTTGTCATTGTTCGATAATTATGAGCACTTATTAAAACAATCAGCATTTAATATGAGAAGAGGATATCAACCATTGTAGTCCAAGAGCTAGCGGACAATGATTCATGCAGCATCTTCATTAATTGGTCATGGGAATTCGGAATAAACGTATAAAATTTGAAATGCAAAATTAATTGAACGGGTTTTTTGATTGAGAATGCGTGAAGAGTTTACTTCCATTGTGGTTTTCGTAACGCTACTTGCCGTAAGAAATTAATTAATTCACGTACACGTTATTGAGCGTTCGAATTCATTATATTTTCCAACCAATAGGAATGCAGGCTTAAGATTAGAATGCTTATCACCTTGCAGATTGCTTTTTTCGTTATTGTGTTATTCTTGGTATGGAGTATTTGATGGCACGATAGGTGTAGTGGATAAGTGGTTGGGCTGTTGCTCTAAGTCTTAAAGCAAGAGCCTGCGATGATTAGAGTCAAAGGGTTGCAAGTTCAGTGCTCGGGACAAATGTTTGTGTGATCTTCAGTCATTTCGTATTTTACATATGAAGACAGCAGGATATGGTAATAATAGCCACTTTTCAAAACGACAGACAAAAATTATAGAACCTATAGGTACAAAAGTTACTTAATTAATCTTCCATCAGCGACTTTTTTCGTGTGGAAAAATATATTGACTACAGTTTTTACAGGGAAAAGGTAGCCAATCCAAATCAAGTTCTTACTTACGATCGGTTTCGTGGTATAGTAGTGACGTCACAAAGTTACTATCACAATTTGTAAGAATAATGATCATAGTACTAATTTATAATGGTCTTGAAAATAAGCTGTTGGCAAAAAAGCATTAAGTGTGAACTAACATATTTGCATCTAATAAAAAACATGTTTATGTATAAAAATGCGAGAAATCACATTTATTTTCCTCAATGTCATTGCAAAGTTTAATGTTCTCTTTATTTGCTTAAACTTCAAGGTCGGCAGATCTAGTGTAAGTTTAGTTAAAATTACAGCTGGTTTTTTTTTAAACATCGCCCCACACTAGGAATTTCTCATGTATCGTGGGTACGTTTTACAATTATTAAATATAACATACACAAATACCTGCGGACAAGTCGGGACAAACATCTGCGGATTACACCATTTTTTGTCCCTTGAGGATCGAACCCGCAACCCCTAGCGCAGCAGTCTAATCGCTTAGCCACTACGCCAATCAGGTCCTAATATTTTTTTTAGTGCCACCAATTACAAAAATACGCGACGAATACATAACCTCCTTTTATGAAGTCGGTTAAAATTAAGGTACCTATACAATACAAAAATGGTAAGTGGCTCACTTTCATTCATCAACAAGTTGTATTTAACTAATCTGCATTTTTATTTAAAACGCAATCTTTTCATTATGGCTGTTAGTAAATTCGTATTGGTTTATAATTTTCATATTTTTATTTTTGCTGCTTTCGTTTGTTTTCTTATTATACGGTAGGTTTCCACAGGGTTTAGTATTGGACCTGCCATATTCCCGTAGTCTAGAATAGTCTAAGAACCGAAGATGTGTGCTTGGGTATAGTATTCTAACTCCAAGGACCGTTTGTTATAACGTAGTGGTTTTATATCTGTTGGCTGTCGTTTATCAAAAAATGATATTTAAAAAATTAAGAAACACGACTACCTTTTCAAAAGTCATACTAAAAAGTAATTTGATTATTTGTTTTTTTTTATATCCTATGTTACTCGCAGTGTTACAAGGATTCTAACGACACTACATACATCAAATTCGGTTCAGGCATTGAGAAGTTATGGTGGAATAAAGAAACTTACATACCTACATACATGAACCCTGAAAACATTACACTCCTTTTTTGGGCAGTCGTGTGAAAAGAGGGATTACTTCTTCTTCTTCTTATCGTATGATTGATAAACAACCTGGTGTCAGAGTTTAAACCGCCTGTAGGCCTCTGACATGGCTTTACACACCGTTGAAAAATCTCTCAGGTGTGCCGGTTTCCTCACGATGGTTTCATTGTTTTTTTTTGTAGGCATTACTATTTGTAAATGATTTAAAGATCTAAAAAAGTAGGTACCTACATCATACATACATTTAAAAAAAATCTTCAGTACAAAAAGATGGAAAATATACCTACGTAATAAAAAAGAAACACGTGATCAAGTATTAAAATGTTATATTGATATAATAAATAATCCTTCAGCTTTGACATTGTAAAATAAATTATAAAGTTGTTGTATGTCAAAATGTTATTGCAAAGCGATTAGTCTTTTAATTAAATATTGCAAATTAACAAGTGACATTAAGTTACAATTTATACGGCTAAGATATTCTCAATGCTGTCTCTAATCCTTGAAAGCGTTATAAATCAATAGATAGATACTTCTTCTTTTTATCGTATGGTTGATGAATAACCTGCTGTCAGAGTTTAAACCGCCTGTAAGCCTCTGACATGGCTTTACACACCATTGAAAAATCTCTCAGGTATGCTATTTCCTCACGATGTTTTCCTTCACCGTTTTTAGCAACTGATAACTAATTTGTAGTAAGCACATGCATTCGAAAAGACATTGGTGCGTGCCGGGGTTTGAACTTGCGACCTTTGACTTGGCAGTCAAACGGTCATACCACTCGCTCGGCTATCAGTACTGTTCATTTGTTTTCCATTCTATTCTATCTTTTGAATATATTTGTTTTAATTTTCTATACTTTATTTATTGATTATCGTTCAATAAAGATACCTATAGCATGTCTTTTAGTGCGATGTACAAAATAATAGACGCTCTCAGTATCTTTTCCTACACCAGTTCTACTGTCCAAACAACCAGGCAGTTTATATTTGTATTCTATTCTATTGCCTTTCGAATTGATTTGCTTTAATTTCCTATTTTTTCTTTTCTTTTTTTATAAAAAACGTTGGTCCACACTAGGAATTTCTCCTGTATCGTGGGTGCGTTTCACAAACATGAAATATCACATTTACAAACACACAGACTCGGGAGAAACATCTGCGTTTCGCACAAATTTTGGCCCCGTGCGGGAATCAAACCCACCGCCACAGCGTCAATCAGGTCGACAGAGTTATTATTTTCGTTGCATTGAGATACTTATAGCGTGTTTTATAAGCTACGTGCAACATAATAGACGCTCAGTATCTTTTCCTATAACAGCTCTGTCCACCAAGTTCCACTAAGTGCTTTGTTCGCCACGATTCTCACGGTCCGTCATTCGCTCTACATAACAGTAACACGATCAACGATATTGTTAGCAACGGGATTAGCTGTCCTAGCGTGCGTCTGGTACATTGATGGTACTATTCTCCATTGCCACGCGATTGGATACCTGTTATAATTTCTTGGTCATGGTGTCTGGTTGTAAATTGGGTTAATATTGTGAATCTAATCAGATTAATAGTACTCTAGATAGAATAAGAATTAAATTCCGTAGAGAGATAACCGAATCATGGCGAATTTGGGCGTTGGTGTGATACATGGCATTGGGCTGGCCAACTATTGCGTGGGACTTGTGATGATTAGCAAAATAAGGGTTTAAAGATTTCTGGTTAAGGAACAACAATTTAATAGCAATCTCTGATGCCTAAATGACTCTGATACATAAGTAGGCGCGCCTACTTTATAACATAGAAACTCTCACAACCTCAGCTTTACCGTTTGACATGACAATCATCCGATGCAATTAAGACCTCTTAACCAACAGGGAGATCTAAATGTGCTCTTCCAGGCTTGATGTGGTCTAGATTTTTAAATAACGGTCACCCATCCAAAAATTGTCCGTGACAAGAGTTGCTTAACCTTGTAGATTGACTGACCTGCTCAGTAACTACATAGCTACGAGCCCCTCAAAGGTTCTATAAATAAATTCCAATTGATTGTCATACAGCTTCCTACCTGAACGCACAATGCCATTAGATTCATCACGTGGTGATTGCGACACTCGCCAGAGGTCACCACACGTAATAGGTTACAGAAACATGTAACTGACCAGTTATGTAAACATGTGCAAATGTTATTTATATATATGTATTATGTGGCTGATACGCAGATTTTTATTTATGGTTCTTGTGTCAATACTAAGATTGATTACGGAGAATCACGCGAGACGAGAGTAGGTATATATATCTGTGACTGGATTCCATTGGATCAGCCAGAAAATATTCTGAGGGTTCACCAGAATAATGCTCCCTCTGCCCTTTTACAGTCCGACGAATTTGATAAAGAGATATTGAATCCTGGAGAAAGCTCCAGGATTCAATATCTCCATACTAAATTATACTAACATGTTAACACTTTGGCCGACACTAAGGGCCTACTTCACCATCTACAAGTAAAGTGTTGACAAGTTACTTCTTGATTAACGATAATCGGCAAGTAAAAGTTACGAGTATCTTCTATCGTATCTTAGTTACAAGCCAGTTTATCCCCTGATTAATGCTAGTCAGATATTGCGAAATTCGTATGAGTAGTTACGGGTGACTTCAAGTGGCGGTTAGTCTACTTGACACTTTACTTGTAGATGGTAAAACAGGCCCTAACACTGAAAGCAAACATTTGCAGAGAACAAGAGCTATTACTTTTCTATTTGAAATAAGTAAAGATAAGTTCATGGATTTCTGAAAATGTCCAGCTTCAACCGAAACGCAGGGAAATTTAGCATTAGTTGCTACTTCTGTATTTCCTGTTGTTGTTGTGTTGTGTGTGGTTGTGGTAAGTGGTTGGCGTTAGTAATTCAGTGTTATTCAACGCTTTAACCAGTTAGGAATTTTCTAGGCGTTTAAAAACTTTAAAAGCATTAACGTACTCAGGTTTATATACATCAATGTTGCCGCGTCAGCTACGGTTTTCTATTGACCTACAGTAAACATTTTCACCGTCGAGACCTCTTGTCGTACGTTTACCATGCAGTGAAATTCTCATGACGGTTATTTGCTAAAACAAAAAACCAGTTATGAATATTTTTTAAAAGTATTGTCGTTTCGTTCCCTGATAGCCGGTGCAGTCGAATATTCTATTTGCACCAACAGTGGATTAAGCTTGCGCATTATATTTGATTTGATCTACAGCGACAGATAAATATTTGTATGATCAACAGATAATATTTCAGTTTAAATGAAGCATTGTTTACTTTGAATTTTGTGTACAGTTGTAACTGGATTTCAGATTCATTCCCCGTGTGCTGTTAAGATCATTTTTGTATTAAATTAATCTGTTATCAGTATTCGTTCCTAATTAAACAAATAAAAGACATCAAGCTAGTTTGATAAAGCTTGTGAGATCCATATTTGTAATAGCCGTATCTTTGCTGTTCCGCAGTCAGATAAAACCCGATCTACGATGATTTATCTTTCACCAACTTTGTCATCTCTCTGACACGTAAATGTCTCTTTTTGTTCATTTCCTGTGGTTCAATGTCAATGTAAATCATAATCTACCTGACATTTTGGTAATTTGGTTGACCCATGGTTCTTTTAATATACTTATCATTTGAACCATGACTTACTTTGACCATTGACTTCATTGCCAATTTTGGTGCATCCAATTACCCTTTGCATTAAATGCTATGTTTTGTTTGTTAAATAAATTCAGTGATAGCCGAGTGGTACGACCGTTGGACGGGAAGCCAAAGGTCGCAAGATCAAACCCTGGTGTGCGAACTATAAATTAGTTTAAAAAGGTGAAGGAAAACATCGTGAGGAAACCGGCACACTTGAGACATTTTTCAACGATGTGTAAAGCCATGTCAGAGGCTTACAGATGGTTTAAGCTCTGATACCAGGTTCATTAACCATGCGATAAGAAGAATAAATAAATGAGTAAGCTATGTGGATAAGACAGGAGCATTGTTTTAGTTTTAAATTTGACTGACCCATTGGTTAGGATGTGACGTGCCTCGAGTATTTCCCCAGGATGGCTGTTACCTTTGATTGGTACCAGGAAGCAAGAATGTACAGGATGTTATTAATATATGTACGTAGTCGTATAGGTTTATGTTACATTTCGGCAGAACCGTATTATGACGTCACTTTAACACCAATAAAACTTGTGGTCAATATACTGCTGAATTTATTTTATTAACTGTATTAGTTTTCCTATAATTAGTAAGCTTTGAAGGTCATTATTTACAATTAATATGTTTCATTAGTATTTAAGGGAAACAATTGTTTTTAGGAAAACCAAAACTTTAATAATTTTGATATTTTACCACATTTTCCCGGTGTTCAAATTCTTTCAATAAAGGCATTAGGGAAAATCTTTCCCGTTTTTCATTAGGAGTTATAATTTGAATCAATATAATACATTTGAATTTGACTTAACGAAATGCATTTTTATGAAATATAAAATACTATGCATCTCTCTAATCAATTGTTGTTAAGTGATGATCACGCGTTTATGATTCATGCTATTACCAAGAAGCTAGTGTTTTCCAGGCATTTCGAAAGAAATAAATCACGTTTTAAAAGAATGAATGAATAAGTCACAGGTGGAACGTAAAGATACCTTTATGCAATTACTGAAATTACAGCGTATTTTAATGTTTAATCAAGCTTAGAGAGAGCTAAGTCTTGGCTCAAGACTGCGTTAGCTGGGATTGAGGCAAGTAAAAATGTTGTCGTACTCCCGCAAGAATTCAAGACCCGACAAAACGTTAATAATCTTGATCATGGAACTCCATTTATATTACAATCGATAACTAAGAAGCGAATCGTTGGCGACACAATTAACAGTACAGACAATCATCAACTTTACCACAATAAGAATAAACGTGATAATTGTTTGTGTTCTTCAACAATGGCGGTTATTATGCACGCAGCTCGCATTGAATTCTAATGTTTAAAGGATTCTGAAGCTCGCATTGTGTCAGCGGTTAGCTCATATTTATAATTATTAACGATTTTTGAATGATCTTTAGGTGATGTTTATAACACAGTGCACGAATTATAATGGAATGTGTGGTTTTATTGGATGGTTTACGTGATACTGACTCAGATTTTTGTTGACTTCCTTCCTCTTTCATAACAAAAAACTTTGTGATGGTTACAGATTCGCAGACAATGATACCTTGCACGGTGGATCAGACCGGAATAGAAATTATTATAAAAATAAAACATACCGCAGGGTATCAGATCAGGGGATCCGATCGGAATAAATCATAGTTTGATAGTGAGCGATATTTTCATTGTCCATGACGGAAAATAATAAGGAACAGATACTCCTTATTATTTTTAAACCCTGGCCTATATACATTTATAATTATGAATATCGTAACTTAAAAACTCTGAAACTACGAGTAAACCTATTTGAGAATATAACCCAGGACGCTTGGCAGTTAAGTTTACGTGCAAGATGCACTTCCCAAGATATTGAAAGCGTATTTCTATGATATGATCGATCTTTTCTCAATTTCAAAGAGAACTTTTGTTCATAAAAATGTTGTAAAGTTGAGTCATCTCTGCGACACTTTTGATTGTGGTTAGAATACTTCATGGGTAAAACCCAGTAGACACACAAATAACTATTGATATATCCGTCTAACTATACTTTATTAATAGTTATAAAGTATACAGTTTTGTTAGGGTTTTTCGAGGTAAAATCAACTTTACCCATAAGAAGCAGGCTAGTTCCCTATACCAACTTAATAAAAGTTATGTTTGGCTTACATAGAGCTTACAGGTCAATCAATTTAAGGGATTCGATCTTTGCCGAACTTGGGTATTGATATTTTTAAATATCCCATAATCGAATTTCCTTTATCAATTTAATTCAAACGATTATAATGGGCAAAATGCAAAAATGACACCAAAAGTCATATTTCTGAGGTAAGAAGATATTTAAGATCAAGTATTTCAAAACATATTGTCGGCGAAAGGCTGCCTCAATAAGTATTTTTATTCGGATTGAAGGACCACAATAAAAGTCGGAAATAAAACTTACCTAGGTACCCAGTAGATTTGGGCCAACTCATAAATGAATTCAAATCATACCCAACAATGTCATTTCACACTATATTACATAAATCACTTAACCTTACTACCGACACAAGCACTTCCTAATGACAAGGTCACAAGAAAATGCTCTGACCTCGTTCAAGGCCCGGTTCCGCTCCTTTCAATTTATCGACGACGCGATTCATACCTACGTTTGTATGTAATTAATATGCAATATTGAGTTATGTAGTTTCGTTCTCGCTTTTACGAGCACTTGGGTCCAGAGGGCAATAAATAGGGTGTGCCTTATTGCGCAAGCTGTTTTGTATAACTGGTCTTTTGGTACCTATTAAGCCTCTGTAACTGGTCCTGTGATTCTTATTGGTCCTCTCACCTGATTCTGGTCCGAAGTTTCGTTTGACACCGATACAATTGCCTCACTTAGGTAAAACCAGGATGGTAAATACTATAAAGAATTGATTCTGAGATACTGGATTATCGACCTATCGTATAATTTTATCATAATAAAGTCATTCGCCTCAATATTAACTCAAATTAAATTATTCATTCTATTGATTTAACCAAGTATGTCACCTGAAAAATGCTAATATCATTAAGATTTTTATTAAAGTATGGGTTGCTAAATAAACAAAAGACTACTAGAAAGGAAAAATACGCTCGTTCTCGCTCGCATTGCTCTTACCGTAGTCAAAATATTAGCTAATAGTATGGAGCGGGGTTACTGCCTAAGGTACGCCGTACGATTAACTCTATTGAGTCTACCATTTTAACTGTAGAGCTGTAGTAACAGTACAGACGCCATATTGTTATTTGAATCAAAACATAGAAATCAAACAAGGTGTCCGATTGTTTAAATGGAACTCAAGCCAAGGCAGTATCGATACAGGTAGTTTAGTATATTACTCGTACCATTTAATAACATAGTGTTTGCGTGAAGGAAATAAGCGTAGAGATAAGAAATTAATGTGCAGCCGCAAAGTTACTGCATGTTCGACAATATGTGCAATAGTTTTTTAATCGTCGATTTATTCAATTTTTGCAATAGGCTTTACGTTATAGATTTTTGGTCTTTGTGGTCCTTAGGACCTTAGTCTTTTTAGTCAAATTTATTGAGCACTGATAGCCAAGTGGTAAGACCGTTGGACTGCCAAGTCAAAGGTCGCAAGTTCAAACCCCGGCACGCACCAATGTCTTTTCGAATTCATGTGCGTACGCGTTAGTTATCAGTTGCTATAAACTGGCACACCGGAGAGATTTTTCAACGGTGTGTAAAGCCATGTCAGAGGCCTACAGGCGGTTTAAACTCTGACACTAGGTTGTTCATCAACCGTACGATAAGAAGAAGTAAAATTTATGTCTACAAAGTATGTCATTATTCTATCAGAGTCATAAATGCTTAAATAGTTAAACAGATTTTTATGTTTAAGCTGGTTGTTACAATATGATAACTTATTTTATTGTATTATTTTATAAGCATATAAGAGCCTAAAATCCTAATTTAGAATTTACAAAGACCTTCCTGCTCTCTTTTCGAAACACCGAAAAGTTTAAAAAAATATAATTAACCAACATTTTTCTCAATTCCAGCTCTTCAAAATGGAGGGTCTGAAAACCCTCATCATCCTGCACCTGGTCTACATCTGCGGGTGCATGGACCAGCTTCACATCGTGTACGAATGGAAGGAGATAGACTATGAGTTCCCGACACCAGAGGTCCGGCTGCAGGCCATAGAGTCTAAGAGCTTCATCCCGGAAAACAACATTCCTATGGGCTTGGAGATCTATGAAGACAGGCTTTTCATCACTGTGCCGCGGTGGAAGTCAGGAGTGCCGGCTAGTCTTAGCTATATTAATTTGAAAGGTAAGGTTCTAGTTGGGTTTTGTCTTTATGTATTGTCAAGAAATATATGTGGATATTGTCACAATTAGTGGTGTCAAAGAACTGTTAAAATTTATCTTTTGCACCATTTGACATTTATTGCTTAAATAGGTAAGTCAGTGGCGCCACTATACGTAAACAAACCGGCAAAATACCACGGGAACCCGGTAAGATGGGGCCCTTAGCCCAAGACGATTAGTCGATGAAGATTTCCACCAGGTCAAAAAAGGGCCCTTTTCGATGAAATTGCCACGAGCATGAAACAACCTAGTTACCCACAGCCCTCCTTACCATGAACTCTCTTATAGTAAGGGGGCTGAGGTAGATTTATAGGGTTTTCAAAAGATGTTTTCATTGGTTAAGGATTTTGGCAAAGCTAAAAATTATAATGAGCGATTGAAAGTTTGTAAAGTCGACGTCAATTTTATTCTACGAGATAATAATTCATTTATATAGACTAGATAAGATAGCTTACAGTAAGACGGCCGGTATAGTTTTATGAGCCATCTCTCGATTAATACTAATTGTTTAGCTTTCACCGCTTGTTTTACGACGATGTAATTGTTTTTATATTTAGTGTCATGAATAATATACGTTTGTGTGCGAACGTAACGTTTGTAAGCCGGCTTTGTCTGAATATTTGTCTAATTAAATACGAAGTTCGTTTTACATAACTTGATGAAACAAAACCAAGAATTAGGCTTAAAATCAAATTAAAACACTGATAAAGACAGCAAAATTAAAAAAAAACAATTGTACCATAGTTTAATCAACCTCTTGAATCACCATATACATAAAATCAATTAATTACTGTGTTGTTACTAGCTTATTATATAAGATAAATGATGCAAATAAAATCTAGAATTAATATGCATAACAATTACTTAGAGCTTAGTTGTTAATGCAACCGTAAGAATATACATAATATACATTTAATATCTTGCAAATTACATTTGCACGGAACTAGATGAGAATAAATTATTTACTTGGAAGGAACTGTCAACACTATTATACTAAAAGCATTGCGTTCTTGATTCTCAGACTAAGGCTCGATGATCTTTTTTTGAAAAACCATCGCCCCGACTAGTATTTCTCCTGTATCGTGGGTGCGTTTCACAAACATGAAATATCACATACATAAACACCCAGACTCGGGACAAACTCTGCGGATTGCACAATTTTTTGTCCCGTGCGGGACTCGAAGCCACTGCGACAATCAGGTCGTCAATCTGTGGTAACTGCTTCAAAGGTGCTAGCGAGGTTGATTGCCCTAAGTGCGCCAGAGTAAGTTCCTTTTCATACTTGAGGATGCTCTCTACTTGCATCCCTGTTTAAAAGTTTGAATGCCATTAGTTTCGAATTAACTCTTTTTATTCTAGTTTTTATATGATCCAGTTGTAAATTGACTCCGATCAACGCACTACATAATTTCATTTGATTGTATCAAGTCACAATTTGCTCTACATCCATTAATGGTATTATAAGTCCATTTCAACGACATAAAATACAATGAAATTACATATGGATCAAAGTTATTACCTCAAACGATTATCAGAATCGATCTGTCAATAAAAACCGGGTCATCGTTAGTCGTATGAGTAATAATAATTACTTTGACAAGTGTTGTTAGTTTAAAACAAAATGTATTGAATGTATTGATATTATAAGCATTTTAAGTTCTAACCTCACTTGGCAAAAAAGTATAATAAATAACATGAGGAGAACAACTAATGGCATGATTCATCTGGGTTATCAGTGCCTATAATTATTGATTAGGTTAGCAATCGTAGCTTTTATTTTTACATCAACACTAAAAATAAGTCTATTGTATTTAAATGTAGGTATTATTGCATTAGACAACTGTACCAGCGTCTTACCCTCTATTTATCCATCATAAAGTTGAACCCGCACTGAAGTAACCAATTCTTTCTCATTTCAGACAACTCAACTATGTCACCGAAACTGATTCCATACCCGAGCTGGGCGGCCCACTCCACTGACATGGATAACAAGCCCCCAGAGATCATTTCCCCGTTTCGAGTGAGGGCAGACCGCTGCGGCCGCCTATGGGTCCTCGACAACGGTAAAATCGGCAACTTGGAGAACAACGCCACCAAATACCCACCATCCATCATTGTATATGACCTGAAGACCGATAATCTGATCAGAAAATACGTGTTCCCCGAAGACCAAGTCAGAGATGACTCTGGTTTCGCCAACATCGCTGTTGAAGACAACGACTGCGAGAACACTTATGCTTATGCTGGAGATCTCGGAAAACCAGCCATTGTCGTATACTCTTGGGAGAAGAATGAATCCTGGAGAATCACCCACCATTACTTCCATCCCGACCCCTTGGCTTGTGACTTCAGCGTCAAAGGTTATAACTTCAGTTGGACTGACGCGATTTTTGGTCTTGGTCTTTCTGGTCCAAACGCTGATAATTTCAGCACGCTTTACTTCCATCCAATGGCCAGTTACGACGAGTTTTCCGTGTCCACAGAATATTTGAGGAACAAAACACTCGCTGAAAATAACTTTAACGCTTTCAAACTGTTGGGCAGTCGTGGTCCTAATGCCCAGTCCAGTGCTTCCTTCGTCGACCGAAAAACCGGAGTTTTGTTCTATTCTTTGGTGAATCTAAACGCCGTCGCATGCTGGAAGACGTCTAACAAAGAGTACTTAATGAAGAATCAGGGTCGGATCTACATGAACGACGAAACTATGGTTTACCCAACCGACATCAAAGTGGACTACAATGACAGTTTATGGATTTTATCTAACAAGATGCCAATTTGGATGTATGGAAGCTTAGATAATAGTGAAGTCAACTTCAGAGTCTTCTCGGCTCCCGTCGTCGATGCTATCAGTCATACTGCCTGCGATATAACTCCAAGATCGGATATTTTGGACAAATTCGTAAACAAAATAAAAAATGCCACGAATTCGATTGTTGCGAAGATTAACCAAAATTCAGCAGGTGCGATCATCAGTCCCTTGTCAGTTATAAGCGTGGTAATATTCAGCTGGATTATCACATTTTCTGTTTAAATGAGTAATTAGTTATTAATAATGATAGTGTGCCCCTCAAATTGTGTTTTTAGGAACAAGTCTATTTTTGAACGTCAGTTTTGGCTTGTTATTGACACAGTATCTGAACTCTTACGAAGAGTATTATATGTTTGATAACTATGTTTAAGGACTTAATATAAGGTTGTGAATCAGAAATATGGACTGGCGTTCAGATTTTGAGCACTTGTGGCATGAGTTTTGATGTAACTGACAGGGGACTGACACGCCCAGTTTGTATGCTAGTCGGAAGCGTTAGTATTATAGCCTATTTAATTTTTAAGTATTTGTATTAAAACGTAAAAAGCGTATAACAATTCTAATCGGTCTGACGTACGCATATTGCTCATTTTATATTCTTTTACATTCCATAGGACTGCGTTGTTGTGCATATTATATCACAAAAGGTATAGAAGGTTCTAGATATTATTAATAGTTTTGAGTGGAAACTATGAATTTTAAATCCTGATTGAATTTCACCGACTTTGAAACACAATGATAAGTTTTTTAAGTTCACTGAATTATTGTAAAACACAGTACCTAATTGACTAATGAAATTAATATTAACAATTAAAGCTCAGACGATAATATAGAATCATAATTTTGGAAAACAATAAATTTTGGTAAGAGAAATCAAATAAGTTTCTACTGAAAATCAAAGAATACGCGTGTATATCTACGTGTTTAAAGCTAAACCTGTGAGGACAGGAAGCAGTGTCAACGAATATATAATAAATTATAAGTATTATACCTAAGCTCAGTCCCCTTATCTTGTAAAAGAGATTTAGAGACGATAAAATCATTTAAAACGAGATCAATGTTAGATCCGTAAAGCTGTGATGAACAGCAAAATAGTTGTACCATCTATATAAGTTACTACGCGCCTGCGCAGTAGTAAAGGTATTGTAAAGCACGCAAGTATACTAATTTGTAACCAATCATAAAGCACCGTGTCTGCACGCTACTATTGGTCGTTGCATATGCGATAAGCTAGTAATAATTTGCACATCCTGCAATTCATTTTAACTCTATAGTTGTATAATTAAGGTCCCTAATTGTTCATATTTACATCGTTGTTATAAGGGTTATTTTTGTCTGCACTCTAGAAGACGTAACTTATTTGTATGGTCAACTGTTAACAGTAACGTATCTGTTACCGCTTTATTTATTGTGATCGCTACATAAATGTTATTCGTACTTAGTTTGTGCCTTAACGTGATATCTCTTAAGCTAATCTAGTGTAGAATGTGCACGCAACGTGTTTTGTAAATATTAACTTTAATAAAAAATGCTAAAAGCTTTATTGAGTTTTATTTGTTTATAAAAGCGACATCTTTTGAGATCGAGGGGAAAATGTTGATGCGTTTACGGAGGTAAAGACTAGATGGCGCTGCAAGTATCATTTTAATAATTTCAAGTAACAGAAGGTAATCAAAATAAGCTCATTAGACAGGATATTAAAGCTTTGTGATTATTAATTAACATCAGAATATGTACTGACACCCATTAAGTGATTAATATCGCTGCTTATCAGTATAATTTTTTGGTCACATGAATTAAAGCTGTTTACATTACAGCATACTTACTTAGTTGACCACCAACACTGCGATCCCCAAGGTGCTTGCCAAGCGCTGGGATTATGGCACCCCCTTCTAAAAGGGGGAGGCCTTTGTTCAACAGTGGACATCTATCGACTGATGATGTCTTGCGCCGTTGGTCCTGCGCCTGATCTCTCTCCGGTCGTGTCGGTCTACCGTCCCATCGGATTATGAGAATGAGGGAATAGGGAGTGCACCTGTGTCTGCACGCAAACTTGTGTACTATATATCTCCTGCGCAGATGGCTAGTCTCAGCTGAGACAGGCCGCCGTGACCGAAATTCGGTCAGGAGAACATTATTATTAGTGTTTCAGAATAGCATAGCAGGTAGAATTTATTATAACCAGGAAACAACTCTTCCGATAACATATTATACTCGTAGATGCACATTTACACAACAAGATATGACTCTAACGTAATAAAAAATGCTTGTTACGCCATTAGATAATACTCGAGGGTGATCCAGTAAATTACAATAAGCGCTATCAATATTTACAATATTATTTACAGCACAATAAATTACGCCATTACCGTTTCATGGTACTCCTTTGACCATATACCTATCAGTCGGGTATTAATTTGGACGTGCTAACATTGTTAAGTGAAAATATAATTTTGTAACAAAATGTCTTCAGAAACACAGGTAGGTAATGTATAATATTCCTGTTCTATTTAGCGTGTGAGTATTGGTGTGAAAAAGTGTTCGGAAACATTAATTTAAAGAAATAAAATAATTTATCATCTCATCTCATAGTTTATTCGGTATTTCTTACGTAATAATTATGTTTAATGGATGGTTTAGAAAAACTGAATGTAAAGTCCACTTAACAAACCAAAACTAATAACTGTATCTTAAGCTGCCTAAAAAAGCAAATCAACGGCGAAAACAAAAAAAAAATCTTAAGAAATACCGCGTCCCATACTGGGAATTCCTCCTGTATCGTGAGTGCGTTTCATAAACATGAGATATCATAAACCAACACTTACTCGGGCCAAACATCTGCGGATCACACAAATTTTTGGCCCATGTGGGAATAGAACCAACCACCCGTAGCACAGGAGCCCAATCGCTTAGCCATTGCCCTGGTTATGTCGTCAAACTTTAGATTTACCTATGTCTTCCATTTTATTAATTAGGTACCTTTATTTCATAACCAAATATAGTAATTCTGTTTAAGGGGCAATTAAAACGTAAATGCATTCTAATTCTTAGGTGGAAGACCCTAAATGGATGATAAGGAAGAAGTGTGCAGAATGTATCAAAGGACCAAATCTGATCAAAACCCTCGTCGTTATTCTGTGTATCGGAGTAGTCGTGCAACAGGTATAGTAAAGAAACAAATTATAATGAACATTATAAAAGATAAAAATAAAATAAAACAACAGTTATAATCAAACAAGGATGTTTTTGAAATAAATGAAGTTATCAAATTGGTGGATAATCGAGTAAACGGAAAGATGTAATTGTGGCTGCTTTTAATATATTTATGATTTTTAAACTAGCTGTTCCTGTACATTAGAATTAAACGTACTTTCGAACCACTTGGATAACAATTAGAGGAAAAATCTCTTTATAAAAATTGGCATCGTATCCGTGGGCTACGAAAATATTGTATGCTTGCCACTGCATGCTTTAGAAATACAACTTTAATCTTAACAAAAATTACTCAAATGCCTACTATCAATTAAATAGACGTACTTTGTATTGTGATATTAAATTAACTCTATTACCTACAGATATCAGTATGCATAACGAAATTAATCGACATACCGATCACGACGTACACCCATTTTGATTTCAACAAGACGCTGTTGTACCCTAGTGTCACATTTTGCAGAGAGCCGGCTTACAAGTTTGATAAATTGCAGGTAAGTAGAACCGATACAAGGTAATGATTTGGTAATGTATCAAGTGCATAGGAGTTGAGATGTTGTAACACTTGTAACTCATGTAAATTGTATAGTTAACACGGTATGGAAGCTTCAGAAGAAGATCTTTACCCAAGATATGATGGTAAAGATCTTCTTCTGAAGCTTCCATAGCGGTCGTTGTGCTATCTTCTTCAGTTGATAAAGACACCTAACCCCAAACAAGTACGAATACACTAATGCTCCATTAAATACCTCTGACAAAGAGTTCGTCTTTCGTTCATCGCCTGTCGTATGCCTTTACGCAAGTTTCAAGCTTTTAGATTGGCATAATATGTAGCATCAGAAACAGTTAATCTATACTATTATCTATACTATTATTAATATTATAAAGCTGAAGAGTTTGTTTGCTTGAACGCGCTAATCTCAGGAACTACTGGTCCGATTTGAAAAATTCTTTCAGTGTTAAATAGCTCATTTATCGAGGAAGGCTATAGGCTATAAAACATTCGAAATCCACGCGGGCGAAGTCTTCTTGTCGGTGTAGCGAACGCCACTGTTTTCTATTTCCGGCATTCCATTTGACTGCTTGGTACGTGACAGCTCTTACCTTCCCTTTTACTTGGTGAATAAAACACAAGCATCATTACCAGCCACATCGACTGATGATATTGAGCTGCTGTACAGGGAAAGACCTGGATGAAAAATACCTAAAATAGGAAACAGTGCCGTTTAAGGGAGGAGACTTATGCCCAGCAGTGGGTCACCTAAAAGGTGATGATGATAATCATTACCATCTTATTCTTATTTAAAGCAATACGGCTTGTACGCCCACCCGCGCTACACATCGGCCTGGAGGAACTTTGACTTTGCCAACATTGACCTTGACGAGATGTGGGAGAACATCACGTACAATGAGAAGGACATCTTCGTGCAGTACGGGCTCAACGCATACATGGCCAGTGAGACATTTGTATAATATACAGAGATAAAATTTTAAGCTACTCCCTCTGTTCTTTGTACAGCAGCTTGATTCAATTCTAATATTCCTTTCTCAAGATCAGAATAGCAAAAATGCTCCACTACGGAAAAAGTATGTGTGTCATTTGAACCTTCCTGCATTGAGTAAGGGTGATGATCAATTCTAGTTTCTTCTTTGCGTGAGAAGTGGCTTTTTCCCTACCAGGGAATCACAGGCTGGTCTTACATGTTGTTAACATAGTATTTTGTTTCATGTACCTTATCTTAGATCTGAAACCAATGGTTAGAAAAAGCGAACAACTTTCGATCTTTCTCGAATTTTCATCTCTGATATTTATCAACACACTCTTAGATTTAATCAGGCGTAACTTACGTACGTACGTACTTTCATTAACAGATGTAGAAGTGACACCAACTGTAGGATTTGTGACCGGTCGGTGCTACACCGTGAACCCCAAGATCCTGAGTACCCAAGCGACCAAGTTACTGGGATACTCGGTGACGCTGAAGCATACTGCCCAGGACATTGTCACCACCACCAGTGTGTACCCGCCCGGGTATCATATCTTCATTCATTACCAGAAAGAGCCGTTCACTGGTATGTTTGGAGTTTTCACCATCATTTTGATTTTATTTATCGCAAATAACTGATTTTTGATTCACTATTAATGCATGATGAAGCATGATTAGGCTTGCTTAGTTCATCATTTGATGTTTATTGTAGTTCAAGTAGTGTTTCTATATATTTGCTAATTTCTGCTGGACTACATACAAGTGTTATATATTTATGGTAATCTTATTAAAAAAAGGTTTTAAGTTTCCTGGTAAGCACTGATAGCCGAGTGGTCCGTTGGACTGCTAAGTTTAAGGTCGCAAGTTAAACCCCAGTATTCACCAACGTCTTTTCGAATTCATGTGCGTACTACATGTTCTATAAATTAGTTATCAGTTGCTAAAAACGGTGAAGGAAAACATCGTGAGGAAATGGCACACCTGAGTGATTTTTCGTGTGTAAACCATGTCAGAGGCCTACAGGCGGTTTAAACTCTGACACCAGGTTGTTTATAAACCATGCGATGAAAAGAAGAAGAAGATTCCTGGTACTTATTACTTCCCTCTAACTTCTTTGATTATAAAGTCGTTTTTCCATTCACTTCGATTCTTAAGATCCAAATTATTCAGTGTTGTTTTGTGAATAATTTTGCTTATTTCAGAGGTAACGGTATACAACGGTGGTATGGTAGATTCCTTGTATGTGAACGTCGGTGAGACCCTGGATGTGAAGCTGAAGGTAGACCAGTACCAGATGATCAGCTGTGTCGACGATCCCTGCATTGACGAATCAAACTACAGCGCTAATGAGGTATGTGGAATAATTATGTTTTAAGACGGGGGGACAACAATCAAGAATCGATGACTTTTAATCTGTCCCGACTTATGAATTCTCTCTATCTCCATAAAGAGGTAAATAATAATTCTTTACTGTAGCGATGCTTCGTGGCGTACATTGGAAGAGGTTCTATGTCCATCTGTGGACTGCAACGGGCTGATGATGATGATGATAGCAATGCACATGCAGTCCTTTTATACCTATTGCCTGCCAATATTCGGATTTTATTACATAAAATGCTATTATTTGTTATGATTAAAGAATATTCAACGCACGGCTAACCATGTGTTGAAGAATATACAAATTCTATAGCGTATTTAAGTATGTAAATACTAAAGACTTAGCAAAACATGAACACTTTTCTATTATGTCAATTTTACCGATTATATTTTACATTCATACATTAAAATCAGAACCAGACGTATGTATAATTAAATATTAATTTTATTATTATATTAAGATAAACATTACTCCAGAATTGCTCACTGAAATGCAGTGTCAACTAATTCCTATAATAAATAATTACAATTTATAGTTTATAAATTGGTTATGCATTCTGTATTTAATTTCTTAAGGTTCAGGTGAGTTAGGTGTTCTCAGCTGATAATGTTGTAACGTGCCAAATGCGTTTGAGAGTTCCGAAATTCTGCTTTTGAATAACAACGCACATTTTAATGAACCTTATTCTGCTTGTGAAGGCTTAAAGCCTTGCAGACGAAATCTAACAGTTAAGCAAAATAACCTATATTTAGACGGTACTTAATGGTCTAAAAACAACAATTTGAGTGCTTTAAAGTACAAACTTATTGAAATTTTAAGTTTCATTCTAAGTTTTAAGTTTTACGGTTTGAGAACTTTTTCATGGATCATTTAACGATAGTGGTCCAATGGCTTATCCAGCTTACAGTTGGATGATTTCAAGTATCCTCCTCAAAGAAGCTATTGTCCACTTTAAGGACAAGTACAATTAATAATACATAATTTATCTAGACAAATAATAGTTTGTTCGTGTTGTAGTGCACCACAAAGTACGTGTGGGATGAGGTGATGAACGTGGCTGGTTGCTCGGGACCCTGGATGCAGACCGACGTGCCCAGGTGCAATAACTTCACCTCCATGAGGACCTTGATTAGTACATATATGAAGTAAGTTGGAGATCTTAATTAATTATATGTTACATTTCTGATTTCTCGCTTTGACTGTAAACTAGATTAAGTGCGGTGAAACTTAAAATACTATTAGTGAAGAAGAGGGTTATCTCAAGACATTGGAATAATACGGTTTTATTATATCTGATTCGATTTCTAATTTGGTTGCTTCTTTTGTTTTTTTTTTGTTACTTGTTCACATACGTTTTTGTAAATTGTACTTATTTTTTAAGTGTCATAACGTCTCCTTAATTGATATAAATCATCTGTACGGTTTATTTAATTTTTTGGTCCCGCTTAACTCTTTAGTCTGCTCGTGACCATGAATGCTGAAGAGAATTCAAAACGTCGGGACCAAAAAACTAAATAAAGATATTCGCGTAAGTGATAGAAATAAAGTCTCCATAATTATCAATGATATGCTGGAAGTTAAGAGTCAACTAAATTTGCAGCCTATACCAGTCGCACACCGGCGCCTCGTGTCCCAGGATCTGTAGTTCGTACCTCTACAACGGCTTCGTGACGGACCGGCAGAAGTTCTACACCTGGGACACCTCCATCAAGCAGTGGTCTGTGAGTACTGGCGCAGCTGCCTTGGAGACGCATGTAAGGGGTGCCACATTTATTCAGGATTGAGGACTGAAGGATCGTGTGATAAAAAGTTTAAATGGAGATTTTAAAACAGTATTTAAGAGTCTTCTTACCGTATGGTTGATGAACAACCTGGTGTCAAAGTTTAAACCGCCTGTAGGTCTCTAACATGGCTTTAACCATCTCTCAGGTGTGCCGGTTTCTTCGAGATGTTTTCCTTTACCGTTTTTAGCGACTGATAACTAATGTATAGTACGCATATGAATTCGAAAAGACATTGGTGCGTGTCGGGGTTTGAACTTGCAACCTTTGACTTGGCCGTCCAACGGTCATACAACTCGGCTATTAGTGCTCGAGAGTGCAGCGTGATTAGGAAGTATGGAGAAATCGGCTTGACATAATAGTTATATTTTATCTTGTTATTTGATTACTTTGCAACTCGCCATACAAAATTAGTTTCGCGCAGCCGTTCAGAACACTTCTTCGTAAGGTCCAAGAACTCGATAGGCACGAATCTCAAATGCACAATCCATCTGGATTTAGACCAAATGGTATTTAATTAATTTGATAATTAAAATACTGGACCTGCAAACAAAAATATAGCTGTATCTTTCTAAACGTATATAAATTAATTCCTGTTTCCCTGTCACGCCATAACTTGAGAACGGCTGGACCGATTTGGCTAACGTTGATTCTGAAATATTTGGAAAAGTATAGGTAAATCTGATGGGAAGGCGTTACGAAGTTTTCCGGGTCAGCTGGTGCTATATAATAAAAAAAAGCGATAATATTATTATTTTGTTTGCAGGTGTACATCTACTTCAATAGCATGATGGTGTCAGTGTACGAGGAACGGTACAACTACGACTGGAACCTGTTCGTTGCGGACCTCGGTGGTAGTGTTGTTAGTATACACACAGACATTATTATCTTTAAAGGGACTGATAGAAATGGTTTCCTATATCTGGAGTCTAGAATCCCGCATCAGTCCCAAATTGGGACTTTCGTCTCATCATCATCAGCAGGAAGACGTCCACTGCTGGACAAAGGCCTCTCCCTTAAAACGCCATAATGGACGACAACTTGCCATTTGCATCCACCGGTTTCATCCCATACGACTAGATAATTATTATAACAGTCATCATCAGCTTATCTCAGGCCACTGCTGGACAAGGGCTTCTCGTATGCCAGGCCACTGAGCTCGATCTTTGGCTTTCAGAATAAAAGTATATCTGAAATAAAAAGTTCTTATTTAGTTAACGTTTTAGCAAGAATAAACAGAACATCATTCAGAATGAGTTCATCTCTTTTAATAAATGAATTCTAAACATGGAAAACGGAATTTTTGTTAGGCCCAAAGCTATTTCCCCAATCTAGATGTTACCCAAACATCCTGCTACACCTCAGCGATGAGATAAACATGATGCCATTGATTATGCCAGCATCTGGCGCGGTGCCACGCTGCTATTTCAAAGACTAGGTAACTCCGTGTCGTTGGAATGAAGTATGACTGTTTAATTCTGTTATTTTCGAGTTCGAATCGGTGTGAGGCCGAATAATATCTTATTAATACCGTTTATTTTGCCTCATGATTTGATGAATCTGCTTGTGTATCTGATACTTCAGTCTAGGTAAGTTAGGATTTATCAGGGTTAGTCGACGTCATTGAGAGTGGAATCGTCAAGGCTATTTCAATCGTCAGCTGAATATTAAAAAAACAATACAATGCAAGAAGTAGGTAGTATTTCATTGGGGTATTATCAGATCTAGATAGAGCTAAGATCATGGCTAAGAATAGATTGGGCAGATCTTTTATGGTGTTTTATACTGTGTTGCTGAATACTCTGTTGTGTGTAATGCACCACCATGCCTTACGTATTAAGCCCGCTTAAGATAACATTTATTGCATTACGTTTAAATTATTTGTATTCTGGAGGAATGTATCACGTTTGCTTTGAACAAATGAAGGGATCTTGATAATGTAAAATTTCGAAGTAATCAAAGTTAAGAGACTCAAATATCTATAATGACTCAAATATAAGAGTTTAAATATAATAACATTATATAGCTGCAAATATCGAGTCTAAGATAACTACTCTACTGAGCATCTACCTCTATTCTTCTTCTTTTCTTGTTTGAATCACCCTAAAGTTTACTGGTAGAAAATGCCTTTAGCATTAACCGCCGAATTCAGAGTAATTTAATGATACTTAAACTGTCACTAAGTAAAGGTTTCCTTTGTAAAATCTTTACTTAGTGTCAGTGTACTTACTTAGTGTCAGTTTAGGTAATAATTAACGTGACTGAGTGCGGCAGTAAGTCTGCCTTTGCACACATTTTTTGATTATAAAGTATTAAATAAATATCATTCCAGGGTTTTCTCTTGGGCCTCTCCGTGATCGGTCTGATGCGAATCGTCGGCAAAACGTGGAAGGTGTTTGTGAAACCGTTCCTAAAATGCAATAAGAAGCCAACAACTCCTGGGAGCATCACGTCTGTGATGACCGCCGACGTGAAGACAGTGAGCCAAGATTATATCGACAAGTGCAACGACTGGAACGAGAAGAGTCCTAAATAATTAACTTTTTGATTGTTGTGATTATAATCTGAGCATTATGGAATCTTTTATTTATGCTTACCATGAACTCTTAAAGCAGGACAGTTTACGTTGTGAAAGGGAGACGCCGCATTACACTGCACGTAGCGGCGTCTCGCTTTCACATCTTAAACTGTCCTGCTTGAGTTCATGGTAAGGGGGCTGTTTCCTTTTTGATTTAGAAGGCAACAAACCAACCAAAAAGATCTTCTCAGTTTTCGCGCAATATATAAAATTGTCTGAGCTGTAGAGCTATTCGTTTCTAGTAAGGGTATTTCGTATGTCAGATTCGTATACCGTAAATGCACACACGGTACACTTAGATGACAGTCTGTTCTAATTCTTGAAGCTTGGATACCTGCCTAGCTTAAGTTATATCTATAACTGTATCTGTAATTTGCCGTGTGGTATCCGGCCTAGAATTGACCACCCCCTTTCCTCCCGTGGGTGTCGTAAGAGGCGACTAAGAGAAAATTCACAAGATGGGCAGCAGCAACTTCTATAACTTGACTACCAACACTGTGATCCCCAAGCCGCTTGCTAAGCCTGGGGATTATGGCAACCTCCCCCCTTCTAAAAAGAGGTAGCCTTCGTTCAGCAGTAGACGGTTTCAGGCTGATGATGATAATGTGTAAGTGTAACTTGTCCAAAAGTTGCCTGACAATAGTAACCATATGAGTAATAAATATTAAACATTATTTATTGCACCTGGTAGTTAACTATGTTTATCGAGATCTGCCCCTTACCATGAATTCTTAAAACACCACACTCCACGTAGCGGCGTCTCGCTTCTACAACGGGAAATGTCTAGCTTTAAAAGCTCATAGTAAGGGGGCAAGTCCCGATAAACATAGATTACTGCCAGGTGCAATCGCCAAGCACCTATTCACCTGAGATCCTTTGAAATTGGATGGTAACCAATCAGAACAGCTGTCATACTTTGTCTGAAAGCACGTGACGAGTGTCACGATATGAGGAGCTCGTGAGTGATATATATTTAAATCAAGTCTCACTACGGACGCTAATGAAGTACTTTGACCGACACAGTCATTCAGCGATGACAACAGACAGCGTGCCATGAACGCCAACATCAGATGTTAATCACTTATATTTTAATATTTTTAATTACATTGTACCTTAATTCTGGCGGCTGCTGAGCGTGAGGTCCAGAGTTCGATTCCTGGATCGAGCAAAGTGTTATATGGTTTTCCATGAGGTAATTTTCAGTAGCAGCACGAAGCCTGTTCCCGGTTAATGGAAATAGGCTGACATATTACATTGGGACTTATAACATAACTGGTACCACCAATTTGTGTGTTGGTAGGTACACCGATACAGTATACACCTAGGCTAGGCGCCATTCAGGGAAAACAGGCGAGATGCCATCAAAAAGTAGGTAATATTATAGATAACATTTTAATCCCCGACCCAAGAGGGGAAAAGAAAGTCTTTTTGAGTTTGACGTGTCAGTGTGTGTATATGTCTGTGGCATCGTAGCTCAACGTATGGACCGATCAAGATGCGGTTTTTTTATTAAAAGCTGAAGTGATTAACCTTTACGGTTTCTTAACGCTATAACTTAAATGAAGAAACTTTGCAATTTAGCCCATAGAAGTACCTACTTTACGTCTCTACATACATTCTCTTTTTTATTTTATCTTCTAGCTTTCCCATGAGAGCATACTCTTAAGTATCGTAGAGCCGCGGTGTTTAGACGCGGCGCGGTATGCGAGGTTACCTCTGGCCGCAGAATTATGCGATGACGTCAATAATGTTCAGCTCTATGCTATCACGTCATTGTAATCATTGTTTTAATACCTACATTATAGTTGGTTGACGACCTGATCAGCGCCTTGATCAAGTGATTGTTTGCTGCGCTGAGGGTTGAGGGGTCGATTCCCGTACGGGGCAGAAATTTGTGCGATCGCAGATGTTTGTCCCGAGTCTGGGTGTTTGTGTATGTGAAACGCACCCACGATTCAGGAGAAATTTCCAGTGTGGGGCGAGGTTTTTTTCTGCGGATTTGCGGATTTTTGTCCTGTGCGGAAATCGAAACTACAACCACTAGCGTAGCAATCCAATCGCATAACCATTGCGCCAATCAGGTCATCGTTAGAATTATTAATTAGATATAAATAAGTCATTATGAGCCGGAAGACGTCCACTGTTGAACAAAGGCCTCTTCTTTAGACAGGGTGGGGAGGGCAAAATCTACACGCTTGGCAAGCGGCTTGGGGATCGTAGTATTGGTGGTGAAGTTACACAAGACGCTGCTACCCATCTTCTGGATTTTCCATTCGTCGCCTCTTACGACACCCACGGGAAGAAAGGAGGAGATAAATTCTAGGCTGGATACTCGGCAAATAAATAATTAAATGCGTAATAATAATCAACTTTCTATCTAATCAGCCCCCTTACCATGAACTCTTAAAGCAGGGCAGTTTACCATGTGGAAGCGAGACGCTGCATTACACAGCACGTAGCGGCGTCTCGCTTCCACATGGTAAACTGTCCTGCTTCAAGAGTTCATGGTAAAGGGGCTGGTGCTTACATTAATAAACACTTATCTTATAAGTCACTGATCTGTTAATTTGTTGGTTCGCTATAAATTATAACGCAAGTCGTACTGATTGTTTGGAAAGCATCCTAAAATCTTATACCAACCAATGATTGATTGATGTTGATTGATTTAAATTGCGAACTGAAAGCAAATTAATTAACATTCACTACACAGCAACATACTTTAATTACGGAATTACACATCTGATGTAATTAGACATTCTTGTGACCGACAAATTTTAATAAACTCCTTCAGCATTAGTTTAATAATAATAATAATATTTTTGGACAACTCACACGGTCATCAGATCCCAAACTAGGCAGAGCCTGTACCGGCAACCAGACAACTGATAAACATACTTAAATATTTTTAAATACATAGATAATATATTTTATAATAATAATATATTTTATAATATTATATAATAGTTCGATTCCCGCACGGGGCAAAAATTTGTGCGATCCGCATTTGATTGTCCAGAGTCTAGGTGTTTGTGTATGTGATATATCATGTTTGTGAAACGCACCCACTACACAAGAGAAATTCCTAGTGTGGGGCTACGTTTTTTCTACAAAAAAATGTCACACAAATAAGAAAGAGTGTTCATATAAATGCAGGTTTCTTCACGTTCTCCTTTATTCGTATAATCAACCTTAATGACATCTTAGATTTAAGCTCGTAATCTACATAAGTAGATTTCCTGATTTTTAAGATTTATTTTAAAGAAGAATTCCTCTGTAGCCGATACTAAGAAGCTTGAATTTTTTGAAAAATGAAACAAATCATTTTCAAGACTAGAGTAAACCGGTTTTTATTAGTCGGGCAGGCCCCTCTTAGGCCATAATATCGCGTACCATACCAGCTTAGCTTAAGAGCACACCTATACAATATAAAAAAAGAAAAGCTAAAACATTATATCACGCCTGTATTTTCCATAAAGGTATGCAGAGATGCACATATTGTAAAACACATTTCGCCGAAGAGCTTATTTTAATATTAGGCCGAGTGAAGTTAATTGCCTGCTCCATGCCGCGTAAAGGAAATTACCTTTTGTCCCTTCTATATTCAGAAAGCAGGTGTATTGTGAAGATACAACGTTAGAGCAGGAATCCGGGCATGCCCGGGTGTATAAGTAACGTTAGCACAAGTGTCATGTTGAACCAGAATCAAAGGTGTTGGCAAATGTCGAACAATAAATGCATTGCGGGTGACGCATGCGCAGGGGGTCGGTTACATTGTAGAGGTAGAGCGGATTGCTTAAAAAATTCAACATGGGAAAAAATTTGATTTTTCGGAGATTGTAAAAATAACCATCCTCACTAGGTCTAATGGAGTGACATGGTCAAAACTGACTAAGCTCCTTAACACTTTGACTGTCTGCGTAGCAGACACAATAGGTATCTATAATCAACATTTACCATATATGGCTCATCGGACTGGAACAGGGTTAAATAAAGAAAAAAAATGTGTGATCAGCGTATTATCGCCCCGAGACGTTCGTAGCCTTTGACATTCGTAGAGCGGAACTTCTATGCATAAGATGGGGTGCAAGTAGAGAGTCTCCACGAGTGAGGATAGTTAAGTACGTCCGACGCACCCTGGATGGTCAACCTCGCTACTATCCTCGTTGACTGACCAATCTCCACAACATCATCATCATCAGCCGATAGATGTCCACTGAACAAAGGCCTCCCCCTTTTAGAAGGGTGGTGGTGCCATAATCCGCACGCTTGGCAAGCGGCTTGGGGATCGCAGTGTTGGTGATTAGGTTACAGAAGATGCTGCTGCCCATCTTCTGGATTTTCCCTTAGTCGCCTCTTCGGACACCCACGGGAGGAAAGGGGGTGGTCAATTCTAGGCCGGATACCATACGGCGCACCAAATCACCAATCTCCACACCACGGAATTATCTGTTTCTATGTGACATTTGGCTCATGCTGATACTAAGAAAATACACAAGATATTCCTTGAGTGGAACAGCTTATTGACATCTCCATTCCTTTTCAATCAGTCGGCTATATCTGCTGCACTATGATCTCTACCTTACTCCGCGTTACTCACACCCAAATCGTGTCAATGTTCTATATTAGTGGCAGCTCATTTAACTGATCAATCGCCGATCGAGTAATATTTTATCGCGGCTATTATTATCGGACAATTACGACAATACTGCTACAGTATTGTCAACGTTGAGTGATCGTCATTGTGAAAGAAGTCGGTTAATGAACGCTCGCTTCATTTATTTATAACATTGCAATTAGTCAATCGAGGAATACTGGTGGGAAGAGCCACAACCGTTGAAAATCCCTAACTAATCTACTGAAACTTAGTTTTAAACCAAGTAAAGCAATGAAACTTTTGATGGTCTACTAAAGTTTGACACAAACAGATCATTAGAATCTACATAAAAAATTCAGAAGTTTTAATTTCTTTGAAGCACTCGTGTAATAATAAAATGGTTTTAGGATTCTCAATAGGATTTTCATGGAAAAATACTTATAAGCCAACAGATCGAGTATCAAGAGTACACCATTTTCAGGCATTTATGAAGAGTCAAAAGTTAAAGACGCTAATTGACTGTTCCAAATTTAATTCCAAAGCTTCTTTATTTCCAAAAAAGAAGTCCGGTTAGAAATTCCATAGTAACGTACTCTTTTTTAAACCGTTGTATAAAAAGTGTAAAGACAACCTACTTCCAAAGTTTTCCAAATTGACAGTTTTTAACTAAGGCCTACTCTTCGCGGTCAGGGGTAAGCATACACAGGTAGTTATTTAATTTGCGATGCCTTATATTGCCAGTCAGAACTATGAATATACCTTCTACCACAGGTTTGGAACCCCTGTCCCCATCTCACCAGGTCTCATTCAACGAGCCCTTGAAGGGCGAGGCTATCCCACGCAGCGTTCCCGTAGCGATCTCGCCACGTAATCCACGGGCCTAAGCAGTGATTCACGGCCGGTCTCGCCAAGCTATTTAAAGTACACTTATATTTGTCTGTAAACATTAAACAAGGATTAGCAGCTGGGCGGAAATTATCTAATGAGTCTAATGTTTTGTAATCGTTCATCATATTTGCCGTTGATAACTTCTTCGTGAGGCTAGCTTGTCTGGGTAGAACGTAAACTCTGTTCTGCCTCTGTATTGGTATTGGCAATAAGAGCGCCAATTAAGTAAAAATATCGCCTATATAATTATTGTAAATATTAATACGGACGATTCGAAAAAAAGACGCATTGATGAACAGTGTGAGCATTTAAAAATGTAGGTTACAAAAGAACGTTAAAAGAAACACGGATAAGCCAAACAAAATCGAGACCCCTACTAAATCGTAAAGCTAAAATGATATAGAAAAGGTAGGCTGTCACCCTGCTCTCTGCAGTAGGATTACTGTTTGAAACAATAGCAGAGCGATTCTGGTTACCGAATGTACTTATAAAATGAATTAATTCATAAATTGATCGTAATGAAAATGATAATAAATAAAAAAGAATGTCATATATATTGAATAGCCATAATATGTAAACAAAATGTTAAACAAATGAATTCCTTTATTTGTTTAAGCAATAAATCCGATTTACGAACGGTTTATGACGGTTCTGGAGCTACGGTGACCACAAACGAGTTGATTTTATTGACCATTATACCAATACGCGTCCATTTTGATTTCTTTCCAAACGGCTTCGAAGTCCGTCTGAAAAGCAGTAACATTCCTTTGAATCTGGATTTTCTGTATATTCATCTTCAGCGTCAGACGTGTTAAGGAAGATTATAGATAGGCGATTAGGAGCGAATAAAAATTCTTGAAGCTGCAGTTTCTCATATTCTAACTGTCGTTCCCAAACAAATTAATTCCCGCAGCTAATAACAAGGCAATCCTTCCAGACTTCAAACGGGTCAAAGTAATAACAACTAAATTTGGCAAGTGGTCGCTAATCCGATTTTGTGGCAGTGGCACACGCGGTGACGTCAGGCTCGGTAATATTAGCCCGCGCTGACTCACGACCGAGGGCCGGCCCGCACGGAATTTGAGTATTACATGTCTTTTCTGAATGCGCCTTACAAGGCACGATCGGGATATTAATTATTATTCAGTAATAGATCTGGCAAGTTATTTTTATATTCTCAATATATATAGCACTCATTTGAAGACTAAATTAGAACTTCATTTGGGTCGCTATTCATGTTTGTGAAGACAATTTGGAACAAATGATTCAATTGCAAAATGGGAGTAAGTGCTTTGATGACGAAAACGAGAATGAAAGAGAAATACCCATACCGTATGACTGAAAACAAACAGAAGACTTAAATGTATAGAAAGCTTTTGATCATAATGAATATTAGGTTATTGTATCAGATGGAATTTACAGTATTCTACGTGCGACGTTCCTAAAGCGCACGGATAGGTTAAACATTTGGCTGCCAGCTCCTACAATCGCGGATCGGTCTTCAGAACAAATTGTTAATGTTCTACTGCTATTGGATCGTTGGAAGCTGTATATGAGAAATTATCTGTAGTCACACTTAAAGTAGGAAAACGAAATAATTTAATATTCTTTACAAAACAAGACCCTTCAATTCTAAGGGATCACACCTCATAAAACTTCATCCATCAATACAAACAATTAACAATATATAGAACACACCTGCCAAACTAACCACTCCCAGAAATAAACTAAACTTCCCAAACATATACATAATAATATATAATATAATATCCTAGATAACATCAAGAACACAAGAGCTGAAAGTTTCATAGAATCTCGACACGGTACTGGCGTTTGTGCTAAAAATATCAAACAAACACTCATACCGCGATACATTAAAAATAAATAGAGGCTGAATTTTCGAAGCGAAGTCTAAATTGTTTTTGCAATAGATTTTCGCTGTTCATCGGATAGTTCGGCGTCACATTGATTAGGTGCGACCAACTTTGTGTTTCAAGCTTTCAAGTTAAATACAGGAAAAATATCTGTTGATGAATTCTAGGGGTATATTTTATCTTGTATTTTGACAGCGTTCGAAACTGCGAATGTGAACGATTGATATTTGTAGATCACACAAATAGGAATGATTGAATCTTTAATCCTTTCAAAATAGTAAACCACATGGCTAACCGGAACATTATTTATTTATTTAGTTATGGCTCTCCAACGACTTATTCACTTATACATTTTTGAGGTACTGTAACAATTAAACTTAAAATCTAGAGTGAATTTGTCACGTACAGGTGTGCAGTGCACAGTACTTCCATATTTCCAAATTTTTGAGCCAGTAAATGTTATTATTATTATTTCATGTTTTATAATTTTACATAGAGAACATAATTATTGGCTAATAGAAAACAGACCAAACAGTTTATTAATTATTTTATTTTATTCATTAACAGTTAATTATTCAATTAACAGTTTGGGACATCACAACTATGTGAACACATCCTATGTATATAACATGTAAAGAACGTTTCACACTTAGCGAAGCGCGATGTTGAGCGACAGAGGGATTCTTCGGGATAGAAAATTGAAATGAAAGTGTAATTTTCCAAGGACGCCAAAAACTTTCCGCGGAATGCACGCAGTCGACCAGATTTTAAGACGTTAAATTCTCATGCAAATTTGAACTTTAATTACGCATAGTATAGATTTTAATTTCCTTTAAAATTTTGATGTGCGCCTGGCCGCGTGCACCTACTTTATATTGTGATATCGTCCTTGACTTGTTTAGAAGCTTAATAGACACTAGTTCATATAAACAACTCCATTCAACAGGGATAGCTTATGTGTTTGTTGAAACTAAAGAAAACCTTTGAAGACCAATTGCCTCGTTATAATACACAACAACTATAACATACTGTCTCAAGGCAAGGGCCATTAGTTATAGCAATAATATTTCGTTATATTTCTGTGGACGTTATATTGAAATAACATTTACTCTGAATGTACTACGAACGAGCTCGATATCGCAGAGCTTGACGAGCATTTTTGAAACTGAAAGTGCGATGATGAAACGTATCAAATGTATGAAAAAACTAAATGCTCTACGATGACGTAAAGGATATTTAAACATGAATTTTTTTTTCGCTGATATAGAGGTTATTCATACCTTTCTATCAGCGAAAAAACAAATTGTTCGATGTTCTAAATTGAAACCATGCAATAATTCACCTTGACATAAACCTAACCTCAAAACTTGATAAAAAGACAAATCCACGTCACAATCAACAGGTGACGGTACTCACGCTTTATTTATACCGCAATCGCCCACTGGATCATCTTGGAGAGCTTCCAGTCTCCCATCATTCATAAACAACCTTGGCTATTGACGAAATAGTAAACGTGGAGTTTCACGTTTGTGGGATTCAAGGGATGAATAAGCTTGAATGCATTCATCATTTTTGGTTGATATCCAACTGTCATGTTCTTGATTTAAAATTGAACTTTAGGTATCGCGTTCCTAATTTCAAAGTCTACAATTGAATAAGGAAAAGTTCAAATTTCAATAAAAAAAGATGATTAAAATTAGAAAAAGAAATAAATTATTACAACGCTGGTAGTCGGTCCACAAGCTAACAAAAAAGGTAAGAGTCTATTCAGTTTTAGTATTGAGGTACCTACCAGTTCTCAAATCATGTCCTTTGTATCGGCATGAGCCAAATATCACCTACAAGGAAACATGACATGCCGTGGTGTAGAGATTGGTCAGTCCACAAGGATAGTTGCGAGGTTGACCGTCCAGGATGCGCCGAACTAACTTAGGTGTCGTCATTCGATGAGGCTCCCTACTTGCACCATTATTTACTCCTTCCTTCTCGTTCCAAAAAGAATTAGCATCGTTTTTTTGTTTCGGTAGTTACGTTCTAAGTATCTCCTAAAATTTATAAAATAATCTATCAAATGCCGACATGTAAAGAAATTAATGTGATATTTTAACTATGTAAACAAGAAAAAAATCTGTCAATCTTCTTATTTGTGTCACGAGCTGAAAACATGAACGTTAATTATTTTTAGACGCTATTACGTGACTATTTACGAAACTTGTTTTACACTTTCTGCAAAGAAGAGTTTAAAATCAAAATTCTGTTATCTAGCCAGCGTACTATCTTCTGGTGTCCATTATTATCACACAATCTTTGGTAAAACTGTTTGCTGGTATTAATACTTTACCAATAAAGAATAAACACTTGTCAATTACCTTAAACTGCTTGTCTAACTTCTAAAACATACAATTATAGAAAGTCATAGTCATGAGAATCCCAGAGGAAAGACTCTGGGAAGTTTCGAATACTTCGATCAACAATTTCAGACCACACAATCCAGGCTATCGAATAGTATTCGCAATAGAATAGTTTACTCGATACGAATACGTGGTGAAAGTACTAAATATTCGTGCTAAGGGTACAGGTTTCAAAATTGTTTTCTATATACCGTAGGACGTTCCAAATAGGATTAATTGGTATTTTAAATCTATGGTCCCAATCCAGTTTGACGAGCACATCATAATCATTGTCAATTTGTTTAACTTCTTGGACCGATCCTCCTTTGATTGATTGATATCACATTCATATTATAAAGGCAAAAGTGTGAGTGTGTTTGTATGTTTGTTACCTCTTCACGCTCAAACGGCTGGACCGATTTTTCTAAAATTTGGTATGGAGGTATGTGACACTTTGGATTAACATTAGGCTACTTTTTATCCCGTAAAAATGTAGCGGGTAATACCGCTGGGCGCAGATAGTCCATAATATAAAAAACTTTATACACGCTCGAATCTCAACTTTTCTAGATTGCAGTCACAAATCAAAAAGATGGATGGTATGAGAGGGATGCTTGCATTACGTTGGTTAGCGCCACACGTCATCTCGGGCGTAAATCTGTTGCGACATGAGACTGTCACGCGCCAAACATTCTCACCACTGACACCCGATCAATCAACTCTGCTCACCGTATAGGGATCATGGCTTGAAGATATTGTTCTACCCAGTGATGCTTGTTAAATATTATAAGCTTCAAGATCTTGGGTTATACTTGCGTTTCGTTGATTTATTTGTATTGATGCATTCTCTAGATATTGCAGTTCATCAGATGACGTACCGTACAGTGGGTTTAGGGTTTCCGAAATTCCATTATCACCACGCAAAACTTACATAATTATTTAAAATGGTTAACCTTTCACCTATTGACTGGAAAATAAGAATATAGATAGAAAAACTAGAAGGTAATGCAGATTATCCCAAGGCAAAAGATAGTATCTATTACGAACACCAAGGTGGCGATCCGTTAGATTGCGCTAAAATACTTGGGACGAGAGTTAAAGATCTTTGGCAAATGTCATTCATCATGTTGATTGCAGTGCAGATGATGCATGAATATCATCTAATTAATCTGTAAATATAATGGGCGTTACACACATAGAAGAAATATAAACTAGTGAATTATCCAGAGAATTGAGTACTTGCACTGTAAGTAGTCGTAATATTAGATTTGAATAATCTAATAGTTAAAGTAAAAAGTAAGAGTTTCCAATTATTAGGTTAGATTATTTTTTTAAATAAAACCGTCGCCCCACACTAGGAATTTCTCCTGTGTCGTCGGTGCGTTCAGATCAGTTAAGGTCTCAAACATGAAATATCACATACACAAACACCCAGACTCTGGACAAACATCTGCGGTTCACACAAATTTTTGCCCCGTGCGGGAATCGGACTCGTGACCCTTAGCGCAGCAGTCCAATCGCTTAGCTACTGCACCTAACAGGTCGTCTTAAAACTAAGAATTAGAAGAGATCTTTAATTATTTGCCCTAAGTTCATATTTTTGCTTGTATTCATAAAAAAATTCGCTGCATAATTTTATAGATTTACTCTAAATACTAAAATAATGTCCGAAAGAATAACCGAGTGGACAAAACCTTAGTAGAGCCTGCGTACTCTGCATAGCAACACCGTAGGAAATCATCACTTCAGATTTTCCGGAGTGAGCTTGAATTTAACAACAATATTACATGCTCGGTTCTACATGTGGTGATAAAGACAATTTTTTACGATGTGCTTAACAAAATAAATATGTATGGAAAAAATTATTTCTTATCAACAAACCCAACAAGTCATAACAATTTAGTTGAAATTATTATTAACGTTAAATTAATAAAAGAAGATTTGACGAATTTTAAATTTACAACCATAGCAACCCATCTGAAGAATATACAAATGAATTCATAAAATATGTGGTCGATGTTCGACAGTAACGCGGCCTCTATAGATTGATATATTATTGTGTACACACACACACTGATGATAGGTGTAATGGCTCTGCAGTCACTGAATTTATTTATACAGATATGTATCAAGTTCCTCACGTACTTCTATTTCAGGACCCTCCCATGATCAGCGCTAACCTTCATTGATTTATGACACATTACGACCTAGGCAGAATGTGGAACATTCCAGACATGTTCGATTACGGTCGATACTATTATAAAATGACGTTTGGCGATACACGATTAGATTAAAACTATGCAGGAAACTCTACCAATCGAATTTCAACTCTTTGATCCACAATATAAAAAACAAAATCTTTGAGCAAGAAATTTTGGTGGTGTTGCCAAAAGAAAATGAGTTTTAGTGTTGCAAATTGAAAGTTTAATTTCGTATGAGCCTGTCGTTACCTGTTATTAAGAATAGAATTGGCAGGGAACAGGTTGTGAGGTGGTTATAGGATCTCTGACGTTGGCTAGCGGCTCTGAGTCACTATTTGACAGGTCAGCTAACTAGACCCGTCTTCCAAAAGAGAATCTTAATTCGTCTATACTTGCGAGCTCATGAATGTAATTTATTATCATCAGGCGATGTTATGAAGGAGGATGAAACATAATTCATGTCTTATACTTTGTCATCTAGTATAAATGAACACACTCGTACCAGTATGTGGATTGATTGTAGAGTTCAGAATGAGAGAGATACAGCCGAGGTCTTCAAATATTTTACCAAAGTGATTATTTCTTCTTACAATAACAATTTTCCTATAAAAGAGGATACGTACATGAACTAAATCTATTTCTAAGTAATTTCCTGAAATAAAATACTAAATATTTTTATGATATCTATAACGGTTTTTTTACGATAAAACATTGTTACTAGCTTTAAAGAATCAGCTGATCGTGACTGCCCAGTTATTGTTGGATCACAGGGTCATCGTTGTCTTAAAATAACAAACTTTATTTTTATATTCAGCCAGCACTTTACCAGTTTCATCAAAGATACATAAAATCACCCCTGTATACCCCGAAGAGGTCAGCAGAGGTGTGTAGTACACCCAGACTTCGCCAGATATGTTATCGGTCCCAATGTAATAGGCAGTGAGCCTGTTGCCATCAACCAGACACAAATCCAGACTCCGTGCTGCAACTGAAAATTACCTACTTAAAAAAAACCACTTTGCCCAACCCAGGATTCGTACACAACCTCAGGCTCAACAGTTGCACTTGTTTTTTTTTAATATAAAACGTCGCCCCACTCTAGGAATTTCTCCTGTGTCGTGGATGCGTTTCACAAACATGAAATATTATATATACAAACACCCAGACTCGGGACAATCAAATGTGGATCGCACAAAATTTTGCCCCGTGCGGGAATCTAACCCGCAACCTTTAGCGCAGCAGTCTAAGCAGTTAGCCACTACGCCAATCAGGTCGTCAAAAAACTCAGCGACCACTAGACCAACGAAGCCGTTTTTTCCATCAAAGATAGAATATTCTTTTCTAGATAGAATTTGTATTTAGAATAGAAAACAATATTTGAATATTGTTTTCTATTCTAAATACAAATTCAAATTTATTCTACACTTAAAGAAAAGCAAATCATCAGCTGCTTGTCGTTTCGTCGTGGCTGCCAACATTCCCGGTAAATGTGTTATTGTGATACTAGGGTTGCAGTAACCCGATGTATCTGTCACTAATATTCATCCAGCTTACTATATGAAACCGGGTGAGTAGAGTTAGTGCCAACTTTGAGGCTCTGATGGTAATTATGGGCTGGAGGATCGAATCTGGTAGGTAGGCAAGTTGAAGCTTGAGCGGTGATAAACAAAGACGACAGATTTCCTCCCAGATAGACCATGTTCGAATAATAAGTCTATTTTTTATAAGCTTGGATTTCGAATTACAAGTTTGATATTAAAATTATTATTTTTTTTTTTAAAACCTCGCCCCACACTAGGAATTTCTCCTGTATCGTGGGTGCGTTTCACAAACATGAAATATCACATACACAAACACCCAGACTCGGGACAAACAAATGTGGATCGCACAAATTTTTGCCCCTTGCGGGAATCGAACCCGCAACCTTTGGCGCAGCAGTCTAATCGCTTAGCCACTACGCCAATCATGTCGTCGAATATACTCAAAATACCAGCACAATTATGAAAAAAACGGAAAAAAAATTAATTCTAAATACTTCGTCTTCTTCTAAATCCGTCATAAAAAACGACACGTGGTGTTCCACCAAAAAAAGGGTGCCTGGCAGGCCTCAACCTAACCCTATCTTTTAAATTGGTTAAGAGAACGTTTACCCGGGATATTCCCAAAGCTGATGAACTTAATGTGAAACCGTGCTTGCGCGATGCTGGATATTATGTGGTCATTTAGCAGATTTGCCACAAAGTAAAATAAAATACAGTATTTGAATATCACCCATCACTCATCCAGGAGCTTTCAAAAGCAATATACAGGCAACTACATAACTGGAGCGATAACCTTAACGAAGCCATTGACGTGTTACCCACGTACGTAAGTATACGGAGCACATTCTTATGAACATGTGTTTTCTGAAAGCGTCAACATTTTAACATTACTGCCAAATACTTTTTTCTTCAGTTACACTTACATATGAAATGCGTAGTAAGCTGTGTTGACAGAATTGTTGTTGTGGAAGAAGGTAATGTACAGAATGGAGCTGGAATTCCAGAGAAGCAATAATTGTTAAAAGAGGTTTTTTTTCTTCTAATAATAAAACGTCGCCCCACACTAGGAATTCCTCCTGTATCGTGGGTGCGTTTCACAAACATGAAATATCAGATATACAAACATCCAGACTCGGGACAATCAAATGTGGATCGCACAAATGTTTGCCCCGTGCGGGAATCGAATCCGCAACCCTTAGCGCAGCAGTCTAATCGCTTAGCCACTGCGCCAATCAGGTCATCATTGTGCGTTTTAGTTCAACTTCTTAAATCTTTTACTAAGTTCTTCTTTTTGAAGTAAATAGTAACTTGTATAACGTATACAAATAGTCGGAAGAGGTGTATAATTCACCCATATTTCTCCAGTTATATAAGTCTCATGAAACAGGGAGCCATTTATATAAACTAATAACCGAGAATTACGTAGCACCAAAAAACAATTGCACTTTGACTGACCTGAAAATCAAACACTGGTCCTCCCACATTACTGATGCTGAGCGACATACGACTACAAAATTTACTTTTGAAGGTCCTATTGTAACACAGAAATTTAGAATCAGCCTTAAAAATTCCTGGTCCTTTCACTTAGCTGACGCACCTTAAGGCAACGACTACAAATGTACTTGTGAAAGTCCTGCAGTAGTACGGGAATCTCAAATCAACCTTAAAACTTCAGATGAAATAGAGCTGTCCACAAATATTGCAGTTCCCAGGCCATCAGGTACAGCAGTAACTCACCTCAAAGTCCCATAATCCGGTTATTACTCCAGGCTATTGGCAGAGCCGGTTGAGACGTCATATACACATTATACAGGTGTCAAGGAGTACACTCAATATCTGGAGTAAAGCTTTAAATATATTCACTAGAAATCTGTCGCTTCATTTGCGAAACTATTTCTAAATTTGCCGTGAGTGACGGAATATTCTGCGGAATTTAGGAGTATTTGAATTTTATTTTAAACCGACCGAGTACTAACAAATTAACAAGGGATAAACAAGCGACTGGGTTTAACAATTTGTTTTTTTCATAATCTTACCTTTTTTTTTTATAAACGTCGCCCCACACTAGGTTTCTCTGTATCGTGGGTGCGTTTCACGAACATGAAATATCACATACACAAATACCCAGACTCGGGACAATCAAATGTGGAGCGCAACCCGTGTGGAATTCGAACCCGCAACCCTTAGCGCAGTAGTCCAATCGCGTAGCCCCTGCGCCAATCAGGTCGTCGGTGGGGGTAGGTAGTTGTTTCGACGAATGATTACCAGATAGGTACTATACGTGGAAGGAAATGCTCCAAGTATCAAAAAATACAATTCAAAGAGACCAACCAATATCGTGCCGTGTGGTATCCGGCCTAGAATTGACCACCCCCTTTCCTCCCGTGGGTGTCATAAGAGGCAACTAAGGGAAAATTCAGAAGATAGGCAGCAGCGTCTTCTGTAACTTCACAACCAGCGTGGGGACTATGGCAACACCCCCCCTCCCCACCCCCCGCTTAAACGGGGAGGCCTATTTTCATAGTGGACGTCTTTTGGCTGATGATGATGATGAACCAATACCTTTGCATGTTGTTACCATGAGGTACCTCTTGGTAACATGCATTCAGCACTGTCAACAATACAGATGTGATTGCTTTTTTTAATTCTCTTGCAAGTAACTCTAAGTAGAATTATGTTGGCTTAATTCTGACAATAGGTTCCCAAAAAGTGGTATGGTATTTATTGTGTAGAAAAATTGGAATTAATAAACACGAAGACTATACATAAACACATTTTCTGATGTCTTGAATAGTATCTACAAAGAGAGAGAAAACTGACCCTCCAATAGATCCACCACCTTCTCGGAAGACCCACAGTTCACAGACATTCTACAACACGTTTTCCGTAGAAACACCAACATAAAAGATGACGTACGATGTGCCCGCAACACGGTGTACAGTCAAGTGTACACACATGTAACATTATTGTTAACAAAACATGAACCATAAACCAAGATTCGTGTCAACTAACCCACGTATCTAAATTGATAAAAGAAATTTGAAAAATGATGGACTTCACCAATCCGTAGCGCAGCTCTCCCAGGTATTTTACTCATGTGCTTATCAGCTTATGCACCTATTCCTGTACTCTCGTCGTCTTTCTTGGTCTAAGCCATAGTTCTTTAGTCCTAATATTTACAAATTTGACTGACCGCTGGCTTCTTTATTTCCCTTATGTCCTTTTTCCATTTAATAAAGAGTATACTTTACCTTTCATTCCAATGTTCTCTCTGAAGTTATATATGTATATATATTATGTAAATATAAAGTGGCGCCTTGCTCCTAGACTGGTGCAAAAAACGAGGGATACCTTTATTATTAACAGGTGCTTAAATACAATAAATGCAAGTACACAATATAAGTGCGAAATATTGATAGTTTCTAAGTACTACTTTAATTGCAGTTCCTATATTAAAAGTTTGGGAAAAAATCTCCCGAATCTTGTTAAGTGTGTACCTGTTTTCTCACGTGAGTGTACAGAGCGGCCTCAATAAACAGCGCGCGTTCTTCCGCGTTCACACTGCCAATGTAGCACAAAAATGGACGGCCGGGAAATAAATATGGAAATAGATTAACTATCAGTTAATACTTCGTTAGATATTCTTTTGTTACTTCCAAATTCTCTCCTAGACAAGAGACACGAGTGTTAGGCGAATAGAATATAATGGTGAATATTATGGGGTTGGTTTGTTCCGCTTTTCCAGGGATCCTGGAGGATTGCTTACAAGGATTGGATCTACGTCAAAGATCATCCCTCAAACGCCAATTTTCCTTACTATTTATAATTTTTATGTATTAATCATACTTTCATATCCATACTTCCAAACAAATATTAGAAATGTGAAAGTAACACTTTCTGTCTGTCTATCTGTCCGTCTGTTACTTTTTTTAATTCAACCCTCTATGGGGTTTAGGTTTAAGCTCTTATATTAGGAGACCTTTAATCTTCGTTTATAAGTAGATCAGGGGCTTAAATTAATGATAATAACATACTAGTGTGTCATTATAAATTATTTCCTATTATTAATTAGCTATGTGATAAGTGTGAGAAGCGGGTTTCGTTCAGTGCTACGGGTACGTATTTAATACCCGCACAGGTCAAATATTGAAGTATTTTTAAGGTGTTTTTTATCAGTGGGACATTAGTGCATTTAATATTCCATGTTTTAACAATGATGAATAACATGAAGAGATAAATCATAAAAGAAAAATATTCATAGTTTAAAAGTTTACTTAAATAAATTCAGTTTTAATTTGTTTGTGATGGCTCAATGTCAATTTGATCGCTATTCCTTGGTTTGTCTATTATTCTATTTTTGACTTCGGAACGCTATCTCAACTGTCAGTAAAGTATTTACAAATCTTGCGCAATTTCGGTGCAACTTTTGACACAGAAATAATTAAACTTGTCTCAGTTACCATGTATTAATTACCGTTCCTATACTTATAATTTGAAAAAACTATATTAAAAGAACCGACGGATATAAGAAAAGTTGCCCAGAGGTCTACCGTAAAATAATAAACTCAAACAATTGAATATATTTATCAATAAACGATCCACAAAAACTAACCTTTAACAAACACTGACCTTACCTTAAAAACTTACATAAATTTCTGCAACATGTATCCAATTCATAGTTGTAACATCATAGCAACGACAAGGCGCCTCAGTTAGAAACAATCGCAGAACAAACGACGGCTATTTCAGCTGTTCTATAAATATAACGACAAAGATCGCGCCGCGATGTGGGTCGAGATACCTTTTTCTTTCGATCTACAATCCGCACGTGCACAACTTGCATAATACAAGCGCCGAATGAAATTTTAACGGACATTTAAAAAACAAATGACAGTTATTTTTTTTTCAAATTAAGATTGCCGGTTCCTTTTTTGAACAGGGTTCCAATTTTGAATGTGTATTCTAGGTGGAAGTGGCGGTTGGTTTTTTGTGTCTCTGAATGTGTTTGTGTTAGAAATAGATGGACGTATTAATAAAGTTGATATTCTGTAAGTTCCGTGTGTGAAAATGAGCGTGTTTGAGTGAACAGGAGCTTGAGTGGTATGAAAAATGAATGGTGTGTATCAGAAATTCAAAGTATGTATGAGAATGTAGAAGTGTAGTATGTTAAAATTTAAAAGTCGAGTTTCATACAATACAAATCTTAAAAAAATAAAGTTAATTTAACTAAGACTCATCAGTTCGACCGTATACCAAACATCTTCTAATATAACCTAAAATATTTTTCTTCCAGTCATAAAAATAGTCCTAATAAATTTTCCAGTGTTCTAAATATTCCACTATCATTCTAAATACAGTGGCAAGGCCACAAGTAGAACTGACACTGATATAAAGATTATACTGTGACAGACAGACGGAATGGCAGACGAATATAACGATTATAATCTCATGAAACTGCTCAAAGTATTTGCCGGAATACTGGTAGCAATGCGCTGTTAAAATAACTGATCGATTGACGTATTCAGTTGATGCAGAAATAAGAAGTAGAGCTAATAAGAATAGACTTGGAATTTATTCTGTAAGATTTATGTGTAAACGAACAAGGTAGGTATATACAAGAAAATCCGGGAACCCGTTTTCAAAATCTGGGTTCTAAGCACTTAACTTTGAGAAGGAAGATAGGAAAAAACATAGATTGCATTTTCATTAGCTATTATTTCTTTTAGAATAATTTAGAGAGATTTCCGTAATGTTAAACGTCGTTTTGGAACTAACCTTAATGTTATATCCAAATAAATACCACAATTTTACCGAAACTTTATATGACCCGATTGGCGCAGTGGCTAAGCGATTAGAATATATTCTTTTTAGCAGAAATAATTTGAAAATATGCCTAGTATATAGCAATTAATTCAAGTCAATGCCCCAAGTCGGGCAAAGAATTAGGTACCGGGTTTTTCCATTAGGTGACCCAGTATAATAGCAGCACGGAGTCTAGTTTTGTGCCCGATCGATGGTAATTGGCTCGCCCTGGTTAAGGTCCCTAGACAATGCACGTCAAACCCTTTGGCCTTGGGCCCATTACCCTTTTTAGGCCTTCCCGAAGGCGAAAGCTAGTAGTAGGTACCTATAACAAGACTAGGCAGTCCTTACCATTAATGGTCTATTACATACCAATCTTAAAATTAGGTTTAGGTACTACATTCATCATCAGCTAGAAGACGTCCACTATTGAACAAAGGCCTCCCCCTTATTGGGGGTGGAGTTTGCCATAATCCCCACACTTCGCAAGCGGCCTGGGGATCGCAGTATTGGTGTAAAGTTACAGAAGACGCTGCTGCCCATCTTCTCGATTTACCCTTAGTCACCTTACGACACACACGGGAGGAAAGGGGGTGGTCTATTCTAGGCCGGACCACTCGGCAAAGGTAGTACATTAAAAAAATAATTAAAAAAATGCAAATAACTTGTGGAGCGGGGCCCGTGCCGATGCGGGGCGCCTAGGCAGTTGCTTATTCTGCCTAATTGAGATTCCGGCCCTGGGCTCGCCCCCCATTAAGTTGGGACGGAAACGTAACAGTCGAAATGTGGGTTTACTGCACTCCTTTGCCTACCCCTTCGGAGAATACAAGTGTGATGATATGTCTTTTGCAATCTAGAAATCCAGACATAACTAATTTATGTAACGTAACGTAACGATACGACTTCCAGAACAGCTTATATGGGATTGATGACTTCCGATGCGCCGGAGTGATGTCTTCCGTTTATTCGGTAAACGTCAGTTATCTAACAACATATTGTCACTTAAATATATCTTTAGAGATTTCTGATTTGGAAGCAGAGGTGAAGAGAGACTGTTTTTGGAAAGGATGTCTAAATAGTCTACCTAATTATGATAAGTATGGTTAGTTTTCGTTTCGGGCCGAATTGGTATTAACAAGGTTGTGTGGTATAGTGAAAAATAAGTTCCTATGAGGCTTGTAATGCTATTTCTATCGTTTTTCGAGACATCACTGACTTTTAGTGCTCTCAAAATGACCATAAGCTGGACATGGAACTAACATTTTTGGAAATGTTGGTCTGCAATGAATACTACACACTTAAATAATTAAACTTTTTACTGTTTGTTTGATAGTCATTGCTTATTCCTATGTTAAGGGTCTTTAAAGACCTTTCCCATGTAACTGCATTTCTATGGAAAGTCGATGAGAAAGCGTGTGTCTATTTACATACATTAGTTTTTCTTGCAAGTACCTACAACATAGACCAACATTATTCACCTAGTAGCCAGGGAGTCGGAACAAGAATAATGCATCTAAAATTTTACGACGATCGAAGCTTAAAAATAATGTTATTAACCCAATAAAAGTCGGTTGGGGACAAAATAACGATTAGTGACGACTAAGCAACGATAAAATAGCTGGCAAACAACGATTTTATTTTATTCCGTTAATAACAGAAATAACGAGGTCTCGACTTTCGTACATTCTTGGCAGCTGATAGGCTGGCATTCAATGCGTGACAGACATAGTACGTCAATCATACGAACAAATTTTTGTTGCTGACTGTATTGATATTGTGCGTAGTGACAATCTATGCAAAAACTCACATACATACATATATACATACATACATGAACCCTGAAAACATTACACTCCTGTTTTTAGGCAGTCGTATAAAAAGATGCATTCGAAATGCGAGAAGGTAGAGAACCTTTTATTACAGTTTCTTTCTTTTTGTTTAGTAAGTTTATTTAACAAAATTAATTTACATTATATATACACTCGATTTTTCTATATTACACTAAAACTATAATATATTCAACCAAAATACATCAAAAAATTATGCATTATCAGAGTTTTGTTTATGCATTTTCATCTTCTCCCGGACAATATAAGTCTTAAAATAGACGGAAAACCTATTGCTATGCTCTAATATATACCTAGTAGTCTTCAAATAACAGATTAAGAAAGTGACGCAAAACAAAAGAAAATCAGTAAACACCATTGTTTTTTTTTTGTTAAGTTTCCTATACACAGATTACTTATTGGTAATTCATTGATCGAATCCTAAAAGTAAATACACGGCAATTTTACAAACTATATCCAATAGCAAAATAAGAAGTAAATCAACTAGACTTGCTGTCACTTGTTGATTTGACAGGTGGTTATTGATGTATGTGTGGGCTTACCAAGATTTCTGTCAAAGAAAAAGCTCTACTCTCATTTCGCAGTTTTATATATACAATTTTAACAAGGGGTAGTCAGACTCTAACATTTAACTAGTTTAGTAGTTAGGAAATGCCGACGCCATCTATCTAGTTTAAAAAAATGACGTGTAAAAGTGTTTTTTTAAGACCTATTTACAGAAATAAAATCATTTATCATAACGCTAAACTGTGAAACAATTGCCTCTCATATACATTACGTTTCGTATTTCACATGAACTATAGATCTATACAAGAATAGTTCCAATTGAGGACAAATATTAATTGTAAGTCAAAATCAAAATTAAAATAATTTAATTGCTTTAAACACGAGTGATTTTTGGTGATAACAAATATTTTTGAAGTTTAACATTTTTTACCTATATTGAGGTGTGCAAATGTAGTACTTATGAGATAAACTCTATAAGTAGGTGTAATAAAATTTAAACAATTTGACAATAACTAAATTTTAATGTAAAATAAACTTAAATTATAACATAATAGAAAATAAAAAAATTGCTGCGTAACAATGGGAAACAATAATTAAAATAAGTTATTATTAATTAGTCTTAAAATTTAGAAGGTGTCATTTAAAAAATAAGTCATATGAAGAACATATTCCCAAGTAGGAATAGAAATCACAACTCGTAGCGCAGTACTACAAATACTTCTGTGCCAATCAGGTCCCAGCCACATGACTATTTTATTACTGGACGCAGTAACAACATTTTCTAAATATATAACACAAAGCACTTGATTTACAATATAAATTTACGATGCACATTAATATCACAATGTTGGCTTTTCACTCTAAACCTAAAATAATCGTCAAACGTTCAGCTTTTAGTATTAACTATTAAAATCACACTTCAAGGATTAGTTGTAGGATTTCAGGTATGGAGAAATAATTAGTTGTTTATTATGTTAGTATTGGATTGGAAGGAGAAGAACAGCAAATTTTACTTGTATCATAACAAGAACTGACACATCATAATTGACGACCAGATTGGCGCAGCGGCTAAGCGATTGGACTGCTGCGCTAAGGGTTGCGGGCTTGTTCCACGGGACAAAAATTTGTCCGATCCGCAGATGTTTGTCCCGAGTTTGGGTGTTTGTGTATGTGATATTTCATGTTTGTGAAACGCACCCACGATACAGGAGACATTCCTAGTGTGGGAAAACGTTTTAAAAAAAACATTCTCATCGTTCATCCAGGAGGAAGTAGAAGAAGAACAAAAAGAACTTAATGGTATACACCACACAAGAATAATATGCCAACAAAAAAACTCTTTAAACAAATAAGAGCTCATAGGTACAGTCAGCAACATACAGCTTAACATGTCAAGAAACCTTATGTCAAATAATTGAAAGAAAAATACATCAATTCATGAAAATGATGATCTGAGAATATTTAGGTCCTAAATATTCTCAGACCATTAATTAAAGACCAACTTTAATGAACATCTTCAATTAATGGTATGTTAAAAAAAGTTAATGTTTATCCACTTATGATGCCGGCAGCTGTAGCTACGAAAAATTAAGTTACGTAGAAGAGTGTGTGCCCTGAAATTCAGTTGAATTAGTGAATTCATTACTAGTCAGAAAATCAATTTTCTTAAGTACAAAGTATTAAAACAAAGCGTTAAATTATTGTTTTATTTAACATCTAGAAGTATTTGATAACATCTTTTTAATTAGGCTAATTAATCTGTAGGAATCATGATCAAATAATAGGTATACATTATCATACAATCTTTTGATACTTAAACTTTCAGTCCAAAAGTATAACAATAAACTTTACTAAAAGATGTTGCTAATAAAATAGGTTGAAACCCACACAATTTGAGATAAATCTGTTGTAAGTGAAGTACAAAGCATCTTGATTACAGTGTTTAAAATACATTGTATACGATATTTAGTCACTGCGACCGATATGTATTCACAGTTATGTTACATCTCCACAACTGTTGGAAGCAGTGCCAGTTGTAAGCTATGGGTTCTTCGTAAATACAGAATATTCTTAGATAGAGATTACAGAGTAAGTAGGTAACCTTAATCTAATATTTTGATCACATTCTGCCTGTATGAGATTACTATGACTATGGCGACTCTTTGATAAAAAATGGTTAAAAAAATTGCATACAACATAACATTTTTTCCATACATTTTTCAGTGTTATTTAATCCCTGTTAAGGACCTTTACATTTTTAATGGGACATTGGTAAGTATGACAAGTTGCTAGATTAAATTCCAAAAGTTTGACCTTTTCATGCACACCTTGATAAAGAGTTATTGAGTATGCAGCCCCCTTACCATGTACTCTTAAAGCAGGAAATGTTCCATTGTAAAAGCGAGACGCCGCACTACACTGCACGTAGCGGTGTCTCGCTTCCACAATATAAAATGTCCTGCTTTTAAGAGTTCATAGCAAGGGCGTTGTACGAAAAATGTCGTTTTTGTATAAACGTAGTAGTAATAGTGTGGGCAAAAAAAACTGTGTCGAGTTAAAATCTTGTTTACTCTAAACCCCGAACAAAGAGCACCTTGTACCTAAGGTATTTCCATCGAGTTCAAAGTATGTACCACATTGTAATCAACTAAGTGTATGTACCAATAGAATGCGTGTGAGTGAGATCCAGACTATTTGCAGAGTAAACAGTGTATTGAAGTGTTCCAGGCTGGTCGATTAAACTCGAATAACGACTGAACCTTAACCAAGGTACCTGAGACGGCCTGGCGACGAGCCAGCCAGCAGACGATGTGTCATGCGCGGGACAAAGATTATGACGATAGAGGGGACAGTTAAGTAAATCTGGGTTATCAATATGAGCTTTCTTGAACAACTAAACTTATTATTAGATCCCTAAGAACCTGAATTTATAATACTGATACTTACATTATAAGTTGATAAATCAAAAAACCTCTAGCAGACGATGATGATGCATTTATGGTGCCGCATTGTTTAAATGCAAATTCTTAGTAAAATAGTTATAAACCAGAGATCCTGGGTCCGAATCCCGGGTTTGTCCAAAATGTTTTAAGGTTTTTCCATTAAGCAATTTCCAGTAGCACAACGGAGTCTAGATTTGTGCCCGGTTAATGGCAACAGGCTCGCCTCTATTACTGTGGGACCTAATACGAAGTACTTCTTCGGAGAATACAGGCACAATGTTGCAAGGAAGACGTGTATGGTACAGCCGTGCTTCGCCAGTTATGCTGAATGCCATGTCTATGATACTACACCTACCAACTGATCTATGACCAAACACTTCAGAAATCATACAAATTATAAAATATGTTCCAAATCTTCGCCTATAAGAGTGACGTGTTTTATCGAATGCCGTCTAGATGAGACATCGCCATTAAATTCTAGGGAATATGCACCTAATGACGGCACCGCGCGGCGACTCGATTCAGTTAATTTAAATGGGCCATCACATTTATTGAATTAAGTAGTAATGTTATTGATAGTTTTATGTATTAATTAAATATAGTTCGATGTGTTTTTTATGATTTGCGTTATGATCTGTAATTTTCGATTAAATTTTTCTGTACTCATGAGCGATTAGATGATTTTTATTGTAAGCTGGATTAGTTTTAATGTTCTGAACTGCACAAGTACTAGTTGAGATGGATTTTTTGATTCTGCAACGTGTTTCCAACTACGGACGGCTTCAGTAAGTTGACGTAAACAAAGAGACAAATTTAACCTTAAATACTTTGTTTGTTGTTGCGAGTTTACCTTTAATCACTGCATCTACTATCTTGACGTTTCATGGTCAACTGCAATTGGTTTTATTGAATTTGCCTTTTTTATTTTATTTATTTTTGTGGCACTATAACAAGTTTGATAGTTAAGTATAAGATATATCGCCTGAAACACAGGACTACTTAGTTCAGGCAAGTTACCCCTGTTAAGATACGCGGATTTATTTTAAGTAAGTCACTTTGTGAACAAGTTTTTGGAAATAAATTATTATTATTATATTATTTATTTATTTTTTTATTTTTTTTTTTTCCTTTTTTTCTTTTAAAAACGTCGCCCCACACTAGGATTTTCTCCTGTATCGTGGGTGTGTTTCACAAACATGTAATATCACATACACAAACACCCAGACTCGGGACAAATATCTGTGGATCGCACAAATTTTTGTCCCGTGCGGGAATCGAACCCGCAACCCTTAGCGCAGCAGTCCAATCGCTTAGCCACTGCGCCAATCGGGTCGTCATATTATATGTATAATTATTATTTATCTTTTACTACATTATTTTATTTAGTTGAACAATACGTAGGTACATTTTCACACATGCATTGCACACTTTGACATACTTTTCAGCTCAATACATTTTCGTACAGCCTTTGTTGGATGTAGAACTGACTCGCATCGCATTGAAATCAATACATTCAGGATCAGTTTAATTAAAGCTTAATAATTTACCCAATTCAAGTAGCAGTCTTGAAAAACAAAACCGCGTCATTGATTCATTCAAATCCAGTTGATGGAAATAGTCTTACTGATATAACCCCATTCCGAATGGTGTCACCTTATTCAAATCAAGCAATACGTGCAATATGCATCAAATGAGACTGAGTTCGTCGAAAATTAATAATTTGGAGTCATTTTCTTTGTGATCTGGTGTTATTTTGTGGCGTATTCATCATCATCATCATCAGTTCAGCCCGGTATCACCCACTGCTGGGTATAGGCCTCCCTTTTTCTCTGCCAATCATCTCTATCTTGAGCGTCTCTTGTCCAGGTGTTCGTTGCGAGTTTATTTATGTCGTCAACCCAATTATGGCGTATTGCGAATCGTGAATTAAGGTCCCGTTGTTTTACCAAAATGTTTGCTGATTTAGACTTAATGACTTCATTTTAGGCGTAGAATGTGACTAAGGGCTAAAAGCTTATTACGGTTGTAAGTGCTTAAAATTAACAGAAAAATCGAGCGTTTACAGCTATGTGGTTACTTTGTATGATCTAATTTAAGCTCGATCAGTGTCTCTCGAATTGTATGATTCATATGACCTCATTATATTGTATAGCGGGTGTAAGAAACATGAGCGCTTTTATTTACTTTGGGTTTTTCCATGAGGTGATTTCCAGTAGCAGCAAGGCATCCGAATTTGCACCCAGTTAATGACAAGAGGCGCCATGTGGTATCCAGTCTAGAATTGACCACCCCCTTTCCTCCCGTGGGTGTCGTAAGAGGCGACTAAGGGAAACTCCAAAATATGGGCAACAGCGTCTTCTGTTACTTGACCACCAACACTGCGATCACCAAGCCGCTTGCCAAGCGTAGGGATTATGCCCCCCCCCTTCTAAAAGGGGGAGGCCTTTGTTCAACAGTGGACATCTATCGGCTGATGATGATAATGACAAGAGGCTCGTTCCTTTTTACATTAGGAACTAATGGGGTGGGAACACTACACACTTGTGTTTATCCCATCGGAGAATACAGGCATGATGTTAATTAACTGCCTCGTTGGTCTAGTGGTCGCTAAGCGCGACTGCTGAGCGAGGTTCTGGGTTCGAATCCCAGGTGGAACAAAGTTTACTGGGTTTTCAATTAAGTAAGTAAGTAACGGAGTCTGGATTTGTGCCCGGTTGATGTCAATAGGCTCGCCCCCTATTACATTAGGACCTAAAAACATAACTTGCGATATGTGCGTGTACTATGTACATATGTATATGCACCTCAGCTTACTCCTTTGGGGAATAACGGCGTGATATTATGTTATGTTTTATGAGTCTTATGATGAGATTTAAAACGTTAAACGCAATGAGTCTATACCAACGTTGTTGACGTCGATACGACATAATTTTAGCCTGTCCTCGCATATCTCGAGAGTTTTCGACAATCATTGATCTAAATGTATTATTTTGGTTGACTATTCAAATAAAATGTTTTACTACTAACGGCCCAACAAATAAACATGCTAGTCAAGCCGTTATTAGTTTCCTGGTATCTAGTTATTTTGAAACTTTGCCTCAAAAAATATATTACTATAACACTTTGATCCAAGTAGTACGTTTCTAGTTTTAAAACATTGACGTGTAAAATTTGCGAGATGTACAGAGAATAAATAATTCATAATACTACATACTTTACTAGTGGGTATAATGCTTGCGTGTGTCATGGATGCGCTGAACAAGGCCCCTACCATGAACTCTTAAAGCAGAGCCGCTCCGTGCAGTGTAGTGTGATGTCTCGCTTCCTTATTTAACCTGAACCTAAAAATCCTGATTTAACCCTTTCACTGTCCAGTGCACTATTTATGGTACACATCGATTGTTTCACTGTTGTGTCTACTTAGCGGACAGTTAACGTGTTAGGTGTTCATGGTAAAGGGGCTGGTGTTCAGTATCTGGGCGGTGTATGTGACTCAAGGGTGAGGACAGCCTGGTATAGGAAGTATAAGGTAGTGACCATGCAGCGGCCCGTGTCTACCCAGAAAATTTACTCCCATCGACAACCGCCGAGGTGCAAAATTGGATGTTGTAAGGTGCAATATATACCTCTCTATGTTGCAGTGAGTCGCCACAAGAAAAAAGCGAATAAATGAAAGAATATGAAATACCTTTTTGAAAATGTAATATTAAGTTCAGATGGATTATATTAATATCAAGTAGCAGTAATGTCTGGCTTTCTTAGTTAGGTATATAAAACGCCACTGCTTCACAAATACGCAAAACAAATTGCAGAAGGCCGCAAATTAAATAGGATTTATATTTTGGCACAAAGAGAGAAAACAAAAGAAAATCTCTCCCTACCAAGAGACTACTCACTTACCAAGAAATTCAGAAGCGCGACTGCTGAGCAAGAGGTCCTGGGTTCAAATCCCGGGTCGGGCAAAGTGTTACTGAGTTTTCCATTAGGTAATTCTCAGTAGCAGCACGGAGTCTGGATTTGTGCCCGATTGATGGCAATAGGCTCGCCCCCTATTACATTGGGACTTACAACATAACTGGCGAAATGTGGGTATACTATATGTTCACGTCTGCCTACCCATTCGGGGAATATAGGCGTGATGTGTTTATGTAAAGGCATGTCAGAGACCTGCAGGCGGTTTAAACTCTGGTACCAGGTTGTTCATCAACCGTGCGATGAGAAGAAGGTTATACAAGCTTTCATACATTTACAATATTGTTTAGAATATCTCTACTCCATCCATATTCGGATCTTTAACGTTGGTAAACATTCATTGGCACATAAATACACACACAGCACAAATTCCAGGCGCAATGACGTCGTAACCTGAACTCTTGCTCTCTGCAAGGATAACACAATGCGCTCTAAATCCGTTCACACGTTAATAAAACAATCCGTGTCTACGTCACAAATGCATCGCTGGTGTATGTCTGCATATGTATAACTATGAATCGATTGTATTATAATCTGCGAAGTGATTTTGAAGCAGTGTTTCTGAACTACAGCTACCGGTGTAAACTATTTTTACAAAACAAAAGTAAGATAGTAAAACAAAATAATAGGAAAAAAAATAAGTTATAAAGAAGCTTGTACTTAATAAAAAAATAGCAAGGAGGTGCGAATCAAAAATAGGTCCCCAACTCAGCATAATGCAGCTGCTGATTTTGTATTGGGGCCTCGAAAATAACGTGATTTTTCAATCCTTATTAAGAATGTTAATGTTAAAAGTTTATGTAATAGATTCCTTCCTTAGATAGAACCGAGTTGGTGTTAATGCAAAGCCTACCTTTCGCGCACCTACCAAAAATAGCAACATAATTTTACCAGAATTTAGTTTTCTATATACCTACTTCTAGAAACCCATAAGAAGTGATAAAAAATTAGCAAATTCTGACCCGAATTGCACCTAAAACATTATAAACATGAGAGTGTAATCATTTTACAAATTGTAATTCACGAAAGGACGATACTTAAACAACTGACATCATGTTCCCCACAAAAAATAAAAGTGCATTCGCGCCAAAGCGTAACACTGTTACGCAACGCTTGCAGTAACATGTAGTGCGAAATAAAGTGTGTGTCATGCGCATGCGCACTGGATATTTGTGTGGCTGATGGGTGGTCTGGTTACAGAAATATTTGAATGGAAACTCATTCAAGAGCAGTCTTGTAAGTTACATAGGAATATGTGTTATGTGAGAATCTATTTTGCCTATGAAAATTGAAACGTGTTTTTTGGGAAGAGTAGTTAAAAACTTAGGTAGAGTAGGTAATGCTAGCCAGAGTGTCTTTAGGCTGTGTAAGATGTTAGAGACATAAATTATCTAACCAACTAAGACATACCCCATTATAGAGTTTCGATTAGGGCTTCGCAGATGGAAAAACGAATAAAAAAAACATTACTCTCCAATTTTTTGGCAGTCGTGTGAAAATCCACCAGTTTCTATATTTATTTTGTTGAATTATGCTCACTAGGTACACCAGCACACAGATGATGTAGAAACACTAGTCGCTTAAGCCCGTAAAGGTCAAGCAGGCTGCTCCTACGCACACTCCGCTCCTTCTCTCGGACGGAAGAAGCCCGATCAGCCCCCTTACCATGAACTCTTAAAGCAGGACAGTTTAAGATGTGAAAGCGAGACGCCGCATTACACTGCACGTAGCGGCGTCTCGGTTCCACATCTTAAACTGTCCTGCTTTAAGAGTTCATGGTAAGGGGACAGGTCAAAGAAATAAATCTGTTAATAATAAGATAATAATATGGTCGTAAATTATAAGTGTTCTTTTTAGGTGTAACATTTGCATGCCTGTTAAGGTAAAATACAGTGTACTATTTTGCTTCACACAGTGAAAAAATCTCGCAGTTGTGCAGGTTTCTTCACGATGTTTTCCTTCACCGTTTTTAGCATCTGCCCCCTTACCATGAACTCTTATAGCAGGACAGTTTACTATGTGGAAGCGAGATGCCGCATTACACTGCACGTAGCGGTGTCTCGCTTCCTCATCGTAAACTGTCCTGCTTTAAGAGTTCATGGTAAGGGGGCTGATAACTAATTTATAGTACCAACGCACATGTACATATGTATTCGAAAAGACATTGGTGCGTGCCAGGGTTTGAACTTGCGACGTAGACTTGGTAGTCCAACGGCCATACCACTCGACCATTAGTGCTTAAAAAAAGCTTCGTCTATAAGTTATATGTATAGCACATGTGAGAGTAGGTACATACAGAATTGTATCAAAATGTTTGTGTATGTGAAAACTAACAAACATAGTAAGCCCATATATTTTCGTCACATTTACTGCCGAGAGCATCAAACTAAATTACGGTGTAATGAAAACGACATGTTATGATGTTTTGACACGGTTGAGCTCCTGGACAAAATATAGTAGACACGTGATAGTCTGGTATCTTTTAGTAAGAACTAAATAATTTTAAATAATATATAATTATAGTAAATGATAGATTAAATTAAGAAATAAACAAATGAAGGCCACTTTCCGCATTAATATTAAGAACGAATACACCAAATCTATAGATGCAAGTAGAGAGCCCCCAGGAGTGACGATACTTAAGTACGTTCGGCCCATACGAAGAAAAAGTTGTCAAGAAAATGTCTCATCATATGGCAGTAATCTATGTATCATGAATTCGTTTAGAGGCATGAAATTTCAGATGCACAGACACCCAGACTCGAGACTCATGTTCGGCCGAGGATCGAACGATTTACTGCAAAGCAAATGCCTTGTCACTTGTCGTACATACATACGACTATTTCGGATTCAATGATTAGATGTCTGGCTTTTATTCTTTCGTAAATAGTTTCACAACATTTCATAGTTTTCAACACGACCCGATTGGCGCAGTGGCTTAGCAATTGGACTGCTGCGCTTAAGGTTGCGGGTTCGATTCTCGCACGGGACTTAAATTTGTGCGATCCGCAGATGTTTGTCCCGAGTCTGGGTGTTTGTGTATGTGATATTTCATGTTTGTGAAACGCACCCACGGTACAGGAGAAAATCCTAGTGTGGAGCGACGTTATTTAAAAAAAAATTATATATGCCTCAAGACTCAAGTTATAATCTCCAATGAGAGCATCCAAATGATGATCAGCCCCCTTACCATGACCTCTTAAAGCAGGACAGTTTACGATGTGGAAGCGAGACGCCGCTACGTGCAGTGTAATGCGGCACATCTTAAACTGTCCTGCTTTCAGAGTTCATGGTAAGGCGGCTGAACATCAATCGACTTTTTATCATGTAACAATATGTTTGTTTACAAATTAAATAAAAAATCATATAATCATCTACTTTTGTTGTAGACTGTGCCTAACTGTTATCACATATTTTTACCTCTTAAATACATCTTATAAAACATGAATATGACACGCCGGACAAAGACACGGTAGCTCAGTAGGAACAGCAGTCGCCACGCATCGGTTAAGAACGTGGGTTCGAATTTAACTTCATCGGTAATTTGTCGATTCGTTAAGTTTCCATCCATTCCATGTAAAACATATGAATATGATAATTAGATTATAAAACGAATCAAACACATCAATGTACGCGTGGTGAAACACACAAATGTCGTGGTGGCCTAGTGGTTGACATACCAGATTTCTATGCACGAGGTTGCAGGTTCAAACCTAGGCAAGTATCAATGTGACTTTTTCGATGTCATAAATACTTTCTTAGATATTCTAAGACACCACTGACTGACGGTGACGGAAAATATCGTAAGGAAACCTGGATTTAATTATCTGAAATCGCCAACCCGCAGTGAGCTAGCGTTGTGATCAGTGCTCAATCCTTCTCTATACGAGAAGTGGCCTTTGCCCTGCAGTGGGACAGTTATAGGCTGTTATTATTATTATTTATATTTAATGTACGCGTCGAGTACACCAGTTTAAAGCGCACCAACGTGCACCTAAATTCGAGGGTCAACATTTTAGTAAACATAAAATATTAGATATCTTAAACAATCGGGTCATGGGGTCCGAGTGCGCGTCTCTTGTTTAGAGACATATCTAAACGGTTGGTCAACTCTTCACGTGACAAAAGGGCTGATTTGTTTTTCGGCCAAAAAATTAGCATTGCCATTCAACGTGGCACTGCCGCCAGCCTTTTGGGCACTAGTCGACAGTGATGAGGAGGAATATCTCGATGAATATTTTTTTAAAGAATTTTTTGGTTTTATATATTATTAGTTTTAATGTAAGTAGTATAAAAAAAAATCCTGCCTCGTTGGTCTAGTGGTCGCTAAGCGCGACTGCTGAACAAGAGGTCCTGGGTTCAAATCCCGGGTCGGGCAAAGTGTTACTGAGTTTTTCATTAGGTAATTCTCAGTAGCAGCTCGGAGTCTGGATTTGTGCCCGGTTGATGGCAATAGGCTCGCCCCCTATTACATTGGGACCTAAAAAATAACTGGCGAAATGTGGGTGTAGTGTACCCCTTCGGGGAATACAGGCGTGATGTTGTTTATGTTTTATGTTTATTAAAAAAATCGAGTTACAATGTAAATTGTTTTTGTTAAATAAAATACGTATTAGATATCTTCTATTCTTTAATTGTTATTAAATTGAACATACCTTGCCTTCGTTTCAGAGCATTTAAACGAAACATGTTTTTCTATATTCAATATTATAAGCTCCTTTTTTAATTTAGTATTCACATTTTGTAGTACTGTGTATCTGTGTGTGCCGGTTATGTGTTAACACGTAGTCGTAGTAATTTTTTCGATTACCCATTTAGTTTTATATAATTTGTTGTGATATATTTATTTATTTATTTATACCTTATGCACTTAAAATTGTGAACAGAGGCGGACTTAATGCCATAGAACTTTTCTCCCAGTCAACCTTAGGAGGGTGCAGAAATGTGACCTCGGTAGATGCAAGAAAGATAATTACAATTGAAAACTTAACTAATACAGTAATAAACCTAAAAAGTAACTGACTACTATACATAAATAGACAAATGAGTACATACATAAATCTAAATTATAACGTGTAATAATGTCCTCCTGACCGAATTTCGGTCACGGTGGCCTGTCAGCTGAGACTAGCCATCTGCGCAGTGGATATTATAGTGCACAAGTATGCGCGCAAACACAAGTGCACTCCCCATTCCCTCACTCTCATACTCCAATGGGACGGTAGACCGACACGACCGGAGAGAGATCAGGCGCAGGACCAACAGCTTAACGTGCCTTCCGAAGCACGGTGGGGTCTCGACATGTGAAAACGGTCACCCATCACAAGACTGACCGCGGCGAGCACGGCTTAACCTCGCAGATCGAATGATCTGCGGGGTAGCCACATAGCTACGAGCCCCATTATAACGTGTATATATATACCTAAATTAAGATATACTTATTATAAGAATATATATTTATATATAATGTAATTTCTTTTTATTGTTGTACGCTCGTAGTTAACCACCATTTAAGTTTGTAAATAGTTTTCTCCGTAAGTATTGTAAATTGTGAGAAAATAAAGTTCTTAAACCATTTAATCATTTATTTGTAAACTACCTAATATTTTGACAACACCAGTGAAAATGTAGACCTACATTATAGAAAAGAGTTATGTGTAGTATCAATCACGGTGTTTGTTTGTCTGTACCCGTTTCTTATAAATTAGCTGCAATGTGCATTTTAGTTTAGTCTAGACAGGATATTTTTTTTCGTGGCGCTGCTCTAACCAACTGAGCTCAGTTGGTTAGAGCAGCGCTACGGCTCGGCGAAGGTCGCGGGTTCGAGTCCCGCTCGTGTCCATCATTTTTCAAATTTCCTTTATCAATTTAGAAGTTTATTATTGTTTAGTAACGAGAGTCGCACTTTACGTAATATTATTTTGGTTCCAATATTGACACATACATTAACGCGTAACGAATGTTGTGTTACGACTGAATATGCATTAAGTTTATAATAAATTCATTAGACATAACATAACATCACGCCTGTATTCCCCGAAGGGGTAGGCAGAGGTGTACATATAGTACACCCACATTTCGCCAGTTATGTTGTAAGTGCCAATGTAATAGGGGGCGAGCCTATTGCCATCAACCGGGCACAAATCCAGACTCCGTGCTGCTACTGAGAATTACCTAATGGAAAACTCGGTAACACTTAGCCTGACCCGGGATTTGAACCCAGGATCTCTTGCTCAGCAGTCGCGCTTAGCGGCCACTAGACCAACGAGGCAGTCAAGCGAATTTATTAGAATTTCAATAAATTTATTAGAAAGCGCTGTATGAGCATTATTGGCTCGTACAAAGGCCTCCCCCTTTGACTATTTAGTCGTAGTCAAATGTCTAGATGCACTAACGAAACTCAACACCTAATTCCAGATACTGTCTACATCTAAAGGATAGGCAGAAGTCCGTTTTGCTCTTCCTTATTGGTTCACCATGATATAGGCACTAATGAGCTGCCCAATATGCATCTCAAACATCAATCGTTATAATAGGGTACAACTGTTTAGTCTTTGATAAAAAGTCGTATTATTTCACGCCTTAATTAAACCTGTGCATACGAATCAGTTTCGATAATTACTGAAATACCTAAAAACCCTTATATACTTACCTATAAACAAAATGGTCTTAAATCGACGATAACCTGTTACCTACATGCATCTTCTCTGAATGGGGATAGGCCTATGCCCTGTACTAGATAATCACAGGCCTATAATACACCTATGATAAACGCGATGCTTTTAATACAAAATCTATGTATCTACATCTTTTCTAAAATTATTAGGTTGAATTAATAACTATCTTAATTGTTATCTGTGAGAAGTTAGTCGGTGACTTTTCAAATCGGTATTTGTCAAAATTATTGAGCAAATACCAAAATATTTGATAAATTACACATTCATGGAACAGCGGGCTTAAAAATAATTTGACAGATTATAATTGCTATAATATTTTACACTTCAGTAATAGTTATAAAATTTCTTCTAAAATATGTGCCATTATACGCTTAGTAAACAATAATTTTCATGATATATTTCATAAATAACCTTAAAATTTTGCGAGTTATTGCCTAAAAGTCAATGACACACAAGTGGGAAACACAACATCACATTAAAGAGATCTATAGAGAAAAACCCATAAACAGACCCTTCCCTATCAAATAAAACCTCCTAATGTTTATAATCACCGGTACTCTAACTGTTATTCCACAGTTCTGTTTTCAATTACCGTAAACACCATACACCAAGCCGGCAATATTGCTGTTTAAACATACAACAGAGCATAATACAAAAAAGAACAAGTTTGGTTAATAAAAAAATGATTTTTTAAATAATTTTCTGCGGCAGCGGTTTCGTAGCGCGACGCAGCGCGCGTTCCCGCCCAAGTGAAAGCTAAGCTCGTCTGAAAGTGTAGCTGTGGCCCAGCCTGGCATCCGCCTAAAATGGGGTGATCGCGCGCGATGGTATCGTATTGCGCGTATAAAAAGCAGCGGAGCACCCCGCCGCCGGTCAGAACGGCTTCTAACGTGAGTAAAGACGCACGCGTCGTGTTAAATTGTGCGACTATTAGTGGAGTGCATAACCGTAGTGGCATCGCGAGTGCCTGCAGTGTTGCAAGGAGGTTCTAGTGACGTAGCGGAAGACGACAGCTGATTTAACCCGTGCATTGGATTGATTGTGCAGTGGTCTCCGTGCTTTATGGTGTTTGGTTTGTGGTTCACGACGTTAATAATAGACCGTTTGGATTATTGAGGGTATATCGAAATTCAGTGCATTTATTGGTAATTTAAATTGAATTTTATGATACCGAGAGCATTTAAGAAGTAATTAGTTGAATAGAGAATTCGTTTGAGTTGTTGATTAATAGTAATGTTAATACCGGACAATTACTTCCTGATTTGAAGTGATTAAATTAAGTGAGATTTTACTTTAGTCCTGAAAGTTAAAAGAAAGTTTAATTTAATTCATACTGAAGCTAATTCTTGTGTGTAGCCTTAAGGCGCAACAGGATCAATGAGATTGACATAATTTAAAACCAACTGAAATTAGAAAAAGAAATCCATAAGTCAATCAATTGCATGCAATAACCGATAATAATAACGCAATCGATATCAATGATCCAACAGGTGTTGTGAACAGTGACCCATCAGCCATCACCATAAAAGACAATAAACAATCCACTGACGGATAAATCGGTTGGCGTTCCTCCAGGCTCGCATACCTCTGTGACGTAACATCCGCGAAGGGCCGTACGGTGTAAGCTAATAAAAAACGCGAGCATAAAAGTCAGCGTTACGCAAACTAGCTAGCTGGCACCGTTCCCGCGCCGGCCACTACTCGGGTTACAGCCACAAATAGCCGCACGCGCCTCTCGGCCGCTTCATCTCCGTCGATAAAGTTGTGTCGGTTCACTAACGTGCCGCGTGTGTTGCAGGAAGGCTCCAGGGCAACGTTCTCGTGTCTCGAATAGCCCAAAAGTCTTGTTAGCCCTCCGAAAATGCCGAAGCCAATAGTCCAAGAGGGCGAGGACCCCGATCCGACTCCGTACCTGTTCGTTTCTCTGGAACAGAAGCGTATCGACCAGAGCAAGCCGTACGATGGCAAAAAGGCATGCTGGGTGCCTGATGAAAAGGAGGGCTTCTTGCAGGGCGAGATCAAGGCCACCAAGGGTGATCTGGTGACCGTCAACCTGCCTGGTGGCGAGGTAATTATACTGTTGCACACATACAAGTAGAACTTAATGATTAAGTTGATGCATTTTATGTGGAACGCAGATCAGCGAAATTTTAATAAACTTAAAAATATTTAGATAGACGAATTAAATGATGATCAAGTATTCATATTTTACTTTAAATATAATGAATGATGATGTTTATGGTTTATGGAAAACATAATTTCTGATAATGAGTTAGAAGTCTGTAAACATGAATGAAGTTGCAACAGTGACTTAACTTAAATTAAATAAGATGTGTACCAAGATGATAAACAGACATAAATCTCTTAGGTGAAAGGCTTTGAATAAGGATTTGAGTAAAATCGATTCTTAAATAATTACTAAACATTGCATTAAATGAGCAGGAAAAGACGTTAAAAAAGGAACTCCTCTCTCAAGTAAACCCGCCGAAATTCGAAAAAGTCGAGGATATGGCTGACTTGACTTATCTTAACGAGGCTGCTGTGCTCCACAATCTTCGACAACGATACTATGCGAAACTTATCTATGTAAGTAGGCGCTCCCAGCGCCTTTACCATTACTTTATACTAATTTAACAATTTATCCCACAGACCAAAGACTTCAAGAAAGATCTTGTTGCTCAAGTCAACCCACCTAAGTACGAGAAATGCGAGGACATGTCAAACTTGACATACCTCAACGACGCTTCTGTTTTGTATAACTTGAAGCAGAGATACTATCATAAACTTATTTACGTAAGTCGAGGACGCGGTCAAGAGTTCCAGCCTTGCAGTGTGCATGCATCTCACCTCTCCTATCTTTCATCACTGTAGACACATTTCTCGATAGTATTGGATAGATACCAAGTTTTAAAGTGCGATAGATGCCCATGAACGGCGCAATTAATCTTGGATTGATGTCTCTATTTGGTATATAAATAGCATTAGCGGTATGCCAGCTGATGCTATTTCAGTATATTTTATTTAGCATCTGGGTATTTCTGTCCCAGTAGAGAAGTTTCTCTCTCGTTCGATGTTATTATTTTCATAACTAAATTTCATTATACAACTGATTAATTAATGCATTTGTTAGTTGTGTAATATTGTCATTTTATTATTGCAAGAAGATAAACAATATATATGTTACATCGCTACAGAGGGTTTCAATAGTAAAATATAGTTTTATACGAGGTTACAATGTGTGAGGATAATAAATAACCTGCCGTAGCGTCTCAAAATAGAATGTTTGGAAATTAATTTCGGGCGTATCGAGGTTAGTTATCGCAGCAAATGTGTCTACTAATTCGAATATTTATCCATTTTGTAACTAAACACTTCCTGGGCCGTGCTTGACAACCAAGTCGGTGCAAAAGGACTCGAAGGCGTCCGGTGAATCTTCTTTTGGTTGTTGATCTACATTTATAGTACCTCTATTCTTAGAATAGAGAATATTATTGTCTAGACTAGTTTTGTGTTGTGTTTTAACTTCCGAGTTTATGACTTCGGAAGTAGTGGTTCTATTTTCTTCTTTGTGGAGCATAAAGGTATCGTTACTGTACCCACGCTCTGTGATTTTTCTCTTATGTGTATTACAGGGCTCTGTAATGTCCGTTTAACGAAACGTGTTAGCTTTAGAATTGCACGATCCTCTATATTAATAACTACATTTTGTTAAAGAAACATAATATATGTATTGTTTAAAATTCAAAGCTAGTAACATATAGAGTATCTTGCATTATTCAAGGTTTATTACAAACAGAGGCGTAAAGTACTTGGGCAGTACCCGTCTCTGTTTTGGTGTTTTCTATAGATTAAGCTTTATTTTATGGTATACGTCCATGCCGTGAACTGATTTTCTTGTTATCCTTATCAAAATCCTTAACCGTTGCCTAAATTTTCTCCATAGAATATCCACAATCTCTACATCCTTCAATTTTCCTCTTGAAATCAGAAATTGCAGCTCTCTAAGACAGTTTTCAAAAAGCAAACGCCCCGTACAAAGAAACTACAAACCGAAATTTCCCTACACGTGCGTTGTGTATAATCAAATTATTTACCGGTTCCGTAAAATTTGTAGTATCCTTTTTCCACCATACTTTCCCCTCCACGTAATACCCTAGAGACCTCGATCCAAAACCTATCACCAAAATTTCTACCATCACCACCAATTCTAATTTCTCCATAATCACCACAGACGTACTCGGGTCTCTTCTGTGTGGCTATCAACCCTTACAAGAGGTTCCCCGTGTACACCACACGATGTGCCAGGCTGTACCGTGGCAAGAGGCGTTCGGAGGTTCCCCCTCACATCTTCGCCATTTCCGACGGTGCCTACGTCAACATGTTGACCAACCACGAGAATCAATCTATGTTGATTACGTAAGTATATTCTGCCATTCTATTTAATAGTTTTAATTAAAAAATTGTGTCCAATTAAAGTAAAAAATTGCAGTAAAAACTTGTTATCTCTTAAAAAAAAGTAAAGAAAATAAGTCTCAGCAATAATTCATATACCTATAATGTAAAACAGAAAAGTCAGAGAAATCTGTTTCTTTAAGTTTACACACAGTAAAAACCAATCTCTATGACACGAAAATGTCGGTCATCGCCACTGAAATTCACAAAAATCCCTTACAACCAACAGCGGAGAGTCTGGTGCCGGAAAGACTGAGAACACGAAGAAGGTAATTGCGTACTTCGCCACCGTCGGTGCTTCCCAGAAGAAGGACCCTACCCTCGAGAAGAAGGGATCTCTGGAAGACCAGGTCGTCCAAACTAACCCTGTACTTGAAGCCTTCGGTAACGCTAAGACCGTCCGTAACGACAACTCTTCTCGTTTCGTAAGTATAGTTACTTTTATATTTTCTTTTAAATGAATTTTACAATCAAGTATTTTCTTATCTACCGCAGTATAATTCATCTTTTAATAGCCAAGTCCTTTCAAATCACATAATGTTTTTAATACATTGTTACGTTTTACTTAAAAAAATATTTCCCCCTTACCCAGGGTAAATTCATCCGTATCCACTTCGGACCCTCCGGTAAACTGGCTGGAGCTGATATCGAGACCTGTAAGTATTTCTCACATACGATTGGGACCCCTAAATCATTAATTCTTGGTGCTAATATCCTTCTTTTTGGCAGACCTGCTCGAGAAGGCCCGTGTCATCTCCCAGCAGACCCTTGAGCGTTCTTACCACATCTTCTACCAGATGATGTCTGGTTCCGTCGCCGGCCTTAAGGGTGCGTATAGAATCCTGGTGCAGGATCTAATGAAGTACGATGGGGTGATGGGACTTTCCATTTGTATTTAATCTTTAGTTATTAAAAATTTTGATGTTGTATTGCAGTAACAGCAGGAACTTAAATTATGCTGTCTAGATATACGGATACATAAGATTTATCGTCTTCTTAAATGGAAGGTCCTATGACGATTATACACATATTATACACTTAGAATTTCAAAGGACTCTCCAATTATTATAAAAAAGAACAACCAGATCAAAATTATTTTTAAATGTCCATTTTGATATTTGATTACAATTAGATCAAAATTATTTTTCAATGAATCCTTAGTAATTCCAAATCATACCCAAAGTAAGAAGAGAACTGAATTTAGCGAAGCCTGATAACCAGGAATACACCTACACATATTACCAACGCACCGTTGACTGGACAACGAGTACTACATAAAGTGCCATGCATTCGACGATTAATTTGTAATTTCAAATTTAGACATGTGTTTGCTGTCAAACGACGTATATGACTATAACATCATATCGCAAGGAAAAACTACCATCCCGAACGTAGATGATGGCGAGGAGTGTACCTTGACTGACGTAAGTTCGGCCTCTATTGAGCAAGAGGTCGCTGGAGTTTCCTTGTGTGAATGACCGGCCACCTGATCGCATGTAACCGACTTGTGGTTGGTGTATATCGTCTAAATACTAGGACGACATACCTACCTTTAGCATAGTTAAGGTTTCTACCCTAATAAGGACATTGGAGAGTGAACCTTCCTACCTATAGTTTTAGGACACCTTTCACTTATGACTTTGATTGGTGTCATTTAGCCTCGTGTTTACTGTCCAACGACGTCATGGACTACAACATCATCTCGCAAGGCAAGACTGTAATTCCTGGTGTTGATGACGGCGAGGAAATGAGGCTTACTGACGTGAGTCCAGAACTTTGACTACTGGCTCAACTCATTCTTTCTTGCGTCTTCGTCTTTCGCAGTGCTGCTTGCTTCGCTTACTTCTGAGTTAAAACTCAGTTGTTGCATGTGTATGTCAGATGTTTTGGTGTTTACAGAAGTAACGATGCTAAGCAACCGCATCTCGGACTATCCCCTCATAAGTCAAGGGAAGACACGTATACCTGGAGTCAACGACGCTGAAGAGTTCGATCTGACGATCGTAAGTCTCGAACCTGCGCATGGAGCGTGCGTCTTGATGCAGATATTCGTGTATTGGGTCTAATTTCTGATGATCGTACCGACTACTCAACTATAATTGAATAACTAATTGCAAAAAATAAACAGATTTAAGAAACTCTAAATATCCATATAAGAGTCGTATGCTCGCGTTGCGTAGTCGAGTTACGGTCATATATCAAAATTTCTGACATACACTTGAGCTGCCCGCTCCTTGCAAGTGTTCAAAAGGGCTTTATGCACAGGTTTTATTTATCACGGTTATAGAAAATCCATATCCGATCCAGCACATGCACAACCACACGAACTAATATGTTTTCAGACACGACACGGACGATTAGGTAATGTTAGGCAAAATTCCAGCAATTACTGTGGTCGTTAATATTTTCGGTCTGATTTTATCGACAGATATGTGTCTGTTGTCCAACGACATATACGATTACAATTGCGTCGCCCAGGGTAAGATTACTATCCCTAACATCGATGACGGCGAAGAATTGGTGTTGACGGACGTAAGTGAAAAGAGAATTAAGAAGGAAATGATCCGATTGAAGTAGTTACCAGACGCACTATTTGAAAAATACCTACCATTTCCATAGACGTTAATGGAAGGTTTCCTTAGTTTTATGACCACCTACAATGTGTTGATGTAGGTAAACCATCCGATACTTTACAATTTGAAGCCACACATGACGTGTATCAAAATTTGTATAGTAATTCCGTCCTTTGCACTTTTATTTAAGAACATACCAAAATTGTATCCTGTGCACCAACTCCTGAATTACGAACGTTATCATACAATGCCTAATTGAGCTAACGCTTTCCTTTTACTTTATTAACCCTTAATTTCGGTAAGTTCCTATTAGTATTAAGTTTTCTTTTTCTTTATCTGTACCTTCCCACCTTTATTTCTTAGCCAATTTATGTTGTATATATTTGCACAACTAAAAAATTATAAAAAATATTACATAATTTTATAACATTTTGTTAAATCTGCAATTTGTACTCCTACTTATTTTCAATCTCTTATTTCCTCTTGTTTTCCTAACCACTGTAACTATGACTGAATACTAATGAATATTTTGCAATATAGCAAGCCTTCGACATCCTGGGCTTCACCCAGGAAGAGAAGGACAACGTATACAAGATCACCGCCGCTGTCATGCACATGGGACGCATGCAGTTCAAGCAGAGGGGTCGCGAGGAACAGGCTGAAGCCGACGGAACCGAGGTCAGTATTGCCTTAAGCCTATTCATACAAGTTTATGTTATACACCATAAAAATTGCAAAAACTGCATAATCGATGTCTCGATGTCATGGAAGAAAATTGTTTCAAACTAAACTGTACTGCGTGAAGTTGTATCTAAATCTGTGTAATATTAAATTCGTTATTACGCCTTTACAGGATGGTGAGAAGGTTGCCAAGCTTCTCGGCGTTGAGATGCAGGACCTCTACAAGAACTTGTTGAAGCCCCGCATCAAGGTCGGAAACGAGTTCGTCACCCAGGGTCGTAACAAGGACCAGGTCACCAACTCCGTCGGAGCTCTCTGCAAGGGAATGTTCGATCGTCTCTTCAAGTGGCTCGTCAAGAAGTGTAACGAGACCCTAGACACCAAGCAGAAGAGGCAGCACTTCATCGGTGTACTGGATATTGCTGGTTTCGAAATCTTCGACGTGAGTATTACAACATGAGTCAGCCTCAAAGGCTGATAATATATGTACATACATATATGTCAACCTTACTTAAGATGGAAAAATTTCACAAAATCGGTTCTACTATATAATTTTCTTTCAGAACATTTTAGAATAGTACCTACAGTAGAAGTAGATATTATTAATTCGTAAGATATTAATGCAAATTTATTTCTTAGTTTAATGGGTTTGAGCAACTTTGTATTAACTTCACAAATGAGAAACTCCAACAATTCTTCAACCACCATATGTTTGTATTGGAGCAAGAAGAGTATACAAGAGAAGGCATTCACTGGGAGTTCATTGACTTTGGAATGGACTTGCTCGCCTGCATAGATCTTATTGAAAAGGTACACCGAGAGTACATTAACCTCGGTTGAGTTCGGCTATTCCATGTTGTGTTCAGTTTTCAGCTATTCGGTATTCCCGCTAGTAAATAATTATATATAGTAAATGCTATGTGTGTGTGTGTAATTCGCCCTTTCATCAAAAGTTCAACGGTTTCGAGCAACTCTGCATTAACTTCACCAATGAGAAGCTTCAGCAGTTCTTTAACCACCACATGTTCGTACTCGAACAAGAAGAATACAAGAAGGAGGGTATCAACTGGGCTTTCATCGATTTCGGAATGGACTTGCTCGCTTGTATCGATCTTATCGAGAAGGTAATAGTCGCATGAGTCTCGTCACCTCCGTCGGCAGAAACTCTCCAAGTCATGTGGGACAGGCTTGGTCGTTCTTCTCTTCCTTAGGGTGTATCTTCACGTCATCACCAACTGTGGAACGAAATCCACAGCGAACCTTACCCCAACTTAACTTTCCACATTACTTATCTACCTGCAGTTCAACGGTTTTGAACAACTCTGCATTAACTTCACCAACGAGAAACTTCAGCAGTTCTTTAACCACCATATGTTCGTACTGGAGCAAGAAGAATACCAGCGCGAAGGCATCGAATGGACTTTCATTGACTTTGGCATGGATCTGCAAAATTGCATTGACCTTATTGAAAAGGTAGTTGGCGTAAACGCAACAATGAACGCTTGCTCACGCCACGAGGATTCTCGAATAACACTATTATCATAAAATGTCTTACTGATTTTATCCTTAGTGTCATCCCCCTTATATTTTATGATATATGTTATTCGAGCGATCCTATCAATGCTGTTTGCCGTTTTGGTTTTCTTGTGTGACTTCTATTGTGTGACTTTCTTCTATCGTGTTCATTTCATAAGTTATAAATCTCAACGAACATGCGAACACACATAAGTATATATCTAGTTAATTAATAACAGATTGTCGATTATTTTTTCCATGTCGCCCCGCGATCCAGATGAACGGGTTTAATCAGCTCTGTGTTAACTTTACGAATGAGAAATTGCAACAATACTTTAACCATTTCATGTTCGTCCTAGAACAAGAGGAATATGAAAGAGAAGGGATCCAATGGACCTTTATAGATTTTGGTATGGACCTCCAACCGACAATTGATTTGATTGAGAAGGTATTAGAGGTTATTAAGTATATAGCTTGAGGATGTAGGGCCGCGATGGCTTCAAGCTAAGTTATCGTCCGCAAGTGCAAACTGCTGGCTGAACCCCTGCGCCACAGTAAAATAGGCCGGGATATGACAGTATCCGCTTGTATCACACACGCAAACAATGCAAGCGAAGCTACTGTAGAAACTGATGATTTATCTTAATTGCATCTAGCTACCGCGTTTCCAAGTAAATATCTAAATACACCGCTCTCAGGATCGCACGCGAAAGTAGTTAATATAAAATCTTAAAAAAAAAGAGAATGATGGAATCACTTAATATTCACTTTTGAACATAGTGTAACTGCATCAGTACTATATCGATACCTTTGGGTAGAAAGGTCGTATAAACCATTTTGGCCAAATTGAGTTATATATACCATTTTTATCAGAATTTTTTTCTCCATCGATCTGTATATACGAAATGCAGAAATTCACACAAAAATGGTTAATACGACCCAGAAATTTTCAGTCATAGCCTCTTACAAAAGGTAAATTTTCAATGTAAAAGCCGAATGTTTTTTTTTTTGGTTTTGTTATGATGTAATGACCATAATTTACATTAACTCAGGGCGTAAAACTAGTCGTTAATTGTAAATGGTTTATACGCCCTAACGTGTTAAATGCATTATCTAAACAAAAAACGAAATATATGGGTTTTTACGACAGTAAATGTGACCATAAGCTTACCAAAAATGGATATACGACCTATACAGTTTTTTAAAGTACATTTTCATGGGGTGTATTAACCAAGAATTGATTTTTTCTTAGACGTAAATCCAAGCTAACTTTAAAACTAAAGCAGATAGATAGGTTTTGATGATTTAATCTTTTTCATTTGCAAATTGTTAGAACCTTTCTCATAGATCATTTTTTTATAACTTCAAAAACAAAAAAGTTATGAATTTTTATGTAAAAAAAAAATTGTTTTTCTGCTCTCCTGAAAAGTCGGGTTTTGGTTTATACGACCTTTCTACCCAAAGGTATCGATTATTTATTTCTATCTTAATTTGCACAACTATTATTTAATCCCACGAAATATTAAATCTATAGATCACAACATACTTTTACACAATGCACTATATATAATCACACCTATTGTGACTAACTTGCATGCCGCTCTTATACTACTAAAGCTTTATTTATTGTAATAAGTAGAATTAAGTGATAATGTCTCATTTACAATTTGAACCCTCTTTGTTATATCCGTATTATAAAGATGTTTCTTTTCCTTATCATTGGAGAAAAATCAGGTACTAAAATTATTATTGTTAAAAATATAAAGATTTTAAATGTATTTCCTTACCCCGTAAAGTTACAGACATGAGACATTTCTACGAGTGACGCGCCGCCTTCGTGATTCTAACTTACTTGGTACGTTTGCAGCCCATGGGTATCCTCTCCATCCTTGAAGAGGAGTCTATGTTCCCCAAAGCCACCGACCTGACCTTCGTTGAGAAGTTGAACAACAACCACTTGGGCAAGTCTCCTCCTTACCTGAAGCCGAAGCCCCCCAAGCCCGGTTGCCAGGCGGCTCACTTCGCCATTGGTCACTACGCCGGTAACGTAAGTATCCAAAAACATGTACCACACCTTACATGTTTCTTATACGTTTATATGCATCTAATTGCTAAATCTTGTCCTGCAATAGGTCGGCTACAACATCTCTGGATGGCTTGAGAAGAACAAGGACCCCCTTAACGACACCGTTGTCGACCAGTTCAAGAAGGGTCAGAACAAACTGCTTATTGAGATCTTTGCTGACCATCCTGGTCAGTCTGGTGATGCCAGCGGTGGTGGTGGTGGCAAGGGTACGTATCATTTTAATACTTGAGATAAATAATGAAATATGTTAATGGAATATAATGATGATTACTTTAGATTTTACTACAATTATCCTTGTGAAGGCGACAGGTATCATGAGCTCTTCATATCTTCCAACACATCGTCAATCATCATCACCAAGTACTTCACATCAATACCAACGATAAGATAGTTACTTCAATTGTTGGTCCATTTCATATTCTACTGAACACACAGCACTTACATAGAACTAACACTGACTTCAAAAATCGGTGGTTCGTTCTAAAGCATAAACTTTATTCTGACACATGTTTTCAATAAAATAGGCGCTGGTGGCAAGCGCGCTAAGGGTTCTGCCTTCCAGACTGTATCATCACTCTACAGGGTAAACCGGAATATAAAATCACCGCAGTTTGCTTCTGTGACTCCTACGTGGCTTTACTGTCTTCGTCTATCAACACGCTTAGGGCTGGCTCCCGCTATACGGAATTATTGAAATTATTGAATCATTTATTTGGATCATTATATTGGCTCTATCAATTCCACAGCGGCAGGGCCAGCCTTGCACGCTTTCACTTTAATCATGTCTGTCCATGTCTATGTCTATACAACACAGCTCATGTCGCAGCCACTCGTCCCGCAGGTGTATTGTCTCCGAGTCTTGTAGTGTTAAGTGATGTCATTGTGATCGTCCCAGTACTAATAGTTGCTTGTTAATGTACGTCCATAGGCGGTCGCGGTAAGAAGGGTGGTGGTTTCGCTACTGTCTCCTCCGCCTACAGGGTATTTAAATGTTTTAAATTATTTAGATGATTTGGTGTTTTTTTTTCTTTTTTTATCACCCTCGATGCAGAAGCTACTACTTGGATGTAGAACTGCTTCAGACTTTTGTTTATTGTAGTTCGATACCTGGATTTACTGAAAGGTAATTTTGTCACCTCATCACCACACCAACATATATTGTACTGTCTGATATATGTATGGTATGTAAAAATTCACCATCATTCATTGTAGACGCACTGCACTTACTAAAGTGTGTCTCAAAAGTAGTCTAAGCTGCAAAGTAGTTACTTAAAAGTTTACTAAGCTACATTTGCCGCTGAATGTGAAATTAACGTTTTGTTTTGTTTTATGTCCTAACCTAAATGTGTGATATGTGATGCACTATTACGTCAGATTGCGCGTTACATGTTTGTCGCTTCTATATGTTTCAAAGATGATTTCTGAATACTGTTAACAGAAATGATCTTCCTTACGCTGATAAGAAAATTCTGTTTTGCAATCTATGTGTGGAAGTTTTTGTGAAAATCTTAGTACCAGTAATAAGATTACTGACAAGTGTTGTATCCGCAGGAACAACTTAACAACCTGATGAATACCCTGAGGTCTACCCAGCCTCACTTCGTACGTTGTATCATCCCCAACGAGTTAAAGCAGGCCGGTGAGTACTTAGCACAATTTTCACTCTTTTTAAACTTAGCAGTAAATCTTATATCTACACAGATTTTCTTGTCATACTTAAGAATTCCTACACTGTCTGTACAAAAGCCGTTACCGTTATGTTGAGTGTATGACTTTGTCCCGCAGGTCTCATCGACTCTCACCTTGTGATGCACCAGCTCACCTGTAACGGTGTGCTTGAAGGCATCCGTATTTGCCGTAAAGGTTTCCCCAACAGGATGGTCTACCCCGACTTCAAGCTCCGGTAAGACTCCAAACTCATGAATTCCAAACAAATCTATTTCAGTCCCAAGTGCCCATTTGGCGGATATTTATGACATCTTGAGTCATCATGTAACTTTATTTTATTTTCATATCTGAGATTAAATTTATTTTGACATGATCATAATTTTGGTTGGCGAGTCTAAACAAAATTCTTTGGGCTCTGGTATATTCGACACGATTTTATTCTGGTACTGCAGCTGACTGGCTGTTGACGTCATCAGACATTCGTGCAGCCATGAGTAATAACATCTAAAATTATTTTGATGACTTCTCTTTCACACCTTTATTATAATCAAGGTGCAATGTGATATATACAGAAGCCACTCATGTTGTTTTATTATAGATTGAAATAACATCTCTTATTTAATGAACAGTTACATGATTCTTGCACCAGTCGCCATGACCGCAGAAAAAGATCCCAAAGAGGCCGCTAGGAAGTGTTTGGAGGAAGTGGGTCTCGACCCCGAAAGCTATCGTATTGGCCACACAAAGGCAAGGCAGAAATTGTTACCATCATAGAATGGCGACAGCATGTAATAGTTTACTCGAGTTTTGAAATCTATATAGAAATAGATTTGTTTTAGATCCTGCCATACATGGTTTGCCTTCTCCCGAGTATGTATCTAGTTCTCATTAATGGTATGCTCCTGTAGCTATCACCCCAGTCTAGATGCGTTCATCTAGTCATGTAATTATATCCTGATTTGAACCCAACATTAAGATTTTTCCAAAATAATAATACATTTTGGAAACTTCTACTTACCTATTTTACCCTCCATTGCCCTTTAAGGTACATAAGCGATGTATCTATGTATTGGTATGCGTATGAACATATTATCACTACATTCCCTCATTGTGTGTCCATATATTTTAATAATGTAGCTACAAGATCCTGGCCCCCCAAGCTGTGGAAAAGGAAAGCGATCCTAAGAAAATCGCCCAAGTCATCCTGGAGGCGACTGGTTTGGACGTCGAATCCTACCGTCTGGGTCACACCAAGGCATGTCTTTATACCCTTGAAAGTAGTTAGCATTTTGAGACGAGCGATCCAAACACCCAAACACCCGGATCACGCGGCTTACATGTGCTTTGTCGAATTCAGCACCTCATAAGACTGGTGTCATAATTTGACTTTAAACCTTTACCGTGCTCACCTTTGGAGTCCAAACTACTAAGGCTCCTGTGTGTGTTCCTCTATCCTTACCCTATACGTACATAATAAACCTGTTATCATATTGTATGTACTCCTATAACGCAGATACAAAATTCTGTGCCCGAACCTGATCAAAGAACCAATTACTCCTGAGATTGCTACCAAGAAAATTCTCGAGCATACCGGATTGGATTCGGAGTCTTTCAGGCTCGGAAAGACTAAGGTAGAACTCAAGCATGACTCCGACGGCCTACATGATACTAATTTTCCCTTTATTCTCATTGCATGACGCATTAACTAAAATAACTGTATCTTTCTGTTCTATCGTTCTGTGTGCCACTTAACTGTTTTAAATTTTTAGTGAATTCTTCATTGATATTTTTAAATATGAAAAAAACTAACTCTAACCTCGTTTCGTTTTTGAAGAAACGTCACAGGTAATTTTAATTTCATATCAAAGAAATTATGAATTTTGCTTACCATCTTAACACGCAGGACTTTTTCCTTAACGATTACCATGTACGAGCAGGTCTTCTTCCGTGCTGGTGTCCTGGGTCAGATGGAAGAGTTGCGTGACGACAGGCTGTCCAAGATCGTCTCCTGGCTCCAGGCCTACATCCGTGGTTACTTGTCCCGTAAGGAGTACAAGAAGCTGCAGGAACAGAGGTAGGCATAGCTTATATTTACACTTCGACAAAACAATTATTAATCATATGATAGCGCGCTGAGCTAATAATAACTTTATTTCTTAAGGTTGGCTCTCCAAGTTGTCCAGCGCAACTTGCGCAAGTACCTGCAGCTCCGCACCTGGCCCTGGTGGAAACTATGGCAGAAGGTCAAGCCCCTCCTCAACGTCACCCGCGTCGAGGATGAGCTCGCGGTAAGCATCAGTCATCGGGCACCTTTATAAAATAATCGTACACTCTGACCCACTATACGCGGATATAGGATGCGTGATTCAGAGTAACATAAATAGAACAAACCGCGCCCACCTGTCGGTTACGCGACACCGAAGCAGGTGGTGCGGCCATTTCTGGAACCCGGCCCCCTCCGCGCGCGTTTTCTCCATACTCACAATGTTAGATTGCGTGGGCGATGTTTCACCCGCTGGAAAACTCCAGCGGCGCTCAGTAGCGGAGTGGTCGGCGGCGCGCGCACCACCTACCCTTCCCTAAACTTACGAACGAACCGAACATTTGCATTCCTTTTTATTAATGTTTTAAAGTATTCATTTATTAAACAATAAATAATGGCGGCCGCGGTTCACTTATCGGAATGGAACGGGGAGGATAACAGTGCCCACATTTTACAGAAACTTGAGGAGAAGGCCCAGAAGGCCCAGGAGGCTTTCGAGAAGGAAGAGAAGCTCCGCAAGGAGCTTGAGGTTCTTAACGCCAAGCTGCTCGAGGAGAAGACCAACCTGCTTGCCTCCATTGAGGGCAAGGAGGGCAACCTCTCCGAGGTGCAGGAGCGCGCTGCCAAGCTCAACGCGCAGAAGGCCGACCTCGAGAACCAACTCAGGGTGAGTACCTACCAAACAATTCACTACCATTAGGAAATAGTTGCAGTTCATTATATACCTAATCAAGTGCACTTCTGGATATATTTAATTAGAATTTATTATCAATCGAGCAAGTAGATATTTTTGAACGCGTGTGTCAAACTGAAATAGCAACAAAAATTTAGGTCGTGAAAAGATATCGCGATGACAATCTGTACCTAATTAATATAAATTATGTTTCTTGCCGACGACAAACGTCACTCATACTACATACTCATACAAACCAAATATGTAGTGATGATCTACAGTGTTGCGAATGAACTCACCACGAGTTTACTTGACGTGTTTCTTTAAATACTTCTGTTTTGTTTATTTATATAGTAAACCGGAAAATAGTTCGATCGCGTTTAAAATAACTGACGTCTCCACCCTACAAGATTTTATTGCAAAACTTTAATTGCCTCATTTTAAAACGTGTCGATTGACAAGAAGCAGCGCAATGCTAATTTTAAACTAACTCTGAGAAATAACTCGAACGTTTTGTATTGTAGGACACCCAAGACCGCCTTACCCAGGAAGAGGATGCCCGCAACCAGCTCTTCCAGGCTAAGAAGAAGTTGGAGCAGGAAGTCTCTGGCCTCAAGAAGGATGTTGAGGACTTGGAACTCTCCGTCCAGAAGTCCGAACAGGACAAGGCCACCAAGGACCACCAGATCCGCAACTTGAACGATGAGATCGCCCACCAGGACGAGCTCATCAACAAGCTGAACAAGGAGAAGAAACTCCAGGGTGAATCCACCCAGAAGACCTCCGAGGAGCTCCAGGCCGCCGAGGACAAGGTCAACCACCTCAACAAGGTCAAGCAGAAGCTCGAGCAGACCCTCGACGAGCTTGAGGACTCCTTGGAGCGCGAGAAGAAGCTGCGCGGCGACGTTGAGAAGCAGAGGAGGAAGGTAGAGGGCGACCTGAAACTTACCCAGGAAGCCGTCGCCGACCTCGAGCGCAACAAGAAGGAGCTCGAACAGACCATCCAGCGCAAGGACAAGGAGATCTCCTCCCTCACTGCCAAGCTTGAGGACGAGCAATCTCTTGTCAGCAAGTCCCAGAAACAGATCAAGGAACTGCAAGGCCGCATCGAAGAGCTCGAGGAAGAGGTCGAATCCGAACGCCAGGCTCGCGCTAAGGCCGAGAAGCAGCGTGCCGACCTCGCCCGCGAGCTTGAGGAGCTGGGTGAGCGCCTTGAGGAAGCCGGTGGTGCCACCTCCGCTCAGATCGAGCTGAACAAGAAGCGCGAGGCTGAGCTGAGCAAGCTCCGTCGCGACCTCGAGGAGGCCAACATCCAGCACGAGTCCACCCTCGCCAACCTCCGCAAGAAGCACAACGATGCCGTCTCCGAGATGGGTGAGCAGCTCGACCAGCTCAACAAGCTTAAGGCCAAGTGAGTATTAAAACTATCCATAAAAATAGACTATAAAATACAGTAATGTGATAAATATATACCCTCTCGTCTACGCCTACGCGTGACTCATCCGATCTGTCGACGGGTACATGTGGGATTGATAGATTTATGACCCGAATTAAAATAGAGATTACATTTACTGAACTATAATGCAACATCCAGGGCTGAGCATGACCGCGCGTCTTGCTACAACGAGCTTAACAACACTCGCGCCGCTGTCGATCAAGTGGCCAGAGAGAAGGTAACATGTCGTCTATAGAGGCATGTGTACCGCCTGGGGTGAACCTTGCATGGAACCTTACCTGTGACGACTCACATTACACATCACATGTCATTGTGATTCTCTTACATAGGAAGTTCGACATTCATTCCTCACCCGTGCTGGTCGGTTGTTCACGGATAACTAAATTTTTTTGTCATTATTTATCTATCCAGGGCTGAGAAAGAGCGCTCTCAGTACTTTAGCGAAGTCAATGACCTTCGTGCCGGACTCGACCACTTGTCCAACGAAAAGGTACAAAGGATGATAAGAATTTGTTGGCACATGCCATTACAGGGCTTCGCTTTGCAGCTTATTAAATCTATGGAAAGCAGTTCAAAACACAACACATCGAAACACATAATAATTTTGATTCCATGACAATGAACACATTATAATAAAAATAATAATCAAATCATTTGATTAGTCGCATGGAAGCTAAAACCGCCTTGACGTCAGAGTGACCTCCCAATAACACCGTAACATTATAAATACGCATGACAATTTAATAAATAATTCTGAATTTAATTGATAATAATAAAAAATATTTAACATTAATTTAACTTGATTGGTTTGAAGTTTTACTAATCCAAATTAATTATTGTTTTCTTCATCAATTTGAAAGAAAACTACTTTTTATTTATTAATTTATCTATAACAAGTAAGGACTCAAAAGAATACACATAACCTTTTAACTATGATCTTTATTAACATGCAACCATAACATAACTTGTTTATTAACTATCAATTTATAATTAGGCTGCCCAAGAGAAGATCGTCAAGCAGCTGCAGCACCAGCTCAACGAGGTCCAGGGTAAGGCTGACGAAGCCAACCGCACCCTCAACGACCTGGATGCCGCCAAGAAGAAGCTGTCCATCGAGAACTCCGACCTGCTCCGCCAGCTGGAGGAGGCCGAGTCCCAGGTGTCTCAGCTCTCCAAGATCAAGGTGTCCCTCACCACCCAGCTCGAGGACACCAAGAGGCTCGCCGACGAGGAGGCCAGGGTATGCAGTCGTTATTTTTTATTCACATCAATTCACTTATTTGAATTAACCGACAATAACTAATTAAATTATTTTATCCACAGGAACGCGCCACCCTTCTTGGCAAGTTCCGCAACCTCGAGCACGACCTGGACAACATCCGCGAACAGGTCGAGGAGGAGGCCGAAGGCAAGGCTGATCTTCAACGCCAGCTTTCCAAGGCCAACGCCGAGGCCCAGCTCTGGCGCTCCAAGTACGAGTCCGAGGGTGTTGCCCGCTCCGAGGAACTCGAGGAGGCCAAGCGCAAGCTCCAGGCCCGCCTCGCCGAAGCCGAGGAGACCATTGAGTCCCTCAACCAGAAGGTTGTCGCTCTTGAGAAGACCAAGCAGCGCCTCGCCACCGAGGTCGAGGACCTGCAACTGGAGGTCGACCGTGCCACCGCCATCGCCAACGCGGCTGAGAAGAAACAGAAGGCCTTCGACAAGATCATCGGCGAATGGAAGCTCAAGGTTGACGACCTTGCCGCCGAGCTTGACGCTAGCCAGAAGGAGTGCCGCAACTACTCCACCGAACTGTTCCGCCTCAAGGGTGCCTACGAGGAAGGCCAGGAACAACTCGAGGCTGTCCGCCGCGAGAACAAGAACCTCGCCGACGAAGTCAAGGATCTGCTTGACCAGATCGGTGAAGGTGGCCGCAACATCCACGAGATCGAGAAGGCCAGGAAGCGCCTTGAAGCCGAGAAGGACGAGCTCCAGGCTGCTCTTGAGGAGGCTGAGTCCGCCCTCGAACAGGAGGAGAACAAGGTCCTGCGCGCTCAGCTTGAGCTGTCCCAGGTCAGGCAGGAGATCGACAGGCGCATCCAAGAGAAGGAGGAGGAGTTCGAGAACACCCGCAAGAACCACCAGCGCGCCCTCGACTCCATGCAGGCTTCCCTCGAAGCCGAGGCTAAGGGCAAGGCTGAGGCCCTGCGCATGAAGAAGAAGCTTGAGGCTGACATCAACGAGCTTGAAATCGCTCTTGACCACGCCAACAAGGCTAACGCTGAGGCCCAGAAGAACATCAAGCGCTACCAGGCCCAGATCAAGGACCTCCAGACCGCCCTTGAGGAGGAACAGCGTGCCCGTGACGATGCCCGTGAACAGCTCGGCATCTCTGAACGCCGCGCCAACGCTCTCCAGAACGAGCTTGAGGAGTCCCGCACCCTCCTGGAACAGGCCGACCGTGCCCGTCGCCAGGCCGAACAGGAACTTGGTGACGCTCACGAACAGCTCAACGAACTGTCCGCCCAGAGCGCTTCCCTGTCTGCTGCCAAGAGGAAACTCGAATCCGAGCTGCAGACCCTGCACTCCGACCTCGACGAGCTCCTCAACGAGGCTAAGAACTCTGAGGAGAAGGCCAAGAAGGCTATGGTTGACGCTGCCCGTCTCGCCGACGAGCTGCGCGCTGAGCAAGACCACGCCCAGACCCAGGAGAAACTCCGCAAGGCACTTGAACAACAGATCAAGGAACTGCAAGTCAGGCTGGATGAGGCTGAAGCCAACGCCCTTAAGGGAGGCAAGAAGGCCATCCAGAAGCTGGAACAGAGGGTCAGGGAGCTCGAGAACGAGCTTGACGGTGAACAGAGGAGGCACGCCGACGCCCAGAAGAACTTGCGCAAGTCCGAGAGGCGTATCAAGGAGCTCACCTTCCAGGCTGAGGAAGACCGCAAGAACCACGAGCGCATGCAAGACCTGGTTGACAAACTGCAACAGAAGATCAAGACCTACAAGAGGCAGATCGAGGAGGCCGAAGAAATCGCCGCCCTCAACTTGGCTAAGTTCCGCAAGGCACAGCAGGAGTTGGAGGAGGCTGAGGAGAGGGCAGACCTCGCCGAGCAGGCCATCAGCAAATTCCGTGGCAAGGGACGCGCGGGTTCCGCTGCAAGAGGAGTCAGTCCGGCGGTAAGTTATCTCCTCTAACTTCCTCTAAATCTTCGACGTCAGTTCAGAAACTAAGCTGCATTCTTTGATTCAGGCGTCCGTTAAAGGGCGTCCCTAAATCAGCACTGGAGTAATATGTAAGTTGGCAATCTATTGCACGCCACCTACAGCACTATGAACAGTGCAGCTCCTTATTGTAGAAATAGTACCTCTGAAAATTATTCCCATATGTTAAAACTCTTGCATTTTTGACTCCCGGGCATGTACGAGTATCCAGATCCTGCATGTCATTTCTGATGGCTGGTTCGATGGTGTATGGTATTAATATGTGTTTTCCTCCACAGCCCCAGCGCTCGCGTCCAACCTTCGCTGACGGTTTCGGCACCTTCCCACCTAGGTTCGACCTGGCGCCCGAAGATTTCTAAACGTTCCACTACAGAAACAAAAACGGACTGTACAGATTTTTCGTTTAAATGTAACTCAGTTTTTTTTATACATAGCAGTTGGAAGTTACGAATGCGTGAAACGAAAAACTGTAAAAAAAAAATTTTGTAAGCCAACAAAAAAAATATATACTTTAGTGATCTAATCTTTTTACGAAAGGCTATTTTGTAACTTGTTGATATTTATTTATATTATTTATTACCGTGGAGTATGTATCGAGAGTGCGAGGCTACGAGAGACGCGCGTGTGCTGCGCACGCGCATGTTCGTTCGAGACACGCCCCCCAACCCCGTACCGCGGCCGGTGCGCGCGCCTCTCTCGCCTGCCTCATTTTGACATCTAATAAAGCGATATCGTTGTCATAAAATACTATTACTTGAGTTTTTATTTTTAGCAAACCCTATACCCTACACAAATGGATACAGATTCTTTAAAATTGCACACATTATTATCAAGAATTTACTACTTACATGTACTATAACCACCTCTTTGGTTTAGTACAGTAACAGGTCAAAGCATACTTCTGTCAGCCCTCTAGGGTGAAATGACTCATAATATAAAGTGATATGATGAATACGGCGCCTGCCTCCTTACCATGAACTCTTAAAGCAGGACAGTATAATTCGTGGAAGCGAGACGCCGCATTACACTGCACGTAGCGGCGTCTCGCTTCCACATGGTAAATTGTCCTGTTTTAAGAGTTCATGGTAAGGGGGCTGATCGTCCTTGGCATTGATTTTGAAGTCCAACACAGGATTGCCAAGTAATTTTTGACAGCAAGTACGTAAAACTACTGCGCCCAGTGTCGTCACCAAGATGAGACGTGAGGACCTAGGGCAGACAGATGACGAGCTGATTAGTGCAATGCCGGACTTTTTGTAAACCCTATTGTAATTAAAATGTGATCTTAATTTTCAAACCCAGTTCCAAGAGCTAATTTGACGACCTGATTGGCGTAGTGGCTAAGCGATTGGACTGCTGCGCTAGGGGTTGCGGGATCGACCCGCACGGGACAAAAATTTGTGTGATCCTCAGATGTTTGTCCAGAGCCTAGGTGTTTGTGTATGTGATATTTCATGTTTGTGAAATGCACCCACTATACAGGAGAAATTCTTAGTGGGGCGAGGTTTTTAAGGTTTTTTGCGAACACTTTTAAAACATCCAGTTAATGTCATAAAAACATTATTTATAACTAAATTTGTCATCTGGTATCCGGGTTACTGAAATATTTTTGTCAGAGCGAGTTGATTCCGCCGCTTATTACCGGAGACTTTCCACCTTGATCCAGCGGTTGAGCCTCTGGCAGTCGTGCGCAAATTCCAGGCTCAATTCCTACAACGGGCCGTGTGTCTGTGTAAATGTTGGTTTTAAGATAACTTGAATGGTTCAGGTTACAGGGGCCCTAGAATGCTGCTAATATTAGTTTTTTTTGTGCGTGAGCGTTTATCGTAGTTCAATGTACCCAATGATAGCAATAAGTAGGTATGCTACAAGCATTGAATCTACTTTTGTAACACAATAGTTTATAAAAATAAAACAATATGGCTAAGCAATTGTACACTGCTCTCGGGGTTCGATTCGAAAAAACTGTGCGATCCGCAAATATTTGGCCCGAGTCTGGGTGTTTGTGTACGAATTTCATGTTTTTTTTTTTTAAGCATTGCCCCACACTGGGAATTTCTCCTGAATCGTGGGTGCGTTTCACAAACATGAAATTTCATTTACACAAACACCCAGACTCGGGACAATCAAATGTGAATCGCACAAATAGCCCCGTGCGCGGATCGAACCCGCAACCCTTAGCGCAGCAGTCTAATCGCTTAGCCACTGCGCCAATCAGGTCGTCAAAGGGTTAAAATGTTTGTGAATCGCACCCACGATACAGGAGAAATTCCTTACTTGGGGCGTCGTTTAAAAAAAGGTATATAAATACGTTTCTTCTCATTAATCTAGGATTCTAGACTCTGTCGGCAATACAATGAATTATCTAAGCAAAATAACCTTGATATCACGTGTGCACTATCAATTTATAAAAAAGAAGTGAAAAGTGTTATTATAACAAAGTAACTTCACAATACCAGATTACCTTAACCATTTTTTGTTTTCTCTATAATTTTGTAGTTTTTTTTTTTGTAAACTTATTGTTATGTAACTGTCAAACTAGTTAGTTACCTAGTCTTTCAGTGAATGCTGTGGTCTCCTTTAACTGGAGGAGCACACCTGTAACTGACCTTTTCGTGTTGTATTTGTGAATGTAATTGTGTATCTTTCGTTGGAGATCCTAAAATAAATAAATAAATAAATACACACACAAATAAATAATAACATACGTATTATTTCTTTAATAAATAACTTATTACAACAGGATCTTATAATTAACTCACAGAGATACAGGCTATTTATTTGTCAGTGACGCACTCACAGCCTACAAATAATTTTGAAACAAACAGTATGATCGAGATCACTAATTATATTATTATCAATGTATTACCTCATACAGGAACTTACAATCTTGGTAGATTACATTGAAATATAGATAAACAAACGTAGGATAACATCACGCAGTAGTGTAGTCCGTACTGCTACTGTTATTAACTTAATAGAAAAACCCAATACACAGCCCGGGATTCTAACCCCGGACCAAATGCTTAGCAGTCGCTTTTAGCGACTAAAGAGACAGCCTAGCAGTTACGTTACGTATGCCATTAAAAACTTCACATTTCTTACTATCTTAGCATGCAGTAATCAGTGTAACGGTTTAAGTAATATCAGACACAATTCCAAATTAAGTACATTGGTTTTGAGACAAAAATATTTAGTACAGTCAGCAACATAAGTAGCTGAATATTTAACATTTTTAACAAACCATTAATTGAAGAAGTACTTCTTATGTAGTAAAAAGTCTTAAATATTCACAGATCATCATTTAGACGCTCCTATAATTTAAAACAATAACTTGAATTGATGTTTATTTCTTTTAATTATTAGACATAAGGTTTCTTAACATGTTAAGCTACTTATGTTGCTGACTGTACCATACGCTTTTTTGTTGCAGATGCTACAATAGCTTTCCTCATTCTCAACGAGTTTTCTTTATACAAATTAGTGATCTTAAACTATTGCTGCATCCATGCTATTGACAAAACTATTACTTAGCACTGATAGCCGAGTGGTTGGAATGCCAAGTCAAAGGTCGCAAGTTCAAATCCCGGCATGCACCAATGTCTTTTCGAATTCATGTGCGTACTGTAAATTAGTTATCAGTTGCTAAAAACGGTGAAGGAAAACATCTTGAGAAAACCGGCACACCTGAGAGATTTGTTAACGGTGTGTAAAGTCATGTCAGAGGCCCACAGGCGGTTTAAACTCTGACACCAGGTTGTTTCATCAACCATACGTTAAGAAGAAGACGAAAATATTCTAGGACATATCATAGAACGTCCAAATGTACATTACACTAACAGTTACCTATTTAATTCATTATCTAATACCAATTCCAGAAGCCTTTGACAAATGAAGCACTGTTGGTCGAAGGCTCATCGTTTTCATGAACATAGTCCATTCTACAGAAGTCGAGGCTAGAGTTGGCGAACGGCTGGAACTTGTCCTGGAACTGCTGCCACGTGCACCCTTCAAGGGGACAGATGGGAGTAACCTTCTCATTGATGAAGATCTGGACGCGATACGTCCTGCCGCCTGGTTCGACGCAGCTGTAGAAAATTAGGTAAAGGAGATTATTTAAAAATTAAAAATCTTACTTAACCAAAGTGAATGTTAACTTAGAATGTTTTTTACGAAGGTTTAGATGAACTTAGTCAACTGAGGGTGGGTTGCACCAGTCGTCTGTTATCGTTAAGTCAAAGTTGTTGGTGCAACTCACAGTAGGTCACGAATGCATATACCAAAAACATTGTTTCAGGGTAAACGGAGAAGTTTGCATCCAACAGCTGGTTTACCTTAATTAATACTCCAATTTAACAGATCGTCTTACATAAACCCTTAATAAAATAGCTTAATATAGATGATTATTGCCTATCAAAGACGAAGTTAACAAGACATGCAATAAAATAAGATTACAAATATTTACATAAACCGACGGTGTTTGGACTTTGATGGCACTTATAAAAAGGATTAAGATTATGGATTTAGACAATGCATCAAGAAACACTTGACTATCACCTTCTCAATGAGACACAAACACGTGATTATACGGAAATCGATACACCCATGAAACGAAGATAAGGACTGTTTGAGTATGGATCAAAATTTAAAGGTAATACGATAAAACCATATAAAATAATATAACTTCAACGAGCAGTAGACAGTAGTCTGGGCGCTTATCTCGTATATAAAACACTAATCCCATCAATGGCCAGATATACCTTGAAAGAACACTATTATCTCACTATCCGATTTGACACTAATATCGATTTCTAGGAAGTGGATTACTATTTATAATCGACGGGCAACTAATCAAAATCGGCCCTGAGATTGCTTATTATATTTTTATGCTATTCCATAAACATTCTAATTTGGCCCTCCACGCACTATAAATCAAACCTAGATTCTTTTATAAGGAAGCTGGCTATAGTGAGACATAGGCTGGTATTGTATTGTAACAAACTAAATTGCGCCGCGTGGTATCCGGCCTAGAATTGACCACCCCCTTTCCTCCCGTGGGTGTCGTAAGAGGCGACTAAGGGAAAAATAAATCCAGAAGATGGGCAGCAGCGTCTTCTGTAACTTGACCACCAGTACTGCGATCCCCAAGCCGCTTGCCAAGCGTGGGGATTATGGCAACCCCTCCCTACTAAGGGAGAGGCCTTTGTCCAGCAGTGGACTTTTCCGGCTGATGATGATGATGATGATGAAATTACTCTCCTAAGCCAACAGCAACGTATAGCAAAATTACAGAAATTATGGAATACTTTACCTATTCAACACAGCCAACATATTGACAGAGAACACTCCGATTTTGCTGGTCCTCCAAACCCTGTTGGGGTCTATTTTACTGCCCTGCAGAGGACTGTCCTCTTTGTAAAGGCCGAGGGCACAGTAGATCATCTCCAGCATCGTGTCGTGGGTGAAGTAAGCGACCACCTTCCTACCGTAACCCTTGGGGAAGGCTTCGAAGTTTTCATAAAGGTCTTTCATTGGTAGACGGCCGATGCGTTCGTTAACCTGATTGGGTAAGACAATGTCAGTTAAATATAAAAAGGAGTTGTTTTTAAAATCCTATTTTTATGTTGGAACACTGTTCGCGTTACACCCTTTAAATTTAGAATAACAAAACACAGTCTCTTCTTTTTGTCTTGAATTATTCATTCATTGCATACATTAATATAATATATAATTGAGGTCCATTTATTACTTTATTTACTTGAAAAAGCCGCGGATAGACAGATGGACGGACATGGCGCACTAAAACAGTAGGTATCTTGTGGCAAAAAAATCTTATCACACTTACCCAAGACCCGTATCCATTCCTATGATAATGCCTCACATCATCATAGTATTCCAGCACGAGCAGGTCTGCTGCTGTGAAGACCGAACACCAAGGAGACTGAAGATTGGCGGCCCAGGAGCGGGGAAACCGGCACAGTTCGTAGATGCTGAAGATGTGCGCCGCCGTCAGGTTGGTGATGCCTAGACGATGCTGGACAGCGCTTTGAATCTGAAAAATTATTGCAATGTAATTGTAAACATAACATCACGCCTGTATTCCTCAAAGGAGAAGGCAGAGGTGTATAGTATACCCACATTCCGCCAGTTGTTATAGGTCCCCTTGTAATAGGCGGCGAGCCTATTGCCATCAACCGGGCCAAAATCCAGACTCCGGGCTGCATAAGATTCATTTAATAAGTAGTAGGAGATTACATCATATAATATTTGAATGTTAGCATTCTTCCACTGTTCGCCTACATAAACCATTTCTTTAGAACTATATAGTTAGGGTAATGAATAAGCTTAAATCTTGTATAGTAATTATCATTCAAAATTTTTCATCCAATAAGAATAACATACTCACAGCAATATACTCTGGCGTCCGAAAATAGGAGTCCAGTTGGTAGGCCAGGATTTGACCGCCTTTGACTTCGTTCTGATAACGATCACAGAACTCGTACGGCTGCAGACAGGTCAACACAAACATAAGTAGGTAGGAACCTACGCATCACGAGGAACTTGGCATCTCTCCCAAGACATCGATCCGATCTAACGTTAGTGTTAATGACCCTAAGATCTAAACTTTTTCGAATGATCCAGACTATTTTTGTGATGTAGATGGGTCTTCGTTAGACCAAAATGTTTTTATATTGATTACTTAAATAAAATTTCGAGTGAAGCTAGCTAATACAGGAACTAACCTGTTTCATATTTATTTCGGGTTGATTTTGTTCGTGGCTGTCTTTTGTTTCAATATAAGGTCTTTAGTTACCATTAAAACCTATCAACAGGTTCTTGGTTTAAAAAAACCAACAACACGACCTTCCTCTATTTGTTTAATGTAACACTAATTAGGGCATGGCCTTTCCTCTACAAACTAGTAAGCATTATTATCCGGAAGACGTCCACTATTGAACAAAGGCCTCCCCCTTATTGGAGGGGGGGCATAATCCCCACGCTTGGCATGCGGCTTTAGGATCGCAGTATTATAGAAGACGCTGCTCCAGTCCAGCTTCTGGAATTTCCCTTGGTCGCCTCTTACAACACCCACGGGAAGAAAGGAGGTGGTCTATTCTAGGCCAGATGCCACTCGGCTAGAGCTACATTTGTTTCTTTCTAATTTGGGCATGTACCTTTGTGAAATCAGAACATTAACAACGTTATGAACACAACTCACCCTAACCACATCATCATTCACTCTTGCTTCTTCCACAGTAACGTTCAGTTCCGTGTCGTTGGTGAACCCGTGAACGAAAGCGGCACAGCTGGTGACAGTCCTCTGTTCATTGGTCGGCCTGAAGTAATACTCCTCAGGAATACCCTGGAGTAAGTGCAAGTATTTCTCTCTGATCCTCTTGCCGAGGTCAAAAAGCTCCTCGTATCCAGTACCCGTGAGGAAAGATGGGGATGTTTCCAAAGTCGAGTTCCATGTCCATTTTCTAAAGTTTTCTGCGTCCTGTAAGAAGGAAAATGGATTTTTGGTTTTCACATCTCATCGGTCCCGTAGGGGATAAGAATATTTTTATCCGTTGCCAGGAAAGTGACAATGAACTTGAGCGCAATGAAAATTAATTATTTTAAAGCGCAATCGTTGCATCAATACATAACATACAATATAATAAGCAAAGAATGGTATAGAAAGACAGGGTGCGATAAGTAAACTACTTTTCAACATTAATTAATGGAAATTAAATCGTTTAAAGCGCAATCGTTGCACCAATACCACGCTCCCACGACACAAGAGAATGTACAGGCAATGATTAAAAAAAATCGAATCTAACACTTGCCTCACTAAAAATTATTCATGTTTAATCACCAATGAAATTATACCTGTCACTGTCGTTTGCATGTCAAAGAATAGAGATTTCAATAGACTTAAAGATGGTTTACCATCATTTGCAAGTAAGAGGGTAGATGTCTAAATGAGGATACCTGAGCACAAAGCTGAGTTTTCCCAGCGTAGTAGTTGTCGAGGATCTGGTCCTTCATGAGAGCCACCTCCTTCATGCCAACGGTGACGCTGGTGCCAGGATTCCTGTTGCCATGCCGGTTTATAGACCACAACGACACCGCTTCACACTCTGGAACCATAAACGAATTCGTTTGGAATTAGGAAAGTCAACAAAAAGTAGAAAAAAAACAAAGAATTTTGAGGAACGTAATTATAAATAGAACCGACACTAGTTGACAGTCCATATCAAGTAATATCCGTAATATCACGTCTGTACTCCCCGAAGGGGTAGGCAAAAGTGTATGTATTCCACAGTTACGTTAGGGGTCCCAATTTAAGGGGACAAGCCTATTGCCATTAACCGGGCACAAATCCAGACTCCGTGCTGCTACTGAGAATTACCTAATGCAAAAACCCGGTAACACTTTGCCCGCCCGTGATTCGAACTCAGCACCTCATGCTCAGCAGTCGCGCTTAGCTATCACTAGATCAACGAGGCAGTCTGCAGGATGAAAGGCTTGACTAGATCGTTTTAATAACGTTTTTACGTAGTTAGTATCTTTAAAGTTTCTATATGTTGTTACCTACACGCAACAGAATTTACTGTAGGTAGATTTGATGACTTAATCTTAACCAAAAGTTTTGATAAAACCTCTCTGTAGAAGTCAGAAAATTCCCCATCTAAGCACTTAATCTATGATGGCGCACTTATCTGCCGGACCGAAGACCACTCAACTATTCACACTTTAACATTGTTTTAACGTGTTTTTAATGACGACTGTTTACTATGTTATTTTGATCGTCATGAATACATCAATAATTGACTACTAAATAATGACAGGTTCAGCGAGAATTATGGTTATCGCTATAAGATCTCAGAGACGGACAGTTTAGACCATTAAAGTACATTGTTCATTGACACTAGGGATCTCACAATCAACTTATGCATAGATTTTATAATGGTAGAACAAAATACCATAGAGTCAAATTAAACTCAAGAACATAAATAGTTTTTATACAGTAAGAACAAAAACCATAGAGTCGCATGAAGTCCGTCGTTCATTTTTTAAAGTCGGTAAATTTGTTTTTTCTTTTCGTTCTGCTCCTCCTTACAGGATACATGGTCATGTATTTTTCTATACTTAAACCATACTTAAACTAACCTTATGGTGAAAAAAAAACACGGCTTTCGACACTCATTTTAAAATGTATGTAGGTATTAATAAAACCAATCTTGAGTCCTTATTGGGAACTATGAGAGCCTCTATGAGTGACGATACTTAAGTACGTCCGCCACACCCTGGACGGTCAACCTCGCGACTATCTTTGTTGACTGATCAATCTCTACACCACGGCATGACAACCTTGTGAGTGATATAAATCGCCTGCTGGCCGATACGAAAGAAGAAGACAATTTAAATATCATTTGATGACCTTTTTTCCGTTCAGGCGTTACTAATACACGCGGCATTATTAAATCTGTCAGTACCCTAATAGTTTGACGTCATCAGTAAACAGAGAAGCCAGTAGACGCCTTTGCCCTGAAGAAGGAAAGTCAAACAAATCAATAAACTAAATTTATGAAAAAAATATAATACGTTAAAAATCTGACAACAGTAAACAAAAATTTTTAATGTCACAATACATTAATCAGCTCCTTACCATGAACTCTTAAAGCAGGACATTTTCCGTGGTGAAAGCGAGACGCCGCTACGTGCAGTGTAGTGTGGCATCTCGCTTCCACAACGGCAAATGTCCTGCTTTAACAGTTCATGGTAAGGGGTCTGATTATGTAAAAAAAAATGTGGTTTACGCACAATAGCACTCACTAACCACATCTTAACTACTGCGGCCTAAACGTCATACCTATTGGACAAAAAAAACCGGCTAAGTGCGAATCGGACTCGCGCACGAAGGGTTTCGTACCATTATCTATAAATACGACCGAAAAAAAATCACGTTTGTTGTATGGGAGCCGATTTCATTCTGTTATTTAGTAATTTTTTTGTTATAGCGGCAACAAAAAATCATCATCTGTGAAAATTTTAACCGTCTCACTATCACAGTTTATGAGATACACCCTGGTGACAGACGGACAGACGGACGGACGTACGGACAGCGAGTCTTAGTAATAGGGTCCCGTTTTACCCTTTGGGTATGGAACCCTAAAAAGTATATTCATCTGATTAGATACGGTACTGCAAAAAATGTGTGACGTCACCTATTTAAGGGCACGTGTTGATATTTACATAACTACAATACTTTGAGGAGATAATTATGGGAACAATACATTTGTAAGTATCCTCTTACTTATGACCTTCGCTGGAACAATGAAAGAATGAGAAAACACTTAAGACAATATATTATAAAGGCGACATTTTGTGAGTGTGTTTGTTACTTCTTCAAGCTCGAACGGCTGGACTAATTTTGATAAAATTTGGTATGGAGGTAGCTGACACCCTGGATTAAAACATAGGCATTAAAAATGTAGCGGGAAGCACCGCTGGGCGCAGCTAGTTATTCAAAAGAATGCCTCATCGATAGTATGAAAAACATGCTAGGGTTCTATTATAAAAATCATTCGAATTCAAGAAATCGCAAATTTATGATATAGACACATATCTAACAAACATATATATTTATTATATTTCGATTTTAATGTTATCCGACTGATCTCATGTAGTATCCGGTCTAGAGTGCCGTGTGGTATCCGGCCTAGAACCGACCAACCCTTTTCCTCCCCTGGGTGTCGTAAGAGGCGACTAAGGGACAATCCAGAAGATGGGCAGCAGCGTCTTCTGTAACTTCACCACCAATAATGTCCTCCTGACCGAATTTCGGTCACGGCGGCCTGTCTCAGCTGAGACTAGCCATCTGCGCAGGAGATATTATAGTGCACAAGTATGCGCGCAGACACAGGTGCACTCCCCATTCCCTTACTCTTATAGTCCGATGGGACGGCAGACCGACACGACCGGAGAGAGATCAGGCGCAGGACCAACGGCTTAACGTGCCTTCCGAAGCACGGTGGGGTCTCGACATGTGAAAACGGTCACCCATCACAAGACTGACCGCGGCGAGCACGGCTTAACCTCGCAGATCGACTGATCTGTCGGGTAGCTGCATAGCTACAAGCCCCACACTGCTGCATTCACCACCAATACTGCGATCCCAAAGCCGCTTGCCAAGCGTGGGGATTATGGCGATCCTCCCCCCCCCTTAAATGGGGAGGCCTTTGATCAACAGTGGACGTCTTCTGGCTGATGATGATTGACTCATTCTTATCGTACCTACTTTATTACCTGAATGTAGTTTCCTAAGACTATGATCTTACAATATGAACATTTTGTGTGCCAAACATAGCGTACCAAATAACCTATATTTTAAGAACCTATTTACCTATGTTTAAATTTTTTTTTTGTTTTGATTTTTACAATCACTGTATTCCCTGAAGGGGTGGCAGAGCTGTATAGTCCAGCCTCATTTCGCCAGTTATGATAAGGTCCCAATGTAATAGGGGGCGAGCCTATTGCCATCAACCGGGCACAAATCCAGACTCCACGCTGCTACTGAGAATAACCTAATGGTAAAACCAGTAACTACAAAAAACCCAATAACTTTTGCTCGACCCGGGATTCGAACCCAGGTCCTCGTGCTCAGCAGTAGCGCTTAGCAACTAGACCTACAAGGCGTTGAAGAATATAGTCGTAATTATAATAACGTGGCATAATATCGTATAATTACCGGCTCTAATGAACCCACTGTGAGACACGTGCGTCTATGAAGTTAGACTGTGACATTCATATTTACATACTATTTTCATGCCTTTGCGTCTCTAGAAAAAAAATATGCGACCATAAATAACCTATTCACAATTTTAACTTCCTTAAAGTAATAACAACGCTTAATAATAATAATATAATATCTTGGGACAGCTCATCTGTCCCAAGATATTATATTATTCGGTCATCTCGGTCAACACGGTCATCTGATCCCAAACTAGGCAGAGCCTGTATTATGGTAACCAGACACATAACTGATAAACATACTTAAATATTTCTAAATACATACATAATATAGATAATTTACACCCAGACACAGAACAAATCGTTATGCTCATCACACAAAGATTTGTCCTGGGTGGGAATCGAACCCACGACCTCCGACAATATTTACGAACATAGGAATATTTCTAGTAATTTGTAGTTCTAGCAAGTCTAAATATAAAATAACATCATGCATTTTATTCCTTGAAAGGGTAGCCAGAGTGTGTACTATGTAGTACACCAACATTTCGCCAGATAATTTATAGGGATTATTTCCATCGACCGGGCCATATCCTGTCTCCATGCTGTTTACAATTACCTAATATAATAATTAGGTATAATACCTCAACGCCCCGATTGGTACAGTGGCTAAACGATTGGACTGCTGCGTCAAGGGTTGCGGGTTCGATTCCCACACGGGCCAAATTTTTTTGCGAATCGCAAATATTTGTCCCAAGTATGGGTGTTTGTGTATGTTACATGTTTGTGAAACACACCCACGATACAGGAGAAAACCCTAGTATGGGGCGACGTTTTTTAAAAAACATAAAAAAGTACAAACACCCGTAACACTGGACACGACCTGGGATTCGAACCCAGAACCCCATGCTCCGCTGTCGCGCTATGGACCACTTCACCAACGAGACAATCTAAATACGTACCTACATACATTTTAATTACTGATTAATGTTATGGATTATATTCTAGCCGCTGCATAATAATTACAAATTGTTTATTGTTGAAAGTTACAAACAAAAGGGGTAGCTATTGTGATAGTTAGCATCTACCACGATCGTGCAACGCATGATGCAATTACCGACTAAGCGTATTTGATACCGTCAACGAAAATGACCACAGACCACATGCAAACAATCTTAATAAACACGGTGGTAATCATAAATTGCCTACAGATAATACCGGATGACTCCCCTATCGTATAAACAAACAGGGAACAATTGCCGCGTATCGCGAAACGATAGCTGAGTTGGTAAGAGGCGAAATTTTGGGGAATAACCTTGATAGCCAAGTTGGACTGTTAAGTCAACGGTCGGAATTTCAACCTCCGTCACGCACCACCTTTTCGCATTCATGTGCGTACTATAAATAAGTTATCAGTCGCTAAAAATGGTGAAGAAAAACATGGTCAGATAACCGGCACACTTGAGAGATTTTCAACAGTGTGTAAAGCCATGTCAGAGGCCTACAGGCGGTTTAAACTCTGACACCAGGTTGTTCATCAACCATACGATAAGAAGAAGAAGAACGATCGTATCTTCAAAGACATTCATGAGGTCTGCATGAAAAACGGGACCAGACCAAAATGCTAAATATAACAGACAACCTGATTAGCACAGTGGCTAATCAATTAGACTGTTACGCTTGGGACCGCGAGTTCAACTTCCGCAAGGGACAAATTGTTTTGTGCTCCGCAGATGTTTGTCCCGAGTCTGGGTGTTTGCGTATGTGATATTTCATGTTTGTGAAACACACCCACGAAACAAAAGAACAATTTCATAGGATGGGGCGAAGTTAAAAAGAAAAACCACTATTCCAAACAATGATCATTGGACCAACATCAATAATTAAAAAAAAACACACAGCCATAGATAATAAAAAAAAACATTCAGGTAAATAGAGAAAGACCTGTGTTTTAAGTTTTGAAAACAAGTATACATACCTAATACTAATAATAATAAAATCGTATATTATAATGAGTCACAAGAACACAAGGTCATTGTTTTCAAAAATGCTCGTACAAGATCTGAAACTGCCAGTTAAATCTTAATGGTCTCGCGCACAGACGCAGGTTCAAAACAAACGGTAGATCGTACAAATATTTTGTCGGCATCTCGCTCTACTTATTTTATACATGATTAATAAAATAATTGCTCAAACCATACAGACTTAACTGTTAGATAACGAGGTACTAAATTCGCTGAAAGGTTGTAACGTCGAATGCCATGTTATAATGTCTTTAAATTTTATGCAAATGGATAGGGAACCGCACGGATATTATATTATAAGTTTTTTTTTTGCGAAAACGTGTCCCTCCACACTAGGGATTTCTCCTGTATCGTGGGTGCGTTTCACAAACATGGAATATCACATACACAAACACCCAGACTCGGGACGAACATCCGCGGATAGCACAAATTTTTGTCCCTTGCGGGAATCAAACCCACAATCAAGTCGTCAAAATATTAAATGGTGGTTTTAATTCTTGTTTAACTAGGTACCTTATTATTTGTTTTTATTTTTGATAGCCTATCATGCAAGGATTCTAACGACACCCGATACATCCAAATCGGTTCAGGCATTCAGAAGTTATGGGGAAATACAGAAACTCACATAATGAACTCACCCTAAACAGATTACACTCTTTGGAGTAAAGCGAAAAGGAAAATAATTATAATATCATACCAACATTGTTTTGTTACAAGGAATTACGTGATCGTAGCTGGAATCCCCGCAATGTTTCTCATAACATTACGAACAATAAAAACTCAATATTTGACCAGTCATTACGTTGTACTAATATTTTCCTTACCTACGTGAGAATCAAAGTAAAAAACATAATAGGCAAACATCATTATACTCAAAGATTTACGTTACCCTCTTGACCGAATAAGGTTCAAAGTTCAAGTGCCACATCAACTTTTTAATGAACAACTTAGTACGTACTACGTACCCCTAAAAAAACGTACATTGTACCGTACTATAATTATGATGCCATCGGCATGTCAATTATAATATCTATACTATAATATTAATAGTATCTACTAGCTAACCCTCCGAAGTTCGTACCGCCATTTAAACCTTTCCTGGACTTCCACGAATTTTTTAAGACCAAAATTAGCCAAATCGGTCCAGGTGTTCACGAGTATTAGCGAGACTAACAAACCTCAATTCATTTTTTAAGAATCGATAGATAGATTGGGCCCGAAAGTGTAGTTAAAACTAGCCAACAAGCTAAGCAACAGCACAATCTACCCAAAAAGAATAATAACATAACATAACATAACATCACGCCTGTATTCCCCGAAGGGGTAGGCAGAGGTGAAAATATAATAGTTCACCCACATTTCGCCAGTGTTGTAAGTCCCAATGTAATAGGGAGCGAGCCTATTATAATTTAATTAAAATTAAAAAGAATAATAATAATCTTTATTTAACTATCTTATATAAAATATCTCTTTATAAATATAAAAGATAGATATAGATTATTCAAATTCAAAATGTTACTTTGCCGACGAAAAACGTCATTTCTTTTCGCTTAATTAAGATAAGAGACGTTAAATCGACGTTTATAAGTAAGTTGTATGTTTGCTAAAACGTAACCTAAAGAAATAAAAGGAAACTGTGATAAAAATATATAAATAAAAGAAAAATGCTTTCCCAACGATATCCCATTTATTTGAGGGAACTAACTATCAGATAATCTCCACATTGGATGTCCTAAAACCACCTATGCCACAATCAACCTACCATTGGTCCAATCTATGTGCCTTAGTTCTACTGATAAGAAGAAAATACTGTGCGTCAGTGATGTAATTGGCTAATCTCAGATAACACTGGCCGTCAGCACAATTCGGTCAGAAAGCCATTAATCACAGATCTTTAAAGATTAAGAAAGTTCATTAACAAGTTGCGTATGTCACTTTAATGTTTACTAGAACTAAGATAGAGGTGACTGACCTCATTGGTGACGTCATTCTACGTCAGCTGCTTGCAGCCAGCACGCACGTACTAATGCGTTTATTAAACGTGCAATGCAAAATTGTAGCGCGAAGATTTAATCCCCTAACTGACGAGCGTGTATGAGGAATGTGATGTGAGTGAATGAGGCAAAAGAAGTATGCCAGGATCGTAGCAAATGGAAATCCGCGGTCTCTGCCTACCCCTCTGGGGATTAGGCGTGACTTTATGTATGTATATGTCGATGTCTGTGACGTCACATGTCTGTAGATGTCAATAAGGCTTACCAATCATCTTAGTACTATCGCATTTCTGGGCGTAGAAATGACCAGATTAGGACCACAAACAATAAAAACCGACCATTATTGATAAAAACGGCAAAAATCACGTTTGTTGTATGGGAGCCCCCTTAAATAATTATTTATTCTCTTTTTTTGACTTGACTTAGAAATAGACTAAAAATACATAATCTGTGAAAATTTAAACTATGTAACCATCACGGTTCATGAGATACAGCCTGACAGCAGACGGACGGACGGAGACAGGAGTCTTAGTAATAGGGACCCGTTTTTTTTCTATTTGCAGTAATAAGATCATTTATCATTATCATTTGCTAACGTGCTAAATAGCTGATCTTTTCAACGAGGCATTGGCTATTAAGCAGATCTTGACGACGTCGCGAAGACGACCTTAGCATAGTGGCTAAGGGTGTTTTTAATATCGTACGGATTTCATCACGCATGCGGGATTGCCCCGCCTGCGTAAACCCGCAAATGGCCTTTTCATACAAGTATTTATTGTAATGCGTAGAATATGCACGCGGGACGCGGGGCGTGATCCTGGGCAGCGGCAACGCGCGGGGCCCCCGCGCTATAGTGCGTGACAAACGTTCCAGCAAGAATCCTCCTTTCAAATAACAGGCCATACTGTGACCTTGTCTTCTTATTTCGTCTTTTGTAATTTAAGTAAATGATTAACAACTTTCTGAGTTTGTCGTCCATTATACACAACCACAACGCATAGCAGTCCGCATAAAACTAGATCGCAGGCTACCGGTTTTCACGCTGCGTGAAATTTTCTGCATGCGGGGCAATCCCGCATGCGTGATGAAACCCGTACGATATTAAAAACACCCTTAGCGATTGGACTGCTGCGCTAGGGGTTGCGGGATAGATTCCCGCACGGAACTAATAGTTGTCTGGGTGTTTGTGTATGTGATATTTCATGGTTGTGAAACGCATCCAAGATACAGGGGGAAATCCTAGTGTGGGGCGATGTTTTTAAAAATATGTAGGTATAAAGAGATGTAGGTAGGCCTATTTCTATTTATAACGCCTCACTCAGAGACGTTAATGATCACTTAAACAAACACTAAGTAAAATATTCACAAAGTAGACCTCTACTTAGCGGTAGTTTAAGTAATCATTAAATGTCTCTGAGGTGGGAAGATAGAGTCCTATTTTAGACATTTTATCAGTCAGTAGTAACCTAGAGTTAACGAAAGTAGTTAAGTAGGTACACATTCACTTTAAAACCATCCCATCTTAATAAATACTCACTCGGGCACACAAATCTGGGTCTTAATCCACTTGGCAACATATTCAGAACATTTAAATAACTAACAGCTGCATACTCGTAACAAATTGAAACTTTCACTGCAGCATGGGTTTTAAACTGCAGTTAACGGTCAAGTATTACTACTAACAGCCAGGGTCCATTCTGAACTCAAACTGCCTGGCCTGTTGGTAGTGGTTAATGACCCTAACTGCTAAATCGTCGGTTCGATTTCCACCCAGGACAAATCTTTGTGTGTTGAGCATAATCATTTGTTCTGTGTCTGGGTGTAGCTTATCTATATTATGTATGTATTTAAAAATATATAAGTATGTTTATCAGTTGTCTGGTTACGATAATACAGGCTCTGCTTAGTTTGGGATATGATGACCGTGTGTGGGTTGTCCCAAAAAAACTGAGGCTAGCATAAATGTAGTTGGATAGTTTATATCATTATCCAATAATTTCAAGACAACTACCAACAAAAGGATTTATTTTAGCCCAGTAACCGCATTAATTCCGATTCAATGCACTACAGATTCGATTTTTAATGCTTTGAAATCAATAAAAAAGTTAATCAATTGAGCCAACAAAATCTATAGGGGAATAGCGTTTTGACAGCTCATAACAAGTATGTGAATTGATTGATGGTGTGATATACCTAATTGAAAACAATATTTTGCACTTAAATATCTGCTCACCACAAAATAGTAAAGGTTTACGCAACAAGAGCACAACAGTTCTGGAATTGAATGTCGATCGTGGAGTCCATAGTTTGAATCCACAACACTTATAGACGTTAAATTTATCACCCTACACACCAATTCTACACAGCTGGGTACTACAATGTAAAACTCTTCCTATCTACATTCTTTTCCTAAGTTCACCCTAGTACATAAATAAATCTTAGTATTCGCCTATGTAAAGTAGAGCAACTTACCGGCCGGCGTCGGATAGTCTCGGATGTCGCCCCGGACGGTGTCATACGGGGTCTTCGATCCATACAGCTGGTACTGACACGGGCTGTTCCAGTAGCACCCCCTTGCACCCACCACACTCAGTACTAGCACTAGTAACATTGCCATCTCCACGTAGACCACTGCAAGCCGCCGGCGATGTCCGATTGTGTCCGACAAGCCGTCGCTCCTTCCTATATTGTCCCCACTACGATAGTACTACACTAAGTAAAGGCGTGCACACACTGCACACGTTTGTGCATCACGCGCATTGTTTTTGCGAATTTAAATTCAACTGTTTCACTTAATCGTTTTATGTTGGAATCATAAACGATTAATTTGGAAATTTAAATTCGTTTTTTTATTTAGCAGGGATTGTTTTTTTATTTTTTATTATTGTTTTTTTTATGTGGTTTGGAGGTAATTGTGTTAGTTTAATTGGAAGGTACGGCTTCAGATGAATCTTGCCTTATTCGGCCTCAATTCAAAACACGTTCAGTATAACGGATCTTGGCCGCATTTAATTGTTAGCTCATGGTGCGCTCCGGTCAATATGTCGAGCGACACAGTCAGGACGGCCGACATTGCTTATATTTTTGTTTACATACCAGGTGAACTCCAAGTAACATCAACAGTTATATAATATAGTTAACGGGACATTGTTGTGTGTACACAATTTTGGTGTATAATAATAAATACGATGTTCTCAATTTTGCTTACATAGGATCCCACGACGGTATGACGTTCAGCGTTATAAAATCTTTAACTCCTTTAAGTCTGTTTACGAGAGAGACGACTGCCTCGTTGGTTTAGTGTTCGCTAAGCACGACTGCTGATCATAAGGTCCTGGGTTTCAATCGCGGGTCGTGCAAACGATTACTGGGTTTTCCAATAGGTCTCCATTAGGTTACGTTCGTTTTATTATTACTTATCTTCCTGTACTGCTTGACCGCCTCGTTGTTCTAGAAGTCGCTAAACGTGTCTGCTGAGCATCAGGTCCTGGGGTCGAATCCCGGGTCCAGCAAAGTGCTACTGGGTTTTTCTAATAGGTAATTCTCAGTAGCAGCACGGAGTCTGGTGCTGTGCCCGGTTGATGGCAATAGGCTCGCCCCCTATTACATTGGGACTTATAACGTAACTGGCAAAATGTGGGTGTACTTTATGCCCAATTCGGGGAATACAGAAGTGATGTTCAGTGATGTTTTTATATATTTTGTGTACGAGTGGCAAAACCGGCAAGTCTTCTTCTTATCGTATGGTTGATGAACAACCTGGTGTCAGAGTTTAAACCGCCTGTAGGCCTCTGATATGGCTTCACACACCTTTGAAAAATCTCTCAGTTGCCGGTTTCCTCACGATGTTTTCCTTCACCGTTTTTAGCAACTGATAAGTAATTTATAATACGCACATGAATTCGAAAAGACATTGGTGCGTGCCGGGGTTTGAACTTGCGACCTTTGACTTGGCAGTCCAATGGTCATACCACTCGGCTGCCAGTGCTGTCAACTGGCAAGTAACTAATGATCTATACAAGTCAGAAAATAAGGTAAGAAAATCATTACTTTAATGTTGCTATCTGTTCGAACGTGTGCGTAAGTAATTATTACACAGACGATAACAATGACTGATGCCTGCCATTTGCATATATTAATCTTTATTGTACGATTCAATATGCTATATTGTGAAGTACAAGTAAATATTTCATTAGATCCTGTCAGTTATAAACATTAATTATGTCACAATTAATGTAAAACCAACCTTAACTTAATCATTTTATCGCTATTAATTAACTTACAGAAACAAAAGATGGTGATAAATTGGCGCAGTGGCTAAGCGATTGGACTGCTGCGCTAAGGGTTGCGGACTCGAGTTCCTGTACGGGACAAAAAATTGTAGGATCCGCAGATGTTTGTCCCGAGTCTGGGTGTTTGTGTATGTGATATTTCATGTTTGTGAAACGCACCCTCGATACAGGAGAAATTCCTAGTGTGGGGGGACGTTTCTTTTAAATATAACGCAAGGTAAATGAAAGTTAAATAAGCAATTTCGAAGGAATAGTCTTAAGATATATAATACTACTTAGTTATTGCCTCTATTTATATCAAGTGTAGTATGACGACAGCATACACCCAGAAGATGGGCAGCAGCGTCTTCTGTAACTTGACCACCATCACTGCGATCCCAAGCCGCTAGCCAAGCGTGGGGATTATGGCCCCCCATGGCAACCCCCCCCCCCCTTCAATAAGGGACAGGGAACAGTGGACGGCTTCCGGCTGATGATGATAATGAAGATACACCCAGAAAAGTATATTGCCAACTTTGATCCCAGAAAACACGCAGCAATTTTTTTCTACCAGAGGAAGTAAAATCATTATATTACGTAACTCATAAACACTTTTTTGCTGACGACCTGATTGGCGCAGTGGCTAAGCGATTGGACTGCTGCGCTAGGGGTTGTGGGTTCGATTCCCGCACGGGACAAAAATTTGTGTGATCCACAGATGTTTGTCCCGAGTCTGGGTGTTTGTGTATGTGATATTTCATGTTTGTGAAACGCACCCACGATACAGGAGAAATTCCTAGTGTGGGGCGACGATTAACAAAAAAAAAAAAAACTTTGCCCGACCCAGGATAGTACCCAGGACCTCTTGCTCAGTAATCGTGCTTTGCGGCCACTATACCGAGGCATTTGGACGGAATATAATAAAAAAATTAATAATATACAACTTGCCTTCAATATATCGTGCCTTTACAATCCGGACGTATCTCATCTTATCAGCATAATGTAATCTAATCTAATAATACTCACAATATAGATGCAATTGATATTATCACACTCTCGCTACCGATGATCAACACGCCCCCGCACCATGGGTTTAATACAGTTTATAAGCATTGTAAAATACGCGTGAATTAATGGTGATTAAGCTAATGTAGGTACAGTGAAGTCCCGCGGTATATGGATTATTTTTTATTTAGACAAGGTTGCAGAGTCAAACCTAGGCCGAAGTACAAACAACTTTTTCAAAGTCATAAAATTGGTAATTTATGTTATTACTTTCTTTTTGATTTTAAGGGCCTGTTTCACTATCGACAGTAAACTGTCGAGTAGACTAACCGCCACTTAAAGTCACCCGTAACTACTCATACGAATTACACAATATCTAAGTAGAATTAATCAGTGGATAAACTGGCCTGTAACTAAGAAGATACTCGTCACTTTTACTTGCCGATTAACGTTAATCGAGAAGTAACTATTCAACACACAATAGGACTTTAAATTGGTAGAACGGATTGTGAGTAAAGTTTTTCTAGTATATTTTTTTATTAGTTTTTTTTAAATTGGTAGGACTGCCTCGTTGGTCTAGTGGTCGCTAAGCGCGACTGCTGAGCAAGAGGTCCTGGGTTCAAATCCCGGGTCGGGCAAAGTGTTACTGAGTTTTCCATTAGGTAATTCTCAGTAGCAGCACGGAGTCTGGATTTGTGCCCGTTTGATGGCAATAGGCTCGCCCCCTATTACATTGGGACTTACAACATAACTGGTGAAATATGGGTGTACTATATTCTATATGTACACCTCTGCCTACCACTTCGGGGAATACAGGCGTGATGTTATGTTATGTTATTTTTTTATTTCAATTCTAATTAGGTATGTTTTACACGCTCCGTAAGTTGTTCATTAAAACCGAGCTGAATACAGCGTATTTTTTTTATATACTATATATAAGAATAAAAATATACTTATTTGTTTTAAGCATGTTAATTATGTATCATCCTCATCATCAGCCCATTGCAGTCCACTGCTGGACATAGGCCTTATATTGTATAATACATGGTAATATTTTTTTTCTTAATCATCGACCCACACTAGGAATTAATCCTGTATTGTATTTGCTTTTCCCACATATAAAATATCACTTACGCCGACACCCATACTCGGGTCAAACATCTGCGGATCACACAAAAAAAAAATCCGTGTGGGAATCGAATCCGCAACCACTAGCGCAGCAGTCCAATCGCTTAGCCACAGTGCCAATCAGCCCCCTTACCATAAACGTACGTACCAGTTTACGTTGTGGAAGCGAGACGCCGCTACGTGCAGTGTGCGGCGTCTCGCTTCCACGAGGTAATCTGTCCTGCTTTAAGAGTTTGCGGTAAGGTGGCAGGTTTAGACCCCTATGTTTACTCTAGCCATCTTACTTCCACGTGGCATCGACTGTAGTGAGATATTATAATATTGTTTGCCGTCTTTGAAGATCAAATGTAGCCTTGTCACTTGTCTATGTACTCTATTTGACAATGTTATGCGCATCTCATATTTATTTCACGTCCTCAGATCATCAGTCCTCAATCCTATAGAACACCCACAGCCTATTGCCATCAACCGAACTCAAATCCAAACTCTGTTCTGCTGAGAATTACCTAATGGAAAACCCCAGTGACACTTTGCCCGACCTGGGATTCGAACCCAGGACCTCGTGTTCACTAGACCAACGACGCAGTCATTAGACATTATATCATACGCATGCCAAAAGGCTTAAAATATATGAGTTTGACATATGTCATCGATAACATAGTCGAAACATTATGTCATCCCCATACATTTATCATTCTTTTTGATTTCTATTCATCTAGCGTTTTGCCACTTGTCTAGGGGGGCTGGGGTTCTAGACAAGTGTCAAAAGGCTTGATGAATAGAAATCGAATGTTAACGATGACATGTGTCAAACCTAATTTTAAACATGTATTTTTCATTCTATTCGATTTCTCTTCGTAAGCCTTTTGGCACTTGTCAAGACCCCTGACATCCTCCGTGTGCACTGCTCTTTATAATTCACTTGCAAGTGATAATGACACATGCTCCTCGCAAGTCGTTTATTACAATTAATTTATCAAAGCGAGCACAAACCGTGCTGTGTGACCACGTGACCGATACACGTGTCTATTACTTTTATAATTTAATACATTTTACTCTTATTTATTTTACAGTACCTATACAATTTATTTTAATGGCAACTTGATTAGCATTGCATCTGTGAAACTGATTGTCGTGTGTATCGTAATATTGACTAAAAAATGGTTTATTGGTTAGGCACAAATGTTGCGTTTAGTTGTAATCCTGTCTAATTTCGGGCACAATTATACCTTTCTAATCATCATCATCAGCTGGAAGATGTCCACTGTTGAACAAAGGCCTCCCCCTATAAAATGTGTTGCCATAATCCCCACGCTTGGCAAGCCGACTTGGGGATCGCAGTATTGGTGATGAAGTTAGAGAAGACGCTGCTGCCCATCATCCGGAAATTCCCTTAGTCGCCTCCTACGACACCCACGGGACGAAATAGGGAGGTACCAGGCCTGAACCTCCACGGGATATGACAGAGTAGTGCCTTAAAACATCAAAGAAATAAATGGGGGCCAGTCTGTTTTATCCATACGGGCATTAACCGAAAAACGGCAATATACATTTTACAATGTGGGTGTACAAATATGAGTGTACTATAGGGACACCCTGTCTTCTGCCTGCCAATTCGAGGAAAATAAGCGATAAGTTATGTTTAAATTTGAGATATTATATTCATACATACGTACATAGAATCACGCCATTATTTCCCGAACGAGTAAGCAGAGGCGTATAGTACAACCACATTTCGCCAGTTATGTTATAGGACCTAATGTAGTAGGGGGCGAGCCTATTGCCATCAAAAGGGCACAAATCCAGACTCCGCGCTTATATTGAGGATTACCTAATAACACTGCCGGACCCGGGATTCGAACCCAGGACCTCATGCTCAGCAGCGAGCCTATTGTCATTAAACGGGCACAAATCCAGACTCCGCGCTTATATTGAGGATTACCTAATAATACTTTGCCGGACCCGGGATTCGAACCCAGGAGCTCATGCTCAGCAGCGAGCCTATTGCCAACAAACGGGCACAAATCTAGACTCCGCGCTGCTATTGAGAATGACTTAATAACACTTTGCCGGACTCGGGATTCGAACCCAGGACCTCAAGCTCAGCAGTCACGCTTAGCGACCACTAGAACAACGAGGCAGTCAAGCAGTACAAGAAAATGTGTAACAATAAAACGAAAAAAACTATTCTAGACATTTTATTATTGATCTAACTCCAGGAATAGGCTGATGTGATGATGATGATGATCTGACTACTTCTGGTTTCTGTCTTCTACCTGGTTCAAAACCGTGAAGAAAGTGTACGAAGCTTTAATTATCTGAAATATAACAAATTTCTGTTAGTTTTGTAAAGCTGGGTATGCAAGTGGAGATCCTCCACGGGAAACGCACCCTGGACGGTAAATCTCACCACGGTATGTTGTCGCACTATTTCCGTATCCGGACAAAAGGACGTGACGTCATAATAAACTGAAGTTAGCAAGAAAACGTCAGTGTCAGAGGTGTTCTCGTCGACTCGCTCCACTCATTCATTGAACTTCCAACAGTTATCGGGACAACAACTCATAGGAATAAGTGGTATCATCTCGAAGTTACCCTTACTGGGTATAAGTATAAGTTGAATCTAAGGTACCTATTGTGATTTACTAATTATTATCTTGTATAATAAAACTGTGTAATGTGTTCTCTATCTATTAAACAATAAAGGATAATGTGTTATATTCGTTAGATCTATTTTCATTATGTTCGATTGTATTATTTGATATTATTGATTGTGTTTTAAATAACCTCCGTGTACCTAATTCTACCCAACATATTTTTATAATTAAAAATATAGTGATTATTAACAGTGAGTTGTTTTAGGTAAGACGTATGTCACATTTGGCTCATACCGATACGAAGATAATATAAAAGCGGCCCTTCATACTGCTTATGCGTGAGCTAACTAACTACCTATAGTATATTCGTGTGTGAGATGTTTCATTTACGGCCGTCTCTTGTACATTTATCGTAAAAGAAGAAAAAATACCACGAATTGAGGAAAAATATTCTTTCGTCAATGTAGGCCTGTTTTGTTGTGCAATAAGAGCAGTTAAAAGCAATAGTTTTTCAATTATTGCCATATTTTTCAACATGGCGTCTCATAATTTGCAAATTGACAAACGTCAAACATTTTTTATACTTATTATTTGCACAAAAAACATTGGATGTTATGAATAAAATGTTACTTTACTCAATTCAGCGGTTAGTTTCCTAACTTCGCTAAAAGGTACATGTTATGGCCGGAGTCCCATACAAAAATGAAACATCTCCTTGGTAACAAGAAAGTTCCACATTCAGCGCTCAATATACAAAAACAGCTGTAGTGAGCTATTTTATTGATATTCTTTATCATGTGTGCCGGTTTTACTCACATGAATGTTCGGGAATGTCCGACTAGGTTCGGAGTCAAACGGAGCCCTATTCATGAGCGTGACGCGGCGGAGTCGGAATCCGAACTGATCTAGTCGGGCATTCCCGTAAATAGTAAAGTTATAATAGTTTATTTTATTAATGTTATGAGCCTATTGCTAGTATAGTACCCATACCGGGCTCGACGCTTCTTACAACTCGCTAGTCCGATGACAAAAAGCCTCAGAAGAATTTACAGGAAAAAACGTATAATTACTTCATGGTCTTTAAAAGCAAGTAACATCAAATATCTTACTGATGTAAAGCATTCCAGCGACAACGTTGTGAAGCCGCCGGCGGTGAGGCGGATGACGCGGCGTGTGCGCACCATCATGATCAAGAGCGTACGGCGCATGCGTATCGAGCACATGTACCAAGGACACTCGTACGCTGCATCTGCTATTTCCGAACTCTAAGGAACAAAAAAAGGATTCAAAAATGTATTCTTCTTAATTCTCAATGCATGCTTCTTATCGTATAGTTGTTGAACAACCTGGTGTCCGAGTTTAAACCGCCTGTAGGCCTCTGACATGGCTTTCCACTCTTGCTTTCAGGCATGCCGGTTTCCTCAAGATGTTTTACTTCACCGTTTTTAGCAACTGATAACAAATTTATAGTACGCACATGAATTCGAAAAGGCATCGGTGCGTGCTGCGGTTTGAACTTGCGACCTTTGACTTTGCAGTCCAACGGTCATACCACTCAACTATCACTGCTAATACATAGGTATAAATATCACTGCTAATAATACCATTGTACATAAACATAAAGCTGCATTTTAAATATTTGAAACGTTTAAATACCTCTTCTGCCAGCTGGTTTCCTTGGTAACAGTATAAGAACACCTGAAGCATCATACACAACAGATATGCTACCATGGAGATTATTCGAACCCACTTCTTGTTATTTAATTCCTGAAAATAATAATTATCTTGACATTTATGGGTGCCAATGATAAGAGGGTGAGCCTATTGCCATCAACCGGGCACAAATCTAGACTACGTGCTGCTACTGAGAATTACCTATTTGAAAAACCCAGTAACAATTTGCCCGACCCGGGATTCCAACCCAGGATCTCATGTTCAGCAGTCGCGCTTAACGACCGCGAGACCAATAAGGCAGACATAGTTCGTATATGGAGAAGAATCTAAGTCTAAAACCATGGTTACTTCTTCTTTCTTAGAGTTTTCAAGCCATACAGTTGGGTATTTGACACCAATAATTCCAAGACTCTACTTCTTTAAAAAAATGCTTTATTTTAGCTTTAAAAATCCGTTTTTTTTATTAATTGTAAAATTAAATTGTTATTTCCTTTAAAATCTATAAATCAAATGAGTTTGCGAACTAGTGATGTCTCAGGTCCTATTGCCATACAAAATCTAGGAAAGAGTAGGGTTTTGACAGATCATAAAAAGTATGTCCATTGATTGGTGGTGTCAAATACCATAATACATCAACGTAGAAACTGCGCGGGTTGCTGCAAACAGTCTGTTAACATTACATACGCAAGTCAAAGAATAACGATTGCTGAAGATGTTTAACGTACGTAAAGTATGAAGCGTTGTTTCATGGCATAAATAACCTGGTTATCAAAGTTATTAGGGCTGCAAGTTGAAAGCAATACATTTTCGTTATTAAAGGTTGCTAGACGAAAACAAAATTGGTATCGCAATTTTTAACATTTACGTGTGCGACAAGTAAAGCTGAAACAACCCTACCTAAATCTAAAACATCAACGCTACAATACTTACTATAGATAGTTGGTACGCCGTGACGCATATGATCACGACTGACACTGTGAACTGCGCCAGCACAGGATACGTGAAACACTCCTGGATGTTTCTTGCAGTCTTCAAAGCTGCTTCGTGCTTGATTACACACTGTTTTAAACGCTTGCATACTATCTTGTCGTCTTTAGCAGGCAAGAGGTGCTGGGAACAAGGAATTAAAACTACTTCACAGTGCTATTCGTCAATAGCAAACAGAACAGCTGAAAGCGAAGGAATGAAGGAAGATTTTTGACAGCGTTGAGCTGAAGATTTAGACTTCGATATTAGAAAATTCTGCGCGCTTACACGGGCAACTAAAATTAGGTAACTCTTGGCAATTTCTATAAAAAAAATTGTTGCCATACATTGCTAGGTGTTGCCGAGACATCATGTTTAACCAAAATTGCCAATTAATTGCCTGCATAAGCGCACCTTAAGTCTTATAAGCCCGTGGTGTCACTGCAGGACAAAAACTACCTCAAGGGCCTGCCTGATGTCCTTTGGTGATCACGGATTATTCAATTTTATTGAGTTCTTCCGCCAAGCGACATTTGTGATCAACCTAGCCTTAGTTAGCATTTCAAAAACTAAGGATAAGACAAAAAATGTCTTTCAGTGCATTAAAAAACACTACGGTTTTTTAACCTTCAGAAATCGGATCTGATGTAAAGACCTGACCTTAATAGTAAAGGAAGACGAATAGACGATCGATTTACAATCCAATAGATATCAAGATTAAGTTATTATCAAGGATTACACACCATAGATTTAGCCGCTTTAAATCAATTAAAATACTTACACTATCAGGCACTTGGATGTGTTCGCACAAAGTCCTCAGAGATAGCGCGACGAGGCGGAGTCTGCAGCGACACACCGCTATCAGTGACGTCACCAAGGTATCCAGACATATGTTCACTAATGCAGCTATAACTAGTGCAGAACTCTATAAGAAAATATGGATATAAAAAAGATGAGAAAACACTGTTTAACTGCAGACTTTTCTAACCGTGGCCAGTAAAACAGAAATAAAAAATTACATTAATAAATTGTACGTTAATTTAAATAGAATTAGTTATATACATATTCATACATATTACCACTACCAAACACACACACACACAGCAGTCTTTGTCAGCCTTTGTCAAGATAATCAGTTGCATAAGAATGGTTGGTCATTAAATTGTAAATCCGTAATTGGCTGTAAAATTAGTTTATAAGCTTAATAGTTATTCTAAAGAGCTGTAGATTTTGTGAACAATAAATAAATAAATAAAAGTTAAACAACGTTTTATTAAAATAGTTTTTTTTTTTTTTTTTTATGTTTTAATTTACACACCACAGACATTCGTCCGTGCCTTTTTTACTCTTCATTAAGATTATAAAATATGTTTCTTTTCTTTTCAACAAAATGCTCCCACTTTAAAGTGAAGTTGAAGACCGCACTTTACTAGTGAGGCGGGAGTGTTTTCCTCCTTAGTCATTTTTTTTTTTTTTTCTCCTTCTCCTCCTTCTGTCTCTTTCTTTGTTATTTACTGTGTCTGGGGTACTCTTTTCTTGGCTCTTCAGTCCTTTGGTGGTTCTATGTCCGGACTGAGTATCTTTGCGATGATGTTCTTGTCGCGGTTCTTTATTGCCATTTTTAGGTTGTGGTCCCTCACTTTCTCTTCGCTAGCTGGTGCCGCCTGGCTGATGAAATTGCTGATCGCGTCATCTCCAACATCTGTGTAGTATACACATCTCCTTGTGTGACGCGATATGGCGACTACAGCGTGCGAGACACTGTCGTGTATGCTCTTTCTCTCCGCTGCTGTGTTCACGATGATTGCGGTTTCCCGTGTGAGTCCTTGCGCCTCGTGCACTGTGAGGGTGCTGGATCCCTCTCCTTCACCGTAGCCCTGTCCGATCAGGGACTCCTTCTCGGCCTGGGTGTGCACCATGTATAAGGTGTTTGTGAGGTTGTTAGGGATTTCCGCACCTGTGTAAGGCTTCAGCTCTAAGGACTTCACGATCTTACTTGCCGAGTATATGCCACTGTAGATGGATTTGAGGGCATACGCTACGTCCATAGGGTTCCGATGTGTACACAGCAACTCCTTGTCAATTTTGGCTACATGTGTGGGGCGGCAATATGTCAGTGGAAAGAGGTTGTCCCGGTCTATGTAGGGAAGTTGGTTGACATCTCCAATGAGCAGGATTTCCTTCGCTTCGGCGAGTCGTGCTGTCATGACTATGGCTCCGAAATGGTTCATGAGGGCTTCGTCCACTATGAGTCGGTGGCACTCATTCTTCTCCTTCTCTCTCATGCCATTCACCAGTACTGAAGCCATTGTATGCACTCTCTCAGCCGCATCCTGCCCCGCTCTGTTGGCCAACTTCTCCTTGAGGTCGTTCTTCGCCTCCGTTGTTGTTGTGAGGACCGAGTCCTTCTGATGGTCGAAGTTTGCTACTACCCACGTCGTCTTTCCACAACCCGGTACTCCGTTGACCCAAGTGATCTTTGGGGACTCCCATGATCCAAGTGCATCTCCCTGATTATCTATCATGAAGGTTTCTGCTCTCTCCTTGATTCTATCTTCGAGCATGACCTTTGTGCACTTGGCTTTTTGTAACTTGTGTCTTAGACTTAACTTCTTAATTTATTAACATCTCCATTTAACGAAAACGACAGTGACAGTTATAAATAATAGGGATTATATCGTTGCTTGTATAAGCAGTTTCAGTGTCCCTAAATCGTCTGGAAGCTAAATCAACAAAGCCCACAGCTCGAGTTAGTTCTCGACAAGTGCTGTTCTCTGTGGTAACTGAATATAACATGTTTGACTGAAAATTAATCATACATTTGCTTACTAACCTGATGAGCGTAAGTGATTTCATACGATGGAGATACAGTGGTGTCATATGGGTACCTAAACAAATAATTTATATTACAAGGTAATTCATTATTAATTTGCTTACAGGCAAATTAACGCCCACTGCAGGGAAAACGCTTTTCCGCTTTCAACTTACCCCTAACTTCTTCTGGCTCTTTGGGGCCAATCCCTGAGGAACAACTTTAATTGGTACTGCCACCTACTCCATAATTTCATACAATAACGAATATAAATATATCAAAAACATAGATACGCCACATTTCGACAGTCATTTTATAGATGCCATTAACCGGGCAGAAAAATCCAGACGCCGTGCTGCTACTGAGAATTCCCTAATAGGAAAACCCAATAACACTTTGCCTGACCTGGGATTCGAACCCCAGTCCTCACAGTCAACAATTGCGCTCAGCAACCACTTGACTAACTAGTCAATAAATTTACATATCGAAGGGAGTTTACAGCATCAGAGCAGTGCACTAAAAAAGTCTCGCAGATCTCAAATCTAAGGGCCTGTTTCACCATCTACAAGTAAAGTGTTAAATAGCTACTTGTCGATTAACGCTAATCGGCAAGTAAAAGTTACGAGTATCTTTCCATCGTATCTTAATTACAGGCCAGTTTATCCCCTGATGAATGCTACTCAGATATGGTGAAATTCGTATGAGTAGTTACTAATGACTTTAAGTGTGGCGATTAGTCTACTTGACACTTTACATGTAGATGGTGAAATAGGCTCTAAATCATAAGTCTAAGAGCCTTGAAGAGACTAAATCAATAGGCGACATGGACTTCTCTAATATAATCTTAATTTACGATAAGCCTACTAACCAGGCTCTTAGAGGCAGTTGGTTTTTCTCAGCACTGACTATCCAGCCTAAGACAGTGACGGCAGACAGCCAAATGTATAGATACATGCTCCGAATAGTTTCTGTGTTACACCTGTATAAAGAAAAGACAAACATATTAAAAAAAACTTGGTACAGAAGGTTTTGGAAAGAGCGAAACATGGAATGAATCTATACCATATTTATTTTATAATTAATGTTAATAAAGCTGAAGCGTTTGTTTGGTTGAACGCGGAAAACTCAGGAACTACTGGTTCGAATTGAAATTTTTTTTTGTGTTGGATGGTTCATTTATAGGGGATGGATTTAGGCTATAAAACATTCGAAATTCACTTGAACGAAGTCCCGAGCGGAAGCTAGTATAATAATTATAATTGTTGTTTTTATGGTACCATGTAGTTGGTAGTTTTTCTCACCGTTTAATTTTTTATCTCCAACCAGCTATAATAACTGACTTGCACTGTAGTAGGTTAATAAACACAGATTATTGTCCAAAAACCAATAAATAAACTACCTATATATTATTATATCTCAAGGAGTGACTGTCTAAGCAAATGTAAAAAGATTAAGGGAATTATGGTGATCTTCTTCTGCTTATCGTTTTGATGAGCAACCTGGTGTCAGATTATAAACCGCTTGTAGGCCTCTGACATGGCTTTACACACCGTTAAAAAATCTCTAAAGTACGCCGGTTTCCTCACGATGTTTTCCTTCACCTTTTTTAGCAACTGATAACTAATTTATTTGCTTATTTGTATTATACATCAGTATGCATTAGGAGGAGGCCTTTGTCTTGCAGTGGACGGCTTCCGGCTGATGATGATGATGATAATGCATCAGCAAACATTTTATAAAAATCTTAAATAACAGCACAACCTACTCAAAAACAACTGCTTACCTCTGCACTATTTCGACGCCTTTCTCCCTATTTTCAGTAGAAAGCTGAACATCCGACTCAAGGATGATGTCCCGAATCTCTCGCCTCTTAACCACCACATTGATAATCTTCAGAGCAAAAGCCAGGTTCGTGAAGAGCAAGAACGAGGCGTTAGTCATCAGGGCCACGTCACCCCAAATCAGGAACATGGTGCTGGTTTGAGCTACCAGAATGAACCCTGGGAAAGGGTAAATGTATTATGTCTTTCCTGCAAAGGTGTCCAAAATGTCCCTCCATCGCCTTTTCGGACTGCTTGGCTGGAAATGACACTGGAAAAAGATTTGTGCCGAAACAAAAGAGAGGTCTTTGCCCAGCAGTGGGAGATAGAACAGGCGAATTAAAAAAAAATGCCGTTTTGGCTTTTGCCAACGTATGTATCATCAATGACCTAAATTGTTTTGTATGTTGCATTTTAGATCGTAATTGTGTAAAAGTGTGAAGCGTAGACAACCCTAGTATACAACTTTTATACCTACTAGCTGCGCCCCGCGGCGTTACCCGTTACGTTTTTTCGGGATAAAAAGGGGGGTGGGTTAACTATGGGTTAATCCAGGGGGTCAGTTACTTCCAAATATTATCAAAACTGTTCCAACCGTTTGAGGAATTTTTTTTATAATATTAGTTTGATGTGTCATCGTCGTTATCGAAGGAAGGTTAACAACTCACCATCCAGATTCAAAAACCACAAGGCGCATCGCAACCAGAAGAAGAAGCCACTGGTCTGTCCTGACTCCAAAGGAAGGAAGCCCACCACTCTGAGTACAGTCAGACAGAACCGCAGCGACGGATTGTGGTTCTTAACAAATACTGCCATCATGACAGTTCTCTATTTGTTGAGGTATTGTCTGTTCAATGGATCTGATAGGAACGGTCGCTGTGTTTTTGTTGACTGTACCGTGATTATAGCAGGTGTCAGTAACATTGGGTTGCTTTTCAATTGATAGTTCGTTGTAAAAAAATAATATAAAAAACTCGTACAGATAGTTACCCTGCCGCCTGGTTTTGAATCTGTGTTACAAGTCAGTGCTTTCGCACGGTATTGTAACATTGATATTTAATATGTCTTACTTACAAACATTTATCAATTACACTAGAACCGGTGTGTGTTTAAAAGATTTGACATTTCAGACGCATACATTTTTATTTTCAACGCGATCACGCAATGAATGCTTGAATCGAGAGTTGAACCCGAAACCAGCGTAAATGATAAATACGCTACATCAACATCAGATTACTAACATTCAGATAGTAAGAAAAAACCTCTTTCATACCATATCCAATCATTTTTTCAATAAAATAAGGTAATAAGGAATACAACTAAACGAGAAACCACAAAATCAATTTATTTTATTAACACCACAAAGCAAAAGGTAATAAGTCAAAATTAAATTATTAAAAATAAAATCATAAAATAAAGCAATTTAAAATGTTTGTAGCATCTGGCTACGGTATACACTATTTTTGTTAGGCAGTGAAATGTAGAGTCAGTATTTAAATTGAGTTATTAAGTTAATAAATACTTCGGCATATCGACTCACGTGAATTTGGTGATCTGTGTCTGTAATTACAGGATTACATGGGCCATTTAAAAGTATGGCTTAAAACTAGGTATATTCAAAAGCCGACTATTATATAAGCTATTAGTAGCATAGAAAATTACTGATAAAGAAATAGCTTTATGCCACCAAAAACCACTTCATTTTCATGTAAAATGTTGCTAAGAGCATATGGCTCGCACTGTCATAAAATTATCAGCCCCCTTACTATGAACTCTTAAAGCAGTGTACGTTGTGGAAGCGAGACGCCGCATTACACTGCACATAGGGGCGTCTGGCTTTCACATAGTAAACTGTCCTGTTTTAAGAGCTCATGGTAAGGGGGCAGATCTCATGTGGACCCAAATTTCTAACTCTCACGCCCTAACTCTACAAGCAAAACAAACTCAGTCTCTCTCTTTCTTATTATCGTATGGTTGATGAACAACCTGGTGTCAGAGTTTAAACCGCCTCTAGGCCTCTAAATATTTATATATAAATTCCCATTACTCAGTAACAACGTTATTATTACAGATGGGTTGCATTTAAAGAAGGGGTTAAATAAAATGACCTTTAATAAAAAAAAACATTTATACTATTACAATGATATTTCAAAAAAGTACAGATATGTTACTAGCGCTCTTATTTTGAAGACTCGAAAAGGAGACAATTGTAGTCTTGGGTAGTACAATTGTTGTCCGAATTGACATAAGACTAGTGCAGTTCGGACTCAGAGTTCGGAACAAAAGTGTTCCGAACTCTGAGTCAAGTCGAGATCATTTTGTTAGCATGTGACGTATCTATACTTTTAACATAATTATCATCGTACTATTATTTTTCATTCACTTGCTGTAAAAGAGTGAACATTGAGTACGACGCCTTGATGATCTGAAAATAAATTCAATAAATGATAAATGATTTAATTCCTGCAAAAAGGTTTAAAAAAACACTTTTACATGTCATTTTTTTTAAACTAGTTAGAATGATGGTATTTGCATTTCCTAACTGACTACCTCTAAGACGAATTACCGAAACAAACTCAGGGGTCAAAGTCTCTTTTAAAGTCCAGACAAGTTCAATAATTTATGTGAGAACAGTGTAGGTGGTCTGAGAAGAGGTCTGTTGTCTGTAGGAAAGAACCACGGCGAGTTTGAGTCGACCTGTCCTCACAGACGCCCCGTTGCGTACCATCTGAAGAACATTTGGGTAGGCCGCATGAAATACTGAAACCGTCCGACACGTAAAAAAAAATTGTAAAAAATAGTAGTTATTTAATACGTCAACCGAAAACAAAAAATATTCATGATTATATAAGATATATCTACATGTATGAGAAAATATGTATAAACAGTGTCATTAATTAAATTAAATAAAATATTATCATTATATATAAGCTGTTGATACTGAAACCGTTTATAGCCACTTACAGCCATAAACGAAGCCAGAGACAGCGTCGTGAAGCCGCCTGCGGTCAGTCGAAGAACGTAGCGTGTGCGCACCATCACAATCAGAATGGCACGGCGCATGCGCATTGAACACTTGTGCCACGGACACTCATACGCTGCGTCGGCAATCTTTAAACTCTGTGAAAAATTAAACAGTATTCAATCAAATGAAAAAAATCCAGAAGATGGGCAGCAGCGTCTCCTTTAACTTGAACACCAACACTGCAATCTCAAAGCCGCTTGCTAAGTGTGGGGATTATCGCACCCCCCTCTTCTAAAAGGGGTAGGCCTTTGTCCAACAGTAGACATCTATTGGCTGATCAAGCAAATTATATAAATTGAGAATCTATCTATATCTGATACTAGCTTCTTGAACTGTCCTGCTTTAAGAGTTTATGGTAAGGGGGCTGTTGCCAGCAGTGGGTCGTAGAGACGAGCGATGATGATGATTACCGATCTTAATAAACTAAATCAAAATAAAAATGGTAATACTTAGGTACTATTTTTTATTTCCATTGTAATTTAAAAAGCACATTAGTACTTTTAAATATATTATGAACTAAATAATTTAAAGCTATAAAAATAATCAATATGTAAATATTTTAATGTAAAGAACTTGAACATGAGTAAATGATCATAACAAAATAATCTATACACAATCGGTAATAGGTTGCTGCGCCGTGTGGTATCCGGCCTAGAATTGACCACCCCTTTCCTCCCGTGGGTGTCGTAAGAGGCGACTAAGGGAATATCCAGAAGACGGGCAGCAGCGTCTTCTGTAACTTGAACACCAACACTGCGATCCCCAAGCCGCTTGCCAAGCGTAGGGATTATGGCACCCCCCCTTCTAACGGGGAGGCTTTTGTTCAACAGTGGACGTTTGCGGCTGATGATGATGATCAATAGTTTGCTGTTACTGACATAAGCGTTAATACTTACTTCCTCTGATATTTGGTTGCCTTGGTAACAGTAGATAAACACCTGGAAGATCATGTTCAGTAGGTAGGTACCCATTGATAGTAACCGCACAATGTTGTCTGTTTGTCCCATCTAAAAAATAATTAATCATAATTTTAATAGCTTACCACGCAATAAATCGAGCCAAAATTATTAAGACTAATATGGGAAGGTCTACATATGATGGTCGGTAATTGATAGTTAACAACAATGGGCCAAACTAACATCAAACTGGACCCCTCAACAAGGGAGACGAAAGCAAGGAAGACCCAGACGGAGATGGCGGGACAAACTCGACTTGTATATGCAACACTGCAGCAGATAACAGTGGGGAGGCCTTTGCCCAGCAGTGGGACACTTTAGGCTAATAATAATAATTGATAGTTAACCTGAGAATAACTTATGGAAGCACAAGCACTTATGGCTGTTAGAAAACATTATAAAATATTGTATTTTTATGTGCTTTAATTAACATTTCGTTTACTTTAGTTTTAATTGTTGGGTGTACCGTGTACACCGTCACAGATGAATTAGTGGTGACTAAGTGCCACTGCTAAGCATGAGGTCCTGGGTTCGACTCCTCGGTCGGGCAGTGTTATTGGGTTTTTACATTAGGCGTTCTCAGCAGGAGCACGGAGAATACATTTGCACATAGATGGCAAAAGGCTCACCCATTAGGGCCTTTAACACAACAGATCAAATGTAGGTGTACTATAATAATAATAATGTCCTTCTGACCGATTTTCGGACACGGCGGCCTGTCTCAGCTGAGACTAGCCATCTGCAGACACAGGTGCACTCCCTATTCCCTCACTCTCATAATCCGATGGGACGGTAGACCGACACGACCGGAGAGAGATCAGGCGCAGGACCAACCGCTTAACGTGCCTTCCGAAGCACGGTGGGGTCTCGACATGTGAAAACGGTCACCCATCACAAGACTGACCGCGGCGAGCACTGCTTAACCCCACTTAGCCGCATATCTACGAGCCCTATACCGAGTACTATAGGTAAGTACCTACACCTCGTGATGTTATATTTTTTGTTAAAGCCTACGTACCTGTACATACTACATACCGACAACTGAAAAGCAGTGACACAGATGATAATGAGTGACACGGTCAGCTGCGCAAAGGTAGGTTCTGAGAAGCACTGCTGCAGCTCCTTGGCTGCCAGCAGAGCGTCCTGATGCTGTGCCACGCAGCACGCCAGGCGCCTGCCCACCACTGCTTCTTGCTCTGCAGTCAGCACGTACTGGAGAAGAACAATTCAAACCTTTATTATCAACATTTATTAATTATTATCACAAGATAACACCATTACAGTATATAAGTACCAAAGCGATGCTATATGAATCTTACGAACTAATATGATAGTAAAAAACAATTTTAAAATATAAACAATATAAAAATCTAGATACAGCAGGACTTTTACCATTGAGTAAGTGAGATGCCACACTACACTGCACGTAGCGGTGTCTCGCTTCCTCAACGATGTCCTACTATAAGAGTTCATGTTAAAGGGGCTGAACTTTTAACTTAACAGTCGTTAAACCTTGTCATTAAGGGCCTGTTTCACCATCGACAAGTAAAGTGTCAAGTAGACAAACCGCCACTTAAAGTCACCCGTAACTACTCATACGAATTCCACAATATCTGAGTAGCATTAGTCAGGGGATAAACTGGCCTGTAACCAAGATACGATAGAAGATACTCGTAACTTTTACTTGCCTATTAGCGTTAATCAAGAAGTAACCATTCAACACTTTACTTGTAGATGGTGAAACAGGCCCTTAATGACAAGGTTTAATGGGATAAAAATTCAATAAATGTCTATGTCTAAGCCTCTATGTCGGCTAAGGTCGCGAGTACAAATACCGTTCATGACTATAATTTTTAAGTATTTTATGTGGTAACTAGCTTCCGCCCGCATTTCTCGACAAATGGACTATCCAACACAAAAAGTATTTTTCAATTCGTACCAGTAGTTCCTGAGATTAGCGCATTCAAGCAAATAAACAAACTCTTTAGCCTTATAATATTAAAAAATATATAAAAGTATAGATTATTCAGGTTATAAACTCACCTATCAGTGTGCACACCTCTCCATTCCAATCAGAGTCATCTCTATACTCCTGTTTCAACTACGACTTGACTAAATTCTCTCGTAGTACAATAATACACTCCACTCCACAGTCTACGAGAACTACGCAGCACCAACTAGTAACACTATTCGATAACAGATGGCGTTTACTAAAATCATTGAAATTGTACAAAAAGTATTGAGATAATTACCGACCGAATTGTTGCAGCTGAAAATGTCATATCAAAAATCCCACACTTTTTAAAACCAAGAATAACACAACCCTATGGAATCAACAATATGGGAAACCTACTTCATCAATATGGAATACATTCAATCCATATAACCAAGGAGTTCCAACACTTTTAACATGTGACCTTGAACAAACAAACCTCACCTTTCCAGTAGAGTCCAGTCCCTCCTCCAGGTTCCTCAGAGCGTTGCCTAGCAACCGCAAGCGGCACCTGCACTGCGCTATCAGGGCTGCTACCAGCGTGTCCTTGGCTACATTCAGGTAAGCGGCTATGAGGAGCGCCCCTGTTTGATGCACGTAGGTTAGTTCGTAAGCTGGGGATTTTGTGGTGTCGTACGGGTACCTGCCGTAAAAGAAAAGCTGACTGTTTTCTCTGTACTTTTCCTAGGGATTAGGCTGATAGCCGAGTGGTATGACCGCTGGACTGCCAAGTCAAAGGTCGCAAGTCAAAACCCCGGCACGCGCTAATGTCTTTTGGAATTCATGTGCGTATTATATAAATTAGTTATCAGTTTAAATTGATTGTCATTTTAGCATGTTACCCATGCTAAAGTATTGCAGGTTAAAGTCCTGCTTGTGTCCATAATTTTTCAAATTTCCTTTATAAATTTAGATTCAAGCTTATCATGGGCAACATGCTAAAATGACAACAAAAGTCATATAGTTATCAGCTCCAAAAAACGTTATATGAAAATCATAGTGAGGGAACCGGCACACTTGAGTAGTGTTGTAAAAAACTCAAGTCTTTTAGTCTTCATTTCGAGACTTGAGTCGATTTTCAAGACTAGGACTCGTTAGTCACATGAGTCCGAGTCCTTTGAGTTCTTTGAGTCCTTTCGAGTCTTTTAAGTTATTTGAGCTAGACTGAGTCATGAACTTGAGTTGTTGTATTTAATACACCTAACCTAACCTAATCAATTGTATCCACCTGAAGACTGACGATTTGCTGAATCAAAATTATAAATATATAAATATTTTGGGACTTTCTATTTTTACTTTTATTTACTCCAACCAAACTATGGCTATGGATTTAGAGGACGCAGTCATTAGTCTTTTAAAAAGACTCAGTCTTTGAGTTCTTTTTGGCAGGACGCAAGTCTTTTTACAAAAGACTCCAAATTCTGAAGGACTTGAGCTCTAAGTATTATTTATAAGACTCGAGTCTTCAAAAATAGCTCTAGCTTTATTAAATAAGACTCCAAGACTTGAGTCTTTAACAACACTACACTTGAGAGATTATGCTCGTAATTTTTTTGTTACTAACTCATCTGTGGATAAAAGTTAACGATGATATATCAGCTCTGTTTAACCACTGTCACAGAAGGTTGCAGCTCACTTTTTCTAAATGGCCAGTCTCCTAACGTAAAAGCTATATAAAAAATTACAATTAAAAAAAAAAATCTGTCCGTCTTTATGTTCCAGCTAATTTCCGAAACGGTGGAACAGATTTTGACAGGACTTTTATTTTATTTTATTTTAATCATAGGGGACAACAAACAGCTACATTATATAATACTACTGGACTATCACTTAACTTCTTTATAAATTCTATTAATTGTTTCCCTATTCGTAAGGTAAGGTCGTATTAAATTCTATTTACGTCGGTGTGGCCACAACCAAAGTTATTAATTGGAACTCCATGAATTGGGACCTTACCAGGCTCTTAAAGGCAGTTGATGCTTCTCGGCACTGGTAGCCCATCCGATGGTGGTTATCAACGTGATCGAGAAGTACAGCGCCTGGTGGACTATCATCTCTTGATTGCAGCTGTAACAGGTTATATAACATATAGGTTTTGTCCGCGGCTTTGCGCGCGTTAACCCCTATTTAAACCCCATTGTGGGATGAATTTAAAAAAGTAGCCTATGTCCTTTCTCGAGTCAAATCCGTACAGCGGTTAAGACGTGAACATGTAGCAGACAGACAGAGTTACTTTCACATTAGAATAGAATAGTAGTTTATTGTTTTCAGCATTACAGAAATTGGTATATGAAATACAAGAACTATAATATACATATTATCTATGTCTACTCAGACACAAGGATGAGGTTTCTTTCTTCAGTAAAACGACAATATTCGAATTACAAAATATATTGCGAATTAAACGTTGCTACAAAGTTCTCGACCGATCGTAAGAGTTCAAGTGAAGTAAGAACTATCATTTTTCTAAATAACTTTACAACCACCGACAATATGTAACGCCTGATAAATTATAATAGCAATTCAACGTAACAGCAACTAATTGCATTAAACTGTAAGGCGCAGCCGAAACATCTTCCCACCCGTTGAAAGGCTTGTCTTTTAACACTGCAAATCATCCGCAGAAGGCAGGGAACACAGCTTGACTAGTGGTCGACGAATCACGCCTCTTATGGTGTTCACATCAGCTACCCTTGAAACGCCATCGGAGCCAGGAAACAGGCGCGTAACACGACCCAGCCGCCAACATAATGGTGGAACATGATCCTCATGTATCAGCACGAGATCTCCGATACTTAAAGTTTTGTTATTTGTTTTCCACTTCATTCTTTGCTGCAGCTCGTGTATGTATTCGTGTTGCCAGCGGGACCAGAAGTGCTGGCTAATTTGTTGCAGTCGCTCATATCGTTGTAGGTGACTTTCTTTCAGATTTTCCAAATTAGGTTCTGGTAATGCCTTCAGCGGCCTTCCAATTAGAAAGTGCCCTGGGGACAAAGGAAGGTAGTCATCAGGAGATGAGGAGAGAGGGCACAAAGGACGGCTATTTAGTACTGCCTCCACTTGTGCAAAGAGGGTTGTAATCTCTTCGAAAGTGAGATGGGAGTTTCCCATAACTCTTTTTATGTGGTATTTAGCGGATTTGACTCCGGCTTCCCAGATGCCGCCGAAGTGAGGAGCGTGAGCAGGTGAGAAAACAAACTTAATATTTTCATGAGTTGCAAATTCAGTTAAGGACATATTACTTGATTTTAAAAAGGCTCCTATATCTTTAGCGGCAGCTACAAAATTAGTACCGTTGTCGCAAAATATTTCAATCGGCTTGCCACGCCGTGAAATAAATCTGCGCAACGTCATTACAAATGCGTCCTTTGTGAGGTCACTGACCGCTTCCAAATGAACGCATTTATAACGTAAACACACGAATATGCAGAGATAACATTTAAGTAATCTGGCACCTTTGCCTTTACGATTAATTATGTAAAATGGCCCTGCAAAATCTATGCCCACCGAAATAAACGGAAAACCCGGCGTGACACGTTGGGTAGGCAGGTCGCCCATTTTAGGACTTAGTGTTTTACCTCGAACACGACAACATCTCACACAATTATGCACCGTGCGCCGAGCTAACCTTCTGCCATTTATTGGCCATACTGACTCCCTTATCATCGACAGTAATAGCTGCGGACCGGCATGCATGTGACGTAAATGTTCCCGTTCAAACAACAGTTTAGTCAGGTGGTGAGAAGAATTAAGTATTATGGGGTGTTTCTTTTCGAAACTATAAGTAGAAGAATTTAATCGACCACCAACTCTCATTAATTTATTTTTATCAAAAATAGCAGACAAGTTCAAAATTTTACATTTACTACTCAAAGGAATGTTTTTAGCTAACGCATTGTATTCGTTTGGGAAACATTTTAATTGAGCTATGCGACAAAGATAATAAAATGAGTCATCCAACTCGCTAATGGTAAGAGGTAAAACCTGTTTGTTATCGGGATGGCGCATGTTATAACAAAATCTCCGAACAAAGGCAACTATTTTTATTAATTTGTTTAGATTGGAATAGTTTTCAATATCTATTATAGGTTGTAGCGAATTGGTATTAAGGTAAGTATTTATTTCATTTTGACATATTGTATTATTTATTGATATATTTTGCGACATTAATGATTTTTTTAATTTAGATGTTTTTGTTTCAGACGCAGGTTGCACAGGGAGTTTCTTCGACGATAATTTTGTTTTTGGGGTTGGTTGATTTGAATGGGGTGAGCCTTTAGATTTAGATGTATTTTTGATTTCAGGTAAGTTATTATATTCAACTGAGTTTAATACAGGCCATTTTTTTTCAGAATTATATAAATAGTTTGGACCTGACCACCATAGATTGTTTTTCACTAGCTGCGTCGCATTTACGCCGCGAGATATAAGGTCAGCGGGATTCATATCAGTGGGAACATAGCGCCACGACGATGAATCAGTAAGCTCATTTATTTCAACCACCCTGTTGGCGACAAAAGTTTTTAGTTTAGTGGGATCATTTTTAAGCCAAGCAAGAACTACGCTGGAGTCACACCAATGTACGATACGTGATGGTTTGTAACGAATTGACCCAATGACACTTTTACATAATTTAGCAGCTAACAAGGCTGCGCAAAGTTCCAACCGTGGTATGGTCATGGGATTTATGCGAGCAACCTTGGATTTCGCACATAACAATCTTACCATAAATTCACGGTTGTTTTCCGTACTTCTGACGTACACGCATGCCCCATAGGCTCGCTCTGAAGCGTCACTGAATGAATGAATTTCTATTGTTTTAGGTGAGTCACATAGAACTCTTCTCGGAATTTGGCAATTTAATAAAGAATGTACATTATTTGTAAACTCCAACCATCTTTCCTTTATTTCCTGAGGAATGGGTTGATCCCAATCTATTTTTTGCAACCATAAAACTTGTAATAACATTTTAGCTTGAATAATACAAGGACTTAAAAGTCCTAACGGATCAAATATTTTAAATGCATTTGATAATATATGTCTTTTTGTGATTTTGTCATCATTGCATTTTATTTGAACCGGGAAGTTTAAATAATCGGATTTTGGATCCCAACCTAAGCCCAGTGTGCTTGAGGCCTCACTTAAAGTTAAATAGTCTTGTACATTTAGAGATGAATTTTGGAAAAGATTTTTCGAATTAGTTTTGAATTTACGTAAATTGCAACATGCTGTGTTTAGGGCTTTAGATATAGACCTTTGGATATTAAGTAATTGGTGTTCATCATCACACCCCGTGATGAGATCGTCGACATAGAAGTCGTGCTGTATTATTGTTTTGATAGTTTCGTCCCCACACTCCTCACCCACCTGCCATAGACAACGCGTGCTCAAATAGCTCGCACTTGTGGTTCCATAAGTAAGAGTATTTAACTGCATTGTTCTAAGGGGCAAAGACTCATCTTCTCTCCATAAGATTAGCTGTAAATTTCTAGAAGTTTCATCTACTAATGTTTGTCTGTACATTTTTTCAATGTCTCCTGTTAATAAATATTTATGTTGTCTTGCTCTTATTAATATTGAGAAAAGAGAATCTTGTATATTAGGACCCGGAATCAGGATGTCGTTGACAGATAGACCAGAAGATGTGGGGACGGATCCATCGAAAACGACACGTAATTTGGTAGATTCGCTGTTGTCCTTGAAAACAGCATGGTGGCACAGGAAATATGAGGGGGATGGTTTTTCTTCGGGAGCTTCAGACATATGTCCTAACTCCTCATATTCTTTTATAAACTCAACGTATTGAGATTTTAGTTTAGGATTTTTTCGGAAACGTGTCTCTAAATTTAGAAACCGTTTTTTTGCAATATTATAGGATTCGCCTAGGTTATTTGGGGAACAATTAAGTGGTAGTTTGACACTAAATCTACCATTTTGCAAGCGGACAGTGTGTTGCAAAAAATGTACTTCACAAGCCCTATCCTTATCGCTTAGAATTATTTTGTTTGGGATTTCTTCGATTTCCCAGAATTTAGTAAGTAAGTTTTCAATATGAGACTCATTATGACCTTCTTTACTCGCCTTTATGAGACCATTGTTGCAACATATGCTATTTAAGCTATTTATCTTTAAGGGTCCGGCTATTAGCCAGCCAAATTTGGAATTTTGTAACTTTAGGCTACTTGGAGCTAGGGAAGATTGTTCACTCCCTATGATATCCCAGAAGAGATCAGATCCAATTAAAATATCAACCTCAGAAGGCTTGTAAAAGTTTGGATCGGCTAATTTTATGTGTTTAGGAATTTTGAATGGAATTTCGATGGAATTTTTTGGTAATTTACCAGTTAGTTCTTTCAGAACAAGCAAATTAAGTGTGACATTAAAATTATGATTTATGGAATGTAATTGAGCTATACAGCTTTCCTCTACCCTATCGGACGCATGGTTTCCTATGCCAATTACATCAATGCTAGTTATAGGAATTGACCTAAGCGACAACCTATCCTTCACAGATTTCGTTATGAAACTAGCTTGACTTCCAGAATCCAATAAAGCCCTTACAATTTCACTTTTGTTATTAATAGTATTGTGCACTTCAATTAAAGCAGTGGATAAAATAACTTGATTGCACAGGTGTGCCGACGAATTTACGTTGAGTGATTCTGATTCTGCATGAGCATGCTTATTAGAAACTGACGAATTAGGTTTATGCAAGAGACGGTTGTGTTTTTGTTTGCATTCAGGGCATGGCCCAATACCACACGAACTAACACGGTGTCCTTGTTTAAGGCAATTAGAGCACAGCTTATATTTTGATACTTCTGCCCATTTTTCCTGTAAAGATTGGTTTTTAAAGATTGGGCAGTCGTAAATTCTATGATTTTTATCGCAAATCACACACATGAACTCATTGTGGTTCGAAGCTTCTTTATTTGCACTTGCAAACGTTTTTACATTATGGTGTTTTTCACCTTTTTGGTCATGATCTACACGTGTGCTTGAATTATGACGCGTTTGGTTTAGTGAGCCCCTTTGGTTATTGCTATCAGTTTTATTCCTATTTAAGGCTTCAAGCACATCGGCGCGATCGACTAAGAATTTTTTAAAGTTTTCTAAAGTTGGAAGATCATCACAATTATTGTTTCTAAATTCCTCCCATTTTATTAGAGAGCGGTTGTCTAATTTTGCTGTTAAATTAAATATTATGACTACATCCCATTGCTCAGTGACCAGTCCTAAACTAGTTAATGCTCTTAAGTTCTTGGTAACATGGTCAACCAAAAATCTGAGGGATTTTTCCGACTCTTTAGCAAATTGCCGGATATTAAACAATGAATTTAAATGATGATCGACGAGGAGTCTTTTATTATTATATCGGTTACACAATAACTTCCAAGCTTCCTTATAATTTTCAGAAGATACTTCAAGATTGGAAATTATGCGCGCCGCATCCCCTTCTAGGTATGAAATCAAATAGTGGAATTTATGAATGGAGCTTATTTGTGTATTACCGTCGACCAAACTCAAAAATGTATCTCTGAACTCGAGCCATTTAAAATACGCACCATCAAATTTTGAAATTTGTATACGCGGCAACCTAACACCAGAATCATGAGGTTCACTTCTAAAAACATAATTAGTTGATTTGCACCTATCTAATAAGCCCTTTGCAATGGCAAGTGCGCTTACGAATTCATATTCAATTTTATCCCGCTCCTCAAGCTCTGATGACAGGTTCCCACCATTTACGACCTCAATTTGACTTTGCAACTCATCAAACTTGGCTGATAATTGCTCAAATTTACCAAGCTTAATAGTTAACTCGGCAATTTCAACATTTGACAAGGTTACTGAAGGTGATATTTTATCTATATAATTTTTAAACTTGGTAATTTGGCCCTTGATTGAGCTACGCCGAATAGATAAATCACGTAATGTTTTAGAATCAGTTTCTTGCATCATTTTATCTAATTAAGTCAAATTACAAAGCAACAGTAACGTTTATATTTTACCGACACAATAGCTCAATCAGATATCAGTGTTAATACTTTCTAAACTAAATATTATTTAATTAAATAAATGAAAAAGAATCTCACGCCCCTCAATCCGACGACACCTGCCGACCAGGAAACCGGATTTACGCCGCGAAGCACGGAAGAAAGGTCTCTGCTTGTGCCCTCGAGAGGTGCTGGCGTGATGTTTCACGAATAATCTGGAAATTTCGGCGAAATATGTCAAACAATGAACGAGTTTAATGACCTCTTCCTAGAAACGGTGTAAGAAATCTTAATGGCGGTACACTGAGATTTCAGTGAAAAAATTACACCCACAAATTACAAAAAAAATAGCTTAATTACACGAATTGGACTATATTGATGTTAAATATGCTTTAAACATTAAATATAAGATCTGAAATTATGAACTAATGAGGTGAAAGGTAAAAAAGTCGTTATAATTTTAATTGAGCCCCGCCGTTGATGTGGTCCAACCGGCCAAATATTAACATTCAAATTATGCACAAGTGAAAGGCAGTTTTCTTAAACCTTTTAACAATAAGGTTAGACGGGACTTGATATAATGAAAGGGAATAGGCTAGGATCGTAAAATTAGTTAAGGAAGGGCACTTAACTTCGGTTGGTCCGCTGTCCGCACCGCGAGAATCTAGTCCTTTGTAGCTGTTCTTCAATGGTTCTGGTTTTCTGGGTCGATACTTTAGCTGCATCGATGCTCCAGATGATTTATGAATGCTTGTTTCTTCCCAGCGTGGCTCGGCCTTATGTGGTCTCGATGACTACGCAGTGATGAGCAGGCTTGGCGAATAATTTTCTTATTGTATTTCGTACCGTGCCCACCCGGGGGCGCCAAATTTATGTCTACTCAGACACAAGGATGAGGTTTCTTTCTTCAGTAAAACGACAATATTCGAATTACAAAATATATTGCGAATTAAACGTTGCTACAAAGTTCTCGACCGATCGTAAGAGTTCAAGTGAAGTAAGAACTATCATTTTTCTAAATAACTTTACAACCACCGACAATATGTAACGCCTGATAAATTATAATAGCAATTCAACGTAACAGCAACTAATTGCATTAAACTGTAAGGCGCAGCCGAAACAATCTAAAGCAAAAGGTTTAAGCGTCATTCTTTTTCTTCTTAGCGAGTCAATGGCAAATTTAAATTTTAGCGGCCTATCCATACTTATATTATAAACGCGAAAGTTTTTGAGTGTGTCTGCATGTTTGTTACCTCTTTACGCTTAAAGGGCTGGACCTTTCTAAAATTTGGTATGGATGTAGCTGACACCTTGGATAAACATAAAATCTCCTTAAGCTACTGAGAATTATCTAATGGAAAACCACAGTAACACTTTGCCCGACTCGGGATTCGAACCCAGGACCTCATGTTCAGCAGTCGCGCTTAGTGACTACTAGACCAACAAGGCATCCCCTTTTATTTATATTATTACAGACTTAAAATAATCTATATTGATGCTTATGTATGTATTTCCCGCCGCCGACGGCGCCGGCGGCGGCGTCGGCTGACGTCGGGAATTTTTCTAACAAATTATCCGAAAAGACTGCTGAGCAAGAGGTCCTGGGTTCAAATCCCGGGTCAGGCAAAGTGTTACTGAGTTTTCCATTAGGTAATTCTCAGTAGCAGCACGGAGTCTGGATTTGTGCCCGGTTGATGGCAATAGACCCGCCCCCTATTACATTGGGACTTACAACATAACTAGCGAAATGTGGGTGTACTATATGTTCACCTCTGCCTACCCCTTCGGGGAATACAAGCGTGATGTTATGTTATGTTAATTATCCGAAAAGTAACCTAAATGTATACTGACTTTACCTTGTGTTAGTATAATATAAAAAAATTGTATAATATAAAATATAAAAAATATTTTTGGTTAAAAAGAGAAGAAAGGCACCTAAATCAAGAAATCTTACGTGAATAAAAAAACTTAGTTATGTACCTCTTAACAATCTCCTTTTCTTTTTCAGTCTGGACTCCTGACAGCACTCTGTCTCCATCACTAACAATGACCATTATCCTCTTCTTCCTCCCCAAAATATTCACGATCTTGGCCGCGTGAGCCATGTTCGTAAACAGCAAGAACGCGGTCGCCGTCATGAGGGCAATATCGCCCCAATTGAGGAACAAGTCCACAACTTGGATGATCAAGTAGGTTCCTAAAAAGAAACATTAATCAATCGACTAAGTTTGACTGTAAAGACTTAGCTGAAAAGCCTACAGGCGGTTTAAACTCTGACACCAGGTTGTTTATCAACCATACGATAAGAAGAAGCTGAAAAGCAAAGCAGAGCAAAACAGCGTCTTAAAAAAGGTTTCACAGAGCCATATTCACCTGCAGAAAACAAAATTGCAAGCAGGCGCAATTGAGTCCTTATTACTTACATAAATTGCCAACTAACGAACTACAAAGATCACTTTATGTTGCATAATACACACAAAACACTAAAACACGTGAAATCAGTGCGAAACCTTAAAAAAGTGCTGCAAGGCCCTTTGGAGTCTCTAAATGTCCAAAGTGGCTTTTGAAATAAACCGTTTCTCCGTTAAAAAGATAACAAAAGACCTGGATCTTTGTCGAGGTAACTAAAACTCGAGACATTCATACTACGATTATAACTATTGATGATTTTAAGACAGAAACTAATAAACAAGTGCCACAACATCAGTGCGTCTCATAAAACAGAACCTACCAATTAAAAACATGAATGACAGTACAGTAAATACATTATACAGACGCTTCTGCATTCCATTCAGATGTTCTGGAGCCCAAAAGCCAACCATTTTGAGCACAGACAAGGATATGCTTACGGAGAGCGTCGCGTTCTTCACCAGAACACCCATTTTGGATTGAGCCCGACTTTCTGGACTACCAGTCGGTAGGCTTGATAGACAAATGTGGATAATGGAAGCTAAAATCAAAATAATTACACAATCCGTTTTGAATTCATAATTGCAGATAGCAGGGGTCACCAACATTGTGTTATACGGGAAGTCTTCTAAATTGTGTTTTGGCCGTCTATGTGTCTTTTTTAATAACTAAACAGACGGCCTAGAAGACACTTTAATGTATAGTTATTATAATTTTGCCTTTGTATTCGTCTGAAATTATGTGAATGATAAATTATTGGTTTAATATTAAATATTTACAAAAAAAATATCCTCTCATATACGCTAGTTACATACTATATTACAGTACGTACCGATAATAACTTAGACCATGGTAAATATATATCTTGTAAATCACGAGCTAATATTTTAAATTAAGTAATATATGGAACTTTGAACAATACCTTAAATTTTCAAATTAGTGAAAGTTCACACTATAGGTATGACAAAATGTTTGCTACCCCTGTCCTTGCTGGCGATAATTGTCAGTTTGCTTGGTGTGGATGTAACAGCAAATATAATTATGTCATTTTGTTTACCGTCACCCTGTGGTTTCAATAAACGATTATATCGAAACATGTAATTAATAGTAGTACCATAATGTCCAATGTTCTACAGAATTCATGAAAATAATTGTTTTTATAGGGTGTCACGAAATTCAGACTGTCCCAGTAAAAGTCCTGAAATCAAGAAGCTGTTTTATCAGAATGTACGATACATTTTGTTTTAAACTGAGGATTTGAAGAAACCTGTATGTTTTAGTTTTCTGTTTTTTTATATTTCTTTGGTTTTTTAACCGACTTCAAAAAAAGGAGGAGGTTCTCAATTCGTCGCGATCTTTTATTTTTATTTTTTATGTATGTTCCCTCATAACTCAGTCATTTATGAACCGATTTGAATTATTATTTTTTCATTTGTCTGGGTATACTTTCCGATTGGTCCCCTAGAATTTTGTCATTACCTGATGATGAACTTCGAAGATATGGAACAGAACTCCTCATAAGATCATGCCCTGCGATCAACGCCCGTAACTTGATGATATGATGATGATATTACTTAAGTAGTTATCGACTTCTATACCCACGAGGGAGTGGGGGTGAATCGACCCCCCTCCTATCACTTTCCTGAATGAAATATATCGTGTGAGGTATCGTTTAAACGGGCTTTTTGTGTGTGAAAGGATTTAAATACTAGTCTCACAAAAGTCTGGGGCGGATGAATTCTAAACACCACTAAAAATCGTGAAATAAAAAAAAAACAAAAAATTAAAACCGAGAAATCCAGAAAAAAAATATTCAGACCAAAATTTCATAGTTTCAAAGCTAAAACTATTAACCAAGCAAACGCATAGGATTTAGCGCCGACTTGCACTTCGCTTATGTAAAGTGATGTGATAAAATATTATTTTTCACTTTTGAGTTTTGTGAAGAAAGTTTTAATTTTTAATTACATAGTAAATTGTTCCTTTTTAAGAGTTCTTGGTAAGGAGTTTGGTCGTCAATCATCTTGCATTACCAAACCACGTCATTTCTTGCAATGTTAAGATCCCATTTTGGTAACGAACAGAAAAATACAAAAGTACTAGGGCTTACATTTATTTTATGGAATTCAAATGATAACTGTTACGTGACATAAGGTCGTGTGGTCCGACGTATGATCTGATAACAATAGCCGCCGGCTACAGATGCGGGCCGGCTGGTTATCTGCTCTACCTACTAATAATTTAGTGGTGCTACAGTGTGTATGTTGAATTCGAAGCATCAGTGTAACTAAAACTAACATTAACATAATGATTTCTATCAGTTACGCGAATATTAGTCATTGAAATAAAACTATTTTTACGGATTTTATCGCGGTTTTAATTTTGTTTTTTGGTCCCGACGTTTCGAATCCTTTACAGCATTCATGGTCACGGGCAGACTAACACCTCACGGTTTAACACCTCAGTCTGCCCGTGACCATGAATGCTGTAAAGGATTCGAAACGTCGGGACCAAAAAACAAAATTAAAACCGCGATAAAATCCGTAAAAATTTATATGACTTTTGGTGCCATTTTAGCATGTTGCCCATGCTAAGCTTGAATCTAAATTGATAAAGGAAATTTGAAAAATGATGGACACGAGCGGGATTCGAACCCGCGACCTTCGCCGATCCGTGCCGCTGCTCTAACCAACTGAGCGACACGGTGGCTCAGTTGGTTAGAGCAGCGGCACGGATCGGCGAAGGTCGCGGGTTCGAATCCCGCTCGTGTCCATCATTTTTCAAATTTCCTTTATCAATTTAGATCCGTAAAAATTGTTTTATTTCAATTAACATAATGTTCTAACTTTTTCGAAAAACTTCTCTCCTGACCAATTTCATCGGCCTATCTCACCTAAGCTACTACTAATACACTAGCCAACTACGCAGGCGATATTATAGTGCCCAAGTATGCGCGAAAATAGATGTGCACTCCCAATTGCCTCAGTCTCATAGTCCGATGGGACGGTGGACCGACACAACCGGAGAGAGATCAGGCACAGGATCAACTGCTTAACGTGCCTTACGAGCACGGAGGGGTCTCGACATGTGAAAACGGTCACCCATTACAAGACTAACCGCGGCGAGCACGGCTTAATCTCGCAGAACGACTTCTTCTTCTTATCGTATGTTTATATATACAGACCTGGTGTCAGAGTTGAAACCGCCTGTAGGCCTCTGACATGGCGTTACACACCGTTGAAAAATCTCAGGTGTGCCGGTTTCCAGAACGACTGATCAGCGGGATAGCCACGTAGCTACGAGCCCCACGTAAAATGTAATAGATGGAAAGTCACGTTTGTTTTCCAGATGCATAGGCTGAGACCACAAATTTCTACTTGCTACGATCCTGACACACTCCCTATACCTCATTCAGTTACCCAGTTTTTCTTCTTCTTCTTTTGTTGTCATTGACACGCTAAGAAAATTCTGTCTCACTATCTTCTTTATTTATTTTTTATACAAAAATGTAAGGCGTGGGTGTAAGGGACACGGTGATTTATGCTTGTCACTGTAGTTTCATCACTTTCTTCAATATAGAAATATATCGGTCCTAAAATTGTAACCTTAAATGCTCCTATTCATTTATTATTTAAGGCAAATAGATTTTTTTATTATAAGTGATCGAAGCGGCCGGCAACGGCACCGCATCGATATGGTATTGCTACTGCGAGTGGCGTTCTAAGGGGACGCCGAGGAGTGTATGTATGTTTGTTACATTTTCACGCTCAAACGGCTGGACCGATTTTGATAAAATTTGGGTTGGAGTTAGCTGACACAATGGATTAACAAATAGGTTACTTTTTATCCCGAAAAAATGTAGCGGTTAACACCACGGAGCGCAGCTTGTAGGTAATAATTTATTAGTGTTCTTATCCTTACTCTACCTATAGCACCTACTAACCTCTATACATCTATATCTAGCCCAACAATTATATTCTACCTCAGTGCTTCACAGCCTGACACAATTCTTTTATTCCCCGATCAGCAAGGATGGAAAAAATCTTACTTATCCGCTAGTTCGTAATAGAGGGCGATCAATCGGCACTGAGATAGGAACGCTTGATTGGTCAAATCTGTGAAGATCACAGGCCCGGGGCGGGCCGCGTTGAGTGTTTATTTATCTGTTGTGTGATGTTAGGACGAGTGGAGGATAGTGAGGGCTCGTAGAAAGTTTAGATAGTTCGAGGTTTAGGTTATAACTCTATTCATGGTCATACAGGGAATGTCATGACAAAATGCGGCTGCAAATCGTATTATGAAGACGTTTGTTAATTTTTTTCTGTTAGGAACCAGCTTAGAGATATAGCCACTGCATTCCCTATAATATGTAAGTAGGGGAGCTAATTTGTGGTTGCCATTACTGCAACAATTAAAAAAACACAGGTCGCTCAATAAAAACAATATTTGTGAGAAAATATAATAGCAATATGTTCCAACTTGAAATTTGATTCCTTTTTAGGATGTACTTACATTAACACTTAGATGTACTTGCATCTTGCAAGTTATCCTCAAAGATTTAAGTAGAAGTTTTACTGTTTACCCAAGTTCGGATCACTAGCCACCGAAGCCATTATGTGCGTAAAAAAAATGTAGGTACCTACCCAAAGTATAACCCCACCATACGATGGACTTGATATTAGGCAATCTTTTATCCCTTAAACCTTTTCCAGTCCAATGAGCCATATATAGTACATGTCAATTGTTTACCTATTGTGTCTGCTACGCGGACAGTCAAAGTGTTAACCTTGGGAGTAAAAGATGTGCTTAAAAAAGAGTAAAACAAAATGTTTTCATTATTATCTTGTACATTGCGTTCATACAAAAATTGAGGTTGTCCCTCTAAGTTATATAAAACTTGTGTTGGGACTACCTTGCTTCTTCCCAAATACAAAATTAGAACAATGTTGCGAATGTTTAGAATTATTGTTCTTTAAAATAATAACCTAATAGAGTACCTATACTGAATTAAATACTCATATCGTAACGCTTAGAGGTAGTTGATGAGTGATTCGTAGCGTACCATTCATGAGCCTTTTCATCTTGTAACAGGAAAGTTAACAGGAAAACATTATCTTAGAAGCGTCCTTGAACAGTTTCAGTGTAGTCAGAAAGCTGTTTGTTTATAAAATTAACAACCTGTTGTTCAAAACAAAACATCGAGCCACCTGTCTTTATTTACAAACAGTGCCCACACTGTGAACGTTGTAACCAAGCTTAAAAGAGTTCACAAGTTATAAAAACTATTAAAAAAAACCGCCAACTATTTCCAGATCTTCATGTAGCCATAGCTCTACGACCATCTTAAAAAAACAGTCGACATCAAGGATTCTGTTGCAGCAGTTGGCGGCGACTTGTTGCGGTGGGCGTGTCCCGCCCCGCCTACCGTGCCATCGAGGCCGGTGATGCTGGCTACATCAGTGGCAGTGGAGACGCGACCTGATACAGACGCAATGGCGAACCTCCTCAGATTTGACATGAGAGTCTTTACGCCGGAGCGCTGACGTCTACTCAATCGTAAGGTTAGTGGTAGTAGTCTTTGCAAGATTTTCTGGTTTAAAGACCTTGTGTCCTAAGCCTTAAAAGCAATTCTTACAATTTTTTATAAAAGAAAATCTATTAGAATGTTAAAAAATTTAAGTTGTTTAAAATTCTCAAGGCAAGGATTAACTTAGTCAGCCAAAACTCTAAACCTTAAAATTTATAAACAAAAGAATATAATATTATTACCAAACACTTCAAATGTACATTCGACTATATTATTCAACATGCTTAAAACACGTCACGATCAAAAGTTTCCGATGCAACTCCAATAAAAAGCTTTTACGAAAAGCAAACGCCAGTTCAGTTCTGCAATTTAAATTTAAAAAAGTATTGATCTTAATTCAAAAAGAATTTGAACAGTTTACCATTGAACCTCATGTAAATTAAACTATAGCATCTCAAAGTTAAATAAACTTTTATACATTTTAAATTAAATATTCTTACTTCGAAACCTTAAAACGTATTGCTAGAAAAGCTAAAAGACACTTGTTGACTTGTCCAGCACTCTGTCAATGTTTAAGCTGCAAATCCTTAAAGTCAACACACTCAAGCTCTGTCTAACCAAATACTGCAGTTTACCTCAAAAGGATAATTTACTAGAATTACTGTGAAAGTAGATAATGTTGTTAGTTTTGGAGAAACAAAATGTTTCAAACGGATTCCATGTTAATTGGTTTTTATCGCTAAGTTCATTCTCAGGAATGTATGAACGAAACACATTTGAAAACTGAAACAGAATACTATGGAAATCAGAGTATAGTAGAATTAATTAAATATACATTTTTTTAAACGTCGCCTCACACTAGGAATTTCTCCTGTATCGTGGGTGCGTTTCACAAACATGAAATATCACATACACTAACACCCAAACTCGGGACAAACATCTGCGGTTCGCACAAATTTTAGCCCCGTGCGGGAATCGAACCTGCAACCCTTAGCGCAGCAGTACAATCGCTTAGCCACTGCGCTAATCAGGTCGTCATTTTAGTTGTAGTAATAAAGTTCCAGGTAATGAAACTATTCGCACGCATCAAAAGGGTATCAATAAATTATGGAGTGACATTCATTCTGAAATTCAAATAGTCCTTCATGGCCTATATTCGAAACAAAATCCTGTAAGTTATACAAAACCAATACATATTTCTTCAAACGTAAAGACGGAAAAAACGTGAAAAACAATCTGTGAAGTTCCGATTAATTTCTACAAATATATACCAGCTCAAAAATCTACACGTGCAGGAAAACGATTAACAATAATCTCGTTGATCCCAATCTAAGCCCTGATTCTCCAAAGCCACAAATATAACTATAGATTGATGAAAAACATAACATAACATCACGCCTGTTTTCCTCGAAGGGGTAGACAGAGGTGCACATATAGTCACCCACATTTTGCTAGTAATGTTAAAGCTCCCAATATAATAGGGGGCTAGCCTATTGCCATCAACCGGGAACAAATCCAGACTCCACGCTGCTAAGGATTTTCTAATGGGAAAACCCAATAACAGTTTTCCTGACCCGGGATTCGAACCCAGGACTAAGCAGATTGATGTAGAAGTACAGATATATCACTTTTTAAGTTACAGTAGTCACTTGATATGCAAGCATTTAAAAATAATAAAAAAAAGTTGGTATGGTTCAAGCGCGCGCTTTAACTTGACATAGTCGCTGAGCAAACAGCTCCGTCAGATCGTTTGGAATGAATATCTTTACGCTATTCGATATGAGGGTACTAAGGGTAGGCAGAATTATATGGTGATTTTTACTTAAAAGAAGCTTAACATAAAGACTTGAGTAACATTCTAGTGGGCTATAACACTAATATTATAAAGGCGAATAATTGTGAGTGGGTGTGTTCGTATGTTTGTTACTTCTTCACACTCAAACGGCTGGACCAATTTTGATAAAATTTGATATGGAGGTAGCTGACACCCTAGATTAACACATAGGCTACTTTATATCCCGAAAAAATGTAGCAGGTAATACCGCGGCGCACAGCTAGTAAATTAATTAAATTAACATTACTGCGCGTGTGTGTAAAATACATATCCATATATAGGCAACACTCAAAGCCTCACGACTCAAATTTCTTCAACAGAAAATCTCTGTTACGTACTTAGTATTCAATAATAGTAATAGCCACCCATCTTTACCCATTTCTCACGTAGCATTTATAAGATATTCACAAACACGTGAACTGTGAAATAAAACCCGAAACAGCAGCAGTCAAATCACAATATCGCTGAGCCTTTCGAAGTCCAACATTTTTCCAGGAACCCTTTTACTGATTTCAAGGACTTACGTTTTTCTCTAAACATTTAAGAACTGTAATGGTGAATCAGGCTCTAATACAACATTTTAATGAAAAAGGAAAAGTGGGTAAATGAAAGTATGAAAAAGATCGCGGCTACAGATTTCGGCTAAATCTCTAAGAGTTAAAGATAACGCTTTGAAACACAAACTCTTGGCAAATAGTTACAAGGCTTATCTAAGTTGGGGTCCATTGTAGATCTAAACTGAAATTTATTTAATATATTTAATAGAAAAAAATGCAGGTTAATGGCAATAGTTTGCACCCTAACCCTAACCCTAATAGTTTTAACCCGAAATCTGGGTGTACTATAACATCTCAGGCTACCTTGAGGATTACAGGTTGTTAATAGAGTAAAAGAGACATTGACCCCTGAGTTTGTTTCGGAGTTTCTTCTCAGAGGTAGTCAGAAATGCCGACGCCATCTATCTAGTTTAAAAAAAAATTACGTGTAAAATTGTTTTTAAGACCTATTTGCAGTAATAAAATCATTTATCATTATGTTATGTTTTACATATCCTTAACAGTTCCTGAAGTAAAGATTTTTAATGTCATGTTTTTAATGTTATGTTTCACGAATAAAGTTTTATCTTATCTTTTATTAAATTGTAAATCATATATTATGTCTTATAAAAACTAAAATATAAATTAAGAGTTTAAATTCCAATACATTCTTCACCCTAATAAAGGTAATTCGTTCCTAAAAGCCTACAGTTTTTAAAAGCACAACAAGTCTATTGTACAGAGGTGAGCTTATCTCAAAATATAATACTCAAATAGGCACGGTGTTACCATTCACTCAGATTTTCTGCTATCCTGAACGAAATTAATTGAACGTGAACAAACGGATAAAAAACAAATACAAATATTGTTTCCTCTCGGAATTAAACTCTTAAAAAGGCGCACTACAGCGAAATGCGAGGTAATTGAAACGTGAAAACAGTTCGGAGTTACAATGATTGAAATACAATTTACTGCCCCCTACGAACTCTTAAAGCAGGACAGTCTACGTTTTGGAAGCGAGACGCCACATTACACTTCACGTAGCGGCGTCTCGCATCCACATCGTAAACTGTCCTGCTTTCAGAGTTCATGGTAAAGGGACAGTAAGCTTTTCAATTACTTGTTTGAGAAGTTTAATCTTTTAATTTTGTTGTTAAACATGAGCTAGTCAGTAATGCCAGTTATAACGACGTATAGATTAAAGTTTTCTACATTTATTCATATAATAACGCCTGTAAGGGAAGTAAAAGTGGCTGAAAAGTTCGCTTTTATCAGCCGTGCTAATTTAAAGACATCACTTACGAACTCACTTCTAAATTCGCGGTGAGTTTTGACTAGTGACAACGTGTTTTCCGCTACTGCGCATATAAAGGTGACGTGCGAGCAGACTTTTGAGATGACGTTAGTGTTTCAGAATAGCATAGCATAGAGTCTACACACTCATATCCCGGAATCCGAATCCCGGGCCGGGCAAAGTGTTACTGAGTTTCTCCATTAGGTAATTATCAGCACGCAATCTGGATTTGTGCCCGGATGATAGGAATAGGCTCGCCCTCTATTACATCAGGTCCTATAACATAACTGGCGAAATGTGGTTTTACTATACGTGCACCTCTGCCTACCCCTTCGGGGAATACAAGCGTGATGTTATGTTATGTTTTTTCTAAATTAAATCAAACGTTTCAAAGTATGGTTTGCTATAAAGAAGGTTATACTCGTAGCTACGTAGCGCCTTATATAAGTAACAGTATGATTCAATGTACCAGTATGTTGTATCTAAATGAAGCATCAAAACAAGCCTTACTTATCGCAAAACAGCTTTTTTTGCTAACAATTGACATCGCAGAAATGAGGATGTCGTTTTGGAGTAAGATAGTCCCATCCGTAATTCTTGTAATATTTTATATGTATACAAGAATGTACGCGGAGAGTCGCTAGGAAAAGTCGGTATACGTGCAAAATAAAGAGTTCTTCTAACACATTGACGTCTTCTTATAGTATGGTTGATGAACAAACTGGTGTCAGAGTTTAAACCGCCTGTAGGCCTCTGACATGACTTTACACTCCGTTGAAAAATTCAAAAAGACATTGGTGCGTGCCGGGGTTTGAACTTGCGACATTTGACAGTCCAACGGTCATACCACTCGACTATCAGTCACAAAAAATATTGACGGTGATTATAAAATGTTTCTTATAATAAACGGTTATGTTGTTTGTTTTAAAAGAGCAAGCTTGATGATCTAAAATACAGGTCCTTCTTCATTGAGATAAGTCTCTATTTAAAATAGATAGATTAAATATAGGTACAGGCCATAACCAAGTTTATCTGTAAGTATTTAGAAGCTCTCCCTTTTTTAGAAGTAACTAATGCTGATGACTTTTGTCTGTGATATGTAACATGCTTTTGGCGCTGACTGTACGCATAAGCGGATTACGATACAATCGGAGTGCTGATTCATGTGAGCTACTGATTTTTGTTATGAATTGAAAAGCACAAATATAGCATTAACTAACTATAATTTATGTTTATTAAAAACTGCCTACTCTATTTTTGCCTGTAGTTGTGTTTATTTTAAATTATATCATCATCATCATCAGCGTTTAGGTGACCCACTGCTGGGCATAAGCCTCCTCCCTTAAACGCCACTATTTCCTGTTTTGTAAATTATATAATTATACATATTTCTGCGAATAACTTCAGTGTCCTGTACGGTTCGCAATCTAAATCACTATGACACAAAACTATTTATTTATTGATAAACACAAATATAACACCAAGACAGATATATCATTGGTGCTATACGTGACTACTAAATAATTATTTACTACTAAAAATAACTTAAATTAATTTAATTATTTCAACATTTTAGTTTTAAAGCATCTTTGAGCCATTTTCGTTAGTTTCGGCAGACTATAGTAAAATATTTCTATGTCCTCCTGAGACATATCGTTGATCAAACGATAGCATGTGATATGGAGGCAAATTTGAGAAGTAAACGCAATAACACGTACTCTTTAAGCAAATCAAAGCGGCCCATTGCTTTCATTTTAAGTTTATACAGTACCTAAATCTCAACAATCAACCGAAATTATCGGCGCGAGGGGGCAATGAAACGCAACAAACGGTAGGCACGATCCAAGGTGTACCGTTCAGTGAAATTAAGCCGAAATAACTAAGTATGAACAAAGGAACAAAGTGAATTCGTACAAAGTGAACAAAGAACGCGGCCTATTCCGACATTCCTACTTTTAAACAAATACTTTTATACACAATTCTCTTTGGTTTTTTACGTTTTTTGTCACACGAATAGCTTGGGTTTTTGTAGTACGAAATGCGACAGAAAAATACAGAATTTGACAGATGTCTGTCGCTAAATATTGTACAAGTATACGTTAAGCCTGTATACTCAAATATTATATACATACTTACTTTATATATAATTACCAGAACATTTGCAATCAACGAGGGAAATGCCGAAAACCTATTGCTTACACATATTTTGCCAGAATCCAGCTTCATGTAACAGTGGTATGACTTGGAATGGAACCTAAGACCACGCAGTGTGGGCCTGAAAAAGACAATAGGATTACACCCGCCACTAATTTCATAGGACTTATGATGAGAGCTGACATATGGGCATGTAGAACACAATACAACACCATCACACAACATCACGCCTATATTCCCCAAAGTGGTATACAGAGGTGCACATATAGTACACCCACATTTCGCCAGTTATATTATAGATCCCAATGTAATAGGGGGCGAGCCTATTGCCATCAACCGGGCACAGCACCAGACTCCGTGCTACTAGGAATTACCTAATGGATAAACCCAATAACACTTTGCCTGAATCGGGATTTAAAACCAGGACCTCATGCTTAGCAGTCGCGCTTAGCGACCACTAGACCTCAGAGTCATTTAATTTAGAAATTAAACTGTAATCAGAAATTGGAGAAAACTGTTCTAAGTCCTACATCATGGCGTCCTTACAAAAGTCGTTTAAGTTATGTTCAAAATGTTTTTAATTAAAACTCCTTGAACACATGTTTATGAATACCCATCCATCACGACACACGAACATACGCGACATGCAAGGGTCAAAGACACATGGAAATACGGTTTGAACAAAGTAGTTTTACTTATAAAAATATTTAAACATACAGTTAGGTTAGGTTACTCCATGCCTTTTTTACTTTTGTACGTTTCGAAAAGGACACAACACAGTTTCTTGTCTGTGTGAGTTTTGATTTGCAAGCTTCTGAAAATGGTACCAAAACTGTTATCAAATAGTAACTTTTGAGCATAACACGTAACTTATTATGGTAGCAGTGATAGCCGAGTGGTATGGCCGGACGGCCAAGACAACAGTCGCAAGTTCAAACTTCCGCACGCACCTGTCTTTTCGAATTCACATGCGTACTATAAATTAGTTATCCGTTGCTAAAAACGGTGAATGAAAACATCGTAAGGAAACCGGCACACCTGAGAGATTTTTCAACGGTGTGTAAAGCCATGTCAGAGGCCCACAGGCGGTTTAAACTCTGACACCAGGTTGTTCATCAACCATTCGATAAGAAGGAGAAATTTCTTGTATAATCGATGATTTTATATTAGACATAGTGTCTTCGGCAAACATAAAAAAGTCCATTACGATATTAAAAAGTCTCTATGTATATAGTTTCAAACCCACATCGACAACCATCATCATTAGACGAATAACTCACAGCATCCCTCTTATTCCCTTTAATCTCTAACACTCATCTCAGATAAATCGCTTCTCACACTCGTATCAAGGTCACGGTAAATCCGAACACCATTGAAGTGGAGATGGGAGGTAACCGCCGCATCTAAGTCTCATCGTAACTTGAATAGTTTACAATCTTGTTTACTTAACTAAGTTTGAACTAAGGTCTAAGACTGTCTAGTTTTCGGCTAGGCACGCTAACGTTAAGGCTATGTTTAGGCTATGTGAGAACACAAATAATCTTCTGATTGGTTCGGTGATTTTTTTTTTGTAATTATACCTAACACTAGGAATTTCTCCTGCATCGTGGGTGTGTTCCAGAAACACGAAATATCACCTTCACAAACAGCCAGACTCGGGACAAACATCTGCGGATCACAAAATTGTTTGTTCCGCGGAATCGATCCTGCAACCCTTTAGCGCAACAGTCCAATGCGTAGTCACTGCTTCAATCAGGTCATTTTACTGTTATCTTAGCATATGTTCATTAAAGAGAGGAAAACGATACCGCGGTTAGTATTGAATACGTACCTAATTCGACAGCATTTTTGGTTCTTTAGCGCAAGGAACAAATATTAGTGATACCCGCAGATATTTTACTCAAGTCTCATCGTTTGTGCAATTTATATTTGCAAAGACTAGTGATGCTTCTCCGTTAAACAATGCAAGCACTCTATGCTATGTTCTAAATAATAAACTTCGTTCTAAAAAACAAAAAGAACAAATTCTTGATTTAAATTTTAAACCAGCGTCTAGAACTCAAGCTAGTTCTAACCTCAAAAGATTCTCAAACTACGTAAACAACTCGCGATACGAGCGAACTTTCACCCTTCATAGCTACACAACCCTTTTTCAAGGGACGCAGCCCTTGGCAATGAAAGTAAAAACTAGTTAGTGACATAACTGAGTTGATTAGGGCCGTGCACAAAGCGGAGTCCCGGCATAGTACGTCGCATACCGCGGGCACGCGCCGTGCATTGCGGAGCGGCGCTACGACACAAGCTACGGACGCGTAGCGGTGTAGCTGGTAGACCTACGCTAGCTTTTTAACCCCCGACGGAAAAAGAGGCGTGTTATAAGTTTGACCGCTATGTGTGTCTGTCTGTGGCACCGTAGCTCTGAAACGGATGAACCGATTTGGATGCAGATTTTTTTTTTTGCGTGAATATGGGTGTCAGGGACTCTCAGGGACTAAATTAGACTTAGCACCTGTTTCACCGTGGACAAGTAGGCTAACCACCACTTAAAGTCACCCGTAACGACTCATACGAATTTTACAATATCTGAGCGTTCATAGCGTTAATCATGGGATAAACTGGCCTGTAACTAAAATACTCGTAACTTTTACTTGCCGATTAGCGTTAATCAAGAAGAAACTATTCAACACTTTACTAGTAGGTGGTGAAACAGGCCCTTATTCAGCTTAACTTAATTCTTAACGTGTTCCAACTAAAATGAAAAAAAATCAACAGATTTAATACAATATTTATTTCTATATTTTTATTTTCGGACCAAAGCAGCAATGCATTAGGTGCCCAATTACTTTCTTATAGAATTTGTTCAGATGTATTTACGAACTCCATTTATACAGACTTGTAGATCTTTCAAAGCTTTGTAAAAATCATAAGCCTTATTTATAAACGAGGATAATACCTGGATTAACTTAAACCCGTCTTAAATCTATTGACATCTCTATTCTCTGACATGCAAACGACAGTGACAGGTATTATTTAATCCTTGGTTTAAAATTGTAATTTCTTTTGAATAAAGGGCTAAGTGATTGCGTTACAATAGGCAATAGCATCATACAATTTTCGAAATCAACTTCCCCACGTAATACCTGCTACATACATCTTTATCAAGGTATAAGTCCTGACAATTTCATACATGAATCATCACAGCAAATTGATCGAAATCTGTCCACAAAAACCTGACACATTCTGTTTTAAGCTAATGTGGTCGAACAAAAAACGTCAGCAAACAGCTGTCGAAGTGAAAAAGCAATTACCTCCGAATGGAATTCGCGCGAGTGGAGAGTGCGGAGGCCAGAGGACGGACAGTTAGAGGTCCCTCCGACCTCCGGTGTTTGGACATGAACATTGTTGGTCCAAGATAAGAACGAGAAGAGGTCGGAATCTGATTCATATTTAAAAAAAAACATATTTTTGAGCTTACGCCCCTATAGTTGATTGTCATCGACATATTGATATTAGTCCTTTTATAATTGCAAAACGCAACTAGTTTTTACCCGACAACGGCAAAAAAGCCGGAGAAGGATTATGTGTTTAACAGTCTAAATATGTGGGTATGTTCATCTGTTCCCTCGTAACACAATTACCACGTATGTCATATTTTACGGGTAAAATGTGATAGTTTTAGATTAAGAATAAATATTGACTCAGGAAAATATGGCTCTTCAATGTTTTTATGTAGGTACTTTCTATGTTTTAAGGTACTACTTACTAGGAAATTTGTGACAAATTCTGATAAAAAGTGGTTGTATACTCCAGTCTTTAGAAAGATATAGAACCTTATTATAAAAAAAAACCCTTCACTTTACAATGGCCGTGGTCTATATCACTAGAAAAAGAGGCAATTATTCAATACAAATTTGTTATAACCCTAAAATGATTGCTAATCTTTTAAAGTTACACTTCCAAACTCCATTTAAATAAAGTTAAGTAATCAAAGTCAATAGGAGACGGTTTTTATTAATTAAACAATAGATATTGATATTCTAATTGATTTATTCTTTGACCCAGTCATACAAAACTTATTTTATGAATGATATTTTTGTAACTAAACCGATTGATTTATTCATCGACCCAGTCATGCAAAATTAACTTTATAAATGATATTTTTGTAAAAAAATAGTAAAATCCGACTACTTGGTAATTAAAATCTATTGTAAATATGGAACTTACATAAAAATGACAAAATGTGACATTTATCTTTATAGCCTAGACCGATACTATTGATTGTAGTTAATTAAAATATTGTATCTTCCAACTTAACCCATATTAATTTGTATTATTGCAAGAAAACATGCCTAGAAAACGTGTTGGTTAGAGATTGGTCGAGGAGAAAAAGCCTTACCGTGGAACGCTGAAAAGACTAATTAAAAAAAAACGATAAAAAAAGAATACTTACCAATGTTTTGGACATAAAGCATTCGGTCCACTGTAAAGTGACAGATTACTCTAATTTTATAGAGTAACGTCGTAGATTGTACGATAATTCTATGTAACTTAATCTAACTTGATGTAACACTCATACTACAATTGTTGGTCCCAAATAAAGAAAATAAAATTAAGTGTATGACTTTTGGTGCCATTTTAACATGTTGCCCATGCTAAGCTTGAATCTAAATTGATAAAGGAAATTTGAATTCCAACAGATAATACCTGACGTCACCCTTAAGACGTAAATACTAAAAAGGGAACTTGAAATTCGATAGATGCGAGCAGCGACACGGTGGCTCAGTTGGTTAGAGCAGCGCCACGGATCGGCGAAGGTCGCGGGTTCGAATCCCGCTCGTGTCCATCATTTTTCAAATTTCCTTTATCAATTTTAAAATAAAGTGTGTTAAAAGATACTAGCTTAGGTGTTAACTTTAAGACATAATCAAAACGCAACATCAGAATTTTTTAAATCTAAATAGCTAATAAAATAACAATCTATACGAGAGCCCATATTACACATGAAGGCATAAATGTAAGCATTTTAAGCTGTTCGCAATGAATAATGGCATACCGTTGGTTTTATCGACGATAAACTTAGAATACCTCATAAACTGTGGACGGCCGCTTCTTTTGTGCGCTTTGCATTTTATTTATAACGTATGCCCTTTACATGAATTAGTTTTAAACGATGTTGCTGCTATTGTGCTGACAAGGAGCGAAAAGCAATTTGTAACGATTTAGTAGTTGGTTCTTAATAGATATATAGTTATAATTATGTTCTCCTGACCGAATTTCGGTCACGACGGCCTGTCTCAGCTGAGGCTAGCCAACTACGCAGAAGATATATTTTTTATAGTACACACGTATAGGTAGCACGGTAGACTGACACGACCGGAGAGAGATCAGGCGCTGGACCAACAGCTTAACGTGCCTACCGAAGCACCGAAAACGGTCACCCATCACAAGACTGACTGAGCACGGCTTAACCTCGTAGCTCCACTGATCTGCGCGGTAGCCACGTAGCGAGCCCCTCGAGATATGAAGTAGGTAGTAGTATGTAGAAATACTAGTGTATGCTCCACAAGTCCTCACATTAAAAAAGGTTACAATAATAAAATTAAAAGTAAAACTGACGTACGAAGCCAAATAGGTGCCTAACTTGACCGTTATTTATTCAACAATATATTTAATACAACACAAGAAAAGCTGTAATTTAATTTCATAAACACCTCACGATGATTGAAAGACATTGTGAGCTAAACCACATTTTCCGTCACCGCAGAACTCTACATGACCCAAAATCTTCCTTAGAAAATCGTCCATTAGCTTCACAATTCGACTTCAAATTCCCCAACAAATTAAATACAGTTTACGTATCCATTAGCCATTGTATCGTAAACAATCAACGTTTTACACATCGGATTACTTTGACGAGCAATAAGGGTGCTCTTAATTAGTAAAGACAATTATCCACCGGTTGATTGAGGGCCTCACTTGCCGCGCCGATTCATTTGCTACTAATACGGTGATGGCTGTAATGAAAATAGGCAGACTGGAGTGTAATAGCCAATGTGGGATAAAAGAATACACTTTCAGCTAATTTATTATATTAAGTCTTGAGTGTTTGTGGTTTCTTGTTAAGATGTGCTTTGAAAAACTCTGTATTCTACGCTATATAGAAATGACTATTTATTAGAGTTCTATTGTGGCTTTTATATACAATGCCAAGATACGTGCAAGTCTTACACAGAGCGGCTAACTTTAATACTATTGGGATCCATTGTAATGGATTTAACTGAATTTAAATTTGGTTATATTTTTGCATGTTAATAAATATAATTATAATATTAAACTAGCGCACCCGGCAGACGTCGTCCTGTCCGGAAAAGCAGCGCCACCTACCGGGTCCAATTATCTTTTCAAACCATGCAGAAATCCATGAAATCTACACACAAAATTTCATCCAAATCGTTCGAGCCATTTTGGGACATAGTTGACAAACACACGTACAGAAGATTTATATATTAAGATTTAAGGGTAACTAGACAATTTTTTATAGTGACCAACACTATGTACGCGGGTTGCTTGATACGAAGCGATAATTGTTGAGATAATGATCACTCATGAGAATGTCATACAACTATGGGAGTCACTGTTGCATTGACAGCATTACATACCGTTCTAGGTATGTGAAGCATACCGCAGAAATATTTGAACGATAGTCCGCAACACTGGTATTATGTAAGAGCTTTACTATAATACTTGCTATAGCTTAACACCCTTACACAACGTACAGAAAGTTGAACCATATTTATGAAAAATAATTAAATTAAATATCGTTTATTTCACGCAATTATTAAACCCATAAACACAAACATCATTAACAATTAAAAGTAGTAACAATAGTTATTATAAAAATATTTTAAACTTAAACCTCTATCAATAAGTTATATATTTATGCTACTCAAAAGTCTTTCATCTCTCTTTTAGATGAACAACATGGAACACAGGACACAATTATACTTATTTTTATGACGACCTGATTGTGATTAGACTGCTGCGCTAAGGGTTGCGGGTTCGATTCCCGCACGGGGCAAAACTTTGTGCGATCCACATTTGATTGTCCCGAGTCTGGGTGTTTGTTTAAAAAAAAATCGGTTTCTGCTCAGGGCTACTGTTGTTGTAATTGATTTTCCTTGCAAATAATTATATATACCTACGTTAGTTCACTTGTGTAGTGACTGTTTACCGTCGTAATCTTCTATTTCGTCGTCAATAATGAGTTCTTGGCGACAGCGGGCCGGCGCTCTACCAGTAAGGGTCATTTTTCATTATTTTTATTTGCAAAGCAATCTGGTGGCGCTGTGGCGTGTTTGTGCGGACGTCTCGGCAAACACGATAAATTGTACACACATAAACACTTTACAATTATATGTACTGCTGTTTGAACAAATGTAATGAGAATTTTAAGTTAGGTAGGTCTTTCTTCTTATCGTATGGTTGGTGAATAATGATGTCAGAGTTTAAACCGCCTGTAGGACTCTGACATGGCTTTACACACCGTTGAAAAATCTCTCAGGTGTGCCGGTTTCCGCACGATGTTTTCCTTCACCGTTTTTAGCAACTGATAACTAATATGAAATCGAAAAGACATTGGTAAGAAGAAAAGAAGATAGATAGGCACATGCTTCAGAATTAGTAGTTAAATAAATAAAAAATGATGAATTTAATATAACCCCCCTATTGATAATTAGATTTTAATATTTTATTAGATTAAAATATAGTTGTCACTGTCGTTTGCATGTCAAAGAATAGAGTTCTCAATAGACTTACAATGGTTTAAGTTAATACAGGTATTATCCTCGTTTATTAATAAGACTACATGTTACATGCATATTTTAAACTAGCTGCGCCCCGCGGTACCCGCTACATTTTTTCGGGATAAAAAGTAGCCTATGTGTCAATCCAGGTTGTCAGGTACCTATGCATATCAAATTTTAGCCAAATTGGTCCATCCGTTTGAGCGTGAAGGGGTAACAAACATACAAACCCACAAACACAATCACAAACTGTCGCCTTTATAATATTAGTGTGATGGGACATATTATTATAAGCGGAGAAAAGGAGAATAATCTCTTGATAAAGGGAGAACATCTATGCCTTCCAAGTCGTTCTATTAAGTGATTACGGGCAATGATACTTAAGTACCTACGTGCGGCGCACCCTGGACGGTCAACCTCGCTTCCATCCTTGTTAACTGACCAATCTCTACACCACGGCATAATCTACACCATGCGGCTATTGGCTCATGCCGATACGAAGAAGAAGGCCGTGATTATAAGTATGTATTTCCTCACCCAGCTTACAGGTCCTTGTGTTAGCAGGGCGAGAGCCCCGGGCCGGAGCGGCGCAACGGCGAGTGCGAGCCGACAGAGATGCCGCCCTCGGACGCGCCGCCCGCGCCCACCGCGCCGCCGCCCGACCTGCCCGCCACCACCAACAGCGTGAGTACACCCAGCAGTACCCAACAGCCGAGGAATATGACAGACATCTTGCTTTCAGAGCACAGCTGACAAAATCAGCCCCTTTACCATGAACTTTTAAAACAGGATAGTTTACGATGTGGAAGCAAGACGCCGCTACGTGAAGTGAAATCCGGCGTCTCGCTTCCACAACGTAAACTGTCCTGCTTTAAGAGCTCATGGTAAGGGGGCTGATTAATTACATTTTAGAACAGTTTCTGCCACTTCAAGTCTATGCACGATATTGTAACAATTATCTCTTACCTACCCCTTTTTATGTGTTTAAAATAGACATGGTAATTCTAATCATAAAGTCATTATAGGTTACTTTGAGTTATGCAAATGAAATATCTTTTGTATGTGACGTCATAGCTTGATGAATGAAGGTCCTGACATCAACAGAAGAGCCAGAAGCACATAGCATGTATATGGGTTCATTCCTGAACTTCATATCAGAGGTTACTCAATGTTAAGTTACTCGTACATTCCGTCTTCTTTATTGGTTCTTCCTCTATCTTCTACATGGTTCCTTCTCTTCTTTACCTCACTGTGTGTAGCAGCCACAAAAGACGCGAGCGCTGGTGGTGTCCTTGACGCCGCCTCGGGAACGGGAGACATGGGCGAAGAAGGCGGAGTTCCTGCTAGCGGTGGTGGGGTTCGCGGTCGACCTCGGCAATGTGTGGCGCTTCCCTTACATCTGCTACCAAAATGGCGGTGGTGAGTGTCCCCTTGTGTCCCATAATTAAGAAATTATCATCTTATTAGGTTAAAGACCGCATGTACCTTATCCACTACACACTCAATCAATTACAACTACAATTATGACATTACTTACACATCCACTCACAAACGAACATGTATACTCTTAAAATGGGGTTGTTTAATCTACGTAAAAACGATGAATACGGTTTTTCTTGGCAATGCTCTGATCAATGAACACGATCACTCTCACAAATATGGATAACACGCACAATAACATCTCATATGACCTAGACAACCACTCAACCGGTTTATCTCGGTTGTGCGAACCTGGAGACTGTTCATCATTTATTAAGAAACAACCTAAAAACTTTACTATTATGACATTAAACATACGTAGCATTCATAAAAATTTTGACCACTTACAAGTACTACTACAAACCTGTAACCTCCTACCGCATGTCATTATTTTAACCGAATGTTGGTTGGCAACCCATAAGCCGCCCCCCGGTCTAAATCTATATGATACGTACCATACACTTAAGTACAGAAATCAAAATGATGGCATTGTAGCATACGTCAACGAGAACCTGGTTTGTAGGGTTGAAGAACCGACCCTAAATAATGCAAGTTATCTTGTCATTACGTTAAAAGAAACAGCAATAATTGCCATCTATCGATCCCCATCAATTCGTTTACTCGATAATTTCTTTGAATCTTTGGAGGCACTTGCCAATAGTTTAAATCGCTATAAACATATTTATATTGTCGGTGATATAAATATTGACATAAAACCAAGTAACAAAGACATAAATACATCAACATATCTAAACCTCATGCATGGCTTGGGCTTCTTGCCAGCGCATACGCTACCTACAAGGGAAGGGAATTGTCTCGACCACATAATGATCAAGTCAGACATAACTAGTACCTGTCTAGTACTAAACGCTTGTATCACAGATCATAAGCCAATTCTCCTCATTGTAAACAAAAAACCTAACTTAAAGCCACCTACCACAGTGAAAAAGGTTGATTATGATGCTGCTCTAACCCACTTTCAAAATAAGAATATTTCAGATATTATCTTAAATACTTCAGACCCAGATATTGCCGCTGAAAGACTGACTCTGGCAATAATGGAGTGCCTAAAGAAAAGCACAATAATCTTAACTATACCTCGCAAAAAACGAATCATAAAACCATGGATTACTGCCGGTCTCCTTAGATGCATCCAAAATAGGGACAACCTACATTTAAAACTGAAAAATGATCCAAAAAATGAAGTGTTAAGAATCACATACCTAAGATACAGAAATTTTTGCAATGGAATCCTACGAAAAACAAAAATGACATACGAGCGAATTGAATTGGAAAAAGCAAGCAAAAACACAAAACAAACATGGGAAAAGATAAAGGAACTTACTCATACTAAAAAGACAAAAAAACCTCCTATAGAACTTTTACCAGCTGACGATCTCCCTCTGACCTCTCTAAATAAAATAAATGCCTACTTCGCGTCAATAGGACAAGACTTGGCTCGTGACATCTTAAACACCACCAAATCGCCAAAGCCAGATTTGACTTCCAAACAATTGACCAGCATACCCAATTCTATGGTGTTACTAGGAACAAATGAGATAGAGGTAGAGTCTCTTCTGATGAGCCTAAAAAATAAAAGTGCTAGCGGCTGGGACGATATACCTACACGATTCCTACAGCAAGCAAAAAGTAAAGTTGTCCCGCTCCTAACTTATATATGCAACCTATGCATTGAAAGCGGCATCTTTCCTACCGTATACAAAAAGTCTATTATACACCCAATTTATAAGGATGGGACAAGAGAGAGTGTCAACAATTATCGGCCGATCTCAGTGCTACCTGTTCTTTCTAAAATCCTGGAAAAGGTCCTAAATACACAGCTTATAACGTATTTAGAGAATAACAAACTAATCTCTCCATCTCAGTTTGGCTTTAGAAAGGGCAGGAGCACTGAGGATGCGGTCAGGGAATTAGTGGAGCACGTTGCTACCCACGTAGATAATTCACGCACAGTCATTGGTGTGTTCCTCGACCTAAAAAAGGCATTTGACACTGTCTCCGTGGAAACTCTCTTATTGAAGATGGAGAGACTAGGGATCCGTGACATACCTTTAAAAATATATAAAAGCTATCTGCAAGGCAGAAAACAAACAGTCAAAATAGGCAACTTTGCAAGCAACGAAATTGAGATGGGTTCATTTGGCCTTCCACAAGGCAGTGTGCTTGCTCCGAGTCTCTTCTTGATATACATTAATGACCTAAGTAACATCAATCTTAGTAAAGGTACCGTATACAGTTTCGCCGATGATACTGCTCTAGTATTTCATGGCGAGACTTGGGACGAAGTGTATAAGACTGCAGAGGAGGGTGTAAAATATGTTACAAACTGGCTCAGCTCCAACCTCTTGTCGTTGAACCTTGCTAAAACCAAATACCTGCCCTTCTCAATTACTAATAAGACCAAACCGCCTGCCTCGTTCAAACTAAAAGTCCACTCATGCAATCACCCGCTAACCAACTCATGTACGTGTCTGGAGATTGGGAGAGCCAATGTAATAAAATACCTAGGAGTAATAATTGATGACCACCTCCGATGGCGGCCTCACATTGAAATGATCACAAATAGAGTACGCAAGCTGTCATGGGTTTTTAAAAAGCTCCGACACATAGCAAATAATAAAATTATAACTATGGTATATAAGGTCACTTGTCTTTCCGTAATACAATACTGTATCTCCGTTTGGGGAGGTGCGCATAAAACTCATCTAATAGCCTTGGAAAGAGCTCAGAGATTCCTCATAAAAACCATGTTTAAAAAACCATATAGATTTAATACAGAGCAGCTCTATAAGGACACTGAGCTTTTGACAGTTCGACAGATATATATACTACATACTATATTGCGACACCGTAAAAACGTACCTATTACATACCCCCAAGTACCCAAACGCAGAAGGCTTAAAGTTTGTCCCAAAATAACCTGCCACTCATCCTTTCTTCAGCATCAAAATATATTTATATCTAACTATATTTATAACAAACTAAACAGCAAATTAAATTTTCATAAACTGACACACATAAATTGCAAAAAGACCTTACAAAAATGGTTAATTACCTTAACCTATGAGGATACTGAGGAAATCCTAACAGTGAAGAAGTAATACCCTAGTGAGCATATGACCTCACACGAACGCACACACACACGCGCACGCACATACACACACACACGCACACTCACTCGCACACACACACGCGCACGCACATACACACACACTCACGCACAAACTCTTTGCATGTTTCTTTGTTTTCTTTTCTTTAATATCTACTCAAAATGTTAATTTAAATTAATTTAATTTACTTTATTGATATACATAATAATATTTAAATTTAACTGATTGTATAATGAGCTATGTAGAAATAATCACTAAACAGGGAAGGTGGTCCCCAAGATACAGGTTAACCTAGTTTGGGGACCAACGTTCACATGTTTTGTATGTTAAGATTAATACCAATAAATATTATTATTATTATATATTATTATAAAGAAGACAATGTCTAAGACTGGAAAATTAAACTTACAGTGGTGGAACAACATACGTTGGAAGAATAAAAGTAATTCGCAAAAAGAAATTACTAACCATAACTGCAACTAGAGTCATCGGAAAAAAATATTAGAACCTACGAGGAAAATCCAAATGACAATATATCTATATGCACCCCAGGCCTCGCATCCCATTCTTCAACATTATCGGCGTAACGTTTTCATCACATCACCATATTTTTGATAATAAGATAAAAACGAAAAAAAAATTACATGCCTTTACCTTGGAGTTAATAAAGAAAAGAAAAGTGATGAATACAAGTAGGATTCTCTTTAACAATCATTCAAAGTAAACAAGAATTTGCTCCCAGGTGCGTTTCTGATCCCGTACTGCGTGATGTTGCTGTTCGGCGGGATGCCGCTCTTCTTCATGGAGCTGGCGCTGGGACAGTACCACCGCTGTGGGTGTCTCACGCTGTGGAAGAGGATCTGTCCAGCGCTCAAGGGTAAGTGATCCTTTCAGTGACGTCACATGACTGTCTTTAAACCCCGTTGCATATGGCTGTGAAGAGCATGACATCACAGTTATATAAGGGATGTGTATTGAAAAGCATAATATAATTTTATCCTGAACGAAGTAGCTCAAGTGTTTTGACTTCTACAGATTTTTTACCCGACTGCGCCAGAAGATGGGTTATATTTTTTCAAATAATAAAAAGCAGATTTATCTAACTTTCAGAACCCACAATAATGAAATTTTCATTTGATTTTCCAAATATATAAATATAACATAATATTTTATAGTATTCACTATTTAGAGTTTACAGTTAAGTTATGATACTCAATATTACTCTCGCTGTAAAAAATTAAATCTTCATCCTTTATCCACAAAATCGCAAAGCATTTCATGATTGTGAAAAAGAAAAACCAAAGTGATTGGAATCGCAACAATCAAAGATAACACAAGCCTGGGATACTGGGAGTTGTCTCGATCTCCAGGGAGCGCTACCGATCTACAACGATTATTAGGAATATTAAAAATGTTTTATTCTATGCCTGATTTAAGTGAAACGATACTGTTTATTTGTTGCCTATTATAATTTATGATCAAAGGCATTCGTGTTGTTTTTCTACAACGATATTTTGGGCAGTTGAAGTCCTGAAATTTTAGAATGTATTAAACCACGGGATAAAAATACTAGCCTATGTGTTAATGCAGGGTGTCAGCTACCTCCCTACCAAATATCATCAAAATTGGTCAAACCGTTTGAGCGTGAAGAAGTAACAAACATACATACACACTCACAACCTTTCGCCTGTAGATATGTGGTAGGTTTGCCACATATAAAACAATACTCTATCATAATACGTAAGTATTCTTACACAAACTACGACAGAGTAATCTCTAAAGCTGTTGTCCGGAGCAACAAAATCTTATTAACAGAAGCATGTTGCATTAATTACTTTGCCCTTTCAAAGATCATAAATGCGACCCAACGTGCGCTAAAAGTCTACTTGAGAGTAAGTGCTGCTCAACTCTCCTTAGCCATTGTTTCCACTTCAGCCAAGACCCATATAAAAGTCCCATTCGTGTGTGTCCGCAGTCCGGTGTCGGGTCACTATTGAACATTACTAACACCTTATAAATATACAGCAGGCAATGCTTTTAACGCCAAGACAAATGGTAGGAAGGAATGGATGCTCGCTCGTTAAAATGTATGAAGTTTGGTATTCAATTGTTAGTCAGATCGTCAGGATTGACTTCTGATTGAGTGGCTCGCGTTAGTGGAGTGTTAGGTTTATGTTGTCTGTTAGGTTAGGTTATATACCTACATATTTAGATTTTTATAATATGCGCGTATTGAAATCCTATCAATATAAAACAAAGTCAGGTTAGTTACACCATTTATAACACAAGAACTGCTGGATCGATTGTAATTATCTCTGATATGTTGGTTTCTCTGCCACAAATAGGTAGCAGAATAATTATTAAAATATCAAAAAAAAAAACACGGAAAGAAGGCAGAACAACGTTTGCCGAGTCCGCTAGTATTTTATAAATCCGTTTTATTTTTCGGTATCAAGTATTAGTTACAAATGAAGTGTTGCGTTAACTTTACAAATATATGAAAATAAATCTAATAGAAATCTTAAATGTGTGTTTAAATAGAGCCACATAAGAGAACAATTAATATAAAAACAAAATATCGTACACTTTTAAAAACGTAACTACGATTAGTTTTAACGTCTTTACCAGCAAATCACTCTTTGAAATCTGACACAGCTACACTTGACATTCATAAATACATAGGTTTTAATACTTATTTGATGTTGAAAATAAAAATTTATTTGTATACTTCGACTGCGACTTAGCTTCTCAATCAAAACTTCGACCACCCTAAATACCTGTATTAGTGCATACCGGCTGTCAGATCGCGATGACATTGGTATGAGCAGCGCAGTGAATGAAGCGCACTGCTAATATTTGCGAACCGGATCACGAAGCGTTCAGACTTTTCAGCGCCATTTAGTAGCGACAGAAATACAAGTATATTGAGAGAAATATTGAAATTCATATTTTCATTTATAGTAACAAACATATTGGATGAGTTTACTAATCAAAACTAATTAATAAAGTGCTTAAGTGAAACAAATTACTCGTGGCGAGAAAGTTTTGGATTGTTTATAATTATAGAACGTAACATTACATTACATCACGCCTGTTTTCTCTGAAGGGGTAGGCAGAGGTTCACATAATTATATAGTACACCCATATTTCGACAGTTATGTTATAGGTCCCAATGTAATAGGGGGATATTGGCATCGACCTGGCATACATCCAGACTCCGTTATGCTATTGAGTATTATCTAATAGAAAAACCGTGCCCGGCACGGGATTTGAACCCAGGACCTCATGCTCAGCAGTCTTATAATAACAGCACAGCACGAGACCAACAAGCCAGACTTATAATTATAGTCATAGTAATCATCATCATCAGCCTATCTCAGTCCACTGCTGGACATAGGCCTCTCCTATGTCAATATAATAAGCTCCTTAAATCAGACGGTCTGGCAAAATATAGCAGTGCTTTAACATGCCTCTGCCCACTTCTTTAAAGAATACAAGCGACCAAGCGTGATAGATACATACACAACATTTTATTTTATTTATTTGGGAAAATAAACGGTTACACATTACAATGCTATGGTATAGAAATTAAAACTAAAATAAAAGTATAAATGTATAACCAACATCATTTTCCACAAAAAAACATCAAACCTTATTTATTAAAAATAGACTATTCAAAACCATGGTTTAAATTATACATATCACTGTCGTTATCATGGCAGAGAATAGAGACGTCAATACTTAATACGGGTTTAAGTTAACACAGGTATAAACCTCGTTTATTAATAAAGGGGTAAAAGTCTAAAAACTTAAATCTTAAACTCCAAGTCAGTGTCTTCTGAATTTCTCGGGCCCTTAAAAGAACTCCTTAAGTATTTTCCCGTCCGTGTCATATTGGCCGCGTCACTACTGTTCCCTGTCCTGTTATACGCGGTAGTAATAATTTGACCAATCACGACACTGTCTTGTCGACACTTCACACTTCTTTCCCAAGACTCAGAACTTGGCGAAACTTTTTGCAATTATAAATTGTTTTTCGTCCGTTTTAAACTTTTACACCGTTTTGCGGAAGACTAGGAGATAACAGAAATAAGATAACATCTTCGCTTTATACAGTAATTTTACTGATTGTTAAGACTATATCTACTACTTTTTTTAAATGGTTTTGATAAAAGATTTCGGTATTATAAGCCCAGTATATACCTAAGCGTTCTGTCTGTTACTTAAAGAGTTCGATTCTTGCCTTGCAAGACCGAACCTTCGTATTTGGCTTGGGCCTCTTTTTTTTTTAAACTAACTGCACCCCGCGTCTTTACCCATGATAAACAACAATGTAACAACCATGCATTTTTCGGGATAAAAGCCGCAAGTAGCCCATGTATCCAGGGTGTTAGCTACCCCATACCAAATTTTTGCAAAATTGGTCCAGCCGTTTAAGCGCGAAGATGCAACAGACATACAAACACACACTTTCACCTTCATAATATTAGTGTGATGTAATTAACTGATGTTTTCTACCGTATGAGAATCGAATCATTACTGTTGGCGCAGCAGTCCAATTGATCCACATCTTCAATAAATTGTCAAAGTCCGGCTACCGTAGGCATGGTAAAATATAGTTACATAACATAACATAACATCACGCCTGTATTCCCCGAAGGGGTAGGCAGAGGTAAACATATAGTACAGCCACATTTTGCCAGTTATGTTGTAAGTCCCAATGTAATAGGGGGCGAGCCTATTGCCATCAACCGGGCACAAATCCAGACTCCGTGCTGCTACTGAGAATTGCCTAATGGAAAACTCAGTATCACTTTGCCCGACCCGGGATTTGAACCCAGGACCTCATGCTCAGCAGTCGCGCTTAGCGACCACTAGACCAACGAGGCAGGCAAAATATAGTTAATAGAATATTATTGCGTTATCTTGTGATACCAAACCATGCACAGGTATTTAACGTTCCCAATTAAGTCCTTTGAAGGAGACGTCTTTGATATTGATACATTTTCCGTCGGTTTGGAGCAATGGCTCTTATAACACGGTATCTACAAACAAGCCCAAATGCCCAACTAACACTACATTTTTAATTAGTGAACATATTAAACTATTTCTTTAAACATATCTGATCATGACCAACAAAATTAAATTGTACAATTTTTTTTTCTATTAATCCTAATTCCTACAGTAAATAATGGGTAACAAAATGATCTTGAATGGTCGAGAATATAATGTGGCTATAATATTCCTTAATAATTTCCTCTACCATGCATTAGCTTTAATAATATCTATGACACTGTCAATCAGAAAGTCCTCCTATTGAAGACAGGCTTAACAAAGTGTTGAAAAGAAACCATCTTGCCAGTTTATGACTGGGTTTTATAACATGCAAGCATAGATCACTGTTATCTGAAGGCTCGGTCCTCAGATAGCGGAGGGAATCGGGCCCTCCCAACGTTTATGGCAATATTTGTGGATTGATTGCTTCACAATTCGGTGTGAGACGGTACGCGATTGTTAGTGAATCTGTTTTTTGTAGGAAGTTGTAATGGTGAATTATGTGTCTATGGTATATGAATATGACTGTTTATAAGTATAATAACATTGTCATTATATATAGCATGTTGTTTTTTTAAAAAGATCAGCTTTTTATAGATCTAGTCTTTTAGACATAATTGCGATTATGGACTATTATAATAGATGTGTTATATTTATCTATGTATTTATGCAATATCTATAAAATCCCAAATTCAGGTATAATTTGTACCTAAAATATCTGTCTAATTTTCCTATAAGCTTGATATGATGGGACTCAAATAATCAGGCTCAATCAATGATAAATCAAACACTATTTCCTTGCAATGAAAACTCAGAATTGACAATCAGATCATCTCCCGCGCAACTAACAATATTGGCCCAGTTTGTTCTATATTAAACAGTTGCAGTCTCTATGATCCGAGTTATGATTGTGAATAACGCCATCTCGTAGCGAGTAAACTAATTAAAGAAGGCGAAGCGATATCATTTGATTACTCCCGCCGACAGATGGCACTGATTTGATTGCTACAAGTTTCTCCAAGTTGGCGCGACGAAAATTGGCGTTCACTGCAGTGATTAATTAGATTTCGAATGTTTGAAGATTTATTGTGCGATGATAAATGGATGAATGGTGTTTTATTGCCAGTTTGCAAAGATCGAGGGAGAGATTGATTTTAAAGCCATTAAATCTAATTAAGTAGACGTAGGGTGTAATTTGTTTTGAAATAGGGTAGAGTGTAGGTTGTATTTGAAGTTATGTTATGGTGTTAAGTTTGTTTGCTGTGATATCATGGGGTTAAAATATAATAAAAATGTAATAACTTTAAGTATTTTCTTAAACCATTTATTTCAGCCGTCTTGGGGTCTACCACTACCTTTTATTTCTACTCATTTTATAACCTAAATTTCAGTTATCCAATACAGAAAGCTAAATTAAATTACATTGAAAACAAATCGCTTCTTCTTATCGTAAGGTTGATCAACAACCTGATGTCAGAGTTTAAACCGCCAGTAGGAAGCTGATATGAGTTTACATACCGTTAAAAAATCTATCACTTTTAGTCGGTGCCTTGCCCTTCATTTTCCGAAGCACAAAACTCCAAAATATCTTTCCTACAGGCGTCGGCTACGCGATCTGCATGATCGACATCTACATGGGCATGTACTACAACACGATCATTGGCTGGGCGGTGTACTACCTGGTGGCGTCCATCTCCTCTATCAACTCAGTTCTGCCGTGGACCAGCTGCAACAACGAGTGGAACACGCCTTTATGCTCCCCTGTCACCGCACCGCAAACCAATCCTAATGCTTCGACGCCGGCGAAGGAGTTTTTTGAGTGAGTTGTAGTAGCAAGGATTTATACAGTAATGTTTTCTTGTTAAATGTATTCAAACTTTAGTGTTTTTAATGCAAAAGCTAGAGTTAGGTATGGGACTAAACTTAGAAACTATTTACTCTACAGAAAAAACTAGTCCGAATACTAACGAATATCGATCAGACTGATAGTTGCAAACCCTTCTTCATAAAACATAGAATACTTACCCTCACATGCATTTACATTCTCGAAATTTGCAAATTTGTTAGGAAATATAAGTCATTTTTTACAAGACGCGAAGATAAACACAAACATACCGGGCGATCACTAAGGCACAAAAATATGCTAATGTTACCATCATCCCATATGACCCTACACTCCAACAGCACTCATGTAATGAGTATAAAAATATATAATAAGTTACCTGAAAAAATTAAAAACGAAACTACTGATATAACATATATAAATAAAATAAAACAAATACTTATAAAAAAAGCCTATTACACAATTGATGAATACATAAATGATAAGCAAATATTAGAGATTAATTTAAATGAATAATATAATAAATAATGAATACACAGAAAAATATGCAATAAAAATAACAATATATATAAAATACAATAATAAAATTATAAATAAATGAATAAATGCTATAAAAGCAAATGCATTATTTTAAATAAAAACATGTTAAATATATAAATTTCGAAATATATAAATTTAAATTAATATATTATATATAGAGATAACCAAGATTTTATATAAATATTAGATTATAAATATTAGATATATAATATAGTTCACATAAATGCTTCCTCTCTCCTAAATCTCTGAATTGCTGTGCCCAACAGGGTCTACAATGAACATTACTTTGTTTAAATGTAACACCTAAACCACATTGTAGAATGCAATAAATATTGAATATGAATATGAATAAACCGCGCCAGAGGTTATCTACACTGTAAATAATTTGCAATGGACTGTAATACTATCTAATTGATAATAATCTGCAATGCGTTAAACTTTCAGCAACAATTAAAACGTAACATCCAGAAAATGGTATTCTAGATAAAATACATTTTTAATTTCGCAGTGTAATACATTGTACACTTATACAATGTATATTTTTCCTATAGGCTTGTGTGATTAATTTTCTTACTTCTTGGTTTTCTGAAACGTTAAAGGAAGACTGCAGAGACCTATATTACGTGACATTCGTAAGAACAGAAGACTTAGTTTTCCTTTCTCTTCTTCAATACTCTTCTGTGCAGACGCAATGTGTTGGAGCAGCAGAGGTCCAATGGGCTGGACTACATGGGCCCCATCAAGCCTTCCCTCGCGCTCTGCGTGTTCGGCGTGTTTGTACTCGTCTACTTCTCCCTCTGGAAGGGAGTCAGGAGTGCTGGCAAGGTCAGTATGAAATAACCTGTGTACTAAGAATATCATTATTTAAATACAGGTACACTGGTTAATATACCATTAGGTATTTGGATAAATCCTCTTGAATATTTAATGATTTTAAAATCCAGTAAATTGGGTCTTGAGGAGGCTTCAAAATTCTAATCTACTTAGAGCAATACTCAAACATGCTAAGTTTAATACATTGCTATCATACTTCGTAAAGTTTGACATTATCTGATTTATCAGTTACAAAATCTTTTCTTCGTAATGCACAAGGTTTGATAAAGTTTTTCTTATTCTTAGAAATTTCTTAACCTTTTGACCGCCATGGACGGCATGGCACGTCGAGAATAATACTTTTTTACAGTTCAAAATAAACATACAAAAATATTTTATTAAATATACTTTTATCTAGGTATGAGAGAAGGAATTTGTCGCTTGGCGTGGAGAACACAAATTTTCGTTATTACATGGCAGTCAAAAGGTTGACTTGTACTTTTATTACAATCATTCACAAGCCAAAGCTGCTAACCTATCTAATCACTTAATAAAGAAGATCTAGGTTCTCATTTTTCTTCTCACACACTAGGTGGTGTGGGTGACAGCGCTGGCACCTTACGCTGTGTTGTTGATCCTGCTGGCGCGAGGAGTGACTCTGCCAGGAGCCACAGAAGGCATCAGATACTATCTTACCCCAGAATGGCATAAACTACAGAATTCGAAGGTCAGAATATTAAAAATCACGTAATTGAATCATTATTACTTTTATTCCAGGATTATATTATTAAGTTAGCCTTAACTTGTTTAAAATTTTACCGAACATATTAGCAAATACCATCTAAATTCTGTATATCAATATTAAGGCATACCAATAGCAATCGCTTCGTAAGACATCACGGTTGGTCTTTAAACTCAATTCCACCCGTAGGTGTGGATCGACGCAGCTTCCCAGATTTTCTTCTCTCTGGGTCCCGGGTTCGGCACCCTGCTGGCACTGTCCAGCTACAACAAGTTCAACAACAACTGCTACCGCGACGCCCTCATCACCTCCTCTATCAACTGCCTCACCAGCTTCTTAGCGGGCTTTGTGATATTCTCCGTTTTGGGGTAAGTAATCTGACTTCATCTAACAAGCTCTTGAAAACACATAAAGAATACTATCGAAATAAACCAACTATAAGTTTAAAACCTCTTTACCAAAATGTAGCGGTCCAACACAATAAAATTCTCCGCTGTCTATTTTCTTGTCAACCCTACCCTCAAGCCAGGTATATTACTAGTAAACACAAAATCAGTGTCTATGTTATCAATGTTTTTGAGGGCTTCTTCTAATCGTATGGTTGATGAAGAACCTGGTGTCAGAGTTTAAACCGCCTGTGGGCCTCTGACATGGCTTTACACACCGTTGAAAAATCTCTCAGGTGTGCCGGTTTCCTCACGATGTTTTTTTTCACCGTTATTAGCAACTGATAATTAATTTATAATATGCACATGAATTTGAAAAGACATTGGTGCGTGCCGGGGTTTGAACTTGCGACCTTTGACTTTGCAGTCCAACGGTTATACCACTTGGCTATCACTGCTGTGAGATCATAGGCCGAATAACATTAAAAACCAGAAAAGTTTCTAAAAACCTGTATAATATCGTTTGATAAACCCTTCTATAGATACATGGCACACGTGCAGAACAAGAGCATAGAGGAGGTCGGGCTTGAGGGCCCCGGGCTGGTATTCATAGTGTACCCTGAAGCCATCGCCACCATGACGGGCTCCGTCTTCTGGGCGATCATATTCTTCCTCATGCTCATCACGCTTGGACTGGACAGCACATTTGGAGGTACGCAGTTACAAGCACCAAGAATTACTTGTTCCCTGGACTTCTGGTCTAGATCTGCTTACAGTTTAGTTCATCTTTCTCTGATTCTTTCATTACTCTGTAGTGACACTTGATAGCAATACTTTATTAATTTTAGGAATTGTACTAGCATCCGTCGGCGACTTCGTCCGCGTGGATTTCGATTTTTATAGGCTATAATAGCCTTCCTCGATAAATGGGCTATCTGACACTGAAAGTATTTTTCAAATCGGACAAGTAGTTCCTGAGATTAGCGTGTTATAATATAATATTAGTATAGATTAGACTATTTATACAGGTATACCTGGGAAATTTATTTTTTAATCCTGAATTATCTGCCCTGTATCTATGAGCTAAACCTTATTTACTACAGCATAAGTAAAGATTATCGCCATATTTAGCTAAAAAGAAGAAGTGACCGCTAACACTGTATCAGGTCTGGAGGCGGTGACCACAGCTCTCTGCGACGAGTACCCGAGGGTACTGGGCAGGCACCGCGAGGCGTTCGTAGCTGTTCTACTGCTCTTCATCTACATCTGCGCTCTACCTACAACCACTTACGTAAGTTCATTTACTTAAGAACTGCTCACTTTGTTAGTCACCAAAATGTGTCGTGGTATTATCTACGCAAATAACGATTTCACAAACTATGACATATTATCCTATCAATGCTACAGAATATTTTTTTTAACAACTCGATTGTAAAAATATTGTCTAGAATACAACCCAAAATTTCTGTTCTATATCTAGGTGGTATGTGGTGCTAATAGAATCTTGTAGAACATAAAAAGCCAGTGAAAGCGATGAGTCTGTAGCCTCTGTAGGCGTTTAGTGAGATAAGTGAAAGATTACGGTAAGGGCGAGTCAGCACATAATGTTATTCTTCATACCGTGCATGCTTAGTAAACCGTAACTCATAACCTGACGTAATATGTAATGTAGACCCCAATACGAACTTTGGTGCTCTATTTTCTGAAAGATTTCCAAGTTTGTCTGTATTATTTGAATAAAATACTAATCTTATTGACTTTTAGTTCGATTGTTCTTTATAAAAATGTGAATTGTATTTAGGTATATTTTTTATTTCTGATTGTCTTTTTTTTTAAACTTCATTGGTAAAATATTTAAGGTGGGGAAGACCTGAGGTTCATAAAACGACGTATGTACATGTCAAATAAAACGAACTCGATAAGTAGTACACAAGACATTGTGTACTTCTTATTAAGATTTCAATAAACCAGGAAGAATAAATCTCAAACTGCGGATACTTTTTAATAACACGAAATTTTATTACGTCACACTAAATGAATAAAATGACGAGATACAGAAACACCTAACCAAAATACGAGCGAACTGGGCCCATCTAGTAATAAAGTGTTGGTAAAGCTTCACAAAACAGTTCTCCACTCAGGTATCACTCAATAAATTACAGCAGCACCTTATCTGCGAATGTATTCGTGCATTATTCATGGCCATCACTCACGCGGATGACCCCGCACTTGCTTCTACATGCTGCCTTTGAGATACGCTTTGTTTTCACTCCCCCTGTTTTCATTACCGTCTTGATGAAAGGAAATGAATCGATTGTAATGATACTGTAGTCTTCTTATCGTATGGTTAATGAAACAACCTGGTGTCAGAGTTTAAACTGCATGTGGCCCTGTGACATTTACACACCGTTGAAAAATCTCAGGTGTGCTTTTGCCTCTCGATGTTTTCCTTCACCAGTTTTAGCAACTGTTATCTAATTTATAGTACGCACATGTATTCGAATAGACATTGGTTCATGCCGGTGTTTGAACTTGCGACCTTTGACTTGACAGTTCAACGGTCATACCACTCGGCTATCACTGCTACTAGAGTAAGTTACGTGTGATATACAAAAGGTTTAGGTACCATTTCAAATTCAAATTAGTTTATTTGCAAGAATATAGGTATACAAGTAGTAGGTAAACAAGTATGGTCTTAAATATAGAATTATCGTCCCAATATATTCTACCATAACATATGGTGTGCAAATATTCAGAAGCTTACAAATCAAAACTCAAGATTTTAAAACTTCTCCGCGAAAAATCTGTAATCGTGACTACCTCGTTAGTCTAGTGGTCGCTAAGCGCGACTGCTGAGCAAGAGGTCCTGGGTTCAAATCCCGGGTCGGGCACAGTGTTAGAATTTTCCATTAAGTAATTCTCAGTAGCAGCACGGAGTCTGGATTTGTGCCCTGTTGATGGCAATAGGCTCGCCCCCTATTACATTGGGAATTACAACATAACTGGCGAAATGTGGGTGTACTATATGTACACTTTTGCCTACCCCTTTGGGGAATACAGGCGTGATGTTATGTTATGTTAAATCTAAAATCAAGGTGTAATGCATGTAGGTTTTTTGCTCAGATTTGTTTGATTTGTACAGTTATATCTACGATAACAATGACTATTAATAAAGTGTCCGATAAATGGCAATAGGCTTGCCTAAGTGTCATCATCCTTGACCTCTGCGCCTTTTACAGACATTTTAGCTGTATCATGTAAGGGATAAGCACTTTTTCTGGGTACTATACTACCCAATTCTGGAGCGACAAGATCGTTAACATCGTATACAGGTACAAGCGGCGGCAGATTGGTTCCTAATATAGGTGTATAATATTTAATCGCATTACGCGACATTGGGCGCGAATTGTGAGCGTGCAAAAACCTTACCTGGCTATTCAACTAGCCTGTCTCTTCGGGGAATACAAACGTAATGATATTTACACAATCATTGTATTCTTCTTCTTATCGTATGGTTGATGAACAACCTGGTGTCACTCTGACATGGCTTTACACACCGTTGAACAATCCGGCAAGTATGAATGTGACTTTTTCAAAGGCAGAAAGTACTTTCTTAGATACTCTAAGACACCACTGACTAACTGTGACAGAAAACATCGTGATGAAACCCGGATTTAACTATCTTAAATCGCCAACTCGCAGTGAGCATCGTGGTGATCAATGCTTAATCCTTCTCTATATGAAAAGAGGCCTTCGCCCTGCAGTAGGACATATATCATCATCATCATCAGCCGGAAGGCGTCCACTGTTTATCAAAGGCCTCCCCCTTAGAACGCCACAATGGAAGACAATATGACATTTGCATCCACCGGTTGCCCGCAACTCTAACGATATCGCGCTGGGACACATACAAGCTGTTATTATTATTTATTCATAATATAACTTCTTTCATCCAGGGAGGAGTGTATCTGGTGGATCTACTCAACGTGTACGGGCCGGGGCTGGCCATCCTGTTCGTGGTATTCGCGGAGGCGGCCGGCGTCTGCTGGGTTTACGGAGTGGACCGCTTCTCTGAAGACGTGAGGACCATGCTGGGACACCCGCCCGGCTGGTTCTGGAGAGCCTGTCTCTTCTATATCAGGTGAGGTGGTCTTTCCTACCAATATTCTTCGCACATTTTCAGAAACGAAGTTTAGATAGAAATCGAACGCTCTCTTGTAATATTTGATAATCGGCAAAAGAACGATTCAGTACGATAAGGTTGCTTGGACGCGGGTAACGCGTACGGATCAATCTGCATCGCTGTGAAACAATGTTCTAGCGCCTCACGTGGGTCTCCCGGACAGCTGAATAATGTATTTTTTATTTAAAAACAAACGTAACCCCACACTACGCCGTCAGGTCGTTTTATACTGTGTATATCCGTCACCGTTTATCTGAGAGATAGAGGAGGTAAAAACCCACAATAATTATGTATATCTCCCACCCACAGCCCGGTGTTCCTGCTGGTCCTGTTCGTGGTGTCCGTGCTGGCCCACGAGGAGATGTTGGGCGGGGAGTACACGTACCCACAGTGGTCCATCATCGTGGGCTGGGTTATGACCGGCACCACCGTCTCATGTATACCGCTCTACATCGTCTACAAGTTCGCGATCACGCCTGGCAGCTTTGTGCACGTAAGTTGATTAAGTCCTTCCTTCTGAGTCGAAAACGATAAAAAAAATAGATAATTGACAATATAAGTATACATAATTATACACATTTAAATTCTACCTGTTATAAAAGTATTTAAAAATGCATAAAAACTATTCATAAAAATAAAATGAAATTCAAAAGCACCAAAGTAAATCATCTGAAAGCAACTAGAAATAATTATTTATTTTGCGGCATAGACTTGACGCGAAAATAGTTAAACAATGTTCTATTTATAGATTCATTATTTTATTATTCATGTCAAGGATTTGAACCTGCTTCCTTACAAGAAAAGACCTCTTCTCTACAGTACAATATTCGATTCTAAACATTGCTACCTTGGTCTTCTAAATAGTTTCTTAGATATTTTATGTAATGGAAACGATATTGGGGATGCGCGCCATGCTATCTTATTTCAATAATTTGATATTGATTATATTTTTAAGTCTTATATTACTAACTGTAACATGTCAGTCTTCTTTCTTTTTCTTACTCTAGTTTGTATCTAATCACTGTACCCTATTCATACACTTATCATATAAAATTCAAATGTGTATACTAATGTGTAATTAAAATTAACATATAATACTATTCTCAACCGAATGTCATGTACACCTTTAAATTGTATGTACCTATATAAGAACTTGTACTAAATATTTTGTTAAACGAAATGTCTCTATGTATTGTATTTCTTAAATAAATAAATAAATTCTTAAAACTCACTAATAATTTAACCCTACTTCATTCCTACAGCGCATCAAAACCATAATGCGTCCAGAAGTGACAACGATACCGCCAGCAGACGCAACTGTCTGCAGCCTGTGACCTGACCACTCATGCGCAGCGCCCCTGCAGACGAAGCCGGCGATAGAGTGGCTTGTGTAACCGCTAGATCTTCTGCAAAACTACTCACTATTCTCTTTCTAGTGTTAACACTATATAATATACTGTATTATATGTATTCTCTTATATATCATTATTATACCTGGCCATATAATGAATATAATGGCCATAGTAAGGCCAGTCATTTATATATTTGGTAAAATATTATTTCTATACTGAGTATATAATACATATTAACGTATTCATAATTATATAAAGTATATATGAATTCTATATTATAGATGTCATCAGTGTCGTGTTTTAGAATTAAACTTAAGCAGCATTTATTAAATGTAGTAACGTATGATGTTTCAAATAGAAGTGTATAATAACATGTACAGCTTTTATCAAAATTCAGATGTTTCGGAAAATGTAATCATCACTTTGTCATCTTCATATAATTAAAATCTTGACCAAAGAAGCCTGCATTAAAATATATTTATTAATGTATAGATTTATCTTGTTTATTAATGTACAACGAATATGATTAAGCATATACATATACAAAACATTTTAATCAAATAGGAAATAGTTACCTTATTTAAATATGTAGATGTAGTTAATTTATTTAAATAAAATATAAGAGTTGCTGGACAGACTATAATATACTCGCGAGAATACAAAATATATATATAAAATATCTATACTACGCGTACTACTGTATACTACGCGCCTATTTATTTAGTGACAGATATTTATTTAGATATATACATCTCCTTGTGAATACCTCGTAGTGGATTTTAGAATAGATATTAATTAATACTAAGCAAACCCCAATGTAAATATGCTTTTTGATAAAGATGTTACAAAATATACATGTTTCTGTATTTTTGGGCAATGAATGCAGAAATAATGTATATTTTAAAGATATATAATATACAATAACTTGTGTACATAGTTTTAGAAATGAAAAAGAAGTTTTATGGGAACATATACATAGGATTTTCAATCTTAGTCATTGTTATTAACAGTACCTTGGAATTATATATTGGATATTATATCATAATTATATATATTGGATATTAGTGCAGTACTATAGTTGAAAATGTTTGTATTGTGTCTTGTTGATATCGGAAAATTTAAATAAAGCATCTAGGGGTCCTTTTTCTCATCGCCAACCCTGACTGCTTTAACTTAGAAAGATGTGTAGTTTCATAATTGTAGTGCCTTCGAGGCAAGTTTAATGTGTAAGTAAAATGTAACTAATTTGCTAATATTGCTACGCAATCGTAGATTGTTTCTAGAAGCATTTGTACTCATTCAAGCTTAATAGAGATAATTAAAATGTATGCATATACATTTATTGTAGGAATTTAGATGTAACATAGCGTTGTTGTGAAATTTTTCTTCATTACTTACATGAAATTTAACCATTCTTCAATCGGTAGTTGATCTAGAAATCGTAGCCAAATTCGTATAATAATAAATAACCTTCCATACTATACAGTCTTAAACTAGATTTTAGAAACTCAATAAATGTTAAGTGTTTTTATAAAAAATATACTAAAAATATAGTTCATATACCCACAAAGTATATATCTCTTCTATATTTACTGTTTTTTATCTATATTTGTTGTTTACTTTTATACCTTTGTTGGTTGTTAATTGTACTCGATGTTTATGTGTAGTCTGTGTTGTGAGTAGTGTATTAGATGGTTGTATGTGTTTAGAGTGGTTTAGAGTAATAAACGACAAATGTGTAGAGTGGGCCTGTATCAGCCATTACAGCTCCATCTAGCCATTTGTTACACCTAAACTTTGTGTTTTATTGTATTGAATAACGAACTGGTATGACTACCATTACAGGCGGAACCACGCACTCACCTTCCTTTTGAACCATATCCTACATAATATTTAATACAAATAATTGAAAAAGCCCTAGCACTTAGCATACGCGGTCTTCCTTAGATATACCTAAAGATATACTTCAGGCCCTCTAAGCAACGAAACCACATGGTTGACCAGTTCGAAGGCGTACCAATAGGCTGGTGGTCGATAAGAAATAAGGCTTTAATCAAATCGCTGCCATCTTGATTTTGACACATTTTGATACGTCATCAAGTTCAATCAGTATGAATCTAACCAAAAAAATAATAGCTGTATAAAATTATAAGTGTGACGAAATATATCAATGAAATCGGAAAGTGAAAATGTTAAGTATAGAGGGGACTTGTAGCATAAACCTCCCACAGTTTGCATGGCGGGCAAAACTGTAAGCTTTAATACAAATTGCGTGAGTACACATCTCGGCTTCATACCTTGTAACTAAGCAAACAGCATTGAGATCGGACAGTTGCTCAAACGAGCTCCCTACAAGAGATCGAGACGGAAAACTCAATCTTCTAGCTCACTAGAACAATGTTAACTTTAATTTTCAGAACCAAAAACAGTGTGTACAATTATTGAGTTTTCAAGCAAAATGTAAGCCGCAGTAATCCAGAGATCGTTCCTATAAATGGCTACAGGCGTCACCACTGCACTGGTAATTTAAAGATCTGCTTTAAATCGTATGGGATAAAGTGTGACTTGTACTGCATGCGCACATGCAAATTTACCACAGAAAAGATAAATATTAAAGTTTTGGCTTTTACCATTTATACTTATACCCATGCATTTAAAGTGTTCCTTAAATTAATGTGGTTTATTCCAAATTATAACTTGCAAACGAAGCACTACAATCACTCTTCGTCTTAAACGATAGAATTATTATGCCAACATTTAATCCTGAAAAACTCTGCTTGTCTGTAATGAATACGTCAATCTTACTCTATTTTCCCAGAGACCTGAGACATCTGGTGTGATCAGAACTGGTTTAGAGCTGCATAGGTACTTCACAATCAGGGTTATTGCTACAGCTATTACATCACCGACAGACTTCTTAATTTCACAGAACACAGACCTCATCAAAATAGTCATAAGCTTCAATAATAGGTTACAAAAGGGCACCGTAAATCTTGTCGCAAAAACAGATTTTCCTTTAATCTAATTGAGTAGTTGATTGTGCAGAATCTATGCGACTCGCATTTTGAGTCGATAGCGAAATGGTTGAGTTGCAACGGCGAGGTTTGGGGAGTGGGTCCGACGGCGGTATTCGCCAGCGCCGCCGCCCTATTCCTCTACAACGAGCTAGAGGCCACCGTGTTCATCGCGGGAGACCAGGCGCACGTGTCCTTGCTGGAGAAGACTTTAATTGTGAGTTCACTTTAGGCTGAGTTTCTATAAAGAGTACACAACAACACACTTATCTTTTGAGTTATGACAATACAGTATTTATAAACGTCTAAGTATTTGTCTGAGATTGCACTCAGTGAAAGCGTAAGTCCTCAAAATCGACAACTTACGAAAAACCTTTTGACGAATTTCCTTTATGTATTCTGGTTTATGTATTATGGTATTCTGTTTTTCGAAATGCTGGATATTACCTCCTTTATATATTATTAACATGGGATACCTAAATAAATGCGTATTATTGCTTTTCATAGTTTTATTCCCATAGCTTATGGACTGCGAGCACTTTAAGGTCTACTTGATCAGTAATAATGCTTTTGTTCCCAGTCTACAATGGTGCTGGGCATGCTGGCTCTGATGATCCACTTGTGGGTCTGTTGCATGCGCTTTTTTCAGTACTACCTTGATACACTCATCAGAGATGTGAGTAACAGATGAGACAGAGATCTTATGTAGATATACCAATCAGTTAAATTTAAATTTAGAGGTTAGATTTAAAGATCGGAACTGTCTATTTGAGTTCAAATAGTTCTTCTTTATTTAATGATTAAAGCTTAATTAAAAATAATAGTAATTAATTCATGTAAGTAGCGGTGTGGCACTTCACAAATATTTCACTTAGTTACTTTCCATGAATAAAATAGGTACCTTCCAATTTGTATATCACTATTTCAATGATCAAATCTCACTAAGACCTTGTCCAGAAGAAGCGAAATTGCTGCGATTATCTCGCGCGTATTCCAAGCGTACGTTGCGTCCAGAAGGATTGTACCTACTAGCACGCGAGCATGACAGCGCGAACAGGGGACGGATTCCCTCAATCATTTCCCTTGAGACGTGCGTTCTCTCTGAATTTCGCGTTTAAACTGGACGCAGGCGTCTCTAGCATCTTGACTCGCGTGCAGAACGCTACTTCTGGACAAGGTCTTAATTACTTCTTCTTCGAGCATTTTCTTTCACTTTCCCAGAGTCCAAACATGCTCCTAGAGATGACGACAGCGGGCTTGTTAGGCGGTCAACACGAGATAATGCCGCTGGGTCCCCTGACGCGGTTCCTGCGCCAGCAACAGCCGCAGATCCACATCACGGTGTGCTGGTTCCTCTCGCTGTGTTACGCAGATTACGTCAGGAAGCACTACTGCCAGAGGTTCAACATGCCGTATTTGGAACAGTGGTTGGTATTTTTCATAGGTACGATTAGACTTTTCTCGACTGATGGATTATATGAAATATTTATTGGTATGTAACCTACTCGTATCCTGTTCGTGTATGTCGGGATCATATTTCCTATGTAAACATAAATCAAATTTATTTATAATGATCATTGTTTGCCGAAATTTTTATTTTTTATTTTTTTAACGGCCGAACGTTTATGTAACATATTTGTGTGTTCTGGTGGGGGCAGGCAAACCGAGCTACACGAACGCGCGGTTCGGGGGGTGAATCGAACAATGGAGAAGGTCAACAGTTTCGTCGGCTCCGTCCATCAACGGCTGCGTGGATACGTGCCTCCAGAAACACGGATCAATCTGGCTGAAACACACACGCATACGTAATGCTTTTCATACGTTAAAAACCATTTTATTCTTTAAAAATGTAGGAAATATTGCGCTTCAAATGTGTGTTAAATAAATATCTCGTTATATATTGGAAAACCAATGAAATTACCTACTTAAAGTTTTGCAGCAATTATCGTATTAATATTACCAAAATGACAGCGTTCACCTCTGCTTGCAAATTTAAACAATCGGTCGTATACTTACATTACATAAAATCATATACCTACTCTTTTTTACTGGGAAAAACCTTATGGACTTGCTTCGTCCTGGAGCGGACGGAGGGGTAATAGACTCTTACCGGCTAAACCCCCAGAGTGTCCCCAAAGTGTGTGTGTGAGAGACGTGGGACCTGCGTACACTGCACCGCATCCCTCGACAGGACAATCATAATTATACCCTATGGACAGCAAGCTGTGAAGCTTGCTGGTTGTAGATTATTATGAGTTTGAATGATAGATGTCGTATATTTAGGCATAACGTTGTTAACTAGAGTGAGAGCTTACCTCCCAAGAGATCGTCGGTCAACGTCAGCGGGGCCGAGAGCTGCGTGTCGTGTGGCGACGGCCGAGAGAGTGTCACAGACGCGGCGGGCCCCAAGCCGCCGAAGGACCTCTGCGTCCGTCTCGTCAGCCAGTCGAGTGAGACCACTGCCGATGCTATTGAGAAACTCAGAGCATACGTCACGGTGAGTGTAATCGAGGAAATCGGCACACCTGAGATTTTTCAACGGTGCGTAAAGCCATGGCAGAGGCCTACAGGCGGTTTAAACTCTGACACCACGTAAAGAGGAAAAAGGTGAGTGAGCAATCGAGGGAAATACACATGGAGTTTGGAAGGATTGTTTGAGAGGTTTTCAAAAGTGTTCATACATGGTATTATGTGGTAATTGTAAATCTATCAATGGTGTTGTATTGCTAACATTATGACGAAACAGAAACCCAAAAATCTTATTACTATAATCAAAAGCAGCGTGTAGGTCTTGTACCTACACGTTGCTTTCCTCCTCTAGTCGATAGTAATAACAATACCTCAACTAGTGCATAATGACTTTTATGGCATTATTCACCAGATCCTTTTCTTTACGACCTTTGATATGCAAGGAATAAATTGTCTCCTAAAAATCCGTGACTGTGACCCTATTATATATTACGTTCTTACTTGTTCAACATGTTATGAGGAGGGGTTAAACCCTTGTGACCTGAAAAGTGATGAATATAAGGGATAACGGTGCATGAGCATAAGTGTATGGGAGGTAGAAAAAGATGAGTGTTGTAAGAAAGATGTTAGAAGGAAACGTGAAGAAGAAAAAAAGAAACGAAAAAAAGGGAAAAATGGACGAGATAATAAGGTTCTAGACCTTATTATCTCGTCCATTTTTCCCTTTTTTTCGTTTCTTTTTTTCCGTGCCAGCTACATCATTATTCCCTTACTTTATCCTTTACTTCCTAATTATAAACTTATGCAATAGGAAAGAGAATTAAGGAATACTTAAGGGTTGATATTATTTTATAGCGCAATATAATGTTGAACGTTTTTCTGTTTAGACGACTAGATGCTCGTGTTGCGGTCCACAGAACGCCGGCCTCGGTGGTCCTGGGACCAACAAAGACACAAAGCCTTGAAGACTGTCCCTGGAGGAGTATCGATAAGCTGCCGTTCGATTCCCTTGTTATATGATATATATATATATACTGGTTCTATTTTATTAATTAAAGTTTATCTTCAAAAGTATTTTTGATGTTTATATGTTTTAGGTACTACTCGTAATATCCTACTTTCCTAAGTCTACTTCTCTTACCTACAATAAATAGAGACGAAAGTAGGTGTGCTTTTGTAGATCCATATTTCACGTAGGTACACCACCTCATCATCACATCATCATCATCAACCAGAAGACGTCCACTGTTGAACATACCCTATCCGTGAACGTACCTAATAATAGCCATGGCCAGCCTATTAATTTTTTTTTTTTGGTAAAATTTTCAAATACCCACATTAGTTAAACTTGTATATTGTACAATATTGTGAACTCAGGTAGGCCGCTGTAGACACAATCTGGCAAGATAGGGGTTCATCAACCCAACCGAAAACCTGTGTGAATGTGGTACTCCCGATCAAATCATGCGCCACTTGCTTGAGTGTCCCAAATGACCCTTCACCTGCACGCTGGAAGACCTAACCATAGCCTGTGATGCCGCTATTAACGTGGCAGCATACTAGGTACAAAAATATAAGATTAGGTACCGTCAACTCAAAAAGAAGAAGCTTGTAGGAACAGTCAGCATCATAAGTAGCTGAACATTTAATTTCTTTAACCAACCATTAATTAAAGAACAACTTCTTACATAGTAAAACGTTTTAAATATGCCCAGATCATCATTTGAACGGTCCCATAATTTGAAACAATAACTTGAATTGAAGTTTGTTTCTTTCAATTATTTGACATAATGTTTCGTAACATGTTAAACTACTTATGATGCTGACTGTACTTGGACCCGCAACCTTCTTATATCATACGTCTTTAATCTTCAAAGATGCTTCAAAGTCACTTTTGTCCATGATGAGTAATGTTCGCGATTCATTTGTCTTATGATCGTAGGTAGGAGGTCATATGAAAGGACTTACCTGTCTACTAAATCTGTATGAAGCGATTACGAATTTAAATCTAGCCCTGCGTACCTATCTTGTAATATCAGTATATGGGGTCTATCGTTGTTAAGTCCATTGGGAACTATTATGGAACATACTGGACTTTTTGTCACAAATAGGTATTGATCCCATATCCACCGCCTACGCCTATCGAAAGAGCGTAACTAGGTATTTGAAGGTGACAAACTTAAATAAATGGTAAATGGGATCATTCGCAGGTCCTAGCTCTTATGACTATGAGACAACTACTTTAGACTTGTGCTATGGTAACTAGAAAAAATATTATTGAAAACTCAAGCCTGTCAAGTACTGTCAAATACTTGTCAAATCACTTTTCCTTGACAAACTGCGAGTGGATAAATGTCTAAACGATCATGGTGACATAGGAGACAATATTTTTGTGTTGAACAACAAGATAACCTTATAAATTGTAAGCCCAATGTTAAATTTCGTTATCAGTTTGGATATAAAACATTGTGATGTGGGAAACCTCTTTATGGAGTTACATGCAGAATGAAGCATATGCGGTATGTGGAATTCGAGTTATACGTCCCATGTAGGTGTGCAGGAGTTAGGTAACGACTGGTTAAAACACCTACAGTCTTGCAAATGCTACAAAAGACCAGCCCCCTTACCATGAACTCTTAAAGCAGGTCACTTTAAGATGTAAAAGCGAGACGCCGCATTTACACCGCACGTAGCAGCTTCTCGCTTCCATATCTTAAACTGTCCTGCATTTAGAGTTCATGGTAAGGGGGCAAGAAGAGGGCAACTCCTACGATATTTAAAACAGAGTAGAAGAAATTGTAAATCATAATTTTTTGATCTTCGATTGCTAAAATGCTATCACTCCTTTTCTACCTAAGCCTTAGAAGAATCAGAGGGTAACTGACTGAGCCAAATTTCGCGAAGATACGTTTTAGCTAAGTCTAAAAAAATAGCGATTTTCAATATTGTTTCCATTAAAAAATCTTAAGTATGTGCATCATAGCTATTCGAGTGGGCGAAATGTGGAGACGGCTCGTTGTCTGTGGTGCCTACAGTGCTGTGGGCGGCGGGCGCGGCGGCGCTGGCGCAGCGGCTGCTCACCGCGCTGTTCAGGCGGTTTGTGTTCCGAAGGGTGCCGCTCTGGGAACTCATCTTACAGGTATCATACAGTTTGGAGGCTACAGTAAAAGTAAGAATGAATCCTTCTCAAAGCAGGAACATTGGTTTACATTGGTCATTTATTTTTATTTGCTTTCCCCTATTTTCAGACTTTCATATGATAGAGTATTTTAAGTCGTAATCATTTTGTAATTTTAAAGACGTTACTTTGTTAAATACCTATTTACGAATTAACAAATATGGTCCCTAAAAACCTATTTCAAATTAATATTTAGCCCTAGAGAAAGGAGACAACAAACATAAGACTTTTTGACTTCTTCGTTAAGCAGCTTTGTGACCACTTTCTTTTATAGTTTTATAGACTAACTAAGATTTGTATTCCTCTATTCCAGCATCTTCTTTTCATATGGATGGTGATCTACAGCCTCCACTTCTGGATGATGATCGTCAGGGTCGTAAAGACAGTCGTAGAATATTGTTTCGAAGTAAGTTATGGGGTCAAGCAGAGACCTAGGTCAATTGTTTTACCATACAAGTTAGGACCCATTTTTGCTGTTCTAACAACCACACTGACTAGCACCACTAACAACTACGCTGACTAGCTCTTTCTTCTCATTCCGAAAACCTAACTCAAAGTACGTCTAACATAGAAATTGCTAACTTTACAAATTACTTGGCTCCAAGCTATTAGCACCTATAATTGCGTAATATTTAAAAAAAATACTTGGAAAGGCGACCAATGTCAACAATTATGGAGCTTTCCTCATCAATTTAAAAGTAAACTGACGGACTTTACGTTTGGGTTAGTGGTTTGAGTGCAAAGTTGGCAGATATAGCATATGGCGAACATATTTGCTGAACGCAGGAAGGCACAACTGCCTATATGTGTGAACCGAGGGTGTTTCATCAGATTTTATTTTTGTTAGTAAAATCTGTAAACATCCACGATGAAGAAAGAATCCTTGTATGCGGTGTTGCATGACAATAACTGTTGTTACAGGAGGACAGAATTATACTAACAGAAGACGAAATAGAAAGCCGCAAGATGATGCAGCAGTGGTTGATATGGATGTGCGGGGTGGCGCCCCTCGCCGTGTACATCCAAACGCGGCCGCGGCCCGAGATACCACCGCTCATGATATGGTGCGTAGCTGTGTTCACAGGTTTATTATGTTGTTTATTATTTATTTATGTTTTACTTTACATCTCCAATGGCTATTCTCGTAATATCAATTTGTCTAATAATCCGTAGGTACTCCTTAACTTGTTAAAATAACGTAACGTAAAGTGACGTATGAACGTCAAATTTTTGAGATTTACGCTATCCAAATTGTTGAATAGCGGTAATGTCAAAATATGACATTTAGAACATTATGAGAATTGATCGAAATAAAATCGTATGGTACTTATTATAACTATAATAATTGATTGAATTGCACATTATGATTTTTGAACATAAATGAATTACGGGAATTGTCTTAGGAACGGAAGTTAATATATTATGTAGATGGTTTTAGGAATGACTTGTCATTTTAGTTACTAGATCAGATCTGATCTCAGAGAACAGAAAGTTAAATTGATATGGCCAGTAGGCGTGATATTGTCGATGAGTCAATGGATAGTAGAGCTATTAAATAAACACTGAAATTAATGTGTGATGGGATGAGCGATAGGCATAGAAGCCGAAAATGATTTTAACCTTTTTTAACTTATATATTTAAGGCAGCTAGGGGTAAAGTAGACCACTTGTACCTGGCCAATTGGTTTCTTCAATTGCGAAAAGAATGAGATTTTACTGAGTTCGAGATTTCTTAGTTTTGATGATCTGATTGTGAATACCTAACGTGATAAATACGGGTATCTGCATTTTGTTTTCCTTATGATTGGCCCAAACAAGATAGCCAAGATTAATACTATACTAATTGACAAGATTCTCATGAGTCTTCACAAAAGTAACCAACAAAAGTTTAACTTCACAGGATTACTACTAGCCCCTGGCAGCGTCGTGAAATGGGTCCCTACGGATATTACCTGAACAGACCTCTCTCCTCCCTGCAATCCTCTACAAATGTATCCGTCAGACAACAAGCCCTCACCCTCCGGAGAGCCTTCAGCGACTCCAAGATCATCATCAAAGAACCGCCCAAGAAAAAAAGATATTCTAAATCTGTATAAAATGTGATTACGTTTCTAAAATGAATGAAGTAACCTGTCTAGTCGGAAAATAATTGTTAGTCGAGAATATTAAATCGCTAGTCATAATGCAAGAAATAAAATGTGAAATCTTAATGACTTTTTATTTTAAACAGCAGTAACATACGTATGTTGGTAATAAACTGAAGTCGATACAAGATAGCAAGCATATAATTTCCATAATGTTAGGACTCAGTGGCGTAGCGAGCCTTAGACGGGCCCCGTATCAAAATCTGTTGGGGGCCCCCCAACTGAAGACTGAAGATTTTTCGCAAAAGCAAAATAAACGATCACGTTAAATTAAAGTAATTATATATCAATACAAGTCAAATTGGAGTGTCTATTTGTAACATCAAAATAAAACTTTATTACTCAATACATACGATATTATACACGACACCATACACTTAACAAAAATGCAATTGAAAAATGTTTTGCCTGTTGTCTGTTTGTTTCGGCTTATCTCCGAAATGACTGGACCGATTTACGGTTTAAATCATTTATTTCTCAAGATTACAATCACTTCGAGGAGAAATAAACAAAATATTGGCGTATACATGGCGTAGAAAAAGGCCTCCCTTTTTCTACGCCGTGCTTATCTGCTAATCTACTTTGAGCGTCTTTCATCCAGGTGTTCATTACAGGTGTTTTATAAATGTCGACAACCCATCATACTAATGGCCGTAACTGGCTTCGCCATTCAGTCTAAGCCTTACTCCATCGTCCATCTTCCCGTGTAGCCAGGTGTCTTGCTCAACTCCACTTAAGGCGTGCTGCGCTATCACCAACGTCGTAGACTTTTGTCCGACGACGGATTCCAGTGTTACGCACTCGATCTAATATGTTTATACCGAGCATGGCTTTCTCCATAGCCCGTTGTGATACTCTTACTCGGCGGATAGTCTCCTTTGTGAGCGTCCATGTCTCGCACCGTGATTCATTGTAGACAGGACACATTGGTTGAAAAGGCGGGTTTTAAGGCATTCGAGTCATCGAGCGCAACTGCGACGACGTGCGTAGGTTCACCGACCCCCAAACAAGCCTACGCAGCAATAGTATCCGCTTACCATCCTTCCGACTCACAAAACTCGCGGGTAATACAAGCGGAAACTGCCAAACGGGGTAAAGAAGAAGAAGAAGCTTCCTTGTCGGAACCAATGCGGTACTGCGCTGGCAGGACCCAACATGCTGCTGCGTCTAGCTATTCCTACGACGCAGCTGTACGTGTCCCGACTACACCACTCCACGAAGGCTGAGGAGATCGTGGAGTACCTACGTGTAAAGACCAACTGGACTTTGAGGGTCGAAAAGTTGGAGCCGCGTCACAACACTAATTTCAAGTCGTTCGTGGTGCGCGTTCCAACTCATCAACTGAAGAGTTCCTCGAAGAACAGTTATGGCTGAAGGGTGTTGTGTATCGCCGGTTTCGTGGCCGACTACGTGACACCAGTCAGCGAAACACGACGCCGACACTTCGTGTGTAGTATAGTTATTGTATGTGTAGTCATAGTGTATGCGACTGTCGGACGTGGAGTGACTGTATATGTGTGTGTTGTACTACACTATGTTTGTCGAATACTTGATATCGTCGATAATTTTACGTGTTTATAGTATTTTTGAGTTACATTAATATAGTATTGTATGTATAGATATGGGCCTTGATGCCTGAAATTAATGGATATTATTATTATTGGGGAATCTTTTAAGACCGCAGTAAGTATGTGGTCTAGCTTGCCGAATGCTGCCCACCCGAATCGTATTCTTCTGGACATTGACTTATCGGAATGTTCTTTCAGTTTCTTGCCAAAAGATTGAACATAATATCTCAGATAGTCGTTCCCTACTATAACAGCAGGATTTGAGTCGCGGGAAATGCCTAATATCACCTTCGTCTTTGACAGGTTCATTTTTAGCCTTAATTCTAAGGAAGCATCAAAATGATTTTTAAGCATACGTTGGAGGTATTCCCGGGATTCAGCAAACAAAATAAGGACATCCGCAAACCTAAGATGAGAGGCCCCGATCGTTCAACTTTTCGATATTCAAAGTAGCCTATATTCGACCTTATAACATCAGTTATCTGTCAGTGAAAGTCCCATCAAAATCCGTCAAACCGCCGCAGATTAGCTTAAACCCGCGAATTATCGCGTTTTTATAGTTATCCTGCGGAACCCTTTGCATTTTCGAAATCCAAAGTAGCCTGTATTAGACCTTGGCCCGTTTGCTCAAAATCGGTTTAGCCGTTTCGGAGATTAGCCGGAACAAACTGACAGACAAAACAAAAATTTATTGCGTTTTTGTTTAGTGTATCGTGCATATTATCATCTGCATTGAGTAAAAAGCTGTTATTTTGATGTTACAAACAGACACTCCAATTTTATTTATAGGTATGCATGTATTGAGTATTGCTGTCTCTATGATCAGGAATGTGAAAAACCGGTAGGGATCAACGTATTGTCAGAGGCACACTAAATATCAATCAAAGAGATACCATTTTTGTATTTTGTAATTTTTGAAGTGTTTGAAATCTTTTTAGACAATTTGGGCACTTTTTTATGACAATCAAATCAATTAATGAAATATCAATAAAAGAGATACCATTTTTGACTTTTGTGATTTGTTGGGCACTTTTTTATAACTTATTTTTTTTTTCGGGAACTTTTACGAATTATGCTTTCATACGTCCGGGGCCCCTGTAGCCTGGTGGCCCCGTATCATTGATACGGCTGATACGGCGGTAGCTACGCCCCTCTTAGGACGCCTTAGTGACCGATTTTTTAATCATTTGGAAAGAGCGTACAATACCAGGATGGCAATAGATATCTAAGTGTACCTTAATAAACATAAATTCTACTTAATCTAATTTTAATTTCCCGCGGTATTACATACATTTATTGCCGACATAACAATGTAAGTGTTTTAAGCAAATATCATTAAAAAATTTGTTTTTTTTAATACAATAAAACCTACTTCAATATAAAATTATAACACCAGAAATTATCAGTAGTGGCAACTCGAAAATGATTTCGAAAGGTGCTAACAGATGTCACTATGCCGTTTAATTAGAAGTCGGTGTTAAGATTTTCACGGGGCCATATAAAGGTCCTGCAAGGCTAGCAGACGTCATACTAACCTTGCGTAGGGTGTACCGTGATCAAGTAGGCGGTTGCCCCGGGCGGACTCCGGCCATTGCACACCGGCTGGGAGCAGTCCGTTTGTGACTATCCCTAAGTGGGATACGTCGTACGTACAATTTTTGGTAATTGGACTTGCGTTCTGCGCAGTCCATCAAAATATGAATCAGTTAAGGCGTCATCCATCTTATAGTAATACGTATGACACTAATGCATTAGAAATGATTTTTGTTGACAAGAATTTTAATAATACGAACATTAGAGTTATGAACTACCATGCACAGTTATCTAGAAAAGAATATGTATTAGGAAATGATATTTCAAAATAAGTATTAAAGAATATTAATATAATGTGAAAGCTGAAAGCAAGCGGCCTTAGACTATGCAAGCGGCATTATTATACATACTACAAAACAAAAATCATTAAAAGCAATATGTACTATCATGAAATTAAATAATGGAACGTCCCAACTAAAGAGTGCAAAGGTCGTCGTGCTATTTTGATGATATTCTTAAGATTTTGAGATCTGCTGCAAATGAATAAATATAACAAGGGATAATGAGTTAAGATCGTAATTAGGATTAGATCCTAGTTCTAGAGGGGAAGACCACATATATAATAGTAAACATACTCTAGCCTTGCAGCAAACTACTTTTTAAAATCTTAATAACTCTTATTTTCAATTTCACTTGAGTCTTACTATTTCATGTATGTAATCGCATAGAAACCTGCCCATGCGTTCATTTATGTCCTAAATGTTGTTGCAATCTATGTCATCATCATCTGAAAGACGTTCGCTGTTAACAAAGGCCTCCTCCTTAGAACACCACAATGAACAACTTCCAATTTATGTGTTGTTCTCAAAATAACTGAAAAAGGAATAAAGATACCGATTCTCGTATCTTTTTACTAGTTACCTATGGTAGGTTATAATATTATATAAATAGGCATTACTGAGCTGCAAGAACGTAAGGACTCTGGGACTAGTTCTTCTACTGAAATACTAGGTTCGGCACTCACTTGACGCTTTATTTTTGGACATTTATTTAGATCTCTATCAACAAAGTACATAGGTTGCAGTTCATAATAGAACTAGTTTCTGTACTAGTACTATTTGTATGGAGCGTATGAGACAGTACGACGGCCGACAGTATGCTAGAGTCTAATGCAAAGGAAATAGTAAGCACTTGTCTGTAGAATCTTCTCTTGTTTGTTACCAATTTTTTTGTTAGGTCACATTACTGTTTAGAATAGTTCGATGAGTTCGATGTATCATTTCATTTTGAGGTCGAATGTTCATCAGAAAGTTACATTTTACTAAGTGAGTGCCAACCCTAACACAATGATAAATATGAATTGTATGACTTCAATAACTCAAAAAGTGTGTGATAGCTGTGTGCTTGATTTATACGTATCAAAACAATCGATTATTATTGACTACAACCCAATCCCCAGAAATAATTAAAAACAAAAACCATTGAAAATGGAGGGTTTATTAACATCGATGGTAGGTCGTAACATAGACGGTACTAACCAATGTGGTGGTATATACTAAAGTACTCGTGAAGACACCGTCGCGAACTGTGTAGAAAGAAAAACACGACATGAGACATGCTTTATTTGTAGTCGTTATAGGTACAGCTGGTATACTAGGCTAGAACTACACTACAGGTCTGTTCGAAGTAATGATGACTTTTATGTAAAGATTCGCTTGTAAGGATTAAATCAATATTTTCGTTACAATTATTTAACTTGATGTTGGATCTACTATCATTTAATTTTTTATGTGACAAACAAAATTATATTGCGTATTTTTTAATTAATTTTAAATTAGACTGGACTAGTCATGTCGCACGCGGTGTGGTGCAGTCATGACTCTTATAAAGTGAGCTGCGAGACAAAGCGAAGAAGGAATAAGCTTTGTATTAAAAAAATAAAAATACACTACATAAAAGACCATTAAATATTAAATTTACTGTAAATAACAGTTAATAATAGCCTAGTTTTGTTTCCCATTACATATAAGAGTAGTTCTAGCCTTAACACGAGTAGGTATAAAATCACCAACATATAAAAACATAGCATTTATTTATTTGTTATATAAAATGGTGTATATCCATTCGGATACTAACAAAGTGTCTGCTACGTGTCGCCGCCGCTGGGGACCTTCTTCTTGACGTCGAAACTCTTTAGGGGGTCGCTTTGACGTGCCTGCAATAAACAGAAGAATGTTCAACTTTAGGACTGAGACAAATATAATATTAGCTACTCTATGCGAGTGCCTTGGAGAGTATGGTCCTCAATCGCCTTTAGGTGTCCTGAGCGCGTGTGTGGAGCTATGCTTACAGAGATAAGTTCGCGGCCTCTAAATTTGAGGACTAGCACTTTTGCACTAGGTATAATAACTACTGCATGAGTGCTTAGGCTCAGCTGAATAGGTCGCTGCCTGTGACCGAAATTTGGTCAGAATTAATATTATTTACTATATATCCCGGTTATACTCACGTGTGTATTCGGGAATGCCCGACTAGTTCGGAGACGAAAGACTCGTTCGAACTCGAACGGAGCCCTTATTCATGAGCTGGTTACGCGGCGGAGTCGCGCTCGGCTCGCGACTAGTCGGGCATTCCCGAATACACACGTGAGTATAACCGGGATATATAGTAAATAATATGGATAACACTCACGGAAGTTATTATAGTAAAACAGAATTAATATATCCATACCAATATTATACCTTAGTTTTTTAAGTTTTCACGGCAAAATAAATGAAGATCAAGAATCCACATTATATAAATTATATATGTATATTTATAATAATAATTATATAAAATAATAACCCATTGTAAATGAGAGAATAACCGATATATATTAATATTTTTTATTTGACTTTGATGCTACTCGTATTCTCATTTTAGGTATATTGTGTAGCTCATTATTCTCTCATACTTGAAATGATTGTTAAATATTCCTACAACATATTTTTAAAATAGTAACTATGGAGTTTCTTGCCGGTTCTTTTTGGAACCGTGCAACTAGTTTGACGTTTTGTAAGTGCTCTTTTGTAGCCTATATGAAATAAAAACATTATAATAATATCCATTTATTTCAGGCATCAAAGGCCCATAACTATAAATACAATACTATATTAATATAACTTAAAAATACTATAAACACATACAATTACTATGACAATTAATTTTTTTACTCAATTCGATTTCGACTGGCCTGTTGGTCTAGTGGTTAGTGACGCTGACTTCTAAACCGGAGGTCGTGGGTTCGATTCCCACCCAGGGCAAATCTTTGTGTGATGAGCATAATGATTTGTTCTGTGTCTGGGTGTAAATTATCTATATTATGTATGTATTTATAAATATATAAGTATGTTTATCAGTTGTCTGGTTGCCATAATACAGGCTCTGCCTAGTTTGGGATCAGATGACCGTGTGTGGGCTGTCCCAAGATATTATTATTATTATTATTATTTTTCAAGCGTTTTGCCACTTGTCAAGAGGGACAGGAACACAATACCAATCTATCAAAATGTACAGTACAACCAACCTGATATTTATGCCTTTTAGAGCTGCCATAGTTGGCATGTTGTTTCCTCTTCTTCTGCGGCGCGGGGGCGGGGGCGGGCGAGTCCACCGCGTCGTGGTCATCTCCGGGCAGCTCCTCGCTCCTCAGCGCGGCCGGCAGCAGGTACTCCGGCACGTGCGCCAGGTGCTGCTGCACCTTCACTGTGTGCAGCGCTTTGTCTCTTCGCAAGGCTGCCAGGTCCGTTGGGTTCTCTTCGAAGTAGCCCTGTGTGCGTTTTTGGTTTAGTTTGGGATGTTTTTGGAGGTTGTAATGTTCATTGTTTTGGGTAGTCAGAGAGAAGATTAGTCGTTCATCAATGTGTTATGTTTTATGGTAGTTCATCATGTGGGAATTGTTTACTGTTTTAAGTCTTATAATCAAATTAAAGGTACAGATTGTATTTTTTTTAAATTTTAGTGAGTAGGTATTTTCGCATCTATTTTATGTATTATAAACTGCATAACTTAACAAGGCATGAATGCCATTTTAATTTTATTTAGTGTCTACCCCAAACCAAGATGCAATAAATACTACAACACATACTATTCTGTTCATAATAAGCATTATAAAACAGCTGTTAAACAAATCAATTAGAATTACAAATAAATAAGTTGTTTAAACAACAATAAACCCTGTGTTCATACCTGTAACTTCTTACAGTTGAGCAGTTCCTGTTTGATCTCCTTGAGACGAGCCTCCCTGACGGCTATCCTGGTGACGGCGCGCCACGCGTCCCGAGACCGGTAGCGGAAACCCTCCACCTCTTCTAACGCAAACTCGTACTTTCTATTAGAAAAATAATATTAAAATAAAATTTCTGTTTTAAAAAGAAGTTTAGTCTTGTCTGTGGTCATATATTGACATGATTGCCATATAAAAAATACATTAATTTATGAAATAACGACATCAAAGCTAAACAAGTAACATTAAACTACTTATTTTATTTTTTAAATTATTGTACTTACTGTATAACTTTTTGACTTTTGAAACCCTTAGCTAGATGTGCCTCCACTGCCTCCATTAGGGGTTTTTCCCGTATTGACACAAATGATAACACTGAACCCTGTAATCAAGAACAAAAGTATGATTAATGATTTGCATCATAGCATAACATTTAGGATAGTTTAATTATTTTTACTGTCAATACAATTATTAGTAGTATAATATTAGTAAAAGTCTAGGTTGGCAGAATTTTAAAGCATGCTAGCTGCATGAAATAATTATGCAAAGTATTCTTTTAACATTAAGTCCAAATCTCTTCAGTTGTGTTTTCATTACATATCCTTTTAGTCCACACAGATGGTTCAAATGCTTGTGCATTAAAAAAAACAGATAAATGTTCAAAATATATAGTTAAGTACCTGATTCTTTCCCCTAGCAGTTCTTCCTGCTCTGTGAACATATGAGTTGACATCTAATGGAAAGTCGAAGTTGATCACATTAGCCACATTTTGGAAGTCAATGCCACGTGATACTCCAGACTCCTTATCCCTCTTACGTTTCGACGTCTGCTTCTTCCTTCTCCTCTCTTCTATTGGAAGAATACCACCGTCAGGTTTCTCTAGGGCCATTTCATCGGACGCTATAATGATCTGGTACCTTCCCCTGTTAAACTGGTCTACGGACAAACATCGGACTGCAGCGGGAAGCTCTGAGTTTAGAACACATGAACCTATTTTGAACTGTTCTAGGTATAGTTTTAATCTGGAATGAAAAAGAGTTGTTTAGATTTGTAATTTTTTTATTAATTAAATGTTTTTGCTAATTGCTGTGTCATGGGAAGTCTACTTGAGTTTGTTATATAGTAATAACTTAGAGATAAGCAAGTCAGCAAGATCGTAACAGGGTTGACTACTCATGGTGCACTTGATGTACTCATCTGATGTAGGTTTCAATGTTTAGAGAGTTTGTCAGAGGCATAATAATATTAACAATACTTACTTATAGCACCGATCTACTGTCCTCACAAAAATAATGCTCTTGCCTCTAATAAGGTTCAACTTCAGCAAAGCATACAATATGGCTGCCTTATCATCCTCTTCAGCAAACAAGTGATAGTGCTGCAGCTGTGATGATGGAGCTAGTTCCGGCTCCTCAAGTTTTAGAGTTACCGGGTTACGGAGAACTATCTTCTTTAAACTTAAAACATCATCAGATAGTGTGGCTGAGGCAAGCACTGCTTGGTAGATTTTTGGTAAGTGGCTGAAAAATATAAAAATATTTTGTAAGTTTGCTTCTAGTGTACTTGAAAGATTTTTTTATTTAACCTGTGGTAAGTAAATCATGTTGCATGCAAATGTGTTGGTATATGGATATCAACAATAATATATTGTTTGTATTTAAAATGTACCCACTTTACATACAGATGAACGCAAATTAATGCCTAAAAGGGCTAGGCCCATTTATTCACCTTTATAATCAAGTCAATACACTCACAGAACCCAACTTGCTGACAAAAAATATTATAAATAGATGAACTAATTAAAAGATACTTACCCTAACAATTCTTTAATTTCATCTTCGTAACCAAACGAGAACACTAAATCTGCCTCATCGACAACTAGAACCGCCAAGTCTTCCTTTAACCGCATATTATTAGCCTTTAAATGAGTCAATGCTCGTGATGGTGTTGCCACCACTATATCTGGCTTGTCTGAGAGTAAAGCTTTCTGTGTCTGTGTGTCTCCACTTGAGGATATGTCTATACATTTGACTTCTCTTGCGCATTTCGTTGTTAAGTCACCTATCACGGATGTTATCTGAAATGTTGGACTAGAAAATAATATTATACTATTAGGGGATTCAATGCAATAAGAGCAGTAAAGGATTTATAAAAATAGACTAAAATGTTTCATTTCTATAGTACAATATTGAGTTTGAATTTTATTTTGAGTAGTAGCAGGTAGATGGTCATTTGAGGTAAAAAATCATTCAATTCTGATTCATCATCATCGGCCAGAAGTCGTCCACTGGACAAAAGCCTCCCCCTCAGAACTCACAATGAACGACAACATGCCAATTATGATTAAGCCATCACAATGCTTCAATTTACAAAATGTCTATATAATAATCTGACCTGACATCTTATTTAACTTAAGTACTATGCTTGTGAACTTACCTGTCCACACAACTCTTTGCTAGGTGATAATATAAGAGCTCTGATGCTTTGATGTGTACTTGTGTTCTTTAAGTTCAGAATTTTTTGAATAACTGGTATTGTGAAGGCAGCTGTTTTTCCAGAGCCCGTCCTGGCTCTCATCAACACATCTTTGCCCTCTAGTAGCAGAGGTATTGCTGTTTCTTGGATTAATGTAGGCTCAGGCCAAGCAAGCTGTGATATTGCCTGCAAAAGTACATCATAGTTAATGTCAATATTAAAGGTAATCATAGCAATAATGAATAATCAGTTAAAATACATAATGACTTTGCCATCAACGCCTTTCACCAAGAGTTGGTATGTGATCTCACAATGAACCTAATCTTTATTCGGTGCTTTAAGAGATGCATCGAGATGTTCATCGATTTATGAAAGTATTGCGCGAGAATGAAATATGAAAACAGCATGGCATGTGAGGACTAAGGTTATAACTACATTTAATGCATACAATATGACTGACTTTTCTTATTTCTTCACGAGGATAAGTAATATGTGTAAATCCAAATAGAACGCAATTTACCTTCAAGATTCGATCATCCAGTTCCATTTCATGGAACATAACCTTTTTTTCGTCACCCATTTTTCACGACCGTCCGGTAAGTTTTACTAACACGAACAACAATTTAATATATAATTTTTCTTCGGATCAACTAAATATTCAAAAAGTTTATTATCATATTTATAAAACAGTAAAACACCAGAATATAAAATTCACGTGTGTTTAGAACGCACCGCCATTTGCTTTCGAGACAAATAATGACACAAGTTTTACAGTATTGCCATTGTATTGTCAAAACTCAAAACGAATTTCTATGTTATTTTCATAATTTAAAATTCATTTTCTCCAGAGATTTTTTGCTGTTAAATAACCTTAAACTGCGCATTAGGCCAACTAGCTAGTAATACAATAATGTGTAATTTTAACATTCTTACTAATGGTAGTCGAAGCTACCTAACAATTTAACAACGAACATGGTGGAGCATGGTGGAACCGTTTGTTCTGTATTCTGAGGGTGGAACAATACTCAGTACTGTTTATTGCAAAATCTTGTTCACACAAAACAACAATGATTTTTTCACTTGAATTTTCCTTTGTGACAGACGGTATGATGAGTTTTAACAAGCCTTTTCCCTTTTTACTAAGCTATTAAAGCCATAACAAAACAAACAGGATAGGTTTCTAAAATATTTAAAATAATTCGAAGTCGAAAGTGCGTATCTCCATGGATAGTACAAGATGGTACAAGTTATGATGCGCTGACGTACCTTAAGTTATACCAAATATAAAATTTAAATATAATTTACTTACAGAACCGACAAAACAAAGTAATTGATTGAAAAAACACTGAAAATAAAATGAAATTATTTACGAATATTTTTTTGCACTGGTATACCAAATACAGCATGACATGAAACCATTAAAAATAATTTTACAATGACAACACCAAACGAATGGCCGAGTTGTTACCTACTGCATTGCATATTTTCAATAAAACGGTGTTATTTATATCTATTTTCAATATTTGGTGATGGTTTTAACCCCAGTGTAGTCGCGTTAGTGTTGTTTAATCCAAAATTAAGTTTGTGACTTGTAAAAATGTTATACCTAAACGTCGTTACGGACCGCAGTTCATTGCCTTATGTAAAACTTGAAATAGTGTTTCTTCCGTGAGTGACCGAAATATACGGTGACTTATGTGTTTAGTGTAATTGTTTTATTTAGTGGTGATCAAAGTGTCAAAATGTCTAATTCGACCGCTCAAGTGCTGATGAAGAAGGGTAAAAGGGGTGCTGCCGCATACATACACGCGGACTGTGAGAATGGCTCTCCACAGCATTTGGGTCCTCTGCTGGACGTGCTGCTGAACCCTAGCAAGGCTATAGACGAGTGGGAGACCATAGATTGGTGCCGCTGGCTGCTGGCCGGCGGCAGAACGCCTGACGAGTTCGCAACTATAGGTGGGTTTACAAACTAACTGTACTCTTCAAAATCTGTCTCTATGATAGTTTGTAGGTTATGAACAAAGTTATTATAGTTTTATTGCACCAATTGCGTTGTTTTTATAAGTAATTGAAACAGTAGCACTGCATGACCTTCCATTGTTTGTTGTAAATATGTATACAAGTTTTTGATAGATGCTTGCAATATAACAATTACAGCTTATAATTTTCCAAAATAAAAACATTTAATCATGATTTGGTTGGACATTTCAGGTTTTACACACTTGGTAGGCAAAAATAAATGTTTAAACTGCTAAGCATTTACTTAATTTCATTATACAGACATGCTACTGCTAAAAGGCATGGTGTATGTAGGCTTTACCAGGCACAAAGGATATTATGATATAAAATATTCAAAACACATTTGTTTAAAATTGGGTTACCCAAATCTAGGACCGAAAATATTATTTTTTTGATGAATTAACTGTTTATCTAGTGCTGTGTGTGAAGTTCAAAATATAAATCTTGATATTGTTGAATAATACGTCTAACTTAAATAATACCCATTCTACTAAATATTTTCCTTTTAGTAATTTTTCTGTTTGAAATACTTAAATAAAAAAATATTGTGTGCTTCAGTAGTTGTGAAGTTTGTTATTGCAAGTCTAGTGTTGAGAGTATTAGCTTTGTCATTAAATAATTTACAATATATGATGAGTTGAATAATACAAACATTGATAACAGTTTGTTTTGTTTGATACAGTATAAAATACCTACTTCAGACATGTGTCTTACAATGTAAGCTTTTGAATTGGCTTTGTATATATTGCACCCATTTTAATTAAAAAGGGTGGTTTGGGTATTGTTTTAGAAGTATTTTGCATTACATGTGTTATTTGTGTAGTAATGTGGAACAAAGCAAGTTTGCGAGGACTACTCTTGAATTTTTACAAATGGGTTTAGGACCAGTGGCGGTGCAAGAGGTAAATTTTATGTGGGTTAACTTTGTTTCGCGAGGCCCTCTTGTGTAATTTTTATACATAGGTAGTTCATGTATTTAGGGCCAGGGTGGAAGTCTCCTTAATAAGAATCTGCAAATTTCATAACTTAAAAAAATAGGCAGCAAAGTGGGACACTTGGCAAAATATTTTTTTTCGTTATATTCTTCAAGTCGCGAGGCCCTTCGGACCACAAGGCTGTGGGGTATGGCCCACGTTAAACCATCTGCTGTGCAGTGCAGGCTGCGGTTGTTTCAGCCACTCTCTTCTGCTGCTAGCCAATCACATCTATCCATTACTTGCAATTAGTTTTAAAAAATTAGCTACTATTTAATTGTTTAGCTTCTTTTTCTTATTGTGTTGATGGTAAAATATAATACAAATAATTATAGTGTCTGTACCAGCTACAATATTTTATAAGGCTTTTATCACAGCAGTGGAATGTAACAGTAGAGTAATATTGATTTTATTTATAAACTAGCGGCCCGCTCCGGCTTCGCACGGGTATAAAATATATATTATAAGTATTTCTCCATTATTTAATGGATGTTATTATACATATAAACCTTCCTCTTCAGTCACTCTATCTATTAAAAAAAACCGCATCAAAATCCGTTGCGTAGTTTTAAAGATTTAAGCATACATAGGGATATAGGGACAGAGAAAGCGACTTTGTTTTATACTATGTAGTGATACAATTGCCAAGTTAAACCTAGTACCTACTCTTGAACTTAAACCTAAACATGGAGTGGCAACAAGATATGTATGTAATGAAGCCATATAAGTGACATTAAAGGAAGACAATACTGATATCGATTTTAACCTCGGTAAACATGAGTAGGTATGTTTATCTGCAGCGGGGCGCGGGCGCCCGCCATCTTTTACCATATTCGAGTATCCAATGTCACGCAACACAACGCAGATGTTGGTAAACCGTGCAGGTACAATATGATTCATAATCGTACCTATCACTTTTTTTATATCGCCTGTTCGGTATCCCACGCTGAGCAAAGGCCTCCCCATTATTCCTCCTAAAACCCTGTCCAATGCCATTTCGGGCCATGTCTTTTCCGCGAAGGTGTCCAGATACCCACCGCCGGCTGCCGATGATTAGGCAAACCGAGAAGGCGATGGCGAGATAATTTGGACACCTACCACTGAAAAAGGGAAATACTAAATTATATTTCTAATAATCTCCGATTTCTACAAGATAGTATTAATACGAATGTTTTCCTTACCACAAAATTATTAAGTATATTACTAATCTCTACTTAGTATAAAATTCTTCGTAATTATATTACTCAGACTTGAGTGGCTAGCTGGTTCGACTGTTGTGGCCTGTCTGGAAGTGGCGTGATCTAATTGGATGTGGATCCTTTCTGCTCAACTGAACGCTTGCGTGTGCCCTAAGGCGTTCTGCTGGCACTATAAAACGGTAGAAAAAATCTATCATGTTACGTTACCATCTAGTTGTTTTAAGGTGAGGCACGTGGCGTATTGCAGTTCCCGCGTACCTTATGTTTAGTTTTATAGCGATATTACTTCCGGAGTTAAGGATCACGTGAAAAAACAACTTTATAACAGACATACTAATAAATAATATAAAATACGCGACGTAAGATACTAGTAGGTATAATAACTAAATTATAGATACATACATAAAGTTACACCTGTTTCCTAGAGGATTAGGCAGAGACCACGTCACTTACTACTACGATCCTAGCATACCCCTTTCGCCCATTCACTCTCATACTTCATTATAATAATGCAAATTAATCTACCGCGAATCTAAAACTATCTAAAACTACGCTGCCTGGCCGAAATCGACTAGATTATCAGTAGTCACCATCATCGTCTAAACAGCAACCTAATAAAAATGTTTATTGACATTAGTATGCGTGTATTTATATTTATCTAATCTAGAAACAAGTCTACGTTTCTGGTTTTACCCAATATCACATTGTAATCATCAATGTAATTGGCAGCCGCCGCTGTGTATCATATTTAAATAAATTACCTACTACGACACGGTCTGACCTCCACAAGAATGTATACTATACCATCGTCTCTATTATTCGCGGTGTAGGCAAAAGTGTTTTGTTTTTCGTCATAGGCAGTCACAGATGATTTATAGGAATCGAGTTTTTGTCATTTAGCAGACGTAAATCCAATCCAGGCTGCTACTGAACCCAACTGAAAAGTCCAATAGAAATGGAGAATTCATTTGATATCAATGAAATTAACACATCAAGTTTAGTAAATAACAGAGGTTTACTCTTACATGTTCCATTAAATAGTAGTAGGTACTATTTAGTTTCATCCTCGTTCTGAGTACATTAGGGCAGCGGGTACCATTAACCACTTAAACAACTAGAATGTTAGTTTTGCACTTTCGGAAGCGCGCTTCGCTACACCTAGTGCCATCGGGCGACACCTCAATTTACAGTTAACTGCATAATACACTTGGTTGCAACTATCACATCGTGTTCCGAGAAAGATGAGCAATCGTCGCTAGTTGTCATTGCGACCCGTGAAGAGTCAGCCAATTATACAATTTGCTTTGAACCAAAGAGGCTGAATGGTTTGAAATATTATACAATACAGTAGGATTAAAAGACTTCATCCTAACAAGCAGGACGCTACAATAGATCTTCAGGCATAAATAGGGAAAAGATTTATCAATAAGGAAAGAGAGAAGTATTAACCGAAGAGATAATAAATACATAGCAAGGATGCATAAAGGAATAAGACGTATTGCATGAGCAGAAGCGAAAAAGAAGTCGTTGTCAAAGGTGTGTCATGCAGTTTATATCCTATTGTACCTACGTAAGCACGTCATAGATTTTCATTTATTAGTATTGATCCAGTGTTTGACACATCACTGTTTTGAACAATTACTTGTGATTTTTAACCAAATTGCTAACGCCGTGCATACCTTTACCATAGTAAATATTTTCTCCTGACTGGCTATACGCGGGAACAGCTGAAGCATGCTGTTTATTTTGTCGTAGCTGATCGTAATGGCAAACAATGAAGTTTTCTTTGTCCGCTAATATAACCTGATGAATTCGCATGTCAATGAGCTGAGAGAAATACACTTAGTCTTGAATGCGTTAGGGACTTATGTGCGTATACAGTGTTATATACATATAGATGACGATTTTATCACTAAATTCCCATCATTTCTTTGCATCAAGTAAACTGCTAATAAAATGCTTAGGACTAGAGTCTATCTCTAAAATGAATATAGTGTTAAATCGCTACAAGTATTTCTGAAGTTTATAGACTTTCCCAAATAATTAAGGTGTTAAAGTCAGGTGCCTTTCTTCCTCTATCTTTGTATAATATTTATGTACCTACACGATTATATGTAGGTATAGTAAGAATATTATCTATGTGTAAAGATACACTACTTCTTAAACTTAAATATTTCGGCTTTGTCTTCATCGAATGTCGGGTTCCCGTGTGGCGTAGCAGCCATTTGTTCGGGATCGGCTGTCATCTATTTTGTTTCCTTGTTGTTTCTTTTTTATTAAAACCAGTTCACTGATGACACCATGTTGTTTATTGGTTGTGGGGACATGTGTTGGAACTCATTCCTAAAATTGGCAGGAAATATGAATTCATTCTAATAATTGTTTATGTTTGCGGTTTGTTATGCTAGTCCTTCGTTTGTAAATAGGGTAACGCGGAATAACAATACCTTGCACAATTTACTCAGTTTATGAAATATTCAAATAAAAATTGTATATAACAATCCAGATACTCTCAATCAAACAATAAAATAAGCTGCGTATGTAATATTCAAGTATCTATATCAAGATAAAAATTCGGGAACTAGTTAGCTTCTTAGACGCGGGACCTTGACCTTGGCGCGGACCTCGGCCGTGTCAAGACCACCATCGTGAAGGCTAAGCTTAGGCGGCCGACTTGACCATTGAGGCCGACCCTCTGTAACGCCAGTGCAAACAAATGTTCTAGATGTATCCGCATGTATATATTTGCAAGTTAGTCATCTGAATTTGGAAGGTTTATTGAAGTACAGTCATCAGCTAAAGGTGAATTTACTCACCTTTATTATATTAATAAAGTAGTGATAAAATACAATGCTTAAAGACTACTTTTCAGAAAGTCAAGGTTATACGATTTCGTCGTCATTCAAGCATTAATTTGTGCGTTTGCTTGCACAAATATTTTGATTCTGCATATTTATTAGTAAGTTGTACACATATTTCTATAGCCTACAGATATATTTAGATATTAATGAGCAAAGATGACGCAGTCAGCCTTATTTCCAATGCCACTTTCTGTTTTGTCAGTTCGTATCGTTTAATTACTTAAATGAATAGCAAATAATCACAATAAACAAAAATATTTGGTTTACAGGAAAATTGAAATCACAATCAAAACCTGTGGTTCATGCTTAAAATGACGCGACGTTTCGTATATAATAATTAACGTACGTAATTAACATATTGTATTATATTTAAGTACATGTTACTTAACAAAAGTATTTTTTATCATCGTAGCAAGTTATTATTAGATATGAGGGCGCCACTGTGCTGTGTTTTTTGCCATCTGTCTGACCAATGTCATCGCACCTGACTTACTTGACCTAAATGCCAGCTTAACGTAAGCGATAATCATTTTAACGCGGGCTCATCGTCGACTGGCGAAAGAATTACAGATACAGCCTGCTTGTTGTTTTTTTAATATTAAAATGTGTCTATGTTACACAAAAAAATATACAGTTTTACATTGATATTATAGACTTGTATAATAACAACATATCTAAGGTCGCTATGTCCTTCTAAAATCGTGATGAAAGTTGTTTAGATACTGAATCACTTATTAATAGTCTCCAATAATTTAAACGCAAACTGTTGTTAATAGATGAAAACAATATTTTCATCTTGTATGCTTTGAAGTGGCAATAAAAATTATTCTTAATACATTTGAGAGGGTAACGATAATTCCTGAACAAACTGAGATGTATGACGTCAATGGTGACTGATCGTTAATAAGTTCGTGGCGTTACGTTGTGACACACACGTCATCTAAGACTATCGAGCCGAAAATAGTCTAACACGGCTTGATATGACGATTATTTTATATGAAACTAGTGGAACCGTCCTACCTGGAAAAGCAACGCCACCAACCGGGTCCAATTGGGTTATCAAACCATTTAAGAACCCATTGAAAAATACAGACAAAATTTCATCTAAATCGGCCCAGCCGTTTAGGAGGAGTTAGGTGACAAACACACGTACAGAAGAATTATAATAATTATTAAGATACGAAGCGAAACCTCACATAGAGACAACACTACAAGAATTCCGTCCCATTTACTGCATATTTTTAGACGTGCGCCGACTGCGAATATTCGGCACCTGCACCTTTAATTAGGATACGTTTAAGGTAGTAAGTCAGGCTGTCTAGACTCTAGGATATTTAAAAAAGTAACATTTTATATGCAAATAGTGGTCGTATATGGAATTTAAATTAACATCTTTTTGCCCCCCGTGTGGATTGCCCTTGAACAAAGTGCTTTAACTAAGAATTCTCTAAGTATAAATTGATCTAGTTTCAATCAACGTCAAGATGTCACCATGCTGCTTAAATGTCAAAAGGTGACATTTAGGACATGAAACTGAATTCGTACCTAATTCTAGGATTTAATAATCAACGAAACTTTACTATTTCTGTACGTTGACTGTAATAAACCTAATTATCATTTAAATAATTATGCTGATTGTGTATATTATAGGTATAATTATCTTTAATGACTAAATAAAAAATTATAATATTTATTCGCGTTCTGTCAGATTGGCTGTATTTATAATAATATTTATGGTGTCGGAAAATAGACCTAAATTAATGGCGCCCTCGAAGCAATAAAGTCAATCACCGCATCCCACACCAGTGATTAAGTGATCACTGTGATCCCTAAATATTTGTGAGTAACCTCAAGTATTTTACATATTTTTAATATCAGTGAGTAATCAAATCGGCGTAGAGTTGTTTTTCCTTTAAATGCACAGTAAGCTCGTTGAAGCAGTGGTCGCAAAGCAAATTATTGGGTTTTTCCATTAGGTAATTCTCGGTAGCAGCCCGAAGTCTGGATTTGTGTCCGGTTGATGGCAATAGGCTCTGCCGCTATTACATTGAGACTTATAACCAGGGACTTGAAACGTTACTCAAAATTTCGTTATTTTTGTTCAGATAACGTTATTTAGTATCGAGGTACCTGGAACGTTACTACAACATACCTAACTGGCGTACTTAAGGTGTACTATATGTACACTCTGCCTACGCCTTCGGGGAATACAGGCGTGATGTTATGTTCTGTTTTAAGGGCAATAGGCTAACATGAGACCTATAACATAACAGGCGAAATGTAGGTGTACTATACCCATCCGCCTACGCCTTCGGGGAATCCAGGCGTGTTATGTTATGATTCAGAAACAGTCATGACAAAGGTGACTAAATAACGTTTAGTAAGATAATTAAGGTACCCTAAAGAGGCATACCTACGTGCCGCTTCACACATGCTCTGAGTCATTATTAACACAATATCGCATGCACTACGCAGCTAAGTACCTACCCAATTAAGTAAACATACAAATAAGTAAGATTTCGATGTAAATATTGGTCTTCTTTGTTCGTAGCTAAATTTTAATCTAAAGCCGGGTCCAGACGAGTGTAACGTGTAATGTAAGTTTACGTGTAATTTAGCGTCAACAGTGTGGACGGCACACGAACGCAAAGCGAATTGTGTACGCGAGTCCAAACGAGCACTGCGAGCGCCTTTGTGTTCTCGCGAAAAACCGACAGCCGATGGATCAACCCCGAGCGCTGCGCGAGCGTTACACGTAATGCTCGTAGTGCCGTCCACACGTAGAATTCACGGTTACACGGTGGATTACATTACACGTTACACTCCTCTGGACCCGGCTTAAGATTCATGAATTCTATATGAAAATGGTAACTCATTTTCTTAGGTCATCATAATAATTATCATTATGACTGTTTTCCATACACAATCGTTTGCTATAATATTAGATCAGTGTGGAGATATGAAGCTTTTGTTTTCATTCACGCAGGGACCTTAATGTATAAATTATGACTACGTTGAACAGGACAGACCTAAATCCAATTATGCGACGCGCCATGAATATGATATTAATCCTAACACAATACATAGATCCGTTGTGATTCATTGTTATTTTTACATTACATTTATCAAGCTATGTTATTTAAATATGCAGCGAAAGGTACAATATTGTTAGATATTAACATAGTTAACGCCAAGGTGTCTGGATGTGCTTCTCATTAATTATTCGGTACAATGAATTAGGTCGTGTTTTGAATTGTAGGCAGATAGTCTTTTGTTTTAGTGTAGCGTAAGTCCTGTGGGCTTACTCTCTATTTATTTCCGACAAATTGGATAGAAATTGTAAACTTTCGAACTCATAAACTTAACACTGGCGCTAAATTATTTTAATACATTGGGAGGAACTAACTGAGATCAAAAGATTGCAAGCATTTTGTTTTATCATAACTGAGTCATGTTTCCGTTAGAATTGAAATTAAATCGGAGAGTAGGCCACCTGTATGAACTTGTGACTTGGAATATTCTGATCGCACAAAGGATATCTGGAGTTATATTATTTTTTTGCATCGTAAAAAGAGTTTGATACACGGTTCAACGTAATCTCGCGACGTCCGGTGTCCGTGCTCACTGTCCCAGCCAACGCAGCCTGCATGCGGATAAGTCGTCAAGTTCTTATTTAACTTTATCATCGCACTTTGCTGGGATTATCTCAGTCACGATTACGTGGCTTGGGATTTATATGTTCTTACGTTTTTTTATCCGCAAATAATCCTCCGCAGTTCGCACGCGCAAAGGCAGAATATTTCTTTGACATAAGTTAGAGTTGTTACATTTTTGTTTTAACTAAAGCTATTAGTGCAAGGTATATTTAAGATAAGGTTTTTGCTGCTCATAGCAATCACGTCGTTTGCCTATGTAGGCGACGTCTAAAGATCTAGTTATACAAGGAAATTTACTCGTCTTGAAATCATATTTTATTTAGACATGTCGTTTACAATCCTCAACTCGTCGTATGCAGCTTAATTAGTTTCGCTAACCCCGACAACGTATTTACCGAGCAAACTTATACGATCGCAAGCAAACAAAAAATATCTGCCAAGAAAAATCAAGGAACATTATATACCAGTGTAAGAATTTTCACATTTGTTCGCAAATTGTCAGGCTAGCCCGTTGTTAAAAGCAAATATTGGTAAATTGATTGCTGTGCTCATACTTAAAGTACAAAGGACGCTCATAAAGTTCTTTATGATCACAATTGAAAGCATTTTGCAGTATTTCAATTTTGATGTTGTGATATAAACTTGAATACGCTAAAACAACTTGTGTACTGCACACCGAAATGCGTTGATGCACGGAATCGGTGACTCAACGTAAGTGCGTATTTGACATTCGTTTTCGTACTTGCACCTTGTATGCGAGTTTGATTTACCCGCACATTTTGAGACGACCCCAGTTTTCTTAGCAAGTGCATTGACACCGGTGCGTTTCGTATCGGACGGTGTTATTCACCGGCCGTGGCGTTCGTCGACCCCGTCTAACAGCTGATCGCGGTCCAACAGACACGTGCCGTGTTCCTTCCTGCTTCGAGATAAGCACCCGCTTTGTTTATGTTATATGCGAGACATAAATCTCGAGAAAAAACGCCTGGATTAACTCCCTCCCTTAGTTTTCTGGATTTAACTAGCAAAATATACTTTTTAACATTTTGCGTAGTCATCGTGAATCACGCAACGCTATTATTTTTAACTTCTTTAGGCTATTGCAACGATCTTTTTTAGATCCGTACCTGCCTGATATCGTCACGACCACATGATGTTGATATCTATACAACTTCACATTTATTTTCATATCAATCTTTTATAATATAAAAGCTCATTTTTTTACCGAGGCTAGTATCTTATAAAAGACTATCGAACTATTATGTAGCAAAAACTTAATGCAAGAAAATATAAAAACCATGATTGTTGATATCTTTTTAAGACCACTTCGAAGTTCCTATAATAGATGGAATGATGTCAACCCATCAACGTGGTTGCCCAAAGCGTCGGCCCCGTCACGGTCAGGGCAATAACCACCTATACGTGTACAACGAACGCTGATACAAACGATCGTCCGTTCGGCGCACGCGCTTGGTACTCGTAATTATCGATGCGACGCCTTGTTGCAGACGGCTAATGTTGCGTAATGTTTTATATTGTTGTGCTAATTGGTTTTATGTTACTATGTTTGTTAATTATCCTTGCACCGTGAACTGTTCTCCCTATTTTACATACAAAATTTTCCATAGTCAAGTTATCTGTGAGTGCGTATGTAAATTTTTGCAAAAATGTTCCTCCGTGCATTTGGTAATCAATAAAGAAAAAAAAGGATTGTTTTATGTACTCCAAGAATATATTATAACCGCTTGTTTTTGCGTTTTATATTATTGGAGTTGGATTGGAACTTGGAACAGCCTGTGGTTTGTTTGTCTGTTACGTCATCGTATTATGCGTATGCTTGAATGCATGTTTCTGTATAATGCCCTATAGAATCAAGTGTCAACCGTTTGAATAGTTATGCATTTATTGACATTAAATACCGATCGTGGCTTGTTATTTTTATCGTAAAAACAAACTTTAAACAATTACCTAAAAACGTAATTTTAATTTGTTCGTTCGTTGTTTGTTATCAAAAATATAAGTAGGTTTTCATTCCAGCAGATATTTTCTACGAACTAAACAACGATTACGTATAATGTTAAAGCTCCTGGTGTTTTTTATATGCATTTATGACGTTCCAAGCGAAATGTGTGTTGCTCGATTGATTTTCTGCGCTGTCCGCTGAGTTGCTAAATCGATTTGATCATAAAACTTATATTTTGCCTTTCTATGTCGATATTGTTTGACTCTATTAAATACTCTACTTCATTTTGTCAAAAAATAATATTGTATTATAATTTGAAAACTAATTGATGCCAAAACGTCCCTTATAATCTTAATTAAGATCTTGGTTGAGATTAAAAGCAATCCTGAAAACACACATAACATAACATCATCACGCTTGAAAACACAATCATGGAAATAAAAAGCTTGCCGATAAATTTTTTCATCCTTTTTTATCTATTACTCATTACTACTTATATATATATTTTGTAAATGGTAGCTCTGAAGTTTACTGACCGGTTTTATACGTACAAGGTTGCTGGATCAAACCCAGGCAGGCATCAATGCGAATTGTCTAATCATTTGTAATTTTTCAGTCTTGATGAAATTGCTTTTCAAATGGCCATAATGTCTCTCCCATTACATTTGTAAAGAATTCGTCTTGCGAGTCATAGATGTACTAGCCCACACTGCCCACAGTAACTGCCCCCTTCTGGGAACAGCAGTATGCAAATAAAATTGTTCTACTAACACGTAAATTAGTAGTTCTTGATAAGGAAAACTAATTCAGAATAGCTAGATCCGTACCTAAACGTAAATTAGTCATATGACAGTAATAATAACTGCAGCCGTTTGTTGCCGGAAAATTGGCAACGTTTGGAACTGAATGTGTTATATTATAACTTTAGAAAAAACAAACTTTGGACACTCAAAACAATCGATTTCGACTTCTATTCCGTTGACAAAAGAACAGTATTAAAAGCAAAACGTATAAACAATAGCAACAATTTTCTGCAGCCATTATTTGTCATATTATAACTCATGTTACTAATGCAATAAAGGTCACAATTGGTTGTACGGACTGTAATTTAGGGTTTCCCTAACGTCAAATAATATTATTACTCAAAATAGAGTGAAAGATTCTCCTCACATTGAGGTCACCTTATTATTAGAAACGATTTTCTAACAAAAACAACAATAACATTGACTCTTCAGTGTCGTTTACGCACAATATACTGATGAAATAAATGCATTTATTGACATTAAATACCGATCGTGGCTTGTTATTTTTATCGTAAAAACAAACTTTAAACAATTACCTAAAAACGTAATTTTAATTTGTTCGTTCGTTGTTTGTTATCAAAAATATAAGTAGGTTTTCATTCCAGCAGATATTTTCTACGAACTAAACAACGATTACGTATAATGTTAAAGCTCCTGGTGTTTTTTATATGCATTTATGACGTTCCAAGCGAAATGTGTGTTGCTCGATTGATTTTCTGCGCTGTCCGCTGAGTTGCTAAATCGATTTGATCATAAAACTTATATTTTGCCTTTCTATGTCGATATTGTTTGACTCTATTAAATACTCTACTTCATTTTGTCAAAAAATAATATTGTATTATAATTTGAAAACTAATTGATGCCAAAACGTCCCTTATAATCTTAATTAAGATCTTGGTTGAGATTAAAAGCAATCCTGAAAACACACATAACATAACATCATCACGCTTGAAAACACAATCATGGAAATAAAAAGCTTGCCGATAAATTTTTTCATCCTTTTTTATCTATTACTCATTACTACTTATATATATATTTTGTAAATGGTAGCTCTGAAGTTTACTGACCGGTTTTATACGTACAAGGTTGCTGGATCAAACCCAGGCAGGCATCAATGCGAATTGTCTAATCATTTGTAATTTTTCAGTCTTGATGAAATTGCTTTTCAAATGGCCATAATGTCTCTCCCATTACATTTGTAAAGAATTCGTCTTGCGAGTCATAGATGTACTAGCCCACACTGCCCACAGTAACTGCCCCCTTCTGGGAACAGCAGTATGCAAATAAAATTGTTCTACTAACACGTAAATTAGTAGTTCTTGATAAGGAAAACTAATTCAGAATAGCTAGATCCGTACCTAAACGTAAATTAGTCATATGACAGTAATAATAACTGCAGCCGTTTGTTGCCGGAAAATTGGCAACGTTTGGAACTGAATGTGTTATATTATAACTTTAGAAAAAACAAACTTTGGACACTCAAAACAATCGATTTCGACTTCTATTCCGTTGACAAAAGAACAGTATTAAAAGCAAAACGTATAAACAATAGCAACAATTTTCTGCAGCCATTATTTGTCATATTATAACTCATGTTACTAATGCAATAAAGGTCACAATTGGTTGTACGGACTGTAATTTAGGGTTTCCCTAACGTCAAATAATATTATTACTCAAAATAGAGTGAAAGATTCTCCTCACATTGAGGTCACCTTATTATTAGAAACGATTTTCTAACAAAAACAACAATAACATTGACTCTTCAGTGTCGTTTACGCACAATATACTGATGAAATAAACAACAATCTTTGCTCTTAAGCATAAGTTGTGTAACACATATGGTTCACAATTAAGCAATCTATCCATCTATTCGGCTTTTAAGCCTAGCAGCGTCACTAGGATGTTCCACAGCTTTCTGATGAAACAATGACTTTGATCCGGTGTCAGTCGAAATCATTTAAACGATCCATTTGGCGCACTGGCTAAACATGTCTTTGGCGCAGTGACCTTCCGTGTAAATACCTACATACTCGCAAATTCGACACATGCACTGTAGATTTGGGTCATCCTCAATATTATTGCATGTGAAACCCACCCGCGATAAGGAAAAGATCGTTCAGGATATAGGTAATCACTTCTCGATATTTAGTAGGATATTAACATAAGCAGGAAAATATATATAAAAATTCTAGAAATAAATATAGAAAATAAATAATATATATAAATTCTTGAATATCCTCAAATTAATAAAAAACAATTTTAACAAAAAAAAACACCGACTTCAAAAAATTAATATTCCAAAACAAATTAATATGCACTAAAAAGTAAAAAAATAATTGCGTATTTTTCTACAACTTAACAAATCAACTAACTTTACTAACTCAACACATACCTACCTATGAATAACAAATAATTATCAAAATATTTTCAGAGTTCTCCTAAGTAAAACGAAAAGAAAAATATTAGACTACTTAAAAAGCAATCAAATTATTACGATAACATTATAATGTAAGTAGTACAATTATTGTTATTTTTGGAGTCGGTGTCAGCCAAGGAAACTAGAAACTAGGAAAATAGGTAGGTATGTGTTGAGTTAGTAAAGTTAGTTGATTTGTTAAGTTGTAGAAAAATACGCAATTATTTTTTTACTTTTTAGTGCATATTAATTTGTTTTGGAATATTTATTTTTTGAAGTCGGTGTTTTTTTTGTTAAAATTGTTTTTTATTTCTTGATTTTTAGTGAATCTTAAGGACACTAATTACTTAGGTATTTGAGTATGGGTAGACCTACTAAACGCGCTACTCATATGAGACAGCGCCGTTTAAATGAACTGTAATTGACCTTGGCAAAAATTTTTTTGCTAAAGGGCAAATATATGTTGCACTAAGTCGTGTCAAAAGTTTGGCAGGCATAGTTTTATCGGATTTGGACGCCAACAAATTATTAAATAAACCACTCGACGATAGATCGTTGCAGGAAATGACAAGACTACGAAATCTGTCTTCCGATAATGAAGGTAGATAAGTAAGTCAGTAGTACATAAGTAAGTCATAATACACCTTTTATTTACGAGGCAAAATCATCCAATGAGTCCTCCCACCCTGGGTGGAGGGACTGTCAGACTTGTACTGACAGTCATACTACTGTCATACTCATCCACAGTGTTCCTTCAATAGCCCTTTACGTTCCAGGGTCACGGTTACCCAGGGACAGTACCGCGATCACGGATCAGCTTACGTAATTAGGACGCATGAAATTTGAAGAGTTTTGTTCATATAACCGAATATCTCATCAGAACAAACATCTAATTATTTTTATTTTAGTTTCAGTATTGCGTTTTTTTTTGTAAAACGTTGTAAGTGACATTGAACATTTTTTTTTTCGGAATTGTTTTTATAGCCTTTGTAGTGAGTACAGGCGTGATATTATGTTGTGTGATGGCGTAAACAATGCTTAGATATGCTATAGCAACAATCGCGGTTAATTTGCTGTTATTTATTGAAGAGTTCCCCCGATTTCTTCAAGATCCCATCATCAGGTATTGAAATGGTGACAATGGGACCACACGGGAAGAAAGAATCATGAAAATCGGTTCACCCAGTCGCAAGTTATGAGGTAACAAACATAAAACAGGCGAATTGATAACCTCCTCCTTTTTTTGAAGTCGGTTAAAAAGAAACGAGAAGATATCCTGTTTATATGATCAAATTGTTGGTCAGCAAATGAAATCGGCATATTTTTCCTTAATGTCAATAGGCAGTTAGACGTCCTGTATTGTTCTTATTATATTACATAATAAATGATTTCTAAACTTATTAAACCCATTAGATTTGTTTATGTAAGTACTATATAATACGTTTTTGCCGCCTATTAGAAATATGTACTAATAAAACTAATCACACGAGTTAAGTATTCAAATTTAATCGTATATTAATTTAGGATCGTGTTAAACCCGACTCCTTTCCGAGAACGTGTATTGTGCCTTCTAAGAAAATAATGAAACGTACCTACATGTGTTGGAGGACACGAACCTGGCTATTCTGGTAATTTATAACATCTTTTCTATTTAGTTTCAATGGCATTCATTTAGTTCTAGCTTCCGCATTCAGCTACAGCTGCTTTGAAAATTTGACTGCTTTTTTTAGGGATCAAATTTACCTATGTCTTTCCCAAGGTTTCAATCACCTATTAAATATTATGACGATCACTTTTAGATCGTGATAAGGTAACAAACAGAGTTACTTTTGCATTTGTTCCATAAGGATCGATGCACGCAATAGGCAGAGGTTTGTTTTAGACATCTACATTTCGCCAGACAGTATAAGGTCTTATAATTATGATGGAAGTGGGACTTATTGCCATCGATGAGCCCGTTTATCAGTTGATTCTCTTGCCACAGTATATTGTGACGATCCTAAATCATCTGTAAGGAAAAATATGTCAAATAGCACATGAGGAAACAACCACAATACCTAAACTAATATTATTAAGAGGAAAGATTAGATTTTTTGTTTGTTTGTGTTTTATAATTACGAGAATAGCAGATACGTAGATTCTAACGATGAGTGCGTTTATTATATTGTCGTCTTACTCTCTTAATAGCCTCAGTTCGAATTCGTCTCATTTGATTATTTCTGACGTCGTTTCTTTTTGAACTTCTGCCAAACTATCTCTGTTATGTCTCGTGCATGTCTTTCTAATTGAATGATATGTTCAAAAGTATTTTTACTTCCTCTGCTGTCAATGTTAACGCTCTTTGATAACCTTCAGGCATCGCAGGTTTTTCTTTGACCTATTGCCATTGGAGGAAGAGCTATTCAGCTTAAAATGTGACTTAGTTATTGTCCAGATTTCAGGGGCGCCTATTTAAAAAGGTTTTAAACATAAAAGGTAGAGAATTCTCCTTTTATGTAAATATATAGAATGCTTGTGTTTTATTTGTTACAGAAATAGGTCATTTACATCTTTGTTAATGTATCATGTAGGTAGTAAGTACCTACTCCGTTTAAAGGTCTGAAATTATTTCGGACTTAAAAGTTTCTCCCAATCTTTCCGATAATTGCGTCATTTACATTAAATAAAACTTAAGTGATGAAACATAAGAAAGTAAGTGCAACCCGGCTCCATAACCTTATCAGTAGGTTTTGTATTTTTTTTATTGTTTATTTCCTTGCAATGGCTTAGAATTTAATATACCTTAAAAGAACGCGGACGTGTTAAGTGCTGCGTGATTTTTAAATGTGTTAAAATGTGTTTTATGTTAATTAGAATTTATTTAATGTTTCACATTATTATTGTGTTCATTAGGCCATAAAAGAGAGTTTTATTAGAGTGACATGCGTTGTTTTATTACTGATGTGTTTAAGATACTTAAAAAGATTTACGACCTTTTGAAATGTGCATTGTATTGTTTTCGGTTCCTTTGCTAGACGAATGTTACCTCAGTAACTTGCAAATCTTCTTATATAGTTCATAATCATAATGCTAACAGCCTATAATTGTCCCAATGTAGGGCAAAGGCCGCTTCTCGTATAGAGAAGCATATATGTAGGTACTTCCTCGGACTTAATTTCTCACTGTCGGTCCACCTGGTTACATGTAACCTTATTATAATTTACTTAGGACCCATTTCAATTCGTTTCTTATAGTGAACGGTGGCAAATCTTATAACGATCATTGATTATCGTATCATCAAACACGCTTGTTCAGTCGTTTGACCGAAAACGTTGTAGGTATTTGTAGTATTTCTAAATGTGTTTTACTATACCAAGAATTTTTGTTTAATGCCGTCATTCGGGTGATTAGACATTATTTTACCCGCTATAAAACTCCTTTCTTGGTAAATATGAAAATAGTTCTAATTTAGTTATTTTTGTCAAGTTTTTATTAAATTAATATGCAAACAAATCTTGGAAATCATCTTTAACTTATTTTTAACTATCGTATTATTTAAAACTTTTAGGTATGAGTATGTATTATAGAATTTCGAATGATACTCAAAACAACAACAATACAGAATTATAGTACAACGGAATCGATTGGATTGATCTGGTGATGGAGTCAGGAGGTAGACTGAAGAACTCTTCACCAACTAGAACCTTCAAAAAGACTGTAGTTTTTTTTACTGTTATTATTTCCTTATTAAAATAAACTTGAATAATAAAAACTCTAAATCCGTTTGTATGTGTCAACGAGTAATAATTATAAAGGTTCAGTAGTGTTTGGAATGTCTAGTAATATCCACTCAGGACTCACACATTAATTACGCTATCGAAAACATTAGGGTCCATTGTAATTATATCGGATGACTTGGCGGTTCTGACGCGAGGGTGATAAGAACGATTGCCGGTCGATGTTAGGTGTTTTCACATGAACGTAAATATGTCTGACTGTCTCGTTGGTTGGCTGACACCATGGGGTTAGTTTAGTTTAGCTGGGCATTTTCCGCACTTAGCCACTTGATTGGGCCATTGTGCGTGAACACCCTGGAGTTATAGCCGGTAAGAGTCCAGCGTCCGCCCCAGGATAAAGGAAGTCCATAAGGATGTCCCCAGCAAATAAAAATTGACTAGTGTTAGTAAAGTACGACTGCTAAACGTGAGGTCCTAAAGTTCTATTCCCCGGAGCCCTAGACAAGTGGCTAACCGCTTGTCGAATATATATCGAATAGAATGACACATGTATAGGGAAGACATAATGTTTCGACTATACAATTTTTAACATACGTCAATTCGTGTACATTTGACGACCTGATTGGCGCAGTGGCTAAGCGATTGGACTGCTGCGCTAGGGGTTGTGGGTTCGATTCCCGCACGGGACAAAAATTTGTGTGATCCACAGATGTTTGTCCCGAGTCTGGGTGTTTGTGTATGTGATATTTCATGTTTGTGAAACGCACCCACGATACAGGAGAAATTCCTAATGTGGGGCGACGAATAATTATTCTCCACCCCTGATCGGGTAAACTATTATTGGGGTTTACCATTAGGTAACTCTCAGTAGCAGTACGGAGTCCTGATTTGGCAATAGACTCGCCCCGTGTTACATTGGGACCTATATCAGAACTGGCTAGACGTGGGTGTATTACTGCACTTCTGCCATCTCTTCGTGCAATACAAGCTATGTGTGTTAATCAGTACTGCCTTGTTTGGGAGTAAATAAAACATTTAGTAAGCCCTAATTTACAGTCCGTTCAAGCAATTTAGATTTGCCTTCGGTATCTTGACAAATGACGATTGCATTAAACTGTTAGTATTGTATACGTTGTGTCTAAAGGCAGTTATTGAATCCGACTGTACAATATATGGTAATCTTTTGCAAGTAACAGAACAAATCCTAGTTCCTATTACATTATTTTTTTCGATTTAAAGAAACTAGTTTTGACTAAGGATATTTTCCTTACTTCTCATTTAAAACAACTGCAATAAAAGTCTGCAATTCAGTAGGTGCTGCCTGCATTATATCGCTTGCTGCAGATGCCCTTTTGTTAGAGTGCGTCGCGTCATATCAGCTTGAATGTATCTTTTAGAATAACGCACTCATTACTGGTGTACTATATGTTCACCTCTGCCTACCCTTCGGGGAATACAGGCGTGATGTTATGTTAAAAATATAATCGTAATACATTTCATTTCGATTTCGTAAGGTAGGAATTAAATCCTAACAACAAATAAATTTAAATTGATAAAGGAAATTTGAAAAATCCCGCTCGTGTCCATCATTTTTCAAATTTCCTTTATCAATTTAGATTCAAGCTTAGCATGGGCAACATGCTAAAATGGCACCAAAAGTCAAACAAATAAATTGTTTACGTTTTTAATAGAAGTATTTATAGTACCTTTACTATATAGCCTTATAAATTTTAATATATATATCTTTTAAATTGTAGATCTAGTACAGGCCTATTGACACACGAACCGTCTGATAGCATGCGCATTGCGCATGACCAAAAGTCGTTTTTTTTTTCAATAATGTCTCTCGCAGTTAGCTCTGAGGGAGCTGTTACTGCTTAACCGGACGATTGGCGAGACCTAATATAAGGCCTCCAGCCAGGACCAAAAGTCGTGCGAAAAAGCTCCTTTTTCTGTTTTAAGCGTGGCATGGCCTGTTCAACTAAGATTACAAAGTTGAAATAAAGTGAATTCAAACAGTAAACTGTATTAAAAGTTGATGCTAATCGCAATATAATCATTTTAATGTGACCACACCATCTGTTGGTTAATCGTTTCTTTGTGTATTTGTTACGAATCGTGCAAATATATCTCATTATCATAAATGCGAAAGTAACGTCTGCGTCTCTCCGTGGCTGTCTATTTGTTACGTTATCACTTACACGTAACACTTTTTTATAAGAGTGGGGTAAGCACTACGCATTTGACCTTTTTGTTTGATACTACCACAAACGTAAACAATAGTTTCACTTTGTTTCCTGTCCTGCGGATTTTGGTGGCAAGGGCATCCATCCGCCTTTCCACCGCTCGTAGCACCCGGGAGCTCAAAAACTCGAGCTCCCGATGCCGCCTTCCTATACCTCACCGAGGTAATTCCCACTAACGGGACCTTTTCCTTGGCCTCCGCTAGGACCGCCGCGTATGACAAGCCACGCTCCTCCGCGCCTGGCTGCAGCGTGATTACCACAGCTGATAAGTGAGTGAGAGAGTCTGTCGTATCGTTTCCCTTTCTTTAATGTTCAAAAATATTCAGACACAAAAGGTACGTCCACGCTTGTACGGCTGTACCATTTTGCCGAGACACTGTTTCTTCGTGAATTTGGTATGGACCTTCCCCAGGACAGTTTACGTAGAGGAATCAAGACGCCGCATTACACTGCACGTAGCGGTGTCTCGTTTCCCCATCTTAAACTGTCCTGCTTTAAGAGTTCATGGTAAGGGGGCTGATATGCAACTTTGTTGTTACGGTCGCGTAGGAATGTTCAATGAAATGTCACAAGTAAGGACGCATCTAATAATTGCACTGGTATTAGGTACAAAAAATAACAAAAACATGCTGTTTTGTGGGCTTTCTGTAAGAATTACGCATCGCCTAAAAGCTAGGGGGCGTGAGCACGCGCCCCCAACCCGCACCTGTCTTTTTATACATTTTCCTTATTCGATCTACAGCGATGTCTAATTATACTGTCCCAAATAAAACACGATTCTAACTTAAAACACAAAAAAGCTTAAAAAGAAATGCGTGTTTTGGTACATTCTTTTTTTAACGTAAAAGTTAGTAAAAGTTTCATTAATTAGGCTTCCTGTTACTTTGTTCCTCCATGTAATATGACAATGTGTACAGTATTGCATCAGTTTTGATACTTGATGTGCCTTTTTTAGAGTTTGTGTTAAATAATGGAGAATTCTAATTTCATCATTTATTCTCAATACGTTTTGAACAAATTCAAATACTCTGTTAATTCTTTATGTACTAAACATCTTACCTGCCACTTTCATTTTTAGGTTATGGAAATGTTTTGAATTACCAATAAAGTATAATATTTTACGACGTATCTTTTAAAATATATTATTAATAGTTTGTATCTTTGTCCACAGTCCGTAGTTACGACAAACACGACAAATGCGGGCTGGTGTGGATCCCGCGCGTGGTCGCCTACAGATGTCGCACGTGCGGCATTTCGCCGTGCATGTCCATATGCCGCGAGTGTTTCCACCGCGGCGACCACTCCACGCACGACTTCAACATGTTCCTGTCGCAGGCCGGCGGCGCCTGCGACTGTGGCGACAAGTCCGTTATGAAGGAGGATGGGTAAGATACACTTTCATTACATCAGTGATAGCCGAGTGGTGTGACCGTTGGACTGCCAATTCAAAGGTCGCAAGTTCAAACCCGGCACGCATCAATATTTTTTCGAATTCATGCGCGTACTATAATTAGTTATCAGCTTTGCTTATTGCTTAAAGCGGTGTAGGAAAACATCCTGAGGAAACCGGCACACCTAAGAGAATTTTCAACGGTGTTTAAAGTCATGGCAAAGGTCTACAGGCGGTTTAAACCTTGACACCAGGTTGTTAATCATCCATACGATAAGAAGGCATACATCTTGAGGGAAAACTGTAATTAAACTCTTTTGAGGGGATAAAGGCGTGATAAAATACAAACCTACAAATATTTAGTGACAATAGTTTCGAATTAATCAACAGTCAAAAAAGTGTCTAAATTAGACACTTCCAAAAGTACCATTAAAGTCTAAACCTATTAGTTAAGTCCTTGATTAGTTACTGAAAAGCAAATGTGAGTAGCATTGAAACCTATTGCGGTATATTGTCTAGTAATCGCGGTCTTTATCCGAACCAATTTCTCCTAATGAACGCACTTATTAGGGATGCGATGCACCATATCCAAACCTTACCTACTGATATCGGATAGGCATTATGGATTTAATTATAATAAATCAGGAATGAGTATGTAGTCTTAGGTAGTAAAGCTGAGGCCACACCAGGAATGAAGTGTGTTCGATGTTCGTTTAGCCTCGCTCATGTTCATTTAGCTTTTGAAGTATAAAAAAACGCGGTATAGCTATAGTACGGGCATTTACTCTAGACCGGAGTGAAGTGAGTTACGGGTCGCAATATAATCATTGATCAGTTTTGTTACTATAGGTAGCAAATTACTTAAGACTGAGTGAAGTCTATTATGGGTCGCATTGTTAATCATTATTACACGACTGTCCAAAAAAAGGAGTGTAATGTTTTCATGGTTCATGTATGTATGTATGTATGTGAGTTTCTTTATTCCACCATAACTTCTGAATGCCTGAATCGATTTTGATGTATGGAGTGTCGTTAGAATCTTTATTGTTAAACTTTAACACTATCTCAATTTTATTCAACCAAAATAAATGTACCTATTTAAGCAAAGTTTATTTTCATTTTCATTTTTCACGCTTGTTAGCCATAAATATGTGAAAACGTATCGAAAAACCTACCTCCTTTAGTCTAGTGTAAGTACGCATACTGTACAGAAAGCCAAGAGCTCCACTACCCAAGTTTCGCTTGTGTGGTCTGTGCTTTATGCATACCGCGTCTATACTTCTATAGTGCCCTCTTATCGAATGTGGGGGCGGCTCCTCTATGAAATCATGCCCATTGCGAGATAACATATAATGCTATGCAGAGCCATGTTCTAAAACGCTTTGTTTGGCTTATTTATAAAAAAAAACATAGTTTGAGTAGGGTAGAAGACACCATTATCCAATAATTCCGAGACAGGACTTCTCTATATAAATGCATTTTTCAAGCCCTATACATTTTTAATTCTTAATTCTTTATTGTACACAAAACATATGATTACATATAACAGTACGAAATATGATGTACAGAGGCGAGCTTAACTCAGAATTGAGTTTTCTTACAGCAAACCTTAGAGTAGTTGAGAGATTTAGCATAAGAGGATTGAAAAAGTGTACAACCGAAATGGATAAAAATAAAATAATACTATATTACAGGTACTTATCATATAAAATACAAATACTTACTAAAAATATTACACACATAAATATACTATATAAACAAACTAAAATACAATACATATTATATATATACATATATTATATATATATATACATGACTATGACTATGTCAATCACGATATTTTACTAAATAAATTAGAGACGTACGGTATTAGAGGGAACATATTACAACTCATGGAATCCTATTTAAAAAATAGAGAACAGTACACTGAGATAAATAGAATAAATTTTGACAAAAAAATTGAAGTAATTCATAAATCCAACAAGCGCACAGTCACACACGGAGTACCCCAGGGAAGCGTATTAGGACCTCTGTTATTTATATTATATATAAATGATTTACCTAAAGTTACGAAATATCCGATGACACTCTTTGCTGACGATAGCACTGTAGTCATAGAGTCAAAAGATAAAAACACCTATGAAATCGAAATTGCCAACACCATCAATTCATTATTCCATTGGATGAACAACAATAATCTCATAATTAATCTACAAAAAACAATAATAATGTGGTTTAGCCAACGTATAGCAACTCCCAATTTTGATATTAGCTACCAAGGGACATCCCTAAAAACAGCCAATACATCAAAATTTTTAGGCGTTATTATTGACAAAAATTTAAACTGGAAGACCCACACCGAGGAACTCAATAAAAGATTAAGTTCCTCCTCATACGCACTTTATAAACTAGCATCTACTATAAACTGTGAAGCTTTACTTTCGGCATATCATGGCATTGTGGGTTCTCTTCTAAGGTTTGGTATATTGTTTTGGGGCAACTCAACAAATAAAGAGATCATATTCAAATCTCAAAAGAAATGTATTAGAGCAATGTTTGGACTTGAAATTACTAATAGTTGTAGACCATATTTTATTAAGTACAAGATTCTAACCCTACCCTCTTTATTCATATATGAAACAGCAGTTTTTGTAAAAACAAACGCAAATTTATTTAATCGTCTCTCGGATGTAGTGGTTCGCAATCGAAGGGATAACGAGAGACTATGCATTGTTAGATCTAACACGGCATTGATGCACAAAAGTATATTATGTATGGCACCCATAATATACAACAAAGTACCGAAAACTATTAAGCAGCTAGACCTAAAACAATTTAAAGAGCATTTAAAAAAGTATTTACATAATAAATGTTATTATAATATAATAGATTTCTTGAAAGAAACCTAAAATTACGACATGTTTTATTACTGGGTCCTGTGTTTACTAAATTTTTTTTTTTTTTATTAGATGTATTAATTTGTTTTCTGATTTTTGCAACCGTTTTGTGCAACGGAAGTTTTTAGATTTGTTTTATATTAAATTCAAATAATATTTGTACGCCATGACATGGCAAACATGACAAGAACTTTTATATTATTTTACCATCTTGCATGCACTTATTACTAATGTATGTCATTAACTCATGTTTAAACAAATAAAGTTATCTTATCTTATCTTATCTTATCATACTAAAAACTCAAACTGAAAGAAAATGCTCTTTTATTCTTCTCCTGAAAACATCTAGCGAGGGACTATCACGCAAGGAGTGAGGAAGCGAGTTCCAAAGGCGTACTGCGCGAATAGTAAATGATTCATCATAGCGACTAGAGGAATGACAAGGGGTACGAAGGAGAAGAGAGGAAGCCGTACGACAAGGCTTACCCCTGGGGACTAGGTATTCGAAACGTTCCCGAAGATAGGCCGGAGAATTGGGATTATGAAGAACAGAGTACAGAAGAGAAAGAATGTGGGAGTCTCGACGTTGCCGAATCGGTAACCACCTCAGTTTGGCTCGGAAATCCGATACATGGTCGTACTTCCGAAGACCAAAAATAAAGCGGATACACAGATTCTGCAGACGTTCGAGTTTATTAAGAAGTTCCTCCGTAGCATCGAGGAAGGAAACATCGGCGTAATCTATTAGAGGCAAAAGAAGAGATTGGGCCAGAGTTATTTTGGTTTGAAGAGGCAGGAACTTTTGGAGACGCTTGAGAGACTGAAATGAGCAATAGACCCTCCTGCTTACTTCAGCAACATGTGTAACCCAGGACAAGTGGCAATCTATGTAGACACCCAGATTTTTGGCACTACGCGAGTAGTCTATCGGAACAGACTCATACAACACTGGTGGGAGAGACTGGTGATCCAAAAGATTGTAGAAATACCTACCACCAATGATGAGGGCCTGAGACTTGGATGTATTGACCAATAGACCAAAAGACTTAGCCCACTGGCCAATCATTCCAAGGTCACCATTGATGGCAGTAATGGCGGCTGGAAGATCATCAATTTTAAAGTGTCGGTAAAGCTGCAAGTCGTCTGCATAGAGATGATAATGTGAAGTTAAGACTTTAGTGATAGCATTAATAAAAATGGAGAAAAGAAGAGGAGAAAGAACGCCACCTTGGGGAACACCCGCAGCAAGATCGCACCACTCTGAGGAGGCCCCATCAGTACGAACCGACTGCGAGCGACCCCGAAGATATGAATTGAACCATGCCGTTGCAGTAGGAGAGACATTAAGAGAGGATAAGATCCCTAAGAGTATGTCAAAATCAACTGAATTAAATGCACTGCTAAAATCCAAGAGTACTAGAATTGTGAGATGCTTGTTTTCCATGGCCAGCCGGATGTCGTCGGTTATTTTAACCAATGCCGTAACAGTACTGTGACCAGGACGGAAGCCAGATTGGAAGGGACTTAGCAGACTGTGAGAGGAAAGGTAGTGAGACAGTTGATTTTGAACTACACTCTCAAGGACCTTGGATAGCACAGGGAGAATGGAGATCGGACGGAACTGGGACAAAGAAGAAGGGTTTGGAACTTTCGGCAGTGGTAAGACATAGGCCCTTTTCCAAGCGGAAGGAAAGGAACTTGTTTCTAGGGAGAAGTTGATGATATGAGTAATTATAGGATTAAGGTTATCTAGAATGGGAAGGAGCATTGGAAGTTGCAGGCCATCATCTCCCACCGCCTTTGTGGAGATAGATAGGATTTGTTTCTTAATGTCTTGTTCTGCAACGTGCTTAAATATAAATGAGGTACATGCAGGCAAAGGAAGATTGGAGAGACTGTTAAGAGTGACAGTTTTGATAGTTTCATCCACGGCAACCTAATAATTTTAATAAACTGTGAATTCAGATTTGCTTTAAAATTAAAAAATCGTAAGTCAATTGAGTTCGCAAACTAGTGACGTCACAAGTTCCTATTGCCATACAAAATCTATGGAGGAATAGCGTCAAGACAGCTCATAAAAAGTACATATGTCAATTGATTGGTGGTGTCAACAACCCAATTGAGAACGGAACAAAGTTTTCATGACATCCATTTATAAACTTGTTATTGTACTTTACTTCATAGATGTCGAGTAAATGAGATGCTAAGCTTTGAAGATAATTTGCAAATATAAACTAACATGATAAATGAATAACGCCTGTAATATCGAAAGAGGTTCACCTAATTGTAAAAAAAAAACTGACGTTTTGTTAGACAAATTTTGAATCAACATTGTCGTAAGATGTCCAATGCTGAACAAAGGTATCCCCCTTAAAGAATTCCCACGCTTGGCAAGCGGCTTGGGGATCGCAGTATTAGTGGTGAAGTTACAGAAGACGCTGCTGCCCATCTTCTGGATCTTCCCTTAGTCGCCGGATACCACTCGGCACAGTTCTGTATTGTCGTTATAATCTACAATTACAATAAATACATTTGTTTCTAGAATTTAGTTCTCAATGTTTAATATGAGGTGCGCGTGACAAAACAATAGTAATTCGTTTGCCAATTATCGCGTTTGGCGTAGTTCTCAATAATTATAAACATTACATTATACGTTATTGTAAATGTGACACCTTAGTAAACGTAGTGAGTGAATAATACACTCGTATTTGAATATTTATTTCTTTCCGTCATCGGTAAAATCTTTATTTTTAAACTAAATAAAAAGATGAGAAAAATGAAATATGTAAGACAAATTGGTCGTGTTTGCTTGAGGGTTAAGTATCTATCTATTTAAAAAAAAAACGTCGCCTTACACTAGGAATTTCTCCTGTATCGTAGGTCCGTTTCACAAAAATGAAATATCACATACACGAACACCCAGACTCGGGATAATCAAATGTGGATCGCACAAATTTTTGCCCCGTGCTGAAATCGAACCAGCAACCCTTAGCGCAGTCTAATCGCTTAGCACTGCGCCAATCAGGTAAATCTATACTAATATTATAAAGCGGCAAAAGTTATTTTTGTATGTATGTGATAATCTCTAAAACTATCCATCCGATTTCCAAAATTCTTTCATCAATATCTCGTCAGGATGTGCAACTGTGCAGTGTGCATATGCTTTAATACCGGAAAAGACGTTTTTTTTTTCTTTCACGCAGACGATGTCGCTAGCTGTATCTAGTGTTTACTCTTAGTACGTAGTTAACTCCTTACTGATTACTAACATCTAAGTGCGAACATATAGTATAGATGCAGTGCATATGAAACAAGTTATTTTCTATTTATGTTATTAGAAGTTATGCGGCGCCATATCCCATGTTAAATGGACAATTTGTAAGCGCGCATCCCATAAGTTAGGTTTGTTTTGCTTCGTACGTAACTGTTTATTTATGTGGTTTCTTATGAACCTTATTAACATAATTATAAGGTATAAGTAACACGTATTTATATCCACGATTGTTTATAGTTCAGTACCTATAATAACAGAACACATAACCCTGTATTTGCTGTCGGTATAGTAGATGAAAATTTATTTAAAGTGGACTATAGAATAGTTTTATTTGAACGTCAATTAGATACTTTAAGACCCCTAAACGTTCGCCCGTCATCGCTTTCTAGCTGGAAAGAAGAAACGGCACAATAAAATCCCCAGCAGCACAACCTGTCAGTCACAATGTGAATATACAAAAATCATAACCCTTCCTTTTGGCTTTGCCGTAGTCGGGTAAAAATATAGACCCTTTTGCATCTTTATTGATTCAAAAGCAAAAGTAGGAAGTGTTCCCAATACAGTCTTCACGATACAGCAAAACGACATCTAACCCACATTATCGACTTTGATTACACACAAGTCTTATCAATCGTTATCAGAGTACACAAAGTTAATCTCACAAACAAACGTGCTTGCGATAACACTGGCTAAATAAATATGTATCTATATGTCATAGCCTGCGCAGATAAGTGCTAGCTTTGAACTTGACTGGTGGTCTACAAGGTGGTCACAACATTCTTATGTTTACAATACTGATAACGATTCGTCTTCAGCCATAATCCTCATAAAATGTCAATTGAAAACCATGGATTTTATTATACCTGTCACTGTCTTTTGCATGTCAGAGAGTAGAGATGTCAATGTTATTAGACTGTGCGCAAAGCAGACACAATAGTTAAACAATAGCCATGCCCCAGTCGGTCAAAAGCATAACACTGGGTTAGGGTTAAGATTTAGACTGGTTTAAGTTAATTCAGGTTTTATCCTCGTTTTTGTATAAGAGGGAATACTCGGCTCCCGACTCTGCCGCGTAACCATATGTTTATGTATAAATATAAAATATATACAAACAAAAAACATCAAAAAATTATGCATATATGTATATGTGTATTTATAGATCATACACATAATACAGGTTACCAGGGTATCATGAAACACGATAAAGTAACACGTTTTTGTCGGTCAGCTGTTATAAGAGTCAGATAAGCGGACGGCTGACAGGTCACTTCCAGGTGGATAGCAGCAGAGTACTAGGCGCTCAGCGCAGGAATGTTTTAAGAATGAGGATGGATGGGTATACAACACCATAAATGTTGTTTACACTTGCTAAGAGATGTATGTATGGATACTGTTGTTACACTAGTTAACAGTTTCACAGTAGCTGTGCGATAGAGGAAGTGGGCGCTAAAAACACTCACATTTTGACTGACAATATTCTATGATCCTAACTCTGTTTTTTTCTCGGGATATCAATCATGTGGAAGATACCCGGTCTTTTAAAAGGCGAAACGTTTTACGTGAGAACAGGTCTAATACGCAGGGTCTATTGAGAATAATTTTGAAAGGAAAAGGAGACCAGCTAGGGACAACACACAGCTGCCCTATAAAAGAACAGCCAATTAGTCCCTAGTAAATAAAATGATTTGGTCTATTGTGTTGAGATGTCTCGTGGGCTCTTTATTATTAGTTTTGTACTGAAGAGAAACGGCGTCTGCCTTTTTACATAAAATGGGTTAAAGGAATATGCGCAACTTAACTCCAAACTTTTATTAATATATCACAAGTTGTTTTTACAATCGTAAGTATCTTAAATATGGATTTTCCTTATTTATGTTAGGACTGTAGGCGTAGCCCGGTCATTATCATGTCATACATATGTATTAGGTCATTATGACGAGGTGTGTAGGTTTGTTATGACGTCATTCTTTCTATTTAGCACTTCACGATGAACTTAAAGCACAGGAAATTATTTCTCTATGAATTGTACCTTTCCTTCAAGTTGAAAGTGCGAATCAAAGCCCATTTGTAATTTTCAATTGATGTAGTTTAGACGATACCGTATAGGCCATACGGTGTACCCAGCCGTAGGATTTTAGGCTGTGGATGATAATGGTGATAGCTAATAGCTTGATTCTTAGGCATGGATAATTGGACATTGGACATGTGTCATTTTATCTAGAAAAAGCAGCAATAAACATTTTCAGCTTATAACGCGATAAAGTCGCGTGCAGATGATAAAATCAAATCAAATTTATTTGTTAAACATAAGTAATAGATTTGGGTCTTAAATATAATATGGCACGTTACTAAAATTATGATCAATAAACATAAATATCAACATCCAGTAAGTCATAATTAAACATTTCAATAATGAGGACTTGTACTTAGATAACGGGCGTTTGTGATAGCAATATTATTGGCACTTGAACACACATGGAGTTCTTATCACGTGTTTCCACTATGAATTGTTAATGATACATAGATCTTATCAGTGAAATGAGTTTCTTTGCAGGACAATGAGTAGTTAGTCAATCTGCGATACTCACTTATTTTTATAAAAACGTCGGAAACCCCACTTTAGGAATTTCTCGTGGAGAGATGGGTGCATTTCACAAACATCAAATATCGCTCACACAAGCACCCAGACTCGGGACAAACATCTGCATAAGCGATTTCGCATCCTTCTTTCACCTAGAGCAGCAGTCTAATCGCTTAGCCACTGCGCGAATCCACACACATTACATATATTATGGTTTGCTGCAAAAAGCAGAATGATTAATGTCTTTGCCTAAAACCACTGCAAACCGTGAACTTGATTCTATATAAAAATATTGTAATATTGTTTTTTTTTTTTTTTATAAAATCAATGAAATATTTCGGTCAAAGCAGAGGTCTTTCGTGGGTCGACTAAGGTTTAAGTCATGAGCAAGATGCTCCTTAGATAAGTTTTTCCTAGCATGCGTAAGTTTGTTTACTCTTTGTACCGCTTTGATTACAGTGAAAGGTTTTTTTTAAGAAATTCACGAATTACTTTGACACTCTGTTAACTTATTATGAAACCTAACCGCCGAACTTGTTGTTTGTTTGTAACAGTGATTACTTAAACAATCACTAAGTAAAGGTTCCCTTTGTGAAATCGTTACTGAGTGTTGGTTTAAGTAACCATTAACGTCTCTGAGTGCGGCGGTCAGTATACTATTCCTTTAGGGGATGCAGGAGTTACAATTCATACACTGTTAATGTCAACATACACGTGACTCAGGCATACTGAAAACAAACCAACTGTCCTTGCCTCCTATTAGCAGAAACAAAACAATACAACACGCTGCAAGACAGAAAAAGATAGAGCATCTTACTGACCTTTCCGTGACTCAAGCGTCCGTTTGAACTTGCCCCTAGACCTTGTGCATGACCTTGGATGCTGTGACGTCACTCGCGTGTGACGTCATACACCTAAATCTAATGCTGACGTTCGTGATGATGAAATTAGAGTTTGTGTTTTATCTATAAATAGAAACTTAACGTATTTGATTAAAAAGTATGCTGAACAAAATTTTAACTATAGGAAGACATCGTTGTTTATAACTAGTAGTCTAAATTCGTTTGTAATCTTATCGATATTTGTTATAGATTATTTAAATTGTAGCTACGTCACATATGCTAAATGTCAACAAACATCTCTGTACGCGTAATACATAAATTGTGTATGAAGTTTTCACGTAATATTTATATGCATTGTTGAACATTCCAGTTTCTGCAGTAACCACGGCAACAAATGTCCCCGGCCGGGGGACGTGCCCGCCGCTCTCATGTGCGTCGCTGAAGCCATGATGCCCCGGCTCATACTGCGACTGCTGCAGCACTTCAGAGAGAACAGGTGAGGAAATCGACCCTCATGACCCCCATGTCATCCTGTAAAGCGATTAGGGTCGAACCGGGGTTGTTCTGGGGACTAAACCGGCAGGTCCTACTCACCCTCCACCGCTCCCTCCAAGGCAGAGGTATTATCAGCCGGAAGATGTCCACTGTTGAACAAAGGCCTACCCCTTAGAAAGTGTGGCGTTCTAAGGGGGAGGAATAGACGACAACTTGCATCCACCGGTTGCCCGCACCTCTGACGATATCGTCGGTCCACCGGGTGTGGCAGGCAGTGGGATATAAAGATTATTATTTCCCGAATAAAGCTGAGGATATCAACGGAGCATGGATGTGTATCAAGTCACCTAGTTCTTCTATCTGTAAGCGCTGCATTTTACAGCTGCATGAAAAGAATGGCATACCTAATTTTTATTGAATTCTCATCTATTGCATGGAGCTAAGATAAAAAAAATATAATTAAAAAACTCGACTGCCATGACAAAAAACTAACTAAAAAGTGAAAAGCAAGTTCTCTTAGATAAGACTGCGATGTAACTTCATTTTCACTTTTTTTTTAACCGACTTCAAAAAAGGAGGAGGTTATCAATTCGACTGTATTTTTTTTTTTTTTTTTTTAATGTTTGTTCCCTCATAACTTGCGACTGGGTGAACCGATTTTCATGATTCTTTTTTTATTTGAAAGCTGGTGCTTCCCTTGTGGTCCCATTGTCACCATTTTAATACCTGATGATGGGATCTTGTAGAAATCGGGGGAACTCTTCAATAAATAACAGCAGATTAACCGCGATTGTTGCTATAGCATATCTAAGCATTGTTTAGGCCAACACACAACATAATATCACGCCTGTACTCACTACAAAGGTTATACAAACAATTCCGAAAAAAAATGTTCAAGGTCACTTACAAAGTTTTACAAAAAAAACGCAATACTGAAAAATAATTAGATGTTTGTTCTGATGAGATATTCGGTTATATGAACAAAACTCTTCAAATTTCATGCGTCCTAATTACGTAACGTTACGGTCACCGTGACCCTGGAACGTAAAGGGCTATTGAAGGAACACTGTGGATGAGTATGACAGTAGTATGACTGTCAGTACAAGTCTGACAGTCCCTCCACCCAGGGTGGGAGGACTCATTAGATGATTTTGCCTCGTAAATAAAAGGTGTATTATGACTTACTTATGTACTACTGACTTACTTATCTACCTTCATTATCGGAAGACAGATTTCGTAGTCGTGTCATTTCCTGCAACGATCTATCATCGTGTGGTTTATTATATTTCACTAAATACCCATTTCACAAAACAAAATTTAAATCGCTAAAATGGTCATACAAATAGCAAAACCACATTAGCAGAATCTAAAGCTAAAAAATCGTGAAATAAAAAATTTTAAATAAAAAATTATAACCTCCTTCAAAAAACTCAAAAGTGAAAAATAATATTTGATCACTTCACTTTACATAAGCGAAGTGGAAGTCGGCGCCAAATCCCAACATCCATTAAGCGATTCAGAAAAATAGTACTTATGAGAATGCTGCCATACGTGCGTGGTTCATAGTTTAAAAGCTAACACTATAAACTAAGCGAACGCATAGGATTTGGCGCCGACTTCCACTTCGCTTATGTAAAGTGAAGTGATCAAATATTATTTTTCACTTTTGAGTTTTTTGAAGGAGGTTATAATTTTTTATTTAATTTTTTTTTTAATTTTTTTTTTTACTAGCAGCGCGCTCCGGCTTCGCGCGGGTATAAAGTATATAGCCTATGTCATTCACTTATAATTTTATATAAAAATACTTAGTACATTATTTTGATAAATCTCGTAGGGTTCAGCCTGCGTTTGCAATGTAAGCGGAAAAAATTTATTTCTCCACTATTTAATGGATGTTATTATACATATAAACCTTCCTCTTCAATCACTCTATCTATTAAAAAAAAACGCATCAAAATCCGTTGCGTAGTTTTAAAAATTTAAGCATACATAGGGATATAGGGACAGAGAAAGCGACTTTGTTTTATACTATGTAGTGATTTGTTTCATTTTTTATAGCCTATGTTAATCGCGATAGTGTAAGGATTCTAACGACACTCCATACATCAAAATCGGTTCAGGCATTCAGAAGTTATGGTGGAATAAAGAAACTCACATGTACATACATACATGAACCCTTCACTCCTTTTTTGGGCAGTCGTGTAATAATCAATTATCTTTATATAGACTAGTTGTACTTAACCTGGACCATCTTTGAAAATATATATGTTATCCTCTTAACTAATACGAATATAGCGCTTGTTCAACCGTCCTCGTGATTTGCGAAGCCCTGCGCGTGCTAGTATGGTTTCCACGCCTACAGCGACCGTGTCGAGTGTTGTAGTACGTTTATTTACGTTCAGGGCGCTTCTTATAAAAGTAGGTTAATTTCTTGAAGTAGGTTTAACCTGAAACTGGGTCAAGGTAATTGTGTTACCTTTATATGTAGGGGTCCTATAGTAACTGATAGTTCAATGATTGATGGTTCTAAGCAACCGTGTTTTTAAGCACTGAATAACTGTCTTATTGCTTACGTTACGTGCCGTGTGGTATCCGGCCTAAAATTGACCACCCGTTTTCCTCCCGTGGGAGTCGTAAGAGTCGTACTAATGGAAAATCCAGATGATGGGCAGCAGCGTCTTCTATAACTGGATCACCAATACTGCGATCCCCAAGTCGCTTGCCAAGCGTGGGGTGAGGCCTTTCTTTAACAGTGGACGTCTTCCGGCTGATGATGATGATGATGATGATGAACTGTCTTGCTCATAGAGGGATGACGTATTGTGTCTTTAATTACATGAAGTGTCATATGCTATACCGCCTAAATTCGGCACAAATAATAACGGATCAATAATCTTTCCCGTTCGGACATAAAACTCTTAATTGGCGTGTTGATAATCTAAACCTTGGAGAAATATGTGATGCAAAATTTGAATCATGAGACAGCATAGATAGAAAATATTGATTTAGGCGGGCAAAGCCATGTAGTCACCCTAGCATAATAACTATAGAAAACTAGGTTCGTCTGTATTTTTACATACATACCTACATATGTACGTCACATTTTTAATAGATACATACTATATAGTCACGTGACACACATTACGATGCTATCAACAGATACTCAAACCGTCTTAACAGCTTCTGTTACAATGGCGCGGGTCGTAAAGAGCCCTTCGTAGGCACTTTGTACCTCTTACTTCCCGAGTTCGTCGGTGGTTTGACTATGAAGGGTAATATATAGCGCGGGTTGAGCTGCAGATGAAGGTTAAATTCACACAGTCCTACATTTTATTTGCACTATGTCGAATCAAATCTTAGTATAGCTCTTAAAGTCTTTTAACAAGCCCGCTAAGTAAAGCAATAGCCATTTCTTTGCCTAGTCTCTTGTCCTAACTATGTATCTTAAATCTTTAACAGTTTTAAACAATTCATTCGTTATAGTATCAGTTTTTTCATCAATCAGTTCAAATTAAACTGAAACTTTTTCGAGTTCGCTGTTATGAGCCTGTAGTGTTCCACTGCAAAGTAAAAGCCTCCTTTCCCTATCTTAATTCTAAAACTATTAATAGTCAAACGTTTCAGTAAGATCTAGTTCATCTCGCCGTCTATTACATTGGGACCTATAATATAGCTGGCGAAATGTAGGTGTACTTTGCATTCACCTCTGTCTACTAGACTTGCGCATAGTAGTTCGCGACTGAGATCACTCAGACTAGTTTACCGCTCCTAAATGAACTAGTTCGCTCTTCTAGTTCATCAGCTCCCAGATAGGATCAGGGGAAGGCAGATCGCTCGCTCATTGGTTCGGATCTTTTGTTACATTTTTTATTTTTACCTTTACTTTCGAAGCGCATCAAACGAACTAAAGAGCATAAGAGCGAGAGATCTGAGAACTAGTTCGCGTAGTTCATCAGTGGGAGCTGTCTTACGAACTAGTTCGTTCGCGAACTACACAAGACTACTGTTTCTACTGTTTACCTCTTTGAGGAAAACAAGCGTTATGTTACGTGTCGCCGTTACCAGCAGATTCTCCCACAATGTCGTTATAAATAAACTATCAGAATTGAGAAGCTTTTTACAATATCTTGAGCCCATATTTTATTTTACCTAATTAACCTTTTGATTCGCAGTTGCGGCACACAGACCACGTCAGACAGCTACAGGATCACGGTCCAAGAGTGCGAGGGCTACGTGAAGATGCTGATGGAGTTCAATAACATGGGGGACCTGATGCGGTCTGCCATGACCAAGGCACTCATCAACCCACAGGTGAGGGAAGATCAATGGTCAGCAAGGATTCATCGTCTTATCGGGATGAGCCAATAGCCACATGGAATAGCTCATACTGTAGTGAAGAGATTGGTCAGTCAACAAGAATGATCGCGAGGTTGACCGTCCAGGGTGTGCCGGACGTACTTAAGTATCGTAACTCGTGCAGGCTCTCTACTTGCACCCCAAGGATTAATAAAAGATGACAGGGCAACAGATTGACAAAGATCTTAAAAGAAACGACACGTGTAATCAAGTCTTATAACTAAATACATTAGTTTTCGATTTCGAGTCTTGCAAAAGATGCGAAATTAGCTATCGATAGCGTCCTTCCTGTACCCTCCACTCGGGTCGTTACTTTAGTAATAGTAGTTTAAAGCTCATGTTAATTGTTTCAGATGTACCGCAATCTGGTGGAGCCGCCTTTCCCGGAAACAGAATACGGATGCTACATGGCTGAGTCTAACAAGATGTATGAGAAGGCGCTGGAGATGTTCCCCGCGCCTGAACCGCCGGACGAGTGAGTCTACCATATATTATACAGTACACTTTTAGGATCAAGGATCAAAACGCATAAAAAGACATACAATTTTTTTTGCGCAATGTCCAACTTAAAAGTATCGGAGCTCATTTTTCCGCTGTTCCAAGAATGGTTTTGAGGTATTCAATATTTTTTTCGGAAAGGTTTAATTAAATCTTCCATGATAAAATTTTCTTATTAATCCAATAAAAATTCTTTAAAATTAAGTGTTAACTGAAACATTAAGATCGTAGCTCATACGCCGTTGACACACTTTACAGTGACAGCATAAAATAGCCAACGGCGCGCTGTAACTTCACAGTGTCACAGTAAAGTATATCTACGGCGTAAGAGCTTAAGCCCATTTTTGAATTGTCATTTTTTTTACTAACTACGTTTCGTTACTAGGTACCGCCATCTACCGGCGTTAGCCCCTCGCTTGCAACACAACACACTGCTTGACGAGTTCATATTCTGGACGTTCAAGTACGAGTTTCCACAAAATGTCGTCTGCTTTCTACTTAACATGCTGCCCGACCAGGACTACAAGGTATGTGCTTATTTAAAAGGTGAAAAGGTTAACCTTTTGACCGCCACTGGCTTATATTGAATACAAATGTTTTCGTACCCTCCACGCCACGAATTTATTAGAAGACGATATCTAATCGTAACATTTATACGATGATTGTTTGTTATAACATTACACAAATGTTACGATTAGATATTGTCTTCTAATAAAGTTATGGCATGGAGAGCTAGGAAACGTTTGTCTTTTATACAAGACCGAGGCATTCAGGGTGATCATCTAAGAGTAATCATACTTAAATGATCGTAAAAAGGACCCTATTGCATGTAACCCGGCTACCAATGAGCTGAGCGTCTATCTTTGCATTGAAAAAGCATACCTAATGTAGGTACCATGTAGATGTTTGTTTATTAAATGACATATGAACAACCATTCTAAGCGTTATAAATATATAAAACAGAACGAATTACTGTTGTAATTGGAATTTCATGAGCTGGCGACTAATAAATATTATGTAAATATAAGTTTATGGTGATGGCCCCAAAAATAGAATTTATATAGACAATGTTAAGGTTCAAATTCCATACTGTCGTGACTGCATGATTGAAACTTAGATACAAACACGTAACCTGGTATTCCCCCCCAGGAGCACCTGACGCGTACGTTCGTGATGCACTACGCGCGCATCCCGCTGGTGCTGGAGGACGCGGCCGACCCCGACACGCTGTCCAACCGCGTGGTGCACATGTCGGTGCAGCTGTTCTCCAACGAGGCGCTGGCGCTGCGCTGCGTGCAGCAGCTGCACCTGCTGCACGTCATGGTGCTGTCGCTGCGCCTCATGATGGGCAAGATCCTCGTGCAGAACACGCTGCACGACCCCGACCAGAACTTCCACTACGTCATCGACTGCACGCGCCGCGTCATGAAGGAGCACTGCTACTGGCCGCTCGTGTCCGACTTCAACAACGTGCTGAGCCACAAGAGCGTCGCGCTGCTGTTCCTGCAGGATGACGCCCTCGTCGATATGTGGTTCGAGTTCTTGTCTATGTTGCAAGGTACGTTTCTTTTATTTATTTACTATTTGTTACGCAAACTTATCGCCGTACTGGCGACTGGCGAATAGTGTGTAATAATAATAATTATGTATTTATATTAAGCAGTACTGTGTCTGTATAAAAGTCTTTTAGTATATTAATAATCATCCCCCATGACACAGGAAATCCTAATGTGGGGTTCAGAGCAATTGTTTTTGGTGCATAAGTTCAATCTTGTATCGTGATGTTCATAAGTTGCTGTAATAGAATTTGGTGTTTAAATAGATTATTAAATTATGATTATCACGCCTGTCTTGCAGGTAAAGTTAGGCAGTTATTGTGGTAAAAGTCCACCTAAAATAATGCATTGCATTATTCGTTCGAAAAGCAACGAACTTTTTAGTCTTATAATAAATGCAATGTTTACGACAGTGTGTCAGGATTTTCAAGCAGTTCGGCTATTTATTATGACTGTCTCCCCAGGCATGAACGTGAACATCCGCGAGGTGGGCGGGCACATCGAGTTCGAGCCGTCGTCGTACTACGCGGCCTTCTCGTGCGAGCTGGAGGCGGCCGCCTACCCCATGTGGTCGGTGCTGTCGCATCTGACGGACGCGGCGCATGCGCAGCTCGCGCGCCGCATCATCGCCGCCGCGCTCACCTACCTGCAGGAGTGGCTGGACGCCGTGCACTTCACGACGCCGCACATGGAGAGGGTGAGCACGATACTACACTATATCCTAGTTCTAACTATACCACATCACAATTCACACTAATATTATAAAAGTGTAAGTTTGTGAGTGTGTTTTTATGTTTGTTTCTTCTTCACGCTCGAACGGCTAGACCAATTTCGATAAAATTTGGTATGGAGGTAGCTGACACCCTGGATTAACACATAGGCTTAGGATACTTTTTATCCCGAAAAAAGGTAGCGGGGAACACCGCGGGGCGCAGCTAATCTAATAATAAATACTAAATTTGTTTGTTGCGTTTTCACGCTTACATCGGTGCAGTGGACCGATCATCATAAAATTTTGTAAATACGTTATCGGTCGTACAGAAACGGACATAGGGTACCTTTCATCCTTTTTGATCCGTCGAATTTGTTGAGGTGCTCTTCAATGATTCACCTTTTACGATTATACTGTTGCTCTATTACGAATTTCTACATTGTTGAGTATTTTCGAATTAAGCGATGCGTACATAGTTTAAATTACGAGTTACAAAATTAAGTCTGAAGTTAGCTACGCGTGCCTTCCCTGCTGCCCTCCGTATTATCGATTGTTACGTCTGTATATCGATAGATGGCACTCTAACAATGTGGCCATAGGCCGATAGATGGCGTCATTAACACATCCAAAAACAGTTTAAAACCTGTATATTGGTTTACAAAGTCCCGAACATTCCAAAAAACAAGGGAAATTAGATAAGTTCTCGAAGTAAAGGCAAAGAGAAGCTGTATTACAATTTTCCTAGGTAAACAACTATGTGTGCGCAGTGTTTGAGCGAACATAAAACCTTATTATTTACTATATATCCCGGTTATACTCACGTGTGTATTCGGTAATGCCCGACTAGTTTCGAACTCGAACGGAGCCCTTATTCATGAGCTGGTTACGCGGCGGAGTCGCGAGCCGAACTGAAACTAGTCGGGCATTCCCGAATACACACGTGAGTATAACCGGGATATATAGTAAATAATATGGATAACACTCACGGAAGTTATTATAGTAAAACATAAAACCTTGCCTACTTATATATTTTCATTGCTTATGTATAGTGATAAATAAAAAATAATTATATGTTATTACAAGTTTAAAATTACCCTCGTAACAGTATCGTATCATAATACTAAAGAAGTAGTATATACAAAATAAATGCATTAGTTTTATTATTTTTCTAAACTTACGGAAGGGACTGAACCCCACGACACAGAGAATCCTAGTGTGGGGCCAGAGATACATCCTCTTACTTTTAGTGTGTAAGCTTAATGATGTACTATGTGTATATGTATTGTACAAACTTTTGAATTAATAAAGTTATTATTATTATAATACGAGCTTCCACCCGCGACTTCTTCCGTGTGCATTTCGAATGTTGTATAGCCTATAGCCTTCCTTGATAAATGGGCTATCTAACTGGGGCTATGAAATAGTTTTTCAAATCGGACCAGTAGTTCCTGAGATTAGCGCGTTCAAGCAAACAAACAAGCAAACTCTTCAGCTTTATAATATTAAGTATAGATAAACGGGCGTCATCAGTTCCTACTGTTACAATGCGCACAAAATTGTAGTTAAAGCGCTCGTCTAATCATTAGCGCGTGTTCGGATCTGACAGAAACAACATTGTTGTTGTAATTCGACCACGTCACTACCACAGTCTAGATACATACAGTCGGTCATCGCGTTTGATGTTGGCGAAAATGCCGACAACGTCTAGACAGTTGTCGCGACGACCACGGGTGTAAGTGTTGTCACGCGTTAAAGGTGAGTATTTAATATTTAAAACTGAAAAAAATTGTTGACTCTTTTTTTGTACATCTACATAATTATGTCTAAGAACTCATGTGGTCTTAAATTATTATATCAAAACTTTTAAATTAGGCTCCATTTGTAAGTAATTTATGTAGTAACGTTTACTACAGTAACGTAAAATGCAAATGGTGACTGACTTTATCGATAATATATATAAACGATATGGTGGCAATTTATTTCAATAGGGACAGCGGATTCCTGTTTGTTTGTTCATGAACAAGAAAAAACCAAATGGCGGCTATTGTTTTCAGTTACACAACGGATTGTTATAATGATACCACGAGGACTATCTGATATCGATTATTAACGCTACATAAATAAGAAAAAACGAAATGGTGGATATTTTTTCAGCTGTTATGGCAACAGATTCTTACATGGATACCGCGCTGACCATCAGAAATTAAACGCAATAGGTGGATTAACAAGAGTGACAGAGTTTCTTTTTCAATTCTAAAATCCAATTCTTAGGTGTTAGGACTCCACATGGACGGTCCGATATCAAATTTATAAGTAATCTGAACATAATGCATAAAAAACATATGACGACTAAAAATTCAATTAGAAAATATACTTATATAAAATAATACGAAATGTTAGACGATGTTCCAGTCTGGCACTGCACATGTGTGTACAAGTATCATTTTTGAAAAAGTACGTAAAATATTGATATTTGCGTGTAAACCCTGCCGTATAGCTTCCAAACAACTTACATTGTCATATGAGACTGTTCGGAAAGTACCGGCTCCCCTCGCACCCCGCACCGCACGAATGCCTTGTCTTGAAGCTTCCGTGAACCGACTGCATGTATCAAGACTGTGACTCTACCTTGTATTCATTGTCATCAGGTCATTCGTCCTGAATACCATCAGTCATTTGGTCACCGACAAAATCGAGTTGTTGTCAGTTCGTTGCCCGATAAGACAGACCCGTCGCGGGAGACCACCAGGGGGCAGGACCTGCGCCTGCGTCTGCCGTAATACCGTGCAAAGTGTGAATGGATTTTAGGAAATTCGCAGTAGGAGTCAGAATTTGTGCCCGGTTTATTACATTACATAGGGATTACTACAACATAACTGGCGGCTGTGGTTGTACTGTACACCTCTGCATAATCCTTCGGGGTATATAAGCGTGATATTACGTTATGTGTTATGTTCTCTAGGCGTTTGTGCATGTGGGTCTAAATAAAAAAAGGAATTGTTCGTTCACGCAGGCAGAGGTGATGCACGCGTCGTTCCACTTCCCGCTGCACCGCTACCTGGCCGCCTTCCTGTGCGCGGGCGTGCGGTGCATGGGCGTGCGCGCGGCCGACGTGCTGCCGCCGCCCGACCTGCTGGCGCTGCTGGCCGTGCACCCGCTGCGAGTGCAGGTACCTACTACATACATACACTTCCCGCTGCACCGCTACCTGGCCGCCTTCCTGTGCGCGGGCGTGCGGTGCATGGGCGTGCGCGCGGCCGACGTGCTGCCGCCGCCCGACCTGCTGGCGCTGCTGGCCGTGCACCCGCTGCGAGTGCAGGTACCTACTACATACATACACTTCCCGCTGCACCGCTACCTGGCCGCCTTCCTGTGCGCGGGCGTGCGGTGCATGGGCGTGCGCGCGGCCGACGTGCTGCCGCCGCCCGACCTGCTGGCGCTGCTGGCCGTGCACCCGCTGCGAGTGCAGGTACCTACTACATACATACACTTCCCGCTGCACCGCTACCTGGCCGCCTTCCTGTGCGCGGGCGTGCGGTGCATGGGCGTGCGCGCGGCCGACGTGCTGCCGCCGCCCGACCTGCTGGCGCTGCTGGCCGTACACCCGCTGCGAGTGCAGGTACCTACTACATACATACACTTCCCGCTGCACCGCTACCTGGCCGCCTTCCTGTGCGCGGGCGTGCGGTGCATGGGCGTGCGCGCGGCCGACGTGCTGCCGCCGCCCGACCTGCTGGCGCTGCTGGCCGTGCACCCGCTGCGAGTGCAGGTACCTACTACATACATACACTTCCCGCTGCACCGCTACCTGGCCGCCTTCCTGTGCGCGGGCGTGCGGTGCATGGGCGTGCGCGCGGCCGACGTGCTGCCGCCGCCCGACCTGCTGGCGCTGCTGGCCGTGCACCCGCTGCGAGTGCAGGTACCTACTACATACATACACTTCCCGCTGCACCGCTACCTGGCCGCCTTCCTGTGCGCGGGCGTGCGGTGCATGGGCGTGCGCGCGGCCGACGTGCTGCCGCCGCCCGACCTGCTGGCGCTGCTGGCCGTGCACCCGCTGCGAGTGCAGGTACCTACTACATACATACACTTCCCGCTGCACCGCTACCTGGCCGCCATCCCTCGACACCGCTACCTGGCCGCCTTCCCGCTACTACACATAGGTACTTCTAGGTTCAGCATCTACATCGCCTACATTAAACGGACGCTAAGGTACTGTCAGTTAGATATAATTAACTATTTTTATATTAATTGCATTAAGAGAAAGAGTAGAACTATGTTATGAACTACGAATATAAACTTATCTCGAAAGGGACAGATTCGGACGTAAACAGGTTATTGAAAATACATTCAATCGGTGTCGATAGAGGTTATTTTGGCTTGACAAGAGCGACCCATTTCATTTAATTAACACTTATCGTTTTAATAAACAGCTAGTTGTTTATATTATGAACAGAAATAAGCAATGTTATCTTGTTAGTGCGTATGGCTACGAAATAAAACACATTACAAGACTTAAAAAATACGTATTATCAAAAGTCACAATTAAGCTACATTACAAAATAAAATGATTATATAAAATTGAACTGTATTCTAATTGACGATAGGCATAAATTCGGTTGTTTCCGACTCGTCGACGAACTCTGACGGGGGAGGTTCGGCCTTCACGTGCTTGGAGTAGTCGTAGGTCAGGAGCTTGACGCCGATGAACCCGCCGGAGCCCGGAGCGCCGCGGTGGTAGATGCCCGCGCCGCTCAGCAACGTAGCGCCCTTGGTGTTGAGGGCTGCGGGCAAGGCAGATCGGTACAGTTCGCACATCGAATTATCATTAATAAAAATAAATTACGCGTTGATATATAAAAAACTACAGATATGTTACTAGCGTGCTCATTTTGAAGACTCGAAAAGTGGACAATTGCAGTCTTAGGTAGTACAATTGTTATCCGATTTGACATAAGACTAGTGTAGTTCGGGCCCAGAGTTCGGAATACTTCTCTCGTTCATTTTGTTAGCTTATGAAGTATCTATACTTTTTGACAAATCATTGAAATAACGAAAATACCGTCGTACAAATATATTCCGATTACATTTAGAAGTACAAAAGTTGCAATATCAAACTTCTGATTAAGAGTAACTTGTACCATCACTTTTAGGCAAAACATAAAATTTTAGAATAGTCTTAAAAACCTCCTCTGAAATTACGATAAGCAAATAATTATTGAGTAACTTTTTAAAGATTAAATAAAGATCAAATTTGTGAAAACCATTGTAATGAAACTACTGTCGGAAATCCGGATGGAACAAACGTACACTGGCAGACTGCCACTTAAGAATCCCGAAGTAGAATTCTCGTCAAAAAGCGGTAGCAAAACAAATATTTACATTAACAAGTACTTTTTTTAACCGAATTAAAAAAGGAGGAGGTTCTCAATTCATCGGAATCTTATTTATTGTAGACGTTTTTTCTTATCGTCATAAATACCTTTGGTAGGCACCACAGGCTGTACGTCGATGAAGGGCACCGTGCTCTGCGCTGCGTCGGCGTCGAAGTCTGAGTGCGTGAACTCTATGTACTGGTCGTGTTGGGAGTTGATGCGCAGTGCCGTGTGACTCCTTGTAGGGATGTCGGGTTTTTGCAGCTGTAACCGCGATCTGAACAAGACAAAATCATATAGTACTTACTGACAAAATTAAATACTTAGTACGTAAAATACTTTCACCCACGACTGAGAACTCATACGCGTGTATTCAGATTATAAACTATCCGTGTCCCAAAATTCTTCTTAATCTGTTCAGCTGTTTTAAACGACAAATCTAGTTATTTACTATATATCCCGGTTATACTCACGTGTGTATTCGGGAATGCCCGACTAGTTTCGAACTCGAACGGAGCCCTTATTCATGAGCTGGTTACACACGAATACACACGTGAGTATAACCGGGATATATAGTAAATAATATGGATAACACTCACGGAAGTTATTATAGTAAAAAAAGACAAATCTAGTTGTTCGGTTCCAAAATGTCGTATCTATGGAGAAGAAATGAATGACAAGAAATTCCATAGTTACTCTTTTAAAAATATATACAAATATAAACAAATATCCTAACTTTCATCCTTACACATTTATATTATTATGTACCTAATATGTTAGGACGTAGGTCACATACTCGATCGGTTATTATCAGTCATATTGAGAACAGAAAATTATATTGTTATTTAAGTAACTTCAATCAATAAAATAAATACCTAGGTGTATAAGATCCTTCGGTGTTGTCGTTGCTGATCCATTGACTCTTTTCTGGCGCAAGCTTGCCTGTCGTGTAGTTGAACGGCGTAGCGCGGATCTCGAAGTGTAAATGTGCGCCAACCATGCGGAATCTGTAACCAAAACAAATTATCGTAACATCAGTTTATAATGACATAATTTTAATAAGCTCCTAAATAAATAAACAAGTTGTGTTAGAAAATACAGTGCTGTTGTAAACTAGAACTTATAATACTAAACATGGTGTAGCGACCTGCCTGAAGTAGGTTTATTTAAATCAGTGTTTCAGGCTATTTAATCTATGCATAAAATTAATTAATACGCCATTTTCCTAGTTATCATTCTAACACATAATTTTTTTCTGGAGTACCTTACTACAAATAAGGCTTTAATTATAATAATAATATATGAATATCTATAACTATAATTACGATAACAATTAATAATAATACGGTAATTTCAGCACTTCTTTTTTTCCGTGTCTGAGTAATTAAGTTTGACCAAATATTCGGATGACATTATACATCACTTAGAAAAGAACAGTAGTTACCTGGCTCCAGTTAATACATGTCCCGCTGGTGAATCCAGCTCATCCAAGTCGATGGCGCGCCTCTCGTACGTCAGCGTGTGGTAGTCCACGCCCTGAGTCACTCCAGCCCGCGATGGGTCGAACTGCTTGACAGGAACCTCCACAGAAGACTCCACAAAACCTCTCTCTATTAGGGTCCCTTCATACACCTGAATGTGGAACACTTTGCCCAGCTTCACAAGGCGCATTCCCGTAACAACTCTAGAAAATTAAGCAGGTGTTAATGCCCAGCGTACAATTAAAATATACAGAGTCAACCCGCACACCCATGCTGTTAAGACAGGGAAGACGAGATTTAATTAGCGCCCGAAATTGTAGTCCCAAACTACAGCCTATTATTCCTGAAAGCGGTATTTACAAAGAAAGCCGATTAGGACCCATGGATGAGTTAGAGATAGATGAGTTGCCCCGCTTTTCAATTACTGACTTGTTCCTCTTAACATCTGCCAACGCTTCTCTCAAACTGAAGAAACGTTCCGATATGTTGTCTTCGTCCTCGCACAGACAAAAGCAATACGAGCAGTGAGTAAGGGTCCATCTCCACCAGGAGTCAACCTTTGAAGAAAAACGTTGTTATTATAAAATGAACACATTTTGTTTTGAGCGAGTTGGACTGTCCCTAAAAGTGTGCGGGCGACCCGGACATTCAAGGGACTAACTTGTTCTTGTTGGTGTCTGACGTCGCTTCCCGGAGGCTGAAGAAGCGGTGAGAGTTGGTCGCGTCGTCGCACAGGCACAGGCAGTAGGAACAGTGCCAGAACAACCAGCGCCACCACGAGTCCACCTATACATAGGTAGCCGGAACTAGTCTCACAGGATGCATAAATAATACCCACACAGCCGCGTCAACCACACGACAGTCCTTCGTATACTTGTCCCCTCTGATTTAAAGTCACAAACTTTGATAAATTGAATTTAAAATTAATATGGTCTATAGGGTTGATAACACAACATTACTAAGTGATAATCACGTATAAGTCTTCTTACTATCGTGTTTATGCACCGATTTGTTATAATCATTTGACCTCATTAACTACTCTCCAGAATAGCAGATAAGCCTCAGACTGAACTGGTTCAAAATCATCTGTTTGCATTGAAGAGATAAGCCTTAGGTTATAATAGCTTCTATATAAATACACAAGACAAAGTTGTATTCATTAAATGCTAGATTCAATGGAAATGGAACTAACAGACACGGTGTTGTACAACCGTGTACATCACAGTTCCGTCAGTAAGTAGCGGCGGTTTTCGTAAAGCAAAAATTGTCAACCCAAAATAGTTCCTACCTTGGTCGTCCCGTGCCTGCAGCTGCTAACCCTACCGAGAGTGCGTCCGTTCTCATACTCGATCCATTCATAGCGCCGCTGGCTGTTGCTCCCCTGCAACAAGCGACAACGTTACAATTGTTATAATATCGCCGCGATATTAGCTCGCTCATGATTTGTCGGGGTTTGATTGTTTGTTTACGAACGAGGTCACGGCTGCTACCGATTCACTCAAGATCGCTGTGCTATTTTTACTAGTAGTAATCCTTTGTTGTAATGCGTATTTTGTCTTAATATATAGTGTAGTAACTTGGTGTTGTTAGGATCTTGCTGGATTGTTATTTGATTTCTCTAGTCGGCTGTAAAAGGTTCTTTATCCCTCATTCTCTCCTCTTCCCGTACAGAAGATTTTGAGACCCTTAGTTCATACTATATAGGTTTGTTAGGTGTGATTATGGCAATATGCCAAGTGTATTTCAAGTCGTGTTTACATTTAGCGCGGGAAGTTGATCGGTTGAAGTAATGACAGTAATATTGTACTGGAACTATAATAACACGACACGACAATTAAGATATGAGTCCGCATCAATTTATACAATTAACTCGGTGTGAGGATCATCATATGAATCGTCCAAAGCATTATCTTGGTAATTACTGTACAATTTAGCAATGCATTTTATTCTCTTTTGTGTGATTGGAATCGTCCTTTCTTCAGTAACTCAAAATCTAGTGTTTATGTTGCTACTTAAAGTCAGTAGGGTAAACATATTGGTTACTTACTGAGGGGCACACCCACATGTCGGAGTCGATGTACTGGCAGTCGATGATCCTGCCCCTGCATTTTTCCTGCTTGGAACAGAACTGCTCCTTGTAGCAGTCATGGTTCTTGGCCAGCGTGTAGTAGCCGCAGTTTTCCTTGCACGTTCCGTCGCTGTTCATGTCCACCTCGTTCTCCACGTAGCCTTGCAGCAGCCGCGTCACCTCCGCGTACGTGTCTACAAAGTTTATACAATACCATTTACGATAGGAACCTATGATATACCTGGCGAAATAAGGGTGTTATGGCTTTACCGTTTAACCAAAGCGGTGTAGTTCTTCTTCTGGAATGTTCTTGATATTTAATGTGTTTAGTGTGGAGATTCGCCTGTATTTTTCATATATTCTGACGCGTCCAAATTACCTTTTTACGACTAGTGTTTCTTTACAATATACTAACCATTTATGAGAACTGGGCTTGAATTAAAAATTATTATTATTATTATTTACAATACCTTTAGTTATGGTTATAAAAATGTGTGACGGGAGTACATGAATCTTACTTTTCCCGTGTGGCAATCGAGCGACCTTCATCGCATAGCCAAGTGCTTCGTGGAGTCATTATCAAGATTATGGTTAATAGCTGTAGGTTATTAAAGTGGCTATAAGCTAACAGCACCGTACTCACCGCTAGTGTATACCGGTGGGTCACATCTAAATAGCTTCCTGTTGGCTACAGCTAGGGCTGATCGGGCCGCGGTGGCAGTCTGACCCGTCCTCTCCGCGTACCTCTGGCGCGTCAGGCTCGCTTCCTGGGTAAAGTTTCCTGTAACAAACAAATAACTCATGACTTACGTACATTTTACTATTAAACCTTACGTGTTTTCCATATTATTAACGGTTGCGGTTTACTTGTTACTCGTGCTTTTTTGGGAATGCCCGAATAGTTCCCGAGAGTTGGCTGACTTGCAAGCCGAACTCTCTTTTAGTTCTTTTTAGTATTCTAGTTAGATAGTAAGCTTGCTGTAATTGTTTGTAAATAACGATATTAGTAAATTATTTTATGACAATCATTTACCACCTTATCCGTAGTGTCAGAATAAAATAATTGCCAACAGGTTACCAAAACTTTCTCCGCTTGTACATGTAAATTATTTTGTTAGTACAATAAATGTAATGTTAATAGTCATTGTTTACAATAAAAACAATTGTAACATTAGTCATTATAACAGATAAAATAATTGTAAATAATATTTATCATGTTATGTTGCGAACTTTGCATCGGTATGTTATCATTTACATATATATTTCCCTATTTTCAAACTAATAAATAACGAAGCATGAATAAATATAACAGAGTAAAACAACCAGAAAGTCTTCTCCGAGGGACGTTACAATGGATGTCGTGTACTACTTAGTACAGCCGATCATTACGACACCAGCCCAAAAACTTTATATAATATTCATTTAAATTCTGACGCCAACGAAAATGTTGACAATACATGCGCAATACATAACATTAATACAACCAACATACAATACAATATACAACCTCATTGTTTTTATGTAACACTTCCAAATTGTAATTACCATTTTATTCCCAATGAAAGAAAATATTCATTGTTTACTTACACGTTTTCCTTACATGTTTTGTTTGATATAAATTGAATAGTGAATTAGTTATAGCTAGTAGAGACACGATAGCTAAATTAAATGTTTTGCACATCACGTTGATAGGACGTAAATGTGAACGTACTCTCGATGATGACAGCGTTACTATCTCAAAAGACAAAATAGAATGTGAATCAACTCGTATGAAAATAAGTGTTTTAGTCACTGCAACCTTTATACAGAGAAAGGTTCGTAGAATTTTTAAATACAACGTAAATAAGTTTTGCTCATTTTTTTCGCTCTAAGTCCCGATAAAATCCTGTCTGTAATACTGGTTCGGTCATGAAGTGCGATGATTAATTCATTACTGTACAAATAGTAAACAAAATAAAGCTGTTACTATGTTGTATATACTTTTTTATAGTTGTTGATAATATTCGCGTACCTATACAAGTTATACACCGCTCCCTCCGCCTAGGGGAATACAGGTATAATGTTATAAATAATGAAGTGTAGTTACCTCGTCCGTATATCCTGAGTAGCATCCAGGAGAACTGCATCATCGCGTACCCCTTGATCTCCGTGAGAGCTATAGTGTTGTACATGTCGTAGATGAGCTGGTGCGGCGACATCTGAAGGTCGCACACATCCGAGTCCTCCTCCTGGAATCATAGGCATTGTTGTGATATTAGAAATGTTTACTACCATTGTCATTAAGTCAAGTGAGGAGCCTCTAACCGACGAGCGTGTTTGAGTATGTGATGCGAGTGAATGAGGCGAAAGAAGTATGTCAGGATCGTAGCAAATGGAAATCCGTGGTCTTTGCCTACCCCTCTGGGAAATAGCCAAGCCTTATGTATGTATGTAGTACCATTGTAGGCAAGCCTAGTAAGGACTCTTACTCATGAGAAACCGTCTTTTTATATGGCTCATACCAAAACTATGCCACAGAAAACGATGATAATTAATATAGTTTTAAAATGACAGTGAGACATTGATATTAAGTAATTTTGGAATGAAGTAAATAAATAGTAAAAAGTTCTTCTTACCCGATGTTTGTAACATAATTTAGTCTGACCTTAGAATATAAATTAACCTATTTTTAAATACGAAATTATTTGTAGTTTGATGCTTGACAATTAGTCATTCAACTGTTCGGTTTTTAACTAGGTACTGTACACAAATATAGAATTGTAACAACTGCGAGGAAGGTTGAGATCTCGGTTTTTATGACGTAAGACACAAGCAAACCTACTATATTTGTCACAATCAAGCTAGGTAGATAGTGTATTACCGTTATGATACGCTACTTTCAGGAATTTACTGTAGAAAACAGTAATTCTATGAAAACAGGACAACACTCTATATCAATATACTTTTCCTGTTATTCACATATACATACATATTTATTTTGTTATGATACACAGTTTGCCTGTAAATAGTGTAAAGTGTAGAGTAACGGTAACACTTTAGTGACCTTCAAAATTCTGAATAAGCTATGGGGTAGTCGTTTCTTTCTGTAGTAAGTGGGAACAAATCTAATAAGAATAAGAATCTTTATTTGCGTGAAACTAATTAAGTTATTACGTTTGTTCTGTGCCGCATTTAGATATGGATAGTAAAACTTTCTTGCGTTCTTTAATAGTAAAGCGGTGGACTTATAAATAAACAGATTATTATGGATATTTGCATGCCTGTTAAGGTAAAATACAGTGGACTATTTTGCTTTATGTACTAATTTCTAACCTGTACTTCGCAAACAAAGAATTTAAATATGGTTCCTGTCGGGCACAGTGAAGCGGAGAGAGAAAGAGAAGTAAGCCTATATCTAGTAACATCGGTATTTAGCACGTCTAGTTGTTAACGATACCTAAAATAATAAAACTTAATTGAATAAATCGTATTAATAATTGCACATTGTCACGTCGGTCTAGTTATAATAATAATTACGAAGCTCATTACGTAAGCATGCACTGCGCTAATTGATATTAACCTACAATTTTATTATTGATCTAGCATTATAACGACCTACTGACTGGTACCTACGCTTTTTACAAGGCTAAGTTTCAAGTGGGAAAGTAGTCAGTTACAGACAAGTTATGAACCAACCGTTTATCGTAGTATGCTATGAGGGATGCAAGACGTGACTGAAAGTAATGCTTGGGCTAGAGAAGGGAATAGTGTGAAAGATGATACATTCATAGAGTGACGCCTTTTTGCATGGATCAGAGGAATACAATAGAAGAAAATAAAATAAGACTGAGTGAAGGAGATTAACATGACGTGAAACTAAGGAAATAAAATAAGCATTGTCCTGAAATAAATCAAGATAGAATCAAATAATGTTTTTAGTATTACATCATTAATATTATAGATGCGTGCTATACCATATAAACTATTGCCAAAGGTTCTTATTATGGGGTTGGGTAATCATAACACCTTCATTATTTACTATAGATATATGCCGGTTGTACTCACGTGGAATATTCGGGAATGCCCGACATCAAACGGAGCCTCTATTCATGAGCAACATGAATTGTTAATACATGTCAGTTTACGTTGTGGAAGCGAGACACTGCATTACACCGCACATAATGGCGTCTCGCTTCCAGAACGTTAACTTTCCTGCTTTAAGAGTTCATGTTTAGGGGGCAGTTGTCGTCCCGCAAATCGCGAGCGATTCCGTCTTTGAAGCTAGTCGGGCATTCCCGAATATTCACGTGAGTAAATAAGATAAATAATATGGATAACACTCACGAAAGTTATTATATACCAGCTTTTGCCCGCGGTTTATCTCGCGTTAATTGAATTTGTTGTTGGTATTATATATATACTTATCTATAGTTTTTGCCTGCAGCTTCGCCCGCGTTAACCCCTTAAAAGGCTGAATAAAAGAAAGTAGCCTATGTCCTTTGTCAGGTATTAAACTTTCCACGTGCCATATTTCTTCAAAATCCTTCCGTCGTGAAGGTGTAACAGACAGGCTGAGTTACTTTCACATTTATGATATTAGTATGGATATGGATAGATAACGCCTTGATGGCAATAAATGTTATGAGAACTACTTGCACGGAAAGAGTGCCGTGATGGGTCATGTATGGTCCTTTAATCTTATTTCCTTTGATAAGGAAGGTATATTATGTTGTAAACAGCCATACGCACTTCGCTACATATCGAGAATGCAAATAGCTAATTAACCGACACAAATGGCATAATTAACGGAATGTCGATTTTCCTTAGATCCCTTCCGGTGCACTTAGTCCATTAGCATTACCTTATAGATATATCATCACGCCAATTATGACTGTAGGGACAGACAGAGGTGTAGTTTCCATTGCACTGTTTTATCGTCTAGTATTAGTATAATTTCAGGAGCGTTTTATTGTAACTAGAAATAATTTGACGAGCATTTCAATCATACTGTTCGGATTAGATATCTAACTTAGTTATTATGTTTGAGGCCAACTAGACGCTTATTTACTGTGGTATTTCAAAGTTACTAACAAAAAAAAATATTTCAAGTATTTTTATAATCACGATCGCGTATTTACAATGAAAACTGAAGAAATATGTCAGAGTAACGGTTATAAATAAAATTATAATTACGTATATCGCTTTAACTTTCACGTTCCGACCGTACTTGCGGACGATGTATGTGCCGATGGCATTCCTATGTGCTTTAAAGAATACTAAAACAGAGAAAACAATTTAGGTTTCAATTTGTTGAAGTTATGCTCATTTACTTGGCGTGTTCTTGATATGTTTAGAGGTTACGTTTCGCATTAATCAAAACTGGATTATGATAGCATTGTGAGATATTAAAAGTATTGCACTTAAAGCCGTATATTTAAAGAAACCTGCTTTTCCTTATTTAAAGTGCTAGTCATATTCGCAACGAGCAGTCAATTCAGTATTGAGGGCATCGCTTCAACGACGCGAACAATTTACGATTACTCAATAGATTTGTTATACAAACAACACGATACTTAAGTACGACGTTTTCCTAAAAATCTATGTTAATTTACTGTCAGCGTAAATTCGATTGTTTAGACTGTAATCATTAGGTCAATGACATGCCGCCAAATATGAATTGCGTATCTCTTCACGACATTTTTATACTGTCTACCCTAGATTTGGATTATTATGATAGACACCCACGTTACCTGGAGTGCAGATCTGAATATATCTCCGTGCTCCAAGAAAGCGTGCACCTTTCTCACAGCTTGCGCTACCGAAGTCTTGGGATCCATGAGTACCGACTCAGCCATATCCAGCCAGTCCCTCACAGGCGCCGGAACCGTGCCCGGCGAGGCCTGGTGCCTCACAAACTCGATAAAGCTCTTGTAGAACCCATCAATAATCTGCAACTTCTCCGAGACCTTTGTCCATAGCCAGGAGTTAAGCGTTAGCCTTTTAGTAGTCGGTATTAACTCAATTTGTTCGTTCAAAGCGTAGAATGCCTTTGTTAGTTCGACGTCCCCGCCAAGGCCGGAGTCCCTCCACGCAGGATCCGTGACGTTCCTCCATAGCTGTTCTTCTAAATCGTAAAACTTCTGTCGCACTAAGTCTGTTTGTGTAAGTTCGGTGGCTAGACCGAACGCAAACAGCGCAAAAAGCGCTGCGAATCTCATTGTAACACTAGACGTGAAACGTTTTGTGACGCGGCACGAGTTATACTGACTGACGCGAAGTGAGGGGACCGACCGAACGCACTGAGTGGGGAAGCTTTAGTGATGTGCTGTGATATCATACGAAAGGTCGATAGATCAGCTATCGACTTAATCTTTTATCAAAATACGTATAAAAAAATAGTTAAACACGTTATTTCTGAATGTGGTTACAATTGATACTGAAAGTATAGATGCGTTTTCAGTCAATTTATTGTTACTTCTTATCCTCGTGAATTACCTTTAAAACGTATTCGTATAAATTGTATTGTTTCTTTATCGATGTAACCGTGAAGTAAAGGAAACGTTTAATTGTTTAATGTATTTGATAAATTGTAATCGCAATATGTTTGTTTTGTTTTTAAACTGGTTTCAAATAAGACTTGTTTATATGACGAAGTCAACATTTTCAATGAGCTTAGTTTAACCAATATATATAATACATTTCTATATATTATTGGATAGAAATTATATACTATGACATAAGTTTGAAATTTCTAACCTAACCAATAGACATACTATTTCTATTCATAATGTTGTTTATACTTCATTTATGTTTATATTTTCAATTCACCAATATTTACAAAGACAGTACAATTAACCATACAATTTTGATAAATAGTATCAACGAACTGTATCGACATCGATTGGTTCCGCTGTTCGCCGTCACATCTCTAAGAACCCGCATGTTAATACTGTTAACTGAACCAAGATACCTTTGCCCCCGTTTTGACTCTTATCTCGATCACATAGGAAGCATAATTGTGCATCCCGGCAGCTGTACAATGTTTGCGGCAGTAGCATTGTTATTATTATTCGCTCATTACGTGTGCGGTGTCAGCTGGCAACTCCCGCGCAATATGTCGCATGCGTTAGCTGTATTTTTTGTACATACTCATTGAAATACTAAACTGATGTTTTCTTTGTTGAGTTCTCTGAATTCTGCCTACATAGAAACAGGTTGTCTTGGAAATCTGTTCGTAAAATCCGTTCTTCCGTACTGAGTCATGAGCACACACTTAGTAATGCGATCCGCATTTGCCTTTATATCCTGATTGGTTTTATCGACTTATTGTCTGTTAACACTGGCCAGTTACGTCACTAAAAAGGAACTTCAGAATTCGAGTACTGAGTAAAAACTCGCTGAGATAATATTAAGTAGGTTTTATAAATTGCAAGCGAATATTATAGATTTTAGACCTTGTAAGTGAAGATCGCGCAACAAGTTGAACGCACATGATTCGCTTAGGTATGTCAGTCTAAAATTCTTAAGTACGTGCGCCACATTGTCCGCTCAGGTTATTAGGCAAGCAAAGCTGCGGTCTCTGCTAGTCTGATAAATGAATCACCAGTCGCGACAAAAATAAGAAATGACGGCGCTGTCATGTCCATATTTTGGAAGCTCATAAAAAATGACCATTATAGTAATGATTTATATATTTTGAGCCAAAGTCAAGCAACTTTAGTTAGTAGCAGACTTAAACATAGCAACGTAATTGTGTTTGTTTTAAATAATAAAGGCAAGGTCTGTGTACGTTGCTAATTAAATAAACTTGTGTGGAACGTGGGTTCAGCATTTGTTGGTATTTAATTACAGTATTCCAGTTTCTGTTTATTAGCTTTATTATTAATTTGTTACAACGAAACTTGCTCTCTGGCTGCCGTGTCATAGTTCAACAGACTAAGGGTTACTGCAGAGGATCTGTATAAGGACTTTGTCGGGGTTCCAATTTGCAGGTTGGATACGGTTTTGATTCAGTTGCCATAACTGCATCGAAACTTCAACAAACTGAATGAACATGGTGAGTCATGACCTGGATTAAATCGTAGGTCCTTATTATCCTGGTCCTACGTAACCGAAACCGTACGATAAGAGTGAAGCCGCAAGCAACAGCTAGCTAACAAAATCCTCACACATCGAGTTGAATGTCACATGATTAAAATAAAATAAAACAGCATATAGGCAGTAGTAGGTACTTAATTTACATACTCGTACAAGAATCTCCATAAACAATATCACAAATAAATACTTATAGATATATATGTCTTGCCCATCACTATAGCGGGCCATCATAATATTATTTTCATTGATACGACACCGGTGTAGTGTTGTGCGTTATTAGGAAACACCAATTTATTGAGTGTTGTCGGTCTGGGGCCGCGCTGAGTACGTTTGTAGGTTGCATGATGTGACGTCACATCGCATGCAATATTTAACTACTTATCTGTCAGTACTAGGTTTGAATTATCTCACACAAAGAGAAGCGTGTATGGCTATGGAGCTTATGTAAGTTCGTAGCGGCGTACTGTGCGAGAACAATTTTTTTCAGTGAGCTACAATATTTTATTAACCGTATGAAAATTTTAATCGGAAACTGTAACTATAGGGTTCTTCCTACTATCGATGGCTGTTATTGATATTACGTCCAAACAATTAGATCAAATAATATATCTTCTAGTTCTACAAACTCGTTTATATTTTCTTAATAAGCCTTCGAGCCACATAAAAGAAAACAACGTTTTACTCTATTTCCCAAGTGTCATGAAGAGGTCCCACAAAGCTATTGTATTGGTTGAGATTCCTGCTTAGCATGTACCTATATAATAAATAGGTACCTATAGTCCGAACGTGTCAACTAGCAAGAATGGCTACGTGCGTCTTATCTTGGTTATAACATGTTTCAGTTCTTTGTCTTCTAGTTTGCGAATCCGATTCTAATACGTTCTAATTGTGATTAATCATATTTTTATAATCATTGCACTATAATGTGTGGTTTCTATAAACCATTAGTATATTAAAATTTCGCCGCGTGTGGTATCCGGCTTAGAGTTGACCACCCCCTTTCCTCCCGTGGGTGTCGTAAGAGGCGACTAAGGGAAAATCCAGAAGATGGGCAGCAGCGTCTTCTGTAACTTGACCACCAACACTGCGATCCCCAAGCCTGGGGATTACGGCAACCCCCCCCCCCCCTTTCAAAGGGGGAGGCCTTTGTTCAACAGTGGACATCTATCGGCTGTTGATGAAGTATATTAAATGCTAGCCTAGCTCAATATGGAAGAATAGATTTACAAGACATGTAAAATATATGACTTGTCATATGTCATCGGTAACACAGTCGAAACATTATGTCAACCCATACATTTAGCATTCTATTCGATTTCTATTTGTCAAGCGCTTTGCCACTTGTCTAAGGAAGCTGTAATGCTTTTAATTTTGCGACGAATTATTTACAAAGCGCTAATATTTATATCATAAATGTAAATAACAATGTGCCGGGTCAATGCCAGAGCTGACAAAGGAAACAGCACCAGGAAACGACACGACCTCTATCACATCCTTTCGTGTAGATACACAATAATGAACCGTTATCCGTTACGTGTCATTGTTTTTCCTCCAAAGCTCTATCTCTTGTGGCTTTAAAAAAAAAGTTGGATTACGAATAAAAATGTATAACTGTTTGTATGTGTCATCGCGCTTATAAGTAAGCCGTTGGCTGGGATATGCTAAGTAACTAACCAACCAATATTTTGCTTGACGGTAAGTGTTTATCGACTAGGAGACGATCGTTTTACCATTATTTGTACACCAAATTAAATTTAATCAGAGGTGACTTAAAATACTCAATAATAACGAAATAAATATACTATTCATCATCATCATCAGCCGGAAGACGTCCACTGTTGGACCCCTTAGAAGGCCACAATGAACGACAACTTGCCATTTTCATCCACCGGTTGCCCGCAACCCTGACGATATCGTCGGTCAATATAGTATTAAAATTAAAATTAAATATAAATATTATGTTGTTTAAAACGATTTATAACTGAGCAAGACCAGCCAACTTTATTTTAAAGTTTTCCCTACTTTATCCTACCTACGCAGGTAAAAGGGGTGACTAGACAGGTTGAGCGCACCACTACTCACAGCGCACCACAACAATGATGCCATCCGAGCAGCCTTTGATTTGTAACATAGGACTTTTTACTTACTTAATAAGTAGTAATTAATAAATACTATGTTTAAAAAAAACTGTTCTCAATACTGCCTACACTCTTGAAGACAAAAGGGCTATGTTACCGACACACGCTGTCACCACACCATTTCCCACAGAACTACAAAATGCAGGTTATACACATCGTTTTTCATCCGATCACTATATTCTCAAGTTATATAACGTATTGTTCTATAAGTCACACGATTATTTATAGCAGATAACATATATAACGATATAGCTATTGTTATGTACTTTAAGTTGACATGACATGTTCACACTTACATATAATATCATTTGCTTGTAAAACTTTTTTGTTTTCATTAACTCAAGTCCATTTATTGTGGAAAAAGTGAAGTGTCTGCTCGTATAAACAGAAGAATAATTAGTTAATTACATTATGTATAAGCTATAGGTTTTTTTAAAGAATGTAGGTATACGCCCCCTTACCCAACCTAACTTATTGAAATATTAGGGGTACTTGCTAAATTGTTATCGACAGAATCCATGAAGCAAACGTGTACAGATAACTACAGTCTATTCATAGTATATTTAATTTAGACGACCTGATTGGCGCAGTGGCTAAACAATTAGACTGCTGTGCCACGGATTGCGGGTTCGATTCCTGCACGGGACAAAAATTTGTGCGATCCGCTGATGTTTGTCCGGAGATTTTCGTTTGTGGGCCCATCGGTACATGATATTTATGATACTTAAGCTGCGAAATGTGTGAGTATAGTGTCCTGCTATCGAAAAACAACTCTTTCCCCCTACACGTTTAATTGTATGTTGTTCTCACACTTATATTTTTCTGTTTGCACATTGACAAGACACAACATTAAACATTGTTGATTTTAAACATGAATATTTATGCAAGTAACCGGCGGAGTTTGAATATGAACGATAATTTAATAACTTGACATAAACATTGGCTTTATTACAACATCCTCCCACAAATCGGTGATAACGTCCAACTAAATTCCCGAGCCCAAAATATAACTGGCGTCAAATGGGGGTGTCAATTGTTTATCAAGGATACAGTTATTGGTACCAGCTACAGAGATCTCTTCGGCCAGACAAAGTTGCTTGACCCTTATGAGTCATCCCTCACAGTTAGCGAAACATCGTGACACGTTTGATTTGTATAGTCTAGAGTGCAAAGGAATATGTTCAAAGTGACTGTTATTCTTTGTCTTCTGATTGACGTCATAGGCATTTGCTTAAAAATCCTCACTTGTATTTTGTTTGATGTTAATGAATGCCCGTTGAAAACTGACTAATATTAATGTTGACCCATGTATAAAAAAGATATTGTATGACTAACTTACAAATACACAGCTGAACCGGTTTCTGCTGTCTTTTGAGTCGTCATTAAACCAATTTAAGCACGCCTACTTAGTGAGAAAATTGTTTGCAGTAAGCAAAGGAGATTTTGCGTTCTTACCGTTACGTCTTTTAGTTATTTTGCTACTGTTTATTGTGCTACGAATTAAATGCAATTGTTACTACATACCATTGAATAAAACAGGATATACAAACTGATTCACAGTTGATTGACCGTGTTGCAAGTGAAAGTACTTTAGACCTTGTCGACAATATTACTTTAGAACTTCGACAATTACGAGACCAGAGAATCAAAGTTAACTTATAATGTATGCTGTACGCATGATATAAACCGTTTTAAATGAGTCACGCTACAGCTGACATTGAAATTGGAGCCTCCCTTTAATTTGTGTTACGTCTATTGTACCCGCATGACCGATTGTAATCATGATACCAACCGTCAATAATGCCTGCATAACATTCTGTATGTTAACTACTCATGTCCTCTCATTAATTTCTGGCAGTAAAACAACTAACAAACCTTTAAATCATCGATTAACAGCTGCAATAGCCCTCGCCCCAACAAGTTCTTATGTGGAGGTACAACCAGCGCGTGTATTCGCTCCAGCAAGCCCGGCAACGCGCCAGGGTCGTGAGACACACACCACTCGGCAAAGTCCTGTAACGTACTCCGCTCTAACTCCTCCTGCAGTCCCACGTACTCCCGCATCTGCCTGTTAGACCATGCGACTCTGCTCAGAAGGTCCGACATCTCGTGCAGCCGCAGCTCCAACCTGGGCGTCTTGCTCCCCTTCTTAGCCAAAAACAAAGCAACCGCACCAACTTTATTCACACCGAGTTCTAGTCTTTCTATGGAACGCTGAACCAGCGCGAGTCGCGCCAGAATCTCCCGCTCTCGTCTGCGGACCACCGGCAGGTCCACACCCCCCGTCGCGTTGAAAGGTTTCCCGAACACATCCCAGGAGTTAAGTACTTCTTCACCTATTTCCTTGCCCAGGCGGATTACGTCGAGGACGTCGTCTACGAGTGCGCGCGATGTGTTCGCGAATACGAGTAGAACGAGAAGCACGCGAAAGGTGCGCACGCGTTGAACAGACATGGCGGCGGACGCGCTCCCACTGATGTAGCGCACTCGAGGTCGTGGGGTTGCCAATTCACAATACTAGACTACCAAAAACGCGATAAAATACATTTAAATTTTTTTTCTTTAGGTATATTTTTTGTACAAAATGTTTTCTTGCGGATTACACGTTAATTCAATAAAGCGCTTATGGACTGACTCGGCTGTGAGATGCCATAGAACTGACCGGACAAGTTTCACTTATTTTACCGTTTCTTTAGCCCCGTCCGCCATGATTGGTGCGATCTTATTGAACAAAGTATTGCATGATATGAGTTGTGTGAATATTTTATTAAAGCGTTCTTATTTACAACACTCTCATCACGCTTGTTTTTGTAATAATGGAATAAAAATAGATGGACAAATGTTATAAATGAGTAGGTAATTGACTCATTTAGTTACGTTAGTATTTGTAATTAATAATAATGAGCGTGCATTTAATAATCTTTGCAAACAAATTAAAGTTCCCGTATATGGTAAATCGTGTCTAATGCTAGCAACACTGTACAGTTACCAAGTAAACGCTTACCGCTTCCCTCGTTATGTCAACAAACATTTTTTAGAACACTTTCGCTCTCAAAGCTTGACTGACCCATATTTTTTCAAGTATCCCACTGATAAAGGGTCTTTCGACGGAATTTTTATTAGTACCCGTAAGTCCGTAACATGTTCCAAATTAGTATGCAGGTAAAAATGACTCAAATACTTTTTCTTAAACTCTGCGAAGTAATATTTAGGCATGATCTTAGACAGCCATAAGGCAGATGTTTTTTATTAAGATCACATACTTTAAGCATATAAATATTCATGATTAGCGAGCCAGTTGCAGTTATTACAAACTAGCTCTTATAACGCTTGACTTATTTTACTATTTGCCGCTTTATTATCATGGCTATAAGGCTAAAAATACTAGCGTATGTAGGTGCATTCGTTTGGCTATGATTGGCCTATATTGCGTGAATTATTAAGACAATGTTCTGAGCTCTTTAGTTTGAAATTGTGGTCGACAAAATAACAATAGGCAGGCATGAGATTCAACTAGCTAACAAGATCGGTATGCAGTAAAACTAAGCCATATACAGTTTCAAGGAATGGTTAGTGCTGTGTAGACAGACTTACTGTATTAAGTCTGCAGTTACGACACTTGATATTATGTGAAATGTGAATATTATCTAGCTCATCGAAAACACTAACAATTCTTGGAAAGCAGTCGTGAATACATATCCTGTTATTCTAGCTTTATTAGCCTATGTTTTGTCACTATGTGTCAAAAAAAAAACTTCACCCATTACCCAAACGGGTGAAGTTTTTTTTTTTTATATAAAAACGTCGCCCCTCACTAGTAATTTCTCCTGTGTCGTGGGTGCGTTTCACAAACATGAAATATCACATTAACAAACACCCAGACTCGGGACAATCAAATGTGTATCGCATATCGCAAATTTTTGCTCCGTGCGGGAATCGAACCCGCAACCCTTAGCGCAGCAGTCTAATCGCTTAGCCACTACGCCAATCAGGTCGTGAAAGTTTTTATCCATGTGTGTCCTACATGACATAGCAAAGCAGTTGATACTTTTTATATTAATAAATTATTCTCTCGAGTGACGTAGTAGCGGTTTGGCTTACTGCGCTCGGGTCTCGGGTACGATTACCGCACGGGACTAATATTCTAAGGATCATAACAAAAATAATTTATTTTTGCATCTAATATGTCTATATTTACACAAATATGACGATTTTCAAATAAATATTAGAAAATTTGCGCAGTGTTTGTAGTGTCCAAGGCATTTTTGACGTAAGACAAACAAAAAGTTGACAACAGCATACTTTGCCGGTGTTTACATCCTGGCGCGGAGCTCAAGAATGCCATGTTTACTCCCTGGCACCCGTGCCAAGCTATTACTAAATAAGAACTATTTTATTAAACAGTGGTTATTTCAACTAAAACGTACCTTCTTCGTTGTATTTATGAATGTTATGTTCACCCCAAGGTCCAAAATACCTGAGACACTTACATAGCTGTCGATTATTACGTACATTACGGATATTGTTCATGTTCTTCCAATAAATATAAAATCAAATTATACCACCACACATTTTCCGTAGCTGTCAGAAAAAATGTTCTGCACGCCCTCATTTTAGTGATGATAGAACTAATCAAATTATGAGGTTATAACCTGGATAAGGCTATCGATTCCCTTCCGCGTCACCAGCTTATACGGCAAAGCACGGCTTGAGACCGAAAGTTGTCGGGCATTCCCGAAAACCCACGTGAACAAAACCGGTAAATTAGTCAATAATATTAACAGAACACAAGAAAGTAGAATAGAAAAATAAATATTTGTTGTAGTATAATAGAATACATACCATTTGCCTTAAAGCTAGTTGGAACAGTCCATGGTTGGTGAAGATCGGTGACACGAGTTTCCGCATGTTTTCCAACAAGCCGGTGATGGCTGAGTGGTCATGGGACACCGCCCACGCCGCGTAGTCCTCCGTCACGAACTTATCATGTATCCCCGACTCCAAGTATTTTGTGAACTGATGGTCGATTAACGCGATCTGGCCAATCACATCCGACCATAGTAGGAGCCGCAATTGAAATAGCCCTCGAGCTGCGAAAAAAAATTTTTTTTTAGTAATAGGGAATATGCATGTGATTCAAATATAAGCCGATTTTTTTTAATGATCTCTTTTGCTTAAGATTATATCTTTATCAATATTTTTTTATATAATTTCTTTTTGATTAAGAAAATAATTATTAAAAAGTGCCACTAATGAGCGGAAATTTCAAAGTAGTTGAAACGCAATGCTAACTGTCAGATGTACTATGACGTCAAACTCCTAGATATCGAAAGTGTATTTTACATTTATGAACTTAAATACTTATATGTGTACTGTGTTGTACTTATATGTAGGTTTTATGTTACTTTTCGTGTTATATTAATTGTAAAATACAAAACATTGATAACTTACAGAGCACAATATTTTTACAGCTATTTACTAGTTGTTTGACACTGGAACTTTTACGTCAGGCCAAGAGCTCCAAAATCGTATAAAAAATTAAAAAAACATGCATATTCCTTATTATGGAACAGCAACAGTCAACAACTAAAGTAGCGGAGAATTTTAAAGTTTAAACATAAAAGTTGTTACATAGTAAAGTGTTAAATAGTGATCATCATTTGGTATCTCCTATGTTTTGTGACATCCATACAGTATATAACGAAAAAAAACATAAATCATCCGATATTCTGACATAAGAAATTAGGTGTTAGTATTTAATCGTAATTGAATTTAGATTTTTAATAATATTTGTTTGAGATCAATAATAACAACCAGTAGTTTAAAAAAAGCGCCTTCAAAATGCCTTAAATAATAATTATACATTATATACATGCCTCACCTAAACAAACTGTAATAATGGATATAGTATACGGAGAATATATTAACTCATATCAATATTTTTATTTCACATCATTCTTATTTATTTTTCTCTGAGTCAATAATTTGTGTTTGAATAATTATGCTCTTCATCCTCACCTTTATTCATTAAGTTTGCTAAAGCTGGATTTTGCTGTATAAGGTGCCCCAATTTCGGCGTGTCCCTCGTAAATGCTTTGTATAGTTTTATAAAAGTCTCAGGGTCTTCCGATACGCCAAATGCCAAAGATTCTTCTTGCTGGTACCCATACACACAAATGTTGGCGGCCAAAGCGCCAACGTAAAGTACCAGAAGCACTTTAAAGCGTCCGGGCATCTTGATGCCTTAAGCACTACAAATGAAAAGTGTAACGTAAACAAAGGGCCACTATCCCACTGCCATATGACCTTTGATATCGGCGTTAGTTTCAATGTAGTTAGACACTTGAAATTTTTATGTTGTTAATTATAGAAGTAAGTTAAATAGTTTCTAATTATAGGTTAAGCTGATTCTGTTTTGATCCTTAGTAATCAAGCTACAAAATGCTATGATTCTCACTTCAAAATTGCACTACCAAACACAAGTTACATGCACTGAATAGTATCTTGGTAAGGCTACAGAAGGCAACTTTCCATCACTGATCACAATGTACACATTTACCGGTTACTATACATGTAATACTTCGTCCACAGAGCCTGTTCTACGAGATCTTGGCTGGCGTGTGGGTGCGCAACGGCCTCCAGATCAAAGGCCAGGCAATGACATACATTCAGGCAAACTTCTGCAACTCCATGGTGGATATGGACATCTACTGGCTGCAAGTGTGCGCGGCCCACCTGCCCGCAGACCAATTCCTGGACATGTGCATCGATATGTTAGTATTCACGACCGTTTACACCTGAAAAATCAGCACGTTGTTTAACAAAAATAAAGCCAAAGCTGCAGCAATATTATTAAAAACAATGCTTTGTTCTTCGTCTTGTATGTATTCCTGGTCGAAACGCGATATGTCTGTGTCATTTATTTAATCAGACGATTCTTCGTGTGGAAGGGAACTAAATTTTTTCGCCACTATAGTATTTATTTCCGAAGGAAAGCGAGGCTTTTGCCCTGCAGTCGGAAGACCACGCTTAAAATAATAATTATAGTTATGACCTAAACATTTGGAGAAAAGTCATTACAAGGAAGTTCGCAGCTAACACTTAATTCTTTTTGATCGTGCGCTATATTGCTAATATATAAACACAAACAAAATAATGCATTAATGGATTATTATTTAAATATTTTAACACTGTGATTGACATTGAGTGGAATACCCCGTATTCTAAAAGTTTGTTATCATATTGGATACAAATAGTATTTCTACTGATTAAATTATATAAGTAGGTATTCCGTGTTTTATCGGCTTACATTACTTAGTATTAAAGATGAGTTTTATGTTACCAAGGCATTTCATGAAAATGAATTTATCCTTAGCTTACATAATGCGCTCTTCTGCATCACTATGCCTATGAACATGAAATTTCTTGTTATAATTTGCATTGTGGGTATATCAATATGTAACATATACCTTTAAAAAAACCGTTGTCCTCACTAGGATATTTCTACTGCATCGTGGTTGCGTTTTACTAACATGTTAAATCACATACACAAACACCCAGACTCGGGAACAATAACTGCGGGTCGCACAAATTTTTGTCCCGTGCGAGAATCGAACCCGCAATCCTTAGCGCAGCAGTCCAATCGCTTAACCACTGCGCCAATCGGGTCGTCAAAATAATGAAGAAGCTCGTTCGTAACACACTGATGTTTCAACCAGGTTCGGTTGCCGCGAGTGGCTGAGCATGCTGCCGATGTCGCCGGCGCAGGCCGCAGAACAAGACGCCATGGTCGAAGGCCTCCTCACGTTCCTGGCCATCCTCGTCTCTTCTAGAACTAATCTTGGTAAGGCTATGTAAACTATTTTTTATTATTGTTAGTAGTGCTGCGCGCCCGTCGAACATAGTTTAATTTTTGTGTCTAGTATTCGCAAAAGTATCGAAATTGATTGAAGAATTAATGTCCTGATTTATATTGCTGTTTCAAGTGAGTCCCTTTGACCGCCACGGGTTTATATGGAAAACAAACTTTTGCACTCCACGCCCCGATTTTATTACTAATCGTAACAATTAATACGATCATTGTTTTTAACGTAACATAACATTAAACAAATGATACGATTAGGTATTGTCTTCTATTGAAAGTTATGGCGTGGAGGAGGCGTTTGTCTTCTATATATGACGGTGGCGGTCAAAGGGTTAAGAGCGACTGTTCGAATAAAAGATTAAACTAAAATCTTTAAATTCCACCTGCTTATTCACTTAATCTACTACAATTTTGATTTAGTCTAACAGTAAAATATCACATTTTGATATGATTTCTATACAATACAAGGAATATTTATCAAAATAAATGTTGTTTAGATAATAAACATATGCATTTTTTTTTGTTTTAAAGTCCGTTCGCATGTCCTAAATTCATTTATGTTAAACAGGGAAACCTATTATTAGCCATACAAAATTGTAATACACACACCGTCTATTATATATTATATGTATCGCTGTTGGTTTTCTAAATAAAATAAAATAAAAATAAATAAAATTTGAATAATTGTAGTCTTGTCTCATACATTTTAATTCTTGTAGCCTGATGGACTATTATTTTGGTTGTTGTCTGTCCAGGCAACGACGAGCTGACCCAGTCCCGGCTGGAGGTGAGCACGCTGCTGGCGGCCGGCGACAAGACTCACTCGCAGCTGCTGGAGCTCATGCCCGAGCGCTCCGGGAACGCGCACACCAGGAACTTCGAGACCGTGCTCAAAGAGGTAAGATTATCAAGGTTTTATTTAGATAGTGGGTAGAACCAAGAGTCAACGGATTTGGTGAACGGTGGTGCATATAAATTAAGTAACGGTTGTATAAACTTCTGATTAAAGAGAAATTGTGCCTTGTCCAGGAGGAGAAGAAGATTAAAAAAAGCTATGAATTTCGTCCTTTTATACTTTGGATACACAGATGAAAAACCATATATTTGCAAATTTTTTTCAATATCCTATATTGTTTCCCACTGCTGGGCAAAGGCCTCTCCCCTGATTTTCCAATTCCCCCTATCCTTGGCTAGCTCTGGCCAGCCGCTTTGGAAGGCGTCCAAATCGTCCCGCCATCTCCTTCTGGGTTTTCCGCGTCTCCGGCTTCCGTCTTGTGGTAACCATTTGGTGGCGATGTTAGCCCACTTTTCGGGGTGCATACGACAGATGTGGCCGGCCCAGTTCCACTTCAGCCTGGCAGTTGTTGTTCCTGCGTCGGCTATTTGCAATGACTAATTTTATTTCATACGCATCATGTGTTAAATGTCAGGAGTTAAAACCCAATTCCAAATTGTCATGTTATAAAAAACTGTAAATTGTTGTCGTGTCCCAGCTGTCCACGTACCGGCCGCCGCCGCGGGGCTCGGAGAACCTGGAGCAGGGCCTGTTCGTGCCGAAGCCCGTCGTGTGGGAGCAGTACTACGACCCGCTGCACGTGCTGCGCCGCGCCGTGCACAGGAGGGACTTCCACGCCTCCATGGAGCGCTTCTCCACCTAGTGAGTGTAGCGGGGGACACTTCATTTGGCTCGGATCTTTTGCATACATGTTTGACTCATGTCTCTATGAAGTGTGACAGAATCAACGGTTTAACTGACATTTTGTGATAGCTTTTATGTAGGTATGTAATACCATGTTTTTAGGGAATATTGTAGAAAATTATCTGTATTTGTATTTTGTGTTATACAATAGTAATAATAATGTTTATGTAATTATGCAGCGTGCGCGAGAAGCAGAAGGGTGCAGCGGGGTCTGGAGGCGCGGCGGGTGCAGCGGGTGCGGACGGGCCGGCGGGCGTGCTGTGGCCCCCGCTGCGCGCGGCCCGCGGCCCGCCGGGGGGCGCGGGCGACCCGCGCGCGCTGTGCGCGTCCGGCGTGCTGCACGGCGCGCTGCTGGCCGTGCTGCACCGCGGCGTGCACCGGCGCGCGCCCGACGCGCCCGCGCCGCACGCGCCGCCCGACCACGTGCTGGCGCTGGCCGTGTACCTGCTGCACGTGGCCGCCGACCTGCGCGCCGAGCGGGAGGCCGACCACTACGTACGTACTGTCCCCGCGACCGGTGTGCCCGAGTGAGGCCTCGTCTATAGTACCGTGCCCCGCAGCGCGACGTGATGGTGGCGGAGGGCGGCGCGCGCAGCAGCGTGAGCGGCGTGCCCCTGCTGGGCGCATTCGCGGGCTCGGCGGTGTGCGACAACGCGCGCACGGTGGTGGCCAGCGTGCCGGCGCGCAAGCCGCCCGCGCAGCAGCAGCACTCCTTCCCCGCGCACTACCACCACCACCACCACTCCGACAGTCAGTACTGCACTCCTATAACTACCTAACATATCTCTTGAACGTGGAAGTGTGTGAGAATGGATGGATGTTTGTTCCTTCCTCCAGCAAAAAAAAATCTGGACGGATTTTGAACGGTGAACGGTTGACTTTTGGTGCCATTTTAGCATGTTGCCCATGCTAAGCTTGAATCTAAATTGATAAAGGAAATTTGAAAAATGATGGACACGAGCGGGATACGAACCCGCGACCTTCGCCGATCCGTGGCGCTGCTCTAACCAACTGAGCTACCGTGTCGCTGCTCGCATCCATCGAATTTCAAGTTCCCTTTCAGTATTTACGTCTTAAGGGTGACGTCAGGTATTATCTGTTGGAATCTATGATTACCAACTCAGTGTTATACCTTTACAGCTATAAATCACTGAAACGATAATACCAACCCAAATTTATATGACTTTTGGTGCCATTTTAGCATGTTGCCCATGCTAAGCTTGAATATAAATTGAAATTTCCTTTATCAATATCGGTGAACGGTTCTTAAAAATTTAGAGTAATATAGCTATATATATAGACATCAGAATATCACAAAGGTACTGTAATTTTTAATGATACTATATTTCGCGATTTAACATGCAATAAGGAACATTTTTCGCGGGTGAAAACGCAAGGCCCAGCTGGTAATGTATTAAATGAATAATACAATAAAACCATTTAATTACCAATCAGTGTAACATAATCATTATAACACAGGTGATACAGAATGGGAGCCGTCAGAGAGCGAGACGGCACGAATACCTCTGCTGACGACATCTACTTCCCTGCCTGCCACAAGCACTGCACTGGTCGTACCCACTTCTTTACAGGTACCTCACTTAAAACACTTTTTCAATACTATTCAAATTTAAAAAAATTGAATTAGAAAAATTAAAAAACACGACTGTCATGACAGTCGTGTTTTTAAATTTTATTATTATATTTTTTTATTTGTTTCATTTTTTATACCCTATGTTACTCGCGTTGATTTAAGGATTCTAACGACACTCCATACATCAAAATCGGTTCTGGCATTCAGAAGTTATGGTGGAATAAAGGAACTCACTTACATACATACATACATGAACCCTGAAAATATTACACTCCTTTTTTTGGGCAGTCGTGTAATAAAACAGATGAATTTTACTATCTTGTGACGTCATAATGTTGTAACATCTTTAAATAAGTATGATAGGCAAAATATTACAACCTTAACAACACTAAAAACGTAGTTGATAACATTAACCTATAATTCCAGACCCTAAAAACCCCATAAAATATGTATATAAAGTGTATGAAGGAATAGCGTTTTGACAGTTCATAAGTTTGTTCATTCAGTGTCAAATTCTCAATTGCACAGATACACACGCCGAGGCTATTAATGACTAAATAATTTTTAAGTTCTTAATTCCTCCGTTTGCCCATATCCCTATATAACACTTCCAATAAACCGGAATCATGCTAACAAAGGCATAAAAACAGTGTAATTAGTGTCACTGACCCTACCATGTCCCCGGCAGGTGGCGCGCGGTGACTCCATGGCTGACGACCAGTCAGACGCGGGCGGAGACTCGCCGCTCATACGGGCACTTGAGGTCAGTACACACAGATGCGCACACACACACACATGCGCGCGTACACACGCACGCGCGTACACAATCACACATACGACATACACATTCATTTTAACCGACTCCAAGAAGGGTAGGCTCTGCATTTAGTTTACAGAAGAACGGAAAAGCTTCTTTACGATAGGAGATGGAAATGATATTTATTCGTAAGTTTTGAAGGCATAGTATGGTTTATATTTGTCTGTGAGTGTTGATGTTGATGAGACTGGACTGCTGCGCTATGGGTTCGATTCCCGCATGGGACAATAAATTTGTGATCTGCAGGTGTTTGTCCCGAGTCTAGGTGTTTGTGTATGAGATATTTCATTTATTGACCATCATAACAGTCGTAAGTGTTATCCGTATTATTGCGAAATCGAGAGCTTAATTAGATTTGCATACATAAAGGTTAAAAACTCAAAAATCCAGGCAATTAGTCTGTTTTTTTTTTGGTGGGTGGGATTTTCCTTATTTGGTGTTCAAGCTGCCATACTACATTTCCCAGGACGTGTCACACGAGAGCCAGGCGCTGGCCCTCGCGCCCTTCGACGCGGAGATGAGCCTCGCGCTCGCCTCCTCCTCCGACCTCGACACGCCGCCCGTGCCCATCGAGTACGGTGAGTGATAGACCCCCCCCCCTCCCCCCCAGGACGTGTCCCACGAGAGCCAGGCGCTGGCCCTCGCGCCCTTCGACGCGGAGATGAGCCTCGCGTTCGCCTCCTCCTCCGACCTCGACACGCCGCCCGTGCCCATCGAGTACGGTGAGTGATAGACCCCCCCCCCTCCCCCGCGGGACGTGTCCCACGAGAGCCAGGCGCTGGCCCTCGCGCCCTTCGACGCGGAGATGAGCCTCGCGCTCGCCTCCTCCTCCGACCTCGACACGCCGCCCGTGCCCATCGAGTACGGTGAGTGATAGACCCCCCCCCCTCCCCCGCAGGACGTGTCCCACGAGAGCCAGGCGCTGGCCCTCGCGCCCTTCGACGCGGAGATGAGCCTCGCGCTCGCCTCCTCCTCCGACCTCGACACGCCGCCCGTGCCCATCGAGTACGGTGAGTGATAGACCCCCCCCCTCCCCCGCAGGACGTGTCCCACGAGAGCCAGGCGCTGGCCCTCGCGCCCTTCGACGCGGAGATGAGCCTCGCGCTCGCCTCCTCCTCCGACCTCGACACGCCGCCCGTGCCCATCGAGTACGGTGAGTGATAGACCCCCCCCCTCCCCCGCAGGACGTGTCCCACGAGAGCCAGGCGCTGGCCCTCGCGCCCTTCGACGCGGAGATGAGCCTCGCGCTCGCCTCCTCCTCCGACCTCGACACGCCGCCCGTGCCCATCGAGTACGGTGAGTGATAGACCCCCCCCCCTCCCCCGCAGGACGTGTCCCACGAGAGCCAGGCGCTGGCCCTCGCGCCCTTCGACGCGGAGATGAGCCTCGCGCTCGCCTCCTCCTCCGACCTCGACACGCCGCCCGTGCCCATCGAGTACGGTGAGTGATAGACCCCCCCCCCTCCCCCGCAGGACGTGTCCCACGAGAGCCAGGCGCTGGCCCTCGCGCCCTTCGACGCGGAGATGAGCCTCGCGCTCGCCTCCTCCTCCGACCTCGACACGCCGCCCGTGCCCATCGAGTACGGTGAGTGATAGACACATTTAAGTAGAAGATGGGCAGCAGCGTCTTCTGTTATGTGTATCAGATGTATAGTTCAATGTGTATCCCCCCCAGATTATGGGTATCAGATGTATAGTTCAATGTGTATCCCCCCCAGACATGGAGGGCGGCGAGTGGAGTGTGAGTGTGCCCGCCGTGCCCGCGCTGCCCGCGCCGCCCGCGCCGCCAGCCATCCGCGACGCGCCGCACGCGCAACATGCACAGCCGTCCACCAGCAACCAGGTACATTCCACACGATACCATTTTTAATCCACCTCTTTTGAATTGGTTTCTATACAATACATGAAGTTTTTGTATACAATTATTGACACTATCCCTTATATTTTTACATACGATGATTACCATCGATCTGTGTATATTCAAGGCCAGAAATGACTTTACACCATTATAATGAGAATTTTTTTAACGGTGTGTGAAGCCATGTCAGTGGCCTACAGGCGGTTTAAACTCTCACACCAAGTTGTTCATCAACCACACGATATGAAGTAGAAGATGACCATTAAAATAATAAAACCTTGCCCTTAGGTCCAACTACTGACACAATCAGAAGACTCGATCCCCGTGAACGAGTCGATAATATCGTTACTACTCAAGCTACACTCGCAGCTGTCCGGCCGACTGGACTCGTTCTCATTGGACGAGCCCGTGCCAGATACGCCGGAACCTATCGGTGAGTTTATAATAAAATTAAGTTATATATAATAATTAGTATGTGTAGTTATACCGTAAAGAGCTAGACGAGATTTGTGATTGACTACCGATACCAATCATCATTTTCCTAAACAGTTTTTATATACCGACCATAATTATGTTATCAGTATGGAGGTAGTGTATATTTAGGAGTATAATATTTGTACGGGCAATGACCCGCACATTGTCGTGTCAGCATATTACGCCGACACGTACATTTTAGTCTTTAGCAATAAGTAGTACATATCAAGCCTCGTACTCGATCGGTTGACCTAACAAGAGTGTCATTAACCCGAAACTATATCATTTTTATATAATCATTTTTTTATCATTTTAGTCTAAAATTACAGATTAATCAATTCATTAAATCGTTATAACAAGTTAACTTACCTATCATTTCATTTCTTGGTGTAAAAACCTTACATCAAATTGATCTTCGGCTGATAAAGACATTTCCTCTGATATGTCTTCGACCTCCCAGAACCGTTCATCAACAACGACGTCGCTTGTCCGAAGTGCAAGCCTTGCCATTATGGCTGAATAAACAGTTAAAACAGATCTTGTGTTTTTCCACTGTTCTAATTTTGTTGCTATCTAATGTTTTGTTTAAAAACTTTTGACAGTAGCTTTTGACCATGATTTTCATCACATACGGGACATTTCGTGGTATAAGGACCGGCTTGTTTCTTAGCGTTTGGCGATGACTATTTGGTGGGAATGACTGATTATTTAATTTACCTTGCTGGTGTTTCAATCCTGATGCTGTAGATAGATTTTGGTTTTCGCTTTTCTGGGTAGAATCTTGTTTTCTCCGTGTCACGGCAGTTTCCATAGTCGTAAACTTACTTTCTAAGAAGGATAGAAATTCTTGTGACGTTGGAAGTTCTCTCGGCTGTTTGAGAGATTCCAAATAGTCACTATGCGTGTCAGGGTCGAGTTTTTGAGACAATATGTGTACTAAGATTGAGTCCCACGTACTTATGTCTACACCTAAATTCTTGATAGCATTTAAGCATTCAAGTGTTGTATCGTGAATACGCTTGATGATATTCATCGACAGTTTGTATTACAGGTAGAGACATTAAAATATTCGTATGGGAAGTAAATATTAATTTCTTGTTGTTATATCTGTGGTTTAAAATTTCCTAACAGACATTGTAATTTTCGGAACTTATTTGTAAATGTTGAATAAGTCTTTCAGCCTCGCCCCTCACTCTGCTTTTGAGGAACTGCATTTTTTGAGCGTGGGAAAGAGATGGATTGCTGTGAATTGCTTCGGCAAATAAATCTTTGAAAGACATCCATTGTTATATTAATAGTCACCATGAACTACTGGAATTTCCATTTGGGGTGTTGATTATTCCCTATGTGATACAGACCATAGTTTGCTGTTAATCGAATTTTTCATGAAGTTATATTTCCTTTCATGCGCCGTAAAAGTATGCTCGTATTGTTCATATACATCTGTGCCGTTCATCATGCTGTCTAGTTCCCAATGTATAATTGTGTCAATAGCAGACCATCTTGATTCTAACTCACGCAACAGGTCTTGGAATTCCCATTTCTCCGTAACTGCTTCCAGGTCCATGCAGGCCAATCTGATAGTGAAGTCCCTGGTTGTGGAGTTCTTGGCTGCTGTTGATCAGTTTCTATCTTCGGCGACGGTCTCGGTGTTATAGCTAAATACTGCTTGAAGTGTAGTTTTACCTTGTTATAAACTTCTTCGGCACTTTCGAAGTAGCTGTGTTTCATATAGGGAGACTCCTCTAAGTCATACTTACACAACTGTTCATGATTAGCCTGAAATTCATTCCAGTACTCTTCTAAAGCGTCCAACTTCCTTTTGATGTAGTCGGCTGTTCACTTGTCACGCCCAGTTTTCTTGAAAGATGTGAGGAGCCGTTCCATCTTTTCGACGAGTTGCTCTTGATTAGCAATGTCGGCTTCGTTTTGCGCCATGTTTGTTTTGCTAGATAAATTAAAATACCTTACTTGATACAACTGCCAACCCTTGGTAGTCTGAAGTTTTGCTCACGGAGCCCTGTTGTCCGCCGCTGAAGAATATTCCGGAACTATTCACTTGATAGAATAATCCACTTACGATATTCACACTTCGCACGCGAAGGTCCTGCTTGTAACCAAACCGCGCGCTAGGTTCAAAGCTCAATATCTAAAGGCCGATGCTTGTATCGTCCGCAGTTGTACCTATGTATTAATGTGTGCTTGTCGTGCGCAGGCGACGGCCCGTTTTTCATCGGGCGCGTGCTGCGCAAGCTGTCGGCGCTGGACGCGCGCTGCGCCGCGGCCGTCGCGCACGTGCGGCACTCGCTGTGGCCGCACCAGCGCGAGCGGCAGGCTGAGCAGCGCGCGAGGTACACACGCATACTAGTATATGGCTGTAACACATATGTATATGCAATAATTATTACACTGGCTGGCAAATACATAATAATTATTACACTGTTAGTTTTTATAGATTTAATTCTAGAAAGTTTTCACACTGCTAGTGAATGGAGTGACTGAAAATCAGCACTGTACCGGGTCATGTTCGTCCCGGTACATTATTAGCTAACCTCCTTTTTTGCTACTGACATCATTATCATCATCATCCTATCCCAGTCCACTGCTGGACATGGCCTCCCCTATGGCACGCCACTGAGCTCGATCTTCGGCCTTCCGTTTCCAACCGCTGCCAGCCACTGTCATATTTTTTTATTTCTTCACATGTTTGATGTAACAATAAATATTTTTTAAATAATATTTTACTAAATTTAATCAGAGAGCGTCGTGAAAAGGAAGAGCGTTCGCGCCGCGCCCGAGAGCGCCAGCAGCAGCTGATGCGGGAGTTCGCGCGGCGTCAGCAACAGTTCATGTCAGCCATGCAGAGCCTGGACGGCGCAGAGCCCGGAGCCATGGAGTGGGAGGAGGAGGTGGCCGTGGAGAAGGACTACGACTGCGTCATCTGCAACACTGCCACGCCCACCACCCCCGCCGACCCCATCGGCCTCGTCGTGCTGCTGCAGGTAGGTCTCATCACAACGCCAAGAGGCGGGTTGAGACAAGGGAGTTATTTGAACACCCTGGGGTTTTTACCGATAATAGATACCCTTCCGACAGCCTCAGGACAGAGGAAGTTCATCAGGATTACTCCAATGACAAAATACAGAATAAAAAAAAAAATTGAACCAACGGAAGCTTTCGATACAGTAACGATACCTAAATCGTCGTTTATTTTTAATTTATTAATTTTTAAATTTTGATTAGTTTGGATGTTGCTTAGTAAGAAATAATTTCTGTGTGTATGTTTTATCACGTTAGTATTGAATATCGCACAAGTAATCAATATAACAGCAGAAAGTTTTAGGTGTTCCACAAGGCAGTATATTTGGACTCACTGTTTCTGTATATAAATTATAAATATTTATGACTAATATGTTTGTTTGTTGTGACCAATGTGTTTTTGCAAAGACATGTCGCAAACACATAGTAATTGTTATAATGTACTGTGCGCAGTCGACGTCAGTGCTGGGCCACCGGCGGCGCGCGGGCGGCGGCGACGCGCGCCTGGCGTTGTCCGAGGTGGAGCGCGCGCGGCTGCAGGCGCAGCACGACTCCACCGCCGCCGCGCACCACTACCGCCTGCACGACGACCTGCACCAGCACTTCGACCAGGTCAGCCCCGCGCCCACAACACCGCGAGCGACTGGCGCGACGATGATCACGTGACGTTTGACTTTTGTCGCATCGGTCGCGCGTTGACGCGCTTGCTATCGATCGCGTGTGGCTGCGATCGGTCGCGAATTTTCAAATTCCATTGTAAAAGAGTGTACTACAACGCCGGCCGCTTGCAGGAGTCGTGGCTGGTGAGCGTGTCGGTGGGCTGGGAGGGCGGCGTGCACGTGCAGACGTGCGGCCACCACCTGCACCTGCGCTGCCTGCACGCCTACCTGCGCGCGCTGCAGGCCCCGCAGCGGCCGCACAACCTGCACGTGGAGCGCGGCGAGTTCCTGTGCCCCGTGTGCCGCCAGCTGGCCAACTGCGTGCTGCCGCTGGCGCCGCTGCCCAGCGTGCCGCGCGCGCCGCCGCTGCCGCGCGACCACCACCACAGCGCCGCCAACATCCAGGACATGCTGGAGAAGGACCACCCGCTGCCCGTATGACATTACCTATCACCTATGACAATTATCCCTAAATCCCATAAAAATTGCTAATTACAGTGTCAAAATTTTAGTAGTCTAAAATTAATTTAAATGAATCATCATGTGCTACGTTCTAAGGGGGAGGCCTTTGTCCAACAGTGGACGTCTTCCGGCTAATGATGATGATGATGATATGTGATACAGGCACCGAGTCGCCTGTCGGAGGCGATGGGCAAGGCGATGGAGGACATGACGGCGACGGCGGGCGGCAAGCTGAAGCAGCGCTACGGCTCGTCGCCGGCCGCCATCTTCACGTTCGTGGCGTCGCTGGTGCGCACCAACCTGGAGGCCGAGCTGGTGCAGCGCGGGGGCTCGCTGCAGACCTGCGTGGCGCCGCGATACAAGCTGCGCAACGAGTGCATCGGTGGGTGGCCACACTCGACATGAATCAATCACGAACGAATGAAGTTGCAGAGTTTCAAGAATGATCGAAAATTGAACAATGAACGAACTATAAATGAGTGAAAGATGAATGAATCATGATTAAATAAGTCACAAAAGAATGGATGAACTATGAACAAACAAATTAATATTGTAACAATAAGTCTGCTTATCGTGTCGTCATAATATCTGCGTCTCCTCAGTGCCGCTGCTGGTGGTGGCGGGCGCGCACTCGCGCGTGCTGAGCAGCGCGGGCGCGGGCTTCGGCGCGGCCGCCGCGTGGAGCGCGCTGGTCCCGGCCCCGGGCGCCCCCCCCACCGCCTGCGCCGGCGCCGCTGCGCCCGTGCCCGCGGCCACCGCGCGCCCCGTGCCGCTGCTGCTGCGGGACCCCACGGCGCTGCTCATGCAGTTCCTGCTGCTGGCGCCGCCCGCGCCGCCCTACCTGGACATGCAAGACTTTACGTGCATCGTGCGCGCGCTGTACTCGCTCAGCTACTACCAGGTGGTGTGCCAGTTCCTGGCCGGCGCCAGCGCCGAGGGCCGCGCGGCGCTGCTGGGCCCGGGCCGCGCGCCCGAGCCGGCCGGCCTGCGGGCCGCCGCGCGCGTGCTGCTGGCCGCGCTGGCCGGCTCCGACCTCTTCACCGAGGACGGCCCGCCCGGCGCGAGGGCCGCGCCCGACCTCGCCGACATGGAGCACCAGGTACGCACCACACACACACTCAACACATACATATACACACACCGCACACGCGAACACACATACATACATATACCACACTCACATCCATGTACAATCACACACCACACACACATGCATGTACACACAAACTCACTCATACAAACACTGCACACACAGACACTCATTAGACACATACAGACACTCATTCACATATGCACAGAATACGCCCTCGTTAATTGACTCAGTCTTGAATACGTTCAACTAAACTATGTTTAACGCTGCCAATCGTTTCAGTTACAAGAGCTGCTGCTGCCGTTCCTGCGCATCGCGGCGCTGCTGCGGCACCACCTGTACGGCAGCGAGCTGCCCGAGGTGGCCACGCCGCGCCAGGAGTTCGTGCGCCTGGCCTACTACCTGGAGCTGGTGACGGAGGGCATGGAGTGGAGCGAGTGGTCGGCCGGGCGCGCGCTGCCGCCCGACTCGGCGCTGGCCGCGCGCGCCTGGGCCCGCCAGCTGGGCGCCGCCGCCTCGCGCGGGCAGCTGGCCGTGCGGCGCCTGCTGCGCTCCATGGCCGTGGAGTGGTGCCAGCCGGCGCTGCTGGCGCTGCCGCGCGACTACGACCGCCTGTTCACGTACTACCACGAGCGCGTGTGCCTGCAGTGCGGCGCCGTGCCCAAGGAGGCCAGCGTGTGCCTGCTGTGCGGCACGCTCGTCTGCCTCAAGCAGCCCTGCTGCCGGCAGCACCAGGTCGCCGAGGCCGTGCAGGTGGAGCAACATACACACACACACACACACACACACGAGCGCGTGTGCCTGCCTTGAATTAACCTGTACACCTGTGTGTAAACTAATTAGTTGCACGTTCGTATACACAAACTCTTTTCACATCGGCACATCGCAGCTGCACACGACCGACATGTGCGGCCTGTGCGACAATGTCACGTGACACTCTAAGTGTCAATGTATGGCGAGCTTCAGTAGTGGGCCGCACGGTTTTTAGTACATTTTAATTGTCCAACTATTGTCTCATCGGATGTGTCCCTCAGAAATCCGCTATAATAAGAAACGCCTCCACAGCACGCGATGGAGTGCGGCGGCGGCACGGGCATCTTCCTGGTGGTGACGTCCACCTACATCATCGTGATCCGCGGCCGCCGCGCCTGCCTGTGGGGCTCGCTGTACCTCGACGACTACGACGAGGAGGACCGCGACCTCAAGTGAGTACACACACGCGTACACTGAGTAACCAGAGAGTTTTTATGTTTCCCTTTTCTTGACAATAGCAGTACATAGAGTAACCTTAAAGTATACTAATAATAGCAGAACACAGAGAAACCAGGGAGGTTTGGATTTACATGGACAGTTTAGACTTGTATTTAGTGACGCGTGAACATGGTATTATACAAATCACAAAAAAAAATTCAATGTGATTTGAATACTCATTTTCTAAGTTTAAAATATAGTTTTGATGTAATTAGTTATGTATCGTAATTATCATAGTAATTTTTTTGTATTATCACTGACTTTTTTAGTTACTTCATCTTTAGCTGTGAATGGTCATCATTAATTTGTTGTCATCAAAAGAGTATTACGATAGGTATCTTATTGTTTAAAATGAGTATCTGCATATGCCCCGTGCCTCCCCCGCAGGCGCGGCAAGCCGCTGTACCTGAGCCAGGACCGGCTGGAGCTGCTGCAGGCCCAGTGGCTGGCCCACCGCTTCGACCACACCAAGCGCACGTGGGTGTGGCACCGCGACTCGCTCTGAGCGGGCCTACTGCACGACATGACGACACTCGACGTACGACACATACGACCCACTTGTATCACGTTCTAAATTCTCAGGTTAACGGTCTGCGATTACCTATCAGGTAGTACACAAACCCACCCTGACTACGATATATAAACAGAATTGGAGTCGACTTATACGCCAATTCGCTGACTTCAATTCTTTACACCTATCGATTTATCTTGTTTATCGATTAGTGACGTCACGGTCGGGTCCCGTTCGGTTGATAGATATACACGATTGCGGATAGATCTCGGATTCAAGCAGTCGATACAGAGGACATGCGCCGGAGTAAATAAGACTGCTTTTAAAGAATATCTCCTGAATCGTCATACTTGCCTTGAGTCATCGCCAATAGACATAGGGTAACAAAATTGTTTGTTAGTTAATATAGTTCAATATTAATATGTTTATAGCGCATAGAACGTTTTAAATAGAGCTAACTTCACAGATGTGTTGATCGGACGAGTTAGTTGTGATTTAATATTAATAAACATCGTTTATTGACGTACATACAACATAATTTCGTCAATTGAGCCTTATTCGAAACACCAATAGATGTGGTATTATTAAATTTTAATAGTATATATAATATTATACATAGTAATTATACGTGTTTGAAACGAACGCGTGTTTTGAGCAATAATAATAAAATCTCAGAGTATGAATCGCTTTGTACAATCGACAGTTAGTGACTTATTATATCCAAATATTACGAATAAATAGTACAGTGTAATTATTATCATAAATGACTGTTTGGTTTACATATGTATACGGTTTTAGGAATGCCCGAATAGTTTTGAGAAATTCTGAATCTAGGACTAGTCAAGCAAACAGAAATATGTCAATAAAGCCGTATGCACTCATAAATTGAACAGTAGTTGGCAAATACATCCATAATATAGTTTCATGGTGGAGATTATTTAGCTTTCTGCTAACCTAATGTATACCGCTAGCGTAGCTCCGTACTGATCATGTAGGGAGGATTGAGCTTGCAAAACGCGTAGTTTTTCATAGTGAAAAGATTAGTCATTTCATTTAGAAGTATCTTTTGTTTAGTTTTTTTATTATTTATTAACTACGAAATTTCTAAATATGTATCGTGTGGTCACTAAATTGTAATCTGCTGATAAACAACTCTTAGATTCCACCGTTACACGTTTTAGACACTCGTGTTGTTTATGTAGAAGCGTTTGTGTATCATTGTCATGGATGCTGGAGTTTCAACAACAGCGCGCGTCTCTCAGAATGTTGATTTATTCGACGTCTGCGCTGGTAGAACATAGATATATGAGCTGCATTAGATTAGCTACTTACTATAGAGCAGATTAGACTGCCATTCTAATAAAAATCGCTACAAAATTCTACCCTAATGATAAAATAAGCAATAACTAGGTGATAACGACTAAAATTCTATAAGTAATATTGTTTACTAGGTAATCAAAATTGTTAAATATTATATTTATACATTATTGAAACAATTGAGCACAGTGGTGGCACTCGCAACGTTGCAGCAATCGAAGTATGCCTTATCGAAATATATAGTTATTTACAAAGTGTACATGAGTATCAATAGTAAAATCAGTACATATTATATTAAAATTATTACTTGGTTGAGTAAAGTAATATGTTATAGAATTAAATATTATCTAGTGTTGTACTTGTAAATTATTGCTCGGGGTGTGGCCAGGGAAGAATATTGATTGTGAATATAAATGGATAAGTGATGACATCTACGTCTCTGTACGAAGGCGAAGGTGACGCCTGATCTATGATTTTTGTAAATGAATTCATAATCACATATACACATAGCTCTTGGCCTAATGATTTCTACATTTCTGTGACCTGTCTTTCCTGGCCGCGCTCTTGAAGAATAAAAATTGTTGGAATATAAGATCTAAAAATGTTTACCTGTGTCTAATGTTTGATCAAACTGTTAACCCAGTGACTCATAGTGTTGACTCAAGTTTTATAAACATATTCATTTACTAACAGATACTTAAAGCAATTACATATTTATATTTTTCAACTTAACGCACTATTGAATTTTGATATTTTCCAGCCCAAATGTTTGGTCAAACATTTGAAATATGTTGCCAAGAATGTCATGAGAAAGAACTGTTGTCTTGTTTACGCGTCGTTTACAAGTTTGTAATTAAAAGACTGCAGCTTGCGCGGGGCGGGTAGCAGAGTATTGCCTATTTGATACTTTTGTTGTGTTCAGAGCTGGTGACTGGTAAACGTTACACTGGTAGACGTAAACAAGACAAATACTTGAACATTGTAAATATAACCTTCGACTTCATTAGGAATGTCCAATGGGTGTTGTTAGGGCTGTGAATACGTATATTTTAAATTTTACTCGCTCCTCTGTTGACACGGTTGACGAATCACTTTAGATTTTAAAGACGATTAAATTATTATTTTATTTCATATTTTTATATAGGATTATACCGACTACGATATTAGCCAGTAGCCGCTTGCGGATTTTCCATACCTAATAAAGATTTCAAATGAACTTCTTCAGGTTTTTTCAAAAAAATATAACGTTTCTGAGAAATTCCTTCGACATATTGCTATCTTTGCACTGCAAAGCTTACTAGACTTGACGGTTGACAGGAAGCTTTCCTTCGCTTTCAATATTATAAGTCAGTAAGACACTATACAATATCTAAGTATCATTATTGAGGTATGGTGCTTATCTACGATTTAATCTCTTGTGTGCAATTTGGATGCTTTTGTATTATTTCCTTGTATATTATTTTCTAAGTCCTCAAAAAGTACATTTTTCTGTTTTATAAAATTTTGTGTTTGTATCTAGTTTTAGTGTTAACTAAATTGTAGTTATTATGATTAAGGTATATCGTTTAAAATTGTAATCACAACGAATTGATTCTGTAATAAAAATTACGACGTGTTGCACAGAATGTTCAAAGGTAGACGTTTGAGATGTCAATATTTACAATAATTTTACTGTTAAACTGATTTTGTCACAGATTACGACGGCTAGCTGAACCGAAAATTAGTTTGTCGAGGAAATGTGACGTCTGAAATATACATGAATTATTTTGTTATCATAATCTCCTTTGCTTCTGTTTCCAAGCTCATAGCCCACATATATGAAGTGACAAAATACTTAGTAGGTATCAGTCCGCTCTGTCAAGACCTGCACTGCTCCAGATAGTACTATTGTTAAACTTGTGTATGTATATTGTTCTTGTATATATTCAATCATTAAAGTTGTTGATATTTCTATTGTTGTTTCTGTTTTGATATATAACCCATTTTAAGTAAGTTAAAAAAGTAGGAACTGTTGGAACTTTAACAAGATTTAACTTCGTTTTAATATAAAATCGCTGGCAAAACTTTTCATGTCGTTAAATAATAATAATACCTTGTGATTACCCTCTGGCAATACAGGCGTGATTTTATGTCTTCACATATCTAAAATCGTTATTGCCCTTATCAAAAAGCTATCGTAACCTGAAAAAATCGATAAAAGGGATAAATGGGAAAAAAAATCATTTTCTGTTAAAAGTTTATAATATTGTACATCAACTATGATTTGTTTAGAGGTAGAACATCCTACTCTTAAATTAACGGCTAACGTGATTACAATAAAATAGTTAATTTTCCATATCGCCGCGTTAATATCATTTATAGGCGGAGTGAGTAACCAAAATAACGTAAGGTACGTAATTGTAAGCGGGTGCACCTGGGAACACTGTCTAGTTACAATAATTAATAAAATTACAATACAAATATAAATTACAGTTCAAATATTGTTGAGTTATCAGCTTGAATGAGACTACGAAAAGACTTGCTATCTAGCGCTGTTAGACAGTCGAGTATTCCTTAATTTCATATTTTGTTATTACATTGTACGGAAATTTACGCGCAATTTAGTTTATCATCATCATTATTTTCAGCCTATCATAGTCCACTGCTGTACATAGGCCTTTGGTTTATAATAGCTTTTAAAACATTCTAAGTTAAAAGTGGCATTGATTGGATTATCGAATACACATTCGACTTATGTCCTAAATCATCAACATTATATAGCTGTATTATTTTGACGGGTAAACCAATTAAATCCATAAGGGAACCTTTGACTACGTTTTCATAAAGTTTTGTATTGCGATGATATGCTATATTACAGCTCCTGCTTAAAAACTTGATAGTATTGATAAGCGCCGATACTGACATAACTTCATCAATATTATATATTAGCTTTTAACTATTTTTTTTATCGTACTCGATTAAATCGATTGAAAAGAAAGCTATAACACTCGGTTCAGAAATTTAAAAGGCACTTATCTATAAAAGGGCGTCATTATGAAAGAGCATAAGTGTAGTTATGCATACTTATGATTGTTTAAAGCAGCGGTTCTATCATTTTGTACTATCAGACCTAACAGTCGCTGTTTTAAATTAACTTTTTGATCGCTATCATATCCTAACCTATAAACAGTGTTCCACAAACACGCACCGACTCGTTAGTAATTATAAAATGATTGTTGTTAATATAAAAAGTATAATGACAATAGCCGCTTCAAATGTATCGTAAAACTTACATATACACAATGTAAATCAACTATCTGAATCTCAACCTTTATACATATACTACCGACGACACATTTGAAGTCCCTATAATAAATAAAAAATAATACAAAGTACGTCATAATGTCATCTTCGAAAAAATAAAGGGTTTTTTTTTATCACAGAAAACAATAAATACTATCAAACAATATAAGATGGCAACTTATGGCAAATAACTCAATGCACCTCTATAAGAATGTTTTGTGTTTTGATAATCATGTCTGTATCAAATTATGCGATTCAAAAATAAAACATTGATTATCTGGTTGTGTACGCTTGTTACTGTGAAAGTGTTTAATACTCATGTTTATAAAATTATATAATCGTGAAAATATATTTTCTTATTTTATGTGGCAAACAGAGACCAACTCTAGTAATTAAAAAGTACTAATCTCTAGTTTCAATGACAAAAATGTCATCAATTTTGTAAACCGAATACGTCAAAACGTGACATTCATGACATTAGTGAGCCTAGACTTTATTGCGAACGTTTTTAATTACAAGTATTGCTTCTCAGATATCTCACTAAATATTCAAATAGAACTTTGTAATCTTACATCTGCTTGCTATTGGTACGTACAAAAAATAAACACTTTCTAAATAACAAACATTCTGAATCTACTCCACGACACTTCACAAGGCATTATTGACATAATAAACCATGTATTATGTTGCACTTCTACTGTGAATACATAATAAAATGATGATAATATTTGTAAAATATTGCACCATTCGGAAAATTGCAAACAAAATGTTCAATACAAAAATTATAAATATAATAATGTAAATTTACATGAAATAAATGTCTTGGAGTAAACCCAGCAGTCGTATATTAGTCATAAGCCGCAACACTGTGAAGAAATCTAAATCACTAAAGTACATTACTCTTTAAAATCTGAAATAATATAGTACACAAAACCAAGATTCCTTCGACAACGACTTTAAACTACCGGCTTCGCTACCTGGCCTTAAGCTTTAAAAAATATTAACTATACTAAAACTCATATCTAAATAAATATAGCAAGTAGCGAAATAACTATTAATTGTCACTGTTCTTTATAATATTGTTTAGCAAAAATACACAAAAAATAATAACACTCTATAATACATGTCTATGGCAAAGGAATGTTTGACCAATGTGTTTCACAATATTTTTGTAAAGGAATCTAACTGAATATATTTATAATCTATGCATACATTAACATCGACCACATTCAACCACAGGGACAATGATACACGCTCTGCTGGACCACACATAAAAACAATATTGTTGACTTGTTGCATATTACTTAACTATTTTAATATAGAATGTTTGCATTGTTTCACCTTGCGATTTAATTACGATTTTTCATTATCTTATAAAGGCCATGTAACAACATCAACAGAACTTGCACTATATAAAACAACACCAATTCCTATAACCGTAGTCCAGCAACATCATTGGCTCACTCAATACATAATGCTCACATATTTCGCACTACACGTCAGTGTAGACAAGATTACAAAGCTTCATGGACAAATTATTCAAAATCTGCAAATATGTGAGCACGTACATATAAAAATTCGTGGCTCTCGCACTATCATTATAAACGGGTAAAAATGTTACAATACATAACATCCCAAGTGTTTCAGTTAATATTAAAATAATTACTACTATATACATATACTAATGTTACTCGTGTATGTAGGTATAACTTCTAAAAAACTTTTTTGAACACATTTTTCAATAAGATATGGGACAGTTGTTTTTCTTTATAATTCTAAGTGTTCAATGCCATCCTTCAACCCACTATAATATGGCACAAAAATACGTATTTGCACCTTAAAAAGTAAACTAGAAATTATCGTTAAAATTTAGGCAAGCGGAACCGAACAGCGCAATCATATGATATATTGTTATAAAACAATTTGTAACTTCTTTCAACAATTCATAACTTCTCAATATTATTATTAAGTAACCTCCCTTTATACAAATAATCTATACATTATATTATGTACTTAAAGACAACTACCAAAAGATAAAATATTTAACTGGCAACCTTTACAATAAATGTTACCAGTCGATATTTAATATCTCAAATTGTTTTATAACATACAAATCAACGTCGCGCCCTATAACATAAGTATTTATCAATAGGCCGATATACGATTCTCTAAAAAAAGCAATATTTACGTATATACGTGTGACTTCATATTAAATACATTACATAATAGTTATATATTTTATATTTAAATTATAAATTCGTACAGACTAACTCATATTTATTTTTATGTTATAACTAAATATGTAACTAATATTACATTATGCACAGTTAAAATTATAAAATATTAGCACACTATATTATATATTTTTAATTATAATAATATATTATACTGGTCATTCTGAGATCTGTTCGTCACCAATCTGGCTCCAATACTGTCTTATTTTTATTTCATCATCCGTTTTCATTAAATATGCTACCTTCAGGTAAAGTGTTGCTATAGCTTATCAATTGTTACTAACTATTACTTCAACTGGTCATTTACAGAATTCATTTCAAGTATAATCAAATCAAATTTCTACAGCTGCCTCGCAAAAGTAATCATGTGTTTGAAATAGATTTTTTTATTGGACTGAGCTGTTAGCTTAGCAATCTCAAAGAGTTTTAAGTGAAGATGATTTGATGACACGTTGTTTATCTCCATTATAATATATCAAAATATTAATAATAACGTTGTAGTGTGTCAAGGAAAGTAGCATATTCAATGGCCTTCCTCCATACAGCAAGCAAACCATACCACGTGCACTATGGTCCATGGGAACGCCTAATAACGCTTACAGTATAAATACAACGAGTCCCTAAGCTTACTACAGCTACTCTATACACGACAGATATGTTGGTGATCTGATAATAACATCTGTGTTTGTGTAAAATCTTCAATATACGTACATTGGTTACGTGATTTATAAGGGTACTTTAATATAACGCGGTGTGGATAAACGACGGAGATGGCGACTGGACTTGCTTGATTTATTATCTTCTTTGATTAAGGCAACCACGATCCGAGCATTTAGCTTCGGGTCAATACGCTTTGTATGTAGACGGCAGTTGAACACAGAAATCTAATCCGTAACTAGTTGTGATTAAGACTAGATTTCTTTGTGCATTATTCTTACAAAGTACTATTCGAAAAATTGATTACTTTCGTAGTATACGCACATTGAGGGAAATAGAAATTTGTTTTATAAAAACTTCATATAAAAATTGTTTCATACCTTCTCAGTAATATCAGTGAGAAATGTGTATCTACCGTCGTTCACCACGACCGACTTTGTAAACTTCAAAACGTGTCAAAAATGGCAAGCTTTTTGAACACAATTCCTATTCTCTAGATATACAACTTCATCAAGCTAACCGACAATCCAAGCAAAAAGTATTCTGACCAAGTTCAATAACAAGTAATTTATAATAAACATTACATTTTATAAGATATTAATATTATTAACATATCTTTCAAACTTGATCAAAACGTTTGCGACCAATCTGTAACCTCCAATCCGTGCTTACTTCAATAATATCCCTTACACTACGTCAAGGTTCATCAAGTATACTCGTCATAACGCCAACACTGGACGCTCACGAAACTACAGTAGAATAACAAAAACAATTGACACGGAACAAAACGATGATATGATGAGTAAGACCAACCTAGGGGGGCGCAGCGAGCGATCAGCGGGGCGGGGGGCGCGGGGCGGGGGGCGCGGGGCGGGGGGCGGGCGGGCGGCTCGGGGTTATAACATGTCGGCCGGCCAGTAGGGCGCGGGCGGCGCGGGGTGCGCGGGGGGCGCGGGCGGGGAGGGCGGCGCGTCGCTGGGCGCGGCGGGGCAGTCGCAGTCGAAGCGCGTCACCACAAAGTTCCCGTAGTCGTCCGTCAGCGACGAGTGGCGCAGCGCCCCGCACACGTGCGGCCGCGCGCCCACGCACCACAGGCGCTCTGCGGCAAGGGGGGGGGGGGGTTAAGGGTCACTATATCGAGGCTTTTAACACTGTTTTCTGGGCATGTAATCCTACTATTGGAGTAAGGAGAGGCCTATGTCCAGTAGTAAACCGCGATAGGCTGGGAAACAAGATGAGACGACTATTGGACACACGCCCCTCCCACCTTACATAAACACTTTTAAGCATCCAAAATGTTTCATATCTTCCCAAAACCCCAAATACTCTTTTTATTTGAGAAAATACCATATGCTCATGGAAATACAATCTTAACTATGTCTATAGTTTCATTACAAAAAAGAAATGTTATTCAACAATTTTCCCAAAAGCTAGTTAGGAGAAAGAGTATCCAAAAAGTGTTTTCTAAAGTATAACACGTTAAGGGGTGGAGCCTATTAATACCTACTATCAGTATTACTTTAGCCAGATTTCTTCAGTAATCAGTTTTATCAGAGACGTAAGACATACTCACCGCTACTAATATCGACGTCCGTCATCAACTCCTCGTTCATCAGAGCTGACAGCGCGTCGTCTGTGTGTTTCGTGTCTGAAACAGAATAATAATGTTGTACATATCAGAATTTTAAGGCTCTTTGTAAGCTTCTAAGGGCCGGTTCAATCTTCGAATAAATTATATTTGAAGGATAGAATTGTCATTTTGACAGTTAATGTATGATAATGTCAAAACATCAGATATACTATACCAACTACATAATAAAAAATTATAAAATTATAATTTTGACAGTTAATGTAAGGAAAATATGTCAAAACGTCAAATATACTCTACTGATAAAAATTATGTGGCGATTGAAAAATCGGCTCTAAGCCTATAACTGCGCTGTTGATGGTGATGATAACTTTTAAAAACCAAAGCAGAAAATTCCAACTTTAAGTAAGAACAAACTCATATTATTGTATAATTAGTTCAAAAAATGAAAATTATCTATTTGCAGTTGCAGTTGGCTAAGGTCTTAACCTGGTTCCTCCTTAATAACTGGCTCCTCTTTGATAGCCCCCGGCACGGTGGGCGACGTGGGCGTGGTAGGCGTGGTCGGCGTGGTGGGCGTGGCCGGCGGCGTGGGCGCTGCGTCTGCGCCGGTGGGCGCGGCCCCCACTGCCTCGCCGCTGCTGTTAGAGCTGCACTCGGGGCTATACGGTGCCATCTGCATGTGGAAGCACATAGGAATTTAATTTTCAGCCATATTACAAAAACTTTTATGTGCCAAAGCCTAGACGAGGTACGTAGAATCCTCCTAGAATCCTCCGGATACTAATGCAGTAGGTAAATAACGAAAAATGTATATACCGAAGTGCATATAACAACTATATGAAAATGTCAACAAAACAAACTATACATTTTTCCATTATGGGTAATTTATAAACACGAATATAACAAGCTTTTAATCCAGACTGAACACACAAATATATGTCCACGGCATCGCAATCATCATCATCATCGGACAGCATATTTTATCCCTCTACTAAGTATCTTTTAGCTACACTTTTAATACTCAATACTTTGATCTGACCCAGATGGCTAGAATCCAATGTATTTTCAGAAGGATCTATTATATGAACCCCTTATTTTAATTTGAAGACCTGTTTTTCTTGATATTTTGTCAACACATAAAACTTCTTCTTATCGTATGGTTGATGAACAACGTGGTGTCAGAGTGCAAACGCCTGTAGGCCTCGGACATGGCTTTACACACTGTTGAAAAATCACTCAGGTGTGCCGGTTTCATCACGATGTTTTCCTTCACCGCTTTTAGAAACTGATAACTAATCTATAGTACGCATGAATTTAAAAAGAAATTGGTGCGTGCCGGGGCTTCAAGTTGCGACCTTTGATTTGGCAGTTCAACGGTCACACCAGTCGGCTATCACTGCTGTAACTATAAAATTATTAGTGTGGATATAGGGTATATATATGGGTTTACCCTAAGACTCCTGCGTCTCCTGGGAGCTACTTCGGCCATCTTGTAGCTGGTATCCATCGCCCAGTACGAGCCCTTGCCCGGGTCGTCCTTACTGCGGGCTACTTTCATGAAGCACTTGTTCAAGGATAGGTTGTGTCGTATTGAGTTCTGGAAGCAAACAAACGTAAGTTAAGTGATAAGGTGACTAGATTTAATACGATTTTTTTATGAAGTCCGATAAAGGAAATAGGATTCCTTATAAACACTTTTTAAAATTTCAATTAATTCCAACGTGATTAATTGTTAAAGTTATAAACACCCCTATTATGAAGCTAGAAAAGTGTTTATAAGCGCATAGCTTTTTAATAAAAGAACATAATTTCACAAAGGTAATAAATGCTTGTTTAATTTATGATAAAAATAAATTCTTTAATTATTTGCAATATTTTATATTAAAATTTATGGAGAGATAAGGATACATATATTTTTTTTTTGATAAACAAATTCTTAAATTAATTTTAATATTTTATTTTAAAATTTATTGAGATATACCTAAACATAGCGCCGCTTAGAGAAAAAACTACGGTTTTGGTGTGAATCTAGTTTTGCTAACATTATTAATGTTTATGTTTTACTATCGCGATAGGCCTCATTGCCTAATATTTGTTTTTTTTTACCGTTATTTACACATTAAAACTTTTCCATACTTTGGAGAGCTAATTAATAATTTAATTAATCTTACGGTATCAGTTCCGCCTATGCCGGAAACTTGTGATGGTCGTTTACCGCAAAAGATAATATTCTAACGTAACAAGTTGGGTAAGTTACACTTTATGCAACCTTTCATTAATGCTCCGTAAACGCCGGCCTTGAGGTTACTTTATTTTTTCTTTTATTGAATAGTTTTAAGGAAATAGGCTGGTTGATATAGTTTACTATCAAGGTCGTAGCACCCATATCAACCCGGAAAGGGATCGTAACCGTATCAATTCGAGCCGTGCAGTATTCTTTGTATGTCCTTGCTGCAAAGCAAACTAATCGGATTCGTAACGTAATCGCCTCGCTCGACTGGCGAGCCGCAAGCGCAGCGTCGCGTAGCCGTAGCCGAGTCGACGTATCGGAGCAGCTGATCCGCTTTGGTTTCGTGCTTATGTTAGGTTGACGCCTGTTTGACGGCGAGGCTAAAGGCGATACGGTGACGATCACTATTCGATTTGATGTGTGCTATCACCCTTAACATTAAACACTGTTGTTTGTGTCGTTGTGTAGGCTTTTTGACTACGTTCTTTACCAAAAAGTTATCTTTGAAAATCGATATTTCGACAAAGGGCTGATACCCAATGAATACAGGACAAGAGACATCTGATAGCCAGCAAAATATCACTGACTATCATATACTACAACACAAGAACAGGACTCTGGCGCCAGTTATAGCAGAAAAGTCGCTGGTAAAGCGAGTCACGTAAGTGGTGACAAACCCGAATTGGACCCAATAAATGACATTTATCGGGCCTATTGAGGCTTGCCACGTATAGGCTACACAGAAACTTCATATTAACGAAATATGGGTGTGTTCTGTGTAAAGTCAAGAGAGAAAACTTCTGCGAACATTACTGGCGTGATTATTATTATGTAAGTACTAGCTAACTCGGCGAACTTCGTACCGCCTTCTAGCCATTTAAACCTTTCCTGGACTTCTACAAATATTTCAAACCAATATTAGCCAAATTGGTCCAGTCCGTTCTCCTGATGGCGTGACCAAGGGAAGCAGGGATTAATTTGTATTTATATAGAAGACAGATGTAACCAAAAAGACTACAAACTATCATCATCATTGGCCTGTACGTCTATTACAGACGATCTATGGTAATATCTGTAAGGCATCTCTTCTGGTGTACAAAGGTTATAACAGCGAGAGACTCACCATCCATCCTTTGCCAGCCTCCTTGTAGTAGGGGAAAGCGTTGCATATGTACGTGTAAATCTCGTTGAGCGTCATCTTGCCGTTCGGTGAGCTGCTGATTGCTAGTCTTATCATGCTTGCATAACTGGAAATAAAGAAAACACATGAAGGTCTCTATCCTACTCTATTCGTTTTAGGTATGGTAGGCTATTATAAACTAGAAGTGAGAAGGGAAGTAGCTCTTGCCTCATATTTATTAAGACTAGCACGTGGGAGCATACACAATCCTGGATTATTAGATTCCGTAAGACTGTGTGTGCCGGACAGGTACGTGGAGCGGCGGCGGCGACCGCCGTTGTTCTCGGTGCCACCGGCTCGAACTAACCTGCTGCAGCAGGCGCCGCTCACGCGCGCGCTGCGTACGCTCAACATTATAGCAGAGAATGTTGATTTGTTTACGTGTTCATTGAATGAATTCACCAAGGCCGCTTGTTATGTTATTACTACTCGTATGAATGTTTAGATATAAGTTTTTTTTTTTTTTCCTTTAAAATTGTTTACTACACTATTGTATTAGGTTATAACTACCTGTAAAGATAGATGTATGTGGAATAAATAAATAAATAAAAAAAAGGTGTGACGCGTTTCCAAACAAAAATACTTAAATTGGTAGGGCAGTTATTACATATATTTTTACATAATTACATAAAGTCATGCCTGTTTCCCAGAGGGGTAGGCAGGAACCATGCATTTGCATTTGCTACGATCTTGGCATAATTCTTTCGCCTCATTCACTCGCATCACATTCCTCATACACGCAGTTTGAACTAAAATATGTTTTTTTTTTATTCTGTTCGTAAATGACTGCTGGTTTCTGAATAAAATAAAGACAGTTATTACTGCTTCTTTATACGTTTGAAGAGACCAAACAAAAGGCCAGCCAGGCAGACGTCACACACATACAAGGCGTATATAAGTACCTATTAAACCGCGTATTTTATTAACGGACATCTTGACCCACCACAAGGTCTTCCAAAATAATGACTAATCGTAACAACCAATGCTAACACGCGCGATAGATTGTCGGCCGTTTTTAATTCTACAAGGTTGATTTAATGCCATGAAGCTTACTTTAACGGAACCTAGAAGGCCAATCCTCGTGATTTGTCTTAGTTTCTATGTGGTAATGTAAAAGATGAGACTGTTTTAATGTATGGAGTAAATAATACACTTCTGTTTGCGTCGGGATTCGAAAAATGTAAGGACATGATACAACATAGATACTATATTTAAATTATTATTCACTCTAGAGAATAGTACCTATTATAAAAATTATCTGTAGAAGGGCTGGTTTATTAGGTAATGTAATATTTTATTTTCGTTATGTAAACAATTGTTTATGAAGAGTTTTCGCGCGCTTTCAGCGGTACACGGCGGGGTTGATACTACAATAATAATAGTCATTCTAATAAAAGAAGTAATTACTGTGTTAATACCCTGAAAATGCATAACGATTAGCAAGCCACTTAAAATGACATTAAATCAATTGAAAAGGATTAAGGGAAACATTTATTTTCTATGAAAATTTAAGTGTTTTTTGTAAAAGAAAAGCTTGTTGGGATTTTAATTTAACAAATTTTCCTAAATTAATTTTTAATGAACTGCCATAATTACATACTACCTTTAAAAAAGGGATTAAAATCTTATCCGTTCCAACATTTTCAAAAAATATATTATAATGATTTTTTTAATAATAATCCCAGACTTATATTAAGCTATACTAATGTTACTAACCTATTTACAGCACAATAAACTCTCCTATCAGGTAGATTGTGATATTATCTTGCGGATAATACCCCAACGTCATAGAAGGTACAATCAAACATTTGGTATTAATAACCATTTATCTGACAGCTAGCTTTACAGTAGTTGATTAAAAAATGATGTCAAATAGTTACATTCACAGTGTCTATGGATATTTTTATGAGAATAGAATTTATACCAGCCACTGGTGCTAAGTTTTGTTCCCACATTTCTAGCTGCTTATTTGAGTATTATAATGATCTTAATCTTAACACATATTTAGACATGATAATAATATTGATATCCCGATGAACAACACTAAACCTCCTATAGATCATTATTATGTATACTAGCTGACCTGGAAAACTTGGTACCACTTTCTCACCATTTAGACCTTCCCTAGACGTCTACGAGTATTTGAAGACCATAATTTTTATATATAATATGTCGATTATCACTTAACCATGTAACTATAGTAAAGGAGCATGCCATAGGAGAGGCCTCTGTCCAGCAGTGGACTGAGATATGATGATGATGATGAACTATAGTATGGTTTATGGACAGGGAACTGAATATTATGCTATTAAATTTTGAAAAATGAATACTGCAATGCCTTTGTTGATTTTTGCTGTATAATTACAACATTATTGTTTAGTTGCAGAAATGAAGGAAGGGCCATTGACCTTTAAGCAAAGTAAATATCTGTTTTTCCTTCTAAAAGCTTGTTGTACAAAGAATAAATAAGTTATCTATTATTATTCTTAAAGGCCACAATAATGTACCAACATTAACTAGTCATAATCATCATCAGCCCATTGCAGGCCACTGCTGGACATATGCCTCTCCCAAGGTATTAACTAACTAGTGCTACAGATAATTCTGCTTTGTTTGGTGGCTTTTTCAGACAATAAGCTCACATGCACCCTGGCTGCAACAGCAATCAGTTATATGGATTAGCAACATTTTAAAAATAGGATTACAATAGGTAATATTTACAGTCAACACCCATCAAGAGTCCTTATTACCTACCTTCTATTCTTATTGGCTCGTCAGGAGCCCACGAAACTTCAAATAATAATGTATTTTTACTAAAAACTTGTGATTGGTATACGAATAAATTGAATAGGGTATGAAAGATGCCTATATCTAGCAGTAGTCTAACAAGGCTGTGATGGTGATAAACTGTTGGGATGACTATTACAGTACATCAACAAAGATGTAATGATACATGTAATGTCATGATACCAAGGTGAATGCTGTTCTATTTTATTCCACAGTCAGGTAGAAACAACTGGTTAGCTATACTTTATGGTTTGAATATATTTAAGTTTCTTTTATGGGTCTGGGAATACTATTTACCCTTTGAAGGACATTACCAAGAAGGTTAATGTACTTTTATTAACACAAATGTTTGATATGTATTATTCTGTTTCTCAAGCTGACTATTTGCTTTGAAATACATGCGTAAGTATTTAGCAACGGTAGGACCTGGTTTTGTAATCGCTGTGTCAGCATTTTCAATAATATTGACAACTTCATAAATACCTTAATTTACATAAACTTATCATTACTCATCATATGAAGGGTCACTTACAAATGACGCATTCATACGTATTAGGAAGTCTTCAAACTCTTAGCATTGAAAAATCGTTTACCTGTACGCGGGCTTAGCGTGTTTGATTTTATTCGTGTTCTCTTTTTGTTCGGCCTCTTTGTTGTTATTCTCTTGCTGCAGGCCGAGAGGCTGCACATCTTCGTACAGAAACCGTGGGATGGGGCCTAGCGGACTGTGGCGTGGCGGACCAGGGCTGAACGCAGGGAGCCACTCCACGCCTGGGGAATCGCTCATTGTCCCATCAATATTCGCGCACTTTCACCACACTTCGCGTTCTCATCACCGTATGAACACAATAACATAGGTTTTATCCTTACTCTGTGGGCGTAACGCTCTTGCTACCTTTTATGAAGATGATCCTCATTGTAGGACATTGTGAATCCTTGAAATGACGACTAACTTGAACCACTGTCACGAGATTAACGCGCATGAACGAGACTGGTATGAAAACATAAAAACATACGAATATGTTGCGAAATGTATAAAATAACTTAGTAAACAACTTAAAAAATTAAAGAAAATTTTATTTTACATGAAAATTGAAATTATTATGACATTTGAGGCACCTACAACAAGGAAAATGGCGGCGTTTTGGGTGTGCTCAGTTTAGAAACGAATTGGAATGCATTGGTTTGATAAATAATGCTAAAATGGAAATAAAACAAACAACTAATTATAATTAATTTCATTTATTTTCAGTATATTGCAAATTAAATGTTTAATTAAACTGCATTTTCTCTTACAAAAGAGTTATTAAACGAAACCATATAAAATATTTTGCAAAATGGCTACACTCATTCGAAGTGTCAGATTGAATAAATTTAAAAAAACTGTCAGTTTGAACAAAGTGGTGGACAGGAGGAGTTGTGTTTTCTGTTCTTTATTTTTAACGGTTTGTTGACAACAATTTAAAGACGTATACATTACCTAAGTTAAATAGTGTGTGAACAATAACTTGTTCCTGTGGTGGATTGCAAAGTGAATTGTTTACGATGGCGACGCAGCCAGAAGTTGGTGTGTCCGACTTTGTCCTACTGGACAACTTGACCACCGATACCTTTATTGAAAATTTGCATTTGAGGTGAGTTATTCCTAATGTTATGGTCAACAACTTTATTTTGTACAGTCGCTTATTTGTTACTTAAACTTAACAGGGAACATACAAGTAGACGTGTTGGTATAAATTTGGATTTTGTCATACTTTTAAGTAAATAAAAGGTTGTAAATAAATAGTAAGTATAGGATGTTGATAAATTCTTTTGCCTTGTCTTACCTGTGTGGTTAATACACAACTGATTACGAATGCTGTTTCTTAGTTGGCAAACCTTCACAGGGGGTGAGTAGTCTCAAAATAAATACTTCTTTGAAGAAAATTGTATTGTATTAAGTTGGTGGGAATCTTATGTGTTTAACTTAATATAACCTTGCTTTACACACCTGTTATAATGAAATGTGTCAATAGTGTTGTTATCAAAACTTAACTACCCAATATAATAATAGAAAAATATGAATGACATAATTAATTTTAAGTAAATGGTAACTGGTTCCATTAAATCTGTTTTTTTTCTTTATCAGGGATACTTAGGCCGGTTTAAAAAAACTACGTAATTTGTTTATGTTTATGAAGTATGCTCAATAGACAAATCATTAACATGAAATTAGTTTAAATAAAGTTATCTTACTTGTCAATTACTTCATTTTAGCTAAGATTAATATTGTTTGCAAGAATAACAATAAGCTACTAAATAGTAAAGTCTGTTGACTTTATGATAACAGAAATGTGACATCATTTGTGAGTCACAGTTGAGTAATATCATTAGCATAGGCATTATGTTTATTATGCTTTTGCCTATAGTTTTTTTTTATTGATTTGATCAGTAGGCATATTTTGTGAATATTTTTATTCATTATTTGAAATCTCAATATTAATGTTAGTTTAAGTAAGAAAATAGTTAAAAATTTTCATTGGTCCGACCAGGTTCTATACCTTTTAAAAAAAAGTAACATTGAAGACTTCAAGTAAATTATTATTACAATCTTAAATTGAATTTAAATCTATCTTTACTTATTATTAAAAAAATTAACTGAACAAACCTTTTTTGAACACTTTTCTTGGAGCTTAAAATTATTTAAGTATGACCATGATAAATAAAAAAACAGTACCAAGTAAAGAAACTCTCTAATTAAGTGATTTTGCATGAAGATAAGACAGTGAACATATAAGTACTGTGGAGGTATGGGTAGTTTGTCTAATTACCTGACACTGCAAGTAATTAATGCAAGCAGTCAATGGTTAAGAATTTTTTTGTGCTTTGTTTCTTAGTTCTCATTGAAGCTATTCTAGAATCAGCTGAGTATGGAGGTGTTGTCATACCTGTTTTATCTAGTAATATCAGTTGTATGTTATTTGTATAGTTTGCAATTTGCATAATATTATTTTTGTTTTTTTTTTTACTATATTGTACCTAATACCCAAAGTCTGGGTGTACGTGTAGACACCTTTAACATAATGTGTCTATTAACCTGTATTAATGATGATTATAATTATATGAGGAAGGAAAATGAATTATTATCACAGCAGGCTCCGTTTTGGGAGAGTGGTTCATTATTTCAAATTATCCCTTTATTAAAACTAGCCATATTAGTATTGATTGATGTGCCACACTCTTGGTATTATTTCTGAATCATTGATGATTCTGATCAGCCAAAAAATACCTATCACATTCACACAAAATCGTCAAAGTTTAACATTTATAATTATTTGTAACGACGAGATTATTTTGTCTCGTACCGGAATCAAACCCTTGTACACAATACTCGGCATTCCGCCACTACCACTGCGCTAATAGTCGTCAGTTGACGATTATCCGAAGGAATCGGCCTTCTAAGAAACCTTTGCCTAACCTAACTAGGTAAGTACTTATAATTAGCATTGACAGTATAACTACTTCTTTTACGTCGCGTCTGCTTCGCAGCTGCTGCGCAAGTTTTTACCTTCGACAAAGCTTTAGGTACCTACTAATCTGTCGAGTGCAGCGCACGCAGATCCCGCGTCCTTCGACCTAAGGTCAGGAATAACACCATAGGTCCATAACACCCAGAGGCTACTATCTATATGTTATAATATACCTACTATATATATAATTTACCTACTTTTTTTTAAAGGAGTAATTATGTAGCTTCTTGCCGGTTCTTCTCCACAGATACGACACTTTTGTACCAAGCAACTAGATTTGACGTTGTATAAGTGCCCTTTTGTAGCCTATATGAATTAAAAACCTTATGACTAGGCCGGTAAGAGTCTGACATGCCGTCGTCCGCCCCAGGACGGAAAAAGTCCATAAGGATTTCCCCAGCAAAGAAGAAGTAACTTCTTCTTCTTATCGTATGGTTATGAACAACATGGTATCAGAGTTGAAACCGCCTGTAGTCCTCTGACATGGGTTGACATACCGTTGAAAAATCTTTCAGGTGTGCCGGTTTCCTCACGATGTTTTCCTTCACCGTTTTTAGCAAATGATAACTAATTTATAATACGAACATGTATTCGAAAATGAATGAAAGGGCTCCGTTAGAGTTCGAAACTAGTCGGGCATTCCCGAATACACACGTGAGTTTATCCGGAATATATAGTGAATTACATTTTGTTATAATTATGATTTACCAAAATATAGTACTCTTTATCAAATAGGGTTTGTTGCAAGCATGTCGATAGTCTTTTTTTCTAAATATTGACGGTCTGCAGAAAGTAATTAAAAAAAGAATCCACAAAACAACATCCGATTTGAATTGTAACTTAAAGAAGCAACAGATGATCAATAAACATGATCTACTGGCGTTAAAATAAACGCAACGTAATTATTTACATTGTGTATTAGTATATTATTATGTTAATTTACTAGATGTCGTCATCTTCTTTGGAACATTGCATTTCGGAGTCGACGAAAATACACACTTGCATAATAAGTGTGTGAAGCGATTTGTATCACACTTATTTTTAGTTTTATGAATACTGTACCTAGTCATAGTCAACCCGCGACCATAAATCGAATCGAACGTAAAAGAATTGAAACGAGGGGCAATAAATAACAAATGAAGTTGTAGGAGGCTGAATACTTAACCACAGCTCAAATAAGGTTATCATAAAAAAATGTCTTAGTCCGTTGCTAGGCAGTCTCGTAACGAAAAAATATAAACACCGAATTTAGAATGTCCTCGTCTTTTGAAGGCTGGTAGCAAGATTACAAGATGTAGGTATATTTACATTGTTCCTATGTTACTGGTTTGTTCTAAAATATTGTTTTATTACGAAATTATACACGTTGCGTACATTGTCTTTCTTAACCTTTTTTTTTAAAGTCTTCACCCCACACTAGGAGTTATTCTTGTATCGTGGGTGCGTTTCACAAACATGTACTATCTTACACATACACAAACACCCAGACTCGGGACAAATGTCTGCGGATCGCACAAATTTCGGAATCAAACCCGCAACCCTCAGCGCAGCACTCCAATCGCTTAGCCTCCTATCGGGTCGTCTGTTTGTCAATTTTGGTGTACACAATTAATGATACGAGTATTTTGGTAACTATTAATACTGCTACTAGTTCAATCTGGAACTGTTTATTTGAACCGCGTCCATCTTTTCCTCCATCTTCCGGTTCCTCAACAAAATATTTACGTTGCGTACCTTTATTTACACTTATTATGATAGATGCGGTGAAGCCTAGGATGACACAGGTCTGATGTCATCGCTCAAGGTGCCGTCTGAGTGGCCTTTCATCATGTTTTCCTTGTATTATTGTTTGTTTAATGCCTCTATCGACTTATAAAGAACGCTGTACGCGGGAATTAAATATCAAGCTAAGGACAAAAGGATCTTTATTTTTTGCGATAAAGGTTCATGTCTTTATCACCTTGCTGTTAATTTATTAACTTATTTAAGTGTGTGGGCTCGATGCTGTAGATATTTTAAAGACGTCGTAATTACACATACAATCTAATTGATACGATCACGATTCACTTGTTAAAAAACCTTTACATAATAATGTATACACAACCATTTAAATTTCAGCAAACATTCAAATATTCTGTAAAGTGCACAAAATTTTATAACAGAATCCCATCCTAATCGGATCAGTAGTTTTTGAGAAAATCGCGAAAAACATGCGCATTGCTTAGGGTTGAATAAGTATTGAATTGTAAAATTTTATTATTTATGGTGTCGACACCGCAGACTGCCAGACGTTTCCCACAATAGCGTAAAATAAACATAACTAAAACCTCCCATTCACAATGCATATAGACCTTACCACATAAATTAAATAGGAAGCTATTCTAGTTCAGCCCACTGACATCTCACTCCGTTTCACGACACCGCAGGCCTAAGCTTTTGTAGTCCGCATTTGGATCAACAATTTCATTCTGCACTTAAAGTTGGATTTTATGCCTCCCTTTGAAGCATACCTGTCGACGACGTAATAATTATAGGAAATGTGGTTAAGCATTTTGGTGTTCCGCAATATTGATGGATTGAAAATACCGCATTATGTTCTTCTGTGAAGTTGCGGAATTTATCCGTTAATAGCTTTTAGATTTTTAAACAGCGCGTTGGTTTTTCAGTCGCAATGTAAGGAATTCGTAACAAGGTTTCTTAAAACAATGCTTTTCGGAAAATACGTTTTTGTATCACTACTTTTGGCCAATTTAACAGTTAATTTATTCGTAAAAAAAGTTTAAAAACAGCAGAAGCTACAATCGATATTCAAATTAATAACCGTTGCAGTTTAAACTAAGAATGATAAATTTTTAAACGGCATCCAAATTAAAAAGTTGCAAAGAAAAAAGATTGATGACCAAATCGATCTATTTAGTAAACAACATGGTGATGGAACCGGTTAGACCTCTGCGTGCCGAAATGTGTTCCGGTTCGTGTCGCAGACGGATAGATCCGTTTGCTAATAACAGTTTTCTGTACCGAGATAATTGACATGAAATGTCTGTAATCCATGCGCTTTTGCCTGCATGTTCTCCAGAACAAGGAAGCTATTCTTAGCTGTAGTTAATATTTAGACAGAATGAAATTAAATCATGCTATGTATGCCTGTCTTTACTACACATGGTTTGGCTTTCTGGGAAGATGCGATGGCTAAAGAGGTACCAAACAGTAGTCAGAGTAATCAGTGCTAGTACTGCTGACTGTTTCCATCTAGGCCCGAACCATACATTAAGACTTGTAATTTAAAAAGCTTTCGTCCGTACTAAATGACACTTGTAACATTGTCTGCAGTATCTGTGTTTATTCTATTCAGCTGAAATAGGACATAGATTTATTAAATGTTAAGGTTTCTTTTACCCTTTTTTTTTCCAGATGTAGTGTTTTTCTGATCTTCATTTTCCGTTCTCATATTAAATTTGTGCCATCTGATGTAACTTCCCGTGGGAGGCTCGAATTTTCCCATACTGCCCCCGTACCATGAACTCTTAAAACAGGACAGTTTACGGCGTGGACGGCAGACGCCGCTATGTGTAGTGTAATGCGGCGTCTCGCTTACACAACGTAAACTGCCCTGTTTTAAGACTTTATGGTAAGGGGGCTGGTTATAGAAAAACATCAGTTTCCCATCGTTTAACGTCACGGTTATATTTCATTGCTATCTAACTTGGCGACTGCTACTGATGTAAAATATTCGCAAGTGTGAACTCAGAGCGTTAAATATAAAACGATAAAGGCGCGAAATATTTTTTCTGTTGACCGATTTCCGTTTAGGCGGTTAAGATAACAAAAATATTTGTGTTATTTCCCTCATTATTTGCTGGTTATTTTGCATGTTTTCTAGGTACATAGTTGATGTTTTGTTATACTAAAGAATGCAAAGAAACAGTTGAATGTAATAATCATTAATTGCCAGTAACTTAGCGTGTCACAGGTAGAAGATTTTCTCATGTGTTTTTTTTTCTCATAGTACTGACTATGAGAAAAAAGAAAAAATACAAGCAGACGAACATAGAACCTTTGATTATATATATGTCTAGATGGAGTGTCAAGACCTATTTTAGAGTATTTTATAGCGCCTATTCCTCACAATTGGCGCCAAAAGCCAACAGTGTCAATTGTGTTGTCAATGGAGACGCTTGTTTTTCTATCATAAAATAACGTAATAAAAATGGCGAAATGGGCTATTAAGGTGTGTAGAAATTACAGAGGCCGATTGAATATTAATAAATATGTATCCTATCACCCGTATGTTAAATGAATTATCATTAGTTCTGGAATAATGAATTATTGCAAATATTGGAATATAAAAAAAATAAAATTCGCCATTTTGCAAGTGTGGCAAGTCTGTGAAAACTAAATTTCCCACATTTACACATGAGACCGGTATGCTGGTAGGGCGATATTATTAATGTCATGGTGGATAATGGATCTTCAGTTTTCTACGAATCGAAGTGTATTGAACATTGAAATAAGCTTGTTTTTTTTTTTCGAATATTCCACCCATTTTGAATTTCAAGATGGCGGGCCTATTGACTCTTGCAAAATTCGACATGAGCGCCAGCATGTGTATACTTAATTACGTGCCTGCGCCGAGGAAATTTGAGGAGTTCCTTCGTCTGAAGTTAACCATGGGGATAGTGTTTAAATCATGGTGAACTTTAGAACGAGATATTATAGTTAAATGTGCATATAAAATGTTGAGTCACTACTGTTGACCGTTGATGAGTTCCCTCGTCTGGGGACAACCGTGAGGGTGGTGTTAAGATCATGGTGAATTTTAGGAAGAGCTATCATGGTTAAATGTGTGTACAAAATGTTGAGTCTATACTGTTAACCATTGTGGAGTTCCTTCGTCTGGAGCCAACCCTGGGTTACAATTCGGTCACGCTTATCATGAAAATGTATTGTCTTTGGAACTGAACCAACGTGAAAAATTTTAGCTCCGTAAGAAAAAGAAAGTGCCATAGCCAATTGCTTGTAATAAAAAAAAACATTGTCTTCATAATATATAAATAGTACCAAACACAATAATTATGTACCTATTATATAAAAATAATTTTTATTTCGAGTTAAAAGATAGACTGTACCACGTTGGGCAATTTACCCCATTTTAGTTGTAATGTTTATCAACTGGTATCATTACGCACGCATGCATGCAAAAAAAAAAAAAAACAATTGGCACGTTGTTTTTTGTTTCAATGTAGCGCCAGACTCCATCTAGATAATCTAAGCATAGAACCTCCTCCTTTTTGAATTCGGTAAAAAATTTGGTCTCCTAGAGAACAATTTTATGGGAAGGGCCTGATCAGCGTAACATTAATGTCGTGTTATGATAGAAAACACTAGGTACTTGAAAACTAACACAGTTTTGTCACAGATAAAAATCATCGTGCATACACCCTGCTCTACAAATTAAACACCCATTATTTAACTCGAGTTAAAAGAACCCAATTCATTTTAACTGTTTACCATTTAGGTCACAAACATACCGTTGTCACATTAACTAAAATAAGTAGCTAGTTGTGAACTTGTCAAATACTTTCACGACGCATGCGCAGTGCGCACATTAACAAAATAGGTCGCATCAGTTTAATGGTTTATTAATAACGCACTCGTTGTGTACACTGTGGTATGCAGTTGTGGTATGAGGGAGTGAAGGGTTAAGAGGAATGCGGAGGTTCCTTATCTCTTTACTTATCACTGTAAAAGAGGTAGAACGAATGAACGAATAGCATTTTTTGCATAAGACCGACAGAGACCCTTTTGTTCCTTGGAAAGCACAAGTCGTGTTTGGTCTTGTGCCAAATTTTCCTTCGGTCGACCTGGTCTACCGTCCTATCAGACTATAGGGATAAGGGAATAGAGAGGCTCCTGTACCTCCTTTTTACACAGCTCCGGCGTTGATCGAGCCACCGTTACCGAAAATCGGCCAAGATATAATGATAACAACCTTTTACAATCACGTCAACACTTAACATAAACTACGTCCATTTCTAGTCAAACGTCGCACACGCAAACTGGCTACTAATTAAGGACAATGGGCCCAGTTAGCTGGTTAGCATATGCTGTATGTTTGCATGTTACTGCAAATAGGTTAAGCGCACGTTGAAAATGTGTTGCTGGATGTGGTTTTCTACGCATGCGTCAATAGAGGCGTTTTTTGATTTGGAAAAAGAATCCAAATTCGGATTTACAAAATGTTTTTGCTTTTTATTGGTGATTTCAAATGTGTGTCTATGAAGCTTGTTCTTGTTCTAACGTATACTTAAAAAAAAAAACGTCGCCCCACACTAGGAATTTCTCCTGTATCGTGGGTGCGTTTTCCATACATGTAATACCACATACACTGTATTATTAGCATATTCATTCAAATCTGTATACATATAGATAACCCAGTCTTACCCCGTGTCATAAAAAGGAATGTTGTTTCACACACAACGCTAATCAACGTTTTATTACATCAGGCCTGTGCCGTATTTCAGTGGCTTAGAAACTAAGTTTTCAAAAACAACTATGTACCTAATTATGTTTTCAACGTACAAATTTGTGCTAAGGATCCGATCCGCAAACATCTATCTATTAGCAAACAAAGCTAGATCAAAAGCATCTTGAAATAAAAATATATTTTTAAACACAAGCTTTTAATTTGCTAGGCTCTAAGTACTAGAGAAGACGAATTGAAGAAGCCCAAACACGATGGGATTGCGTCATATGGTTACAGAGATCTTATGACCTGCCGACTCCATCAACAGATCAGCTCAAAAGTACCATAATATTGTATGGTCACCGAACCTTTATAAGTATGCAAAATTTCATTTGAATCGGATGTCAAGAAGTGGTTCAAAAGATTGCAAGATTTGACCTAAACAAACCCACAAACATACAAACATTGCAAGTTAAATAAAATTTTGTAACAAAAGCAACACAACAAACATTTAAACTGTCAAATTAGGCTCTAGACAGACGGACTGCATTTCAACTGCAATCCAACTGCAAATTTTCAGTTCGGATGCAGTTCGAATGCAGTTGACACGACTGCAATAGAACTGCAAACCAACCGTGCGGTCCAATTGCAGTCGGCGTGCAGTCGTGTGAAGTTCGAGTTTCTTATAAACTCAAGTAGTGCACATTAATATTTCATGCTTTGCATGTATGGAATATTATTTAATAATGTGCCTGCTACCTAGTATAATGTCTAGAAATAGCAAGCACGTTGCTTGTAACCCAAATGCTTATACCGGAATGTTGTCACGTACCTATGTGCACTAACTTGCCTAGCAAATGATGCCTGGTTTCGGATAATCACTTCCTTATTGATTTCTATAATTGATTTAGGCATTCCGACAGCCTGATTGGCAAAGTAGCTAAGAAATTGGTTTCGATTCGACGGAACTACAATTTGTGCCGATCCGAAGATGTTTGTCCAGAGTCTAGGTGTACCTAGATGATAACTGATAATATTTCATATTATGTGAAATGCACCCACGAGACAGGACAAATTCCTAGAGGGGCGAAGTCTTTACTGTAAACTTCGCAAGCTTCGTGACTCGCGTTTCCTCCTAATGGAAGTGTAGAATAGAATAATATTAAATTATTTTCTCTATCAATAAAAAAAGCGAATCGATCTGCGTGGGTGTGGGCTCGGTGAATAGTAACCGTAGTGAACCGTGAAATGTGGGTGTGTATTCTCCTGAGCCCCTAGCGTTGGTTGGACAGTTAGGACACTAGCTAACTTAACAACCACGTTTGCGTTATTCTCTTGTTTATATGTATCCAAAGAAAAACGCAAATGTGTTAGTTAAGTTTCATAGGATCTGCCTTACTATTACCTATACTGGGTGTTCAGATAAGGATATCATCTGTCTACACCTTTTGGGTTCACAAGCGTGATTGTGTGTATGAGGTGTTGGAGGTTCGGTTTCGAATATCTATTGGTAGAGTATTTTGTAATGTCACTTGTCTGTTTGTACGTGTGCGTCAGAATAGCGTCATAAATACATATATCATGCCAGCTTCCGCCCGCAACTTCGCGGATTTTGAATGTTTTATAGCCTTACTCGATTAATGGGTTATCTAACAATGAAAGAGTTTTTCAAATCGGACCAGTAGTTCCTGAGTTTAGCGCGTTCAAACAAACAAACTCTTCAGCTTTATAATATTAGTATAGATAATAATAAGTATGGATTTATAGTACATTATACGTTAGCCACATTAATATTTAGGTTTTAATTAAAATGTGTTTAACTATTGTTATATTACAAAGTGAGTCATTAAAGTAAGGAACACGATACTTTTATTAGGTATAGATTCATTCAAAAGAATTCCTTTTTGTCCCTGTTTTGTTCGTCGAAGTCCAACAAAAAGTATTCGCTCGGATAAAGCAAACGTGATCACGTTTCTAACGCCTTTTAACTGTTAGCCAATTTAATTATCTAACATACAATAGTACTAAGCTGAACACGTGACATTGTTTACGTCATTAAATGAGGACGCGGTAGCGTAGTGGTGAAGCGATTGGACTGTTCTGCTAAAGGTTGGGGGTTTGATTTGAGTCTAGGGACGAAATTTGGGTTTCAGTTTGGGTTTTGAGTCTAGGTGTTTGTATTTGCGATATATCATTGTCCATAAAACGCATCCAGGGTGCAGGACCAATTTCTATATCCAGAGTAGAGCAGTTTTGTAAATAACACTAAATGTCAAGAACCATACTTTATACTGTTACAAATTTTTGTATTGGATTTAAGCCTGCGGCCTTTGCCACAGCAAGACAACCACTGCCCCACTGCACACACCTGATCATCAGTATCTATGTCATGATCGTTTAGCTAACACACTTTAACGATTCGTGACTGGGTTCCTAATGGCCGTTATCTGTTTATTTATCGTGTAATGAAGTGAAGAAAACATGTACCTACATGTGTCATCACTTCTGTCAAGTAATGTAATATAATACTTGGCATACCAAAACCACTTAAAATAAGTGGTAATAAATTTCACGAAACAAATTTAGTTTTAATGATTATGTATTGTATTACGAAGGTTTTTTGTTTCTGATGTGTATGTACAGTTGTACACAAAGCTTTAGTGTGTATGTAACCTATTTTCTTGAGAAAAGCAGTCGAATACATTTTTTTCATGCATCAACTGTTTAAAAATCGACTTTGACCCGACTAATGTCTAGACTAGAAACAAATAATAATGTATCTGTGGATCACACAATGACGGTTGATAACCATGTGGAGATTGAACCAGAACTGAATCGGGCCTTTCTGCTGATACTAGAGTACTGATCGGATTATTATCTAATAATTACAAATTAGAAATTGATCCAAGCAATAAGACCGCCACTTGAACGGTTTTAGTTATGTTTAGTCTGTATTCTGTTTTCTGGTGTGCAATTACCTATCTATCTACATGCGGGCAGAGGCATTCAGTAGTGCCCTTAGTAGTCCTCCAGCCAGGTGGACTGACGATGTTGTTGTTGTACAGGTAAATATCTGGATGCAAAAGGCCCAAAACTGGATACAGTGGCGTTTAAGGGAGGAGGCTTATGCCGAGGTGGGTCACATAAAATCTGATGATGATATGGGAACAGATATTGTCTTTGATTAGGTTAATCGACATTTTTCATACGGCTTACAGAGCAGTGTCATGTAGTCAAATGGCGGCTGCACATAAAAGATCTATCTATCTTGAGTATCTGTCTGCCCTTTCTGCACCATCTTACGGTACAATGACCTTTGGAAGCACGTGGCATTTAATATACGACACAACTATAAATAGTCCCAAGTGTTAGCTGGTATTTTTCGTACACAAGTGTTTTTATGCTCTGATTCACTGTGAAAGGTCATAGCGTCAGTGGGCGGGATCGTGACAAACCTTTTTACGAGTAATCAATGTAATTATAGTGTCTGAAAGTGAATCGCTTGTCTTAAACGGCTAATGCCACCAAAAAGCTTAAAACAGCATCTTGTATTTACATCTTTAGCATATTTTATAAACTTTTTGTTTTATTTTAAGTTTATTTGGATTAAGTATTATATAACTGCCCGATAAAAGGAGAGTAATGTTTTTCTACTAGGTTTCTGCTGCGACTAGCGGCATGGTAAATATGACCTATCTTTTTCCGGGATGTCGTTCCCTAGGGTTCAAGTTATCTTTGACTAACAACTTCGTCTACGTGGAAAATATTACCTCGGTTTTTCTGGTCCTTTTCTAGGTGTCCAAATAAAAATCGATTTAATGGTTGTTTAGTCGCAATGGTCAACAGAATTTAATCATATTCGCAGGGTATATCATATTTATAAATAGGTTATCCTGTTGTTAGAAGGTCAGTTATTAATTGTTTGCAGTTAAAGGTAACATATAGGTTGTACCTATTATTGTGAGAATAAAAGAGATCGATACAAAAACATAGCAACAATGAGCGCGTCACATCACTAAAGACGTCATAATGTTCTGGCGATAATATTTTACCTATGTTTTCCTATTATTTTACATGAACATGAATTTTACATTTTATTCGTATTCAATATTGGCTTTTGCTATTGTCAAGACTACAAACATATAATATGTCTGAATTCATCTTAGAATTTAAGAGCGTACCAAAGATTTGGGAAGGCAGACTAAGACAGACAGGCTGCATTCTAAAAACCTTTCCCCTGTACATTACCGTAAATACCTTTTACAGACATAAAAAATCACAACCACAATCGTTCTGTACTGAATAAAATTCTTGCTGGACACAAACTTGTACGGGTATTTAAAACACCACTGTAACATTCGGTCCAAAAATTTACTAAACACCTGTGGCGTATTTACCGACTACTGCCATATGTAAAACTCCTGATAATATTATGTGGTATGTATGTAAATATTTCAATGTCATAATAAAAGTCTGTTATGGCTGCGGTAGAGACAACCTTATCTTGCAAGTATTTATCGATTAGCTATCGATGAGTGCGATAACAGAATCGTTATCTGATACTGGCCAGCGGTTATTGTGAACACTGAATATATAGGTAACTTGTTGGGAAGAGATAATAAGATAAAAATGTTTATTTCATCACTTACAATGTTTGTAGGTATATATTTGGAACCTCCTTTCAAGATTTGCTTGTGATGGGAGGTCCAGCACTTCCAGTTTACACTAATTAGTAAACGATTGAAATAAAAATATAAATTAATTAATGAAAGAAAATAAATAGCGGATATAAGCCTTACAATTTACTTATTACCTACTAGCGGCCCGCTCCGGCTTCGCACGGGTATAAAATATATATTATAAGGTTTTCTCCACTATTTAATGGATGTTATTATACATATAAACCTTCCTCTTCAATCACTCTATCTATTAAAAAAAACCGCATCAAAATCCGTTGCGTAGTTTTAAAGATTTAAGCATACATAGGGATATAGGGACAGAGAAAGCGACTTTGTTTTATACTATGTAGTGATATTACCTATAATATATGCAGTGATGTAGAGTTGTTAAGATTGGCCAGTCAACAAGGATGGTAGCGGGCTAGTAGGTCGACGGTTCTGAGTCCGCTGGAGTAGGTAGGCCCCTGAGGATCGTATTGGCTTCATAGGGAATAGTCCTACATACTTCATCGTCTCCCGACGGCGGGAAATGAACTCCAAAAAAACTTACACTGGAAACACTTTTCTAACTTCATTATTATTGTGTTAAGGACTACGCTATAAATAAAAGTAAAACATAATATATATAGATTGTCTTTAACTATTGTTTTGTATTTTGGTAGTGGTGATCACCCACTATTAGATGGGTTTACCTCGTGCATTCTTATACAGATTTTTCTTCTACTGTCATGTTGCAATCTAAAAGAAACGCTGGATAAAATAGTGACCAACAAAAATAACAAATCGTACACAAGCTGAAACATAATTTTTATTCAAAATATAATTATGTATTCCTTGTTAGTGTTACTAATCGTTTTCCTTGTTCCCGTTCGTACGAAATAAAGTCAAATGACGCTACAAAATATTACAGTGGCATTTTGTTTGTACCAGGCATTCAGGAATTCCATGTATGGTATGTTGTATCACTCTATACTGAACAACGAAGTGTATTAACATGACTGATTAAGGAAATATTTTGATGTAAACTTAGCCTACTAACATTTGGTTTTAATACCGCTGTGTAATGACTGTTTTTATGTAGAGAAAGGCGGGTGTATGGCAAATGACACTGGTACACAACAAAGCTTTCAACCTTCTTCCGTGGAATTTTTGAAATTTCTCGGTTTGGCCTGTTTCATTCTCCGGTCTCATTAAAAAACAAGAGAGATTGATAACTTAGTATTCGACTGCCTTTAGTTGGTCTATGGTCGCCAAGCGCGAGCACCGAGCCTGAGGTCCTGGGTAAGATTTCCAGGTTGAACAAAGTCAGCAGCACACAGTCTTGATTTTGCCCGGTTAATGGCGATTCAATTCAAGGCAGGAGGTATATGCCCAGCAATGGGTCTCCTAAAAGTTGCTGATGAAGGTGATGGTTTTCCTTTTTGGGGTCTTATAACTGATGAAATGTTGGTGTACCATTCACCTTTGCCTACATTATAATGTAATGTAATGTAGATACTACCGCATTACCTCATACCATGGATAACATGAGCTTTCCTAAAGGCGGTGTCGCGGGCACGGCTACACGGCTGCGCGATCGTTTTGTAGAATCTCTGATACGTTGCGAATCGTCTGTCGCCCGCTCCGCTCACGTGTTGGCGTAATGAACAATAAGTGCTTGAGACATTAGCGGGATCACTGACCGGGTCATAAGGTGCGGTGGGAGTGCAGGATGAGCGGATAGTGGGTTGATGGGATGACTTGAAGATGTGGATTGAGACAACTGACAGCAATAAATTATTGATTGATTGACGACCTTTTTGATGCAGTGGTTAGGCGATTTGACTGCTGCAGTAGTGGTTGGGGGTGGAGTCTCACAGACGACACACTTACAATCGCGCCTGCATCCTTCGAAGGACTTGGCCGAGATGCGCTGCTGTACCAGAATGAGGAATCTTTATTTAGTCGCTCATCAAAAGTCCCGTAGAATAAGTTGAGCATTTTGTCATTTATCTTCTTTGTCTCATCATGAAGCCTGCCTATTCTGTGTGCTGACACCGGGTTCGTCGCTTCTTACAACTCGCTTTCTTGTCGAGGGAAAACATTGTGTTGAGTTTTCTTTATCATATCCTCCATGTATTCATTATTTAAATAAATTGCAATAAAAAGACCTTTAACACTTTGACTGTCCGAGTGTCCGCGTAGGAGACACAATAGGAAAATAATCGACGTGTACCATAATGGCGCATCGGACTGGGAAAGGGTTAATTTGACATGTATTTAGGAATTGTGATTATGTTTCGCCATGCTTTAAAACTACAAAATGACTATAAAAATATGTAAGCTGGTAATAAAATGTGCTAAGAATCTTCAAGCTTCGAGTTCGCTCCTCTCGCATCGACGCCTCGCCTATAAACAGCCGCGCTATGATTGTGCGAATGCTCAGCGAGCAGCGATTATGTTGACGTTGACAGCACTGGCAGGGCTGTAGCTTGTTGGCTGTTGAAGACCGACTGCCTTTTACTATGTACTTGTGAATACCGTTACTGAAGTCTTAACAACGGAGCTTAACGATCGCTTTTTGTTTTCATTTACGATTACATACACAATTTGTAATGGTGTTATGTGGCAGTTGTTACATAAGAACATTATATTATATTTATCATTATGACGTTGTTGTGTCTCGTTTGCCGTGTGGGCCTAGACGTAGAGCGTTAGGTTTTGGATTTTATTCCCAGGTGATAGCAGGTTATCTGCAATATTTGATACCAGCCTGCAACATAAATTAATACATCGATTTTATTATTGTCTTAAACTTATGTAAGAAAGGTTTTTAAAGATTGTTGACCTCTGTCTACCGATTATTGGATTAGTGGAAAATGAGTAGGTACAGATAATGGTAATAAATACCGTACGTACAAAAGGAAATTTCGAATATAGTCGGTTTCAGAATCAAAGAGGTAGCCGGCGTGTGCTAATATAAAATTGGTATGTTTGTTTTACGTACAGGTGTATCGTGGTATCTACGGTATCGTTTGAAACAGCTGCCGAAGTGCCGACAGGAATAAATTTAAATATTTTTATGATAGCTTAATCATATGTTTGATAAGGCTGTGCCTGATGACTAATATTATGTAAAATAATATAAAATTTTAACTAATAGCGAGTAACTTCATAAAAAATAAAAATGGCATACGATGAATATAACATGTGAGCTCTGTTCTATAACAATATGGCGCACCGTTCTAAATATGAATTGTATTTATTTTATAATTTATGGATGCCATAATACACACATATACTTGACGTTTGCGGCCAGCAGCCAACGATAGAGACCGCAAGGCATAGATGACTAAGCTCAATAGTGGCCTATAGTGTAGGGCCATGGAATGTGCGGTTTTATTTGTTTGGATACTATAGGAAGTGGGTGTGGGATACTCACGTCTATTTGTATGTTTATTTGGCGGCGAATCGGTTATGTGAAGTCGCTTGCAACGGCACGTGTAAATATTAGTTCAGACTTTCAGAGTTTGATATGTGAGTCAATTATGTTTGTCATTACAATTAGCATTGGTGTGCTGTTGGACACCCACGATTTGTCAAACGGTCTTGACTTATTAATTAGAGGCGATAGCATTGTCTGTTTTCTGACGAAAATCTAAACCAGAAGCTGCTACTAAGGTTTTTCTAAAAGAAAAGCCCAATGCCTACCTCGGTGTCTCAATGGTAACAAATTCCACCTACCTGTACCTACTTGCGTTGCTACATCACTAAATAGGCGACGATAAGGAACCAAAAAGAAGTCGCACTAATAAAATGGCATGAAGAAAATTCTTTTTTTTTTATGATAGCTGTGTTGCATTTTTCATTGTGGTTTCTCTACAATGTAATTGTGGATTCAGCTATCCAATGCCAGATCCTGCCAAACCCGCATCTTCCGCACTGCGGGCTTTTATCTGCACACTGAACTCCAATCAACTATTGCAAAGTATTCAAAACTATCACGAACTTTACCAACATTGAAAAAAACAATTCTAAAATTAATCGTAGCGGTATTTAATGTTGGAGCATGGAAATCCAAAATAAATCCTATAATCCCTGAGACTGAGAAAGGAGGACGGTGTTGTGTATTTATAAATATTATGATTTCTACATACCGGTGGGATTCACGGGAATTGTAGAGATGAGACAACTCTACGGAAATATACGATTTTCTACACCACAGAGTGGAATATTGTTTTTATTTACTTTATGGCTGTGTGCTTATTGAGATAAGTTCCGATTAAGACATCGATAAAAAACAATACCTAATACAGGTATTATTTCTCACGTTTTACGTGTCATTGTAAGTTTACGTTTCGATGTTACATTGTAAGTATTGTAACTGTGTTGTAATTGTGTTAGAAGCAATGTAATTAAAAGAAAACAATCGTCATTTCGTGAATCGTGTTGTAACTAATCGTGTTTTATGGTTTACGGTAATTATAAATAGTGTATTTTTAATATAGAGTATATTAAAAACACAATTCATAATTAGCACAAACTGATGATTTGTAGCTTATTTTTTTATTCACCTAGTCCACATTGCACATGTTAGTTATCAATATTAGGATGCCAGAGCTAAAACGTAGTAGCTACACCGAGAATTGAATGGCCACACAAATTAGACTACCTAATCAATTATTAGATTTCCCTGAATGAACAAATGCAAAATTCGAAACAAAAGCGAATACCATCCAGTCAATCATTACTTGGATACTTGCCTGATATAACGATTCGCGTATGTATGAGTCAGCTAGAAAGAAAACTACCTGTATCTAGTAATGAAGGTGCCATGTTACTTCCAGTCTAAAAATACCGCGGAACCCCACTTCCTGATATTTTCCTGAGCAAGGACGCGGTTCGCAGCGGAAATGACGTTCACATAGGTATAAGACGCAACTATTTCCGAACGAAGGAATGTGATCATTTTGTGCATGTGTGTGTGTGTGACCTGGTGAATTTGTGTGCCGATTCTGGTCACGTCACTGTCATTCATTGTTTTGTTTTTGAGTTTCATTGCCAGTTGTCAATGTCATTAAATGTGTTGTTATATCAGTAAATTGTGATTTTTAATATTTTAACATAAATTATGGTTTATTTATTATAGAATTTAGGAATAGGTTGTTTTTAATCAAAATCGGTTAGTTATACAACACAATTAACAGCAGTGGCCGCTTGCTTTTTTCTAAAGTTGCACTATGTTGAATTTTAAATGGAATAGGTATTAAAAACACAAACGTCCAAGTGAATTCGTGGAGCGCAGACAGGTATCTCGTGCGAGAATCATGACAAATTGTATTTGCAACCTGCACCGCAGTTATCCATCAATTAGCCATTACCATATTTGCCTGAAAATAAAGATTTTATTTTATTTATTAGCTACCACGCCAATCGGGTTAATTTATTGTAGATCTCGCAAAACAAGAGCGCTGGGCATGCCTCAATGTAAAAGACAGTACCAAAATGATGATTATCTTAATATACTCGCCACATCGTAAGAGACTTCATTCAACACCACCCAACAAGCCAGATGTCCGAACCTTCATACAAACTCTTAAGAATATTAGCTATTCATATAAACATTCGTAGGTACATAAATATCTCTGTGATTCACATTGGAGTGACGTAATTATAAGACATAATAGCCATAGCAGTCCTCTATGATCTTGAATACATATTTACTATATGTATTGGCTTCCGAGATCAGTAGGTACCTATTATAATTTTGGTTGTATGACTAATCCATACAAAAAGGTGTATTAAATTATGTTTTACTAACGATAACATCAAATTCGGCCCACAGACTTGTTTATTTATAAATGTGATTCTCCGATTATCCTCCATGTTGATAAAAATATAAAAGGTAAATGAACCGCGTGTCATGTCTATTACAGTAATACATTGTTAACTGGAAACAATAATAGTTAATAACTTAATATGTACCTATTGAACTAAAACGAAGGCTTTTAGAATGTTACTATTATTGATTAAAAAGTCAATTTAAGGATCAGAATCTAGTTTTATCCTGGGTTTAGTCGGTATTAAGATTTATGAAGTACGAAATTTGTCTGTGTGTTTGTTGCTCCGGTCAAATCGTGTTTGTGTCGGGGCTACGGGATAAAAATTGAGTGATCCGTAAATATTCATGCTTAAGATATTTTACGTTTTTAATGCATCCCAGATATATGCGAAATCTTAGTATGGGTCGACGTAAAGAAAACATTGCTTTACTGAGTGTTCTTCTATTCTTTTGTTTTCTAGTGTCACGATGCGTTATCATCGTAGAAGTACAGCGGTGACTAATACAGGAACCAGTGTGGTCCAAGGAGCATGCAATGTGCGATGACACGCTTTCTCCCTTCGTCGATAATGCGCGTTTGTATGCGTTTCCCGTACGATGCGCGTTGCCCAATCGTCCAGCAAGACTGGTTGTCGCCTCACTCTATTTGCCGTGGTTACTGCCGATTCACAGAAGTGCAGATAGTGAAGATGTCGTAGCAAATATAAATATATCTGGGAATACACGAGGATCAGGGCTTCGATTTTCCTCTGTTTTACAACTTAATGTAATGTACGAAAAGCATTTTAAAAAGAAAGTAAAAGTTGTTGATATAACTTTGACCCACTATAAATACCCTTGGTGATTACATCTGGTGATTACATCAATATTTCTCCCGTGTAGGTTTTGAAGCTCCTGCGCCAAGAGACATCATGACGAAAGTATTACAGTTATAATTGTTGTTACAGAAGGTAATATGAATCCCTTAGGTGGGTAGCCTGGTGATCTGTAACACAGGTCTTACTATCCCAGATTCAGTCTCTATTTAAGTTGTTATTTCTTGTACTATCTTGCTAAGTTGAGCGAGAAAATTAAGTTTTTATTATTATATATATATTGCTATTATTATTCTTCTTCTTATTCTACTTATTGTATGGCTGATGATCAACCTGGTTTTAGAATTTAAACCGCCTGTAGGCCTCTGACATGGCCTTACACACGTTGAAAAATCTCTCAGGTGTGCCGGTTTCCTTACGATGTTTTCCTTCACCGTTTTCAGTAACTGATATCTAATTTACAGTACGCACATGAATTCGAAAAGAAATTGGTGCGTGCCGGGGTTTTAACTTGCGACCTTTGACTTGGCAGTTAACGGTCATACGGCGATCACTGCTATAAAATATTATTATTATTTCAAACCTTATACTTCTATAACCTATATCGCTCTGATTGTGTTCGTTACACAACTACCGCTTGCACACCATGCAGCGAACAAACAGATTAAACTATAAAGCTCTGAAGCAAGAAGTTTTACTATAAAGCGCCTCATCCTGGACTCAACGATTCAGTATATTGCGCTTAGATCCGTCCTACGACATCCGTAGGAAATGGGACGGGTTATTTTTAGACACCGTCACTTATAGGATCACACCAAGACAAATTGTGGACGTAAACACGCAGTATGGTCGTGGGTGGTTATAGGTTTACAGAGAAGATTCGTATGCGAACTGGTTCCAAACTTATGACATTGTTATTATGTATTAACTCAGCGTAAACCCAATTGAATCACAATGCATCTAGCCTTTATCTCATTTTTGTCTCTACATCGCCCTAAAGTCGACTGGAAAAAATGCCAAAGGCATTAAGTCCGTCTTAGTATTTTCATAATTTTTCATCTACATAAAACTTGGTAAAGACTTACTTTGAGAAGGCAATTCTAGCATCCTCCGTGACAATATTCAACACTTATATAAAACTGATTGAGTTGTTCGTGGCCTTCAATAACACTCCTGATATTACCTGTAATGACTAAACATGTTCCGTCAATTCTTCGAGTCTTCATTGTCTTCCAATATCTTATCTTACTTAGGTACATCATATGTTTTATTACGGCCAAGGCTTAGTTCTGAATTGGATAAATTGAAATGTGTTCCAAATAACTGGTTATATGAAATGAAGATTTACGGTAACCTGTATCCAAAAGTTGCAGAAATATAGGTGACTTGTTACATCAAAATAAAGAAAAAGAACTATCGTTATAGCAAGACTAGCGGCCCGCTCCAGCTTCGCACGGCTATAAAATGTATATTATAAGTATTTCTCCACTATTTAATGGATGTTATTATACATATAAACCTTCCTCTTCAATCACTCTATCTATTTAAAAAAACCGCATCAAAATCCGTTGCGTGGTTTTAAAGATTTAAGCATACATAGGGATATAGGGACAGAGAAAGCGACTTTGTTTTATACTATGTAGTGAAGATGCATACGAATGATAAAAATATGAAAGAAAGCTTCAACGTCTCAATCTGCGCATGCTAGTTGCCTAGCATAATGTTTACAGATGAGAATCTATAAACAGTAATTGTCACCATAGAGATATGATGACAATTTAGGGGATATTTAGATTGATGTTACGTGCTTTAGTGAATACCAAATACTAAGTAATGGGTTTAAATACAGTATGCATGTAACTATGTATATATAGTGTTATGTGATCCCCTTCGCTCAAGAACATCTGCTCCAAATAAGGAGTCTTGTCTCAACAGATAATGAAGCACCCTTTTTTTTTTTTTTTTTTTTTTTTTTTTTTTTTTTTTTTTTTTTTTTTTTTTTTTTTTTTTTTTTTTAAAAAAAACGTCGCCCCACACTAGGAATTTCTCCTTTATCGTGGGTGCGTTTCACAAACATGAAATATCACATATACAAACACCCAGACTCGGGACAATCGAATGTGGATCGCACAAATTTTTGCCCCATGCGGGAATCGAACCCGCAACCCTTAGCGCAGCAGTCTAATCGCTTAGCCACTGCGCCAATCACTCCACTTTATGTCGCTGCTGTATGTGCATTGCGAGTGCAATCGAGCTTCCGATTTCCGTCTCATTATTTGCTGTGCTGTAATGCAATATTGCTTTACTAACTCTTGAGTTTTGAGTAAGCGTGGGTCCTTCCCGTAGATCCAGCAAGAGCTACTCAATTACCCGCTGCAGCTGTAAAACCAACAACAGATATATAAATTAAATGTTTTGATGTCTCAGTCGACTCGACCCACGCAGCTGAATAGACAATAAAGCCACTTACAGGATTACTTACATAACAATATTGACCAAATATCTTTGGCGACAGTCCACCGGCGGCAACTGAATCGTTTTACTTATCGTCTGATAATTCAACAGCCGATAAACAGCGATAATACGCGATAGGAAACACGATACATGGTTTTACGAGATTGTGACTCATTGTAGTCAATGTATAAACGAGCATTACTCACGTAAGTAAGTGAGTAAATATTGCACATGTTTTGGATCCTTGTAAGGATTGTTTAGGATTCACGTAAGCATTAAGTGATATTGTAGTACATCTATTAAATTGTAGTCTATAAAAAACTTACACCTGGGGCCAATATGGTTGGCATTTGGAATATTAGGATAATGGAAATGGATACAAGACTTTAAAGCGCTTGGTTTTGTTAACTTAAAAAAAAAATACAAACATCCGAATTGAGAACCTCCTCCTTTTTTTAGAAGACGGTTAAAATGAGTTTTGATGCATATAGAATGAATTAACTAATATTAGAAGGTTGCGACTAAGAGAAGTACGTCGAAGAAGAGGTATCTGCCAACAGGTAGTAATTTTTATGCCTAAAAACGAATTGATTTATCCATCGGTTCCTGGTCAAGGTTATATCAGCAGCAGTCCTGTTTAGTAATGAATTAAGACAAAACTTATAATCAACGCATAACCCAATTCGATACATTTTGCTTCCTTTCCAAAGATTCGTGATACTGATAATCTAGGTTCTTCATACTTTGTGGTACATAAGTACCACTAAAACTGTTTCATATTTTGGCAGTTTGGCACACAACCTTGCCGCGTGATCTAGCAAAATTTAAGCTTATTATATCAAGCATTGCCGAACGCACGTCAGTAAAGCCATACAAATTCACGATACATTTAAAACCAGGAACTAACAGTGATAATCCAATGCGTTTCTAGTTGACTTAACGTGTTGATTAATTAAGGAGATGACTGGTGGACCGAAAATTTAGGTGAGCGGAAATTATGGAACATAATCTTCAACTTCTCACTACTTAGGTATAAGTATTTAATGTGTAGGTATAGTTGGTAACAAAGCCATAATTAGAAGTATTTATAGATAGCAACATCCTTCAGACACTTCCTCGAGTGTTTTGTTGGTTCTGAGTAGAATAATATCTTCAGAATTCAGTTACGAGAGCTACTTTACTCCAATGCCACACTGATACGTGAAATACCGATCGTTATCTATTGGCGCTAACATGTCCAAGACACAAATAGTTGTTGTACTAGGTTAGGAAAGACGGGATCTTCTTCTTTACGCTTAATGAGGGTTTTGGCAGGCACAGCTTAGTTAAAAATATCATCAACATCATCATAACATTAGCCTATTGCTGTCCACTGCTGGACGTAGGCCTCCCCCAGGGTACACCACAAGGTCCGCTCTCCCGTTTTCTCAGTTACTACCAGTTCTAGTTGAAAATATATTGTATGTCTTTATCTTCTTGCCCATTGGCAAGCATGGATCGTTAAGCAATTGTATGTGTAATGAGTGGGAAATCCTTTAGTAATAAAATATTTCTAGTATTGATGAAGTCATTTAACCTGATTCAATTAATATTTCCAATTTATTGGTATCGTCATAGGTCATAGGTATTGTTGTAAGCGAATAACAAGCAGCGTCTTCAGTTTTTTTCAAGACAGAAGTGCCTAGACTTTGCAGGCAAATTGCAAGGCCAAAATGATTGAGTAGTTGATTGAAATGTCTGCATACAATTGTAACGTTATTGTAGTAGGTATATAGGTTATCAAAGGCTTTAGTTGAATCCGATTTATTGAAAGTCCTGCAGAAGTGCAAATTCAAACGATATTCTGAGGATGCCTTTTATAAAGTCTCCTAAATAATAGATAACAGCCCTCTTACTATGAAATCTTTCATCAGGACATTTTCAGACTTAGAAACGAGACGCTGCTACGTGCTGTGTTATGCGGTGTCTCGCTTTCACAACGTAAACTGTCCTGCTTTAAGAGTTCATGGTAAGGGGGTAGCCTACAACTATCCGTCTAAATTGCAGACTTTTAAAGCACGTTCCACTGCAAGTTGTTTCTAGTACGAAGCGTAAATTAATTATAATCATGGAAACCATGTTGAATACCTTAAGGTTATAATTACATACATTTGCTGACACAATTACAGACCAATTACAATGTTTACACCCAAGTTCACGGATCTTAGTCATAGTATTATTTCATCCAGTGATGCACGATAGATAAGTCAACTATGAGTCAACTGATAGCCAATAGAGACTATCTGAGACTAATTCGCTTGCTTTGTCACGTGATTGTCCCTTTTGTTTTGGACCCTCATGGTCTACGTTTTCATTTGATTAGCATACAATGCTGGTTCTAAATATGATGAATGTGTAAGTACCTCCATTTGTGGGTTCAAGGTGTGTGCAGGTGTTAAGTGACACCTAATTTGCAGAGTAAGTAATTAAATAATTATTTCCAAGGTCCTAAGTACGAAATTCGTGCCGATTTTTTCGTTTTCGCACGTGCGATTTACAAGGCCAGCTCATTTAATATTAGGACGTATGGCGAGCAATCATGTATCATGTATGTAACATCTGTCGCATACTTGCTTGGGCGCTTACTTTATGCTCCAACGACAGTGTTATTGCAGAGAATATGCATTAATTAATCTATGTCCAACATCACACCCACAAATAGCTTTAGATAAATGAATCCAGGATTTAATTGTCTCATTGGCTTGCACGATTGGCGGTTGCCGGGAATGTAGTGTATGTGCTAAGATCATGGCACAGCTGACCTCGGTCTCTGCTCTTGAACTAAAAACCGGCCCGCGAGGCGCTCGGGCGGCGCGCGCGCTTGATGACGTCACCGGCGCGCGCGCCTCCGAGCTTTAGACTGTTTGATTTGTTTTGGTTGAGTCCTGTGCTTTTTTTCTTGCGGTTTTTTTTTGTTGATGCTTCTGTATAAGCAGATTGTTTTGCTAATATCATTATGTAATTCATTTGACAGAGTTTATAAATAGGACTATCTCTAGTAAATAGTTAAATACTCTGCTTATTATTATTTAAAAGAGTGACCTTTGGAGTTTCTTGCCGGTTCTTCTCCATAGGAATGACATTTTTAGAACCGTGCAACTAGCATCTCAACGTTTCATAAGCGCCTGTAATTGGTTTACATGAAATAAAAACAATTTGAATTTGAATTTGCTTATTTATTTAGTATGATATTTTATTGACGCTTACTCCTTAAAATATCTGCACCTTCATAAAGACTTAGAGAAACAACACGTTTAATCGAGGCCAGATCCATATTTATTGAAGTTGATGTGCATTGCGCGCTCGTAAATTCTTAAGCCTACTTACTCATACGATCAATATTCATGTATCGTTACGATCGATATCTTGTTTCTGACTCATATATGATCCTTTTTTTTAATAGTGTATGTAAGTTGTTGTTTATTAGTTTTTGTTTGTATTAAAGCTTTTACCGCCGAACTCTTACTTACTTATTTACGTAAACTATCACAAAGTAAAGGTTTCCTTTGTAAAATCTTTACTTAGAGTCAGTTTAAATATTCATTAACGTCTTTTAGTGCGGTAGTGAGTTTAAATTTCTGGATTTTGCAGTTTTTTTGGCGTCCATTATAATCCTGCCGATTTGAGTAGGTCTTGTCCACTTTCTTACCGCCGCACTCAGAGACGTTAATGATCACTTAAACTGACGAAATGTGAATGGTCCTGGATTCGAATCCCGGATCGGGCAAGTGTTATTGGGTTTTTCCCTTAGGTAATTCTCAGTAGCAGCACGGATTCTTGATTTGCGCCGTTTGATGGCAATAGGCTCGCCCCTATTACATTGGGTGCTATAACATAAGTGGCGAAATGTGGATGCACTACAGGTAGACCTCTGCCTACCCCTTCAGGGAATACAGGCGTGATGTTATTCTATGTATAGATACTATAAGACTCATAATTGCTACCACTTCGTGTACGATAACTTGTTTGAGTACCTATGTGTATTTAATTAATACAACACTTTATTTATGGAATAAATGATTAGTTGTATTTAATCGGCACGTGTGAATATTTTTGTTTTATATAATATGCATTAACATACCAAGGACCGCCTTATTAGTATGTCGAGCGACGTGTCCTGGTTCCGATTTCACGATCAAGCTTAGTGTTATTGAAAAGGTTCGTTCTCGCTATCATTCTGAGATACAAGATTATTGAAACGTCCCTGTTACATCATGCTCAAGTGCTCCGTGAACTTGTTTTGGAAATACAGATGGGGTCACGTGACATTATGGTAGGTATTTTTTTAAATTTACCTACGATTGTTTTATGTCCAGAATTGTAGGTGCGTTTATCAGATATGAAATAGCGAATGAACAAACACTTGTACTTGGAACAAATTTCTGCGGATCACACTACGGACCCCCGGTGTAAGGATATGGTTACGTGCGAGACTCGAACCTCCATCATATCGAAGCCGTCAAATCACTTAACCCCTGCTTCCATCGGGTCGTCCTTATAACACATTTGTAAATCTTATTCATTTAGTTAAATCACACTAGTATTATAGAGGCGAAAGTTTGTGTGTGTATGTTTGTTACTTCATTACGCTCAAACGGCTAGACCAATTTTGATAAAATTTTGTATGGAGGTAGCTGACACCCTTGATTAACACATAGGCTTTTTATCTTGAAAAAATGTAGCGGGTAACACCGTGGGGCGCAGATAGTATCCCAATAACAGCGTAATATGAACCTTTTTTACTATAATAACTTCCGTGAGTGTTATCCGTATTATTTACTATATATCCCGGTTATACTCACGTGTGTATTCGGGAATGCCCGACTAGTTTCGAACTCGAACGGAGCCCTTATTCATGAGCTGCTTACGCGGCGGAGTCGCGAGCCGAACTGAAACTAGTCTGGCATTCCCGAATACACACGTGAGTATAACCGGGATATATAGTAAATAATATGAACCTTACCAATCACATAGCATCAATGACATTTTCCAGTCATTAATGACAGCCTTTGTAAACTTGTATGTGGTAACATTATCAGGTATCTTGCATACATCGTATTACAACATAAGGTTACGTATAGCCGTGTTGATGGTGAGGCCTCGCATCTGGCCGACTCCGCCATTGTCGCGAGCATCAGGTCGATGCCCTAATAACCCCGAGGTTATGAATTTCGGCACGCTATGCTTTTGTTAGTTGCGATCGCTGAAAGCTATTGGGAATAAAATTATACTTTTTGGGTTAATTTGATATCAAAACCTAGGTACTCTGTAAGACTTTCTTGAAATGAGGATTCACAGGTAGTAGGTTGTGTCTACATTGGTCCTATGTCATTGTAATCGATGGAGTTAGTGCTATACGAGTTCTGCAGGGGTCAAAAGTAGCTCGAAATGGTTCGTGTAATATTACACGCAGCAGCTCTGTCGCCAGTTACTTTGCCTTTTCACCTTTCCTTGACTGGACACGCTGCCGCGTCTCTAAATCTAAGTTTAGACTTTTGGCGGTGACAACCAAGTCACACCTTTACCGTAAATGAAAATGTCAACATACCAAAGGACAGCTAATTACCATCAACAGCTCTTCACCGGTTCCTATTTATTATTATTTTCATTTTTCTATGTTTATAATGAAGGAAATAAACTTTGATTGTGTAGCGACATCTACCCGTCGAAGGACGAATGACGATGACATTCCTGCATCGCGCTAGCGAAGTAATCACACTCGCTAGCTATAAATACAGCCGCCCCGAGTTGGGAAGTGGGGCGCCGCGGCCCACCAGGCATACCACCGCCGCTGGAAGATCTTCCTTCTCGTTGGAGGAACTCCACATCCCTTCCTCCACATTTTTTGTATCCAAATTGTATCCAATTTTAACAGGAATTCATAACTAATCTTAGCAGCGAAATAAGCTGCAACTTTAGAAGAAGTTGCGCTAAGCAATAAACTGGGGTAGACACCACACCATTAAACCAATAACTCCAAGAACCTATTTCTCTAAAAAAATGCTTTATTTCGGCCCTAAAATCCCTGTAAATGTTTAATTAACTCTAAAATTCTATTTTTATTGCTCATAAAAAGTATGTCTATTGATTGGTGGTATCAAAAACCCAATTGTTTTGCTTGATTACTAAAATAGATATCAATCATCCGTCGAAACCTTTTATTAGACTCCTTAATACTTTGTGTGAGGATAATGGTTTTTAGCTTCCTGTTGCCCCGACCAAACAGACAGACTACAGGAATGTTCAGATTCCTCCCATCATTCAGCCTCAAACACAAGCCACAGTCTAACCAATAGATTTATAGCGTAAAACAATTATCTTAACGAGCCGTGTCTAAATCTCAATGGAGCCAATGAGCCGAGACTGACGGGCTATTGAGTGATTTTCCACTCAATTTGTCATTTGTATTAATTGAATTTTAAGTATTACTTGTTGTTATGTCTTGGGAATTTTCGGTAGTGTTTTTTTTCGTAATATTAGTTTAAGGGTTTAGTACATCTTCTCACAAATTTTGCCTTACCTCGATCAGCTGCTATTCTGAAACAGTAACTACATCTCAAAAGTCATCTCGCACGTTACCTTGCTATGCGCTAGCGTCGAATCTCACCGCGGATTTAGAAGTGAGTTCGTAAGTGATGTCTTTAGATAAGCATATTCATATTCATTTATTCATCGCAAGATGTTGTAAAAAGATGGTAAGTATAACAAACAGAGTATGGTGACAAACATGAACCCTGTTAGGGCACTGCAAACAATTTGTAGTATTTTTATAAACATATAGGTACTTAAAATATATAAGTAAATATCATGCTATTGTTTTGTTACACAGTAAAGCAGTCGTTTTTTTTTTCTTTTTGAGGCAGTGGCAGTGACTCGAGCTTCTAACTATTCTGCCAGATTCGAGTTAAGACTGCAACGTTTGTCGTTAGACATTTTTGTGGGTCTGTTTTTAAGTAGTGAGAATGACAGATATTACTTTATTAATTGTCATATGTCCCGTTTTAAGTTGAGGCAAAATGACGTCTCAATGAAATGCCAACATAAAACACTATTTACTCTTATACAAACAATTTCTCAGCCACTGTTGGTCGTGTGCGAAACATAATGGGTACTTAAGAGGTAATAAAATGTCTGTTGACAGAACATACGTAACGGAAAAGGCTGAAAATATGTAAAAAAAACTATGGAGTGGTCTGAATCTCTACTTCGGATTTGCTTCTGATAAGGACAAAGAATAAGGGTTTCCTATGTTATGTATTTGTTTTTCTATTTTGGCCCTCACCGCTAAGGCGCTAACTCAGGTGACTTACTAAATTAACCTTTGAACCGTCGAGACTTAACGACAAAGGTTTTCGTATGTAAGTCAGTAAGAAGAGTATTTGTAACCGTCTAAAAATATTGTAGAGAAGTCATCAAGTTGATGTCATCTCTATACTTAAAAAAGTCTATAAAACATAACATCACGCCTGTATTCCCCGAAGGGGTAGGCAGAGGAGCACATATAGTACTTCCACTATATGTGCTCCTATATTTCGCCAGTTATGTTTTAGGTCCCAATGTAATAGGGGATCCAGACTCCGTGCTGCTACTGAGAATTACCTAATGAAAAAACCCAGTAACACTTTGCCCGACCCGGGAATCGAACCCAGGACCTCGTGCTCAGCAGTCGCGCTTAGACCACTAGACCAACGAGGCAGTCTATAACCTTACTAATTTCAACAACTTTGTCCACAGGTTTCAACACAACAAAATCTACACATACATCGGCGAGGTACTGGTGTCGGTGAACCCGTACAAGTCATTAGACATCTATGGCGCCCAGCACATGGCACAGTACAGGGGCCGGGAGATGTTCGAGGTCCCCCCACACGTGTATGCTGTTGCAGACGCCTGCCAGAGAGTGCTGAGGCAACAGGTAACATACACCAGATAATACTACAAACTTTTATAAGTAGGTGATGGTGGCGCTAGTGTAGCTGTCATTCAATTGACAGCTGTCAGTTTGACAGTTGTTATTGTGTATGACGTTAGTTCCAAATTTTACCACCGCTATATAAATAAGTTTGTAAGCAAACAGATGGTTTTAGAATTTTTAAATTTAAACCGTCAGTATTTTGATCTATTGTACAGACAGCATCCCTTTAGCTAAAGCTTAAACCATTTGCCGCCATAAATTAAAAGCTTTCCAAATAGGCCAATTCTAAGTATTTAGGTGTTGCTACTGCTTATAGATGTATACTATATTATGTTTGTTTGTTGTGTTGAGCTTTTGTTGCTTTCGTAAGTGTTCGACGGCCCTAGACGATTGTACTTCAATCTATTTATATATATTATTATTAAAAAAAAAAAAAAACTATTAAACGAAAAATATTCGCAAAACTGCATTCATTCACTTAGTAAAGATATCGGTATATCTTTTGTAAAAAAGTATTCTTAAAATTATTTATATTATGTAGGTACATATTGTACACATTACTGTACCAGGCGCCCATAACATAGCAACAGTGATCGTTTAAATAGCGTCTTCAGCAAGCACCCATTATGTTCACCTGCCCACTTACCATGAACTCTTAAAACAGAACAGTTTACGATGTGAAAGCGAGACGCAGTTACGTGCAGTGTAATGCGGTGTCTCGCTTCCACAGCGTAAACTGCCCTGCATTAAGAGTTCATAGTAAGGGGGCTGTAGTCTACTTTGATGGTGTCACCGTAAATGGCAGTTAGTAACCTTTTGTCAGGAGTTAGGGCTCGTAAACTCGTTTTACTGTCCCACCTAGACCACCCAGTGTTTCGGAATTCGCTTCAGCTTTTAGCTTGGCAAAAGCAGTGGAAATAATCAGGAAAATAAAAATGTGAGTCTGTAACTTAATATTGATTATAAACAAAATTAAATGGTGTCAAGTGACGGTAAATGGATCACATGAAAAGAGGGAAGAAAGGCCTTTAACCTGCAGTGGCATTACGGGCAATGTAGGCTAATAATAATGTTTTTAGTGAAAACTACAGCACTGATAGCCGAGTGGTATGACCGTTGGACTGCCAAGTCAAAGGTCGTAAGTTCAAACCCTGGCACGCACCAATGTCTTTATGAATTTATGTGCGTACTATAAATTAGTTATCAGTTGCCAAAACGGTGAAGGAAACCCTGAGAGATTATTCAACGGCGTGTAAAGCCATGTCAGAGGCCTATAGGCGGTTCAAAGTCTCTGTCACCAGGTTGTTCACCAACCATACGAAAAGAAAAAGAAGTAGAAAAAATTACATTCATCATACTTTATAACATTGTCTAACAGTTTATTTATAAATTAAAATACACAAGTTCAGTAAACAGACTCTTTGAAGTTGGTGTATAGCTGTATAGTCTTGCATGAATAATATTCAGAGGCATTTCAAGTATATCTTTGTTCTAATTTTTCCCACAGTTACAATTGTTTTCCATTTCTAAGGATTAGACAAGTAAGTAAGACAATATATGCCTACTCTAAAGTCTAAATAAAGATTACGTGAAGCAAAATGGCTTATTATGTCAGAAAAGGATTTCATGCCTTTATTATTGAATTGTAAAGGGATCATCACAACTTGATGGTTTTGTAGAAAAACATTTGGAAAACTTTACTTCTTGTTTCCAGTTTTTCCCACCATTATTGCTTTCCATTGTCCCTTTCTTAAGGATTAGACAATTATCATAGTTTTGTAATAAACATATGCGTACTCTAAAGTGTAAATAAAGATTACGTGAAGAATTTATACTGCTTGCATGTTGGTAATGATTTTACATCACATCAGCCTATTTCCTTCCACTGCTGGACGTAGGCTTCACCCAGGGTACGCCACAAGGCCCGCTCTCCCGTTTTCAGCCAGTCACTACCAGCAACCTTCCTCAAGTCATCGGTCCGTCTGGCCATGATTATACATATCATTTGGATATCAAGCCTTTATTGCTGAACAAGGTACGACTACTAACTTGATGGTTTTGTACCATTGGCGCCAACAAGTTTATCACCAGTAAAGTTAATCAGCCCCCTTACCATGAACTCTTAAAGCAGGACAGTTAAAGATGTGTAAGCGAGACACTGCTACGTGCAGTGTAATGCGGCATCTCGCTTCCACAACTTAAACTGTCATTCTCACTACATCGTTGTTTGACATGAGAAAAGGATAGAATATATGTATTTAGTTTTGTCCAATTGGTCATAAGCTACTTATAAGTCACCATCAATATGATTGAGTGTTATTCGCCAACGATAAGGACAGACAGTTTGATTTGAGAGTTCTGAATATGTTGTATCCTTTTCCATTGATGTTTGTTAAAATAGTTTGATTAGTGTTAGTTAAATATAGAAGTCAATAAAGTTTTAGTAGACGAGGTCTTTTACAAATATTTTTTTCTAATGTCTCCTCACACTATGAATTTTTCCTGTGTCGTGGGTGCGTTTTACAAACATAAACTATCACATAGGTACACAAACATCCAGACTCGGGACAAACATCTGCGTTTCGCACAATTTTTGGCCCCGTGCGGGAATCGAACCCATTGCCCCAGTTAGGTCGTCAAAAGAATGACTCATAATGTTTTATTTATTTCAGGGCAAAGATACTTGCGTGTTAATATCGGGCGAGTCTGGCTCGGGGAAGACTGAAGCGTCCAAGTTTATAATGAAGTACATAGCCGCAAACACAACACAGGTCCACAGGGATTATATTGATAGGTGAGTTAAAGTTAAGTCTAATATGTAAGGTCACTTAGAGGAGCACTGATAGCCGAGTGGTATGACCACTGAACTGCCAAGTCAAAGGTCGAAAGTCCAAACCCCGGCACGCACAAATGTCTTCGAATTCATGTGCGTATTATATTAGTTATCAGTGGCTTAAAATGGTGAAGGAACATTGTGAGGAAACCGGCATACATGAGAGATTTTTCAATGGTGTGTTATGTCATGTCACCTACAGGCGGTTTAAACCCTGACGCCAGGTTGGCCATAAACCATACGATAAGAAGAAGACCTAGACGAGGCTTTTTCCGGGGAGCTATCCACTGTTGGGGTTGCGGAATGATGCTTCGTCTGCTAGGTAACCCTTTACCCTACCTTGCTATAATTCTAGCCGGTAAGAGTTCATCAAACCCTGCCATCCATAGGGTTGATGAAGTCTTTAAGAATATGCACCAAAAAGAAATAACGGACTTGACTTGAATTTCATAACAAAAACAAACTACCGTGCCGTGTGGTATCCGGCCTAGAATTGACCACCCCCTTTCCTTCCGGGTGTCGTAAGAGCCGAATAAAGGAAAATCCAGAAGATTAGCAGCAGCGTCTTCTGTAACTTGACCACTAACACGGCGATCCACAAGCCGCTTGCCAAGCGTGGGGATTATGGCCCCCCTTTCAAAAAGGGGGAGGCCTTTGTTCAACAGTAGATTTCTTCCGGCTGATGACGATAATGAATAAAAAATTTAGTTACACTTTTTGTCGGCTGTCTTAACTGTTATATAAATGTTAACTTGAATTGGCTATTTTAAACCTTGTTAGAGATATTCTAAGCTCCATAAAGACTCTTGTTATGCAATTCTTAGTAGTATCTGGCGATCGGGCGATTTACGGCCGATAAACGGCAATTCATGAATAAATATCGAACTGATTTTCTCCATACACCTCTGCCTGCCATGATTTGAAATTCATTGGAGTTCAAGTTTATAGAGGTATAGTCCTGTTTATAGGTAATCATAATAAATGATATGCTATAAAATAAATGTGATATTGTGTATTTCCATTACCATTTTTCCAGCAGTTTAATAATATATCGTGGATGTAGATGACACTATTGACGATGATCACCAGACGATACTATTAAATGGAACAAAAAAAACCGGTCTATTTTATCGATTGTTTCCATAATACTATTTTTATAAATTCGCCTGCCTACTGGGTACAACATAGGACTGACTCAACCTAACCTAACATCCAAATGATTAATTACCTATGCTCAGCGAATAAAGATTTATTATTATATTATTACCATACCACAATATCAATAGCCGTCTGAAGAGATTGCTCTTGCACACATCACCGTCTGTTTCTATGTACCACTAAATTAGCTCATATGACCTGTGATGAGATTCACTAGAGGAATATTCAAATACCAATAGTCCGCGGGGACTTAGGACGACCTGCTCCTGACCATGAACTCTTAAAGCAGGCCATTTGCCGATGAGGAAGCGAGACGCCGCGCGCCGCATTTCATTGCACTAGAGAGACCAGAGTTCATGATACGGAGGCTGATTGGCGCAGTGGCTAAGCGATTGGACTGCTTCTTCTTATCGTATGGTTGATGAACAACCTGGTGTCAGAGTTTAAACCGCCTGTAGGCCTCTGACATGGCTTTACACACCGTTGAAAAATCTCTCAGGTGTGCCGGTTTCCTCACGATGTTTTCCTTCACCGTTTTTAGCAACTGATAACTAATTTTTAGTACGCTTATGAATTCGAAAAGACATTGGTGCGTGCCGGGATTTGAACTTGCGACATTTGACTTGGCAGTCCAACGGTCATACCACTCGGCTATCAGTGCTATTGGACTGCTTCGCTAAGGGTTACGGGTTTGATTCCCGCACAGGACAATAATTTGTGCGATCCGCATATGTTTATCCCGAAACTGGGTGGTTGTGTGTGTGATATTTCATGTTTGTCAAACGGACCCACGATACAGAAGATCTACCTAGTGTAGTTAAAGTTTAATTAAAAAAGAGAAGCTTCTTGATAAAATCCTCTTTCAGGGTAAAAAACGTCTTGATCCAGTCGAACTCGATTCTGGAGACGTTCGGTAACGCTAAAACGAACCGCAATGACAACTCTTCGCGGTTCGGCAAGTACATGGACATACACTTCGACTACAAGGGGGACCCCGTCGGGGGCCACATCAGCAACTACTTGCTGGAGAAGAGCAGGGTGGTCTCCCTGCAGCCAGGGGAGAGGAACTTCCATTCATTCTATCAGGTATGATAATCCTGCTTGAGTATTATAAATTGGCCTGCCTCGTTGGTTTATTAGTCGCTAAGCGTGACTCCTGAGCATGAGATCCTGGGTTGTAATCCCGAATCGGTCAAAATGTTACTAGGACTATCCATCAGGTAATTCTTAGTAGCAGCGTTGATTGAGTCTGGGTTTGTACTCGGTTGATGGCAATAGGCACGCCCCCTATTACATGGGGACCTATATATAACTGGCGAAATGAAGGTGTAATTTAAGCGCACCTCTGCCTACCTCTTCGGTGAATATAGACGTGATGTTATGTTTATTATTATAAATTAGTTAAGAAGTTGTTGGTTTTTCTTTTGTTGCGTTGCAGCAACGGGGACTTGGTTTTAAGTCAATCTTATAGAAGAATGAGTGGTGTGGCATGAGAGATAAAGTGAAACAGTTTCATATGAGAGCGTAAAGTTTAAGTTTATTGTCCAAAAGGTATTTTTACAATCGTAATTGGGCCCTAGATCCCACACTAGGATTCCCTGTATTGTGGGACCTAGACTCCGCGTTCCGTTTACATAGGTTGCTTAAAAATAATACTTACAAAAAGTTAATGTAAATGAAGTAACCAAAAGTCTTATAGTTCGCTTCCCGTTCCCGTAGGGCTTAGAATCAACTAACTGCAAGGTAGCAACTTTGGTATGTATGTTAGATCGTAAGGCAAATTTATTAAGGTATGCTTATGTGGTTGGGTTATGTAAAATAGACATTCGGTAGAAGTGAAAGACCTCAGAATTTTTGATCAGTTTGGGAGTTGTGCTTGCATTCGCCTGGAGCGATCGCTAGAGCGATAGGCTGAAGGCCCTTAAGTAATCCCATGTCGTTCGGTAAAGTGAAGTGGGATCAACTAAGTCATTCCGTGTTTCTAACACCGGAGTGTGTCCTACATGCCCCCATCGGGGAATGTTTGTAAGGAGTTGTACCCAATTTCGAACTTTTATAGAATATCATATGGTAATTGGTATTCCAGTGTATTAGATGCACTATTTACAAACAAGCCCTCTTATGTCATCGCTGTATCTCCGTGATTGTTCTCTGACGTCATAGTTTTCGACTATTGTTCGCCGTGCCTATAGCTGTTGTGTAATTATATTTATACTGCAAACTACGTCGGTTTACGGTATTGACGGCGCTGGAATGTAGTTGTATATATATTGTTTGTCCTAGAATACCGGGGCTGGGCATTGTGTATTGTATCGGTATTTTATGTTCTTTACACTTTGGCCCTTACTATAGGCCATTATAGCCGGATGATTTGCAATTTAATGAGAATCATCATTCTTAGCTCGTCTCAGCCGTCTGCGAGACGTGAACTGTTCCTTTCTGTGCCTGGTCCATGTATGAAGCATTCTTTTTAGGGTTCCGTACCCAAAGGGGAAAATGGGACCCTATTAATAAGAATCCGCTGTCCGTCCGTCCCTCTGTCTGTCAGTCTGACACCAGGCTGTATCTCATGAACCGTGATAGTTAGACAGTTGAAATTTTCACAGATGATGTATTTCTGTTGCCGCTATAACAACAAGTACTAAAAAAACAGAATAAAATAATTATTTAAGGGAGCTCCGATACAACAAACATGATATTTTTGTTCGTTTTTGCTTTATATTGATAACGGCAACAGGTAGACGCTTGTAATATTCACAGAATATTTAGTTATATGGTCACTTTTGACTGGCCTGTTGGTCTAGTGGTTAGTGACGCTGACTTCTAAACCGGAGGTCGTGGGTTCGATTCCCACCCAGGACAAATCTTTGTGTGATGAGCATAATGATTTGTTCTGTGTCTGGGTGTAAATTATCTATATTATGTATGTATTTAGAAATATTTAAGTATGTTTATCAGTTGTCTGGTTGCCATAATACAGGCTCCACCTAGTTTGGGATCTGATGACCGTGTGTGGGCTGTCCCAAGATATTATTATTATTATTACTTTAAGAATAAATGATTAAATTAATATAAGCAATAAAGAATGTGTGTATAATTTGACTAGAAAATGCAAAGGTCGCTGGTTCGAGTCTAATAACGTTGTAAATACTTGTAATTCTCTCACTGACATCTCTAAATATTCTAGTTTACTGAATGTTTGTGTTAGCGTAGTTAGCAATAAGATGCGGCTCTAATGTTTAGTAAATATATTATGTAACGCGTAGGTTGGTTCATAATATTTACGTTCATCTGTGCCTGCCTTAACATTTGTTTTATTCCAATTAAGTCCACGTACACTAATGAATACTATGAAATTATTAACGCTACTACTAGAAAAATCAGATAAGATATGTTATAATCCATTAGGAGTGAACATGAGGTCCTGAGTACGAATCTCGGACGAAGCGTAACTGGGTTTTTTCATTAGGTAATTCTCAGTAGCAGCTAAGTGTGATGTAGTGCCCGGTTGATGGCAAAAGGCTGTCCCCTGGGTCCTAAAACACGACTGGCAAAATATGGGTGTACTACACACCTCTGCCTACCCCTTCGGGGCTACAGGCGTAGTATGTTATGTTTTTTTTCTCTTACCTAACTCCTTTTCCAGTTGCTAAGTACAAACAACTCACAAACGAAGAAGTATGGGCTCGCATCGAGCGCCGTGTATAAGATTCTGGGCAGCGAGCGTGCGACTGCGCAGGACTCGAAGCTGTTCTCCTTGACGAACAGCGCCTTCAACGCACTGGGCTTCTCACAGTCTGTTGTTGACGATATATGGAGTATTGTGTCTGGTGTCATTTTACTGGTAAGTTGGCACTATTTTGTTAACTGGTAACACATATTAAATAAGGAATTTATCTTATGTCCTGTGTGTTTTTTTAATAAAAAAGTTCATCGGCGTCTTTCTTCAACAAATAATAATTTATGGTGCTCGTTTTGTCTGTTTAAGCCCAATAAAAGCCAGGTTGTCAGCAATAAAAAAGTTATTAAATGATATTAGTCGTAAGTTTTAGGCATTAGAAATTTAACATCAAAACTCCTTGCCAGGGCGAGCTAACGTTCACGGAGTCCCAAGACGGGCAGCTAATTATCGGCGGGCCGCTGAAGCAGTGCGTGAGCGCGCTGGGCGTGACGGAGGCCGCGCTGCGCGGGAGCATGGCGGGCCGCGTGCTGGCCGCCGGCGGGGACCTCGTCAACAAGGAGCACTCGCTGCTGGACGCCAACTACACAAGGCTCGCGCTGGCCAAGGCGGCCTATGACAGGCTGTTCACCTGGATCGTGCAGCAGGTAAGGTGAAGCAGTGCGTGAGCGCGCTGGGCGTGACGGAGGCCGCGCTGCGCGGGAGCATGGCGGGCCTCAAGGTATTAAAAACTAAATCCAGGTATAACATTTTTGCGCACCAATATTTAAGCTAACCCTCAATATACTACATGTTTCTGTGCTATCAGTCATTTAAATAATAAGCCTGACTGCGTGGGCAACAAAATTGATTTACCTACTTCAAAATGAAAAATTCATAAGTGCACTGTAATTCGTACCTTAAGGCATGGCCGCCGGGGTATGCCGGCGAGTTGCGCGGGGAGCCGGCGTCAGTTTGCTCCCGGTATTCGAGTGATAGTGTTATCCGTCTGACACATCTGAAATGATGTTCTGCAGCCGCTAGCGGCAAGTGCCGGCGGCATACCCGCATGGCAAAATCCCGTTGATATAGTGTGTAGGAACCAGTCCAAAAATAGAAGCTGCATTTTACAATAACATAAATTTAGCATATTATCAAAGTAATTTCAACTTTGAATCGGTTACTATAAGCTTCAATTTTCTCTTTCAGATAAACAAAGCGATAGATGTGCCTCAAGGGACATTCAAGAGCACCTTGATTGGAGTTCTGGATATCTACGGCTTCGAGATATTTGAGACGAACAGTTTCGAACAGTTCTGTATCAACTACTGTAACGAAAAACTGCAGCAGTTGTTTATAGGTATGTACTATGTAGTCATTTAAGCCATTGTATAATTGCATTTAATACATGTATGAACTACGGATTACCCAAACGGCCAGACTTGGATGAAATATTAGCAGATCATACAAATGTTTGAAACCTGCGGGGGTTGAGCATTGGGTTTACAGCAAGATAACTTGAAGCTGTGCTGGGAGTTTATTTGCGCGACATAATCTGGAATAAGAAAATTAGCCAAAGAACTAGAGTCACCGACAGCTCGAAGAATTTGCAAGTTGAAGTGGCAATGGGCAGGCCACATCGCTCGAAGAACCGATAACCGCTCGGGAAGAAAGGTCCTCGAGTGGCGACCACGAACCAGAGACGCAGCGTTGGCAGGCCTCCCACCAGGTGGACTGATGACGTCGGCAGAGTTGCGGGCAACTGGTAAATAGCAAGTTGCCGTTTATTGTGGCGGTCTAAGGGGGAGGCCTTTTTCCAGCAGGGGGCGTCTTCCGGCTGATGATGATGATGTTGCCAAATGGCAAGTTGCCGTTTATTGTGGCGTTCTCATGGGGAAGCCTTTGTTCAATAGTGGACGTCTTCCGGTTGATAATGACTAAAGGGAAAAACAGTGTCAATGAACGTTTTTTATTCAAGACTGGTATCATAATCCATACTTGTTCCTATAGAGCTGGTGCTGAAGCAGGAGCAGGAGGAGTACGCCCGCGAGGGTATCCAGTGGACGCCCATCAAGTACTTCAACAACCGCGTCATCTGCGAGCTGGTGGACGCGCCGCACCAGGGGATCATCGCCATCATGGATGAGGCCTGCCTCAATCCTACCAAGGTATAGACTTCTCAGCCGCTAGTATGAAGATTAGATCCGAGATAAAAATGTATGTTTCGATAATATTCGATTTTAATCGATTTTAATAGTTATACTTACCGGGAACCAGAACAGCACCTTCCCATCTCGTCCCGTTAGGTGTCGAAGGAGTCGACTTAGGAAAAATCCAGAAAATGGGAAGCGGCGTCTTCTGTAACTTCACCACTTCTAAAATTACATTACTAAAAGTTAGAATGGACTTAGATTACTCTAATCCCAGAAAAGACGATCTTTCACAATGTCAAAGTCGCGGGCGCACGTTATTTACACTCGTTATTATCAAGTCCCTAGGTGCCTATTGATTACTGGTCAACACTTAATTAGAACTACAACACGGGAATCAACGCAAACACAATTTTTTAATTTTTGCTTGACGTTTCGACCGGGTTGCATCGGCCGTGGTCACAAGCATACCAAATTGTTGTAGTTCTAATTATCATGGAACGCGATAGTTTAAAAGTTAGTACTGCCCCCTTACCATGAACTCTTAAAGCAGGACAGTTTACGATGTGGAAGCGAGACGCCGCATTACACTGCACGTAGCGGCGTCCCGCTTTCACATGTTAAACTGTCCTGCTTTAATAGTTCATGGTACGGGGGCTGGTCAACACGTCTCAGACGATACTTATAGCCTGACCCTATGAAAGCCACGCAGCTTCAATATATCTTCTATTGTGTCTGCTGCGTGAATGAATGTAATTTAACATCAGTTGCTGCCGCAGGTAGCTTAACAGGAGCCCTCGACTTACTTAAAGGATAATAAAAAAAAATACGACCTGATTGGCGCAGTGGCTAAGCGATTGGACAGCTGCGCTAAGGGTTGCGGGTTCGATTCCCGCTCGGGGCAATAATTTGTGTGATCCGCAGATGTTTGTGTATGTGATATTTCATATTTGTGAAACGCACCCACGATACGGTAAAAATTCCTAGTGTAGGGCGACGTTTAAAAAAAAAAACATATCATCTCCTGTCAACAGATATCAGACCAACAGCTGCTGGAAGCGATGGACAGACGACTGAACGGCCACAAGCATTACACATCGCGACAGCTATCTCCCACCGACAAGAAACTCAAACATGGCGTCGACTTCAGAATCACGTGAGTAGATTGCTAACCTATGGAGTGCCTTTAAGCCTTTAGCCGTATTGTTCCTTAGGGGCCGTTCATTTATCGAGGTTTTTAGCGACTTTTTTTTATCGATTTTTTTATACCCCTCTACCCCTTTAAACAAGTGGCAAAACGTTTGACGAATAGAAATGGAATAGAATGAAAAATGTATGGGTTTGACGTAAGTCATCGATAACATAGTCGAAACATTATATCATCTCCATACATTTATCATTCTTTTCGATTTCTATTCATCAAGCGTTTTGCCACTTGTCTAGGGGGGCTGGTGATACTTAGTGAGGTTTTAGACTGCCCCCCCCCCCCTCCCCTCTCCCCTACCCAAAATCAACTGACGTGGAATTAGTGGTGAGAAAACGTCGTAAAAAAATTCTATGTACCATTTATATTTTGAGAAATCAACAGTATTTTACTTACTAAGTAATATTACTAACATAACTTAAATTTCACGAGTCACGTGACCAATATTTAGGTATGTTTCAGTACGATCCAAACCGCTCGCAGCTAACTTCGGAGATGCGATTAGTCTCGGAAGTTAGCTGCAAGGGCAATTGACAGACCCATACCCTACCCCCTGCTTTTGGATATTACGTTTTGCGCATTAGAAATCGCCATGTTCTAACTGCGAATCGGACCATATACTATTTATTTACTTTAATTACACGGTGAACACCAATTACATAATTAAAGGACACAGATAATTTAACAATGTTATAAACACAATATGACATGTATAACCATTTATACCTTCTTCTCAAAATACTTCAGACATACTGACAATTATTCTTCTTCTTCTTATCGTATGGTTGATGAACAACCTGGTGTCAGAGTTTAAACCGCCTGTAGGCCTCTGACATAGCTTTACACACCGTTGAAAAATCTCTCAGGTATGCTGGTTTCCTCACGATGTTTTCCTTCACCGTTTCTAGCAACTGATAACTAATTTTTAGTACGCACATGAATTCGAAAAGACATTGGTGCGTGCCGGGATTTGAACTTGCGACCTTGACTTGGCAGTCCAACGGTCATACCACTCGGCTCTTAGTACTCAGAATATACTGACAATATCTTCGTCCATTCATCATCTAGCAGATCGTGGGTCGGATTGTTATCCAAGAGCTCATTAATGCGGCAAGTGAGCGTAACTACGTAACGCACTATGTAATTAATGTTCCTTTCATAATAAACTAAGTGTGTTTCCCCCGCAGCCACTACGCGGGCGAGGTGACGTACGCGGTGTCGGGCTTCATGGACAAGAACAAGGACTCCCTGTGGCAGGACCTCAAGCGCCTGCTGCGCGCCTCCGGGAACCGCTCGCTGGCCGACATGTGGCCCGAGGGCGGGACCAACATACAGAAGGTAGGCAGTAGGCAGACCATACTGTACTTATATGACTTTTGGTGCCATTTTAGCATGTTCATCATCATCATCATCATCATCAGCCAAAGACGTCCACTGTTGAACATAGGCCTCCCCGTTTAAGCGGGGGGGTTTGCCATAATCCCCACGCTTGGCAAGCGGCTTGGGGATCGCAGTATTGGTGGTGAAGTTACAGAAGACGCTGCTGCCCATCTTCTGAATTTTCCCTTAGTCGCCTCTTACGACACCCACGGGAGGAAAGGGGGTGGTCAATTCTAGGCCGGATACCACACGGCACTGTTTTTAGCATGTTGCCCATGCTAAGCTTGAATCTAATTTTTTTTCTCTCAGCCTGTGTTGTCCCACTGCAGGGCAATGGCCTCCCTTTCACTCTTCCACTTTACTCGGTCGTGTGCTAAAGTGGACCAGTCTCCCCTGTAGGCAAGCAGATCGTCATGCCACCGTCGTCTGGGTCTGCCGCGATGACGTCGTATATTTTGTGGGACCCAGTCGCGGCAAAATTTTGCCCATAAGTGGTTGGTCATGCGGCAGACGTGTCCGGCCCAGTCCCATTTAAGCTTGGCATCTTTTTGGGTGTCTAAATTGATAAAAGAAAATTGAAAAATTATGGACACGAGCGGGACTTGAACCCGCGAACTTCGCCGTACCATGGCGCTGCTCAAACCAACTGAGCCACTGTGTCGCTGCTCGCATCCATCAAATTTCAAGTTCTCTTTTAGTATTTACGTCTTAAGGGTGAAGTCAGGTATTATCTGTTGGAATCTATGACGAACGCGATGACGCGACAGCGAAGGTCGTGGGTTCAAGTCCCGCTCGTGTCCATCATTTTTCAAATTTCCTTTATCAATTTAGATATACTGTACTTTTTACAAGCTTTTATTTAAGTTGAAATGTTTGTATGTTATTTTGTTTAGGTTATTGTTTACCCAATCAACTATCAGAAATGTCCGCCCAGACTTGCTTGGGTGATGAATAAAAAGTCCTTTGAAAACAACCCGTGAATTTCGTATGTACCCTACTTCTAGAAGATTCCATAACATTTGTATTTGACCTATATTTACGACGGTTTTGTCCCCCCAGACATCGAAGCGCCCCCCATCCGCCGCGAGCCTGTTCCGCAACTCGATGTCTGCGCTGGTGTCGGGGCTGCAGAGCAAGGAGCCCTTCTACGTGCGCTGCGTCAAGCCCAACCCGCTGCAGACGCCCAACTCCTGGGACGAACAGCTGGTACGTACAGAAGCAGTAAATACTACATTTATGTACTACTAGGTTATGCCCGCGGCTTCACCCGCGTTAACCCCTATTTAAACATCGTATAGAGTTGAATTAAAAAAGAAAGTAGCCTATGTCCTTTCTCGGGTCTTAAACTTTCTACATGCCGAATTTCATCAAAATCCGTCCAGCGGTTCAGTCGTGAAGGTGTAACATACAGATCGACAGTTACTTTCACTTTAAATATTAAATTAGTATGGAATAGAGCTAAAAGCTATAATTATTAAATATGCTTATATCTGTCTCACAGGACAAATTTTTTATCTAATAAAGAGAGGAAACAAGCTTCAATCATCACGCTATCTCATTGTGTGTTGATGATTTCAGACTAGTTCAGGATTCCTCGCAATTTTTTTTTGTTACCATTGGTCAATCATGTCCTTAAATAACTTACAAATTACATGACTTTATGATAGTAAACTTATGTACTGTCCACCTAACTTGAACAACTTATAACTCCTCCAGGTGCGTCACCAAGTGGCCTACCTGGGTCTAGTAGAGAACGTGCGCGTGCGGCGCGCCGGGTTCGCCTCCCGGCAGCGCTACGACCGCTTCCTGAAGCGGTACAAGATGCTGTCGCAGTACACGTGGCCCAACTTCAGGGGGAACTCCGATAAGGATGCTGTGATGGTGCTGCTCAGGGATCTGCATGTCACCGACGTGCAGTTTGGACACACCAAGCTGTTTATCAGGTATGTTTTCTGGTTAAAACTGAATTTATTAGGTTTTAATTAGAGATATACCGATTATTAAACGGCTAGTATAGAAAAAATAACAAAATTGAATAGATTTGGCACATAAATATAGTTTAAAAAAAATTGTGTTTAACATGACCACAACATGCTAATAAAAGTATTATTGTAATGTCTTACCCTCTTAAAAAATTGTCAGAGATGAACAATTGATTAAATTATCCCTGTCACTGTCGTTTGCATGACAAAAATAGAGATGTCAATATGACTTAGAAGTGGTTAAATTAAAACACATTTTAGCATCGGTTATAAGTAAGAGGAATAATTTTCATCGCTTCAATAGTCCTAATTACATGATATTGTTCAACATCTCATAAAACATCCCCCCCCCCCCCCCTCAGGAGCGCTAAGACCCTGCACAGCCTGGAGGTGGCGCGCGCGGAGCTGATCCCGTCCATCGTGATTCTGCTGCAGAAGCTGTGGCGCGGGACCGTCGCGCGCATGCGCTACAAGAGGATGAAGGCCGCGCTCGTCATATTCAATGCTTGGAGGTGAGTTGATGGTGTTATTTAAGTATTGGGGGGTATATAATATTTAGACGCAAAGGTCAATAGTTGGGTCTAAACCGAAGGCTTCACCGCGTTAAGTAGAAAAGCGGTCGGTGCTGTTGTGTCATGTTCGTTTTAAATGCTGTGTTGGAGCGCGCTCCCCAAAACGGATCGTTAGGCGTAACCCGAACTAATCCCCCCCCCCCAGACGCTACCGCTGCCGGCGCTACATCAGCGAGCTGCAGCTGGAGCTGCAGCGTCACCGCGGCGCGCTGCCCCGCTGGCCCTCCCCCCCCCGCCGCCTGCCCGCCCCCCTGCTGCAGGCCGCGCACCGCCGCTGGCGCGCCTGGCTCACGCTGCGCCCCGTGCCGCGCGCCCAGTGGCCGCAGCTGCGCGACAAGATCTGCGCCGCCTCCGCGCTGCGCGGCCGCCGCGCGCAGTGGGGGCAGGCCAGGCAGTGGCTGGCCGACTACCTCGCCGACGACAGCTACAACTCCAAGGCTGGTGAGTTACTACCTTGTACTTGCTACCTGGCCGTTCCGTGGAACTGCTCTAACCAACTGAGCCACCGCGTAGTAAGTAGATATGTTACTAGCATGCTCATTTTAAAAACCCTAATTGGGACACTTTTACTATCAATAGGAATGATTGGCTAGCCTAAGTGACGTGTGACATGCGCGCGCAAATGTCAAACACATTCACGTCTTTGTCAAATTGTTTAATTATGTATGTGTGCAGTTCGGATTTTGTTTTTAAACGTCGCCCTACAGTATATATTTCTTTAAATTTTTGCCCCGTGCGAAAATCAAACCCGCAACCCTTAGCACAGCAGTCCAATCGCTTAGCCACTGCACTAATCAGATCATCGGACTTTTCACGTTCATTTTGTTAAATAATGACGTATCTATACTTTTTAACATATCATTGGGTGTACTGTACAACTTTTAAACTATATTTTTTAAATTAATGTAACATCACACCTTATCTAACAGTATACCCCTATTCCAGCGGTATACAGGTCCCAGATCTCGTCCCTCCAGAAGTCCCAGCAGGTGGGGCGGCCGCTGTTCTCCTGCCGGGTGCACAAGTTCAACCGGTTCAACAAGCTGGCTGAGCGCTGCTTGTTGATCACCGAGTCATCTATATACAAGCTGGATGCTAGCACCTTCAAGCCGCTGAAGAAACCTACTGCTATTACTGAGGTGAGGAGTTACCTAGATTTATAAAAGCACTGATAGCCGAGTGGTAGGACCGTAGGACTGCCAAGTCAAAGGTCGCAAGTTCAAACCCCGGCACGCACCAATATCTTTTCGAATTCATGTGCGTACTATTAATTAGTTATCAGTTGCTAAAAGCGGTGAAGGAAAGTTCGTGCGGAAACAGTGTGTATAAAGCCATGTCAGAGGCCTACAGGCGGTTTAAATCTGTACCGGTCTTTTTAGTATGATACCAGGTTGTTCATCAACCATACGATAAGAAGAAGCGCGGTTGTATGTATCGCAACCGTGATCGAGCGCTCTTCAAGTAACACACCCATACAACAATATACATTTACACGCCTGACGACATTCGTAGTTCACGGATTTCGTGAGATAAAATACTTATCTCTGTATCTTTTTGCTGGTATTTATTATGATTCAAAAGATATAAGACATAGGACATATTTATTTTTGTATCGTAACGCTTAGTTGGAGTCTTTTGTTGCCTAGAATATAGTAGCAAAGTCGATCAGTCACCAATTAGTAATAAACAAAATTTCTAGGGGACCAATAGGAAAGCAAACCCAATCATATGAAGAAAAAAAAAATTCAAATCGGTTCATAAATGACTGATTTATGAGGGAACATACATAAAAAAATAAAAATAAATAAAGATCCCGACGAATTGAGAACCTCCTCCTTTTTTGAAGTTGGTAAAAAAGCCGAAAAGTTTCTAGTATATAATTGTCCCAATTACTTTATTGTTTAGTTTGCTTTTTTAAGACACGTTTATTAACCGACTTCAAAGATCTTTGTTTTTTTGTCCGCGACTTAGTCCACTTGGATTTTTTCTACGCATCTATTCCGGGATGATAGGTAGCTTGTAGCCTTTATTAATTAGCAAGTGCAATTTTTTTTCCATATCCGTTCAACCGTTTTTGCGTAATTGAGTAACTAATAATCCTCCAAAAATACAATCGCTAACATTTATTATTAAAATAAATTTTACAAAACATAATATATTTCTATTTTGGTGATTATATTATTAAAATGAATTAAAAATATTTTCGTAAATCTCGAATAAGAAACATTGTCATAACGATCAAGATTTTTATGTCCGTCTCAAAACTCGCGCTACACTGTTTGTATTGTTTATGTGTGGGTGTGCTACGCACACAATACAATTCTGACAGAATTCGAACGTCAAAATTTCGTGAAATGGCTCTTGATAGTTACCTAAATACGCCTGTATGTGTGTGACGTCTGCCTGGCCGGAATTTTGTTAGGTATTTTCGTTTCGTTTTAATTTTTTATTTATCTAGATTAGTTTGTGCATCATTTTCATCCACGTTTATTACACAAACATTGAACAACTTCTCAGATCGGAGCCATCCGCATCATGAGCTCGGACGTGCAGCTGGTGGTGGTGAGCGTACCGCCCGCTAAGAACGACCTGGTGGTGGGGCTGGTGGCCCCGCAGCCGCAGCCGCCCTCCGCCGCCGCGGACCTCGTGGGGGAGCTGCTGGGGGTGCTAGCCAACAGATATTACATGTCAGTACATACTTATTCCACTGATCACACTGTGTGAAAGTTTGTGAGAATGTGTTTGTATGTTTGTTACTTCTTCATGCATAAACTACTGAATAGATTTTGATGGAAATTTACAAAAATGTAGCTTATACATCAGAATGACAACGCTTTGGGTTTTATCCTGTAATGATAATTATATAAAGAAAAATAAATTACGAGTATAATGCCAACATTAGCTAGACCTAGACCAGAACAGTGTACCTGTAACGCTGGCGTGTCTCCCCAGGCTGACGGGCCAGGAGCTGCCGGTGGAGGTGGAGAGCGGCGCCACGACCCGCTGCACGCTGGGCGGCAAGACGCGCGCGCTGCAGCTGCCCCCGCGCCCCGCGCATGCCGGCCTGCCTGCGCCCGCGCTGCCGCCCTTCACGCATGCGCACAACGTCATCACCTACCACCCCGCCTCCGCGAGGGCGTAGGCCGCAGCACGCAGCATAACGTTACTCTAGCTTTGAACGAACTTCAAGTTGGCGCTCCATTACGTTTTCGCAATATTTCAAAGTGTAAAGAATGATTTTTTGGTCTAGTGGTCGCAAAGTGTGACTGCATAGCGTGAAGCCTTGAGCTCGATTTCCGGGTCGGGTACTGTTTTTAGGTTTTTCCATTCGGTACTTTCAGTAACAACGCGGAACCTGGATTTGTGCTTGGTTAACAGCAAGGAATTCGACTCCTATAACTACTTCAGTCCAGCGAAGTGTAAATGCGCGTACTATATTCGTACTACACAAACAAAAGAACGTTGCTATATAAATGTTTAAGTAAGTAAATAGTATATAGTAATTAGAAAATAATAATAATATGGTAATTATGAATTACAAACGAAAAATTGATACTAGAAATAAATTTGTAGGGAATATACGTAATTTAAACAAAATCCTGTTTTAGGTACACAATATATGTTTAAATCAGATCGGTACCAATGATATTTAATAAAGTATAGATTTGTCACTAGCGCTCTCATTTTGAAGACTCGAAAAGGGGTCAATTGTAGTCTTAGGTAATACAATTTATTGTTTCCGATTTGACATAACTAGTGCAGTTCGGAACACTTTTCTCGTTCATTTTGTTAGCATATGACGTATCTATACTTTTTGACATATCATTAATCGGTACACACCACTGAAATTATAAAAGAAAATTCTTGACAAAAATTGTTTAACAATCATTCGGTCTATAACAAGTCTGAAAGGATTACTATATACACAATTATGTGGCCAGTTATGTATTTAAGAAAATCGTAACTATTTGATAAACTTTACATAATAATATATACAACATACCTATAGTTATTTATACCGTTGTTAAATACGAGTAACAAAAAATATTTACTATATATTACTCACGTGAATATTCGAGAATGCGACTAGTAAAATAGAATAAAATATATAGTAAATAATATGGATAACACTCACGAAATATATAATAGTAAAAAATATTCGCAAAACATGGCGATATTTCATATTTATTAATATAAATTGTTAGGAAGTTATGCTAGAACTAGAAATACTTCTATTCTTCTGTTAATATACATTTAAGTTTTAAAATTGTGCTTTCGTACCATAATATTGGGCTAAAAGATAGCTCAGTGAGGTAGAATTTGTACTCGCCATAATATTGGGCTAAAAGATAGCTCAGTGAGTTAGGATTTGAAGTCGCCACAATATTGGGCTAAAAGACAGCTCAGTTAAATTTGAAGTCGCCGGAATATTGGGCTAAAATATAGCTCAGTAAAATTTGAAGTCGCCAGAATATTGGGCTAAAAGATAGCTCAGTAGGATATAAAGTCGCCATAATATTGGGCTAAAGATAGCTCAGTAGGATTTGAAGTCGCGACTTCAAACGTCAGTCAAAGCCGTGTTAGACTATTGTCGCTTATTTTAAACACTAGCGATGCCTTTTATTGTAATAAATATGTGATTTTATACATGAAATTATTAGCTTTTTTGTATTGATCTTAAAAGTGCACTATTATGTAACTTATTTGGCCTATTGGCATTTTCTGTATCGACCTATAGTTTTACATTATCTTGTGGAAGATGTCACTGCTGTCAGAACTCCCAGGTCGGGCAGTGTTACTGAGTTTTTCTAATGGGTAATTCTCAGCAGCACGGAGTCTGGATTTGTGTCCGGTTGATGGCAACCGGCTCGCTTGCGAACGCTTGCTTTGGGCAACTTGCGAAGTGTGGGTGTACTTCAAGTTAAGTTGCTGATTTTAAATTTAATATTAATGAAAAGTCATTATATTTTACGAAATTAATGGTGATGGGACATTTAAAAAATGTTAACTAAGATTGTTATTTAGTGCACTTTTAATATAAGATACATAAATACATATAATTGACTGATAAATGGCATTTGAATAGCGGCCTTATGTAATGTAGAAGTAAGTTTAAGTACCTTATTAACTTATTTGAGAAATGTTAACAGTAGCTCTTATTAGGATACTTGGATTAGTTGTTATATTTTTATTTGTTTATGATGATAATGGCAACACTATGAGCTTTACAGAAATATTGTCTTTAAATTGCAATGAAGTTATACGAATGTTTGATTTTGAGTTTTTTTTAATTATGGCAACATCTATGTAGTAGAATTAATTATTAAACTAGGAAAATTATGGCAATATCTATATAGAAGAATTGTCTCGCAATTCCAACTTACAAGTCTTTCTAATTTATCTATACTATGTACATATGTAGAATATATAAGTATGTTTATCAGTTGTCTGGTTACTATAATACATGCTCTGCTTAGTTTGGGATCAGATGACCGTGTGCGAGTTGTCCTAAGATATTATAATTTGTATTTTGTACAAATCTGTATTAGACAATATCAAGAAATCTAAGTGCTATAAAACAATGATATACCAGTCTGGTAATGGTAATGTCCAGTTATGTAAATGATTACTCGGCTTCATCATCGTAATATGATTTGCTGACGATTTTACAAACATAGTGAAGTTTTTTCCACCTGTGAAATATTTGTGTTGTTATGAAGTTCGTCACTAGAGGTACCTACCTATTATGAATTACTAGCTGACCCGCGGTACCACCCTTCACCATTAAAAGCTTCCTTGGACTTCCACAAATATTTCAAAGCCAAAATTAGCCTCATCGGTCCAGCCGTTCTCAAGTTATGGCGTGACCAAAGGAAACAGATATTCATTTTTACATATATTTATTAAGATATTGTGATTGTAACACCGGGCATTTTATTATACAAATAAAATAATGTGTTAGTTAATTACTCACTAAGAAATATAAATAACTAGCTGCGCCTCGCGGTGTTACCCGCTACAGTTATCAGGATAAAAAGCCTATGTATGTAGCCTATGTGTTAATCCAGGGTGCCAGCTACCTACATACCAAATTTCAACCAAATCGGTCCAGCCGTTTTTGCGTGAAAGAGTAACAAACATCCACACATCCATTCTCACAAACTTTCACATTTATAATATTAAGTAGGATAGATGCATTTTTATAGATTGACAGATGTTTACGAAATCATCAAAGCTAATGTTGCAGTTATATATTATCTAAATAATAACATGGCTATAATGTTGCCATTATTAAATAAAGTATATAATACGTGCCTTAAATATTACGTTAATTATTTTTTGATGATTTTTTTATTGGTATAAAGACATCACACTATAATATTATATACAATTGTAAATATGATTTATTAAATAATTATGATTACATTGCACTTTTACATAAATATGGAGTAATTAAATGTACAGTCATTAAATAGAGTTCAACAATTATAATGTGGTACTAAAATTTAATAGGTATTTGACACCACCAATCGATTGACATCATCATTCATTTATTCATCATCAGCCGGAAGCTGATAGCCGAGTGGTATGACCGTTGGACTGCCAAGTCAAAGGTCGAAAGTTTAAACGACACGCACCAATGTCTTTTCGAATTCATGTGCGTACTAAAAATTAGTTATCAGTTGGTAAAAACGGTGAAGGAAAACATCGTGAGGAAACCGTCACACCTGAGAGATTTTTCAACGGTGTGTAAAGCCATGTCCGAGGCCTACAGGCGGTTTAAACTCTGACACCAGGTTGTTCATCAACCATGCGATAAGAAGAAGAAGAAGCCGGAAGACGTCCACTGTTGAACAAAGGCCTCCCCCTTAGAACGCCGCAATGCACGGCAACTTGCCAATTGCATACTCCTTATGAACTGTTAAACGCTATTTTGTAGATTTTGTATGGCAATGGGAATTTGTGACGTCACTAATTTGCCAACTCAATTGACTTACTATTTATTGATTTCGAAGCTACTTTTAAAGCTAATTAAAATATTTATCGGGTTTTTTTTATCTAATTCTGGGTTCAAAGGCAGTGTTATTGGGTTTTTCCATTAGTTAAGTCTTCGTAGCAGCACGGAGTCTGAATTCGTGCCCGGTTGATAGCAATAGGCTCGCCCCCTATTACATTGGGACATATAATACAACTGGCGAAATGGCGGTGTACTATAAGATACACCTCTGCCTACCCCTAAAAAGCATTTTTTAGTTAAGTTTTGGAATTAATGGTCTTCCTATTTTCATCGTTGATTCTTATGGTTGATGAACAACCTGGCGTCAGAGTTTAAACCGCCTGTAGGCCTCTGACATGACTTTATTTCTTTGATTAATGGTGTCAAATACTGAATTGTTGGTGTCAGTTTTGAGAACTGCAAAAGGGCATAATTTTACGAGTCATTTATTGTGTTAGTTGATTTACCTCGATGCGAGGTTGTGTTTAACAGTTCTTTCCAGGTGAAGTCCATTAGCTGTTCTTATTAAATGGATTTTAATCTTGCGTTAGAAGACATTTCCTAGTGTAAAAGCCAAAGCTTCAAAGTCGGGCTCAATGCTGGCATAAGGAATGCGAAAGGTGAACCACGCCGTTGTAATAAGAAAAAAAACAATGTTGTTAGGTCTGATCGCGTTTGTATGTAATTAAGCTCTTAACTTAGTGATATGCTGGTCATAAAATACAATTACGAAACCACCCAATCATTCCTTCTTCTTACCATGAACTCTTATAGCAGGACATTTTCTTTAAGAAACCGACCACCGAGTAGCCGCTACATGCAGTGTAATGCGGCATCTCGCTTCCACAACGGAAAATGTCCTGCTTGGAACTTTTGAACGCCACGGTCGGCTATAGCCGACAAATGAAAACTAGCCGTCGGCTAAAGCCGACAGAGACGAACATTAATTTGTGGCTTGGCGAGGAAAGTACGCCGATGCGTTTACGCTCCGGCGTTCAAAAGGTTCATGGTAAGAGGGCTGATTTTAAAAACCTGCTAACACGGTTCCTTCAAATAAGATTGAGGAATGATTTGTGATTACGTGTACCTATTATACGTTCTCAATATAACGTGTCTTAACCCGTTGACTGTACGCAAAGAAGACACAACAGTTAAACAATCGCCCCCTTATTCATGAACGAGGACTATTTACATATCTATTATTCTGCAAACGACAGTGACAGGTATAATTTAATTTTCGTTTAAAATTTTCATTTTTAATTCTTCTAATTATCGTATGGTTGATGAACAACCTGGTGTCAGAGTTTAAACCGCATGTAGGCTGACATGGCTTCACACACCGTTGAAAAATCTCTCAGGTGTGCCGGTTTCCATTTTTAATGAATAAGGGGGTCGATGTGTACCATATGCCGAAGAATAGGGTTAAGATACGTCATTAGGATAGCATTTGTCAAGAGTATTCTTCTGCCGCAAGATTACAATACAATGTGATGATTATAACGCACAGTGATTATATTATTTATTAATTTAGTTCAGTATTACGTTTAGCATTATACTTAATAAGGTTGTTGGTGCTTTGCCGCAGAATTTTAACAATTGAACGCCGGTTGTGTTTTGTTTACATTTTTTTTATAAATAAAGTTGCCGTTAAGTTAAAAGAACGCTGAGCGACTGTCAGCGACTGTGTTTGCACTCGGATATATTTGCTTCCTATGGTCCTAGGCTATTGTGGTTTATAATTAACTAGCGGCCCGCTCCGGCTTCGCACGGGTATAAAATATATAGCCTATGTCATTCACTTATAATTTTATATAAAAATACTTAGTAAGTACATTATTTTGATAAATCTGGTAGGGTTCAGCCTGCGTTTGCAATGTAATTATTTACGACATCACATTAGAAACCTCAAAAATAACAGTATTTCTCCACTATTTAATGGATGTTATAATACATATAAACCTTCCTCTTCAATCACTCTATCTATAAAAAAAACCGCATCAAAATCCGTGGCGTAATTTTAAAGATTTAAGCATACATAGGGATATAGGGACAGAGAAAACGACTTTGTTTTATACTATGTAGTGATTGTAATTGTTTTATTTTAGAACCATTATAGGTACTTTACTAGTTACGTAATACTTTGGAATGGGCTGGAATTCATAAAAATAAGTTAACGGTCAGCGTTCTTTTTACGAGACGGAAACTATAACTATATTTATTTATTTACCATGTACTGTTTATCTGTTGTTTACTTATTTATTAGTGATTTTGAGTGGTTTGCCGTCGATTTTTACGAGGTACCAGCCCCCATAAACTCTTAAAGTAGGACAGTTTACGTTGTGGAAGCGAGACGCCGCTTTGCACTGCACATAGCGGCGTCTCGCTTCCACATCGTAAACTGTCCTACTTTTAGACTTCATGGTAAGGGGGCAAGTTCAATAACATAAGGGGCTCCGCAAACGAATACACTTTTTGTTACCGACACGGCATATCATCACAGAAAACCGTAGTTGTCCTGTAGCGACGATTTACGCCTGCGCAGGGAGTGGCTGATTTCATACTGGTTATATAGAAACCAGCGGGCTGATGATAATGATGAGATACCAAATATTCATTGGTAGCTTGTATCCGACACAAGTCAAAAGTGTCCAAGTTTGCGCAGCGCTTAAATGAGTCCTCTACAATAGGCTCCATTTATTTATTCTTTTCATATTTTGGTTGTGTCTGTATAACTGAATTCGTTTTTTTATTTTATTCTCACTATGTGTCATTATTATTTTCGTATTCTGTTTTTAGTTTGATAATGCCAGTTGAATTCTGATCGAAGATTGTTTTAAAACGAATTATCTTTGAAAAACAGCTTTAGATATTATATACATTTATAACATTTATATTCGTTGTTAAAATTCTGTGTTAAGTTATGTTAAAGCCTTACGTTAACAGCGAGTTATTCTAGTTATTGATATGTATATAGATGTTATTGTTTGAGACGAGTGATCGTTCGTGCCTTCATGAGGTGCCATGAGATTCGCAGTGTGTTGATTAAAATAATTTTACACTTTTCTCGGCTTTTATTTTATCCTAAAACAGTATCCTGCCTCGTTGGTCTAGTAGTCGTTATACGTGACTGCTGAGTATAAGGTCGTGGGTTCGAATCCCGGGTCGGGAGCTGTGTTACTGGGTTTTTCCGTTGGGTAATTCTCAGAAGCAGTCCATCTTTTTTTAACTTGAGGTAAATGCGTTACGCATCCCCCGCCGCTAGGAAATGATGGGGGTATGTGGGATTCTCCCCCATGAACCCAATAAGATCCACAAGGGCCCACCCACTAAAAACCTCATAATGCCAGCTCTGCGCTTGATGGCGGAGAGGCGGGATCGCAATAGCATCCTACCGCCAAGTAGGTATTACCCACCTAACGTAACCTTTAAGGGTTATAAGAGCCGCTACAAGAAAATATTATTATATTAATGTCCGGTGCAATTTGACTGGTCAAGGGGCCAGTGCAGACGAAAGGATTTCATTAAGACAAGACACTCGAAAAATAATCTAAAAAATGCTCGCACAGGTATTATTACAATGTTATACGGCTCGCGTACGTACTCGACGCACGCGAGCCGTAAATAAAATGCCCGAGACCGCGCGAGTATTACTTAATTCTCTCGCTCTGCGCTAGACGACCTGATTGGCGTAGTGGCTAAGCGATTGGACTGCTACGCTAAGGGTTGCGGGTTCCCACACGGGGCAAAAATTCGGGCGATCCACATTTGATTGTCCCGAGTGTGGGTGTTTGTGTATGTGATATTTCATGTTTTTGAAACGCACCTACGATACAGGAGAAATTCCTAGTGTGGGGCGACGTTTTTTTTAAAATAAAGATAATAAGCTTATGCCTCCTGACCGAATATTAGTCACAGCGTTCATTCCAACTGAAAATAACTAACAACACGAATATTATAGAGCACAATGTTAGTGCGCAAACAGGTACCTACACGTCTAACATTCTCATTACTCTTAGATCCGAAGAGAGGTCGGGCGCAAAATCAACGGTTTACCGCACTCTTTGAGGCACTAAGGGATCTCGATGTGTGATTAACGGTTAACCATCCAAAGATTAATCTCCGCGAGCGCTGCTTGCACCTTGCAGTTTCAAAGCGAGCTTCTCTGTGTCTAAATCCAATCTGATCTGCTATTTTAGACTCATCATCAGCCTATCTCCGTCCACTGCTGGACATAGGCCTTTTCTATGGCACGCCACTGAGCTCGATCATCGGCCTTATTTTAGAGTCAATCTGATTAATTACATTGAAGAAAATATCTTTAAAAATCTGCCTATAAAAAGTTAGCTGGCTTCGATATGTTTGTTTCAATCAGGATCCATTATTAAAAAGTGCATACCTGATTATTTACTAAATATCAAACGCTACGAATAAATGCAAAGATAAAAGTGTTGGATACCTTGGGACATAACTTCAAACTTATAAATCAATGTCTCTCCTGCAACGCCCGGTCAGTATAATAATAATTGGGTCATATTATATGCCCTGCAGTCTAGATTTCGTAGCTCGTAGAGCGTAGGATAGCTTGAAAGCTCGGCCCTCCGTCAGTCGTCCTCGTAGCGCGAGGCTACGCAGACTGTCTCGTCTGATCGATCGGTTCAGGAAAGAAACTATATTTCAGGTATGTGATTATTTTAAAGTATAATAAACAGTTTGAACCTTATATAACTTGTAATATAGATTCGTTTGTGAAAGGATACAGTAGATATTTATTTTCAAATAATAATATTGACGTTTAATATTTATTATAAAAATGCAGCTTTTATTGGCAATATATTAATTTCTTGTTTATTTTCGATCTTTTAAAGGGATGCTGTGCTGACGTTATGATTATGTTTCGATTAGATATTGTGATTATGTAAATAGGCGCTTATACTATTGCATTCGCTGGTTCTAATCTAAACCATTGATCAACTAACTTACTGATCAAATACTTGACTAATTAACAACGTTCATAATGATGTTCCTAATAGTTTCAATGTTGCATTTCTACAATATTTTTTATCATTACAACAAACTGACCTACTGACTAATTATCCTCTCTTACAATGTAATTATGAATTAATCTTTGAATCTGAATAGTGCAGGTAGATATTCAATAAGCTTTAATCAATATAACGAAGGCGCTAAACTTTTTTTGTTGATACACAAGAGTAACAGGTGAATGTCTTTTGTTTACCAACACAAGAGACAAGACGCGATTTGAGATCAGATTTAGAGATACTTAGGTAGGTAATTTTAAGTTTGTGTTTATAGAGCGCAGATTATACGCATGGATTTGAAATATGTGTGTGTTAAATGTTTACTGGGTTTCGTTATAATTTACTCAAAGAAATAAGTAACTTACTTAAATACAGACTTTTATATGGAATTTAATGTGGAGATTTCTTGGTCTGTGCGAAAGGAAAGTTACAGTAGGACATATACTACTTATTTATTTATTTATTTATTTATTTACATAGGGATAACAAACAGTAGTATAGTAAATTTTGTAACATAGCGGCTTATCAGTAAAATTAACAAATACACTACTCACAACGTTATCCACAGATTACAATACAGAAGAACTAGCTGTTAAAGAAATATCTTAAAAGTGCTTAACTATTAAATTTAATTATCGGGGTTCAGGCTTTTTAATGTCGTAGTGATCTCTTTTTTAAACATGGTTTTGCTGAGAAACATAATGTCGGATGAACAAAACTGTTTATTATAAGTTTCCACCAATCTATGTAGCGGTGATCGGACACCTGCATTTGTTCGGCAAGATGAGGTGGCAAATAGGCGTCTGGAACGCACTTGTCTTCCATGCACCGTTCGAGGGACCAGGTAGCACAAACTGTTCACTAGGTCAGTACAATCGAATTTGTCGCGGCAAATACCGAATAGAGTCATCATCTCAAGAAGGATGCGTCTGGAGTGTAGCGATAATAGATCGTACTTTTTGGATAAAACCTTGGAGGATGACTTTTTATGAAAGCATCTATAGTGAACAGCACGCAGATATTTGCGTTGGACGACCTCTATCATTTCAGCGTATTTTTTGTAGTAAGGATTCCAGATGGGAACTGCGTATTCTAATTGCGGCCGAATTATAGATTTGTATAAATGTAAGTAGGTAGAGGGACGGCGAAATTCCCTGGATGCTCTCATCACAAAGCCAAACATTTGGTATGCCTTGTTGACTATGTTGTCTACGTGAACATCCAGATGAAGCTTAGAGTCCAACTGTACGCCTAAGTCGCGGAGTGATGTGACTTTGCTCAGGGCAGTACTCCCAAGAGAATAATTGAATTTCGTCACAAGTTTCTTTTTGGTAAATGTGATGCTGTGACATTTAGAGTAACTAAGGTAAAGTTTGTTAGAGGAGCAGTAATCTAAGAAGCGATCCAGGTCACTCTGAAATTCTGTGCAGTCCGTGTGGTTGTTAATATTTTTGTAGATTTTTAAATCATCGGCGTAAAGAAGAAATTTTGAATGTTTAAAACAGTGTTTAACGTCATTGATAAATAAAATAAACAGCAGAGGACCCAAAATTGAGCCTTGTGGAACGCCAGAAGTAACATTAATCGCGTTGGATTCATAACCATTGATAACAACTTTTTGCGTCCTATTGGTGATATAAGATACGAACCAACGAAGCAAGTCTCCTCTAATGCCGTTAAACGCTATTTTATTAAGTAGCAACTTGTGATCTACTTTGTCGAATGCCTTTTGGAAGTCAGTATAGACTACATCGATTTGCTGTCCACTATCGATGCTTTCAAAGAGATGTGAAGTGAAAATAAGGAGATTACTCACACAAGACCTATTTCTGACAAACCCATGCTGTTCATTTAATATAACACGGCGCAGAACAGGGTATACCTCATTATGTACTAGTTTTTCAAATAATTTTGATAGCGTGGACAACAATGAAATAGGGCGGTATGTAGTAACATCACTCTTAGGACCAGATTTATGTATCGGGACAATGTTCGCACGTTTCCAAACGTCAGGAAATACACCATGGGAAAGGCATTTGTTATAAATTATGAATAGAGGAAGGCTCAATGTCATACATGTATTTTTTAAAAAGATTGGGGGGATACCATCCGGTCCAGGTCCTTTAGAGGCATCCAGTAATTTCAGTCCAGACTGTATTTTATGCTGTGAAAAGTGCAAACTCGAGAGATTAATATCATTATTGGGACTAGCGGGTGGTGGGACCCAAGAATTAAGGTCAAAAGAAGAAGACTCGTACACCGAGTGAAAGAATTGGGAAAACAGGTTACATGTTGTATATGGGTCGTAGGATGTTTGCTGGCGATAGAAAACTGTGGCGGGGACACTATTGCTAGACGTACGACTAGAGACGTACGACCAAAATGCTTTTACATTGGTTGACACACTGTCTTCCACTGTATTGATATATTTTTTAAAACATAAATCGGCCTGTTTTTTGAAATTTGCTCTGTAGATAGAGAAGAGTTCATAGTCACTAGTATTACCATATTTTTTCCACTTAGTCCAGGCGCGTGATTTATTTTTAAATATATGCACAAGAGATTTTGTGAACCAGGAGGGGAATTTGCAGTTTTTGGGTTTGTGTGTAGGGGTATATAATTTAATAATTTCATAGATTTTTTCATAAAATATAGAAACTGCCTGCTCAGGGGATAAGTCTTTTAGTAGGTTGTTCCAATCGACAGATCCGATTTCAATATTTATTGCAGTATAATTCGATTTGTAATAACTTAAAGTATTTACATTTTTAAGTTTTGGTATTTGTGAGGGTTTTTTAAATGGTACAAGGACGTAAAAAGGTGGATGGTGAGTGTCAATAGGTACAAGGTTTATACTAGTACTGTGAGACACTGCATGAGTATTGCAAAAAAATAGGTCTAAGCTGCGCCCGTTACAGTTTGTTAAATTGTTGAATTGTTGCATATTTAGTTGTGAGCAGAAGTTAAGCAGAAGTCGACTAGTATTTGAATAGTTGCTATTTGGAGAACATATCATATATGAAGTTGCATTTACCCAACTGAGCTCTGGCAAATTAAAGTCTCCGGTAAGAATAATCTGCTCCATACAGGGGTCATCAGCTAATCTTGACAGCGAATGGGTGAAGTTTTGATAAATACCTTCCACTGTGTTAGGTGGTAAATAAGTGGCACAGATGAGTAGGAACTTGTGATCATAAGTAGGAATCTTTATTATAGAGTGCTCTGGTAGACTGAGTGGGGGCGATAGTGTGAGTCTGGATGGTCTAAATTCCTTCAGGATAGCTATCAGAACGCCTCCACCGTCTTTTTTTGACGAGATGATACGATTACGATCGCATCTGAACACTGAATAACGAGAGTCAATAAATTCGTTGTCCGAAATGTCCGGCGTCAACCAGGTTTCGGTTAAAATGATGATGTCGTATGCATGCGATAATATATTCATATATAGGGTATTTAGTTTTGTCCTAATCCCTCGACAGTTTTGGTAGTAAATCGTTAAATTATTATTAGCCATTGTATGAATTAGTAAAATAAATAGTGTGGATTTTATGTGTTGTAATTAAAAAAAAAAATTGCCGAGAATTCCATCGAAGAACATACTAAATGTTTATAAACCAGGTATAACATGTCAACGATATTCGCTACAGAGATTGAGAGAACCTTCTTTAGAAGAACGTAATGTCGTACAGAACTAAGGATAGTTAACAATTTGTGCACAAACAACAATGTTCATATAACATAGGAGATGTAAACCGTCAAGAACCGATATAAATCCATACACGGAAAAGAATGTGGATACACTTTAAAAAACTTATCTGCAACAGATGGCGAAACATAAAATATGTGACTAGTCAGTAGCGGCAGTTGAGGGCTGGGGTCGGGTAGGCTGGTACGGCTTAACCTTACTAGATATGTCTTCTTCTGAACGTATAGCGTAAGTAGGAGCCTCTTCAGATTCTTTGACCAGGATAGTGGCATTTCTGACCCATACGAACTTAAACTTGTGTGACTTAGCGGCTGCACGACATTTACGAAACAACTCTTTGTTGCGTAAGGTTAAATGTTCGTTCATGTAGATGCGACTAGGTGTGCCTGAGAGTCCGATACGGTCCGATGTGAATCCCTTAGACAGCCGATAAGCAGTTAGGATATTATCGCGTAGCAGCCGGGATGTGAACTTGACTATGATATTTTTAGGCAGATTATTGTGGGTCTGTGCATGCGGAACACGATGAATGGATATTATATCTTTAGATGACAACGACATGTTGAGTACTGAACCAATTGACTCTAAAATTGAGACTAAATTCTCACCACGTCTTTCTGGCATATTGCCAATTTCAATGTTACATTGCCTCGCTTGTTGTTCCAATGAGTCAATTTTTCTATCCAACATACCGATAGTCACGGACGCAGAGCTTCTCATATTTGACTCCAACTCCTTCAAACGTTTTTCACAGTCAACATAGTTTTCAGAGTTAAAATTAACCGTTGATGTCAACTCTGCGACCACCCGTGATATATCAGAGTGTTCGGTATTCAAGTCCGATATTTCTTTTTTAATACCAAAATAATCCGCACGTAATTCCTTGATTTCGGATTGAATTTGGGACGAAGTAAGTGACAGGGAATTGAACTCTTCGCGAAGGTTGTTGATACATGCGTTAATATTAGTAAATTGGTTATTCATCTCAGCTCGCAGATCACCAATGGATTTCTTCAACTCGGTAGACAGCATGGCAATGGCTTGTGTTAGCTCGCACTCTGGCTGCTTCCGTTTTCTTTGGGTAACATTGCCACCCGGTTCGTTACCCATGCAGAGGTCTGGATTTGATTTGCTTATTACCTTATCCGGCGAACGTAACATGTTGCAGAATTAAATAATAAAATCTTTGTTTTGAGTACAAGTTATCACTGAACCACACAGTAGTAGATAGCAGTAGGTAAATTCGCCTCGCAGATCTCACGCTCAGTTGACTCAGTGGCTCAACCCGTCGGTTCGATCCAGCGTTGACAACACGACCGCCGGTTCGCGCCCCGCAGAGTGCACGACTTTTTCAATGTTTAAAAATTCTTCAAAACGACACCGAGCGAGAGAGACGCCGCGCTACAAGTCCCAAGATGGCGCAGGTAGTATATGGCACTTAACACAAGATAGTAAGAGAGGCACCGAAAAAGTCAAAAAGCGAAATGAAAGCAATTAGCCCCGGATTGGCGTAAAGACCAGCACACGTCCTCCAACAACTAGTTCGCAATAACAACTGAACTTACATTTACGATGATACTACGATTGAACTTACATTTGCGATGAATAATGGTTGCATATAAAAGATATACCTACGTACCTAAACGCACTGAGCTAGCGTGGTGATCAAAGCTTAATACTCTATAAGAGAAGAGGCCTTTCCGCTGCAGTAGGACAGTTATAGGCTGTTGTTACCCACTATACCTACCTCTTCTTTCTTCCTATGTTGTTCAATACGCTAGGTAATCTATTAGTTTATTTGACCAGCTACGCATAAACATTATAAAATGAGTTAGTTTCGTAAGATATCGTACCTTACCTACCTACTTATAAGCGTTTTATAAGCACCTTTTTCGCATATGAAAACGAAGTATTTCGTGAGGAAACCTCTCAGGTTTGACCTCGGCACACCTGAGAGATTTTTTAACGGTGTGTAAAGTCATGCCAGAGGCCTACAGGCGGTTTAAACTCTGACACTAGGTTGTTCTTCAACCATACGGTAAGAAGAAGGAAATGAAACAAAAAATTTTGCATTTTAAAATGTAATCATCCATCCAATGCGTAACCAGCCATCCCCATACATTTTTCATTCTATTCCATTTCTATTCGTCAAGCGCTTTGCCACTTGTCTAAGGGGTCAGTACTGTAAGCTTCCTTATTAGCTATTAGTAGGTAAATATTCTCACTAAAGCAATTAAAACTAACTGAAGTCATAGAATTCATCATCGACAGGTAGGTCTAGGTAGGTAGTTCTACCTACACAGCTACAGCCGGGCTTTCAATAATGACCTTGAGTCTCCAATCAATACGGTGCATACATACATATTGTGATTCTCTAGGAGACTGCGCACGTTTCAATACAGATGCATTTTCCGGGAAATGGGCGGCGCGGCCCGGCCGAGGTTAAAGGTCATAGCACACATATTACATCGGAAAGGGATAGTCACTGTATCGCTTTTTGCTTCGCCGTCATACAGGCGTCAACCTTACGTAAGCACGTAACCAAAGCGGATCAGCCCCCTTACCTACCTTACGGTGTGGAAGCGAGACACCGCTAAGTGCAGTGTAATGCGGCGTCTCGCTTACACAAAGTAAACTGCCCTGTTTTAAGACTTCATGGAAAGAGGGCAGCTGGCCCTTTATGAAGGCTCGGCTACGGCCAGGTGATGACGCCGCGGCTTGCCACTTCGAGCTTGTCTCGAGTCGAGGCGATTACGTTACGATTCCGATTAGCGTGCGTTGCAGTAGGGAGTTTGATACAAAGAATACTGCATGGCTCGTGTTCATACAGTGATGATACCTTTCCAGGTTGTTATACGTGTGACCTTTAAAAGGGAGGCGCGATTTCGACTGTTGCCCGTCGGCGCAGGCTCATCTGTTTATTATATTGCATAAACTAGCTGTGTTGGTTAGTTCTGCTATCTTGTAAATGATTTTGCTGTTTTTAGAGTAAAAGATTTAACTCTAACTGCATAATTGGATTGAACTTAGTTTTGTGTTAATGATGACGGTTAAGTTTCATTCTTAATATGCTCAGCAGATGTCGAAGCATTCGCAATTAGGTATTATAGGTAAAGGTTTAGGTTAGCTTTTTTTAAGTTTGAAATCGCCAATACCAATCGCTGAAGGGACCAAGCGTAGGTACTTAAGTTGGTCAATCCTCGTTTCTTTTCCGAATTAGAAGAGGCCTTTGCCGTGACATGGTAGGCATGGCTAGCAGGCATGCCAGGACGGTGAGTGGGTCATTTTAGAAAGAAGGTTGTTATAGTTGATGGCAATGGGCTTGCCATCAACCATCATAACTGGCGAAATGTGGGTGTACTTAAAGGTACACCTCTGCCTACCCTTTCGGGGACTACAGGCGTGATATTTTGTAGGTATAATAATTATATAATAGTTAAAGATTTAAGCTATTTTCCATTCCATAATTATGTAAGTTCTGTTTTTTGAATTGTTCTAGTATCAACCTAACGAACCTTGTCATCATGATGATCTTCAGTGCTGGTCTGTGGATGTCGCTGGTTGCCTATGGGGCTACCCTCTATGAGTTTTACGATGAACCTCGGGTTCCCGTCGAAGACGCTGTTAACAACGTAAGAAGCTCATTTTATGTGAAACGGTAGGGGCCTAGGGACTATAAAATTATGTAACCTAATCATAGTCTAAAAGCAACTCGTCCAAAAACTACAGTTGTGACGCAACTTCTACAGTTTATTCAAGTTATTATTAGATTCCTTTGTATCCTGCAGCAGGCCGAACACTGCCACTACCAGGACCCTGACCAGTACGAGCTGGCGATGCCCGACGCCCCGTTCAAGAGCCTGCTGCTTTACAAGCTCCTCAACTCGCTGCAGACCAGAGACGATGTCCACTCTGAAATGTACTACAGGTACATCATAATATAGGTACTTAACTACTTAGTAAGTTAGTGCTTCTGAAGGCGTCGCGTCCCATCCGTCTATGAGAGTGAGGGAATAGGGAGTGCACGTAATTTTGCGCGCATACTTATGCACTATAATATCTCCTGCGTAGTTGACTAGTCTCAAATGAGATCGGCCGCCGTGACCGAAATTCGGTCAGGACAACATTATTTTAACTACAAAAGAGAACTATTTTTCATCAACAAAAAGATGAGGCCTTTTTGTCCTGCACTGGGACAACACAGGGTGGTTGAAAAAAAATGAGGGTTTTTATAACTCTTTGGTTAGCATGGATGTTCAGCGATTTCTTGGCTAATTGAACCGAATTTGAATATTTTGCTTGTTAAACCAGTAGATCGGTAACTTATATTGTGTATTTTGTCTTCCAAAGAGTTTTTTTTAGGTTAAAATCTTCGGATAGATACTGGAACTCTTCAAATAACTTCAGCAAGGCAAAATGCGTTTGCTATACTTTATGCAACTTGCAGGTGTTCTTCAGACTTTTGGCAATGTAATTAATAACGTTTAATTACTTACTTCCATGACACGAAACACATAATACTACTAAAATGAGCGTTGGGTTAGGTTTGTGTTTTTAAACAAAAGGTATACTAATATTACTTTCTAGCTTTTGCTCGCGGCTTCAGCCGCGTTAACACCTATATAACCCCTGAGAGGGTTGAATAAAAAAAAAGTAGCCTGTGTCCTTTTAACATGCCAAATTTCATTAAAATCCGTCCAGCGGTTAGTCGTAAAGGTGTAACAGACAGACAGAGTTACTTTCACATTTGTAATATCAGGGAAATATAGATGGATGGATTTAACGCCCCACAATTAATTTGGTCAATCATTTTTTGTTCAGGCCGAAGTTCAGAATGCTAGAAAACCCTCTGGCTGCCTTCAATAAAGAACTCACTGCCGAACTACTAGAAGTCAAAGATGCTTTTATAAAGCGAGAGGCGCCCCAAGACAGTGCTCCATTAAACGGCGACGAGACGAACACTGGCCTAGACCCCTTTAATTTTAAGGGCCACCCTGGCAGGATCCCCATAAGTAAGGAAATATTAACATGCATAACCAACGTTGTATTATGTTTTCTTATAATTCGCATGGTTGTAATCCGTCCATGAAGGCCATGCTTAGTTATGCAGTAGCGCGGCAGAAGCACATGCCTCAACATTATAAGAACAGGCGCGCGTTAACAATGCTATGCGAACTGGCGTGCGCTCATCTTTTTCTTATCGTATGGTTGATGAACAACCTGATGTCAGAGTTTAAACCACCTGTAGGCCTCTGCAACGGATTTAAAGTTAACACATCGTTGAAAAATTTCTCAGGTGTGCCGGTTTCCTCACGATGTCCTCCTTCACCGATTTTAGTGTCTGCTGACTGAAAACTGATAACTAATTTATAGTTCACACGTGAATTCGAAAAGACATTGGTGCAGTGGTTTGAACTTGCGACCTTTGACTTGGCAGTCCAACGGTCATACCACTCGATTATCATTATAATTTGTAAGTAAGAGTACCTATAGATGAGCAAAAAAAACAATGTTAAGGCATGTGCTTCTACTAACGTCCTAATGTGAAAGCGGCCTTAAAGGCCTCTTCTCTTAGATGTATACTTAGCCAGTAGGTATATGCTTTGGGCCATTTACTTCGGTTCTTCCTAGCGCATTTGTGCCAAACTGTTACTTAGAAAGCACTGACTATTCTATGTTTCAGCTACCTACGTGGTGTGTTATTTGAAGTTCTGCTCAGTGCGGCCTTTAGAATGAGCTGGGAATATAATTACCGTTAACATTTTGTAACTTTGACTACCTACTCATTTTAGAGAACAATACGAAAATCCTTATACGTTTCTGTGTTTCTCTCTATCTCGAATAACTCAATGTGCATATGAAAAAATATAATAACTTGTCTACTAATAAGTATTTCTTCATAATTATAACAGTTGTATAATGTTTGTATGTACACAAAAAAGTATGTGTGCGTCTTGTGTGAGCTGAGTATGCTTTATGATAAAGAGTATGTTTTTTATCATCTAACTATAAATATTTTTAGTTTTTTTACACTTTGTATTTACGACTTTACGAGCTTATTAGGTAGAGAAATTTTTGAAAAGTTATTCTACATCGATTCAGTATTTAAGTTGGTTTGTAATTTATTTTAAATTTTTCTAATGTTTTGTATTAATTCGATGTCAAGTAAATAGACAATATTCTTGTAATTAAGATAAGATGTAATCATTTACATTTAATAAAATAAATGTGAATAAAATACAACAGTTTTTTCATTTATAAAATAAAAACGGTTTTTAATTAAAGGAACGGATAAATTAATATCTCATATTGTTATATGAACGCATCCAAAGATGATGCAATTTTCAGGATTTTGACAATCTCGTAGTGATGCACACACCTACATTTTGGTCGATAAAGTAAAAAAAAATATTATTTATTTATTATTGATTATTATATTTGTGACAGACGTATTTTTATCAAAAAGTATTAATTTAATATATTTATACGAATATATACATTTCATAAATATATAAAGAGGGTAGTGGTAGTAAAGAATGTGAAAACCACGTAATAGCAGTATTTCTGAGTTTTCGCAGGTGTAGGTAAATTTCGAATCCTCAAGGTAGGCTGATATTTGAATTTTATTTCACTGTTCAGAGTTATATAAAAGAGATTTCGAGGAATGTTCTTATTGCTGAAGAATGTGATAACTACATGTAATAGCAGTACTTAAAAGTTTTCGCAGATTTCGCTTTTGTGCATTGAGATAAGTCAAAATACTATCGAGTATCGATAAATCTTCACACCGTCCCTGCAAGAGAATGTCAACAGTTCTCAAATGTCAACGTCAGATTCACATTTCGCCTGTGCGGTTAAGGGTTTCGAAATCTATTTGAATTAAAAAGAACGAATTAATGATCGAAATCAGATCATGTTCTAGTTAACAATAAACCGGTACTGCCAGACAATAAGTGTCATTTATATTAATGTTGCTTGACTAAGTTATGTACCTATTAGGTTAGGTTACATTATTGGTTTTAAAAATGTCTTTTCCGGGCGATAGTTTGATGGAAAACTATGGGAGTGTACGTGGCCGTAGTAACCAAGACTATACAGTACGGCAGGCTTATGAAGAAGGTAAGGCTAAAACTATTTTTATTAAAGTAATATGAATTTTTGTGGTTCCTGAATCACATTGCACCTCAGCTCTTCTACATGTTAATATCACTTAGTTTTATTCAATACTGTCATGCAGTCTATCTTAAGGGGTAGGCCGAGGTGCTGTTAATTTAACGCATGAAGCTCAATATATGAAATATTTTTCATTACATGAAGTACAATGCATAATTTTTATTATTGCTATGATTATTCTAATAAGAATTATACAAGTTTATTTACTTTTTAAATAGGCACATGTGTGCAATCACAAATATTTGCTACTAACTACCTAATACCCTATTGCAATATTATTTAAAAAGATAATAATATGTTACTAGCGCTTTCATTATGAAGTGTCTAAAAGGGGACAATTGTAGTCTTGGGTGTTACAATTGTTGTCTGATTTGAAATATGAGTAATGCAGTTCGGACTTAGAGTTCAGAACACTGTTCTTCTTCAGTTTGTTAACTTATGACATATTTCTACTATTTGACTGCAACTGGTCAACATTTTTAAAAACTCATGTGGTAGTATGCTTAAAAATTGCAAATTTATGCTATTTAGGTTTGGTCTATTTTGTCATTTTAAAACCTAGATAATTAGTAATTGGCTGACCTACAAATTACACTGAAATCCGGTTATGTTCGTTTGTTGAGTGAGCAAACAATAACCTAAATAAATTAAATCAGTGTTTAGCATACTACGTTAAATATATTATCTTATTAAAGAAACTATATATGACTTTTGGTGCCATTTTAGCATGTTGCCCATGCTAAGCTTGAATCTAAATTGATAAAGGAAATTTGAAAAATGATATGATGAATAACAGATAATACCTGATGTCACCCTTAAGACGTAAATACTAAAAGGGAACTTGAAATTCGATGGATGCGAGCAGCGACACAGTGGCTCAGTTGGTTAGAGCAGCGCCACGGATCGGCGAAGGTCGCGGGTTCGTATCCCGCTCGTGTCCATCATTTTTCAAATTTCCTTTATCAATTTAAACTATATATATTAAAAAATTGTGTGGGAACAGAACATTACTCTAAAAACATAATTTACTAGCTACGCCGCGCAGTGTTACCCGCTACATTTTTTCGGGATAAAGTAGCATATGTGTTAATCTAGGATTACAGCTACCTCCATACCAAATTTTATCAAAATTGGTCCAGCCGTTTGAGTGTGAAGAAGTAACAAACACACACACAAAGTGTTCTTCTCTATCAGTAATCAATAGGCAATATTCTTATCATAATTATGATGGTTGATGCAGAACCTGGTGTCAAAGTTTAAACTGCCCGTAGGCTTTGACATGGCTTTACATACTGTAAAAAATCTCTCAGGTGAGCCAGTTTCCTCACAATGTTTTTCTTTACCAGTTTTAGCAACTGATAACTAGGTAATTTATGATACACACATGAATTCTAAAAGTCATTGGTGCATTGGGTTTTAACTTGCGACCTTTGACTTAGCAGTCCAACGGTCATACCACTGGGCTATCAGTGCTTTAATATAGGCAATTTACCTATACTATACTAAATATTTCATAAAGGAAACATAGCAGAAGTCTGACCAAAGGGATTGTCATTAAATATAATTAATAAAAATGAATATTTTATAGATATCTTGTGTAAACATTACACAGTTCTGAAAGTAATAACTGTATCGTGTTTCTGTTTATTGTATGTCTCTTATTACTATGTTGTTGGTTTTGTATCAAAGAAGCTATTGATCCGCGTGTATTTGTACCTATGTATGAGAATTGTATGGTATATTTTACCTGCCAGTTTGTTCATACAGGTTGATAGTAAACAGATTAGTCATGTCTGATTAGTCTTAAAAAAAAAATCAGCTTTTTTTTAAATTAGCCCGTTCCATTACCCACTGCTGGACTAAAGCTTCTCCTTTATTTTTCCACAATTGCAATGGCCATGTCTTTCCTGCATAGGTGTCTAGAGTGTCCTTCCACCAACCAAGTCTTTTTAATAATAATAATTACAACTGCATTATTATACCTGTCCCACTGCAAAGCAAAGGCCTCGTCTTGTATGGAAAAGATTTGAGATTACCATGCTAGCTCACTACAAGATGGTAGACTTTTAAAAGTTAACAAAAAGGCACTAGTGTTACACCCTGTATTCATATCCAATCTGTAACCAACTGCCAATTGAGGAGCAAATACTTATTACATTGTTCTAGGCATATAGAAGACAGTCAGTAAATTAGAAAAGCGTTATAAAGTCTGTTACTATTGCTAATTTAGAAAACTGAAAAATCCTTTGAAATAAATCAAATAAAATCAGTATTTTTTTGTACAGCAGCACTGATAGCCATGTTGTATGACCGTTGGACTGCCAAGTAAAAGATCGCACGCACCAATGTCTTTTCGAATTCATGTGCGTATTCATCATCAGCCGGAAGACATCCACCGTTGGACACAGTGTGCATAATCCCCACGCTTGGCAAGCGACTTGTGGATCGCAGTATTGGTGGTCAAGTTACAGAAGACGCTGCTGCCCATCTTCTGGATTTTCCCTTAGTCGTTTCTTACGACACCCACGGGGGATAGGGGGTGGTCAATTCTATTCCGGATACCACACGGCACCTGCGTATTATAAATTACTTATCAGTTGCTAAAAAACGGTGATGGAAAACATCGTGTGGAAACCGGCACACGTAGAAGAGATTTTTCTACCGCGTCGTGTGAATATGTCAGTGGCCTACAGGTGGTTCAAACTCTGACCCCAGGTTTGTTCATCAACCATACGATAAGTAGAAGTATTGCTTCGGTCACTAACAAAACTATGCTCATATTGATTTAGCCACTGCTAAAGCACACTCAATACAATATGGAATGACACTTCTACCAACAGTCGCTGTGCAAAGTGACTTTGTTACTCAGTATCTCACCTATGCCTATAACCTATGTATCGCTGTATACAACTAAATGTCCTAATGTCATTGAAACTCAGGTCGTTGAGCTTTCTAGAAAAAACTTTAGCTACAGGGTGTCAGGGTGCCGCGTTTTCGGCAAAATGCCTGCTGACTTCGAGTTTTCAGTAGCGTCGGACGCAAATTTGTGCTTTTCTAAAGATAAATTTGTTTCATGTTTACGTATCCGTTTATGTACCTTATTACGGGTTTGCGAGGATATATCGGCGCCATCTTGCTGCAAAATTAAGACTTGGAAGGTCCATTGGGACCAAAAATATAATTTTTTTGACTAAACCAAATAAGATTTTTGCTGGAGTAAAAGTTTTCGTACTTGATATTTTTCTCCGTATTGTATGGAGTCTAGAAAGTGATCTGTTATTAAGTGCAGAAAATATAAAAAATCCTTCGATACTTTCACTTGTTTCTGGTCTTGGTGACAAAGTACTTTCACTTTATCGCGATTTGTATGATCGGAATCTATTTTAATGCTGAGGAATGTTATTTCTTCAATGCCAATACTCTTACCCTAAATAACAGGCATGTATTACAATGTATAGTACTTAATTAAATGAATCGAAAGCATTTTCTCAGGGTAAAAGTGGAATCGAATGTGGAAAAACACAATACAAACCTATTGGTACATGTCCTCCGCCGGGATTCTGATCCCGATTTCCGGCCACCGTAGGCGCGGGCTTGCGGTCGGTGAGCAATGGGTGGCTCGCCGTCCGACCGTCCGGTAACCATCCGGACCGAGCCCAAGTCGTCGACGGCGCGTACTGTTTCACGCGCGCCTCAAGGAGATGTCAGCAACTGTAGGGGCCCATCAGGGTCGAAGCCTACTGGGGCCAAGGGTCTGATTCCGAAAGGAAGACTCGGCCCTGGTACGAAAGGCAACGAAGGAACAGGAGTGGGTTTTTAGTCAGTAAAAGTCTGACACTATCTCCCGCTCCGCCCAAGAGCGGGGGATGTCATAAGATGATTTTCCCACCGAAAAAAAAAAAAAAAAAAAAAAATTGGTACATGTCCTGCCCTGGGTGTGGTTGTTTACTACGAGCCTATGTTCCAGCGAAGGTTAGCGGTCGATTTTTAACGGTGAGTGGCCGTCTTTGGCTGCATACTTTGATTGTTTCCTTGGGTATATGTTTCGTTAGAATGTTTTTTTTCCGGTTGTCGATGTCTGTTTTTAGTTTTTTGATGTTGCTGAAGGCACTTCACAAGATAGGATGATATAAAAACAACAACAAGCATGGAGCAGGGTAGGTCGTGACAGAAATGAATGGAAAGAAATGGAGGAGGCGTTTGCCGATTGTGGCAAAACGACCGTTGTAAATGTCAACTCACCAGTCTTAGGTTTTTAAGCAACACTGTGACAATGTCCGAATAAAGGCTTTTATGCTATGTACCAGCAAACGTTGCACTCTCAATAGACTCCTATCCCCTAAGCTTCAATTCCGTGGATAAGTAAGAAAGCCTACTATAGTATTAATAGTTATATTGACGATAGGGACGTGTGGCACTGATTTTTCCTGCATTTGTGGCTTCCCTGGCATACTGCCAATCAACCATAATTTGATATTTAATATTGTTTACTGATTATATTGAACCTTTTCACTGTCATGTATTTTACCCAAATTGTAAATGAGAGAATAACCGATCTATATTTAAAAAAAAAAATTGACTTTGATGCTACTCGTATTCTCATTTTAGGTATATTGTGTAGGTCATTATTCTCTCATACTTGAAATGATTGTTAAACATTCCTACAACATATTTTTAAAAGTTTCTTGCCGGTTCTTCTCCATAGAAACGACTTTTTGGAACCGTGCAACTAGTTTGACGTTTTGTAAGTGCTGTTTTGTAGCATATATGAAATAAAAACATTATGACTATGCCCCAAAAAGCAAATTGAAATTTCGCTTTCACCATAAAATACCAAAAGAAGAACGTTTGTAACATCCTCTATATTCCCCTGACCCGAGGTCAAATGAGCAGTTTTAAATAAGGCCCAACATTCTGCACCAATTGAGTGTGTATCGTGTATTGATATCTTAATGTCTGCGCGATCAATTGACATGTAACGGGAGGTACTGACAACAGTCATGAACAGTCTTGTTCAGCCGCGGTGACTTGTAGCTGTGAAATATGTGGTTCTTGATCCTGTTGTGTAAGTTCTTTTTCCTTTTTTAATACATTGGGCATAAGAAACTTCGATTATTTGGCCATTTTCAGTCAGGCCTGTTACAAGTCGGGATATCAAATGTATTTGGTGAAAAATTATTTGAATATAGGTAGTTTAACTACCATTCCATGTTCGTAATGTAAGTATAGGATACCGGTATCCAGACACGATTTTTGCTGTTGAGATTTTACTTAAAACATGTTAATTTATTATCGGGAAGATAAAATAAAATACGATTAAAATACAACCTACATTTTTTCTTCCATAAGTTTTGAGATAGCAGTAACGCAAACATGCATATTTGCTGAGTGGCCATTTTCAGATAGTATAGGTATCTTTTGGGATATTTATTCCGATAAAGTTTTTTTAAATTTTATCGGAATAAATATCCCAAAAGATACCTATACTATCTGAAAATGGCCACTCAGCAAATATGCATGTTTGCGTATAACAATAATGACAACATTGGCGTTATACCGAATAATAAAAATTAAACAGCAAAAAATTAGCATAGATCACGTTTTATTTGTGCTATTTTAAAACTATTTAGTACAGTCGTGTACAAAATATGTATGTAACTAGATAATGAAAATAAAATATGTAGTTATAGTTTTTGTGGGTTTTGATTGTATGTATGTAGGTATATCTGAAGACAATGCGAGTACTATAATTTACACTAAGGATGTTTATCAAACCATTTTTCACGATGAATGATTCTCGACGCGACAACAGTGGGTAATTAGGACGGTTTCACTCGTGTTCGAAGTCAAAGTTGCTTTAGCTTTTCCTGTAAGATAACCCATCAGTTCGGAACAAAACTTTAAGATGTAAATGGTTTTTACGTATGTGAACGTTGGCCTCAAAACCAAATAAAGTTGTACTTTAACTTTTAGTGACACGTTTTTAAAAACAAACAGGACAGTTTACGATGTGAAAGCGAGACGCCGCTACGTGCAGTGTAATGCAGCGTCTCGCTTTCACAACGTAAAATTTCCCGCTTTAGGAGTTCATAGTAAGGGGGCTGAACAGACCCTACTACATGAAATTGAGGAAACATTGTTACATAGGATCAGGAGTGCCTTTTTGTATTATTTTGTTTACCCTTTCGAAGTATGACTGTATGATACGATAAAAGTCCAGCATTTATTTTCTTTATTTGGAAACGTTACCCCGCTTTAAGTCATGAAACACTTATCCCACAAACACGCAGCCTCCAAACAAATATCTGTGTATCACAAAAACATTTTTTCAGCAGTCCATTCACTATGCCACTGCGCCATCTGTGTCGTCAACATTCCCATGTAATAGTCTAAATATTGTTGTTTGTGACAGTTTTCCCGCAAAATAGTGTTGATGGCGATTGTACTCGTAAGGCTCTTCTTTGCACTTTGTACTATTCTTCCGCAAGCATAAGCATTTTGCTATGCGACTGTACTTGTGTCAAGGTTTTTTCTAGTATATCACAGGTGTTTGAACTAGTCACACAAATAATATATTATTAATTTGATCTTATTTTAATACGATTACTTTCTGTAATGTTTGGACAGTTGATTAAATATTCAGTGATGGTAGCAATTGAAGTGCATATTTTAAATAATATTTCGTAATTTAAATTGGCTTGAGTGATATAATTAGTAGTTTTTGTGTTGTAAATTAATTAAATTGATTTATAAAGGACACCCAGTGACATTAATTTTTAACTCTTTTTAAATCTTAGATTTTTTTTACAAAAATTAAGTACCTACCCGCAAAATAATAAAAAGTTACATTTTCAATTAAACAGTATTAATTAAAAAGTCGGATCATTTTAAAAGTGAATCGTTTTTCTACAAACCAGTTCAATGGTGCTCAAATCTTAACTATGGCCGAGATACGTCTTTATTGAATGTTCGTCTCAATTGATTGTAGTTTTTGTCACCGTCATCCAGTTCGGTGTAACTACTAAATGAGTGGCAACTTCAATGGGTAGCGTCGTTTTATTGGCCTTAGGTATGTTTTTTTTTTATTTAGATTTTTTTTTAACGTTGCCCCTCACTAGGAATTTCTCCTGTATCGTAGGTGCGTTTGCAACATGAAATTTCAGATACACAAACACCCAGACTCGGGACAATCAAATGTGGATCACACAATTTTTTGCCCCGTGCGGGAATCGAACCCGCTACCCTTAGCGCAGCAGTCTAATCGCTTAGCCACTGCGCCAATCAGGTCGTCCAAATGTAATCTTAAGATTTATGTTTCAAATCAATTGTAGTGTCAGCTGATATGAAACCTGGATAAAAACTATGTATGTAGCTAATACAAGCTTTGTAATGGGATAAGTGGTTATCAAATTATTGCCGACTAACGGACACATGAACAGACGGAGACGTAGCATTTCGTAATGTGTAAGAAAGGAATAGCAATATGGATTTAAATTAGAGAGATGGATGCTCTGTCGCAAACTAAGCAATATTTTTTTCTCGGACAGAAATAGACCCGTTTTCTAACTCAATATAATTTTAAGGAGAAAATGACCTCGTTTTTCCATTTACTTAAAGTATGTACCGGTTGTTCGAATATTCAGTGTCGTCAACTGAAATGTGGCATAATCTGAAAGAGTGACACTTAATTACGACGTATAAGTTATTTGTATAATTTAATTACCAATTATCATAGTTTGAATAGTTAGGGTAGCAGTCTGACGGACTGGTAGAATAAGAAAGCATGTTGTGTCACTTAATTACAAGTTTCTTGTATAATTAAGTGACTACATCATCATTTATTGGTACTTATTATGAGCGGCAAACTGATGTTTGCTGATGAACGACAATTTTGGACTCTGACTGACATGACTGCCTCATTGGTCGCTATGCGCGACTGCTGAGCATAAGGTCCTGGGTTCGAATCCCGGTTCGGGTAAAGTGTTACTGGGATTTCCATTAGGTAATTCTCAGTAGCAGCATCGTCCGATTTTGTGTCCGCTTGATGGCAATAGGCTCGCCTTCATCCACATTGGGTCCTACAAAATAACGGGCGAAATACATAAGTGTAACAGATGTGATTATTTCTTCGTTTGCAGGCGGCCTAAAGGCCGGTGCGACGCGTGTAGCACGCCTCGCGTACGGGGTCCTCTCCCGTCGTAAAGCCGCTGAGGAGGGCGCTGCTCGCCTGGCCCGGGTGCTCTCAGCCCTCGACCTAACCGCGCTGGGAGTAGGCAGCACCCTAGGTGTCGGCGTCTACGTGCTTGCCGGTGACGTAGCCAAGAACTACGCGGGTCCAGCTGTAATCCTCTCCTTCTTATTGGCTGCAGTCGCTAGCGTTTTTGCAGGTTAGTGTTTTACCTCATTTACGCAAAAACAGAAATAACTAGGTAACTATGTGGATTATTTAAGAGGAAATAAAGATTAATTAATGTTAAAGAACACTATCGGTGTTATCGAGCAGCTATGTACATTTTAATGTATAAAACAGTTAAACTTAGGTGTGTATTCGTGAAAAAATATAAGCAATTTTTACTGAATTGGCGCTCCACAAGAGATTTCTTCAAGCACATCCATCATCAGCCTTTAGTAGTGCACTGAACGAAGTAGAACAAGTTCTCTACAATTCAAGATGTAAAGAGTCTTGGATAATGCGCTAGCAGTCAATGGACGAAGCTGCTAGAAGATTGATGACTGAAAAAGAATCAGATTTCTTCAAACAAACATGGTTCTTTCATCTATGGAAAGTATTGGTCTGAAGTACATTGCTATACGCTTCGTGAAGTCCTTATCTTCCTATGATCTGATGCTGAGAGGGGTGGGTAATATCCTCGGCATACAGGTGTATATACTGGTTGGTAATGTGGCAAAGAATTATGCCGGACCGGCTGTGCTAGTGTCTTTTCTTTTAGCCGCTATAATTGTTTTGTTGACTGGTAAGTGTGATTGTTATACATAATGTCTACATTAGCTGCAACTGTAAAGCATAGTACTGCCTCCTTACCATGAACTCTAAAAGCAGGACAGTTTACCATGTGGAAGCGAGACGTTGCATTACACAGCACGTAGCGGCGTCTCGCTTTCACATGGTAAACTGTCCTGCTTAAAGAGTTCATGGCAAGGGGGCTGATAGCCGATTGTTATGACCGTTGGACTGCTAAATCATAGGTCGCAATTTCAAACCCCGGCACCCACCAATGTTTATTAGAATTCCTGCGCGTATTATAAATTGGTTATCAGTTGCTAAAAACAGTGATGGGAAACATCGTGAGGAAACTGGCACACCTGAGAGATTATTCAATGGTGTATAAAGCCATATCAGAGGCCTACAGACGGTTTAAACTCTAACACCAGGTTGTTCATCGACCATACGATAAGAAGAAGAAGCTTGTTTTGTTTTAGTATGACAGATAATATAACTATGCTTTCCATATTTATATAATTATCAGCTGTCTTGCTTCCAACTTTCTCTTGTGTAGAGTATTGTTTTAAGCCTATAAATATTCAAATAGTTTACAAGACTGCCCACAAAAAACATTGATTATAATTTTACGCCAGTAATCGCTGATAAGCAGTGGTGTTGCTTTATCAGCAGTTTATTAATCCTCATTAAGCGGTGATGTGTCATGTAATAAAATGGTGAACCTACCAACAAATGCTATGATATATGTTTGCGTGTGTTCGTTTTTGCCATTAATAATAACAATTTATTTGCGGAAATATTACGTGTATAAATAGAATAGTTAAATAGGTCATGTAAGAGACGTGTGCGAAACTATGTACTAGATTCTAAGGCTAGTGTTGCCAATTGAAGACAGTATTGTCATTTGAAAATTTGGGTCCACAGATAAAAAAATTTTTTTTTTAATAATATAAAACTAATATTATAACTTGTCGGTTACAAAACGTTACTGTACATACAATTATTCTTGTTGTTGTAATCTTGAATTAATTTTAAATGTGTGTAGGTGAGAGCTTGTCTGTGTGTATATGTGAGCCTTTGTGTGTGTAGGTGTGAGTTTGTGTTTGTATGTATATTAATACTTACGTCCTAAATAGTTTCTTAACTGCTGTACATAGCCAGATTATTTAGCTTTCAGGAAATTACTTTTCTTACCGAATGGTTCATGAAATAGGAATGCAATTCAATTGCAAGTTATTGTTAACTTCTATTGATTTAACTAACACTTTTAGAGATAACATCCGAGCATATAAATGGCGTAAAAGTGTAGCAATTATTGTGTACATGGTATTTATCTAGGTGTATTATTATAGCCATGAAATTACTTTATATTGTCTGATGCAAGGCATGTACTACATTGATGAAACAGATAAGTTATCATAGAAAGAGGCCGAATTTACACCTTGAATAACTAGAACATTTGCTAATGTTTTTAATAAGACTGATTCTATTCCGAAGATGATTTGATAAATCTGTACTTATTTATATAAAGCTGAAGAGTTATTTGTTTGTTTGTTTGAACGCGCCAATCTTAGGAACTACTGGTTCGAATTGAAAACAATATTTTTGTGTTGAATAGTCCATTTATCGAGGAAATCTATAGGCTATAAAACATTAGAAATCCACGCGGACTAAGTTACGGGTGGAAGCTAGTGAAACATGAATACAAAACTCGTCAAGTATCCTGAATATACACGTGATTAAACCGGCTTATATAGTAAATAATATCAATACAATATGAAAAGTTTGCGGTTTCCGACTATAAAGCCGAGATTTACTTGTAAAAACCAAAAAACCAGAAAGTAACACCTATTTTCACGCCCATTAGGTTCCTTTTACTAGGAAATTCCATTTACTAGGAAAAGCATAAGAATCGCTTCGATATGTTACAGGGTTATGTTACGCGGAGTTTGGAGCCCGAGTGCCTAAAGCGGGTTCTGCATACGTATACAGTTATGTGTGCGTCGGAGAGTTCATCGCTTTTATTATTGGATGGAACCTTATACTCGAGTATATAATCGGTAAGTAGGTAATATCTACCTTTGTAAGAACATTTGCTGATCTTAGCATCCATATTAAAGATGTAAAACAATACCGCAAGACAAGACTTGATAACTTATAAAGTTTATTAACACGTTAAAAATACATGACTAGGCAGACACAGACGCAGCCAGACATACGCAGGCTAGTGTCAGTTGACATTGATAAGACGGCATTATTATTATTTTTAAACAACGTCGCCCCACACTAGTGCATACAAAACGCCAGACTTGGGACAAACATTTTCGGATCGCACAAATTTTTGTCCCATGCGGGAATCGAACCCGCAACCCTTAGCGCAGTTTTCTTATCGCTTAGCCAATGCGACAGTCAGGCCGTCATTATTGATAGATGATAAAATGATAAATGATTTTTATTTCAGCAAATAGGTTTTAAAAAAACACTTTTACACGTAATTTTTTTATAAACTAGTTAGAATGATGGTGTCGGCATTTCCTAACTGATTACCTCTGAGAAGAAACACCGAAACATACTCAGGGGTCAAGGTCTCTTTTAAAGTCCAGACAAGTTCAATAATTGATGTGAGAACAGTTTAGGTGGTCTGAAAAGAAGTCTTTTTAGGAAAGAACCACGGCGAGTTTGAGTCGACCTGTCCTTACAGACGCCCCGTCTCGTACCATCTGAAGGACATTTGGGTAGGCCGCATGAAATACTCAAACCGTCAGACACGTGAAAAAAAAAGAAAAGAAATTTGTAAAAAAAGAAAAGTAAGACCTACACAATGCTCACATTTACAAATAACATAATTTCATGTCGGTATGTACAATGTAGGTCGTCTGTGATGGCCTTTTGAAGAAGGAGCCAAAGTATACTACAAAGTATTACTGAGTCTATCTCGTATTTTAGGAGCGGCGTCCGTGGTGAAGGCTTTAAGCGAGTACCTGGATTCTCTGCTGAACAAAGCCATATCCACGCACCTGGAGGCGGCCATGCCTCTGGACACGCCGCACCTGGCGCGCTACCCAGACCTCTTCGCCTTCTCCGTCATCATGGCGTTCTCTGGTAAGTTGTAATTTATAAGTCTTCTGGCAAATTATGTTTAGTAGCAACTTGAAGTAAAAAGTATGTTAGAGGTAGTACACCGCTATGTCTTAAAGAGAGCGTGTCTCTCCAGCCCAATTAGACAAGTGGCAAAACGCTTGACGAAAAGAAATAGAATAGAATGATAAATGTATGGGGATGACATCATGTTTCGACTATGTTATCGATGACATGTGTCATCCCCATACATTTATCATTCTACTCCATTTCTATTCGTTAAGCGTTTTGCCATCTGTCTAAGTGGTCAGTGGTGTCATATTGTTATACACTAACACTTACATTTACTCAAATGGATTGAGTAAATATAAGTGTGAGTGTATCTGTGTTTTCACACCGCTTAGAAAACATAAGTACACCATACTTTTATAATGCGTTGTCAAGTAATTTCCGTTGTGGATTGGTCAGGAGGATATTATGTTATTTTTTTTTCATTGCAGTGGCTCTAGCGTTTGGTGTCAAAGAGTCTACAAAGTTCAACAACTTCTGCACGGGAGTGAACCTGTGTGTCGTGCTGTTTGTCATCATCTCTGGGTCCTTTAAAGGTATGTAACGGTATCTTTTAATTTTTTATACTACCGATTTTTTAATTCATTTCGAAGTTTTAACATTTCTAACGTTACATTCTGTAACTTCGGCTATGCCATGTCTGCCATCAGCCACAGTAAATTCTTTACCTAATCTTTTATTAACCTAGGGGATAAATATAAACCCAACTCGTAAAACTCATTTGTTCATACCGTCTTATCATCGTCTGCCTCGTTGGTCTAGTGGTCGCTAAGCGCGACTGCTGAGCAAGAGGTCCTGGGTTCAAATCCCGGGTCGGGCAAAGTGTTGCTGAGTTTTCCATTTGGTAATTCTCAGTAGCAGCACGGAGTCTGGAATTGTGCCCGGTTGATGGCAATAGGCTCGCCCCCTATTACATTGGGACTCACAACATAACTGGCGAAATGTGGGAGCACTATATGTTCACCTCTGCCTACCCCTTCGGGGAATACAGGCGTGATGTTATGTTTTTATGTTTATGTTTTATCACAATATGCTCTCCCCAGCCGACACCAAGAACTGGCGCATCCCAGCGGAGCAGGTCCCGAAGTCTGAGCACAAGGACTTCGGCAGCGGAGGGTTCGCGCCGTACGGGCTCGCCGGCATCATTAAGGGGGCCGCCGTCTGCTTCTACGGGTTCATCGGTGAGAGACGACTCTTTTCTTCTTATCGTATGGTTGATAAACAACCTGGTGTCAGAGCTTAAACCGCCTGTAGGCCTTTGACATGGCTTTACACACCGTTGAAAAATCTCTCAGGTGTGCGGTGTAAAAGTGTTTTTTAAGACCTATTGGCAGAAATAAAATCATTTATCATTTAGATTTGCATAAGAAGGCAGGTAACGACTGAATGCAAAAACAGCAGAATGGTCTTTGTGGCGTACATTGGGAGAGGTCTACGTCCAGCAGTGGACTGCAACGGGCTGATGATGATGATTATTTTTAATCCTAATGTGGTGTCCAGGTTTTGACTGCGTGGCGACGGCAGGTGAGGAGGCCCGTCGCCCCCAGAAGAGCATCCCGTTCGCGGTGGTGGCGTCCCTGCTGGTGGTGTTCCTGGCCTACTGCGGCGTGTCCTCCGTGCTCACGCTCATGATGCCCTACTACATGCAGGTACGGGCGGCAACCAGGAGAGCATCCCTTCGCGGTCCTGACCTGCGAGGTTATGTTATACTCGCCGCGGTCAGTCTTGTGATGGGTGACCGTTATCACACTTACGGTTCAAAATTCACTTTATTTCTCAAAGATTACAATGAGATTACAATCACTTGAAATAAGATACAATTCAAAATACAAAAAATGCGTTGACAGGTAATCTTAAACATAAATTACTTGACAATATCGGTACATAAAAATAAATTTAGTCTATTGTCGGTTTGCAGCTGAGCAAAAATATATGGGATGGCTTTCGATCCTCGGATAGCACGTTTTGCTGTTCCAGCACCTACTGCCTTTAGGTCCTGTTAGTTTATCGTCCTATCAAACTCAATTGCAGCTGAGTAGTTGAAATTGTCCGACGCGATCGAGGTTTTGAGACTAAATTGAACTTTATGAATCTGGAAGTCTGGAACTATCCGCCTGTCTCATCTTTTGATAAGATGAAGCTTGTATAGTAATATTGTTCCAGGACGAGAAGGCCCCGTTCCCGTTCGTGTACGACCAGCTGGGCTGGCCCTGGGCCAAGTACGCCGTCAGCGTCGGCGCCGTGTGCGCGCTCTGCTCCAGGTACAGACACGTGTGGTGCTCTACTGACTTATAGTTAGGGCTCGGCCATTAAATACCTGAAATCCCAGTCATACGGTGCGCAATATTCTTTAAAAGGCATTCGATGTTTGGCTTGACGGATTAATATGCTAGCTGCGCCCTGTGCTGTTATTCGTTAAATTTTTTTCGGGATTAGCCAGTTTGTTAATTCAGGGTGTCAGCTACCACCATACAAAATTTTAGCAAAATTGGTCTAGCCGTTATAGCGTGAAGAAGTAACAAACTTATATACACACTTACAAACTTTTGCCTTTATAATAGTGTGATTGTGTTTTTTTTTTCAATAGCCTATATTGTTTCCCACTGCTGGGCAAAGGCCTCTACCCGGATTTTCCAATTCCCCTATCCTTGGTCAGCTTTGCCCAGTCGCTTTGGAAGGCGTCCAAATCGTCCCGCCATCTCCGTCTGGGTGTTCCGCGTCTCCGCGATTACTATTGATATATTGATGGTCCCACCAGCTTGCTGGGCGCGGTGTTTCCTCTGCCGCGCATCATCTACGCGATGTCCTCGGACGGGCTGCTGTTCCGCTTCATGGGGCAAGTCAGCGAGAAGTACCAGACGCCTCTCATCGGCACCATGATCGCTGGACTCTTTACTGGTATGTAGCATGTTGTTCATTGATTTTGAACTTTAATACTGAATACGTAGGTGTATAATGATTTGCTAAGTAATTTTGAGATATGTTTTTACTTTTAAGTTTGTTGTGGGTATAATTTTTTTTATAAAAGACATTTCTTGTCTTGAACGTTGATTTGGAATATCTAAGGCGTTAAATAATTGGATCTTAAAATAAATAATAGTTACTTTTCGTTAAAAACCTTTTAAAGGTCTTAAAACAGAACCTAATTTTCAAAAATGTCATCACAAAAAAATTTAGAGTTATTCTGCGAAAGTGGCTTTTACGAAAGTGACGATATGCGAAAGTCACTTTTTCGAAAATCACATTGCGCGAAAGTAACTTTTTGCGAAAATGACGTTCTGCGTCAGGACAATTTTAGATACATACAAACTTCGATAGGATTAAAAAGCTTGCAGGCAATAACCTGGTGTTGTTTCTTGTAGGTACTCTGGCCATGATCTTCAGGCTGGAGCAACTTATCCACATGATGTCCATCGGCACTCTGCTGGCCTACTCTATGGTCGCCTCCTGTGTCCTACTGCTTAGGTAAGTTATATAAAGAACATCGATTATCGTAAATTTGTATTGTTCAAAATGAAGTACCGAACTAGTTACGATGTCATAAATGTCAAAATTTGACATAGAAAGCATACAAACATTTTTTTTTGTCATGCTGTCCGAAACAAAGCATATCTAAATAAATTTTCATTGTATAGAATTTTTTTTTTAATTATATCGCGGGAAAATAAAATGACCTAGCCGTGTGCAATCTCGTATGCTGTGTTTCACTGTGTGTACTATAACCAATGATATATCAAAAAGTATAGATATGTTACTCGCAGAGCGCGAGTGCATTAGGACATATAGTGTAGCAGTGACTTTTTACTTTTATTGTGATAATTACGCTATCTCTTTTACGTCTTTGTCAAGTTGTATGATTATGTATTGTAGTTCGGAACACATTTCTCGTTCATTTTGCTAGCGTATGACGTATCTATACTTTTTGACATATCACTGACTATATCATTTTCGTGAATTATTCTTGTAATTTCAAAACAATTAAGATCTTATTTCCGGACAGAAATCACTAACCTCTAAGTTGTCTCTATACAGCGAATAAGTCTAAACTCCCCCCTAGACAAGTGGCGAAACGCTTGACGAATAGAAATGAAAGTATGAAAAATATATGGGTTTGACATATGTCATCGATAACATAGTCGATACATAGTCCATCCATACGTTTATCATTCTATTCGTCAATCGCTTTGCCTATTGTTTAGGGGGGTAGATTATTATAAAAGCCTTGCTCTGAGAAACACTGGCTACGTGCCGTGCCCCCGTAGATACGAGTACAGCCAGCCGCCGCACCGCGCGCAGGACGCGCTGCACTTCTCGTACCGCGCCGCGCTCCGCCAGCTGGTGAACGCGGACCGACACGCGCTGCCCACCAAGCTCAGCTCTCTCACTGTCTCCGTGCTCGTCTCTCTATATGGTGAGGAACTTATCAAAAACTAGCCCTCTTATAAACGATAACATTATCATCATCATCAGCCGGAAGACGTCCACTGTTGAACAAAGTGCGCAGTGTTGGTGGTTAAGTTACAGAAGACGCTGCTACCCATCTTCTGGATTTTCCCTTAGTCGCCTCTTACGACACCCACGGGATGAAAGGGGTTGGTCAAGTCTAGGCGGGATACCATACGGCACGGCAACGCTAGCATAACTTTTGACAATTCTATTCTTTGGCATTTGAATGACAGGTATACTTGAATGGCGACCTGATTGGCGCAGTGGCTAAGCAATTAGACTGCTGCACTAAGGGTTGCGGGTTCGATTCCCGCGTGGGGCTAAAATATGTGCGATCCACATTTGATTGTCCCGAGTCTGGGTGTCAGTGTATGAGATATTTCATGTTTGTAAAACGCACCCACGACACAGGAAAAATTTCTAGTGTGGGGCGACGTTTTTTTAAAATAGACAATTAATCTATGTTTTAAAAATGTCATCATCATTTTTTTTATAAACAAGGGGATGGTTTGGCTTTAATACAGGTGAAACTGCGAGCATAGTAAGGATCGATATAAATTATAGCCTCGTTATGTATATTATGTTTGTAAGTTGGATCTTGAGTTTTGCTATTTGTAAGTTTGGATGTTGAGATTTGATATTTGTGAGTTCGAATATTTGTAAGTTTAAATATTTCTGATTTTAGATGTTAGTGAGTTTGGATTTTTGTGAGTTCGAATATTTGTGAGTTTAAATATTTCTGATTTTAGATGTTATTGAGTTTGGATGTTTGTGAGTTCGAATATTTGTGAGTTTGGATGTTTGTGTTTGAATATTTTTGATTTTGGATGTTGTTGAGTTCGAATGATTGAGTTTGGATGTTGAGTTTTGATATTTGTAAGTTTGTATGTTTATGAGTTTGGAGTATTATCGTGTGTTATTGACAGGCGTGTGGTGCTTCATCCTGATGTGGTGTGTGAACGAGTACGGCGGCGCGGTGTGGGCGGGCTCGCCGGGCGCGCTGGGCGTGCTGGCGCCCTCCGCGCTGCTGGTGCTGGCCACGCTGCTGGCCATCTCCCGCCAGCCTGTGTCCGACAAGAAGCTCGCCTTCTCTGTGAGTAGATCGTCATACAACATCTTGATAACAACATCACTCTGTATTCCCAGGGTCAGCAGAGGTGTACATACAGTAAACCCACATTTCGGTGTGGTGCGAGCCTTTTGCCATCAACCGGGAATCCAGACTCCGTGATGCAACTGAAAATTATTACCATACAAACCTAGTAACACGCCCGACCCAGGACGTAAACCCAGGACCTCATGTTCAGCAGTCGCGCTTAGCAACCACTAGACGAACGTGCCAGTTTTTATTTCCTCCGCCAATCACACTAATATCATAAAGGCTAAAGTTTTTTAGTGTGTTTGTATGTTTGTTACAACTTCACGCTCAAACGGCTGGACCGATTTTGTTAAAGGGGAATGCCCACTCTCCATAGTGCCCTAGGCCCATGATGGACGGCAAAAATTATACTTAAAATATTTCTTTAGATTTTAATGTTGGCAATAATTTGCCACAACGTCCTGGTTTTTTCAATAAACTAACTTTTAATAACGATTTGTTGTAGATTGTACTGGCGCTCAGTATAATATATATTTTTTTATGGCAAAATTAATGTATGTATTATTTTTCCTCCAGCCTGTTGTCCACTGTGGGCCAGGTAGCCGACACCCTGGATTAACATATAGGCTTTTTATCCAGAAAAAAATTAGCGGGTAACACCGCGGGGCCCAGCTTGTTATACATATACCGTCTCAATGAAGACCGGCCGCCTTGACCAAGTAATAGACATCGTATCTAACACCCTACCTTTCTGCCAGGTCCCTCTAGTCCCATGGCTGCCGGGCATCAGCATCCTGATCAACGTGTACCTCATGCTTAACCTGGACTATATGACCTGGGTGAGGTTCGCTGTATGGATCGCCGCTGGTAAGTCAAAATATACCTTATTGCTGAGAGAAATTACAGTTGTTTTTTGTAGAATGTTGGCACACGCTTGCTCGCGGGAAGTTGCACGTGATAAACCTTATTGATATAGAATTAGGGTTGCTTTTTGCAAAATTTTGTATAGTTTTTATTTATGGTTCCACGTGTTTGGTACTACAATGAACTGTAACGCAAGGAATTAAAGTCGCTAATACACATCTAGACAATATATACGATACAAGTGTACTTTATGAATGAACCGTAACTCAAGGAGTTAAAGTCGATTTTCTATTACTTCTAGACGTTTCTCCACCTATTTAAAGTTTTAAACGAATATGAACCGTAACTAGACGCATTAAAGTCGAATATAAATGATTTATTAATAAGACAATTACGTAGATTTGTGCTAATTCTTTGCACGTGATTCCTAAATGCACATGTGTATGTCTTAATTTATTGTAATATAAACAAATATAATAACTAGTTACATGGTTTTGCATGTAATTTACATATAAATAAGATATATCATTTCGTGTTTGACAAGCTTTTTCATCTCCGAGTGTTGATACATTCTGGCTAAATTATTACTGCCGTGATGTCAGAAATATTCGAAACTCAGCTTCCTATGCTGGTTAAAAATATCTGAGGGGCTCGTAGCTACGTGGCTACCGCGCAGATCAGCCGATTTGCGAGGTTAAGCCGTGCTCGCCGCGGTCAGTCTTGATGGGTGACCGTTTTCACATGTCGAGACCCCTCCGTGCGTCGGAAGGCACGTTAAGCCGTTGGTCCTGCGCCTGATCTCTCTACGGTCGTGTCGGTCTACCGTCCCATCGGACTTTGAGAGTGAGGGAATAGGGGTTACACCTATGTTTGCGCGCATACTTGTGCACTATAATATCTCCTGCGTAGTTAGCTAGTCTCAGATGAGATCAGCCGCCGTGATCGAAATTCGGTCAGGAGGACATTATTATAACAAATACTTAAGGAGTTCGTAGCTACGTGGCTACCGCGCAGGTCCCTTGATCTGCGAGGTGTCCATTTTCACATGTTGAGACCTCCTCGTTCAGTTCAGTCCGACCACGGATTTCCATTATAACATAACAGGAGAAATATAGATGTACTTCACATCTCTGCCAACCGCTTCGGGGAAAACAGGCGTGGTGTTATTTTATGATATGGTATAACTTTATGAGTCAACTGTCAAAGATAATACACCTATTAATTTCCTCCTACGTAAAACTATCGTAATTATCATTTAAATTACACTCATAACTTAATTTTGCGACAAAAATCCTTATGAACAGGTTTAGACCCGGACATTTGTATGTGGAATATTCCGTTTCGCACTGACTATAGTACTATCGAAGTGTACTGTAGTAATGTAGATAGGCTGTTAATATTTTTTCCGAGTTTTGTGTTCTCATAAAATAGAAATATCCAAAACACTTATTTATAGATTGTAATATTTTTTAAACTATAATTAAACTGCCTCGTCTAGTCGCTAAACGCGACTCAATTTAAAATTCAAAATGATTTTATTTAATGTAAACCAATTACAGGCGCTTATGAAACGTTAAGATGCTAGTTGCACGGTTAAATTAATTTGAAGGCAAAAAAAAAATGGAAAAATGTCATTCCTATGGAGAAGAACCGACAAGAAACACCAAAGGTTACTCTGTTAAATAATATGAGGTTTGCTTAGCATGAATTCTCCAGGGTTCTGTCTCCGGGTGGGCAAAGTGTTACTGGGTTTATCCATTGCTATTTTCAGTAGCAGCACGGAGTCTGATTTTCGCCTGGTTGATGGTAATAGTCTCGCCCGTTATTACATTGGGTTCTATTTGTAGGTTAACCCATTGCATACCTCTGCCTACCCCTTCGGGTACTAAAGGCGTGATGTAATGTTATGATCAATGTAATGTTAACTCAAAGGTTCCATGAAAATCGGTTCAGCGATTTAACAGTGACAACGTAATAAATAGTCAAAACTAACAATCGCATTTATAATATTAGCGCATTCAAAATAACGTAAGTTTCACTTGGGATTATTATTTGATTGGTATTAATGATTCATCGCTCAATAAAACACTCAAATTAACACGGAAAGCTTTATTTATTAGTTTCTATTTATTACCGTGCGAATACTGTACAAGTCAGTTCCTATTAGACATAGCTTAACAAATACAGCGTATGTATCTTAAAAAAACGTCGCTCCACTAGGTATTACTTGTGAGTCGTGAGTACTTTTCATAAACATTGAAATGTTTTAAAAGCTCACATTAACACATGATACACACCTAGACTCAAGGCGAACATCGACCACAGTAATTCATAATCATCATCACTAGGTCGTTGACCAACAAACTTATATTGGGCACCCTGATATCTTGCTAATTAACCGACTTAAAAAAAGAGGAGGTTCTATGTTCGTCTATATTTTTTTTAAATATTGTTCTTTCTGCTTCATATCAATTTTTTATTTATTTATATAATTTCTTCAGCTTTGTTCATGACTTTAGAGTCTTCATCGGTTGGTGGCTCTTGATCTTCATCGCTTATAACGTATTTCAGGTGTTTGAGACTGTTCTAGTCGATCGAGAACAAATCTGTTAAACATCACAATCCTACATAGTGGGTACGGAACATTTCGGAACCGCGCGACTGGAATTTACGTTTTTTCAGTGCTCTATTGTAGCTATTAAATAAAAACATTATGCCTCTACATTTAGAGCCATTTAACTCCTTCATAAAGAATCGTAGTTGATGATTAACTGGCTTGCCGTAGAGGTTACTCTGTACACATTTTTTTTATTAGCCTATTTTGTTTCCCACAGCTGGGCCCAGGCTTCTCCTTGCTTCTTCCGAACCACTCTATCCTTCCCAGTTTATCATCATCATCAGCCCGTTGCAGTCCACTACTGGACATAGGCCTCTCCCAGTTTCTGACACTTAGTCGTCCAAATTTGTTCGTCAAATTTTCTCCGCCCTATTGAATTCAGAGCATTTAGTCTTCCCCTAGCATGGCCTGCTAGTGCTTGCAATATTGATTAGACAAGAACATTTATTTAATATGCTTATCGTCAATTACTAGCCCTGTATTTTATATGTTCATCATCATCATCAGCCAAAAGGCGTCCACTATTGAACATAGGCCTCCCCGTTTAAGCGGGGGGGTTGCCATAATACCCACGCTTGGCAAGCGGCTTGGGGATCGCAGTATTGGTGGTGAAGTTACAGAAGACGCTGCTGCCCATCTTCTGGATTTTCCGTTAGTCGCCTCTTACGACACCCAAGGGAGGAAAGGGGGTGGTCAATTCTAGGCCGGATACCACACGGCACGAGTGTGTAAAAAAAGTTTATTAGTAAAAATTACATTATCAACATCAAAGTTGTGGTATCTATCTAATTTGTGACTTAGATGAGTTCTCACGATATATGTTCAATATCAATGATTAACTATCATATCAAACGTTAGATCAGTAATGCTAATCAGTGGCTACAACGTTGTTGTAGTAAACATTTCGTACATAATTAATATCAATTGTTCGTAGCCGTGCCCTTGACGGTTAAATAACTTCAAGTAATTAAGATTCTGCATTGAAATAATCTACCATGTAAATGCCACACCATATAGGAAGGAAAATTAAATTTACTTACAACGGTTTGTAATGAGATAATTAATCCGAATATTTGGTAAAACTTTGCACATTTTGTTAATTAAAAACTAACATTACAAAAAAATAATTAAAAAGATAATATGGCCACTAGTGCATAACATAACATAACAAACCATAATATAACGCCTGCATTCCCCGCAGTGGTAGGCAGAGGTAACTGTATAGTACACCATATTCGCCAGTTATGTTATAAGTCCCAATGTAATAGGGGGCGAGCCTATCGCCATCAATCGGGTACAAATCCATACTCCGTGCCTACTGAGAATTACTAGATTGAAAAACCCAGTAACACTTTGCCCGACCTAGGATTCGAACTCGGGACCTCGTGCTTAGCAACAACTAAACCAACGAGGCAGTCCACTAGTCACTGTGATTAATTCACACCTATACACAACATTTTTTTTCTGGTTTTCGGGGGGATCCTACAAAAGGCACACGGCCCCTGTGGGGTAGGGAACGGGGAGTGTGGAATTTCTACCTCGCTAAAACCATCCCGGTGGCCACCATCTGCACGAACAAGGGAAGTCCCGGGACCTCTAAAAAGACCTCCGGAACCTCCCCATGCAATGTCTATTTGGCACATCCCTGGGACCGAAACAAAACCTATCATCTTTAAGGATAGTCTTCTTAAATGTCCATAACTCATTGTAATGTCATCATATTTACAAACACCAGTTTTCACTCGATAGCTTTAAGATTATGTTTCACCTCATTAAAAGCTGCACCCAATTTATCACTGCGGAAGCAAATCTTCCGTGTATTTAATATACTCGTTTTTTATTATCAGTTCAATCATACTTATTTAAAATCTTAAATAGTGACGGAAACATAGTCTTGTGTGTGTTTCTTCCCCAAATGTAATCGACATGATTGAAACGTTTGTTAGGCATGACTTTGTACTCCACGACATTGGGCAGTCGTTTCTTCAGTATCGCTACATCTTTTAACGTCGATATCTGGTCGTTCTTAGCCACAAACAAGGCTATTTTCATTGTCACCTTACTTAAATCGTATTCCGGTGGTAAACGGTTATTGTATTTTGCCATGTTTCTCACCGAACCGTAATCATAGTTGACGAATTTTCTCTTTTCTCGTATCTGCACTAAATGGTTCACATTCATCCTTGAAGTTCCGGCTGGGAAATGCCCCAGTATCATGGGAAGGAACTCCGGCTCGATTTCCTTTGGGTCTGAACCAGTAAATAGAAACAGTCCATTTAACAAGCACGTGGTGTAACCATTGTTTTTGTCACTGCACAAATCGTTTATGATCGCTTTGGCCGTCGAATTGAAACCAATGAGTTCGTTGAACTCTATTGCTTTCAGTAACCCGTTTAATGCTGGTGCCATTTCCATGAGAACGGACAAGTAGGGCCCAGTGTTGTGCATGTAGCATATAGGTGACAATGACACGAATATTTTAATTTTATCGTTATATTCAGGCCGGGTTGCGCCCAAAATGAACATTGACGTCGTCCCTTCAGAAAATCCTATAACGCTTAATCGCTTTTCACCAGTTTGTTCCAAAATAAAGTCGATAGACGCAGATATGTCATAATATCCAATCTCATGAATACTGAATTTCCAGTATGCTTGATCTGAGTCAGGGTCCAGCGAGGTGTGTCTCCGGGAGTATCTATTGCCGCGGTAGTTGGTCGCCCAGACGTCGTAGTTGTCTCTTACTAGTGCCATGGCTATAGAAGTGTTGCCCCGTATCATGAAGCTGTCCGCAGAGTCTATAGCGCCATGTATGACCAGGATCGGTCGCCTCTTGTCTCCGGGAATCCGAAACATCTTAAGGATGTACCCATCTCCTGACACGATGTCGTATTCTTCTGTTTTCTGCCCATATTTGTTGGCGAGTTCTGGGAAAGTCATTGCAGCATCTTCAGTGTAGTCGACCCGCGAAGAGGTCTCACTGAACACTCCACTGCTGAAGATCACAATTAATAGGTTGAAAAGGCGACTCATTTTGCATCGGTAGAGTTGCGTCGCGTCCAGATTGTTGTTACATAATAAGGCGAGCTTGTATGTTTCTCGTTTTATATACTGCGAGACCTATTTTTTTTATAATTTTGTTTTGTTTTTGTTGATAAACAGTCATTCGACAACAAGGCTCTAGCCAAAGATCTCGTGTGTCATGCAAAGCATGTGTCAGTCTGGTATCAATAATATTTAGTTATTATACTTTTTTGCCTCGTCTCGTCATTTTAGCGGTTAGATAAGGAAGTCGTAAGATTGTTCCTGTTTGTTTTCTATTAGTCTGATTTACATACTTGACCACTTTTATTGCTTCTTTATTTGGAGTCTACGTAAAAACTGGTCTGGTGATGCGCGACACCGAAACACATGTTGTAACGTCATACGTTTGTAGGAAAAATTGCTATAAAATTCATATTTATTGCTTAATTTAATTCTGGAGTACAAGGTTAATTAGACTGGCTTGGCAAAGGTTTCAAGCACTGCGTTTCGAAACAGAGTTTTTTTGCAAGCATTGCCTGATGTGTTATTGGGTTTTTTCTTAATGTAACGTACGTAGGAAGTTTGTAATGTAGTGTCAGAGCTTAAAAGTTCAAGATTCGAGGATGAGATATAACAGATATCATTAAATTCCTGTGCATTATTGTTTTCACTTCACAGTAAATTGCATTATTATTTTATAACATTACATCACGCCTGAATTCCCCGAAGAGGTAGGCAGAGGTGTACCTATAGTACACCCTCATTTCGACTTTTAATATATAGGTGTCAATGTAATAGGGGCCAGCCTATTGCCATCAACCGGGCACAACCAGACTGCTGCTGCTGCTGCTACTGAGAATCACAGGAAAAAACCCAATAACACATTGCCCGACCCGGGATTCGAACCCAGGACCTCGCGCTCAGCTGTCGCGCTTAGCAACCACTAGACCAACGATGCAGTTATTTATGTCACTTACCTGAAAACTTTAAACAATTTTTTTTTAAAAGTAATATTCACTTTGAAATATTTTTTATCGTTTGATTACTTAATCTTCCATTATTTCTGTATTTCACACACGTCAAAATGTTCCACTAATAAATTATATAAATACTACATTATGAACAAGCATAAATATGAATGAACAGAGTTAATTATAATAATGAGATCACAAAGCTTTGTCTGCAATAATTTAAACATTGATTATTTATAATTATGTAAAATATTTTGCTGAACAACAGACCTGTTTTTTTTTAATCTTAATAACAATAGTTCCTTAACTACGAAAACATTTGCAGGAATTAAGTATCTTTTCATACACACATACATATTATATATACACTGTCTGCCTCGTTCGTCTAGTGGTCGAACAGAACGATTGCTGGCCGTGAGGTCCTGGCCTCGATTCCCAGGTCGGGCAAAACTTTATTGGGTTTCTCTTCCAGATAATCCTTAGTAGAAGCTCAGAGTCTTAATTTAAATCATATATGTGGGCCCTATTACGTTGGGACCTATATTATATAATTATGTTGCATAACTGGCGAAATGTGGGATTCCGGAATATATTATACACTCTGTCTACCCCTTCGGGAAATACAGACGTGATGTTATGTTTATTATTTTATGGGCCTTCGTTCAGTAAAAGGTAGTCTTTGTTAGTTTCGCTAAATAGTTGTATGCATAAAGTTTAGTAACATTTGTTAAGATCTCAATTATAACAACACAAAGGTGAGCTGTTAATAGTTGTTCTTATGCTTTGTAATTTACCATTTGTTTATGTAAAAACAACGGCGCCCCGCGGGGTTACTTAAAAAAAAATCGGGATAAAAAGTGCCTATGTTGAAAGGTTGCCTGGTAGATATAGCTTTAAGCGATAAGGCCGCCATTGTACCCACTGCATTAACGATAATGTAATAAATTAAGTTTATGATATGTATTTTACGGTGTACAATAAAGCATATTCTATCTATCTATGTGTTAATCCAGTATCAGCTACCTCTATACCAAATTTTATCAAAATCGGTCCAGCCGTGTAAAGAGGTAACAAACATACAAACACACTCACAAACTATCGCCGTCAAAATATTAGTGTGAGTGTATTTATATTTAACCTATAATTTTTATTTTCGGAGTCTTGTTAATAGCAATTTTCATGTCCATTTACTAAACGATGTTATTAGTCTGTAAGTCATCTTTAAAATAATAAAGTAACCGACATCCGGGCTTTTAATATCAAACAAGATGTTATGAAGCTCATTTAATGAGTTTAATATCCTCTACAACTTAACTTTAGTTCCTTATTTTCTATATTGATCGTTCATATCGTATCATTACTATAATTTCAGTTCAATATCGGTTTTATGATATTAATTTGCATAATTAAAGATTAACAGAACTTAGTTAAGTTTCAAGGTAAGTTATGAGGCTTTCGTGGCCTTGCTAGAGGCCAGCAAAGCACTGTTTTGGAGAAGTCATTGATACCTATACGTTTAAATGTCACTATTTGACGACCCGATTGGCGCAGTGGCTAAGCGATTGGACTGCCGCGCTAAGGGTTGCGGGTTCGATTCCCGCACGGGACAAAAATTTGTGCGATACACAGATATTTGTCCCGAGTCTGGGTGTTTGTGTATGTGATATTACATGTTTGTGAAACGCACCCACGATACAGGAGAAATTCCTAGTGTGGGGCGACGTTTTTAAAAAAAAAAGAAAATGTGTTAGGTAAGTTTAATTAAATAAAACTTTGGCATTTGCATGATATATAGCACTGATAGCCGAGTGGTATGACCGTTGGACTGCCAAGTCAAAGGTCGCAAGTTCAAATCCCGGCACGCACCAATGTCTTTTCGAATTCATGTGCGTACTAAAAATTAGTTATCAGTTACTAAAAACGGTGAAGGAAAACATCGTGAGGAAACCGGCACACCTGAGAGATTTTTCAACGGTGTGTAAAGCCATGTCAGAGATCTACAGGCGGTTTAAACTCTGACACCAGGTTGTTCATCAACCATACGATAAGAAGAAGATTTGCATGATATTACAACAGTATAAAGTAACATGTTAGTTGTTCTAAATTATGTACCTATACAATAAAATCATGTGAAGCCATGTCAGAGGCCTACAGGCGGTTTAATTATGACACCAGGGCCTCAAGTCTGCTATTAGTGTTAGAATGGTCTATCATTGATTTCATAATTGTTGATTTAGACAAGTTTGGTAATCTGCTAACATAATGGCGTCATTATGACTTTCCAGGGATCAACCACTGACACTCCATTGAAAGAAATGGCATAGAATGGTAATCTCGTAGATAATGACAAATGAATGACTGACTTACATAAAACACTTGACTTGTATAAAATACTAATAAGTAATATGTAAAAATATACTATATAAATGAAATCTGGCATAAATAAAGTAGTGGTAGTTTTTCGAAAATCATTTCTACTAACGGGTTTTATAATGATGGCAATACGACAATGTCATTATTACACAATTCTATTACGAGACCATTGATCGCCATTAAGAATTTTGCAGATTACGAACTTTTAGCAAAATGACAATGGGATGGGAATTGGATCGTGTTGGAATGACGTATTTATAAAAATAGCAGACTAGGGGCCCTGGTGTTCATCAACCATACGATAAAGAATAAAAGTCCTAGAGTATTTTTAAGCTGCGTTTTAGATTGCGAGATCTTTTTCTCCATATAGGGTTTGTCAGTGCAGTTGACGTTTTCTGTTAGTTTTTTTTTTATAATGATTAAATTGTTAATTGACTATTCGTTGCCAAAGCTGATATACATAAATTATTCTTCAATCCTGTTTCGATTAGAAATATAATAATAATAATAATGTCCTCCTTACCGAATTTCGGTCACGGCGGCCTGTCTCAGCTGAGACTAGCCAACTACGCAGGAGATATTATAGTGCACAAGTATGCGTGCAGACACAGGTGCACTCCCTATTCCCTCATTCTCATAGTCCGATGGGACGGCAGACCGACACGACCGGAGAGAGATCAGGCGCAGGACCAACGGCTTAACGTGCCTTCCGAAGCACGGTGGGGTCTCGACATGTGAAAACGGTCACCCATCACAAGACTGACCGAGGCGAGCACGGCTTGACCTCGCAGATCGCCTGATCTGCGGGGTAGCCACATAGCTACGAGCCCAACTTACTTACTTACAAGATTAGAAATATATTATACCTATAAAGGGTATTCAAAGTAGGTACCTATACAAAGAGTAGTATATTGTGTTAGTATATTGTATTAAAAAAAAAAACCTACACGAGTGACGATAAATTAATTGAAAGTCGTACCGCGTTCGGCCGTCAGCCTTACCAACCAAATCGATACAGCGAGTATTTCTAGAAAGGTACAAAAATAACCAAAAACATTCTTGTCCTAGGCCTCCTAATCTACGCGACCTACGGCGCCTGGCACAGTTCGGAGCGCCGCCGCAAGCTCGACGGAGTGCCGATGGCGGAGCTGCACAGTGACAGTCAGACCGCTCTCCTGAACAACGGGCTCACGCATGCGCTCGGCTGACCAGCACCCAAGCCTGACCCCGACCAGGCCTGCGAGGAACGGGTTGTCAGCCCCACCAGTACCGTAGTGTCATTTATTTCTAGCATTTAACACCTAAAGGCCGATTTTTTATTAACATAATTTTTATGACTTTGTTTCATTTTAGCATGTTGCCCTCGATAAGCTTGAAACTAAATTGATGAAATGAAAAGGAAATACTTACTAAATTTTATTAACAAAACTTATGTCCACGAGAGGGACTTCGATAATTTAGACATCATTTTTGTTAGTAGAATTTGACGTTACGACATACTCGTATTTAAACTGAAAAAATGTCAGTCTTATCTTCATCTTATTCAATAGTATTAAAAGCTAAAACTGGTAAAAGCATTACCTAAGCAAGATAAAACCTTCAAAAACGGCACACGATATTGAAAGTTTTGAAGAAAAGATGAACGGAGTTCAGGTGCGCCAATTGGCCTAGTTGTAACGTGCCGCTTTCGGGGCGCGTAAAACCTTTATACATCTTTTTACTTATAACATCATTTTGCCTAATGGACTGACGAATCTGATATGGAAATGTAATTTTAAGATTAATGCGTAAAACTATTATAGGATTTTCCTAGTATTGTAAGTACGGACTGCAAAATAAACGAATATGGGGCTAAATTAAATTCATTAAAAATAAATTGCAGGTAGATTTTACTGTGTTCTATAACCGATAACGTAGATATAGCAATTTAATAACCTCCTTGTTTTCAGCAGCAAAATAATTATGGTGTGGTATTTTCTAAAATTCTAACTCAATCATCAGTTATTAGTTGTAGCACTGATAGTGGTATGACCGTTGGACTGCCCAGTCAAAGGTCGCAAGTACAAATCACGGCGCGCACTAATGTCATTTCGAATTTATGTGCGTACTATAAATTAGTTATCAGTTACTAAAAACGGTGAAGGAAAACATCGTGAGGAAACCGGCACACCTGAGAGATTTTTCAACGGTGTGTAAAGCCATGTCAGAGGCCTACAGGTGGTTTAAACTCTGATATCAGGTTGTTTATCAACCATACGATAAGAAGAAGAACAGTTATTGACCGACAGTAACTTTTACCTTGGCAATACTGTGTCTTTCTGTATCTTTGTAACCTATTTACTCATTGTAAAATCTGACTATATGTATGTATGTATGCTTTTAATAGTACGTAGTATTTGTAGCTAATACGTGGTAATTTTAACTTTTAAACAACTTACCAGTTTGTAGTACTTAGGTTTAATTAAGTTCAAGGTCTTTCTTAATTTCTTTTAAAGGCCGTGATTATGTCGCTTTGTAGGTAAATCAAGTATATTTTGTTTTCCACTTTATTATTTTGGACCTTGGACCTTAATTCTAGACTTTGTAGTCTAACAATCTTTAGATATCGATTTTTTTATTTATAGGTGTTATTTTAATAATAAAATACTTTGTGAGGTATGATTAAGTTAGGTTGTCGACACCGCCGCGTCACCAGATCTTTATTAAGGGCTCCGTTCGAGTTCGAAACTAGTCGGGCATTCCCGAACACACACGTGAGTAAAACCGTGTATATTACTTAGTAATATGATAATATGTACTTATTGTTTATATTTAGAGTAAGAGAAATAATGCTTTATTAAGTATTAACTTAATTATAAGTGTAAAGGGGGGTAATACTGAACGAAAATACCATTAATATTGACCTATGGTGTAATAAGTTAATCAGTCTTAGGGTCTGTTTCACCATCTACAAGTAAAGAGTTGAATAGTTACTTGTTGATTAACGATAATCGGCAAGTAAATGTCACGAGTATCTTCTATCGTATCTTAGTTACAGGATAGTTTATCCCCTGATTAATGCTACTCAGATATTGTGAAATTCGTATGAGTAGTTACGGGTGACTTTAAGTGGCGGTTAGTAAGTGTACTTGACAGTTTACTTGTTGATGGTGAAACGGACCCTTATTGATATCTATAATGATTTATTTCTCTCTTTTTATAATATAAGTATATTTGAAAACAATCTGGCAGGTTGAGAAAAGTGTATGCCTTCTAAATTATGCTTGCAATTAAATACATAGTTTAATTTTAAGGAATATTGCTTGCATTTGCTTTAGGATATGAGAAAAATCTAGATCGCATATAGCTGCGTCATTAATTTGTACTACACGGTCATGACCAACAAGCAAAACCAATTCTTATCGATGTATCGATTGAAAGAGACTATCGGTATATCGATACTCGGTAATACACCTTTGGTCAGTCGGTTAGAGTAATTTTGATTTGACAAAACTTCCTAACAAATGGAAATAATTATATATAAAATGTATTTCGCCAAGGTTGTCATTGTCAGTATTAAAACGACGTACTTGACGGACGCACGACTAATGCGACAATTTTCACACTATGAAAATGTATGGCGCTGTTTTCGAGATCTGCGACAAAGGCGCGCGGTTAACGAATCACGCGACACCACATTACTCACGTGACTATTGTCGCATTAGTCGCGATCGGCTGTGACATTAAGAACCTCTTCTATGGAAACCGCTGCTAACTTCAGAGTGGTCGCGAAGTACGCGTACTTAACGAATAATTTCGAATCTCTACATTAAGGTTCCTAACGTATTGCGCCAAAGTATTTTATGTTATTTTTTTATTTAGTTTTAGCTGTACTTACTTAAGTATTTTCGTTTTAATTATGCCCTTAATTTTGTTTTCTATATTTATTTCTTTTTACACGTAGTTCTTGAAACTGTTATGTACCTACTTATAATTTGTTTTGTGATTTTTTGCATCTTTTGGTAACTGTTTGTGGACCTTTTTTATTTAATTATAACTTTAACAGTGTTTATATCTGATATATATACGTACAGTTAGCAACAAAAGTATTGCAACACTATTCTTCATATTTTCTATTATTCTTAAATGTTTGATTAATTTTGTTGCTGACCGTACTATAATAATATTGCAAAATGCATTTTATCCAAAATACTTATATAAATGGACGTTGTTATTCTTTTGTAACCAGTTTTATGTGTAAATTCACGAGAATTTTTTTTTTTGCAAAATTTAAAATATATTATTTGACAATGAAATTGCAGTAACTCTAGCGGTCAAGTTTAATTATTTCTGTAATATTGGTTATTATAAGTTAAGTTTCATAATTGAATGGTTTATTTAAACGTTAGGTACTTAATGCTTTTGGCTGTGAAACAGCAAGGAAAATGTATCAGTAAAGTTATGAAATATAAGTATTAAAACAAAAATGTTTTTTGGTTTCCAATATCCCCAAAGTGTTAGTTTCGACGCCACGCCACGGTCGGATATAGCCGACAAACGAAAAGGTGACAACACCACCGTCGGCAGAAGCCGACAAAAGACGACATCTTATTTGTGGCTTGGCGTGGAAGTTGCGCCAATGCGTTTACACTCTCGCATTAAAAAGGTCATGCCACAGATAGTTCCTGTCTTAGATATCTTGGCGTAAATATGCATATTATCAAAAGTTTCCCGGCAATTATAAAAAAAAACAATAAAGACAAAAATATGTATACAGAGGGACTTAAATAATTATAAAACCATGTCGGCAAGTTGTAATCATTTAATCGTTCCCACAAATAATAATAAAATCGACTCATTCAATAAATCACAGTTTGTTAATGCCTAAGATTACGTATTACATCTAATAAGTTAACTTTATCATTTCTTTTTTGATATTTATAAACATCGCTTTAGCCAGTACTTTGTATTCATTAAGTTTCTTAAATGCACACCGTTTTCTATACAATGTTTAAGGGCTTTTGGCTGCTTGTAAGTCGAATAGGGATGTTCACTACATTAATATTTATGTTGGAATTAATTAAAATCTCAAAAAGAGTATGTAAGGAATACAGAAACTGATAAAGTCGAAATAATCGATAAAAAAAATGAAGGATATATAATAGTTTCAAGTTTGTGAAGCATTTTCTATCCTACTCACACAAAACACTATAAACACTATAGGGCGATAAAAAACTTAGTATGCAATTCAAGCCGGTGACGTCACTAGCCTATAGAGCTATCTCTGTCAGACAGTAAAATTTAAAATGCTTATTACTTTACTAATTTTTGCAGTATTTAGTTTGTGTGTGTTTTCGTATTAATTCTAAACCCATTTTTAGTATAAAAACAATCTCAGAAAACATCCCTATTGATTGCAATAATGTAATGACACAAAGTCATTCACGATTGCCTTTAAAACAATGTTTATAAATATCAAAATACCTTTATAACTAACACTTTAACGATCACACATCTATCACAACACAGTTTGGGATTCTCTTTCCTAAGATAATAACTTAATCTTGACAACAGTACGTATCCTATACTCTTATACAGCTTAGTTATTTTATAGCTAACTTGAAGTTACGTCTCCTTCAAGACGAACACAAAAAGGGAACGTAATTTGTTGATTGAGAGTAGCGACACGGTAGCTCAGTTGGTTAGAGTTGCGTCATAGCCCCTCTAGACAAGTGGTAAGCGCTTGACGAATAGAAATCGCATAGAATGACAAATGTATGGGTAAGACATAATGTTTGGACTATATTATCGACTAACTTCCGCCCACGACTTCGCCCGGGTGGATTTCGAATGTTTTATAGCCTTTCTCGATAATTGGGCTATCTAACACTGAAATAATTTTTCAAATCGGACCAGTAGTTCCTGAGATTAGCGCGTTCAAGCAAACAAACAAACTTTTCAGCTTTATAATATTAGTATAGATAATATATGTCAAACCCGTATATTTATCATTCTATTCGTCAAGCGTTTTGCCACTTGTTTAGGGGGCAGATCGGCGAAGGTTCATTTTTCAAATTACCTATATCAATTTGATTTTAACTTAGTGTTGTACCTAACAACTCTTATTGATTGGCGATAATGGAATATTTTTGCAAGACATGATACAATTCTATAAGGCTCTAGACAGACGGACTGCATTTCAACTGCAATCCAACCGCAAATTGCAGTTCGGATGCAGTTTGAATGCAGTTGACACGACTGCAATAGAACTGCAAACCAAACGTTCACACTATTGCACGCCGATTGCAATTGAACTGCAATTGGACTGCACGTTTGGTATGCAGTTCTATTGCAGTCGTGTCAACTGCATTCAAACTGCACTTGAACTGCAATTTGCGGTTGGATTGCAGTTGAAATGCGGTCCGTCTGTCTAGAGCCTAATAATAACGTCAGTATTCAGTAATAAACTTTTTTCTCTATGGTTCTAACTTCTACCACAGATAAAATTAATAAATGACATAATATTTGAAGTGATAGGGCTTTACGAGTAAAATGTTTAAAGTTATTATCATAAGTCAGCTGTTTCGTTTAAGTCAATCTTGAAAGGCTGGAATGTCAATTTCAATTATATAATCGTCACGATGCTTAATTACCAAAGAATCTTGTTTTTCAGTTTGTAAATGCGGAAAAAAATATTGTTTTTGTCAGTTTATGTCAAAGGAATGTAAAAAAAATATAGAAGGCCGGCGGCCAAATCTAAGTTATTCAAGGAATTGTAAGAAAGCTACCAATTGAATTGCTTTTCTAAATATTAAGTCACTTCTGTCATGTTTCCTCAAAAAGTTAGGACGAATTTAGACGTTTGATTTCATATCAAGCCTTCGTTACCTTAACCTAGATAATAACTAAAAGATATATCAACGTGTCCTGTCTGAACCCTGTATTATTCACACAAAATCAAATATAAAACTCATACAAAAAAATCCATTTTTCACACTGTATTTGAACATCAACGCTCAAGCCCTAAGAGATTCAGAATCATGCTATTTTGGACTTTATTATAATGAGCAAACGTTTTAATTTGATATTTAGTCTCGGTACCTGAGCGTGAGGTTTCATACATCACTTATGACTATGTCTTTTAAGTGCACTCAAGATTATCAAAATAAACTTACAAATACAATCTCTGCCATTAGGACTTACATTAAGAATTTAATTATTTTTCTTAATTCCAAGAACCATATGGTCTTTCAGAGGGCTGCTTTAATGGAATCATATTACTATAATATAAAAGTATGGATCATATTTTAAAGTCACAATTCATAATATGACCTTCCTTTTTACCGTAAACTGGAAAAAAGTCCTGCTTTAAGAGTTTATGGTAAGGGGGTGCTTACGTTCCTATCGCGGAATTCATTCATTTCAGTAAATACGATCCTGTTAAGTAAAGTTGTGAATATTAGAGATATTGCTGGGAATTCGCGCAATGATTCACATCAATTGTTTTGCAACTTCAAAAGGAATTTCCCAACTGATGATGTTAGCCCTGCTGGACTGCACCAAGCTCAGTATTTCAGTTTGTACGCTAGTATGGCTTAACATATATCAATGTATTAGAACTTAGTTGTGACGACTCGTTTCTCCTCCATCACTCCGTTGTTCTTGGGGTCTGGTAGACTCTTCACACGTAGCGAGCTGTTCCTTATGCCGTAGAAGAAGTAGATCAAGTAGCCTGGAAGAGAACAGTCGACGTTAATATGTAAAGAGTCTTGGTGTCTCCTTTTAAGGACGGAGGAGTGTGAGATTTAGGTGGTTAAAGTTTGTATGGAGAAGAAGTAAGGTAAGCGAAGTATTGTTTACTATGCTTTTATGGTCCAATTTCTACCACTGATCATTATGTAGTATAACTTTTTTTTTTTTAAATAGCCTGTTCAGTGTCCCACGGCTGGGCAAAGGCCTCCCCATTATTTTTCCACAAAACCCTGTCCAATGCCATTACGGGCCATGTCGTTCCCGCAAAGATGTCCGAATTATCTCGCCATGTAGTATAACTAGGTATTAAAATTCCTACATATTGTACTATGCTTCAAGAGAAAATTTGATTGGTTCGGATTTCGGTTTTAGGGTTTCGGGTAATTTTGATAGGCAAGCAACACGACATGATTGTGCGCTGCTTTTCATTCTAAAGTTGACTGAAAGAAAGCGCTCTATGCGATAACCCCTACAAGGGAAACTGCACGAACCAGACAAAGACAGACTTTTGCTGAACACCGGCGCGGTGTGCATGCTCCTCCGTGCATGAGCACAGCGTTATGCAACTGATGCATATTGTCCTTTCATAAATGTCTTTTTTACGTTTTGTATTTTTTTTCTTTTTTGTGTCATTTTTATTTCCGCGCAAATAAATGCGGTTTTCTTTCTTTTCTTTACATATAGGGATGAAAGCTTCGCTGTCTAAAAGAGGTGAAAAATAACTCACCAATGACGAGCCATATGATGAACCGCACCCAGGTCTGGTAGTCCAGCTGCACCATCAGGTACACGTTCATGCAGACGCTCAGGTACGGCACTAGGGGTACTAGTGGCACCTGTGTGGATAAAAATTCAAAATGTTTTTATTTCAAATAAACCAATTACAGGCACTTTTGCAACGTCAATTCAAGTAGTTTGTCACTATAACTTAAAGTTTTAAACTCCACTACTTTGTAATTGTGCTCGAAAATGGGTTTTTCGAAAGCCTAAATCATCAGCTGGAAGACGTCCACTGTTGAACAAAGGCCTCCTCCTAGTTGCCATAATCCCTTCGCTTGGCAAGCGGCGTGGGATCACGGTATTTATGGTGAAATTACAGTAGACGCTGCTGCCCAACCAACTACCCAGCGGGACGAGATGGGAAGGTGTTATTTTTGCCCGGCACTCCATGGGCACGGGCACACTTCGCAAGCCTTGAATATTATATTATCTAGTGAAACAGGGGTGCACTGCACGCCTTAGCTATATGCGGATGTATTGACGAGTTTTGATAGCCTATGATGGCGAACCAACGGCACGCGACAAAATATTTTGGGCACGCCGTGAATACACGTCCGTGGCGGTCAAAAGGTAAGATATTTCTGGAGGAGTAGTATAATGGTATGTAACTGACCGTAAAGGATAGGTTCTCGACACTGTTCCTGGGCTGCCGGTACAGGATGACGAGCAGCACGAGCAGCGCGGCGCCCAGCACGCCGAGCGCGGCGTCCGCCTGCTGCCAGCGGAGCAGCGCGCACGTCACCAGCGCCACTATGACTGGGAACAATACAGACTTGTGTTAGTCCTGGAGAGCTAATTGGCAGCTTTAGTAGAATAATATTCGGATAATAATTGTGAATTATCTTAAAGTTAGGACATAAAAGGATCACAATGTTTCTAATAATATGGCTTACGTACGCTCCCATTTCACGATTAATTCATTTCACTGCATAATATGATTGTGGTACGTTATAAATTCATAACATTACATAACATCACGCCTGTATTCCCCGACGGGGTAGGCAGAGGTGAACATATAGTACACCCCCATTTCGCCAGTTATGTTGTAAGTCCCAATGTAATCGGGGGCGAGCCTATTGCCATCAACCGGGCACAAATCCAGAATCCGTGCTGCTACTGAGAATTACCTAATGGAAAACTCAGTAACACTGCCCGACCCGGGATTTGAACCCAGGACCTCTTGCTCAGCAGTCGCGCTTAGCAACCACTAGACCAACGAGGCAGTCAGTTATAAATTCAGTTTTTAATACCTATAACTATTTTATGAATATTAGGTATTCGGAAAACCTTTAGAAGGAATTTCTAAATATGACTATAATATAAGCTGTCGAAATGTACAGTAATCTTGGAGTTACTGAAGTCTTCTCGCGTAAGATTGATAATATAATTTACAACTAAAAGTATATTTCATCTCAAGTCTTTTGATGAAAGAAAACTTAAAATTTATATATTTTCAAGTATCTAGTCAATAGTTAATTATATATTGAAGAACTAAATAAATGCTGTGAGCAGAAATTCTTAGAAGCGTGTTACTTTGCAGAAGCAACGAATCTTGATAAATTCCCCAGCTGTAACGTCTCAATCAGTAGTTATCCAGCATAGTAATCCACTAAGCACTGATAGCCGAGTGCTATGACCGTAGGACTGCCAGGTCAAAGGTCGCAAGTTCAAACCCCGGCACGCACCAATGTCTTTTCGAATTCATGTGCGTATTATAAATAGGTTATCAGTTGCTAAAAACGGTGAGGGAAAACATCGTGAGGAAACCGGCACATCTGAGAGATTTTTAACGGTGTGTAAAGCCATGTCAGAGGCCTACAGGCGGTTTAAACTCTGACACCAGGTTGTTCATCAACCATACGATTAGAACATAGTGGTCCACTCACAGAATATACAGATGGTGCACTTGGCGATGGTGTAGGAGAGCTGCGTGGGGAACTTGAGGCCCAGCAGGTTGAAGGTCTGCTTGGCGACGCTGGACGGAGTCTCTGGCGCCGGCTTCGTGCCCTGCAGCTGGAGAGAGGTGTCTTCTTCATACCTGAAAGTAGGCAATGTTAAATTATGAAGGCGCTTTGTTTGCTCTCATCGTATTTTGCACGGTTTTTGGTCTAACATCCTGTTCTAAAGGCCGTAACCGATGCGTCAATAGTCACTATGAAAGTGCCTAGCTTGCCGGCCGGCCATAGAAGTGCGCCATATACAACGAGTATCACGTAATTGACCTGGCCGCTCCTGATTTTTTTATTCATTCTCGCTTTATATTTATGGTTTGCTTATAACTATGCATTGAAAAAACTGTAAAGTTGCTTAACAATTAGGCTAGTGACTACTACATTCCTATTTCCTAGGGCTGTTAAAAGGTGAAAGTTCAGCTCCTTACCTGAGGATAAGCACGCTGGTAGCAACGATGGTGTACGCTAATAGCGTGCCGATGGACATCATGTCGATCAGCTGGTTCAGGTTGAATAGAGCGGCCATTATTGCTGGGGAAAACAAATGATTACATAGTTCTTTATGTGTTCTAAAGCGCACTATGGGTGGATCGATCATTCTAAGCTTTTAAATGTCCTGTATGGACTATCTAACTACGTTATTTTATTCAATTCCTTTCAGCTTTTGTCCACTTAAACCACTAACTTTTACCATCTGATTTAAAATAGATGCGCACGCATCCTTTCAGCCTTTGGAGTATAATTTTTATTTTTTAAATAACTATGTCCCACTCTCAAAATATCTCCTGTCGGGTATAACATACACAAACACACAGTCTCGGGACCAACATCTGCGGGTCACAACATTTTTGACTCATTCTTAAATCGAAAAACAAAATCTACAATCAGGTCGTCAAGATAAACGGATACGTTTGCAAGTTTATACAAAACTGGTGTTATGTATGGACTGAAGCTGAATTGAGCTGCATCAATGTAGTATGTTTATAATTACGTATGGTTTCGTTTCAATAGGTCTCTGTATCAAACTTACCAGCCAACAGCCCACTCAGCGCCGTCGCCACCAACGGTGTCTTAGTCCTGTTGTTGATAGCGGCCAGCGGTCTGAATAGCACACCGTCACTGCCCATGGCGTACAGCACGCGCGGCAGCGGGAACATGGCGCCCAGCAGGCTGGTGCACAGCGCGAAGATGGCACCGATGGTGACGATCCACTTGATGACGGGCAGGTTGGCTTCCGTGAACACGTGGGGGAAGGGGGCGTCGGCGTCCTAGGTGGAAAGAGGTAGTTTTTAGAGGCAATAGAATTATGTAATATTATGAATATTATATGATTTACATTAGCCCCCGTTGTTAATTTAGTTTCTGGTCAAACCTAAAACCTATAAAGGCATAGAGTTGCAAAAACGCGAGAGGAAAATCTTACCTGCAAGTAATAAGGCAGCATCATTGTCAGAACAGTAGCAATACTGAAGTAGGACACGAAAATGACCACCAAAGACAGCACGATGGACAGGGGGATGTCCCTCTTTGGGTTTTTGGCTTCCTCCCCGGTCGTCGCCACACAATCAAAGCCGACGAAGCCGAAGAAGCACTTGGCAGCGCCCGCCATGATGCCGGCCACTCCCCAGGGGGCGAAGCCTCCAGCACCGGCCTTGTCTTTATACTCTTCAGGCACATCTTCAATGCTGATCCTCCAGTTAGCTGGGTTACCTTTTAAAGGATTATGTTTTGAATGAGAACTATGGGAAAGTTATTCACGGCATTGCCCACGAAACTAGAATCTTTTTGAAGGGTCGAATTTCTTTTGGTGAGGCTAGTGAGAATTATTGAAAAAAATTGTTACTTCATTTTAGGTGATTTTCAGTTTGAATAGGTTACTATTGGGTTAAATAGATTATCCTGGATTGAGTCTTCAATTTGAAAAGACTACAGGAGTCATACAAAATAAAGAACTACAGTTTTTACTATAGTCCATTAAATGTGAAAGTGAGTGGGTAGTATTTAGCGTTAAATGGATAAGTAAGTATAGCAATTGAAAGCTGTTAAGCACATCCTGAGATTCATAACTGCTAATAAACTGCTTTTACTCATATATTCACTCATGAACCTACGTCTGTAGGATGTAAGACAAGTAAATAGTTGATTACTATGAGTACCTAAGGTAAGGTTGATAGGAAAAGCAGGGTCTAAAGCGAGGCTTTGGATCATCCACAATGACAACGACGACGAATTGATGACGCAGCAGTGTCTTAAATTATGAATAAGGGATCCGTTTGAGTTTAGAAATTAGACAGTCATTCCCGAATAAGCGTGTGAGTGAAACCGGAAAATAGTACCTACAATGAAAAAACACACGAAGTTTTTATTTTAAATTTAAAACGTCGCCCCACTCTAATATATACCTTCTGTATCGTGGACAGTGGGTTAAACAAACATAAAATATCATATAACAAACACCCAAACTCGGGACAAACAATGCGGATTCTACAATTTTTTTTCTAGTGCGGGAATCGAACCCGCAACCCTTAGCGCAGCAGACTAATCACCTAGCCACTGCGCCAATCAGGTAAATAATATCAGGGATGATGCCAAGTATGAGGAAAACCCATACAAATGAACCGATTCAAATATAGGTGCCTACAATTATATGACTATGCAGCTGTAATTATATTCCATAATTAGCGTATCATTGTCTAATCCTTCTCTATCTTATCAGCGGCTCGTGTTCAGCTGCATTGAGGGTTTATTTAAAAGCGGTGCATACACTTGAACGTCTGAATAGCATCGTGATGCGCTAATGCTGGCTATTATCTGATTGAGATAACATTCTTACTTCATTTTAAGCCGTTTCACGCTTATAATTTGTAGAGAAACTCTTTTAAGTGAGGTTTTAATAGATGGCCCTGAAGGTTCCTCCTCTTAAATAGAGAAATAAAGAGGATGCCTTAGTCTAGTTACTAGGAGTACACAAACACGCCGCGACCCATCGACTTTAAAGGATCATCCACAATAACCATTGGTTTATCAAACATACTCGAGCCTCACAATAACTTATTCTTTGGTTTCGTTTGTTGTTTTTATGTACTAAGCAGAAATAGGCTTAGGATTTGAAGACTTTCTTCAGGTGAATTTAAATGCATCTTTGTATATTAAAAATTGGAGCAGAAAGGTCGAAGATAATAAGCTACACGATAAAATCAAAAATCTATTATGCCGATAACTTAGGACTGTTATTTTAGCATTTATAGCAGTCATTGTTTTTCGATACAATAATTTTGTCGTCTTTTTACCCAACAGACTTTTCCAGGACTCTTCATATCACCGTATTCAACCATTGAAAATTACCTGACCAAAACAAAATCTATGCAATACAATCTATTTATATGACACGGGCGTGAACCATTCTTCTCAATTGAACCAAGTCGTAGGATAAGGTAGAAATAAGGAAACTGTTAATTGACGCCACGTGGATAATGAAGAACGTGCATTACAGACATTGCAAGTATGTGTGGTGTTTTACATTCATATGGATGTCAACGTAATACAAAATCACAGATTATGACATTTATTTCTCCTTTATACTTGGGTTTTGCCGTTTTTTTATCATAAAGATCTTCAGTATAATCACTTGAAAACATTTCAAATGCCATAAAAATATCAACAAATAGAACAGTTTTGGAGTTTGAAGGCTTGTTATTGCAAACTGTTAATAAATTAGGTGGTACTTACTCTTGACGGCGCCGGCGATGATGACAATGATAACAGTGACCAGGTTTAGGGCTGTGAACACGTTGTTCAGCTTCGTTGACTCCTTCACACCAATGCTGAGAAGCACTGGAATGGGTAAAATAATAATTGAAGACAATATTTCTGTAGTTTAAAACTGTTAAGTCTTTTAGATATTGCTTGTAGTAGGAAGCCAAAAATAGGAGCTATAGGAGAGAGAGAGAAGAAAAACCATTACTTTATTCTCATCCTTTGCTTTTATGTTTAACAATTCAATGATTTAGGATTCTTCTCTAGAATATTTAGTCAATCTAATGTGATTTTCAACAAAGTGTTTAATTATCTGAAGAATCTGCTTTGACAATCATCAGATTTTAGAAGCTAAATAAATCTAAGCGTACCTTTTACAATCTTTCAAAACTACAGCCTAAAGTAACCATCTACTCACGTGTTATAAGCAGCACCAATGCAAAAGCGAAGAAGTCTGGATAGTCAGCCAAGAACGAGATCTTCATTGGCGCAGCCTCTGTCATCGCCTTTGCCATGGAATTATTACAGAGGCTGTCGATATACAGCGCCATGCCTTTGGCGACGCTTGCTGTTCCTATAACGTACTCCAGGATGAGATTCCAGCCAATAGTGAAGGCGATGAACTCTCCAACTGAGACGTAGCTGTAGACGTATGCGGAGCCGGCCTTGGGGACCCGGGCCGCGAATTCTGCGTAGCAAAGACCTGGAAGAAGAAGGGATTTAAAGTTCTCTTGTGCGTCGGAGAAGGGGTTAGGTATACAAGTCTTTTTTGTCGCCGAAGGAATGGTAAGAGGCGAGGAATCTGGTGTGGGTATGTTGAAAATGTATGTAATAGGAACTGTTTATGATGAATGCGAAATGTGAGAGTAGATAATTAAATATAGGCTTCAGACGAAGGAGAACACTTTTGCTTTCCCTTTTCAGGATAATAGTCTTTATAAATATGTACTGTAGGTATATGTTACCGGCAATCTGTTTAATCCGGTACCTATTTTGTAAAGATTCTCTAAAACGTTCAGGTAATGCATGAATTATTTTTTAAACGTCGCGCCACTAGGAATTTCTCCAGCAGTCCAATTGCTTAGCCACTGGGCCCATCAGACGTATTGTTTTTTTATAGTATAGGTACCGTCTTTTACACCTAACCTAACCGGCTGTTTAGTGTAATAATGTTCCCCTGACCGAATTACCTACTAGCCAACCGCGCAGGAGATATTATAGTGCACAAGTATGCGCGCAGACACAGGTGCACTCCCTATTTCGTCACTCTCATAGACCGACGGCACGGCAGACCGACACGACCGGAGAGAGATCAGGCGCAGGACCAACGGCTTAACGTGCCTGCCGAAGCACGGTGGGGTCTCGACATGTGAAAACGGTCACCCATCTCAAGACTGACCGCGGCGAGCACGGCTTAACCTTGCCGACCGACTGATCTGTGCGGTAACCATGTAGCCACGAGTCCCTGAGTATTGTAAAGAATACGTGAACATTGGTATATCAATCTTCTTCTTCTTATCATATGGTTGATGAACAACCTGGTGTCAGAGTTTAAACCGCCTGTAGGCCTCTGAAATGGCTTTACACACCGTTGAAAAATCTCTCAGGTGTGCCGGTTTCCTCACGATGTTTTCCTTCAACGTTTTTAGCAACTGATAACTAACTTATAGTACGCACATGAATTCGAAAAGTCATTAGTGCGTGCTGGGGTTTGAACTTGCGACCTTTGACTTGGCAGTCCAACGGTCATACCACTCAGCTATTAGTGTATATCAATAGAATGTATACATTGTGTGATAACAAATTTTTACTTATTACGTCTGTTCGTAACATAATCTTATAATCGTTATAAGTATCTATTGTCTTTCATGATTGCCTGTCGGGGATATTGTCGACTACTTGAAATAAAAGCAAATAAACGATACCTTCATGGACACGCTTCAAGTAATTACAAGATTATTTACAGTGCAAACATCACATCACGCCTGTATTCCCCGAAGGGGTAGGCAGAGGTCTATAGTACACCCACATTTCGCCAGTTATGTTGAAGGTCCCAATGTAATAGGGAGCGAGTGTATTCCCATCAACCGGGCACAAAGACTCCGTGCTGCTACTGAGTATTACCTAATTGAAAAACCCAATAACACTGCCCGACCCGGGATTCGAACTCAGGACCTCGTGCTGAGCAGTCGAGCTTAGCGACCACTAGACCAACGAGGCAGTATTTACAGTGTATACTAATTACGTGTAACATAGTTGTGGATGTAAGCCTTAACTAACTAATTAAAGAATTACACATTTATGATTAGAAAACTATTCATGGTAGAAACTAAAATATGATATATATTTTTTTTTAAAAACGTCGCCTCACATAAAAAATGTCTCCTGTATCGTGGGTGCGTTTCACATACTTGAAATATGACATACACAAACACCCAAACTCGAGACAAACATCTGCGGATCACACAAATTTGTCTCCGTGCGGGAATCGAACCTGCAACTCTTAGCGCAGCAGTTTAATCGCTTAGCCACTACACCAACCGGGTCTTCATATCTGCTGTAATCATTCTTAAAACATGTCACAGCTTACGGCTCAAACAGCGGAAGTCAATAAACATAGGTGATTCGTTAATGTGGTCTCCAAATTAAATCGCAGCGCCTACTGACGCCTCAGTATACATCAGATGTGAGGAAGTAATTATATCTTCAATAGCTACGTCATATTATTTGACCCTGTTAAGAGTAAAGGTATGTACACATTAAGCGTTAATTAGTGCACCTGGAAAAGTAGGCATGACGTACACAACACCACACCTGTATTCCCCGAAGGGGTAAGCAGAGGTGTATAGTACACCAACATTTCGCCAGTTATGTTTTAGGTCCCAATGTAATAGGGGGCGAGCCTATTGCCATCAACCGGACACAAAGACTTCACGCTGCTACTGAGAATTACCTAATGGAAAAAGTTAGTAACGCTTTCCCCGACCCGGGATGTGAACCCAAGACCTCGTGCTCAGAAGGCGCCTATCGACCACAACACGAGGCAGTCAGTATTTGAGATACTTTTCATTATTTTAGACGGCTTAGTAACTAACTTAAATATAGACAAAAAACCAGATTAGTCTACATAATAAATCTTTTCAAAAGTAAACTTGAATTATTTAATATTTTGAGAGAACTTCTGGAAGGTCCTATTAAAGTCATTTGCAATTACAATTGTCTATAATTGGTTTTATGATATAACATTTCGGTTCGAGGAAAACCCAGAATTAAATTTAATAATAATTAACAGTTTTAGTTATAAAATGGTTAGCTTACAAAAATTTGGCTTTTAAAAAAAAGATGCTAAAATATATCAGGTCTCATCTAGGAACAATATTAACTATGAAGTCCAGACAAGACATCATTTTTCGTGTGTTTTACGAGCGCATGACTTGTGTAACTGGATGTGTACGTCCCCTTACGGTACAGCTAACAATGGCCGACCCTGAGAAGGGACTGTCCTGTCCCACACACCGCTCTCTTACGCACGATACATTAATTTAGTAGCTGCTACGTAATTCGTGTGCATTCGTATTATTTGGGCAACTACGCACTATACTGTTACTGATTGTCCAACTTGTTAACAACTTGTATACAACCAAATCGAGTGTAAGAAACATTGTGCTTTGTACCTATATTTTGTTTATAATCTTTTTGACAAAGCTTATTTTGGGTTCTCGAATTTATATTGATCGAAGGTCGTATGGAAAAAATAATCAGTTTACCTACGTAAGGGTTTAAACTGACAGTATTGTCGATTGACTTAGGACCTGTTTCACCATCGACAAGTATATTATCAAGTCGACTAACCGTCACTTAAAGTCACCCACCCGTTACTGCTTTAGTTTACCTACATAAGGCTTTAAGCTGACAGTATTTTCGAATGACTTAGGGCCTGTTTCACCATCGACAAGTAAAGTATCAAGTCGACTAACCGTCACTTAAAGTCACCCACCCGTTACTGCTTCAGTTTACCTACATAAGGCTTTAAACTGACAGTATTTTCGAATGACTTAGGGCCTGTTTCACCATCGACAAGTAAAGTATCAAGTCGACTAACCGTCACTTAAAGTCACCCGTAACTGGTCATACGAATTTCACAATATCTGAGTAGCATTAACCAGGGAATAAACTGGCCTGTAACTAAGATACTTGATGAGATGATTAATGTTCGTCAAGAAGTAACTATTCATCACTTTTGTATAAATGGTGAAACAGACCCTTAGGGTTTATGGGCCTATTTTGGACGGCACAAGTTTTGGATCGAGTACCCCGTGTGGCAGTGAATACGTCAGTTTGCCATTGTGAAAGTCCATTGCGACCACTTGAAGAGTTACACTGATAAGGCAAGACAGTTATCTTCACACTTAGATAACATCTGATGTCACACATTGCTTGACACTTCTCTTTACTTGTGCCTTCACGCTCCTCTATCAGCCTCATCCAGGTTCTTTCCGAGATACCCACAAAGCCATTCGCCCATCCTATCACCGAACAACCCTATTCCTATAAGGAGATTAACCAGCTGTAACCAACTAACCAGCAAAGGCTGACGCAATAGCGGCGACCAGGAAGCTAATAGTGACGGCGGGTCCCGCGACTGTCTTGGCCACCGCGCCAGCCAGCACGTAGACCCCCAGACCGAGCGTGCTGCCGATGCCCAGCGCCGTCAGGTCCACCAGACCCAAACATCGCGCTAGGGGGGTTGAGGTGTCCCCATCTTCTAACTGCTTGCATCGTCGTAAAGCGTTGAATAGCCGTCCGCAGGACATCTGGAAATATGGAATAGGTGTTTTTAATATAGTTTTTAGTTGTATCCTCTATACGCTGGTGATGATGCCTTAGTCTTACCTACCTATATTCATTAACTAGCGGCCCGCTCCGGCTTCGCACTGGTATAAAATATATATTATAAATATTTCTCCACGATTTAATGGATGTTATTATACATATAAACATTCCTCTTCAATCACTCTATCTATTAAAAAAAACCGCATCAAAATCCGTTGCGTAGTTTTAAAGATTTAAGCATACATAGGGATATAAGGACAGAGAAAGCGACTTTGTTTTATACTATGTAGTGATAACATTTAATAAGCTATAATAATATACAATTGATAATTTCTGAATAAGTAGAGTGTTAGACAGTAGTGCCTATTGTATAAAAGGTTACGAGAAATAGTATAGTGATTCAATTTTTTTTTTTTTTTTTCAATTTAATGTTGGAACACTGCTCTCCCCATCTTGGAGGTGGGCGCTAACAGTTGCGACACAGTTTTCCAAACTAATGTAGCTGTTAACGCACAATTAATATTGTACCGTAATATTGTTCCAATAAATGATTTGATTTGATTTGATTTGATTTGAATTAGAAAAAATAGGGTATTTTAAGGTAACGGATGTCTGATTCGTCAACGAAGTAACTAGTGTCAGTAAGCTAGTATGGGGATTTTTCCACCAGTAGTAGGTATATTACTTCCATAAACTACCAAAATAATCTATATTTGTTAATAAACATATTTTTCGTGGTGGTTAGTATTTATTTAGGATTCACGACTCACGAATACCTATATTGTGCGAGTATATTAAAGCAATTTGCATGTCTAAATTTAGAGTTTCGTCGTGCGCATATTCATCTATGTTTTATAATGGTAAAGCAATTTGCGAGGACTTGCAAAATGATTCTTCAACAATCGTAAAAATAATCTCTAAAATATTTTCATTTTTAATCTCAATATGAAGATAAATAAAACATTACTTAGTTCTAAGTCGACAATGACTTCTTCTTATCGTATGGTTATTGAACAACCTGGTGTCAGAGTTCAAACCGCCTGTTACCTCTAAAATCGCTTTCAACAGCGTTGAAAATCCCTCAGGTGTTCCGGTTTTCTCACGATGTTTTCATTCACCGAACTTGTGACCTTTGACTTGGCAGTCCAACGGGAATACCATTCGGCTATCAGAGCTTGTGTTTGCGCTGTACAAGGACTGTTAAAGATAGTACTTTTTGAATGACAACTCAACCCCCAAAACGCCCCATTTTTAGAAGCAACCATCAATGTATGTCGCTGTAGACTCCTTTACCGGTAATTTACCCTCTAGTAGATTAAAATAGTCAGTGTCTTAATCTTCTTGGAACATAGATCCTGATAAATTATTTTTATATGTAGGTTTACAGAAAACATTTATACACGTAATTATTTTTTAACGACTAGAAGGCGTCGGCATTTCCTAATTGACTACCTCTGAGAAGAAATGCCGAAACAAACCCAGGGCGATGATATACGTGTTATGTTCTATATCCCAAAAAATCACCATGTGTCTGTGTCGCATTATTATTGGTAGCCAGGCAGTCACGCAGCGTGTCCCTGTTTGTGATTAGTTCATTACCATGGCCAGTCCATTACAGCGACCGTGGACCGTGGCGACATTGATCTGAAACGCTGATTTCCAATCAAGTAACCGCTTGTTTTATTGTCCTCTTTCTTATCGCGATGTTTATTGATTTGTGGTGTCGAAACATTCGTTTGAATTGGTCGTACTAAGATTGGTATTGGCTGAGGATTTTTTAGAAATATTATTTATATTTAATTATGACATAAAATCAATTAAAACACGTGTTAGGCGTCTTAATTGCTGCAGATTCAGTCATTATTTTCCCAAGAAGCTGTGATTGGCAAAAAACACAAAAACATAATCTTTGAACATTGATTGGTAAAATTGGTAATAGATCTTTTGCATTCTATCAATAGTAGAGTCGTTATGCATGGAAACGAATTTATGTGGCAGTGGCCTTTCTTTGCCTGTGTTTACTTCACGTCAGCAGGCTTAATTAATTTGTAGATATAATTGCAGCTGTATACTCTATTGTCAGTAGCTTTGCAAGCCTTGTAATAAGTCTTTCCAAGGGGCTCGTAGCTACATGGCTACCGCGCAAATCCATCGATTTGCGAGGTTAAGCCGTGCCCGCCGCGGTCAGCCTTGTGAGGGGTGACCGTTTTGACATGTCGAGCCTCTCCGTGCTGCGGAAGGCACGATAAGCCGTAGGTCCTGCCCCTAATCTCTTTCCGGTCGTTTCGGTCTTCCGTCCCATCGGTCTTCCGTCCCATCGGACTATAAGAGTGAAGGAATAGTGAGTGCACCTGTGTTTGCGCGCATACTTGTGGTCTATAATATCTCCTGCGTAGTTAGCTAGTCTCAGATGAGATCGGCCGCCGTGACCGAAATTCGGTCAGGCTCAGAAGAACATTATTATTATTAATAAGTCTTGATGATTTAATTTGTTTAAGAAGAAGTTAATACTATGGCTGAAGGAAAAATGTTTCTACGAAGTTAATGAATACTTTACATTTATGATCCAAGAAATATATACTAATAATACTCTAGCAACTACAATATTGATCTAATATCATCGGAGATTTATAAATGCAAATGTAATAAATTAATATAATTTGTTTAAATTAACAATTAATACATTTTTCTTAGCCTTTATAATTTTAATATTTGCACACCATATGTTATGGTAGAATATATTGGGACGATAATTCTATATTTAAGACCATACTTGTTTACCTACTACTTGTATACCTATATTCTTGCAAATAAACTAATTTGAATTTGAATTTTATAATACAGTTTGTGAGAGATCGTGTGGGTGGTTCGAGGTCTAAGTTTTAAACTAATGAAGTGAATTTCTTGCATAAGCAGGCTACTAAATTCCAGTATCAACAGGAAGTTACACAATTAGATTTAATGATCGTTCCTCAGGCTCGGGTTGTGCGTTCACTATTGACACAGAACTAGATTATACTGTTGACTGCCTCGTTGGTCTAGTCGTCGCTAAACGCGTCTGCTGAGCATGAGGTACGGGGTTTGAATCCCGGGTCGGGCAAAGTGTTACTGGGTTTCCATTAGGTAATTAATGGAATCAGGATTTGTGCCCGGCTGATGGCAATAGGCTCGCCCCCTATTACATTGGGACTAATAACATAATTGGATAAATGTGGGTGTACTATATGTGCACCTCTGTCTACCCCTTCGGAGAATACAGGCGTGACGTTTCTACACGTATTTTGAAGTCTGGAGCTAATTACATATAAGGTTAAATAACGCAGCTTTTTTTTTAAAAAAAAAACGCCCACACTATTATTTTTTCCTGTATCGTGGGTGCGTTTCACAAGCATGTAATTTCACCCAGACTCGGGACAAATATCAGCGGATTGCACAAATGTTTGTCTCGTGGGGGAATCGAACCCGCAACCCTTAGCGCAGCAGTCCAATCGCTTAGCCACTGCGCCAATCGGGTCTATACAATATACTATTTGTTGATTTGAAATATATCAATAGAATTTCATTCTATATTAACATTAGTACCTATTAGGTTAGTCCGCACTCAACACTCCAAATTAGATTTTTTTAACGGGGTCATCTTTACCAAAGGATTAACAAAACCACACCGTATATGGTCATAGCGCATCTGTGCTAAGGATATCAAGTGCGCAGTTATCCCCAAAACGATATAATATGTGATGTGATCCTAAAATGGCGAGTATAAGGTCACCGACCCACGCATTTTGTTTTTTATTCCGATGCTAATGGCTCACGTTATAAAAAGGTCGTATTATTGACAGAGAATGCAATTTATTTTGTTTTTTATTATGCCTGTATTTTCAAAACGTATTAGAGAAGAATCAATTGTCATTTATCGGGCACATAATTAGTGCTGTTTTAACTAATTAAATTAGTAGGTACCTATTGAGATCTTTGATACGCTATAAGATTCAATGCTAAATCTGATTTATTTAGACTTACGTCGCGTAATCAATAGGCACCTAAACCTCCGTAATATTTGAAATAGACGTCGATATCTGTTTGAAACAAATATAATCGAAATAAATATATAATTATAATATTTTAAGGGCGGGTACGATAACAAAATGAATAAAATATGAAAAAAATGAAGCGTTATTTCATGGCATGAATAACCTGGTTTTAAACGTTATTAGAGCTGCAAGTAGAAATCAAAACATTTTCGTTATTAAGGCTGCTAAAAGAAAACACAATTGGTATCGCCATTTATTAAAAAAAAAAAAATTTTTTAAACTTCGCCCCACACTAGGAACTTTTCCTGTGTCGTGGGTGCGTTTCACAAACATGAAATATCACATACACAAACACCTAGACTCGGGACAAACATCTGCGGATCGCACAAAGTTTTGTCCCGTGCGGAAATTGAACCCGCAATGTCTAGCGCAGCAGTCCAATCTCTTAGCCACTACGCCAATTAGGTCGTTAAACATATTGTAGCAAGATGCTTTCTGACCCCTGACCATGAACTCTTAAAGCAGGACAGTTTACGTTGTTGAAGCGAGACGCCGCATAACACTGCACGTAGCGGCGTCTCGCTTCCACAACTGGCTGTAGTCTCTTACAAGGCTACAACTCAACAGATTTTGCAAATATTTTTAAATGTCATAACAATATTTATGACGGCTTAAATCTGGCTCGGCTAATAAAGTCTTATCATTACCCCAACGAACGTAATCCCTTGGATCCAATGAAAATCATTTCCTTAACTGGATGTTAGTGGTTGTTTTAATTAAAAACGATGTGAGGGATTTATCCTGCATATTTAATTATGCCGTACGTTTAAATTGCAAGATGATTTCGGAAAAGTTATAGTGTATAATAATATGCTCGCAGAAAGGAATATTTATGGATTTTTTAATTAGACAAAGCACTCTCGCGTCAACTAATTAACTTACGCGTAAACTGTTTTTCTTAATCCTTGTATTATATGTTAATTAAATATTTAGTCTTCATTTACGTTTAAATATTTATACCTGTCCATCAAAGGGGAAGCCGAAGACATGTTGTTTCACTTCAAGGGAGCTTATTTATCATTAACCAGAATTGTGATTAGTATCTTAGAGAAATAAACAGACACGGCAGCTCAGTTGGTAAGAGGTAAGAGCTGCGCTCCGGATCGGCAAAGGTCGGCGGTTTCTAATCCCGCTCGTGGCAAATTTACTTTATTCATTTGAGTGGACGAAATATGTTTTAATGTACATACACTTTAATTATTACAACTTTATTAGATTTTTTTTTACTTTAAAAACGTTGCCCCACACTAGGAATTTCTTCTGTATCGTGGGTGCGTTTCATAAACATGAAATATCACATACACAAACACCCAGACTCGGGACAAACATCTGCGGCTCGCACAAATTATTGACCCGTGCGAGAATCGCTCCCGCAACCCTAAGCGCAGTAGTCTAGTTGCTTAGCCACTGCGACAATCGATTAATTATACTATCGTCATCATCTTAGAATAGATATGAAAGGACGTAAAACTTGTTAATTTTTAAACCAGCATTCTTCTGCAAGCACTCGATCCAACCACTGAGCCACCGCGATAGTAGGCTAATAAAATAGCAAGTAAAGTGAAAACTAGTCAACAAACTTGAAACATGTAAGGCGAGCAAACTGCATATTGTAACAACAACTAACAACATTATATCATTGCAGCCGTCTCTCACACTTATAATTCAGCTCACTGCAAGAACTAAACTGATTCAACCTTTCAAAAGATAATATCCGACGAAATAACACATAAAACATCACGCCTGTATTCATCGAAGGGGTAGGCAGAGGTGCACATATAGTACACCCACATTTCACCAGTTATATTATAGGTCCCAATGTAATAGACCTTGACCCCTGAGTTTGTTTCGGTATTTCTTCTCAGAGGTAGTCAGTTAGGAAATGCCACCATCATTTTATAAAAAAATGACGTGTAAAAGTGTTTTTTTTAAACCTATTTGCTGAAATAAAATCATTTATCATTTATAATAGGGGCGAGCCTATTGCCATCAACCGGGCACAAATCCAGACTCCGCGCTGCTTAGAATTACCTAATGGAAAAACCCAGTAACACTTTGCCCGACCCGGGATTCGAACCCAGAACCTTATGCTCAGCAGTCGCGTTTAGCGACTACTAGAGCAACGAGGCAGTTACAACAACCACCAACATACCAACATTATAACATTGCAGCCGTTTCACACACTTATAATTCAGCTCACTACACAAGCGAAAATTTTACTTTTCAAAAGATAGCATCAGACCAAATAACAAGGAGTAAAAAGAAAAGAGTTTACTATTTATGTGTCTAACATAATAAGTGCCAGATATGTCCTTATACCATCCACTGCGTAGAATATCGTCGTTAGTGAAAGTTACGACGATGTATGACAAACTATGTATCTTTGTCTGTTTGTGTGTTAATATGTATAGGTTATGTAATACTTTAGTTATATAAATTATAAATATTTAGCCATTTGTGTCCTAATGGCACACAGCGTTATTATATGATTCGCGTATTGGCTGCGAGTTAGTGATTAAAATTAATAAACTATTTATACTAATTTATAATTTGGAAGTAACCTAATTTTACTAGCTTGACTATTTCTTGCTGGTTTGAAGGTTTCTTCTTTACATGTGTAATTAGGCACTTTGTCGAATTAGGTACAATTTTTTTTTTGAACTCAATTACAAGTTAAATCCTTTAAACTTAGTAAATACTGGAGTGACTTGCAACACGTCCAACTGCGAGTGTGCGCGGACGGCGAAGACATCATACAGATTGCCTTTAAAAAAAGTTGTTTACTTGTTTCAATATTTAAATATTTTGATTGGGGTTTGATGTTTGTTAAACCCTTGACTTTTTGATATAACAATAAGGCATAAACTACCTGCTTTGCTATTCTGAAACACTAAAATCATCTCGCACGTCACCTTGCATCATAATATGGTAGCTCTAAGGTCAAATCTCACCGCGGATTTAGAAGTGAGTTCGTAAGTGATGTCTTTGGAATGTCTGTGCTTTAAATTGCATTGGTAATTTCATAAAAAATTACCAAAAAAGGTTCATCCACATCCGTGTTTTTTTTGTTGTGTTTCAGATTCGCGTTGGGCGGTTGCAAATATTGCGGTAATTATGGTTCTTTCGTGGGCGGTGTGAATCAACCGCTGAAATTTAATTTTAGTACTGTGTATTGTGATTTTACATTTGTTTAATTAGCTTGTTCTATGCTTCACTGCTGACTATAGACCTTCCTTCATTTATCTTCGCTTATTATTATATTATTTGTTCCAAATACGGTACTGCGGTGTTACAATTACATTATTCCACGAGTGCAACATTTTAGCGCCGCGGGCCCGCATTAACACTGAGAAATGCGGAAATACACGTGCATGTGTGTGTTTTGTTTATGTGTGTGTGTGTGTGTTTGCGTTACAAAATCCACATGTTCATGATTGATTCGTGTATTTTTTATTGTAAGCTGTTATGTAAGGTTTCGTATTACCGCCTTTGAGTTTAGTATTGATTTTGGTAATAGACTGCCTCGTTCGTGTGTTCAACACAACTATGTTTGCGCTAATTCCCGTGTTGTAGTTTAATTATCATGGGAGACTATGTTCTCAATATAACCGTTAACTAGTGTGGTAATGCCTTGTTATTTCTTTTAATATAAAACTTTGCGTGTTGGTATTTGCACTTAGCCAAATGACTGATCAAGTCATCTAAGTACATTGTTACAGAATTCATAATTGGTTAAACCGAGGTCCGTGGCGTTCGCTTCATTAGAAATATTGTTATTTAAACGCTAATTTGTATTATACCAACACGAATTTGCTATGCGAAGTGGCAGAGTATTGATGACAGTGCATGTCCTACGTGCAAGAAAGGGCAGAGTGTGACACGTGTCATGTGCAATTATAAATCCCGGACTCTGGACAGATACTGGGTTTCCGGCAGGAAAAAATAACACTAATTAAATGTGTAACTAACAGACGAAATTGCGATATGCGTACTGTCATGCATGCATTAATCCAGCAGATTTTTATTATAGAAGTACCCATTTTAGCTGAAACGCCGAAAAATAAATCCAAACTCAAGACCAACAATCAAATTATGAAACCGTTGAGGTGTTTTCCAGGGATTTACCTCACGAACGAACCATCTACGTGAGCAATAGTCACCGTCATCCACGAGCTAGTACGTGATGGTTTGTACAATAGGACGTAAACAACAATATTTATAATGCAAAGAGACACATGTAATTATGACACAATTAGGTTTCAGTACCTACCTATTTTGCTTTATACTAAACCATTCATGCTTTTTACTGAAGCTTATATTAAATAGTAAAATGGTATACAAAGCACGTGTAAAAATGCATGTGCTTCATTTTGCTTTAATTCAATATACATATGTCGGCTTAGGTGTTGTTACACACATGAATTTTTAAGAATGTCATAGTTTCTCAAGTATTAGGAATGGAACAGATTGCTATTTACTAAATAACAACTAAATTAGTAATTAAAAGTACTGTCTGAACTAAAATGAACATACAATTTATCAATTAAACAGTCATGTGGTGATAAAATAATAGCAATCACCACTTGACTACAAACGACTAAATCAACGTCATCAAGATTACTGACCATTGGACCATGATTGTTTAATTTATTCACACACATGTACATAATGGACCAGCGTAGACAGGTGTACCAGTACCTACGAGTCATAAAACATAAAAATATAAAGTACCTCTCAATAATCTTTGGGGGGAATTAACAATGGGTCTAATTGCCTATTGTTATAACTAGTTAAACGTACGTATTTTTTCAACATACTATTATAGATACGATGAGTAACTAAACTTCAAAATGTGTGGTTGATTAATAGTTAAAATTTTCCTTAGTATCCTCAAGCAATGTGACTCAAATTTTACTGCGCAAGCTAATGCAGTTTTTCGCCAAAAATGGGATCACTTGTAGAAAAAAGGTATGTTTAAGGGGATCTCTGATTTCCACTAAAAATGTTTTTAATCTTTTGTCTGAACTAGAAATCGGACCTTATAGTTCACATTCAACAGTCATATACGCATAAATAAATAACGTACGGTCAGCAACCGAAGTAAAGTAAGCCTAACAATACAAAATTAATGTCAAATAAAAATAAATAAAATATAAGGTTTACTCAAATTACAGTCTCAATATTATAAGAGTTCACATGGTGATCTGAGAATATGTGACAAATTGTTCTTCAATTACTGATATGTTAAACGTTTTGAACGCCAGTCTTTTATGGAAGACAAGCATTTTGGCCACGATTTTATCAGAAGACAATCTCAATCTCATGGCTTTTTTTTTTTCGGTGGGAAAATCCTCTTATGACATCCCCCGCTCTTGGGCGGAGCGGGAGATAGTGTTAGACTTTTACTGACTAAAAACCCACTCCTGTTCCTTCGTTGCCTTTCGTACCAGGGCCGAGTCTTCCTTTCGGAATCAGACCCTTAGCCCCAGTAGGCTTCGACCCTGATGGGCCCCTACAGTTGCTGACATCTCCTTGAGGCGCGCGTGAAACAGTACGCGCCGTCGAATCTCAATCTCATGGTAACATTTACATTAACAACAACACAACATAACATTTATTACGATTATTGTTTGATAATAATACATTACACAAATGTTACGATTTGTCTTCTGCTTAAGGCGTTGAGAGCACGGAAACGTTTGTCTTCTATATATGACCGTAGCGGTCAAAGGGTTTATTACTAATACGCTTAAACATTTTAATGTTCAGCTACTTTCAACCTATACCATACGATCTATAAATAAAGTAATATAATATTTACATGTCTATCTCGTTTTTGGTAAATCGATAAAATCAACTTCATCTTAGTTTTGCAAAAACGTAGAAACAGGTTTAGCAAGACATCTAAGCAAACTAATAACGGTTTTAGGAAAGTAGCTGCTAAGTAGAACTTATTTACCACAAGCGATTCTAGTCCTTATTAGCTTGGCTCAGAGTGGGAAATTCTAGGACAAATAGTGAGCGATCTCGAGGGATTTACTTACTTGTTGATTCAACAGCTTTTACTTGGATTTATTAAGTTTTAAGTTATTAGTGTTGTTGATGTTTTTTTTTACCGTTGATAGTTACTATCCCGTGGAGTGCCCAGAAAACCACCTCATTTCTTCCCGTGGGTGTCGTACGAGGTGATTTAGGGGAAATCCAGAAGATGGGCAGCAGCGTCTTCTGTAATTTCACCAATACTGCGATCCCCAAGCCGCTTGCCAAGCCTGGGGATTATGGCACTTTCCCCCTCTAAGGGCTTTGTTCAATAGTGGACGTCTTCCGGCTGATGATGATGAGGTAGGTACTTATTTATTGCATTATGTTTTATCCAAGGTAAGAAACTGAGAGAATGAGGCAATTCAATCATACACAATTTATTATGAAGAAGATATGCCTAATACATAACCTCTACTTTTTGAAGTCGGTTGAAGCAGATACGGTAATATATGTACATGTTACTGTCATTCGTTAAGATTTTAAATTCTTTATCGTTTGAGACAAATGTATTATTATAGTATTATTATTTACCATTGCATTCTTTCTCTTTCTGGTCGCCCCCTATTCCACAGAATCTATAACTCAACCAGCGAAATACATAGGTATGTGGTACTGCCATTCGTAAAAACTTTATGTTTTGAGACAAACGTAAGATCATGATCAAAACTACATGGAAGGACATCATAAGGACTTTGGTAATAGCCAATGCAAATTACCTACCTTTACTTTCTTTCTCTTTCTTGTCGGCCCCTATTCAATAGGATCTTTTACTCAACTAGCGAAAAACATATCTGTACCTATACTTCTAGGTATACTGCTTATTCCTTTGGGGGATACAAAAGCGATATTATTTCATGTTGATCCAAAATAACACTACAAAAGTAACTATTTTAAAGTATTTATACTCGCAATTCCACACCTACCTAGGCGGTCAAAACGTATTCAATAGTATTTATCTAAATTATCATCATCGTCAGCCAAAGGACGTCCACTATTTAACAAAGGCCTCCAAACTAAAGTAAACCTTCGTAAAACTTCATTTGCTATTAGCATAATAATATTATCTCCATCTAAATAGGTGCAATACTACTATAGATCCAAGAAAAAGAATACAAAAATAATTTAAAATGCAAATGAACCAGACCACGCAAACGTGATCTTACAAATGTGTTAAGATTCCAACATATTTTTTGGTTTCTTTTAACACTAGACAAAAGGTAAGATTTACGTTTCTTTAAACACTAGAAAAAAGGTAAGATTTACGTTACATTATGCAGGATACCTAACTAACGTAATATTTGTTAATATTTATATTCATTGAAAAACGACGATAGTGAAGCTGTTATACACACATAAACATGACGTCTTCCTCTACTGCCTGAAGGGGTAGGCAGAGATGTATAGTACATCCACATTTCACCAGTTATGTTATAGGCCTCGTGTAATAGACGCGTCTATTGCCATCAACCGGACCAGTCCAGGCACCGTAGAAAAGAAATAGTCAACAAAATGAATATTTTGTAAAATATACTTGACTATGTAATGTTATCAGTCTAAAAACCATTTTGCCGTAATTATCTCTTAAGAAAAACATTCTAATACACAGTAAGCGAGCGTGATTGTCGTAATTAATTCTAACACAATAACACTTCCTCCGTTTTTGAAGGTGGGTAAACTCTTGCAACAAATTATAAAATACAGCTAAATATATGACTTTTGGTGTCATTTTAGCATTTTGCTGATGTTAAGCTTGCATCTAAGCGCCACGGTACGGTGAAGGTCGTGGCTTCAAGTCTCGCTCGTGTCCATCATTTTACACTGATAGCCGAGTGGTATGACGCTTGGACTGCCAAGTCAAAGGTCGCAAGTTCAAACCTCGGCACGCACTAATGTCTTTTCGAATTTATGTGCGTACTATAAATTAGTTATCAGTTGCTATAAACGGTGAAGGAAAACATCGTTTGGAAACCGGCACACGTGAGAGATATTTCAACGGTGTGTGAAGTCTTATCAGTAGCCTACAGGCGATTTAAACTCTGACACCAGGTTGTTCATCAACCATACGAAAAGAAAAAGAATCATTTTTCAAATTTTCTTTATCATTTAGATACAGCTAATTATATTTATGTAAACTATGTTATCCGCGAGCCAATGGCAATCTCACAGTATATGAACTAGTTTCAATAATTACTTACATAATTGGAGGTACTATGATTTATCACTACGCACGAATAATTATAATAATTTATACGAATGCGTGTAACAAACACTTAATATAACTCGTGGTCTAGTTACAGAGTATAATCAAGGTCTAAAAGGTCTCTCCGGTCGTGTTGGTCTACCGTCCCATCGGACTATGAGAGTGAGGGAACTAACTAGGTGAAATGTTAAACAACTAGCTCCTTAACAAATTTTATCGAAATTGGTTCAGCCGTTTGAGCTTCAAGAAGTATCAAACATACAAACACATGACACACTCACAAATTTTCGCCGTTATAATATTAGTTTGATAGATATATATAACTTTCACGGCAGTTATTATACGCTTATGCCTTAAAAAAGGACTAGAAAAGGACAGACAAGTCTTCAAAAGCGTCCCAGAATGTCGTCTTTAAAAGGACAATTCTAATGCGAGGATTTCCTAATCGATACTTCGATACCTTCTCGTGTTAATTGATCACGTACGAGTAATCGTACTGGACTCAGTATGTGCGCTGCGCCCGCGCCGCTCCAAGGCTCCGGAGCGAGGCCGCCAACGAAAGGTTTTTCCTCCTCAAACACGTTTCTACTGTGTCTAATTGTGATACGGGATTAGTATTTGAACGGCCTTCTAATTTAATAAGTCGAAGCTTCGAGAACAGAAATAATAAAACCTAAAAATTGCTTGTCTTTATGTTTGGCTAGATCCGAAAACGGATCGTCAAATCGCGTGGCGTTCAAAGACCTGGCATTAACAAAATAGAAAATACTTAGTGAAGGGTTTTTAGGTTTATTAGGAACGTCGAAAACCTCCCAACACTAAGAACCTACTTATAAAGCCTTAACAATAAAATCATAGGTCTAAAACTCGATCATAACACTATGCCAATATATAACTCCTTCTTGTAACCCGACGCCACCTATGCATATATCAAGTTAATGAAATCTGACAGATTGCTAGCTCACTGCCTGTAGTCACCACAATACCAACAGAATGGATCTATATTAGAATGTTACAGATTTAGAGCACCATCATTACATCTATGTAGCTAACCATCTTATTATACAAGACAAAATGGACATTGCATCGATAAATGTGGCGCGTGAAGCTCAGGTTTGGATCCCAGTTTCTTCATAGTAGCCGTTTAACATCTGAGTGCGGTAGCTCTTTTCTGATGGTGGCTAAACTTAATGTTTTTGTATCGGATAGCTTGCGTGGGAGGTAGTCGAGTATTGTTAACAATCGGTCATGGCAAGCCTCGGTGATCAGGGCACAAAAACTTTAACAAAAACCACGTAATCAGCCAGTTTAACTGGTATTGTGACAGACTATTAACTTCATTATTTACTTAGAGACTGTTTGATGGTAAGTAGAGGTAGTCGGCTATAATTTATTGTAGATCTGTGTATTAAATTATTTGATTACTCGAGTAAGTTAGGTACTTTGACTTGGGACTTTTTCAGGGTCACATTGTGAAAGCAGAAGCCCCGGAAATTGCTGCGTAAGGTATCTGCGGTTTTCCTGATACCGAAAGGACACACGGACACGGATTTTATGCCTATGTCCCTTTATATTCAAGCTATATCTATGCTAAAGCGATTTAGTCTTAGTAAAAAACATACAAACGAAATAAAATTTCAAGTAAACTTGAAGTGGCAATGGGCAGAACACATCGTTGAAGAACCAATAACCGCTGGAGAAAAAAGGTTCTCGAGGGACCACAAACCGGGAGACGCAGCGTTGGCAGGCCTCCCACCAGGTGACTGATGACATCGTTACCGGTAACTGGTGGATGCAAATGACAAGATGTCGTTCTTTGTGGAGTTCTAAGGGAGGCCTTTGTTGAACAGTGGACGTCTTCCGACTGATGATGACGATGAATTTCTTTACTACTAACTGGCTGTTTTTTTACCATTTTTTTAGCTTTTTTTTGCATAACCTATGTCTACAAGATAGAGGAAGATTCTTGACATAGTTAACACCAGCCCATTCATGACCTTAAAAGCTAGTAATAAGAGAAACAAGATTTCCGCTCAAAGGAAATTATTTATCAATCGAAACGGACTGGAGTCTGTTAGTTAAAGTTTAAATCTACAGGCTGGACTTGTTCCAGCCGGTCTTACGGAGAGCTAGAAAGTAGTTATGTTAATTAACGCTAGGAGTCGATAAAAACATTTATTTGAGACACACCGGTTGGTATGTTAAGCTGAGTTAAGATCTTATTGAATATTTAAGTGGAAGCGAGTGATAAGAAGATGGCGATCAAATGGTCATTTCCTCCTTGTATGAGAAGAGGCCTTGCACAGTATTAAACTGGTTTTATTATTTAATTTATAATAAGTTGATACTGAGAGCCTGCAAGAAGAATGTGATGAAATTAGTGAGGCAAAGGAAACGTTGAGATCGTTGTAAATAGAAATCCGTGGTCTCTACGGTTTTAGGAAAAAGGCATGACTTTATATTTCCATGACTGCCATAGTATAATAAAAAGCAAAACGCTAGACGAGTAGATATCAAATATATTGGTAAATGCAATGATATTTCAAAAAGCTCGCTCATTTTGAAGGCGCGAAAAGGGTACTGTTGTAGTCTGTTGTATTAGTTGCAATTTGTTGTTTGGAACACTTTTCTCGTTCATTTTGTTAGCATATGACGTATCTATACTTTTTGACATATCATTGGGTAAATGTATATGTAGTCTCATGTGGAATCAAAGTCGAATCAAATCAAATAAAGTCATTTATTTCGGCTTAAAACCTAAGTACAGACAGATGGTACATTATCAAAAATTGCTTTAACACATTTTGACTTATGCATGCAAAAGATAACGGACAATTTAGGACACATCACATGCATGCATTAGGACTTTACATCCATATCATATTATATGTACCTTGTGTTTTTAAATCCCATTGTTTCACCTATGGGTTCCATAATTATGTGTATTGGATCCCATGATAAATATGTATATTACGCTACATGCATGTCCTAACAATCTTGTGCATGTCCTCGTCCCTATTCCGGACCGGCATTAACGGCCCATCCAAGCAAAGCGGTGGCGACACAAATTATGTATATCGACGAGTTTTCGACGCAGTTCTAAATCTTCTAGAAGGTATTTTACACAAGATACTGGTATTTTAGTGGTCTAGCATTGAAAGCGGAACAGTTATTTAACTGGTTTCGCAGATTGTATTACTAATAGTGTATTTGACTGCCTCATTTGTCTAGTTGGAGCATGGGGTCTTGGGTAGGAATTTGCGACAGATTGTGCTGCTGGGTGGTTTGTTCCACCGTTTCTTCTACCCAGCTGTAGTACTAAAAAGCGGTGACGGGCGTTTTGGGGGCTGTCTTGATGTAATATGACGCTCAAAAACATGGCTCACTAAAAAAAAAACAGTCTATTTTGAACTTTGAAAAAAGATCTTGAATAAAATAAGATATAAAACTTTACAAGACAACGAAACCAATATGCAGTAGGTCTCGATAAAAGAATGGCGCTGTTTTTATTTCACGGGACCTTCCCCCAGTCCCATACAAGTTCACACAATTCATACATAGACAAAACGGACCGACAATGTATAATATTATACAAACAAGAGATTTGCAAGAGATTTATGAATATGTTTTGTGTTGACCAGACAATTGATATACAGAGCTATTCATCCGTGTGAAATAAAATAACTGTTAACTGTTTGTGTTTCTGTGTGTGGGTGTTATTTGTTAATAACAATAGCATGCATTAATATTAAACTGAGATCGACTAAAGATTAAGATGAAAACAAATGACGGAGCATCGCAAATAAAGTTGAATGAACGTCTATGTCCTATTTTTTCAATAGCCTAGTTTGTTTCCCACAGCTGGGCAAGGCCCTATCTTCTTCCAAACCACCAGCTTCCGGCCGCGACTTTGCCCGCGTGGATTTCGAGTGTTTTATAGCCTATAGCCTTCCTCGATAAATGGGTTATCTAACACTAAAATATTTTTTTCAAATCGGACCAGTAGTTCCTGAGATTAGCGCGTTCAAGCAAACAACCTCTTCAGCTTTATAATATTAGTATAGATACACGTTTTAGTTCAAAAGTAAACTATTTTAGTAAATTAACCAATTTTTTTTTGTCTGCACATTTTATATACTCAATGGAAATAAGTGTGAATAGATTTTTAGAAAACTTTAAATCTTCATTCTGGAAGAAATACAAATGTTTACGTAAAGGTCTTCTCGGCCACTTATGCAATATGATTTTGTTCTTGATCCTTAATCTAGTATTTTGTTGATCGAAGACACCAGCGCATTACGAGGACACGTCCGAGATGATGATAGTGTTTCAGAATAGCATAGCTGGACGTAACCGATACTAATTAAGTGATCCTGCAGCTAGGTATTAAAAAACGTGAGGTAGTCTGACGTACCTGAAACCCATGACCTTAAAACAGCTGATAACACAAAATGTTTTAATAGTGTGAAATTGTAATTATTTTCACGTTTCAATGTTTAACGCAAACCATTCAACTGAGTAATAATAAAGAAGTGTGCTGTGAAGTATAATTCATATTTATCTACACTCATATGGTAAAGACTGCCTCGTTGGTCTAGTGGTCGCTAGGCGCGACTGCTGAGCAAGAGGTCCTGGGTTCAAATCCCGGGTCGGGCAAAGTGTTACTGAGTTTTCCATTAGGTAATTCTCTGTAGCAGCACGGAGTCTGGATTTATGCCCGGTTGATGGCAATAGGCTCGCCCCCTATTACATTGGGAGTTACAACATAACTGGCGAAATGTGGGTGTACTATATGTATAGTTGTATACCTCTGCCTACCCCTTCGGGGAATACAGGCGTGATGTTATGTGTGTGTATGGTAAAGTACAGTCGGTTGCCGACTGTACCGAAACGCAGCTGAACTTAATTTAATAATAATAATAATCTTTATAGATAGATAGATAGATAGATAGTATTATTCACAATTACAGGTTCAATAAACAATCTTATACACCTATTATGCTTATAAGTATTTTATAGTATATTTTAGGTTATTTATATTATTGCCAAAACTCCTTACTCTAGGCTAAGCCTGTGACGCAAGAAGTCTTTCATGTAACATAATTTCCAGATTATGTGGTTAGTTAATATATTATTGTTATTATAACACGTATTCTAATATAAGACAATTTTTTTTAAACATTCCCATTGAAGAACAACTTATTATAAAGTAATTAGTCTTAAATATTCTGAGATCATCATTTGATTGCAGCTCCTATAATTTGAAACAATTACTAAAATTGATGTTTATTTATTTCAATTATTTGACATAAGGTTTCTTAACAGGTTTAGCTACTTATGTCGCTGACTGTACTATTTTTTGAAAATTGTATTTGCTTTTCTTCCCATACAAATTTAATTTGAAAAAACAAATCACATAATCAAATGGGGAATCGCAGAATTGTTGGTAAAGTTACAGAAGACCCTGCTGCCCATCTTCTGGATTTTCCCTTAGTTGCTTCTTACGACACCCACGGGCGGAAAGGGGGTGGTCAATTCTAGGACGGATACCACACGGCATCGTTATAATATGTCTGCAAATACACTCCAATAGAGTAAAATTTGGGCATTGCTTATCGAAAGTAAACGTGGCCACGTCATGTATTGTACCAGCTCTAGTTTTCTAAACAAACAGCAAATTAAGTTGAACGGAAACCATGGTTTTCTTTGTATTGCATTTAGTTCTACATACCCTGTTGTTCCTAGCAAACTTTAGAAGAAGTAGCAATGGCTGCTATTGGTGATTCTGTGGTAGTAATAATGTTCTCCTGACCGAATTTCGGTCACAGCGGCCTATCTTAGCTAAGACTAGCCAACTACGCAGGAGATATTATAGTGCACAAGTATGCGCGCAAACACAGGTGCACTCCCTATTCCCTCAATCTCATAGTCCGAAGGGACGGCAGACCGACACTACCGGGGACAGATCAGCCGCAGGAGCAACGGTTTAACGCGCCTTCCGAAGCATGGGGGTCTCCCATCTCGACATGTCAAAACGGTCACCCATCACAAGCCTGACCGTAGTGAGCACGGCTTAACCTTGCAAATCGACTGATCTGCGCGGAAGCCACGCTAACTACTACTTCTTGGTGTGCAATAAAGAATATTATCTATCTATCTTGGTGCTCCTCGACCTGATAGTACTGAAACTTTATTAAGATTGTTTGTCTCTAAGGGAAAGAGATCGACTACCTGATCGGCGCAGTGGCAGTGATTGGATTGCTGTGCTAAGGATTACAGGTTTAGTTCCCAGACGCGACAAATATATGTGTGTTCTGCAGATGTTCTTCCAGAGTCCAGGTGCACTTTTGTTTGTGACAGGTATTTCTTTTTTTGAAGCGTATCCATGATGAATGGAAGAATCCAAGATTGCTACGGACAAACTTGTTCAGATAAATGTGTCCCAACACTAGTCATAGTGTTACTTATTAAGATTGGTCGCTGTATTATTTAGTATCGCAGCCAATTATCGTGTACATGATATTGCATTTCAATCAAATAGTTTCTGTGCAATGTCACGGAATGGTTATGTAATCGTTAAATTTTTCTTGCAATGCTGTTCGAGTTATCTATGTAACCTTCCTACGTTAGTTAGTTTCCTACTTAGCTTAGGTACAGAATATTTGTGCTGGTTGTACCTATACACTCAAATAAAGATGCTTCGAATCAATAAGTCTAACCGCCGAACTCAGAGACATTTTATGATTACTTAAGCTATCACTAAGTATAGGTTTTCTTTGTCAAATCTTTACTTAGTGTCAGTTTAAGTAATCATTAATGTCTCTGAGTGTGGCGGTAAGTAGTAAGTTTTGTAAACGTTTTTGGGTTCTTTAATTTATTGAAATAACTGATTTTTAACTCTTAGAGGCCGGTCGATGGCAATAGGCTCGCCTATATTACATTGGGACCTATAACATAACTGGCGAATCGTGGGAGCACTACACACCGCGGTCCACTAATACCGGTGTGAGCTTATGTTTTATGATTAAAGTATCTAAATTGATAAAGGAAATTTGAAAAATGATGGACACGAGCGGGATTCGAACCCGCGACCTTCGCCGATCCGTGGCGCTGCTCTAACCAACTGAGCCACCGTGTCGCTGCTCGCATCCATCGAATTTCAAGTTCCCTTTTAGTATTTACGTCTTAAGGGTGACGTCAGGTATTATCTGTTAGAATCTATGATTACCAACTCAGTGTTATACCTTTACAGCTATAAATCGCTGAAACGATAATACCAACCCAAATTTATATGACTTTTGGTGCCATTTTAGCATGTTGCTTGAATCTAAATTGATAAAGGAAATTTGAAAAATGATGGACACGAGCGGGTTTCGAACCCGCGACCTTCGCCGATCCGTGGCGCTGCTCTAACGTACTTAAAGTATCTACTAGATACTCCGTGCACCTCCGTGCTTCGGAAGGCACGATAAGCTGTTAGTCCTGCGCCTGATCTCTTCCCGGTCGTGTCGGTCTACCGTCCCATCGGACTACGAGAGCGAGGGAATAAGGAGTGCACCTGTGTTTGCGCGCATACTAGAGCACTATAATATGTCCTGCGTGGTTGGCTAGTCTCAGATAGGCCGCGGTGACCGAAATTTGGTCAGGAGAACATTGTTATAGGCCTTATTTATAGTGGGGTAAGCACGCTGCCAATAACCAGGCACGAATAGTAAAATATTCATATAGTATTATAGATACATAACGTTTGGGCTCCTCAGTAGTTGCGTGCGAGTGGTTCTTGCCCGTTTTGATGTCAATGTCGCTCAGCACTTGGAGTTGAGCAAGCCTCGATTACTTGAAGGTATAATGATAAGCCGATTCCAACTTAACGATATATAATGATAGTTTAATACATGGTAGGTTGGTGGAGTGACTGTGTGAGGCTGTCGGAGATTCGATTCCCGTGCAGGTTTAGGTATTGTTTGTTTGATCTAGAGAAAATTGTTTCTAGTTTTTTCTGGATTTACTACCTTCTGATACAAAGAAGAAACTGAAAAGCCTTTCCTCTAAAACAATAATAAGATTAGTATACAAGAAGATATATAATAATAGTTATGTATGAGTTATGTTCGAAAAGACTCAGTGGCTAAGCGATTGGACTGTTGCGCTAGGGGTTGCGTGTTCGACTTCCACATGGGACAAAATTTTATGTTCCGCAGTTGTTTGTCCCGAGAAATTCCTAGTGTCCCTCACTAGGAACTTCTCCTGTATCGTGGATGTATTATTTCGTGCGTCGTGCGACGTTTGTTTTAAGAAAAAATATACAATACACTTACTGTATATTATTAAACATATATAAACAATAGAGAATAAGCGCTATTATATATTGTACTTATTTTGATATTTTTTTCAAATTATGTAGAAATACAGAATGCTATTAAATATAACATTGATTTTTCGCATATTCACACTTGAAGATGGCTGTGAAATAAACTATTATACATTTTACAGCTTATTATACATAAAATGGTCTGTTAAAAAGGAAAACATTAAAGTATATTAGCTATAGTTAGCAATTTAAAAGCTGCACGGTTGAGCGAGTCGGCTGGTTATAAAAAGGTCGTTATTAAGATCCGGGTTGCACGGTACAAACGTAAAACTCACACGCAAAGATACGCACAGATTCGCACACTCGGAATAAATATCGGTCGAGTATATTAGGGGTAATATTATAATTATACAGTACATGTCTGTTTCTAAAACATACATGAATTTACACCGCCTTATTCATAAAAAAAAATCATTTTAAACCAATGGAAGGACATGGTTGCTTCCATTTATAAGAACCAAGTTCTTAAATAAAGATTTAAGTCGAGGAACTTGTCACTTTCGTATAATAGTCGTAATGCGGGTTTAAGTTAATGTAGGTATTATAATTGTACCTAAATGTATGAATAAGAGGGATGTCTTGCCTATTAAAATCCCATTATGTTACCAAGGGTTCAAGTTATTTTTTTTTTTTTTTTTACAGAACATTTACATAGCCTGTCCTACGCATCAAACGAAGAAACGTCCACTGTTGAACAAAGGCCTCCCCCTTTTAGAAGGGGGGGGGGAGGGGTTGCCAATAAAAAATACATGTCTAGCAAACCGTTCAGATGGTATGTCATCATTATTATTGATACACACACATAACATCACGCCTACCTGTATTCCCCGAAGGGGTGGGCAGAGGTATGGTGTGGTGGCTACCTATGAAAGGTAAACCAACATTTTGCCAGTTATGTTATAAGTCCCAATGTTATAGGTGACGAGCCTATTGTCATCACCCGGGCACAAATCCAGACGCCGTGCTGCTCTGATATTAACCTAATAGAAAAATCCAATGACACTTTGTACGACCCGAAATTCGAACCCAGGACCTCATGCTCAACAACCGTACTCAGCGACCACTAGACCAACGAGGCATATTATTGATAATAAAGGCTTTTAACCTTGCAATCGATTTGAGAACAAGTTATACGTTCTAAAAACAACTCAAAAAAGAGAAATCGACAAAAAATGTCGGATTGATAATTATGATATATTAGAATATTGATTAGTTTTTGAATCTTTAAAATAAATAAATTGTTTTACAATTTTTTTATATTTTTAGCACAAGACCAATATTAAATGAAAGAAACTTTAAATTAAAAAAATCGATTGCGATGGAAGTTGTTTTTCACTTTTTAGTTCGTTTTTTGTCATGGCCGTCGTGTTTTTATTTTTTTTTATTTGTTAATTTTTTTATAGCCTATGTTACTCGCGATAGTGTAAGAATTCTAACGACACTCCATACATCAAAATCGGTTTAGGCATTCAGAAGTTATGGTGGAATAAAGAAACTCACATACATACATACATATACCCTGAAAACATTACACTCCTTTTTTGAAAAAAAAATTATTGAATTCTGTATAAAATGTCCTCGGTACTTGGTTTGAAGTCGTGCTGACCCAGTGGACCGGATGATTGCATGCACAAGGCTGCAGCTTCTAACCCACGCAAAGCCAATGTAACTTTTTCAATGTCATATTCGTATTTTAAGACACTACCAAGCGACAATGTATGGCAAATAGGTTGGATGCCTTTTGCATAGGACAAAATATGTAAACATGTTTATCGCATTCGATTCGATTCGAGAACAGGCATTTTCATCTTACACTTGTGTATAAGAAGGAAATAATATTAATTTACATGAAATGTATATTGGTGTTATATATTAAAATACATAATAATGTTCTCCTGACCGAATTTCAGTCACGGCGGCCGATCTCAGCTGAGACTAGCCAACTACGCAGGAGATATTATAGTGCACAAGTATGCGCGCAAACACAGGTGCACTCCCTATTCCCTCACTCTCATAGTCCGATTGGACGGTTGCACTATATTATTATATACTATTATACACTATATTACACAATTATACCATCTAAGTACTTGTCCTTTTTTCGAGTCTTCAAAATGAGCGCGCTAGTAGGTAATTTATCTGCACATTTATTTAAATATCATTGCCAAATACCCACTTTCTGTATAATAAAAATCATGCGCATTACCTTTACAATAACGGTATTCTAAATGAACCATGTATTGGCAAGGATTTAAATATTTTGCATATTTTAACACTATATAGGTATTATTTAAATCTAGGTTTCACATCCTTAGGCTTAATGTGTGCAAAAAGTCTGTGATTCTTAGAGCATAAACTATTTCGACATAATGTTTTTCTTATATAAATATTGAATCCCTAATGGCAGCTGATAATTACCTAAAATTAAGTTTAAGAAGAGTACTAAATTTAAAAAAAGTATAAAATGGTGGACTTTGTTTATAACTTGTATTAAGATTTAAAACATCTTAAATTAAGGAAGGAAAAATCATTTAACATACTCCTAAATAAAATGTAGAACTCACCTTATGTATTTGGTAATAATATCCACAAATCCACTCACAATCCCACTGCACAGACGCACAAGTAAATTACTATTTATGAACGTAACAAATCGATGTATCGTTCAACTCCTGCGCTACCCGGCGCGTGCGTACTCCGTAACAACTGGCTACGAACTGTCACGGAGAGCCGTCACCGTGGCAGGTAATATAGTTTACCTGACATACTGAAGTTCATTGTTTATTTGTGATCAAATTGATCAATCATAGAACTTACAAATATTTTCCTGTGTATTGTGACGTTAGTAGAAAAGTCCAAAGGAAAGAGTTAGTAATGATGAATCGTGCGCAACTGACGCGAGCTATTTCATAACATAACATAACATCACGCCTGTATTCCCCGAAGGGGTAGGCAGAGGTGAACTTAAGGTACACCCACATTTCGCCAGTTATGTTGTAAGTCCCAATGTAATAGGGGGCAAGCCTATTGCCATCAACCGGGCACAAATCCAGACTCCGTGCTGCTACTGAGAATTATCTAATGGAAAACTCAGTATCACTTTGCCCGACCCGGGATTTAAACTCAGGACCTCATGCTCAGCAGTCGCGCTTAGCGACCACTAGACCAACGAGGCAGCGAGCTATTTCATCATGTGGTATCGATGAAAGTAAGTGTAGTTTTCATTTTCTTCTTGTTATTAGTATTGGCTTGAGCGAATTATTATGCCTACGTATTGAAGAATAATCACTCAGAGGCACTCTTACACCTTTATTGCTTAAATCTTTCGTTCGGTGTATTATTTAAGTAGGAAAATAGAACAAACTTATCATATATACATAAAATAACATAACATCACGCCTGTATTCCCCGAAGGGGTAGGCAGAGGAGCACATATAGTAATCCCACATTTCGCCAGTTACGTTTTAGGTCCCAATGTAATAGGGGGCGAGCCTATTGCCATAAACTGGGCACAAATCCAGACTACGCTACTGAGGATTACCTAATGAAAAAACCCAGTAACACTTTGCCCGTCCTGGGAATCGAACCCAGGACCTCGTACTCAGCAGTCGCGCTTTGCGACCACTAGATCAACGAGGCAGTCATACTTTTCTAAATACCGCCCGTATCCCGTATTAGTTTCCTGATAACCAAAGATGTTATAAAGGTCCTTCTTCTTCGTATCGGTATGGGCCAAATGTCTTTGGAAATAGGTTATTCTGTGGTATAGTCGGTCAGTCGGGTCAGTCAACAAGGACGGTAGCGAGGTTGACCGTCCAGGGTGCGCCGGACGTTCTTAGGTGAAGTGAGCCATAGACCTTAGCCTTATTTTCGGACGATCTGATTGGCGTGGTGGCTAAGCCATTGGACTGCTGCGCTAAGGGTTGCGGGTTCGATTTGTGAGATCCGCACAGGTTTGTCCCGAGTCTGAGTGTTTGTGTATGTGTTATTTCATGTCTGTGAAACGCACCCACGATACAGGAGACATTCCTAGTGTGGGGCGACGTTTAAAAAAATCTAACCCTGAAGTTGAAGCTTTTACACAGAACACTGAATACCACTTTTTGTCGACTTAGTAAACAAAGTCCTCACGTTCTACAGTCACGTGATGAACAAGAAGAATGAGACGCTGCTTATCGGGTAACAACAGAAGCATTACGTTGCCGACTTGTTACAGTGGTGGCATAATATAGGTGGCACTGTATATATTCTTATTTTTCTCATAAAATTGTTTTCCCCAGCCTAATATTTGATAGCCAGAGAATATACACAAGTATCCAGATTCTGCTAATCGGTCACACGAATCATCAGCCGGAAGACGTCCACTGTTAAACAAAGACCTCCCCCTTAGAACGCTGTACTCTCGGTAACCTAATGGATAAAATACATAAATAAAATTACTATGTAGGATCACTGTCTTCTTATTGTAAGGTTTCAACCGCTTGTAGGACTCTGCCATGTATTTACACACCTTTGAAAAATCTCTCAGGTGTGCCGGTTTCCTCACGATGTTTTCCTTCACCGTTTTTAGCAATGGATAACTAATTTATAGTACGCACATGAATTCGAAAAGACATTGGTGCGGCCGGGTTTTGAACTTGCGGACTTAGCAGCCCAACGGTCATACTACTCGGCTATCAGTGCTCTCTGTTCAATGTCGCGACGTGTGAACAATTAAATTTCTTCTCAAACAAGTGTCTGTCTGTACCGAAACATTGAAAATTTCCTGTTTTGACACAACTATTTTATGTAGTTTCGTCACAATATCTGACGTAAGTTATTGTCATGTTATACAAGGTAATGACTAAGGTAGGTAATGGATTTTTTGAGGAAAGTCGTAGTTAAAATGAGGGGAGAGGAAAAGTCCTGTGTCCTTGTCATACGCATGAACTAAAGGATAGGATACAAAGGAATAGGCACAGGTAAGATAATGATCATTTGGTAAAGAGTATTTTTTTTTTTTCTTGTGATAGTTTATTCGGGATACTAACTCAAATTCAGCCAAAGTCGAGTTATGACTGCAACGTTTGAAGTTGGGCATTTAGGCGGGTCTATTTTGTTAGTGAGTTTTATCTTTTATCTCATTTAATTAGGAACGAGCTTACAGCTATTTAACGACCCAATTGGCGCAGTGGCTAAGCGATTGGACTGCTGCGCTAAGGGTTGCGGGTTCGATTCCTGCACGTGACAAAAATTTGTGCGATCCGCAGAAGTTTATCCCAAGTCTGGGTGTTTGTGTATGTGATGTTTCAAGTTTGTAAAATGACGTGTTTAAAAAAAAAACAGAATCTGGAACTACTGTCAGATAATAGATAGTCTTAATAGTAGAAGAGCTTAAATTTGAGTTTGGAGATTGTATCAGTCAGGTTCTGTAATTTGTTTTTTAAAACGTTTTCACCCAACCAGGATTCCTGTACTATAATAATAAAAATATAATAATAAGCCTGATATAGTGGTGATAGATCGATTAGAACGCCGCGCAATGATTGTTGATATCACGATCCCCCATGACGAGAATCTCGTGAAAGCCGAAAGAGATAAGCAAATTAAATATCTTGATCTGGCGCACGAGGTTGTCGACATGTGGGAGGTGGACTCAGCAATCATTGTACCGATAGTCGTTTCGGCCAATGGTCTCATGGCCAAGAGTCTCGACCAACACCTGAAGAGGCTCACGTTAGGCGGTTGGGTCAAGGGCTTGATGCAGAAAGCGGTACTCCTCGACACGGCACGCATTGTGAGGAGGTTCCTCTCTCTGGAGCCCTAACCACCGGTAGCTTGGACCCTGTTCCCGCTGCTGGTTGGGCCCTTTTTTCATTTTTAAATATTGTATTTTTATATAGATATTTAAAAATGTAATTTATAAGAAAAATAATTTAAATAAAGGAAATAATAATAATAATTTATTTCAGATTTCTCCATACAGTGTTAGTAACACGATATACGAATACTTAAGAGCTAATGTTAGTAAACAAAACAAATGACATGAAACAAAATAGAACAAAACAAAATAAAACAGATTTTAGGAGAATCCGATACCAGAACGCATACAACGTGCTACTGCACTACTATGTGTTTAAGAATATCCACAAGTCACAAGATTAACATCTTTTACTTCGCAGCAGCAAACGTGATCCACAGTTGCTCAGAAAACATAGAATTAGCAGCTACAAACAATGAACAATCAAATTTAATATGACACCTCATTACACTTTACAATAACTAGATAAGATAATCTGCGAGCTAATGCAAACGTTGGAGAACGTACAACAAGTTAATATAACTTAATTATAATGCTGTTCGTAAATTACTCCTTTGCGGGAGACGGGTATCTGCACTAGGAGGTTCTGTCACACAGATTACCAGGCCCAGACCAGGATACTTATGAAAAACTGATAATTTAGATATAGCTATCCAACCAACCGATTTCTTGCTCAAAGCTGCAATATTTAACCTTCTATGTAATTGGATCCAGGCTTAAAAACATGTCTAGAAACAAACATAACGTAACATCACGCCTGTTTTTCCCGAAGGGGTAGGCAGAGGTGCACATATAGTACACCCAAATTTCGCCAGTTATGTTATAAGTCACAATGTAATAGAGGGCGAGCCTATTGTCATCAACCGGGCACAAATCTAGATTCCGCGCTGCTACTGAGAATTACGTAATGGAAACCCAGTAACACTGAGCCCGATCAAGGATTCGAACCCAGTATCTCATGCTCAGCAGTCGCGCTTAGCGACCACTAGACCAACGAGGCAGTCAACAGTATAATCTATTTCTGTGTCAATAGTGAACGCACAACCCGAGCCTGAGGAACGATCATTAAATCTAATTGTGTAACTTCCTGTTGATACTGGAACTTAGTAGCCTGCTTATGCAAGAAGTTCACTTCGTTAGTTTAAAACTTAGACCTCAAACCACCCACACGATATATAACAAACTGTATTACATAAAGCAACATTAATAACACTTATCATATCGTTGTTATTTCAGCTCTTAATAACAATTATTTATCAACACTTATCACAACTAACCCAGACAACCTTCTAGGATCTCCTTTGTCAAAAACTACTAAACTAGTACGGGTAAGGTCAATGGTCTTATCACTACAATGATGAACAGATTCTGGAATCCTCCAAATCCTTGGCAAATAGCGATAAATGTTCACTCTGTCATCGCCATCATTGTTTGAAGACAGAGCATTTTTATGATGCCGCGCACTAGTTGTGGAAACAGGGTTTTCTCTCTACATCTTTCAATAATAAACCTGAATTATAGTAGGTTTATTGAAAAGTGAAAAAGAAAAAAATAATCGTATTCTAGTCACATTAGTTTGTTTACATGTGATCAGAGCAAACAACGTGCGCCCATGTTCCTTTGAAATATTTAGATAAATGGATTGCAACCAAAAGATGATGACATGAGGACAGTGCAAAAAATTCAGGATCGGATGATCAGTCATGGATTTGTTAAACTACTGTTACTTGATAAGATTCTGCAATCACCACCACTAAGAAGCGACTTTAGTACCCTTTTGCTAATATTGACTGCCTCGTTGGTCTAGTGGTCGCTAACCGCGACTGCTGGGCAAGAGGTCCTGGGTCCAAATCCCGGGTCGGACAAAGTGTTACTGAGTTTTCCATTAGGTAATTCTCAGTAGCAGCAGGGAGTCTGGATGTGCCCGGTTGATGGCAATAGGCTCGCCCCCTATTACATTGGGACTTACAACATAACTGGCGAAATGTGGGTGTACTATATGTTCACCTCTGCCTACCCCTTCGGGGAATACAGGCGTGATGTTATGTATGTTTATATTTTTTTTGCTAATATTGGAAAAAATAGTAAATTGAAAGATTATTATTTTTCGCCTCCCACCAGGTGGACCGACGATATCGTCAGAGTTGCGGGCAACCGGTGGATGCAAATGGCAAGTTGACGTTCATTGTTGCGTTCTAAGGGCCTTTGTTCAACAGTGGACGTCTTCTGGCTGATGATGATGATGATTGTTATTCTATTTCGTGCTTAACGAGTCCACCACTGGTGAAATGCAATTTACACCAATCAATTTTCAAGGATAGTTTTAATTTGGTTAAATTGCACTCATAACTTGGGGTCCTGTCACCCATCTACTTGACATGATCTCTTTATTAGCTCTCAAGACATCGGCGGCCAATTTAGTTGAATGCCAATAACCTTAGTGAATGCCATAGTCATTCGTATTGCGAATATTATTTATGTATGTCTAAGCCTTATGCAACGCGTGCCCGTCACCAAATATTACGCAAATTAGATTGTTGATATTTTAGCTTTTTCATTTTTCCTTATTACGTTTTGATGTAAGTATATTATATGATGTAACTATTCCAAGCTTACTTCGGTTATTTTCCTTTATACAAGTGGTAGGTACCTTGCACTAGGGCTTTTAAGAGGATATAATGGTCTTGATATAATGGACGCAAGAATGGTAAAGTTGAATTTTACTTTTCGAAGACTCCAATGCCACTTTAACATTTTTCTAGTAGCGACTTTACTTGACCTTTGATACATAAAATCAAAGTCAAATTTCGACCGTAATCTATCCATGTTTGTTAGGATACTCATAACTCGAGAGCTTGACCGATTTTATTAATCTCTGATTTGTTGGATTCGTGTCCGCCCCGAATAGCAAATATAATATTGAAATATGGAAAAATTTATGGAAAACATATTTAAACCGTTAATTGATACCGCAAAAAAACCGCGATAAAATTCGATAAACTAGTTTATTTAAATGTCTAATATTCAGATTTCAGATCTGAGATCTAATTATCAGATCATATAACTTACCCCATGACAATGATAATGACCAAAGTAGACGAACAGATGAAAAATTCTACCAAGCTACTGAAGCGACTCCAGACAACCAAATCAACAGAGTTCTTACTGAAACAACAACCGAATCTAAACATAACAGACAAACATACAAATCATTCGCGCACACAGTTCAGCTTCAGTTTGCCCAGGGATTACCATCAGCGAGTGATAAGAGATACGCAGGCTAGAGTAGTCAGCTCTCGTTTGACATCGTCATTATTGCCGCTAGGTGACTGGCGAGATTGACGAGATTCTGTTTTTGTTTCTTATTTAATTAATCCTGTAAACGGTGAGTTTTAGTTTTGTTTTTCGAATTGCTGTATAAAGTGTTGTCCGTATTGCTATCTTTAAAAAATGTTTGGGAGACCGTTTGTTCCACGTTTTAGTATTTTTTTTCTTTTTCAACGGCTTTCATTTTTTTTGTATTAATTCTTATTTCGAATATAATGTGACGTTTTGTTTTTGCGTATTTCCGGCCGAATAGTTTGCATAAAAGATTAGTTCTGTTTGATTTTAGTTAGTGCTGTGTCATTACATAAGAATTCCACAGTTTTTATCAGTATTGTAAACTGTTGTGTATAAACATTATTTATCTTCAAAATAAGCTTTACCAGACGATAATAAATGTGAAACTAACTCTGTCTGTCTGATACACTTTCACGACTAAACCGCTGGACGGATTTTGATGAAATTTGGCATGTAGAAAGTTTAAGACAAAGGACCGAGGCTCCTTTTTTAAATTCAACTCTCTAAGTGGTTTAAATAGGAGTAAACGCGGGCGAAGCCGCAAATGCTAGTGATATATAAAACGACAGTGTTCTCATATTTATTGTGCAGGTCAAAACAAAAATAAGATTTGACACATTCCCTGATCTAAAAGATTAAATAACTAAACTAGGGATTTCTATTACTTAGGAACTATCGGTCTAATAGTTATTGAACTACGATCATTTACAATAATTTGTTATACAAATGTGTCGTAGTAATTAGAGCTAGACACATTGGTACGTTAAGTCATGAGATCGTTCATAAAACATATAAGTATAATTAAAAACACGTGTATGATGATAGAAGATGTAAATGTATATACATTCAAATCACTTAGATAACGAGTATAATCATGATTAGAGATGGGAAAAACGGCTTAAAAATTTTAAACGTTGTTTAATAAGCGTGCTTATAAAAGTGCTTTTATGCTGTAACGCTTTTTGTTTGTTCCGTTTAGAAAAGCTTTTTTAAACAAAACGAAACTGTCATAATATAGTATCAAAGTATTAAATGAAATCCAACTACATTTTTATACACTTGGGAGCAAATAAATCGAGCCACTTCCTTTTTCACGCATTATGGTAATTATTTTTGGTATTATGGAACGCATCGATTCGAAACATATATCGCCTAAAAGGGTATTTAATAACCTTTACAAAGAGGGTAGTTAGTTGTCAAAATTTCATTTTTTTTTTATTTAAATTAAAGTTTAAAGGGTAGAATAAAATTATCGCATTTAATTTGCTTATGACATTTTTATTGTACTCTGTTAAGAAAAGATTAAATTTGAGGTTTTTGTTAATCATACCCATATTACTTGTTATTGTTGTCTTTATCTGTGTCTGTGTAATCAAAATAACCTGATAAAATGGATACTACACCGACGGAAGCTGCCCAAGTTGTAGCTTTACTTGAGGTTGGACACGGACAACGTGAAGTGGCACGCAGACTTCATTTGAGTCGTTCAAAGGTACAGCGGGTATACCGCAGGTATCTGGAGACTGGTGCTTTTGTTCGGCGACCTGGAACTGGCCGACCACGGGCAACAACAGAACGTGACGACCGCTTTATTGCAACCAATTCGTTGCGCGACCGTGGACTTAATGCTGTTCAGCTACAGCAAGCGTTACGTGACGTTCGAGGAGTCTCAATCAGTAGGTGGACAGTGAGACGAACACTAAAAGAACGAAATTTAACATCACACAAACCAGCAACTGGCCCAAAATTGACTGTAGCTCATCGCCGATCTCGCTTGGAGTTTGCTCGAGAACACATTAATTGGACGTTAGAAGACTGGAGGTCAGTTTTGTTTTCTGACGAGTCAAGAATCTGTCTTTTTAGCAATGACGGGAGAAACCGAGTGTATAGACGTCCTGGTGAAAGATTTGCCCAATGTTGCATTCGAGAAACTGTGAGTTTTGGTGGTGGTTCTTGTATGGTGTGGGGAGGAATTTCTCTAGACGGAAAAACGGAACTTGTCTTCGTCGACCCCGCCAACGATGGCAGTGGTAGACGTGGATTAACAGCTGACCGATACATAACTGACATTCTTGAAAACCACGTAATGCCGTATGCTGGTTTTGTCGGAGAAAATTTCTTGTTTATGCATGACAATGCGAGACCTCATACCGCGCAGATCGTTACGGAATACTTGTCTGCGATCGGGATTCAACAAATGGTATGGCCAGCACGAAGTCCCGATTTGAACCCGATCGAACACCTATGGGACGAGCTAAAACGGAGAGTCCGAGCCAGGGTTCCCGCTGTTTCATCCATTCCCGAGCTTAAAGTCGCTGTGCTTGAAGAGTGGGAGAACATACCACAATATGTCATCGTAACGCTGATCAGATCGATGACTAATAGGCTACAAGAATGTATCAGGGCACGGGGGGGTAATACCAGTTATTAAGAATATTTTTTTTGCAATAATTTTGTTTTTTATTGTTTTTATGGACTGTTTTAGCCCTACTAAATTTTCTATCAAAATTACCATTTTTCTTGCAGAGCCAATAATTTATCATTCAATAAGGTTATTATTCAATAATTTACCCTCATTGTAAAGGTTATTAACTAAACTTTTAGGCGATATATAGTTCGAATTGATACGTTCCATATTACCAAAAATATTTACCATTTTACGTGAAAAAAGGTAGTGGCTCGATTTATTTGCTCCCAAGTGTATATTTCGCTCGTTTGATGTAAATCGGCTTTAATAAGCAGCGGACCATTTTTATTGTTAATGGAGGGACTTTTAATCAGAATGTAAGATATAACCGGCTTTTGAAACAAACTAGCTAAAATAAACTAGCTGCGAACCGCGGTGTTACCCACTACATTATTTCGGGATAAAAAGTAGCCTATATGTTAATCCAAGGTGTCAGGTACCTCCATACCAAATTTTATCAAAATCGGTCCAGCCGTTTGGGCTTGAAGAGGTAAAAAACATGCAAACACTCTCACAAACCTTCGCCTTTACAATATTACTGTGATATCACTATCGCTGCACTGCTCTAAGGTCCTGTAATTCTCTCAATCTCTTTCACGTTGTATTTGTTCTACCACTCCATTGTTTACTAACCCCCGCAATAGCGTACTATTTCATTAGTTACACGTATGTAGCGTTTCGTCACTGACATTGTGCGGCTCACCCTTGGCCGTGACTTCGCGTGTCGAATCGTCGACTGCATGCATCATTGCGAGTTGTGTCATCATTGATATTGTGTGATACGAGCATTGTCTACGTAGGTACTGAATTGGGCATGTTAAGGTTGAATAGAGCAGTTTCTAGGCTTGGTTTTTACAATAGGCAACATGCATGTTTTTTTAATCGATAGTTTGCATCGTTCTATTATGGTGAAAAAATATTCGTCGCCAACAAAGAAAATCAAAGTGATTAAAAAAATTGTTACGAATATCTAATCCATAAGAGCACTTTAAACGACCGCCATTTTGGCGCGCATGGTGTGACATCAAGTCTTTGTCAACAAGCTATTAAGTTTCAGGTTATGTTGATTTATTTAAGTAAATAATTGCAGAAAAGGTCTCCAAATTAAAATAAACAATATTTAGATATAAAACGTAATTACATACCTTAAAGCTTTCACTCCTTGGATTTCATCAGAGGTAAAGTCAGGATTTGATGTAAAAAATGTTCACAAACATGAAGCGTCACATACACGAACACGCAGACTTGAGACAAATATCTGCGGATCACACAATTTTTTGTCCCGTGCGGGAATCCAACCCGGAACCCCGAGCGCAGCAGTCCAAAGCCACTGCGCCAATCAGGTCGTAAAATAATGCGCCATCATTTCCTCTGTATCGACATCCCTATTTTTTCAAAAAAAAATAATTAATTAACAAAACCTATTTCTTATTTCCAGATGGCCTGTGGTCGGATATTCAACGCTTTACGACGGTGCAAGCAGTTAGAAGATGGGGACACCTCAACCCCCCTAGCGCGATGTTTGGGTCTGGTGGATCTGACAGCGCTGGGCATCGGCAGCACGCTCGGTCTGGGGGTCTACGTGCTGGCCGGCGCGGTGGCCAAGACAGTCGCGGGACCCGCCGTCACTATTAGCTTCCTGGTCGCCGCTATTGCGTCAGCGTTTGCAGGTTAGTTGGTTAGCAGATTGAACTCCTTAAAGAAATAGGGTTGTTTGGCGATAGGATGGGCGAATGATTTTGTTGCCATCTGCGGAGGGACCTGGATGAGGCTGATAGAGGAGCGTGAAGGCACAAGTAAAGAGAGGCCTATCATATACATTTTCATCAGGTCTACACCAGATCTTTGCTTCTTACAATATCAAAAAAGAGACTTGTATATATAACCCCTTCTCCGACGCACAAGAGAACTTTAAATCTCTTCTTCTTCCAGGTCTTTGCTACGCAGAATTCGCGGCCCGGGTCCCCAAGGCCGGCTCCGCATACGTCTACAGCTACGTCTCAGTTGGAGAGTTCATCGCCTTTACTATTGGCTGGAATCTTATCCTGGAGTATGGTATAGCAACAGCAAGTGTCGCCAAAGGCATGGCGCTGTATATCGACAGCCTCTGTAATAATTCCATGGCGAAAGCGATGACAGAAGCTGCGCCTATGAAGATCTCGTTCTTGGCTGACTATCCTGACTTCTTCGCTTTTGCACTTGTGCTGCTTATAACGCGTGAGTAGATAGTTACTTTAAGCTGAAGTTTTGAGAGATTGAGAAAGGTATGTAGATGTTTTGGGCTATTTATTAAGAAGATTGTCAAATCAAATTCTTTAGGAGAATTTTAATGAAAGAGTTTGTTAACAATCACATCATTTTGAATAAATATTCTAGAGATGGATCACGGAATACCATCCTCAAATATTAAATTGTATAATTCAAATGATGAGAATAAAGTGGAAGTTTTTCTTCTCTCTCTCTCCTATACCTCTTTTTTTGGCTTCCTGCTACAAGCAATCGCTGAACGACTTTACAGTTTTAAACTACATTAACATTTAATGATTATTTTACCCATTCCAGTGCTTCTCAGTACTGGCGTGAAGGAGTCAACGAAGCTGAACACCGTGTTCACAGCCCTCAACCTGGTCACTGTTATCATTGTCATCATCGCCGGCGCCGTCAAGAGTTAGTACCACCTTTAGTTGTCTTTGTAACAAAGTCATCTTGTGGCAATAATTAACTTTGTAGTTATTCTTTTTTTTTTAGATTTTTATGTTAAAATATTATCGATCTCAATGATAAAAAACATGCTTAACCGATTCTGTAGAAGTAGCAGTAAGCGCTATATACTGGCTTTATGCGAGAAATAAATGTCATAATCTGTGATGACGTATTATGGAGTCGTCCAATATGTAAAACACCACATTCCTGCAATGTCTGTAATGCAAGTTCTTCATTATCCACGTGGCGTCAATTAACAGTTTCCTTATTTCTACCTTATCCCACGACTTGGTTTAATTGAGAAGAATGTTTCACGCCCGTGCCATATAAAATAATGTAATTCTGTAACAGCTTTGAGTGATCTAAATACCGGTCGCACAGATTTTGTTCTGGTCAGGTAATTTACGATGGGTGACTGTTGTATGCCTGGTGTCAGAGTTGGATACCTCGGAAATGGCTTTACACACTGTTGAAAAATCTTTCAGGTGTGCAAGTTTCCTCTCGATGGTTCCTTCACCGTTTTTAGCAACTGATAACTAATTTATTATACGCACATGAATTTGAAAAGACATTGGTGCGTGCCGGTGTTTGAACTTGCGACCTTTGACTTGGTAGTCCAACGGTCATAACACTCGGCTATTGATCAACGACTTACATCCTACAGATATTGCTATTAATAGGTTCATGAGTGAATGTCTGAGTAAAAGCAGTTTATTAGCAGTTATGAATCTCAGGATGTGCATAATAGCTTTAAATTGCTATACTCACTTATCTATTTAACGCTATAAATACTGCCCACCCACTTTCTCATTTAATGGATACACTAATAACCATAGTCCTTATGACTTTTGGTGTTAATTTAGCATGTTGTCCATGCTAAGCTTGAATCTAAATGGATAAAATAAATGATAAACGCGAGCGGGACTCGAACCCGCGACCTTCGCCGATCCGTGACGCAGGTCTGCCAGCTGATCTATCGTGTCGCTGCTCGCACCCATCGAATTTCAAGTTCCCTATTAGTATTCACGTTTTAAGGGTGACGACAGATATTATCTACCAACAGTACCATTATTGTCTTACCATAGTTCTTATTTGGTATGACTCGTGTAGTTTTTTTTAAATTGAAGATAAATGCGACTCAATCCAGCTCAATCTATTTTACCAAATAGTAACTCAAATCTAACTAAAAATCACCTAAAGTGAAAATAGCCTACCTAAATTTAGAACATCGACCCAAGAAAAAGAATTGAGTTTCGTGGGCAAAGCCGTGAATCTTCCATCTTTCCCATAATACTCATTCAAAACATAATCCTTTAACAGGTAACCCTGCTAACTGGAGAATCAGCATTGAAGATATCCCTGAAGAGTATAAAGACAAGGCCGGTGCTGGAGGCTTCGCTCCCTGGGGAGTGGCCGGCATCATGGCGGGCGCTGCCAAGTGCTTCTTCGGCTTCGTCGGCTTTGATTGCGTGGCGACGACCGGGGAGGAAGCCAAGAACCCAAAGAGGGACATCCCCCTGTCCATCGTGCTGTCTTTGGTGGTCATTTTCGTGTCCTACTTCAGTATTGCTACTGTTCTGACAATGATGCTGCCTTATTACTTGCAGGTAAGATTTTCCTTTCCTGTTTTTGCAATTCTATGGTTTTATATAGACTTTTAGGTTTGACCAGAAATTAACAATGGGGGCTAATGTTAATCATATAACTATTCATTATGTTATATAATTCTATTGACGTTAAAAGTATATCTTTCCACCCAGGACGCCGACGCCCCCTTCCCCCACGTGTTCACGGAAGCCAACCTGCCCGTCATCAAGTGGATCGTCACCATCGGCGCCATTTTCGCGCTGTGCACCAGCCTGCTGGGCGCCATGTTCCCGCTGCCGCGCGTGCTGTACGCCATGGGCAGTGACGGCGTGCTGTTCAGACCGCTGGCGGCTATCAACAACAGGACTAAGACCCCGTTGTTGGCGACGGCGCTGAGTGGGCTGTTGGCTGGTAAGTTTGGTACAGAGACCTATTGAGACCCATACATAATTATATACAATTATACATACGAAATTTATTCAGCTTTAATCCATACATAACTTGACTGCTGTATTATGAATCTTTGCTCCAGAATTTCGGCTGGAATACTGAAGCAATGAATAATAATTCCTAATTTGAATTTTATTTAAATTCCTTAATTAACATGGTTTTAAGTCATTTATGTTACTAACACTAATATATCAGTCCTGGATACTCCAAATAAAGACTTATTATTAATAATTTTATTTTAACACCAGTTTTGTATGAACCTGCGAACGTATGCGTTTATCTTGACGATTTGTGCGATCCACAGATGTTTATCCCGAATCTATTATTTCGACAGGGGCGAAGTGTTCAAAATAAACTTAAATACTTTCAAAAGTTGAAAGGATACGTCCGCGTCTGTTTTAAAACTGACAGTAAAAGTGGTTTGCATAGCTGAATTAAACTGAATAAAATATTGTAGTTAGATACATCATTAGGGGACATTCAAAAGCATAAAATGTTCGATCCACCCTCAGTGCGTTTTAGAACACATTAATAGCTATGGAATCATTTGTTTTTCTCAGCAATAATGGCGGCACTATTTAACCTGAACCAGCTAATAGACATGATGTCCATCGGCACTCTCCTGGCGTACACCATCGTCGCCACCAGCGTGCTCATCCTCAGGTAAGGAGCTGAACTAGTAACACCTTTCAACAGCTCTAGGAATTAGAAATGTAGCCACTAACCTAACTATTAAATGACTTCACAGTTTAATGACAATGCATAGTTATAAACAAACCATAAACATAAAGCGAAAATTGATAAAATAATCTGAAGAATAATAGAAAGCGGCCAGGTCAATCACGTGACACTGGATGTATATGGTGCACGTCTATCGTGGGCCGCGTGTCTGTCGCTGACCTCGCATGCTAGAAAATGTTATAATGACTATTGTTGCATCGGCTGCGGCCTTTAGAACAGGATCTTAGACCAAAAACCGTGTAAAATGCGATAAGAGCCAATAAAGAGTGTTCATAAATTAACTTTGTCTACTTCCAGGTATGAAGAAGACGTCTCTCTCCAGCTGCAGGGCACGAAACCGACGCCGGAGACTCCGTCCAGCGTCGCCAAGCAGACCTTCAACCTGCTGGGCCTCAAGTTCCCGACGCAGCTCTCCTACACCATCGCCAAGTGCACAATCTGCATATTCTGTAAGTGGATCACATTTTGATATAATGAGCGAGAGCTGAAAATCCAAAAAGAGTTGCTGTTATTACTACCTTCTGATCAGCCCCCTTACCATCAACTCTTAAAGCAGGACAGTTTACGTTGTAGAAGCGAGACGCTGCTACGTGCAGTGTAATGCGGCGTCTCGCTTACACATCGTAAACTGTCCTGCTTTAAAAGTTCATGGTAAGGAGGCAGTAGCAAGCTTCTAAGAATGGTCTGTAGAATAGTAGCTGGCTTATAATATCATAATATGTATGTCATAGGAAATCGTTACTAACAGATTCTGATAGATATCTAGAATTAGTATCTATCTAATTACGTGGCGTTCGAAGGGGGAGGACTTTGTTCAACAGCAGACGTCTTCCGGCTGATGATGATTATGGTACCTAATTATACTTTCTGTGTAGGTATCCTTTAATAATACGAATTTATTTTTTATTTATTTATTTAACTAGGAGACATGGAAGACTTACAGCTAAATACACTTAGGTTAACACAAATTTAGTAAACAGAAAGCCAATGACAAGTCTTCGCTTATAGAAATAGTATAAATTTAAATTCAAGTATGAGCGCAGGTACGCACAAACTAAGTATGTACATATAAACTTTAACAGATTGATACACCATAAAATTGCTAAACTAATGCAAAGTAAAACTAAAAACATATGTATAACTATTTAAAGAAATTAAGGCTTAAGCTCCTTCTGGCCGATGAAACACTGGTAAGGAAAGGGTCAGTACCATGCTGCTTACACAAATTGTTGAAACTTCTGCTTGCCCGCACAACGTAACTATTCTGTCTGTAATTTGATGACGCGCCAGGTATACGTAATGGTGGATTAAAACGAACAGATTTACTTGGGACGTTAAAGTAGAATTTTGATAAGAGCTCAGGGCAGTCTAAATCATTATTAAGAATTTTTTATATATAAAAAAAAAACCTTTCTTATAAATTATCTTCACCAATCTATTTTGCTAAAAAAACTAAACGATATTGACCTAATCAGCAATGACTTAACTCAATCCTACCTAGACTGAATCCTACCTACAAACACCAGGACTAACACATGTCTGTATTGTTCCCAGTCATAGTGGCGCTGGTGACGTGCGCGCTGCTTCGCTGGCAGCAGGCGGACGCGGCGCTCGGCGTGCTGGGCGCCGCGCTGCTCGTGCTGCTCGTCATCCTCTACCGACAGCCCAGGAACAACGTGAAGAATCTCTCCTTCACGGTCAGTTACATACCGTGTTACAAATCAGCCATTAACCCTTCACTGTCCAGTGTACTACATTAAGGTACCCATCGATTATATAACTACGGACAGACAACGGGTTAACTGACATTCTTGTGACGGACTGACTGTCCTGGTGGTTGTCATTCTAACCCAATGATAGACCACAGATGTGTCATCAAATAGTTTTGCTTTTATTGGGAAAATAATAAAGCTAAATGCTATGAAATCGGTGGCGTGTCCAAAATATATCGATCGAGTGCCGTTGGACGCCATCCTAGGCTATCAAAACCCATCAATAGATCTGCATATAGGTTAGACTGAGGCGGTCGCTTGCCAAGCCCCCACCCCTTTATTCCACAGTGGACATCTTCCGGCTGATGATTTAGGCTTGCGAAGAGCCATTTTTTCGAGCCCAATTTCAAAATAGTAGAACTTTAAGTCTAATAATATATATAACTAATATTGGCGTTTCATAAGCGACGATAAAGTTACACCATCGACATACAGTTTATAATTGTTTGTTCGTGTCTGACCGTCGCCAACCCGCAGTGAGCTAGCGTGGTGATCAGTGCTCAATCCTTCTCTACACGAGAAGAGGCCTTTGCCCTGCAGTGGGACAGTTATAGGCTCTTGTTGTTGTCGTGTCTGACAAATTGAATTGTGCTGTTTGCAAAGTTTGTGTTTGCTGCTCCTGTGCTGTCTGGACGTTGGAGTTTGAACTTTATTGCGTTGTTATAGGGTTGTTGTGTGTAATTGGTTTATTAGAAATAAAAATATTTTGAATTTCTATCCCGATTTAATTTATTGCGTCTATCTTCCAATCCCATAATCCCAATCTGGTATTCACAGGTGCCACTGGTACCCCTAGTGCCGTACCTGAGCGTCTGTATGAACGTGTACCTAATGGTGCAGCTGGACTACCAGACCTGGGTGCGGTTCATCATATGGCTCGTCATTGGTGAGTTCTTTCACGTTTATTTGTACTTTAGTCACTTCGAAGCTTTCATCCTCATATGTAAAGAAAAGAAAGAAAAACGCATTTATTTGCGGAGATAAAAATCCCAAAAAAGAATAAATATATTCAAAACGCAACATTTTATGAAGGGATAATATGCGTCACTTGCGTCAATATGCGGCAAAACGGTTATCGCTCAGCATAAGGAGCATGAACACAGCGCTAATATTCAGCGAAAGTCTGTCTTTGTCTGGTTCGTGCAGTTTCCCTTGTCGGAGTTACGGCATATCAAGTTTTCTTTCTTCTTTCTTCAGGATAAAAAGCAGCACAATCATGTTGTGTTGCGTGTGTTTCGACATTGCCTGGAATCCTGAAATCGGAATTGGAACCAATCAAGGTTTATTTTATACTAATGATCAGTCGTAGAAAATGGACCGTAAAACATAATAAACAATATTTCGCTTTTCTTACTTCTTCTCCATACAAGCTTTAGCTACCCAAATCTCACACTCCTCTATCCTCAAAAAGAGACCCCAAGCTTTCCCTTTACATATTAACGTCGACTGTTCTCTTCCAGGCTACTTGATCTACTTCTTCTACGGCATCAGGAACAGCTCGCTACGTGTGAAGAGTCTACCAGACCCCAAGAACAACGGAGTGATAGAGGAGAAACGAGTCGTCACAACCAAGTTCTAATACATTGACATATGTTAAGCCATACTAGCGTACAAACTGAAATACTGAGCTTGGTGCAGTCCAGCAGGGCTAACATGGTCATATTGCGCAATTCTAAATGTATTACGTGAATTCCCAGCAAATTCTCTAATAATCATAATTTAACAGGATTCTATTTGACCAGCCCCCTTTCGATGAACTCTTAAAGCAAGATATTTTCCGTTGTGCAAGCGAGACGCCGCACTACCCTGCACGCAGCGACATCTCGCTTCATGTTATGGGGGCTGGTCTTATTATGAATTTGTGACTTTAAAAGAATTCTATCTAATATGATTTCACTATAGCGGCCCTCTGAAAGACCATATGATTCTTGGAATTAAGAAAAAGAGTTAAATTCTTAATGTAAGTCCTAATGGCGGAGATTGTATTTGTATGATTATTTTTATAATCTTGAGTGCACTTGAAAGACATAGTCATAATTGATGAATTTGATTGATAAATGAAACCTCACGCTCAGGTCCTGAGCCTTAATACGAAATTAAGCCGTTTGTTTTTATAATAAAGTTCAAATGGAATGATCTTGAAGCTTGAGCGTAGATGTTGAAAATTAAGTGTGAAAATGGATTGTTTTGTATGAGATTTATATTTGATTTTGTGTGTATTATACAGGGTTTAGACAGTACATGTTGATATATATTTAATTATCTTTTAGCTTTAATTTAAATCAGCAAAATTATTATTATTGCGATATGATTGATATTTTAATTACTAGTCTTGAACATGGACATTTTAATTGTATTAGAATTATTTTAATTTGCGAGAAACATGGTATGTTTACAGAGATGTACATCTTATTGTATATTGCTGCATGTTTCACCGATAAATCGACATGCAAAGATTATGGCAATTAATTATAATAATATTACGTATTGCTTGTTACATTATACCTTTCTTTACATACTAGGTTTTATTATTTCAATATTATATATATTTCAGTTACAATTCACTTTACACATCTCTATACATTATTAATGTTATATTACACATTAATATTTACATGACATATAATCCGAAACTGTATAAAAACATTTGTCAATTAGCTATTTTTTAAGTTTGACTTTAAATTGAGTAACTGGCAGTTCTCTAGTAGGCTTTTTTTTAAACAAAGCAGTTGAAATTTTGGGAAGAACTAATTTACTGGGGTCTCTAGATGGGTACTTTTTATTTATATATTATATATACCACTAGACCAACTGCTTCGTTGGTCTAGTGGTCGCTATTCGCGACTGCTGAGCAAGAGGTCCTGGGTTCAAATCCCGGGTCGGGCAAAGTGTTACTGAGTTTTCCATTAGGTAATTCTCAGTAGCAGCACGGAGTCTGGATTTGTGCCCGGTTGATGGCAATAGGCTCGCCCCCTATTACATTGGGACTTACAACATAACTGGCGAAATGAGGGTGTACTATATGTTCACCTCTGCCTACCCCTTCGGGGAATACAGGCGTGATGTTATGATATGTTTTAATTTTTATTTTCACTTACTTGAAAGGTAGGTATTTTTATCACACTGATATTATAAAGACGAAAGTTTGTGAGTGTTTGTATGTTTGTTACCTATTCAGGCTCAAACGATTGGACCGATGGTGCTAAAATTTAGTATGGAGGCAGCTGACACCCTGCATTAACACATAGGCCCTTTTTATCCCGAAAAAATGTAGCGAGTAACACCGTGGGGCACAGCTAGTCTTTTATATTTTGACACATACCCTGTCACGCTAATGGCGTTATCAGAGGCATTAGTTAGTTCTTCCAGGGAGAAGGCGAAGGGACGATTAGGACACTCGGAGTAAGTGGGACATTTGTTCAGCAAAAATTTATTTTAATAACATTGCAACACGCAACAAAATTGCCCGTATTGTCTGAAATCCTTACCTTACCTCTGATATGCTAATTAATTCAGTAGATAATTAACGCAAGTTAGCTTGTTTGTTGTTCAATATTCGCATTGCATATGCATGCGGGTTAGCCATTTATTTATTTATTTCATTATAACCAGCTGAATCAATAAGATTTGAACATAACATAACGTCACACCTGTTCCCTAAACGGGTAGGCAAAAGTGTGTCGTATATGTTTATAAAACACAACATAATCATAAAAAAATCTCAAAAACCATTATCTTTTATTGTGACCATAATCTCTAGGATAAAAATCTTTGACCGGTATTTTGTTGAATTTTTTTTATATGTATTTCAGATGTTATCACAATTTGTAAGAGCCACCTGCACCCTTACCATGAACTCTTAAAGCAGGACATTTTACGTAGAGGAAGCGAGACGCTGCATTACACTGCACGTAGCAGCGTCTTGCTTCCACATCATAAACTGTCCTTCTTTAAGAGTTCATGGTAAGTAGGCATGGGCAGGTATGCAAGAATAACTGCCAACAAACTGTCTTGCAGTTTAGCTGATGATTTTTTTTTTAATAGTTTTAAGAAATACTGAATGAATTAATTAAAAAAACATGTGTTGTCTGTAAGAGATTGCCGAGAAATACCCATTGTACAATTTTAGTTTTAAGTTTTTTCTGTATGTTTTTATTTTATTTTGGTGTTCAATAAGGAAATATACTATTTTACTCACATTTCGCTATTTATTACAGGTCCCAATTTGTCAGGGGCCGAGCTATTGCCATCAACTTCAGAAATCTAGACTCCGTATTACTACTTAGAATTATCTCAAAAACCCAACATTTTACCCGACCCGGGGCTCAAACCTTATGCTAAGTAATCGTGCTTAGCGACCAACGAAGACGTCATGAATACATTTTGATGACTAGACGTGGTGAAATAACTTCATAGATACTTGTATGCAGTTCGCATAGTTATCGAGAGATTAGCAAGAGGCCTTTGTCCAGCAGTGGACTTCTTTCGGCTAATCTTCTCATCGTATGGTTGATGAACAACCTGGTGTCGGAGTTTAAACCGCCTGTAGGCCTCTGACATGGCTTTACATACCGTTGAAAAATCTCTCAGGTGTGCCGGGTTCCTCACGATGTTTTTCTTCACCATTTTTAGCAACTGATAACTTATGTATAGGTCTCACATGGATTCGAAAAGACATTGGTGCGTGCCGGGTTTTGAACTTGCAACCTTTGACTTGGCAGTCCAACGGTCATACCACTCCGCTTTCGGCTAATGATGATGATGATGATAGAGAGATTTTTCAACGGTGTGTAAAGCCATGTCAGAGGCCTACAGGCGGTTTAAACTCTGACACCAGGTAGTCATCAACCATACGATAAGAAGCATAGATATGTTGCAATTCAGCTTTTAGTTTATTTTTTATTTTTCTCTTGTATATTTTACACGGCAGATTTTCACGTCTGTGCTTATTTTCAAAGGCGGTAAATTACATCCTTGTATTTCTGTTTTAGTTGATATGCGCTAGACACTGATTAACATTACAATAGAAATAATAAGTAGTGTCAAAGTTATGCCCGGTAATGACAATAGTCTCGGATACTACAGTTATATTAACGGTTTTAAGACGTAGATATGTTATAGGTATTTCTCTGTGATACAACTCAATAGATATGAATAGAATGTACCTAACTGTACACGACGGTGACTGTATCGTAGATAGCGAAAAAATTAAAAACTACAAAATAAAATGCAAATATGTACCATTGTGGTTTTTTTGTTTTCGGGAGAAAACCTTCAATAGGCGCGGCCCCTATGGAGGTAGGGACCGGGGAATATGGGATTTCTATCTTACTTAAACCACCCTGGTGGTCACTATGTGTATGAACACGGAAGGTGCCGGGACCAAAAAGACCAACTCCGGAACCTTCCCATGCAACGCCTATTAGGCACATATCTGGAGATGTAATAAATATGTAGGTACCTATGTAACGTAATGTTCTCCTGACCGAATTTTCATCTCATCTGAGACTAGCCAACTACGCAGGAGATAATATAGTGCTCAAGTGTGCGCGCAAACAGGTGCACTCCCTATTCCCTCACTCTCATAGTCCGATGGGACGGTAGGACACGACCGGAGCGAGATCAGGCGCAGGACCAACGGCTTAACCTGCCTTCTGAAGAAGGAGTCACGACATGTGCAAACGGTCACCCATCACAAGACTGACCGCGGCGAGTACGGCTTAACCTCGCAAATCGACTCATCTGCGCGGTAGCCACGTTGCTACGAGCCCCTCATGTAATGTATGTGTGTAGTGTTACTTGTTACACTTAAATGGAAAAGTAAAGATCGTGCTGTCACTATCAGCGATGATGTCACATAACGGTATATTGTATGACACTACTATATCTATAAATTTAATATGTATAACATTGTAAGAAACCAATCTTGCGAAACGTGTTTAAACGCGGAAAAAATCAAGTGATCTTTAGTTAAATGCTGCCGAGTTATATTTAGCAACAAATATATTAGTTACATAAATATCTAATGCACTTTATAACGTATACCACTGCGCCTGCATATCCTGAAGTGGTGAGCAGCGAGAGAAAAAAAATGTTCTACTTATTAGACTTAGACCTAATTGATGTAAGTATCTTGTATTTATGAGATGCTATCTGCCTAGTTGGTGTAGTAGTCGATTAGCACGACTGCTGATCATAAGGTCCTCGGTTTAAATCCCGGGTCGGAAAGTTACTGGGTTTTGCAAATAGGTGATTCTTTGTCGCAGCACGGAGTCTAGATTTGCCGGTTGATGGTAATATAATAATATGCCTTAATAATAATGTGCCGTGTGGTATCCGGCCTAGAATTGACCCCCGTTCCTCCCGTGGGTGTCGTAAGAGACTAAAGGAAAATTCAGAAGATGGGCAGCAGCGTCTTCTGTAACTTCACCACCAATACTGCGATCCCCAAGCCGATCGCCAAGCGTGGGGATTATGGCAATCCCCACGCTTAAACGGGGAGGCCTATGTTCAATAGTGGACGTCTTTTGGCTGATGATGATGTAGGCAATAGGCTCGCCCCTTATAACATTGGGACTTAAAACATAACTGGCGAAATGAGGGTGTACTATAGGTACACCTCTGCCTACCCCTTCGGGGAATACAGGCGTGTTGTTACGCTATATTTTAGACGCAATTATTAGTCAGTGCAGTCTTTAAATAACGTCAAAAAAACCTCTAGAACCTCCTCTTAATACATTAATAATGATTGTAACATTATATTTATGTAACAACTTATCATACTTACGAACTACTTGTAACTGGTTACAAATAGTTTTTTTAAGGTGATCCGACTTACATCCGTGTGTGCTAAAGCCAAAACAAGTTATGTTTATAATGACCACAAAATATGAATGTAAAGAACGTCGTATCTACTCATTATGCTTGTAGTATCTGGATGGGTAGCCTGAGTTGTACTGTTATATTATGTACTGACGTTCGCCCGCGACTTCGTTCGCGTGGATTTCGAAGGAATATTATTTCCCATTTTTGCAAGATTTTTTATTGATGATCAGATCCTATTGGTGATAGCGTGATATAGCCTCCCTCGATAAACGGACTACCCAACACAAAAAGAATTTTCCAATTCGAACGAGTAGCTCTTGATATTAGCGCGTTCAACCAAACAAACGGTGGAACTTGACTTCTTACGACAATCACGGTGACAACCTTATCTCTTCACGTCGGTTTCCCTTGTAGATATATTTTTTGACGAATACATGGCATCTAAATTACATAATACGTAGTAGATTGCCGCAGATACTATAGGATCTCTACAGAGAACGCGTAACGAACGAAAGAGGAAGCAAATATAGCACGTTAATACCGAACTGGAGTATAGTGAAGACTTCTCAGTAGAGCCACTAACCAAGTTCAATCCGCAGTGAGCTATTTAGTTAAGAAGATGGTTAACTAACTTTCAAATAAGCCATAGCAACCCATACCCAGAACGCAAGTGAATGCGTCTCATAATAAATGAAGCGCCGCAGTGTTTGCAATAGCAAAAGTTCTAACATAAGTGTTGTTATAAGATTTTTATCAGGCGTTAAATGATAATGAATACATGTTCCTAAATCAAACATGTAAAAAACTGTTCTTTTAATTAGTGGAGGTCATTCAACTTTTAACCCTTCTTATTTGCATGTATTTCTTATTGCATAATATGAGTTGTTCATCCTAAGAGTCAAGCATATAGTCGGTAAACAATACTCGCAGTTCGGCTGAATCCTTACAAATAAATACAAGCAAAATACCTATTTACACACGCAACATATACTGAAGAATCTCTTCTGTTATGCGTTTTCAAACGTCTAATTTATTATGCCACACATCATAGATAAAACCTGCCCAATATGTATATGTTTTACCTACAATAATCTAGATTTGAATCATCGATTGTTATCACAGATGGCGCTGTGTGAACGTGACGGAATTCTCAAAATGCTATCATTATGATTGTGATTTTAATTGTTACACTAAAACTCGATTGTTGGCAGTAAACATACGATGTATGAAGATTGTGATGAAAGCTATGTCTCAGGAGTCAGGATCAGAATTTGTGGTCACTACATAGATTATATTTTAAGAAAAACTAACGTTGGAAATTTCTCAAATATTGTTCCATTTATATATCTACCTATGGGATAATTGCCACGGTGAACGGATAAATACTTAATATGAATCTTGACTTATTTGATTACGAATTCCTGTGTGAACAATCTAGAAAATCGGTCCAGTTTACCAACCAAGAGCGCTACGACCTGGTTGGCGCGCTGGGTTCGATTTCCGCACGGGACAAAAATTTGTTCGATTAGCAGATGTTTGTCCCGAGTCAGGGTGTTTGTGTATGTGATATTTCATGTTTGTGAAACGCACCCACGATACAGGAGAAATTCAAAATGTGGGGCGACGTTTCTAAAAAGATAAAAAAGATTTTAACTTTAATAGCAATAATCGAATCCTAACTAGCCCACATAGTATGTACCTAATTGTAATTGTTTTATTGAATTGTATTCGTAATTACATCAATAGAATTTGATTGTTTATCACCAAAGGGCAAAGCGTTCAATAAAACGTAATCAAAAGTTTATCGAACGATAACTTGGTATGTTCCGCCAATTTACACAAGTATACATACTAAAACATAGATAATAGTGGCACACTAATCGCTCTCTCGCTATCAGATAACACACTCAGTATAACAACACCTTTCAACGTAAACACTGTCTTTTCTCTGAAAAGTACCAAATGAGTTAGTGACAGGCTGGAACTAAAAGTGAAATAGTGGCGTTTGTGAAGTGAGTTTCAAATTGGAAGTGCCGTGAGGTTTGCTGGATGATAGGTTATTGTTTTGTGAAGTAGATGCACTTTTGTTTTGCGGAATTTGATTAGATTGAATTACGAATAGATGCACGTTCCATTTTTTTCTTTAGATATTGACTATTTGAGGTTATAATAGTATTAACAACTAATGTCTTTTTATGACTTTTGGTGTCATTTTAGCATGTTGCCCATGCTAAGCTTGAATATAAATTGATAAAGGAAATTTCAAATTCAGTGGGTGCGAGCAACGACACCATGGCTTAGTTGGTTAGAGCAGCGCCTCAGTTCGGCGAAGGTCGCAGGTTCTTGTCCTGCTCGTGTCCATTATGTTTCTAATTTCCTTTATCAATTTAAACGAATGTCTTTCTCACCGAATTTTCTGCCGCATAGTCTTTCCCCAGAGACTAGCAAAGTAATCTGTTAGGTAAGAGTTACCACAGTGCAAAAGTGTGTGCACGAACTCAGGTACACGCTCTATACGGTCAGAGTCCGATAGGAAGGAAACCGACATGAATAGAGAGAGCAGGCGCAAGTACCACGGATTAACTTAGCTCTCTAACCCCCGCACTCAGAGACATTTAAACTATCAGTAAGAAAAGGTTTTGTTTGTGAAATCTTTCCTTAGTGTCAGTTTAAGTAAGCATTGACGTCTCTGAGTGCGGCGGTAAGGCACGTAACCAATGCATAGTAGATAATCACCTGGAAAATTGTGCTTCAAAAGCCTTTTGCAAAAAAATGTAGTATCATATATGTAAATAGGCTTACCTAGATGACTTAATGTACCTACGAGTATAAGTGTAATAAAACGTTTATATAATGGGTTCATCAATTTTGGGAAATACCCAAGTTGAATCAAACGAACTTTGTTCATCATGTACTCTGGATACCGAGGATATCCAGCCCGTATTCACAGCTAAATCAACAAGTTTAGACTTGGGTGTGGTATAGAGGAATTTCAGTAAAGGTTTGGTCCAGTTCTAGGCGTTAAAAGACTTTTTATTGGTCCCATAACTGGCTTACATGGCATGTCATCTACAATTTGACTAAAGCCACACCCACTTTGATTTCATGAGGACCCAGGTGAACAACAATAGGTTCTAATAGCTTACAGTTTACAGTTCTGATTGTTCTTTGTTTTATCTTTTAGAACATAATTATACAAATGCGGAACTACCGCAGTAATACATCTGCCCTTTTTATCATAACCGAGGTTCATACCGGCATTAACTAAACTCCGTATTAAGTCTATCGACATCTCTATTCTTTGATATGCTAACGACAGTGACAGATATAATTTAGTCCCTGGTTTTAAATTGTAATTTTTTATGAATAAGACGGCTGTAGTTCAAGATTGAGGGATTAAAAAGAAAATTGTTGGTAGAAAAAGTGTATTTTTTTAACCATTAGATGACATCGAAATACTCTAAAACTGTTGGTTAGAATTTGATTATATAATCACGCCTTTTTCCTAGAGGGGTAGGCGAAGAACACGGATTTCCATTTACTTCGATCCTGCTAAGCGCAACAGCTGAGCACGAAGTCCTGGGTTCAAATCAAGGGTCGAGCAAAGTGTTTTTGGATTTTTCCACTAGGTAATTCTCAGTAGCAGTACGGAGTCTGGATTTGTGCCCGGTTGATGGCAATAGGCTCGCCCCCTATAACATTGGGACCTATAAAATAACTGGCGAAATGTGGGTGTACTATAGTTCCACCTCTGCCTAACCCTTCGGGGAATACAGGCGTGATGTAATGTTTAATGTTATGTTCCTATGTACATTTAGTAGTTGCCTTGAGGGTACTAGCCTAAAAAAGGTGTTCCATTTATAAATAGAACAAATCAAAAGATATCTCTTCACCTACATTATCAAGATATGAGTGAAACATTATCTCAATTCTATGACTAAATACTTATCTTTTGATAAGAACAATCGTTCAGTGCGTTAGGTATTACCTCACATCCCTAATTCTCAAGAAACTTTACACACTAATTTATTCTTCAAATACCTATATTATGTGTAATCGTTCAAATATTCTCATAGACACGACCCTGAACTGACACACCAACACCCCTGCTGATGCCGAAGGGTGTCTGACAGGAATTGCATTAAAAAAAAACACGCCTAATAGAATTTTCTCCTGTATTATATGCGTTTTACATACATGAAATATCACATACAAAAACACCCAGACTCGGGATAAACATCTGCGGATCACACTTTGTGTCTCTTACGGACATCAAACCCACAACTCTATCTAGCGCAGCAGACCAATCTAACTACAGCGCTAATCATGTTTTACTTATATTTTTCGTTCGTAACTTGTATTGTATCTGAGAATTCGTACCTACATGTTTGGATTAGTCTTCTTCGAGATGTTACTAAATATCCCGTGAACAGTGATAGCTGTTCCAGCTTTTTAACGCGAAAAACAATATCGCAATGATTGGTTTAAGACGATCACCAATATGGCGTCTGATAACCGGCATTGTGCCATCTGTATCTCTTGGGAACAAGTTAAAATCATCTTCCGATTATTGTTTTATCTTATCGTTGGAAATGTTATCTTCTGTTTAGTTACGCGGCACAAGTTGGAACAGAGGCACGTTTCTTTGGAAATTTAACATGTTTTGACATGGAGGCTTTGGGGTGAGTTGAAGTGAAGGGTTGAAGTGAGGAGAAATGTGGTGAGATAGTGTTTTGTTTGTAAATTTGTGGTTTATTTTGGTGCTCAAGAATCAAGTGTCGTGTTTATGTCGTTTGAGAGGAATGTATACGAATATTATATAACTGAACGTTGCTGAAATATATTAGATAGCTGTAAATGGTACTTATGTTGTTGTTATCACTATGACATGTAGGGCCAATTTGTTAGCGGTGCCTTTTGTTAATCTATAACCTCGTGGTCGCACAATTAGACACAACAGAGCCGAACTCGCGATTCTGCCGCGTAACAAGCTCATGAATAAGGGCTCCGTTCGAGTTCGAAACTAGTCGGGCATTTCCGAATACACACGTGAGTATAACCGGAATATATAGTAAATAATATGTATTAATAAATGTGCCTAGACGGGATGTATGCTAGGACATTTCCCGTCTCGAGGAAATACACAGAATCATCAAATTAATAATCTTTTGATACAAGTTCGAATACATCATATTTACTTGTAGAGTTGTGGTGTGTGAAAATCGATAGCCATTGGTGCGTGACTTGATATGCATGCAACAGTTCAACGAGTGTGATGATAGAAATATACAGGAATATACAAAAATAACAAGTATATAGTTAATCTTTCAAGTAAATTATTTAATACTGAATTCCACCTGCGACTTCACCTGCGTGTAATTTTTTACGCGTCTTTTTCGGAAATTTAGTAGCCTATATTCATCGTAACTAACGGCCCAGTATAGGTGTAAAAGTGTTGGAAAACAGATAAATAGTTGCGAAGATTATCCCTTCTTTACCTTTTTATAATATTAAAAAAGAAGTACAGCCCTATTACCATGAACTCTTAAAGCAGGACTGTTTAAGTTGTGGCAGTGAGACGCCGCATTACAATGCACATAGCGGCGTCTCGCTTCCACACCGTAAACTGCCCTGTTTTATGAGTTCATGGTGAGGGGGCTGATATCCATATTATTTACTATATCCGCCGGTTCACTCACGTGTGTATTCGGGAATGCTGACTTGTTTCGAACTCGAACGGAGCTCTTATTTATGAGCTGGTTACGCGGTAGAGTCGCGAGCTGAACTAGTCGGACATTCCGGAATACACACGTGAGTAATACCAGCGTTTATCGTAAAAAATATGGATAACACTTACGAAAGTTAGTATAGTAGGATATATTAATCCGTTTATCCCCTAGTTTAAGTCTTAAAATCGATTCTTAGATCACTTAAAACGTACATATATATCAATGTTTCAGTTTCAGTGGTAGTAAAGTAAGATTAAACGTTATTTTCTCGTCCATAACTCCAGTCGTAACAGGTTATCAGAATTGTGAAACGTTGTGGAACGTAAGGTTACTGGTAAGTTAACCGTGAGATAAGATCTCAGATTAAATGCACACAGATTACGGAACCGCTATCTGTTTATCTTGAACATTGTTGCCTCTGTGCCACTTGGACTCGGTGGTGGGGATTGTGGCATCTTAAAATGTGATGTTCCTGGGACTGCAACGTCTACCCTTCGATCCCTGTGTGAGACTAAAATTGTAGGGGCAACAAAATGAGTAATTAGTTTGGGTATTCGTCCATTTGACTGCCTTGTAGGTCTAGTACTTAGTTGCTAATTGCGACTGCTAAACATGAGGTCCTGGGTTCAAATACCGAGTCGGGCAAAGTGTTACTCGGCTTTTCCATAAGGCAATTTTCTGTAGCAGAATTCTGTATTAGAATTTGATCATATAATCACGCGTATTTCCCAGAGGGGTAGGCGGAGATAACGGATTTCCATTTACTTCGATCCTGCTAAGCGCAACAGCTGAGCACGAAGTCCAGGGTTCGAAACCCGAGTCGGGCAAAGTGTTACTTGGTTTTTCCATAAGGCAATTTTCTGTAGCAGCACGGATTTGTGCCCGGTTAAATGCAATAGGCTCGTATCCTATTACATTGGGACCTATAACATAACTGGCGAAATGTGGGTTTTCTAGACACTTCTGCCTGCATCTTCGGCATATAGGTGAGATGTTATATTATATATTATTATTTGTCCACATTTTAACAATCAAGTTGCTGATGTAACTTTTCCAACATGAGGCGCTCAATGAAAAACCAAAAACGTGCTACAACTGTCTAGTAAAAACCGCAGATAGAATACCCAAAGTTATTCAAAAGAAGTTCAACCTTTATGTAGTTTTTAACCTAATAAAACCTTTTCATTAAAACCTCCAATTCTTCTGTCAGCCATAGAGTATGTAACCTTTTACTGTCAGCTTTGACAACCAGCTGTTTTGAGTCGAGCACGATAACTAATTCACGCACATAAATCCGAAAACACATTGGCGCCTGCCAGGATTTAAACTTGCGACCGTTGACTTGGCAGTCCAAAAAAAAAAAAAAGGACACTGACCGATGTGAAATCTATTAAATACCAGCTTTTGGTTTGTTTTGTCTTCTTCTAAGTGTGGTCTGGTCTTTAGGTGTGCTGCGTGAGTCCAGATGAGGTTACAGAGGTCCTCCTTGATCAATGGCTGAGGGGAAGTGGCACAAAGTGTCCAGGATCGCGCAGAGGAAGCGGGAGTTTGATGCTGTTCAGGTGGAAGATAGTGCTCTAAATAGGTAAGACCTCAAAATATTTACTCGATTGTGTTTGCTGCAGACAATGTAGATTTTTTACTAGCCTACCAAGTGGAAGGAGGGAAGGGAGGCCTATGCCCTAAAGTGGGATAATACGGGCTTATAATAATAATAATAATACCTGTCTGGTTTTCCTGTAAGCCGGGATCTATAGTGATAACCAATAGAGACCATTTAGGTAAGGAAATTTGGGGTACCCAAAAGAGATTATTTGTCTGTTTTAGACGCAACAAAATTAATTGGAAAGAAACTAGGGACAGTAGGAAAGTTTAAGAGAATTTGTAACGGAATAATAGATTTTGGCTGATCTTCTTCTTTTTATCGAATGGTTGATGAACAATCTGGTGTCAGAGTATAAACCACCTGTAGGCCTCTGACATGGTTTTACACAGCCTTGAAAAATCTCTCAAATGTGCCGGTTTCCGCACGATGATATAATACATTAATAATGGTCCAAAACTAGACTGTGCTCATATCTTAAAGGCCACAGCTTTGTTACTAGTTATTTAATTTTATCAGTCGCTTTCTATTGTATCAAATACGTACCTAATGATTCTATATTTCTATGTCCCAACATCAAGATAACCATACGACGACCCAATTGGCGCAGTGGCTAAGCGATTGGACTGCTGCGCTAAGGGTTGCGGGTTCGATTCCCGCACGGGACAAAAAATTGTGCGATCCGCAGATGTTTGTCCCGAGTCTGGGTGTTTGTGTATGTGATATTCCATGTTTGTGAAACGCACCAACGATACAGGAGAAATTCATAGTGTGGGGCGACGTTTTTAAAAAAAATAAGGATTGTTTGAATTGTAGTAGTTAAACAATGCATAGTTTTGTACTCTACGTAAATTAGTCTAGGCCAAACTCAAATGAAGTTGATTCATCATCATCAGCCGAAAGATGTCCACTGTTAAACAAAGGCCTCCCTCTTAGAACGTCACAATGAACGACAACTTGCCATTTGCGTCAGAGTTGCAGCAACTCTGACGATATCGTCGGTCCTGGTGGGTTGATTAGGCATTTCAATTGACTCTAGAAAGTCCAAGAAGAGAAGAAAATATAATATAACAATGATATTTGTCACGACTAGTTGTAACAAACATGATCAAATGAAATACATATTTAGCGGCCAAAACTTTGTTCAGCCCCCTTACTATGAACTCTTGAAGCAGGACAGTTTAAGATGTGGAAGCGAGACACCGCTACGTGCTGTGTGTAATGCGCCGTCTCGCTTCCACATGTTAAACTGTCCTGCTTTAAGAGTTCATGGTAAGGGGGCTGATTTTGTTACTTATACTATTCCAAAAACGGAAAATGTTATGATAAATATAAGTTTTTACGTAAATATATTGCGTGCATTGAGGAGTGTAAGATTTAATAGCAAAAGGAGGAGAATTAATGTATTATTTGAGGTCCTGCACACTGGAGGACCTAAATAAAACCTCTGATTCCGCTATCGTAGTGGCAACACACTGGACACAATAAATAAATATAAGAGTATGGTACTGATTTCTATCACTTGCACGAATATTAGACATTGAAATAAAACTATAATTGAAACCGCGTTAAAATCCGTAAAAATAATGTTATTACAATAAGAGTACCGTCGACACATAAAGGAGAAGAATATTGGACAACCACTGGATCTACTAAATAATATGAAAGAATTTATGTTAGAATAGAATAGTTAAAATATATGTAAGTCCTAAAATGCAAATGGCTGTGTACCTACCTAAGGAAGCTAGAAATCATATAAGTACATAGAAGAAGTTTATTAAAAGAGTATCATACACATTCCAGATGTCTGAACTGCTGGGACCTGACGTCCTTGGGCGTGGGCAGCACGCTAGGCATCGGCGTGTACGTGCTGATAGGAGCGGTGGCTCTGAAGATCGCCGGCCCATCCATTCTACTGTCCTTCCTCATCGCTGCCGTCACTTCCCTGTTCGCAGGTAAAACATAACTTCTACCTGCCCCCTAACCATGTACTGTTAAAGCAGGACATTTTTCGTTTAGGAAGCGAGACGCCACACTACACACACTGCTTATTATTATAATAAGCCTGGTGTGTCCCACTGCTGGGCAAAGGCCTCACCACTCTCTTTCCACAAAGGAAAATATCCCGCTTTAAGAGTACATAGTAAGGGCCCTGAAGATACCTTCAGATGATATTTAAGCATGAATTCCGTTCCCCGCGTGTCGTAAGAGGCGACAAACCTGGTGTGGACCTGATCAATGGTAATAGGCCCTGTATTTATGATGGGTGGCAAAATGTAGGTATACCGACTCCTGGAAAAGTACTACGTCGGTAATATTATAAATATTGTTAAATCAAAATTAATATATGCGCCGCAACGGCGCGTACACACCCATACTTCATACTTTAAAACTAATTCAGCAAGATTAATACAAACAATAACTTGATAAAAGATAAATTAATTAATACCTACATCCCTTACAACTATAAATTTAATGCAGCAAATGTGTAGTCGTTGAATAATCTCCTACAACCTATGTCATCATCATCAGCCGGAAGACGTCCACTGCTGGACAAAGGCCTCCCCCTTAGAACGCCATAATGAACGACAACTTGCCGTTTGCATCCACCGGTTGCCCGCAACTCTGGCGATATCGTCGGTCCACCTGGTGGGAGGCCTGCCAACGCTGCGTCTTCCGGTTTGAACATACAATCTATGAAACCCTGCAAAATTAAGATCGAGCCAGGTTCGGCCATTGTGTGTATGTGTGTATAGGTATTAACAAGTCAACACAATAATTAGTGTGTCACTCCTTTAAACACTTCAACCTCGTCACAACTTAGGAATTATTGTTATCAATATTGATTTGATTGTTTTGTTATCGTAAACAGACCGAATTTATAGTATGCAGATAGGTGTGTTGTACCAACATATTGTTTAACATGTGACACTTTATAATTATAGTAATATTCCGACCGTAAACTTTACTACGGCAGGGAAAAAGCCTTTTAGACCGGAGAACTTTTGGAGTATTTAGAGGTCGACACATTTTTTTCCTTTTGTTTCCTTCCCTAGCTTCCGTAATGTAATACTTGCCTGCATTTGAACCGGACTAACCCTGAGACCCTGAACCACAGGCATTTAATAAATAAATAATAAAAGTTTATTTTCAGAAAAAACAGTTGTTTCACATAAATAGAATTAAAAAAAAAAAAGATAAGATAACAGGAAAACGGGGAACGGTGGTACCTGTACTAATGAGTATATCATTGTATCACAGGTACCAGAAAATTTGTGTCAAAAGAACGTAAAATTATTATAATCTATGTCCACACACCCTCGTTGGTCTAGTGGTCACTAAGCGCGACTGCTGATCACTAGGTCCTGGGTTCGCACCCCGTGTCGGGTAAATTGTAACTGCGTTTTTACATTAGGTAATTCTCAGTAGCAGCACGGAGTCTGGATTTGTGCCCGGTTCATGGCAAAAGGCTCGCCTCCTATTATATTAGGACCTAAAACATAATAGGCGAAATGTGGGTGTACTATAATATGTGCATCACTGCCACCCCTTCGGGAAATACAGGCGTGATATTGTTATGTTATGTTCTATGTCCATAATCCTTTCACTCGGCCCTTGAATGTTTCAGGTCTGTGCTATGCAGAGCTGGGCGCGCGTGTGCCCCTAGCTGGCTCCGCCTTCATCTACACGTACGTCACCGTTGGCGAGCTGGTCGCCTTCATAGTCGGATGGAACAACATACTTGAATTTGTATTTGGTAAGAATTTTAGCTCTCCCAGATGCTGCTAGTAATGTTTAGAGTATAAGATTGTTTCTTAGAAAGATTTTCGACCTAAGTCATTTTAGTTACTTGGCCGTTCAACCGTCTGGGTTTTATCAAAACTGCATTGGGATAGAAATTAAAAAAATACTATGGCTTTAAAATCTTTATAGCTATTTCACTGATTGAGCTGAATTGACAGTTTAACAGGCTCTATTTCACCTGGAGATCGAGCAGGCTTTTATCCTTTTGTATACAAACGATATAAGGCGCCGATAATAATCATTATCATCATCATCCGGAAGACGTCCACTGCAATGGCAAGTTGTCGTTCATTGTGGCTTTCTAAGGGGGAGACCTTTGTCCAGGCAGTGGTCGTCTACCGAAAATAATATGGACTTAAATTATTCTTGAGATACCTCATCAATTTTTCTATATAAAGTAGGACTTAGGAAAACCTCGTTGAGTCTATTTAATTCATTGTTTGTCGCACCCTGGAAGATCAGATGCACTAACAGCCTGCTGACTAGATCTTTTCTCCAATTTTTATTGAGTTAGATACTTTTTTGATCTATTTGATTCAAGTGTATGTTGTATATTATGAATATTATCTTTGCTTTTTCAGGCGCAGCAAGCGTCGCCCGTGGCCTGAGCTGCTACCTTGACGCAATTGCGAACAACGCGCTATCGAACTGGTTCCTGAGGACCATGCCGATACCCGGACACCTTTTTTCTCCGTACTTTGATCTCTTCTCGTTCTTATTCGTTTTGAGTATGGGATGTAAGTATATAACAAGTCATAATTATGTGTTTAACACATTTCGTTATCTTTTGACCTTTTTAGGGGACAAATAAGTAAATTCGCAGTAGATAATTGGTTGCGTGTCTGGGTGATTTTTATAAAACCATGTCTGTCAAAGTACCTACTATGCAGGAGCAATTCCGTTTTATGCAATTTACGGTAAGTTCTAACATACAGCAATGTTGAGATTTCCGAAACTTTTTGAAGACAGATCACGAATTCACGACTTAAACTGCTTCAACTCTTATTCGGACCCAGATTTAAGCGATGCAAATTATTCAGATTAAGTCGAATATTTAGATGTACGTAGCCAGCAGTCGCTCCTTCAACAACATGCAAAAGAAAAGATGGAGAGATTCTTTTAGCGTTACGACCTAACACAAGGCCTGTCGGTCATAGGTCAGCTCGTCTAGACAACAATTGGAAGACTGTATATTGTTTATCCAATGACGTAATTGTTTGTTTGTATTGTTTACATTGCGCAGTGTTGTTGGCGCTCGGCGTGCGTCTCTCCTCGTCAGTCAACAACGTGTTCTCTATCACCAACGTTCTCGTTATTATCTTTATTGTGGCTGCCGGGGCTTTCAAGGGTAAGTTTTGTTTTGACATTGTCTTTGAAGTTGATTCTGATAAATATTCTCTTTCTCCAAAATACATTAACATGTTGAATATTGTTTTACACTTTCGTTGATTATACGATTTTAACATTTTATCAGTCATGTCAGCAATATCAGCTTAAATACAGAAATCTATGTTTATTTAGCCCTTATATGCCTATTAATTAATTTAAAGTAATAATAAGGCTGTTTAAAAGAAACCCATCTAGTGAAGCTCTTTTCATGACAAGCAACTTTTCTCTGTGGTAACTAATGTTTTGATTCGACACTGAATTCAAAGGAACTTAGGTACGTCTCTATTAAACATTTCGATTTGATTGGTACTAAACTTCTAGGAATTACATAGCCCTATTTAATGGTTCTTTATTTTCGCAGCAGATCCCTGTGCCTGCGCCTTCAGATTTTCTTTCAATAATAATTTGATTCTAAATCAAGACAATGTCCGTATTATGAACTTTAATCAATGTTTTTACGCAGCGGACCTCAGTAACTGGTTCATCCCAGCGGATCAGGTGCCGGCGGGCTATGGGGCGGGGGGTTTCTTCCCATACGGCGTATGGGGCACGCTTAAGGGCGCCGCTATCTGCTTCTACGGGTTCGTCGGCTTTGACGTCGTCAACGCTTCTGGCGAGGAGGTATTTATTACTATTCTGATGCTATACCACCTATAGTTCCACGTTAATAATGTGTTCATTTTAATTTTCGTCTTTTTCATTATTGAAAACTGACTTACTGTCCGTTGGTCTAGTGGTGATAGGTCTACTGAGCATAAGGTCCTGGGTTCGAATCTCGGATCGGGCTAAGTGTTACTGTGTCACCTCTGCCCACATCTTCAAGGGAATGCAGGCGTAATGTTATGTTAGATGTAGGTACTTTGACATGTCATGTACACTTAATATTTCAGGTCAAAGAGCCGAGGAAAACAATCCCAATAGCGATCATGTCGATCCTCTTCATAGTGTTGGCTGTATACGTCGGTGTCAGTTCTGTGGTCACCATGATGGTCCCTTACTACAATCTGGTTAGTTCTCTTCTATTTATTGAACTGTTCAACTTAAATATTCATAGAGAACAAGTCATTTTGAAGATAAGTCTAGTACAAGGACGGCTTGTGTCATTTCAAGTAAATATGGAAGGATTTGCCTTTAGGATTAACGTTATCAGCGCCTGATCAATTCCGTCAGTTATGACAGGACTTCAAGCTATTGTCATGAGCAGAACAGTTTTCTATGGTTCAGAATGAAGTGTACAAGTGTAAATTGTGTTCCGTGTAAGTAGAGTTCCTTGTAATTGGGAACCACATTTTTGACAAAAAATCTGTGTCTTGTTGCTAACACCTTGGACTAATATTATTTTTTAGTGTTTTTTTTTGTATTTTTTTGTGTTTTGAATATCTATACTAATATTATAAAGCTGAAGAGTTTATGTTTGCTTGAACGCGCTAATCTCAGGAACTACTGGTCCGATTTGAAAAATTCTTTCAGTGTTAGATAGCTGATTTACCGTGGAAGGCTATAGGTTATAAAACATTCAAAATCCACGCGGGCTTGTATTTTTATAAGTCCGTTTATTCCTTTCTTCCAGTCGGCTATGGCGTCGGTGTCGGCAGCGTTCAACTACGTCGGTTGGGAGTGGGCGCAGTGGATTGTCACCGTCGGCTCTATCTTCGGTATCTCCACCAGGTAACTAAACCTACTTCACAGAATACAACACAGTGATATATACTATTGTAACAAAACATGTCGTTTAAATTTGAAACCCTTTGTGAAACCATCTCTTTCACATTGCCTTAAAAAAGGGGCCGGATCAGTTATTGTAGTTCGTTTCGTTTTTCATACCGGTAATCTCCAAAGGTGAAAGAGCCCCTTTTTAATGTATCAGGAGTTTGTAAAATTACTTTTCGCTGCTCATCATATAGCCATAGGTAATTATAATTAAGCCTATTGCCTTTTATTGGGTGCGCATAAGCACTGTAATTTTACTCTCTATATATTTCCAGTTTATTCGGCGCGTTGTTTCCCTTGCCCCGCCTGTTGTACTCCATGGCCTCTGACGGCCTGTTCATCCACTGGTTCGCTAAAGTGAGCTCCAACAATCAGTCGCCTATCGTTGCTACAGTCATACCCACTGCTGTCATTGGTAAGTTATTAAATTTTACCAATTTTAAATACAATAAAAGACTCCATTATGCTGGCTTAGAAACGCAGCGATATTCATAATCATAAGGTTGCTATCAAGAATGGCTACAAAAGAGCACTAAAATTAAGTTTAATCTAGTTGCACGGTTCTAAGTGTTATTCATTCGGTAAGAAAACACAGAAATTATGACAAACGATGAGACGAAGTTCGAAATTAAGTATTTAGACAAAACGACGCCAACGGATCTAGTGATTGAACACATTTGTGAAGGGCATGTCCTTTTGTCCAAATATATAATTAAACCGTGTTAACAAGTGGACACATTTTTGGCTTTAGATCAAAAGAAGCAAATGCTGTAATTAGGCATAGCTGGACAGGTACAAAGTAAATAATAAGGTAATAGCTACGTGGGCTGGATATTTGGCGGGAGGACGCCCAGTGCACGCACTGTACGGGCCAACCGCTGGGGCGGCGTGGCGTGATGGCGTCATCCTAAGGAAATCCCATGCCGTCCCATATAGCGATGATGAGAGATACACCGGGGTTATATCACAAAGAAGAAAAAAAAAATATTTTTGTCTCAAATAAAAATTAAAAAACGAACAAACATAATAAATGTTACAAAGTACGAGGTAATAAGAAAGGTCCCCAGTTCAGCGAAATGCGCTGAATTTCAGTTGGGGCAAATATTACGTTAATAAAATAAAAACGACATATACATATATTTTAAAATCATAAGAATGACGTCACGAAAATCTCCGACCTTGAACCCCTGACCAGTGACCTAATACTAAAATAGCATAGCATTAAATAAATGCGTGAGGAAAAATAGTTTTTAGTTAAAATTTAGTTTTAGTGGGTAGGCTCTGTTGTTTTACAACGGTCAGTCCCACACACTCCTGCCGCTCTCCCCCCCTGGGTGGTGGAATCGTTCAGGAGAATGTTTTTCTACGTAAAAATGAAATGGCTGGATGTGACTAAGATCCCCAATCATGGTTCATTGATGTAAAACCATAATTACGAGTACTTTATAGGTCATCACGCTTAGTAAGGAACACGAACTAAGAAAATTATATAAAAAGTGAAAATAACTTCGCATTATTTAATTTCAGCATTGGTGGCAGCCATCTTGGAGCTGGAACAGCTAGTACTGATGATGTGCATCGGAACTCTCAGCTCTTACACTATCGTCGCCACGTGCGTGGTGTTACTTAGGTACCGACTTTAATATCATATCTTCTGTTTAATCTTAGGTGCTATTAATCCTTGCCTGGCTTGGAGGGACCTATTTAGAGCAGATATTAAATCTGGATACAGGGTTGCGAGTTTATGACTAGTTCTGGAATATTTGTCTTAAGTAAAGGCATTTGTGGATGACACATCATCACACTAATATTATAAAGGCGAGAGTTTGTAAGTGTGTGTGTTTGTTCTTCACGCTCAAACCAGGCTGGACCAATTTTAATAAGAATTGGTCTGGAGGTAGCCTGGATTAACACATAGACATTTATCCCAAAAAATGCAGCGGGTGACACCGCAAGCGCAGCCAGTAAGATCTATATCTTAAAATCACACCCTCAACTTATGATACAATGTTAACAAAGACCCAAAACGTCACACTACAGACCAAAGACCTACTCTCTTTCCACTTCATTCAGCTGACTACAGTTCCTCAAATAGGCACAACTCCCCTTCGCTCAAAATACTTCAATGTTTGTGTGTAACACTGTAAAATAGATATTTTTAACCATCATAGATATAAAGTCATCGACTGTTTTGATCACTATACATTGAAACAAAGGAGCTACGCGTCACGTACATTTTGGCACATTATTTAGTCTCTTAAATCTCTGGCGACATCATAATTTCACCATCCCTATTTTCGTTTAGTTTATCGTTCTCGCTGTCTTATACAATGTAAAAGGTTATAATTACACTAAATGCTAGTATAAATAGAATAAGCAAGTAATGACTTTCATTACCTGTTAAGTTTTTGTTCAATTTAAAGCCATCTGTTAAAAAATTTTTGTCTACCTCATTCATCATTCTATTTGTCAATTCTTAGCTGGTGATATTTCTGATTTCCTTTGATTTTTCCGTGTAAAGGCAAGTTTGAGAAATTACTTAAACCATTAATTAAATTAGACTATGAGTCTGCTTGTGACCACGGCCGGTGCAACACGGTCGAAACGTCAAGCTAAAATTAAAAAATTGTGCTCGCGTTAATTCCCGTGTTGTAATTCAATTATCGTCATGCAACGTAATTAATTTTAAGTTAGTAGATAAGCCATTGTTGTAGCATAGTCTTATATATCATTTCAACTAGGTAAATAAAAGAGTTTTTGACCAATAGGTACTTTATCTTACAGGTATCGTTCGAGCTATGAGCCCGACGCGTCGCCAAGCTACGTGAAGCAGATCTTCGGCCGCGGCGACAGGAAAGCTTCGCGCGCTACCACAAGAGTCATGCATGTTTCAATATTTCTTTATGGTGAGTCCATTTAATTTTTAGTGGACGTTATATGTGCGGATGGAAGGACCAAAGTGAAGCACATCCTTAATAATCATATCAGTATAAAGACTGGTGCATAAGGTAAGCTTTTGACTTGCCAAAAAGGACTAATCTCATTAGTGTTACTCATAAAATATTTATTTTAAATCAGTTTCAAGACCTGTTGCTTTTCGATTTGCTGCAATAAAAGTTTTATTTAATTAATTGCTGTATTTGATTTGTGTCAAGCTGTGCTTTGTCAAGTATTAGTATTTATTGTACTGTTCAGTTCCGACAAGCATTAAAAGAAAGAAAATCTTTATTTTTGCAAACGAACAGAAATAAAACAATAAAATAACAATTTAAGTCCGAGCAAACATAGGTACCTATCTAACTTAACATTATGCTGATTTTCAGTACGGGGTTTTTTGTTGGAAAAAGCACGGCTAATTTAATAAAATAGATAATTAAGAATACAACTTGCTTGAGTAGTAGTTACTGGTAATTATCTTAAATCGATACCTCATCTGATTACATTGACGTTGTATCATATATCTCTATTGTTTCAGTATGTCTGTGCTTTGCAATGGCTGTGGTGTGCATCCATACATCGAAGCCTATGATTCCTGGCATAATCCTGCACACGTTAGCCATACTCACAGTCTTGGTCATGTCGCTGTTGCCTGCCAGCGATGAGAAGCTGTCTTTTAAGGTTAGTGGGCTTTTATACAGATATCGATATGTTGAAGTATCTTCTTCTTATCGTATGGTTGATGAACAACCTGGTGTTAGAGATTAAACCGCCTGCAGGCCGCTGACATGGCTTTACACACCGTTAAAAAATCTCTCAGGTGTGCCGGTTCCCTCACGATTTTATTTTTACACGTTACTACATCTCTCTGTATTCGATTCTTAATTCGATCTTTCTTTTGTTTGCAGACGCCTCTGGTGCCGTTTATTCCGTGTCTCAGTATATATGCTAACGTTCATCTAATGGTTGTAATCCATTGGCACACTTGGGTTCGAGTTATAATATGGTTATTATTGGGTAAGTGAAAAATCTTAATAATAAACTTACACTAAATTAAACGCATATTAAAAACCTGACCAATTTTTTCAAAATAAACGTGTTTTACAGGAATTCCAATTTACTTTATATGCATATGCTGCTACACGCAAAAAGCTGTTGGAAGTAAACAAGTAGAACCAAGAAGTAAACCCCAAGACAATACAAATGGAAAACCACCAGTTGTTGTGCAAATTGTAGTGGAGTCACCCACGCCTCCTAACACATTAGCTCGGACGAATGACAATGAAGAAGAACACGATCACGTTAAGAAAGTAGACAAGGAATTAGAAGAAAAAGCTATTGTTATGAATAAAGTTGAAGAAGTCATGGTGCAACACATCCAAACCGAAAATAACGAAGAGAAAGAAGCGAAGATAATAGACTTGCTCGATCAAGTTCTACAAGCTGAAGAAGATACTTATGGTGAAGTGATAAGCTTGAAAGAAACAAAAGAAGAAGTTGAAATAGAAGATACAACAGCTACCGAAAGCGGGATACCTCATAGAAAATCTTTGAGTGACCTGTCTGATGCAGGGTCAGATGCGTCAATAGGTAATCAAGTTTTATCTAAATACGACGTTGTTGCACAAGTGCACCGAGAAGATTTACCTAAAGTTTGCGAGGAAGAAGAAAAAACAGACAGTAACGAAGATTTTCCTAATTACGATGATGAAGAAATAACTGCATTTAATGAAAGTGAAACAAATTCACATACAGATGAGTCCGGGTACTCGGACACTATTGATAGGCCTGCATTGAGTGAATTAGTGGAAGACACAGAAGTTCCTAACATTCCAGTGCCACCACCTCTAGATGAGAATTATTTTAAGAGTCCTAACTTTAAGAAATTTCATACAGTAATGTATACTAGACATGCCAAATCAGACTTAGAAGATGAGGAAGTCAGTGAACCTAGACTAAGTATAAATTCAAACAATTCTCAAGGCGATGCCAACATTAGATTTGGCAGCGACAGACAAATTAAATTCATGTCCAAGTTAAACAATATATTTCAAAAGACCAAAGTTCCTAATGAAGATGATGAAGAACCCAGAAAGAGGTCTCTTTCAACAGGAAATGTTGTGTCTGATACAGAGTTATCAGTGAATAGAGATCGGCCATCATTGTTTATAGATTTAAAGAAAGAACTATTATCTAGAGATCCGATACAAATGTTGCGCACCATCAATCCAGAAGATAAGCCACTGGAACCGGAACCGTGTGAAGCAGAAGAAGTAGAAGATAAATCAATGAGCAGAGAAGACTTAAAGCACAAACTAGAAAATATATTTGCAGTTGGTGGTCCACAGCTTTTAAAACCTCGGCTTATGAAGTCAAATCCACCAACACCAGAAGAATCATCCCAAACGGATCAATCTAGTACAGAAAGCATACCAAAATTGCCCAAAGTTGACAAAAATGATACACTAAAGAGACAAAGAGAAAAGTTTGGTAAAGTTTTAAATTCTTTTCGATTAAGTATGAACAAAGATGACGCCGACGTGTAGAATTTTCTAGAATTTGATATTAAGTGGAGCAGTACAAGTCGGCTGGATGTAGCCGTTGATCAAAGTGATTTATTGTGACACTTGATTTTGAATTGATCTATCATTTCAAGTTATAACTAGTTTTGAATGGCTTGTCAACTATAAATATGAAGTTTTAGACTTTTTGATAACCCGCTATGGATACCTAGTCTTATAGTAAGTGCCTTAATTTGTATAAATATTTTTACTACAGTGCGTGATTGAATATCGTTTACCAAAAACCATGATTAAACTGATCCATTCCTGAGCACGAGTGCCTAGAATGTAAGTTAGGATTTAAGTTCCAGCCTGCATCTTGAAGTTTCGATAAAATTTATCAACAAATTACTCCAGTTTATGTTCGTGAAGAATTGTTCTATATGCCACATATAACAAGAGATTTTGCTAAAGCTTTTGAAGTAGATGATTAGTAAAAGTTTCCTCCGATTTTGAGTCAGTCAATTAATGTAAGCACGGAAATCGCGCGTTTCTTGAAAAATACTTAGTCCTTATGTATACTTGTGAATTTGTACAGTCAACAAATACGAATTTTAGTTTTTAAGTAACCTTTCGAAGTAAACATAGTCATGATCAGTGAGACTGATGGAGCCATTGAAGATGATACTTATCGATAAATTCCTCAGTGATTCAAGTGTGTATGTAGTCGCAATTTGTAATAAAATACTTGTTTAAGTTTTACTTTTTGATTTATTTTCCACCCCTAGTTTTTGTATATCCATCACGCTACTTGTTGATTTACGGTCTTCACAATAGAACTCGTCTACTAAGTTTTTGATGCTAGGTAAAAATACTAGCAAATTAACTTAATGCCACACAAACCTATGATACACGGTAAAAATAAAACCAAGACATATAACAACAAATGTATTAAAAACAATAAGGTTTACAAAATGGACATTATGTTGGTATGTTGTCTCGTTCTCTCACGTTGTGGTAAGCTCAACGCGTCTCACTCCTGTACAGCTCCTGTACCAGATTCCGTAGTTCCATCTCCTTCATGCAGCCCAACAAGAGCTCGTCGATAATTTGCTCCGACACACTGCGAATAATACACAATAACTTAACGTCCGTTCTGTATTTTCCGAAGAGGTAGACTGAGGTAAGGTACACCCACATTTTACCAGTTGTTATAGGTCCCAATGTAATAGGGTAAGAGCCTATTGCCACTAACTGTATACAAATCTAGATTCCTTGCTGCTACTGAGAATACTATCTAATGGAAAAACTGCAGGACTAAAGCTTTTACTCATGCAATGTAGCTATTGATCGTATCACTTACCCCTTGTATTTTGGTGGTACCAATCTAAGTTCAGGAAGACGAGTGAAGACATGTGTATATAAGTAGTATTATTTATAGTAGCCTACATCAACCTAGACGATGCAGGGGAATGAGTCAAACTGTTAGTGACATCATCTTTGGCCCCTTACTCTCCCCGTCTCGTGCTTATTTAGGGTGTTTTACGAGTTTGCGATGTTGTAATGTTAGCTTATGTAGGTAAGGCTAAGTATTCTAGTTTATGAGTAAGATTGTATCAGTATTAGGTAGTAAAACTACCTGAATTGTTTGCTATGGAACTAGGACAGTCTGTCGATAATAGCTATCATAGCGAAAGCCCTTAAAACAGTAAGTAACCTTTCTGCATATTATGGAAAACTTAAGTTGTGATCTGTGTTTAAAACATAACATAACATCACGCCTGTGTTTCCCGAAGGGGAGGCAGGGGTGCACATATGGTACTCCTACATTTCGCCAGTTATATTTTTAGGTCCCAATGTAATAGGGGGCGAGCCTATTGCCATCAACCGGGCACAAATCCAGACTCCGTGCTGCTACTGAGAATTACCTAATGAAAAAACCCAGTGACACTTTGCCCGACCCGGGATTCGAACCCAGGACCTCGTGCTCAGCAGTGACGCTTAGCGACCACTAGACCAACGAGGCTGTGTTTAAAAATGTCCAAAATAAGTTGATAGACCAGTAGCGTCCATAAACTTTTAATACATACAGATGTTATGTGCGCTAATGCAAGTGCAGTATGATGTTGATATAATTTCGATAGGTTTCTAACCATCATCAAGACCAGATGATGATCTTGATGGTGGTTAGCAACCTGAACGGGTGAAGGGGTCTATCGAAGGATGCAGTACAGCGTATGGAGATGACGCGCACTTTGACTTAAGGTAGTTAGGAGGACACTATGGAGTTGTAGACATCTGCCCCAGGACGAGGAAAGACCATAAGGATTTCTCCAGTAAAAAAAATATTTCCTACCTTCCGATCATCTCCCAAGGCTTGCCAACAACACTGTTAGCATACAGGGAGCTGGTCAGCATATGCTGCACGAACTTAGTGCGGTACTGGAACAGCGTGTCAGTGGTCTTCTCGCAGATGTTGAAGGTCAAGCGGTAGCGGTCCACGCCGCGCGCTGACAACGGCTTCTGGAATAGAGGCTTCGGGACTTTCTTCTGTATTGTTTCTTCTAGTATCTGAGAGCAAAATGATCGGTACAGCTTCGCCTATGTTAGGTATAATAATACACTGTGTACAGTCATGTTTGCGAAGCTTAGAAAATACTAGATTTTCACAGGCCACAATATCGCATACCATCAGGCGAATTGTGGGCAAGCGCACAACTATTTAGTATGAAAAAAACCGGCCAAGTGCGAGTCGGACTCTCGCACGAAGGGTTCCGTTCCATTATTTATAAAAAATCACGTTTGTTGTACATATGGAAATTAAAATATTTTTTATTTTATTTTGTTTTTAGTATTTGGTGTTATAGCGGCAACAAAAATACATAATTTGTGAAAGTTTCAACTGTCTAGCTATCGCGGTTCTTGAGATACAGCCTGGTGACAGACAGACGGACGCACAGACGGCGATGTCTTAGTAATACGGTCCCGTTTTTAACTTTTGGTTCCGGAACCCTACAATGGTGAAACTTTTTTACGTTGAGCTGAGTTTGATGAAACTTCAATGTACAAATACTTAACTTACTCTTAGTAGCTGCGGCGTGCTTGGTTGTCGAGGACTGTTGCTGTTGACATACAGCAACTGAGCATTCTTGGCTCCAGAAACACGTTCCGACCTGCTGTGGAAGAAGGTTCTATTGCAGTTTTCTTTTACTATATCATGGTGAAGTAGTAGAGGAACTAGTGGCATAATGGAAAGTAATGCCAACCGCCTACAAAACGACGTAAAAAGATCGAGAGCTTTAAACAGCCCGTATAACTTCATAAAACAATTTGACAGGGAAATTACCTCTCGCGCGAAAGCTTATAAGACAGGTCGAATTGTCACATCGAAACTTTAGATGTAAGCATTGTTTTATTGTTATAAATATCTGCGTGTGTCGATCACATAAACCCCTACGCAGGCTATATCCATTAAAATAATTTACACGTGCTTACAAATGTCTGAACCCAGACTATGAACGTGCTGAATGTAGAACCATTTATAAACAAATAAACTGCAGAACCATGCGCAATAAACTACACATTTTACTGGCATTTTTCAGCAGCAGACATTCCAGTCTAGTTCGTGCTAGCTAATTAAAAACTCAATTAGTAGCGGCCGTCTATAATCACATTATACTACCAGGGCATCGGAAGGGCAAGCGTGACAGATGGGGGTGGACCCCAGGGTGCCGCCGTCTAGACGAGACGCGCATTTGTCTGCGACATAGTTTGTGCGTTTTAAGCTCACCCTTCATAAAGCGGACGTTTCGACACGACGCAACCCCTAAAGGTCAAGCAGAGGTGTATCTCTATTCTCATGTGCCAACGAATTGAGTCATACTTTCGCCGAGAACACGCGAATATGATGTATTGTTTATTTATTCATTGTACATAGTGCAGATAATGCATAGTTTTAGCGTGTTAGGTTCAAGATTCGACCATCCCGCGTTGCTTGCTTTAGTGAATTTGCAACTTAGATTAGTCTGAACTATTTTCTGCTGTTTTAAAAGTTATTAACAATTTAAAATAATCATATTAAAATCTTATTTTGTGTATATAAATATTAGTAAGTAAGGATCGCGAAAATAACTTGTACAATTTTCGGGGAAAAATGAGTCTTTTCCATAAAAATGAACAAAAATGTGTCAAGCAAAAGCAAGATAAGTAAGACAGATATGAAAGTATACTGCAGTATTATACCATTTTGTATTTAACACCGTCGCGTGTTCTGCCGGTACCACTCTGTTCCTATCACCATGGCTCGACCAACCTGGTTTCCATGTTTACTTCCAAAGGTCAAGGACAGTTTGAAGATGATGCAATGGTTCTGTTTAGCCAGGTTCGTGAGCTGCTAACATTTATCATGCAAGCTATTCGTTTGGTACCGTATTGGCAATTTCTTATCTAAGTTACTCTTTTGTTTTATGTTTTAAAGGGTTTGGTGTTTTGAAGTGACTGGAAAGTTGTTTGTTGTTTCAGGTTAGTTGAATAATATTACTATTAACAGAGACTTGGTTGGAATCTATGATAATGACCAAAGTGTTATACCATTACAGATATAAATTACTGAAACGATAATACCAACTCAAATTTAATTGTCTATTGGTGTCATTTTAGCATATTGTCCATGTTAAGTGTACAGTACCTAATCATAGAGTCCGAAAGTCATGTGTGGTATGACTTTAACAAATAATTATTATCAGCCTCATAAAAATGTGCAACCGTTTGAAAAAGATATCAAAATAAAGCCTTGTCACACCTCTTGTATAAAGAATAAATAAATAAAGCATTATTATCAATTAACATTGCTACACGATAGTTGACAGTTCACCAACAGAAATAGACTTGTTCTTGTAAATTCAGCAGTTATATTAGTAGGTATCTATAGTATAGTTTGGGGCCATAAAATGGTTAGAGTGGACCCCGGTGACATCAGACGAGGACGTATCAATGAAGACTGCACAACAAACTGCTATTATCTCATCATTTTCGCGTTTTACGGACTTACATGAATCTGGATTGAAGTAATTATGTGCTGTTATTAGGGGTACCAAGATATTGTACAAAAATTAGTTGGTATCGTCTATAAAGTTGGATATCTATAATACATTTTATATATTACATATATATTAAATTATAAACAAAGTCGGGTTAGTTACACCATTTATAACTCGAGAACGGCTAGAATAATTTTAATTAAGTACCTCTGATTTATTGGATTCATCTCCCGAATAGCAGAATAACAATTAAAATTTTGAAAAAGTACACGGAAGTAAAGACAGGAACGTTGATGGAACAACTTTCGCTCCAACTTATTAGACAGTCTACGTTTGTCTGGAAAAATGAACCATTTAAACGCTGAAAGAATCTTTCAAATAGTGGTTTCGTGGAGTACCCTTCGCATAGCAACAAAGTCACCACATTCGCACCCTCTCTGTATAATATTACCTACTATAGATAGATTTATTTCTCTCTGTTCTAGACAGTGTCCCTAGACAGGCGACATCTCGAAGTTTCCACCCTTACTTTTACAAGCTCTGTTCAGTGGTGGAGAAAGGCGTTTAAACCGTCTTGCGACCGGAGTTGTACGAGTTTGTTTGTAAGTAAAAGATAAAGATTTTTTCGTTCATTAAGTAAAGGACTGTATCTAAAATGTAGTGTAAGATGTTTTTATTATATAAAGCATTTAACCCTTTGACCGCCACGGGTTTTTGTGCCTTAAACGCCACGATTATATTGGAAGACAATATCTAATCGTAACATTTACTACGATTGATCTTTGTTATTACATTACACAAATGTTACGATTAGATATTGTCCTCTATTCAAAGTTATAGTGTGGAGAACACAAAAAAGTTTGCCGTCTATAATGTCCTCTTGACCGAATTTCGGTCACGGCGGCCTGTCTCAGCTGAGACTAGCCATCTGCGCAGGAGATATTATAGTGCACAAGTATGCGCGCAGACACAGGTGCACTCCCTATTCCCTCACTCTCATAATCCGATGGGACGGTAGACCGACACGACCGGAGAGAGATCAGGCGCAGGACCAACGGCTTAACGTGCCTTCCGAAGCACGGTGGGGTCTCGACATGTGAAAACGGTCACCCATCACAAGACTGACCGCGGCGAGCACGGCTTAACCTCGCAGATCGCCTGATCTGCGGGGTAGCCACATAGCTACGAGCCCCACAATGTTGCCGTCTATACCTACATGACCGTGGTGGTCAAAGGCGTTATAAGTATATTGTATATTTACTAGTACTACTTGAAGAGTATGAAGAAAGAAAGCATAATTAATACTGTTTTAAACCCACTATTAATTAAACAAGGCCACAACTATGAAAAGTAGTAGGCAACCCTAGGTGAAGAACCTACTTGTGTTACACCTACGAATGTAATTGGATTAGGTTGTAAATATGCCACCCGTCGTGACCTGACTACTGTTGATACCTATTGGTTAGTTAAGTAATTAAACAACAGGCTACCGACCTACCTACTAAACTTAAGGTTATCGATTAAATGGTGTTTTATAGAAAATGGATCAAATTAAAATTTGTTTCAAATGTTTCGCAATAATAGGGTTTACTATAAAATGCCGTGTTTCTATGTAAAGCGATATGATATTATGCACAGTGGTATGCATATCTCTAGTCTAATATACAACTAGGTATGTATTATTCATTCAGGAATCGAAGCTTTGCTGTTGCGCAAGAGGATGCATTACACACAAAAACGTATCAGAGTTCTTACTCATTAAAAAAAAAATACTTTTATACTAATTCCAAAGGGGAATGCCCACGGATGGTATCGCTAAAACTTGAATTGTGTCATTAGCTAAATATATTGAAAATTCATATTTTTATTTAAAATAATTTTTTAACTTGTTATTACCCCTCTACTTCTCCGGATAAATTCTGATAAAGTAAAAAGCATATGAAATGACTAAATTCTTATAGAAAAGAGGAAAGCAGTGTTACCATTTCATATGTAATTAATTTGATTATGAGATAATCCTTTGATAATCGATATAACATAACGATTCCAGGAAAATATCTGTTGTTTTTAAGAAAAACACATTCGAGTTGTTTTTTTAATAATTAAAATACTTTCAATGTGAAATATGAAGGTAATACGGAAAAACTCGACGTAACCAAGCAATAACTGCGCATTGTATGCTAGCTCATTCTTTCATATTAAATGATATTAAGCATAAATAATGCGTTAGAATGGGATGTGTAGTAATAAAATGGAATTATAAGGGAAATAAGTGAACTGCGTTTTCACTTTTCATACCGGGACCCGGTATGCGCACAGTCAGCTGTTTGACAGGTCATACCGGGAGCCGGTATAGCCCACAGACTAGGCGATAAAAAACAGATTGATTATAGGTTAAGAACGTTTCACAGTGTATTTCATGATAGTAATTACGCGACTAGTAGGGGATTTACCTCACAGACCAGGCATTTACTGCCTGACTCGATTATTTTGTTTATAGCTATTGTTATAGCTCACAATGAGCAATTAAATCAGGACGTTTTCCATTAAGGGAGCGAGACTGCGTGATTAAATTATTTATTTCATTAATAAAATGCTAAAACTAAGAAAACTAGCTGTTTTTAAATGCAATGTTTTTATATTTAACCATAATACGATTGCCCGATAGTATCGATTACATTTGGATTAATCACTCGAAACGTCTGGCAACACTGGTGACTGCATCTGTCATTATTTATTCGCCATCCATCAACCATTCGTTGCACTTTGTTGTTTTGAATGTTTATTTGTGTGGTTGTGATTAGTTACAATCAACAAAAATAAGGAAAAGTGATATTGAGACAGAGACTCTATTAGTTAAGTTAAACATGGAAAACCTACGGTGTGTTAATTGTTTACTTCGACTACGGCATACGTTGGCAGGCGTTGGGCGAAGTTAATGATTTTGTCTACAATACTTTAGCATCTTGGATTGCACCCACAGCAGTAAGTCGTGAATTGTTACCTTATTCGTAAGACAGTTAACGTGGCAAATCCTTCGTAAATCATACCATCATTCAATAAAACTCAAGTGTCGAATGGATTGCTTCTAAGAATAAAATATGCAAACTATATTATTGCCAATATTAATGAAGATGTAATTATTTGACGTTACAGGTTTCACGTGAGGGCGTAATTTGCATTGAATGTTCAGTAGCTTTGCCAGAGGCTATAAACTGGACCTGCAACAATTTCTGAGTTTGGACATACTAGTGTATGTTTTGCACATGGAGTATCTATAATGCGTACACCTACATCAAGAGTGCCTATAGATTGTGACGAAAGAAATATTATAATTCAATGGATATCTCCTCATTTGGTAGGTACCTATGTAAAATAATTTATATTCAAGGATTTTTGCGGTCTGGCCAAATCAAATGCAGCCTGCACTTTGTGTGAGCATCATTCACACTATTCCACTAATACCTTCATTCTATACACCTACCAATTTATTGATCCTACATAAAGCTTCATTCCTTGAATGCAAATGTGTTGTGGAGTGGTGTTATCACCAGATACTTGGGAACGCACCATGGAGGGAAAGACATAGATGGACTGGATGCTAGCGGCATAGTTGACTTGATTAATTATATTCTCACAAGTGCGGGCTGCATTCTATTTGGCTGAACTGCAGAACATAGCTAGTCTGTCTGTGAAAAATCTTATCTTTCACAGTTAATAGTTGGTACATTTAGTTATTATACAATAAAAGCCCACATGACCTTAAGATACAGAAATGTCTTATTTTTAGGTACCACATCTAGAAAGAGTGTGTCAAGCCTGTTGGATGGCAGCTAGAAAAAATGTGCAACAACATTTGCAACAGGATGCAAATAGAGATACTTCTGGTGCTGAAATAGAGAATGTACAGGCTCCTGAGCTACCACCGCTTCCACAGGAATCATTGTTTCAACCACAAAGAAGGCAACAAGAATCAACTATTACCTACACTTAGTAGATACAAGCGTGCTACTGCTACAACAAGACTTTGTATATTTCCGGGTTGTGAAAATATATAAGGCATAGATCCTATGATTAAAAAAAATAATTATACTCCGTCATGTCATTTATTATTTTATTTAAATAAATTGTATGCTACACTCAGTTTTTGTTTCAATTTCCTATATTATATATTTCAAGTTAGTAGAAAGGTTTATTTCGATTCATACTACCTATTAAATTGAAGTTTTTAAAAGAATAGAAGTTCTGGCGAAGTGATAGACGTCAAGTTACGTTGATTCCAGTTTTTTCCTAGAAATGAATAACCCTGCGATATTTCTTAGATACCTACTTTACGCGTTAGTTTTAAAGAAGCGAGTTAGAGAGTAGGCACTTAGGCGCGTGCGAATTGATTTGACGTGATTGCGCGACGTAGCGTTACTGCGTTAGGTACTTACAACTGCGCGCGCAGCGTTAGGTACAGTGCGCGCGCAGCATTATATAGTCATTTCTTGATATTCATCACATAATTGCCGTTGATTCCGCAGAGTTATTAAAATAATAATAACTGTATTTGAAAATGCTAGAATCAAGCTATAAATTAAGCTATATTAGATTAAGACACAATAGATTTTGTAGCGATACTAAGTGCCATAGTCACTTGGGCATTCTCCTTTAAAAAACTACAACGTAACATACGTCGTGCATTTCCACAACTATCAATTAGGGCAAATCACAAATGGCCGCCACACCCAATCAACTAAGTACCTCTAACTAAAGTGTGATGAGAGATGGGTCCGTCCTTCAAGTGTACAGTGTACATTGATTAACATAAAAGCACCATAGTGATGCCGCGGTAGCATCGGTAATGGGTGCAGTGTGACAGCTATGACCTAACCGCACGTGACGGGCAATCAATGGCTTAATTAAATACAGTTTTAGGGCCGCACACATCAGGCGAAGCGCAAGCAGAGTAGTTTCCACTGCCAAACGAATATCAACCTATCGCACATTGACATACAGCCCCCTTACCATGTACTCTTAAAGCAGGACAGTTTACGTTGTGGAAGCGAGACGTCGCATTACAATGCACGTAGCGGTGTCTCGCTTCCACATCTTAAACTGTCCTGCTTTAAAAGTTCATGGTAAGAGGGCAGATGAAAGTAAAGAAACCAACCATTATTATTGTTTTCCTTGGGCAGCTGTAAACCTCATTAGTGTTCATTTTTATTCTCGACTTAATTTTAATGTACGTTACGTAGGTTGATATTTCTTTGGTTAAGGAAAATTTCTCTGCGCTGCGATTCGCCTGATGTGTGACGGCCCTTAAAGAATAACGAATTGTTTACAACTATTTTCTTGTTAGACTGTTGTTTGTATTAACATTGGTACTTAATACATCCAAATTACACTTGTTAACACTGAAGGTGTAGGCAGAATTGCTATTCTTTGTAATAAGTCTTTATTCCCATATTGACGAGGACTTAAGCAGAGTAGTGGAAGTCGTGAGGGATGTGGGTAACAGGTACTGTACGAATAGGCACGCGGGCAGGAAGTCCAAACTTTCAGACAAGACTTAGGAACTCATGAGAGAGAGATGCGCAAATACACTTTCCTAATAGAGGATAGAAATTGTTTTCTTAACCCGTCTCCTCACTGACACATGGAATGTTCGATGACTATTTTATTTACTTTAAATTTATAACAGTGGACTACAACTAAGGACCCCCTAACAGAAAGCTCAATAAATCTTTGTTCGACTGGCTGGAAGCCTAACCTTCACAACCACGAATGCGACTACTATTCCTTACAAACAAATAAACTTAATTACACGCAGGTCCCCAGTATCAGTGGTCATATCCAAGCCACAACAATGGGATGCAGCGATTGCAAACGCATAAACAGTCGAGAAAGGCATCGACGCCGTATTGTGGCCGTACGTGATACACCATGGTCCCTGGTGTGGTGTTATCGCAATGCCATCAGCACCGTGATCTCATCGGGAACAGAGTTATGAGTTACATAGGTAGATAGGTAGGACAGTGGAATTATCACGTGTTCAACGGTCACTCGTGGTTTTATGGGCGGTACAGTGTCGTAATTGTGAAGTACTTGAAGAGTGCAGAGTTTACTGATAAATCTATGCCTGCTTGGATGAGATTTAATGCGTTCTGTAGTGTTTATGTATTGTCGCTCTTACGCGATATTAATTTATAACATCGATTTCTAGGTATATTGTTAAATTTCTTATACTTCTTCTAAATTTTTTCAGCAGTAGGTTGGGTAGAGATAAGCCATTCAACAAGCACAGACCGCTTAGGTTGCGCAGGACGTACAGACATCGTCACTCGTGGAGGCTTTTTATATGCACACCAGTAGTGACATATATTTCGAACTAATAAGGGTCATAGAAATTTAATCAATAGGAAATGTGTCCTTTATCAGAAATCTATTTTGAACGTAAGAAGTCGGTTACTTATTGAAACTTCAAAGAAAATGATTATATCAAATCACATAATAGGTACCCGGACCGCACATTAAGGAAAAATACTAAAGATACAATTTCGAGAAATATCAACCATGTGGCTAATAATAATATCTGCGTGACACTTATAAGTATGTTGATAAATTGATAGATAATGTTCATATTATTGATATAGTTACACTACTGTAGCTTTGAATGTGAAAAAAGGTTATTGATTGCGCGACAGCAATATTATAAGTACCTAGAAGGTATTTTTTTTTAGTAAAATCTTCACCCCATTTTGAAATTTTCCAGTATCGTGGGAGTGTTTCAAAAACGTAAAATATCACATACACAAACACCTAGACTCGGAACAAATATGTGCGGATTGCTAAATTTTTTGTCCCGTGCGGGAATCGAACCCCTAGCGCAGAAGTTCAATCGCTTAACCACAGCGCCAATGAGGTCTTCGTATGGTCAGTAAATGTTCACGTATTTAATATTTTATCGTTTCTCTACATTGATAGCAAACTTGAATTGAGCGTTCAGCCTTTGACGCCCGGATTGGTGCAGAGTGCGCACGTTTGATTCCCGTACGTTACAATTATTTATTTCGATATTATCTACACGTTTGCTACTTGGTTCAGGTCTAATAATAAAGTACTGCTTATTTAGATTTATGGACTAAAAATAAAAATAATGGCAAATGGACAGGATTCCTGACATTGTATCAAATAAAAAAACTGGAGGAAACCGAATTTTGAGCTCAAATTAAACCTACTACTAAATGTACCAAGCTGGTGCAACGTTAGATAGTAACCTAATTAACAAAAAAAAAAACACAATTAAATACATTATGAACGACCGGAACAAAAACGTGATAAAAGAGTGTCTATTACTGATTATCGTCCAAAACAAATCGCTTTTCACAACCAAGTTCACAGCGTACGCGCTCACTATCACACCTTATCTAGTAGAGCTCGCAAAACAAATATGACAATTAAAAATAATAGACTATTATTAACGGAATTTACCTAAGGCACATAGCGCGCATATCTGCAGGATTATGTATAGATAATCTGGATTATTGCTTTAGATACAATTATAATGATTTTCATGGAAATTGTTTACGAATGTTTATGATTATTAAAATGTATTCTCATCCAGGTCTTGTTTTACATTAAGGTTAAGTCTAATCAGCGTGATGAACTTATTTCAATTTCAGGGTTGTCAGTAGCTTCTCCTAATCGTATGGTTGATGAACAATCTGGTGTCAGAGATTTAACCACCTACCCCGCCGTACGTACGCCGTACGTAGACCCCGCTACGTGCAGTGTATTGCGGCGTCTCGCTTCCACAACGTAAACTGTCCTGCTTTAAGAGTACATGGTAAGGGGGCTGTACGAGTCTGACATGGCTTCAGACACCGTTGAAAAATCTTTTAGGTGTGCCGGTATCGTCACGATGTTATCCTTCAACGTTTTTGCAACTGATAACTATTTTATAGTGACGAGTACGCACATGAATTCGAAAAAACATTGGTGCGTGCCGGGGCATCACACGTTTAATGTTCTTTTTTTCAAATTTTAGGTGAAATTGTAATTAAATACTTATTGAATTTTATGAATACTTTTCACGTCGTTTAAGTACTTTAGTATTTATATAATCACGCTTGCGTTTGAGAAAAGGTTCTCAGGCCGAAAATAAATGCCAAGAAATAGAACAAATAGCTGCTCCGTAGGTTAATTAAGTTAGGGCGACCTTATAAGGTCAAGGTCCTTGGTCTCTCCAATCACCTGATTAGTCCTGAAGTGTTTGGCCTAACTTTCATAATGTAGAATACCTGAACGAATACCTATACTATAGTAGGAATTAAAAATAAATAAAATATAGAATGGGCCACCACAATACATGTGGTATGAGTTTACAATAAATGTTTATGACAATAATAATAAAATAATCCTGTGATTGTCTCCTTATAAAGTCAATTCCAACTCTAAAACATAGAAGGATCATTTCTCAATTGTCGCGAATGCTGACATAGATAAAGCACAGTTCAGAGTTTGAGACCCTAAACGCACATGTTGTGATAAGAGATTCTTATGTTTTCTTTGCTCACTATGAGTAAGCATGTAGGTATAACACGCCTCTTTTCCCGAAGAGGCAGCCAGTGTTGTTATTTTAGTCTAGCTGCATTCCGCCAGTTGGTAGAAGTCCCAGCTGCAAACGGTCTCTTTAATCTATTTATCAGACTACAGACTATAGCCCAATTGTGTCGTCGTCTTTAGCATTATTAAAAAGAATACACATCACATTTAGAAGAGGCATTTTGTATCTGGTAATTTGGTTAAAAGACAACATTGGCGAACAATATCAGACCAAATAAGGGATGGGTACTGGGCAGGTTATAGAGTGCCGTGTGGTATTCGGCCTAGAATTGACCACCCCCTTTTCTTCTGTGGGTGTCGTAATAGGCGACAAAGCGAAAAACCGGAAGATGGGCAGCAGCGTCTTCTGTAACTTAATCACCAACAGTGCAACCCCAAGCCGTTTGCCCTTCTAAAAAGCTTTCGTTCAACAGGGGACCGGCTGATGATGATGATTACTGGGCAGGTTTAAAAGAACGTCGGGTTAGATACAAACCATCGAAGATTAAGTATAAAAAATGAGGTGCTAGTGAATAAAGCATTAGCGGCCTGTCATGATTTGTACCACAGACAGGTACCACGGATTTAGGTATACCCACGAGTTACGATGTAGCGCGTGGGTATAAATCCGTGGTGCCTGTCTACCCTTCTGAGAAATAGATGGACATTAAATATGTGTATGCAATATATGTAATTAAAAAATCATGCAAAGATCGTATATTTTATATATTATGCAATTTTCAAAGATATTAATGTTATCAGTTAGATCCGTTTGTAATTGCAAGAGGGATACAATTGCAATTAAAACCACATATAATATGTGATTAGATGTGTTTTATGTGATAAAATGTAAATAAAGATGTATATCGCCAATCAATTTAAAGCAAAACGAACATTAATACCTAATATTTACCGAATTGAGAAAAATAAAACTAGTAAATTAGTCATTCCATTTTAGCAATAATTTGTTTAGCCGTTTCCCAAATCCAGTTTAACCGGACGCTGAATATCAGTACCTATTCTATATGGAACGACTGCCTATCTTAGCTTCATGATCCAATAATTAAGAAATAGGATTGATTAGATCTTTACATAACAAGTAACGACTATAACAAATCTATAATTGACTGCTGGGGCCGCCGGCTTAAAGTACTTTCTATGAGACAAAAAAAAGGGTTTTCATATGAGAATGACTGGTTTTCAAGTTACCAGACTGGCATGGAATGAGACTTACTTCCCCACAAGCTTCTTTTAATAACCTCCTATAAAAGGTAAAGGAAGACATGATTTTGTTCTTTTGATATCTAAGCACTCACACAGCACTGTCTATTATTCTCGTTAGTTAAAAACTCAAAATATTGGTGATCAACCTTTTATACTTAGTTTAAAGCGCAGGAGAAGCCACGTGTCCTCCTAGTATGTACTACAAATATAGTCCGTTATAACCCACGTGGGTTGACTTCGCTTCTCATGCGTTAAGTACTCATTTTGACTGGCATCGGCCCACACTTACGCCAATTACTTTTAAATTGGATGAAGTGATTTCCGAAGCAAAATGGCGCTAAGACCTGATGTAGCTTGTGACTTTATTTTAGGTGTAATGGTTCCGTCACTATTAGATGTGAGGATTCTGCTCTGTACATTTAATAATCCAAGCTCTAGATACTTAAGTAAAAAATGGAATATAACCCAGAAGTTTTCATTTTCTTCCACTTTTCTTTCCACACCAATATAATTTTTTTTCGGACCATGATATATTTCTTACTTCACTTTTAGAGAAGAATATCATAAGTATCATCATAATCAGCCGGAAGACGTCCACTGTTTAATAAAGAGCTCCCCCTAGGGGAGGGGGGAGGGTGGCATAATCCTCGCTTGGCAAGCGGTTGGGGGGTCATATATATGTATAATTGTATATCTATCATTAGTATACTCATGCTCAATTAAACTACAATTTTAGAAGCCAAAGACAAACAAAGTCCAGAATAAACACCCAAGAAAAACTCTAATGATAAATTTGTCCACCATAAGATTGGGTTGAACCCCAATCAATAATCCTTTACCAAATTTAGTGTGTACGATCCGAGTCGTCTTACACCTCATCTCGTCAGGTGTAATTAGTCACTTCACCCGATTCGGACAACATGTAGGTGTGGCATGCCAGTAAGCTTTTGCCATATCTCCGTCTTTATCTCACACAATAGACAAGAAAGAGAAGACAAATGTTTGCGCCCGTTACTCGACGATCGTGGTTAATGAAACTCCGAATATAGGTATCCGAATGAATTGGATGGTAATTGTTTTAAAATTATGTTATGTTTATTTAAAGATCGTTACTGTGTTAACTGCTTAAAAGGCAGGGTGTGGACACTGTGAATCGCTCGATCTGTGTCTATAGGGTGTGTTTCTGCTGGTATTTAACCCTCGGATAGATTTGGACGGACAACAGACACGTTTCAAATTGCTTACGTTTTTTCGAAACCTGCTGTAGTATTTTAAATATTTTTTCAAATTAAAATTTTCAATGTTGGGAAGACTGCTTGGGTTTCGTCTATTCTTACCGAGCCCACGGTAGATTTTCTTTCGGCAAGCATAAAGGACTGACGCACCTATTAATTAATTACCTAAACAAAGGTTAATAATTATAATGCACTAATATAATCAAATGTTTTATTTAAAAATAAATTCTTTCCGAATCTAGTAACTTCAAACACAACATATGGAAGAGTAAAAAATATCGATAATTAAACCATAAACTAGTCATATCCGTTTCCATATCACTGTTTACATTGTGTTACACAAATAGTGTAATCCTTCATGATTGTCACAATCTACAAGGTCTGGGTGTAGGGTGCCTCTAATCAGGGTGCTGTCACAACCAATAAAAACGAATGCCATAACATTTCAGCATGTTTCATTCCTCATAAAATTTCAGTTTCACCGTCTACACTAGAACCGGCTTTCGCTGAAAACCAGCGCTGTGTGCATGCTCCTCCGTGCATGAGCACAGCGTTATGCTGAGCGATAGCCGTTTTGCGCGGAAGTGACGCATATTTTCCTTTCATAAATATCGTATTTGTATTTTGCTTTTTTTTTGTGTCATTTTTATCTCCGCGGAAATAAATGCGTTTTTGTTTCTTTGTAGAAACCTTTTTCTAGTTCTGTCCGAACAATCATAATATGTCAGATCGTCATCTGACCTTCAACACCCAGATATAGAAGACGCTGATCCTAGGTTATACCGGCCAATAGACCCTTAATTTGCCTCATGATACGTAACGACAGTCTAGACGTAAGATATTTAAGAGCAACAGTTTCAGTTTAACTTCAAAGTAAGAGATAGACTTGGTTGTTAGCCAGTTGTAGTGTCCCAATGCCGGGCATAAGCCTCTCTTCGAATTTACCAATATCGCCTTATACGGTAACATAGATTAAGTTTTGGATTGTGAGTTTTTTTTTCAGCAACTGAATTGCGATTGGTCGCCTATGGCGCGAGGAGGCTGTTATATCAACCAAAAGAGGACCTTAACCGGTGCCTATTTTAAATCTTGATAAACGTCAAACCTACTAGTACTTTATACCCATTTCACTACCAATACAATAATAGCCTTACTTACCTAGATGTATCCCCACTGCATAACTGTTTCAGGAGCCTCGTGACCTCACACCGATCTGGTACCACACTGGATGTCTGCGGACAAGGAGGTTATATTAAAAACAAATCAATAATATGATATGACAGACAAAGATCATAGTGTTTGTTTCATATAGGCTATAAAGGGCACTTACAGAATGACAAATCAAGTTGCTTGATTCAAAAGTGTCGTTTCTATGGAGAAGAACCAGCAAGGGACTCCATGGTTACACCTAGATACCCCTTGTAACAAATACAAGCGGATATAATTTAGTTTCTTGTAAAAATTTAACTTGAGACCTTTATTTACGAGAAATGCTGAATTCTTAATGAGTCATACGGACGAAGAGCAAAGGTCATTTAGCGAATCCTTGAACACGTTACTATTGCACTAAGTATCTACTATTTACTTGCATCGTTTTTCTGATTATTTAAATATTAACAACTTGACTGTCCACGATACTGATACAATAGTTAAACGATGACCATGTATCACATGTGACTCACAGGACAGGGAAATTGGGAGATCGCTGCCAAAATTACACCTCCCTACGAACAGAACATAACAATACAGTGGCGCCTTAATTCCCTTAACGACCCACACATTACGCACAAGGTCTCCACACAAAAGGTCCTATAAAACTACTAAGTGATCCAATTTCTCCGACAATATCAGCACACACCGAACAAACCCGAGCGTGCAGTCAGATGCAACAATTACGTCATGGCGAGATAACAAGCCGGTATAGTCGCGCTGCCGCTGCCGGCTTCAGTCTGCGACCGACCTCCGTGCAGGACAGACGTACCGTGCGACACGACATTGAACCATGGTGAGTGTTTATAAACTTTCATACTTACGAACTAAATCATAATAATATTGTATTAGAAGTGAACGGTAATTTCGGTGAGGATCTTCGTGTTCGTGTTACGCTGGAGTTTTGCTAAGTTTAGAATGATGTCTTGTCAAAATCTGTGAAATTTGAGTCCGGTGTTTTTTTTAGTTTATAGGCTGACGTATAAAATTGACAATTCAATCGCGTTGTTCTTTAATTCGGTGTTTACAGTCATCATTCCTGATTCTAAAAAATCCCATTTGGTTGACACTATAAAGTATTGTTAGGTTTGTTTATTCGATTAAAAATTAATAAGTTTTTGTTATAAATATGATTGAATTTAATTTGATATTCCTGTAAGGCTGTAATCAGTCGATAACTTATAAGCAATCTTGTGTACTTTCCAACGAGTCTTGTAGTGTCCACCTTCTTACATAGTAAATAACATATCTGGAACTAATCAGTGTACCGAAACAGTTTATGTAATTGAGAGGAATGTGCATCTAATCAACGGCCAGCTATCGACATCTGCTAGTTACATATCGTGCTCAAGAACACGACCATCGTCTCTACATTTTAATGCTTCAATGCACAATATTTGACATGATCTGTAGATGTTATTTCCATCTGGTAAAACTGGAAGCTTGTTGCCAACATATTTGGCAAAAGTCAAGGATGATAACGATGGGTTCTACAAGTAAATCTTGCGTTAAATTTGGATAAATTGCTACCGCAAAAACTGGACTTCCTTTAACTATGTAAAATTCAATTAAATTTTTGGCTAAACATTTTAACTATACCGGTTTCCTTAAAATAAAATTCCCGTTACTTGCCATAGGGAATATGATGCACTTGAATTAGTAATCTTGAAATACAACAGAACTAATGATGACATATTTATATTATTTACTATATTCTTATAGGTTTTACTTACGTGATTATTTAGGAATGCCTGACAATTATCGGAGCCCCTATTCATGAGCTGGTTCGAAGAATTGTAGGTAGTCGGGCATTCCCGAATATTCATGTGAGTAAATATATAGTAAATAATATGGATAACACTCACGGAAGTTATTACAGTGAAATGTCATTTTCTCTGACACAAATCATAATATCAAGCAATCATTGACCATGACCGACGTAAAAAATATTGAAAATCGTAATACGTGCTAATGTATCAATAGGTAATATTCCTCACAGTGACGTACGCTATCACACGAATTTCTATGTGAATCCATAATACTTGCGTGAAAAGTATATAACAGCTTTGAAGGCCGGGCAATGAAGCTTAAAAGCATAACAATAACGATCATCAAAACGACTATTTATAAATACCGACTGTTTACGAGTACGGCGCGAAATCCTTCCAATTTACAGACATCTACTTTAACAACTGTACAGTCAACGATAAAAGTAGATGAACAATAGAAATTTTAAACATGGGTACTACTAGCTGCGCCCCGCGGTGTTACCGGCTACATTTTGTTGGGATAAAAAGTAGCCTATCCAGGGTGTTAGCTAACTTCATACCAAATCTTATTAAAATTGGTCCAGCAGTTTGAGCGTGAAGAAGTAACAAACATACAAACACAAACGCTCATTCACAAACTTTTGCCTTTATAATATTAGTGTGATTAGTCATAGTCATAGTCATAGTCATAATGTTTTTATTTCATATAGGCTACAAAAGAGCACTTACAAAACGATTACTTGAAGAACAATTGGTTTCATAGTCCTAAATATTCTAAGATCATCATGCGGAATCTTTTATAATTTGTGAGTAACTTTAATTGATGTATATTCCTTTCAATTATTTTGACATTAAGTTTCTTAACTTGTTCAGCTTCTTTTGTTGCTAACTGTACCATCGAGCATTTGCTCTACAGAAATTTCACGTTCCAGATAAAATAAATAATGTTTTGAATCCGTTTTAAAATTGGGACGAGTTTGTAGGTTGACATTTTTGACGGGTGTTTCAGTGTGTTATAAAATTTGTTAAATAATGGACTCAAAGACATCTTGTTGTTATAATTCTGGGAAAGTTTTCTGTGTTGTGGAAATTCGCGGGAAAATAGTACGTGGCTATTCTTGTGGGGAAAGTGAAATTTTTGGATATTAGTTCATTGGCATGGTTATGAGCACGACTTAGCTGTAAAGTAATTCAATTATATAACTTTATACTTAGTCTCTTATTTATAAACTACGATAATACCTGTATTAACTTAAACCAGTCTTAGTCTATTGACATCTCTATTTTCTGTCATGTAAACGAAAGTCCCGTGAGGAGTTGGTGCCGTGTGGTATCCGGCCTAGGGTGCCGTGTGGTATCCGGCCTAGAATTGACCACCCCCTTTCCTCCCGTGGGTGTCGTAAGAGGCGACTAAGGGAAAATTCAGAAGATGGGCAGCAGCGTCTTCTGTAACTCCACCACCAACACTGCGATCCCCAAGCCGCTTGCCAAGCGTGGGGATTATGGCAAACCCCCCGCTTAAGTGGGGAGGCCTATGTTCAACAGTGGACGTCTTTGGCTGATGATGATGATGATGATGAAACGAAAGTCCATGGTTTAAAATTGCAATTTTTCTAATTTACGCGGATATACATGGTTTAAATTGATTTAGTTCCTGGTATTTGCTAATAATAAAATACGCTTTACTTATTTTGTGAGCATATTTTTTATTACAATATTTTGATTTATCATAACAATAACATTTACCTTAAACGCCTAACAATTTTAGTGACAACAAATTTTACCAATTACACACGAATCAAACAACAATTTCCACTCATCACACTCAAAATTTAGTAAGTAATTAACAACAGTAATACAAAAATAGACAAGGAAAATAAAATAACGTGCCGCCAGTCATACTCGCATGATTCAATGGTTATTTTAGTGAGATAAACCCGATTCTGAGTATTTGTAATGTTACAGTATTCAAAACAAACTGACCGCTCACCTGTTCAGATGTGAATATATTACTGGATTTATTATTATGTTGTGATCACTGATTTATAGCGGTAGCGGGTTTATAGATAAATTTCTTTTTTTATTTATCGGTACTGGTTAAGTTCAAAACAAAGTTATAATAGGTAGGTTTTAACAGTGCGTTGTATCATTATATTCCTAGGCGTTCTTGAAGATATACCCTTTACCATGAACTCCAGCAGGATATTTTCCGTTGTGGAAATGAGACGCCGCGCGCCGCTACGTGCAGTGTAGTGTGGCGTATCGCCTAACGGAAACGCTTTAAGAGTTCATGGTGACTGGTGAGGACCCAGTTCTCTTTACTCTCAGACATGTCCGTACTCATTATGCTAATCTAAGCTTTAGATTTTATATTATTGTTACATGTCAAATTCAAATAGTTATTGTTTAGTCAGGCTCGCGGTCGCGTTCAAACAGTGTGTTAACGTTACATACATACGTACGTTAAAAAATAACGATTGCAGAAGATGTATAACGCACGTAAAATGTGAAGCGGTTTTCAACGTTATTAGGGCTGCAAGTAGAAAACAAAATATTTTCGTCATTCAGGCTTAATTTTGTTAATTTCGTTAGAAGAAATCAAAATTGGTATCGCCATTCTTTTAATTTATGTGTGCGTCAAGTGAAACTGAAGCAACCCCGCCTTAGTGTACATTACAATAATATAATTTGTGGAACTTATAATTCAGTGCGTTTTGCAGGCATAGCAATATCACAGTTGGTAGTTAAAAATATCAACGATACTATATTATTATTATTTATTTCAGCCATGATTGTCTTACTGCTGGCCACAGGCCTATAATATACCTAACTAGTCATGCTCGCGGCTTCGCTCGTGTTAACCCCTATTTAAACGCCTTAGACGGCTGAATTTAAAAAAATGTAACCTATGTCGTTTTTTTTTGTACATGCCAAATTTCATCAAAATCCGTCCAGCGGTTTAGTCGTGAAGGTGTAACACACAGACCGACGAGTTTCTTTTACATTTATAATATTAGTATGGATATAAACGATACTATAATAACCTTATGAATATGAAATTAGTCATTGTTTTTAGCACGATTACCTAATGCATTTATAATGAGGACTGCCTACTGCCAGGTTATTTTCCAATTAAGCATGGAAAGTGGATTGCATATCATGAACAACATAATTTAGTATTTTCTCAGAAGCGTATGAATTCATCGTTTTACTTGAAATCCTGATAAGTTCGTATAAAACTCTTTGTAGCGATAAATCGATTATATCATTATAATGCAATTTCAGGTAATGCAATTTCAGTAACTATGTAAGATAAATTAAATATCATAATGATACCTCAGTAATGAAAACATCCATTGTGCAATTGGGGTCCCTCGAGGACCGGTATTAGGACCGGTAGGTAACTAGCATCAATCGGTTTCGTGTGACCTTCTGTAGGACGTCGGGAATAAGGTCTCTTAACAGCGTCGGGCCTCTTACGTCACATAATAATACATTTGACGTTATACGACTGTACCTCGGAGTTTGTGTGAGTTTTATTTTATTTTAATTTGGGAATTTATCTTACATTTTCTATGTCGGTAACAGTTTTGCAGCGAAACTTATCAATAAGGCGTACCGTTTAAGTAGTAATGCAAAGGGACACCTACTACGATAAAAACATTTAAAGTTACGTCAATTATACATGCTTTGTTTTTTCATTCATAAACTTTTACATGTAAGCTGGTTTTATGTTTAGCCTTTGATAATAAAGTCAACATTCACCAAAATGCAAGAAACATCACGAACCTACTCAATCAACATATCGTTTATCACATGACTCCTGTTCATAACAGGTACATCTCAAACTAAAGATAGTATCTGATAACTGAATGCACTTGTCAATACTGTTTATGCTTGTCAATGTATCGCTCACGATTTTCTTCTGTCAATGTGGAAATGCAAACACTATTAGCGGAGACTTAGAACAGTATAGTCTTTGTATTATGTTTGTATTTACACCGTTGTTTTATTTACTTTTAAGTACCTATAATATTGTTTTTAATATGCGTCTTCTTCTTCAATCGATTCGATATCATTCATTTATCATCATTTTCCGTTGCGGAAGCGAGCCGCACTACACTGCACGTAACGGTGCGCGGCGTCTCGCTTCCACGATGAAAAATGGCCTGCAATGGAAGCTCATAGCAAGGCTCCTGGCATCCAGCATTCACCTGTAATCAACCTATTTAACCTTCCAAATATATCTATCTCAGCAATCTCATCGGTCGTTGTCCGCAGCAATAGCTACAGTTGATAAATATTACGCTCGTATGAGTATTATAGTGATGATAAATTGTCAGGTGTCTAGATCGCTGCCAACATCATTTGACGTGATAAAGTGTTTTAGTAAGACAGGAGTTGTAACTTTATTGAGAGAAAGGGGTTAATGTTCGGAGTTTGGTTCAAATGGCAAATATTTTAATCGTTTTTATGTTTTATCATCATTAGCCGGAAGACGTCCACTGTTGAACAAAGGCCTCCCCCTTTCAGTTTATTTTTATGTTTAATCGCTGGAATATTGATAAAATCTCTACTGTTTAACATGATGTGTCTTATTCAATTCATCATGAACGCAAACAGGAAGGCAGAGTGTCCATCGTGAAAATATTTTTGATTCACGCTTTATCAGTAAGTACTTGCTAGTTAACGCAGCGATGATTAGGTGTTTGGTGGTAATGTGTCTTAATAAGTATAACCAATGGTTAGTCATTGATAGAATAAATCCATTGTAAGGAAAATATTAATCCTTCGTAAATCTAAATCCTACCACTTCCGGCTTAATCTGCAACTATTTTAGCGACACAACAACTTGTCAAATCGAATATCTTAATCCGGTTTAAAATTCACATTTTTTATGAATAAGGATGTTGGGAGTTTAAGAAATAATCCTATAACATGTGCAAGACAGGGTATCTTGTATGACCTCTGTTACCTAACTAAACCGACCCATCTGAAAATATGCCACAGGTTCAGAGACATCCTTATCGAACACGAGAATCTCAAACCTATCAAACGACACGCGATCTGTGAATATTATTTCCATACATTCTGTACATAAAGGTTTGCTGTTAGAGAACTCAATTTTGAGTTAAGCTTGCCTCTGTACATCATCTTTCTTGTAATAATATATTTATGTATTTTATTGTGTGCAATAAAGAATTAAGAATAAATAGATTTACTCCCTATTGGATTAAACCAACTGCTATCTAGATTTAATCTGGTTAAAAAAGGGTGCTTAGACTTTAATAATGCAATTATTTGTTCACTTTTACCTCTTCCTAGATGTCCCATTGATCTGTGTGGATTGATCAGTGGACTGTTTAATTTTTATAGGTGCAATGTCTAAATTTCAGCAGTTTGGGTACATTAATTCTGAACCCTATAATCTTAAAAAAATACTGCAGATACATAGATGCATCACATACATAGATCACAAAGACAGTTTAATCCCGTCTTAATATACATCTAACAACAAGGACGCTGATCATACCCAACTATTATCATAGCAATATATTTTATGTATCTTCTTAATTTGTTTTTTATGTCTGTTTCTCACTGTGGGATGCCAACTGTGAACCAGCGCTGGGTGTTGAACACTTTACAGCATACGCTGAGTTGGTGACCTTTTTGGTACTGCATGTTTGACAGTTATATTTACTTATTTATATCCAGTCTTGTATTTTTCTAATGCTTGTGCTGTCTTGTATGTTGTGTCGAATAAATGTCAGTCTTTTCTTTTCTATTCTACCCAAGTTTCTTATGCCACTAAAGTCATCGACATTGGCAAACGCCACCACCGGCCACGCCAGTGAAAGCGATGGAAGCAAAAATATACAAAATGTATTCCCACCAATAATTCCATGATAAATATTCAGGTGTTGGCGGGATTGCCAACAGCGGCGCATGACTAAGTGTTGTACAAATCCGCGGCCGACGGTGATGCGTGTCTATTATTGTTACAATTGTGCTCCATTGGTGTCGTGTGGAGCACGCTTTTCTGGAATACGTTTGGTTACAATTCCGTCTCGAGCGTACCGTTGACATTCGTTGTCTACGTGACCTTCCGAAGGGATGGGATGACAGCTGTTTAGTGATTGTTTTTAACGTCCAATTAGCATAAACGGTAAATTATCGAATCTATTTGCTGAAACTGTTGCCTTAGAAATGTTGAAAATTATGTTATTTTTTGGCTATAAAGAAAGCATACCTATTATCAAACTATCTCTTTATCCAATCCGGATAAAGAGATACAATTTTTCTTCTATCTTAGTTTCGAACAGCATAAGTTTATCTAGCTAGATTATTCTTTTTTATTTCCTAACTTCTTTTAGACGGTAATAAAATATGAATAGGAAGTCCCAGTAAATTAAATTTAATTAGGAAAGTTCCGAAATGATCGTATTACCCACGTGATACCTAAACATAATTTTTGGCGTTCTGCATAGTAAACAATGTCTTAACTTGAGTTTCATTACAGCTAACATAAATATTTGTTTATCGACGTTCGGCAAGTTTCAGAACACGTGATCTTTGGCGAAATCCAATTGGCTGGGAAAGAGGAAACTAAATATAATAGAAGGGTTTCAAAAGAGTTTTAATAAGGTCCTCAATAAAGACGGAATAACACATACCTACTCAATCGATGGCAATAACCTTTTAGTCACGCACAATAGATACAACATTCTTCAAGTCATTTCCATAACAATATGATTTATACTCCAACAAATACAAATAAATATTCAAAACAGGAGTTATAACACAAAGCAATGGACCAAGAGTACGGCACCGAAGAAATACAATTTTATGTAACCAATAAAATAAACAAGTAATTTTCATGTCGAACAATTTCGTAACATAGCCACTGAATCCTGGTTTACAATACAACTGTTTATAACAGATACCTACACAATTATCCCAAGTATTTTTGAAAGCACCGAAAAAAAAGAATTTATTGCTTCATTAGAAATGTCTAAATTTCTCTGGCTGTAAAAATAGCCTGTTTGTGTTCACCAACGATTAACATAATAAAACTATAAATACGGCGCAGTCGCCGATAGTGATGGGAAAACGCGTGATAATAATACTTTCAAAAGTAATGTAAGTGGATAAAACAAACGTGCATTATTTTTGATAAAATCGCTCGAGTGTTGCGTCAAACCAATTTTTAGATTAACTACATACATAAGTCACGCCTATTTCCACGAGTGGTAGGCAGAGACCACGGATTTCAATTTGCTACGATCCTTACATACTTTCTTCGCCTCATTCACTCGCATCACATTCCTTAACAATTATTAGATTACATCGGTTTGAATACTAAGCATTATGCATACCGATCTAAATGTTAGTCTACACTAAACAAAAAAATATCTAGCTTGTGTTGACGTCGGGAAACGCGTTATGGAAGTCAAATGAAGTTGGGCAGGATACCTGGCAAGACGCAATGATGACAGATGTAGCATGTAACCGAATAGCGTCAAAGCGTCAAGAACAAATGTCAGCCGTCCGGCAGCGAGATGGGCGGATGATTCCTGGCCATAGCCGGTGGAACCTGGATGAGGATGACACGAAGCGTGAAGACTGGCACGCTAAAAGAGAGACTTATACCCAGCAGTGGGTGAAGTTGGGCTACGAATGATAATGATGCTTGCGAAAACCCGTTACTCCGTGCGGTAAAAGGAAGAAAGAAGATGTTTACACCAACCACAGATTGGCTAAGTATTCCTAAAGACCAGAATTCAGTCTCTCCTCTGCCTACTCCTTCTAAAGTTCAAGTTACATACAAGTGGTTGTACTTCCTATAATCGATGAAAAATTAATTTTATAATTGCGTTCCTACTTTTTTTTTACAAAATTTTAATTAAAATTATTATAATTAATTAAGCGGCATACATTGAATGCGATTGAAGCTCTCATTTAACGCGTGGCTAATTCCTTCCTCATTCTGTTACATTATTTCAGAAAACACAATGATGCGTCATATTCTAGTAATTACATGGTATTATACCGTAAGATCTTTTGAAAATTGTGGGAATATCCTTGTACCAAATCGTGTCATTAATTTGAAAGGTGCATGACCTCTCAATGATAAAATGAAATAACTGGGTATAATGACTTGTGGAAAACTAGCACAAGTATTTAATACAATAGCACATAATTAAGTTGACATAAGGATCCCATGGAGATTAATGATTCAGAAGTGAGTGTATAAGGTAGCAAGTAATTAGAAACACCCACGGACTATGTTTTAGGCGCATTAGTCATTAGGTTGTTATTAATTGTCGGCTGTTTTTTTTTAGTTCGATAACTCGCGACCTATATGGTAACGGAGTTTCCGATATGTGAGTTCAGGGTCACTTTGGTAGTACAAGCCTCTTACAAGTTCTAGCAGGCTTTGTGGGCCGTTGGGCCATTTTCTACCTGACCTAAACGGAACCTGCCAATCGGCGAAGTCTGTTACCTAAGCTCAAAATGAGAGCAGTATCTAAGATGTTTGACCATAATTTGGAACTCCTTGGACGGTCTTTAACCTTTGGAGAAACAAGGTAGATAGATCTTATAATCAATCACACAGCAAGATAAATTTCCTGACACAGTATCCGTTTGTCGACATTAGAAAAACCACAACATCCGTAACTTATCTGACCATTCTTGCATGACTACTAAGATGTTTTAATAATGACTACAGTCTAATTGTTATGGACTTAGTCAAAAATGTTTTTGGTCTATGATTTTCGTAACCACATAATTAATAGGAACTCTCATGAGTTTTTATGAATGTCTTTTGTCAGCGTATCAAGAAGGCCTTTACGCGATTAAATTGATTACTGAATAATCATCACAAAATACAAAGTAGAGCTCGTTGTAGAGCTGTTATATGATATGAAATATGCGAGTGTGAATTCCTGAATAATACTTCGGATACAAATAACATACTACAAAATATACCTTAGAAAATTGCAGATGTTACTGACATGGATGAATTATCGCGATGACCCAGAGCCTAGAGGTTCACGAACCGGATTCGTATCCACAAGGTTGCGAGTTCAAACCCTGTACAGTGTACCTTCTAAGTTGAGGTACTTTAAGAAAATCTTGTCGGCATGAGCTACCCAATAAGATGAAGTCGTGGAAAATATATTGGCCAGTCAGTTGGATGGTAAAGAGACTTATTGGCTAGTGTGCTCTGTACTCCTTAAAGGCTTTGAGGCATAGGTTAATGGACGAGGTAAATCTGGATTGCCGTAAATAATACATGGAAATAAATCCGAAATCATTTCTGAAATCACTATCATGCTTGGATAATAGATAATCTAGCATTCTCCCTAAACTTTACAAGACTCATTTACCGAAGATTTTAAAGGCATTCAACCGTCATAAACAAACAGCTATTTAATAAATCAGTATTACCTTGTACGGTAACACTGCTACAAATGATTCACAAATTTTTTTGATCATACAAGCAGATGCTGTCATTTGCATAAATAGCCAATATATTACACTAAAGTGTGAGCATAAATGTTTTAACAAATATTGATATGCATACACTATTGATAATAACATTAGTAATACTAAGTATGTTTCACAATTCTCAAGAATCGGTGCAAAATTAAGTAAATGCAATTTTCTTAGTCCATCTTACACCCTTACTTGAAAGACCAGTGTCTGACTCCGACGGGTGATGACTGCTAAAACTGACTCATTTCTTAAAATCTAAGACAATTCACAAAATCTAACACTGGTTAGTTAACCTTATTTCTTCTAAATAAAATTTCGTTTTCGCAAATTAGCGATTAAATAACCTTCTGACTGTAGCAGCTGTTAATGCATTAAATGATTTAACAAAAACACTAATAAAATGATTCGCAGTCACGCAACATGGCACATCACTATTCCGAGTGAGGTCGACGTATACAATGCAACCCACGCGCAAACTATTTCAGACATTCAGATTATAGCATGTCTGCTGCAAGGGCTACTAATTTAGAAGGTCGTGATGATATGATTGATAGCGAGTTTTGTGACGTCCTTGATGGCAAAAATAAACAAAAATATAACATTTCGGTTAGATTGAATAAGAATGAAAGAAGTCGTATTCAAGAAATAGAAAAAAAATCTTGACAAATATTCAAGTTAAGAAGGATTTTTTACTGAATGGAACCAACAGGGTAAGATTAAAGCACACGTCAATGAATTTAGATAAAAAGTCTATATAATAATAATTATATGAACAATGATAGCGAAGATAAAATAATTATTACAAATGAACAATGATAGCGACGATAAAATAATTATTACAAATGAACAATGATAGCGATATGGGACTGTAAATTGATATTGCTATTATTACATTACCCATATATTGTTAAAGAGTTTTGCCTAGATATAAAACACAGAAAATCGAGCACAGTGGCTTGCCATAGGTGAGGCCTATGTCCAGCAGTGGATGGAGATAGATCGATGATGATGATTAAACACTTATTTTAAATCAATCTCATAAATTGTCTTAAATATACCTACAGCATTTCACCTTTTCACAGCGAGTAAATAACATTGTACAAAGATTTAGGGGTTCAGAGAGAGGCGTGGGATGAGCTCGGCGACTAGCGTTATAAGAAATAACATCTAAATAAAACTACACGCGTAGATTTATTGTACTCTGGAATAAGACTGCTAGAAAACAAAAAGATAAGCTGTGAGACAAAGATATGATGATTAACATAAAGTTATGAAAACTAATAAGAACGAAAGGGTTCCAACAAAGAAAAAGGATTGCATTGATGTCTGATGCGAAAGGACAGACAAAGCAAATGGAGACCTAGACCCAACAGTGACTTCACGAGGCTGATGGGTAAAAGATAAAAGACCAACTCATAAATATAATGTCATTTTTAATATATTGATGCTAAAAGTGAGAGATAGAGGGGAGAAGCAGAAAATAGTGAAGCCTAAACCATGCAGCGAATGACGATGATGATGATAAAGGAGCTTTAGAAGAAGAATCACCTTAGAATGTTATAGCTAAATAGATCTTTGCTGGAAGAATAAAAGAGAAGCTTATTCATAGCCGTATATCCACAGTTGACGCCCCTCGATTGACAGAATAAGGTTAATGATAAAAACGAAAATATTCGCGACAACAACTTTTACAGCCGGTGCGAATAGGACACACGGAAAATTTGGAGTTGGAAAAATACGATAAAATGATTGTTAACCTATATACTCTTCAAAATAACAGTTTAAATCAGACAAACACATTTGTCCTGAATATTATATATGGAACTAGTTTATTCTATCTTCGGAATCGTGTTAGGCTCTCCATATTTTTTTGTAAGTGCCAATTTTTTTTTTTATATGAGGGAGACACAGGCTAAAGAAGTCGAGTACTCCGGTATATTTATTTTAAGCGCTATGAAGAAACTTTCGACTTTACTTCCCTAGGACCTTATTTAGTTTTTGGACCAAAAAAGTAGTCAATACCACTATTTAGCTTATTTATTATTACATTACATATCTCTACGCGCTCTTATTTACTGTTTTTTTACACTGCGAACTGCTTAAAAAAGATACCATTAAAAGTAAGTAGGATTGATATGTATCCTGTCACATGAAAACAATAAACCAAATAACATGGCGTCAATTGTTTATCTCTGATAGCTGATAATGATACATAGATAATACGCTGGACCTTATCAAGCTTTATTAATATTTTCGTGGAATGTTTTGTTTATGACTGTTTTTCTGTTGTAAAAACGGACTAGTCAACATATGACGAATTCTTATGTTAGATTATGCAGTATCATCACTACTGGTAAAAAAGTTTGTTAAATCCTTACGATAGACGTCGGTTAGAGAATAGTGTATAGTTACCACGCAAAATGATAGAGCTTTTTATCTAAGTACAGTGTAGGCAGGGAATTGTAACGTTACTTAAAATTTCGTTATTTTTGTTTGGATAACGTTATTTAGTAGCGTTCCAGGTACTAAATAAGTTAAATAACGTTATACGAACAAAAATAACGAAGTTTTAACATAACATAACATCACGCTTGTATTCCCCGGAGGGGTAGGCAGAGGTTAACATATAGTACACCCACATTTCGCCAGTTATGTTTGAAGTCCCAATGTAATAGGGGGCGAGCATAATGCCATCAACCGGTCACAAATCCAGACTCCGTGCTGCTACTGAGAATTACCTAATGGAAAACTTAGTAACACTTTGCCCGGCCCGGGATTTGAACCCAGGACCTCTTGCTTAGCAGTCGCGCTTAGCGACCACTAGACCAACGAGGCAGTCTCAGTCGAAATTTTAAGTCCCTGATTGTAGGTAGCTGTATCCCAGTTTAATAGATTGTAAAATTATAAATATTTAAAGTATACAAGACTTTAGTCCTATCCTCTTTTCGACTACATTAGGTTAGGTTATCTACACTGTTACACCGTAGACCACAGATAACACAACCTGTTGTTTTGTTTACAATACCCGCGGAATGGAAATCTACATCATGTATTTTAAAAAGGTGTCCGATTACGTTAAATTCTAGCATTACGAGTATATCCTGTCGTTTGTAGTAACTATGTAAGTTAGTTAGTATTTTCCTTGTCGATTTTCCTCTAGTAATCTACTCGATATCAGCTCGATATCAATGTAAACATGGCACTACTAGTTGATCAAGAGGGACTTATCAAGCACTTCATTATTGCGTTTCATCTGTATATTACCGCGGCGCAGTATAAAATCTGGGCCAGGATAACACCCCTATCTGATTCCTGAGTTGTCGACGCAAGCAGTATATTAATATAGCTTATTTTGAAGATACTTAATGGATTGCAACCATTGACCAACCCTAGCCCTACTACCAACCTAGAGCCTGCCTTATTTACGGCATAAAAAACCACTTAATTGAAAGTGCCGTGTGGTATCTGGGTGCCGTGTGGTATCCGGCTTAGAATTGACCACCTCATTTCCTCCCATGGGTGTCATAAGAATCCCAAATAATACTACTCATATATAAATAATACTAATACAGAAGATTGGCAGCAGCGTCTTCTGTAACTTGACCAACAACACTGCGGTCCCCAAGCCGCTTGCCACGCGTGGGGATTATGGCACCCCCCCCCCCCTTCTAAAGGGTGGATGATGAATTGAAAGTGAGTGCGTTTTAGAACAGTGCAGAAACTAGTCATCAGCATAACGCTATTAATTTTCTCTCAAAAAAACTACCTATGAGAAAATCGTATCTAATAATAAAAACACCAACTAATTAAACTATAGTAACTACTGTTGTTACATTCGTGTTAGGTATAACAAGTTAACAACTCATAAACACATTCAAACGACTCAATTTCACGCTTAATTAACAAGACGATTAATTATTTGAATACTCGCCGTGCGAAGTAATACGATTAAGACACATCTTACTAGCAACCTGCGAGTGATGCTTGAGTACTGTAGTAGCCTTGATATTTGATTATATTGTTTACAAACTAATCGAATTAAGTGTTAATGAGCTTCTTTCTTAAAAACTATGAGAAATGGATTAAACACAGTTACCAAATTAGACTAAAAAGGAAAACTATCATTCTTTCTCTACACGACCGAACGTAAATATGACTTTGTTTTTTAAATGCACTTAATTAGAAAAAGTTATTAAGTTTGTAGAACCGATTAAGGGCAATAGGGTCGCCTCCTATTACGTGGGATTTCCAATGAGCGGTGAAACGTGCCCCTGCCCTTTATCTGACAGTTATTTGATTATATATAGTATTGGAAACGAAATCAGGGTCATAATCATATTTTTTTCATTCTAACATAGTTAATATCAAATGTTTTCTTAGCACCTAAATCACACTAGGGCAATAATCAAGGTCAAAGGCATTAGCCTAGATCCTGAGCCGGTACCGATACTCGTACGATAAGACCAAATCGTACCTATCTATGTAATCGATGTATTCCGAACAACGCAGATTACATCGTGTTTGAAATAGATTAGTATACCTATCGGAAACACTTATCTATTAATAAAAACAAAAACATTATATAGAGTAGTTGATACCATTAACAAGTAATACCAAAGCACTACTTCTCAAAAAAAATGTTTGATTTTAGCTCTAAAAACCCTATAAATTATTAATTAACAGAACATTAAATGAATTCGATTTTTTTGCTTTCAAATCAATATACATACCCATAGAAAGTCAATTATACAGTTAGCAAATTAGTGACGTCACAAATTCCCATTTCAATACAAAATCTATGGAGGATTAGCGGTATGACAGTTCCTAAAAAGTATATCAATTGATTGGTGGTGTCAAATACCCATATATGTTACAAAATGAAGTATTTACTAAAAGTGGGGTAACATAAATTAAATTTAACACTATCTTAGACAATAATAACAAATGATAAAACTATCATTACCGTAGTATAAGAGGCCAAAGGACAAAACAAATGAAAATACCTACCTACATGTGACATGAATAGCTAATCATCCAAAACATCTAACGAAGACCGGTCGGCATTCTTTTATTCCAAAGCAGGCCAACTGCCGTCCAAAATATTGGTCACCCCGCGTCCTTACTCCTTAAATAGGACCCTTAGTGCCAAAATAGTGTCCGCACAAGGAAAGCATAAACAAAAGAAATTGTCTGGCGAATATAGACGCGCGCCCTAAAAACACGCCACAATTACCGATGCGATGCCTTGACCTTGTGAGCGCCCTACATCCCAACTGGAAAGGAGTGTGGTGTAAAGACAAAGATTAGAGCGATTTCATGGACGCTTGTTTGTATATTAATCTCTAAATATAACTATACTAGCTATTGATTATTGATAAGCGCGTGTATATATATAATGAGAATATGATTAAAATTAAAATTTATTTAATTGGAGAGCGTTATCAATATTTTTTTAAATTAATTATTTAGATACTAAAATATTTTTTTTAAATAACGTAGCACATTTTACTGTTATCTTGTAGGGCTGGTCTAGCTATTTAATAATCGAACTGTAAGAAAAATATTACACAAAAGGAACATTATTTAAAAGTACTACAATGAACCCGTACGAAAGAATAAACAAATAAGTGCAATGCACCTAAGACCTCTATAAATTTGAATCACTCAATGTCAGTATTTGGAGCAAATCATTTTTTTAAATATAAATAACTATAAGAAACAACTCCTTAGCGAACTAAACTCGCTCTAAGCTTACAACTTGCACACACAAAGCGTATATTGTTCCCTGCTTCCAAACTCGTCACTGACACAAATGCGTGACATTGCAACTAACCGGTGTTTATGGGCTGGCACGCGAACTATTTTATTAAGGAATGATCTTGCATCATTGCATCTTGATACGATGATTCTTCATCACTAGTAGTTAAATTCTAGTGTCACGTTGGGCCAACAGTTTTTTATTTCAGTGGCGTGACCATGAGCTAGCATTGAGGGTCATTTTCCGCTGTGGAAATGAGATGGTGCGTTACACTTCATCACTTTTTTAAAGTGGAAATAACCCTCAATTCTAGCTCATGTAATAGTAAAACACCAGAAAATTATCAATGTCCGACTGGGTCAGTTATATGATAAACAGACTGAACCTTAATACATTGGTCCTTAGTTCCGCATTTAGTATGTTCAGTCGTTTTTCAGTACTTAATTATCTCTACAGCTTAAGGAAATTAGATAATTAACAAACATGAAAACGTATAAGACGTTATAAGAATAGCTTTCTTTAGCAAAGGTCACGGTTCAATCTTCGTGGAAACTAAATATTTGTATTGGATGCAGCTATTAGTTTTAAATCTGTAAGCTTGTGTATCTTGGATTTATACATTAACACACCCACGATACTAAAGAAATTCTACACATGAAACATTGTGTTTCAATCTTAACGTTTAGGTACATAAAATTGGTATTTAAATTCAAAACTGCACAGGGAAGAGTGCAAAACAAATGAATAAGGATATGCTTTGATTTCCAAACAAATTACAGGAATTCTTAAAATAGCATTCACATACCAACGCAGAAACTCACCCATTGATAAACAGGAAAAATATAAAATGCAAAGGTTAACAATTAGTAATTGTTAACAAGGAAAACAAAATTTTAGGAACCAACGCGCCAATTATTACTTATTACGAAAATTATTAAAATATGTACGAGTTCGTAATAGTCCTTTTCATTTTACGAGTAATTATATAAAATATATAACAACAGCCTAAAACTGTCCTACTGCAGGGCTAAAGCCTGTTCTCGTATTGAGAAGGTGACGGCAAACATCGTGTGAAAACCAGGATTTAATTATCTGAAATCGCCAATCCGCAGTGAGCTAGCGTGGTGATCAATGCTCCATCCTTTAATATTACGAATACTTAATATACTTATAAGAAATAAACAGTATTTATTGTTAGATAACTAGAAAACGGCTACATACAGCAGTAGACAGTATGTTACCGTTGCTATGTCAAAAGGAAATTCAGCAAAGCTGCAATACTGAAATAATGTAAACGTTTCGTTTCACTATACGTCAATGCGCAATCGCGCATAATCCAACGCTTGCAAAAAAAAGGCGATATAAATCTTTCCCCACACCAGGTATCTTTTTTCTCTATTTTGTGGGCCCTAACAATGAAAGTACTTGGAGATAATGCAGATATTGGGATAGGATTCAGCTGACGTTATGATCTAATTCTAAAAAAAATCTAAACAAGAGGCTTTCAAAATTAGAACATAATATAAGAATGTTAAAAGTAATGAGTGAATTATACCCAGCATAGGGTAATACCAGGCTGATATGAAGAATAGCAGTATTCACTCATTAAGATGACATTCAACTGCACTAATAAAGTCCTCACTAACAAAAGTGCAACATAATGTATCTTCACAATAAAACTACAAGCACACAATTGAAAACGACTTCAACCTTGACATTAATTATCCGAGCTTTGCGAATAATTCAAAGAGCATTGTTTCTCAACGTTACATAACTTTATAAGTATGACAAATACTATAATGTCTACGTGACAAGTCGCGCCCACATCTTCCGTAAGTTGCTCAGTATGTTCCCGGTTCGTGCATTAGCAATGCCAATTTAACATTACGATGTATGTAAAATGTATGAGGATCGGGAGCGCTTGCAATGAATGTTATAAACGATGACGTCAGTTTGAGATCATTTCAATTGAGATAAGAATGTTGTTTGATAAGGTTTTGGATTATTGGCATCCAGCTATGTATAGTGAGGTGAACCTACTCAGGTAAGACCTAATTGTTAGGTTGTAGTGCAAGATAGTTTAAGTGCGAATGAAAAATATGATTTAGTACGTCAATCGGAAGCATTTTAAATAATTCATGGAGATTAATTTTGGAAAAACTATAGGTCGGTTTGTAATAAAACAAATATAATTTTAAGCAAAATCAGGAGACTTTTGTGCAAGAACAAACATTGAAAACAAGTAAATTCGCATTGTGATGCCTGAACCTTAAAAACAAAACTGGCATCCGACATGTCGCTAAACCCATTAATATAATGCTTAATTCTCTATTGATATCCCACAAAAAATATGACAGCGGATACAACACCGCTTTGTATGTTAGAGACGTTTTTATACGTTGCCCAAATAGGGAAAGTACGAGACGGGACGATATCGTTTTTTATCGAGTAGATATCGTATGATGTCATAGCTAAAATTTAATCAAACGGTATCGGTGTTTATCGGAGTGCCTTGTGCAATGAACGTTCAAGGTGAATGCCAGCGATTTGTTTCTATTATTATGATATAAATGTATGACTTTAGGATGTATGTTTATTTAAGTACGTCATGCGATGCCTGTCTGTCTGTCTGTCATTGCGATTATTAATCGGGCGTAAACGTGTTTTGATTTCTGTTTATTAGCTTACCGTGTAGCTTAAATATCTTTCCTGGTCCTTTGGGATTGGATGACGCATTTTTTGGTCCTTATGGAATTTTTCGCAGCACACAATTTAGTTAGCATTTAAAAATACCTATATAATCTTATTAATGACATCCATCCGCACAGATCAATTGATTTGACACTTAGTGTGAGTTGCACCAACAACTTTGACATATGGGTTAGCGTTAAATATGGCCGCTTGAATGACAATTTCCTACTAACTTAATGTTGACGTACGGACTTAACGATAAAAGACGATTGGTGCAACCCACCTTTATATTGAAACGCCAGTCATCAGGTACCTAATATACGGTACTCAGATACCTAGCGGTTCTCATACTTACGTTCTAATAATGTAATTGTTTGTTTTGTTACAGTCTACCAAAGCAGAAGCCCCTGCCGTGTGCAACAGCTGCAACGCAGTAATCAACGGAAGAGTGAGTATCTGATCATTATCATGGATAAACTTTTTTTTTAGAATGGCACCGCTTTGGAAACCTCTCTTATAGAGCCAACAAACAGGACGAGGCTTGTCTAAAACATTAACTGCCACGATATTGACGGTAAAAGTTTATCTGTTTCCAACAGTAACGATCTTGAACGGTCAATTATCGCCATTTTCGAATGGAAATAATAAATAAATAATTTTATATGTTCACGTTGAAAGCGTTTCAAAGGCACTAAAATACTTAAAATCTAATATATTTTTTGGGCCTTCATAATCCATATCCTATTATTATTAGTCTGAAGTTTCCCACTGCTGGACAGAGGCCTCCCCACTCTCTTTCCACATCTCCCTGTCACCAGCTAAGAATTAACTAAGCACCCTCAAATGTTTCGGGTCTTTAGTCAATATCACTGATGTCATCATTTAAATGTATTAAGAATCCTAGACTAAGAACAATAATTGCACTTCTAAATCTTCCATAAGAAATAGACCTAGATCGTCCTCAATAACTACTGTATTGTTCAAAGGAAAGTTAAAACAATTACCTAGATTGATTTAATAGGTTTTTATAATATTATCATAATTATGTTACCAGGACATAAGAACGCATTATCGTCTCCAATAATCCTTCGATTTATCGCTGCGTTGTTACCGTAATCGTATCATATCTGTGATACGGTTTGATGCGATTTAATGGCATTGTGACATAGATGTTATGTCAACATGTCTGGAAATAGGCGTTGACCCGGTTTTGCCCGGCATTTTGTGGGATGAAGGTTGAATCATTGAAGTCTTTAGAAACAAACAATCTTTTGAATTTGTAGTTTATAAAGGTATTTAGAAAATAATGTCGCCTCACACTAGGAATTTGTCTGTTATCCTGGTTGCTGGGTGCATTTCCCAAACATGAAATAGCACTTACTCAAACACCCAGACGTAGGACAAACAGCTGCGTATCTCACACATTTTTGTGCCTGTGTTTTTTGTATTACCTTAGGCATCCCTATCAGAAGAAGAAGACGGTGCAGCAGTAGCTAAGCGATTTGACTACTGTGCTAGGCGGGTTCGCTTCCCGCACGGAATAGAATTTGTGCTATCCGCAGATATTTGTCCCAAGTCTGGGTGTTTGTGTCTGTGATATAGGAGAAATTCCTAGAGTGGGGCGATGTTTTATTAAAAAACAATCAAATATACAAACGAACAATATTGAGGACAAAAATTTAATTTTGAGAAAACTCTGAAATAGTTAATTAGCTAAAGCAGCAAGAGCAATGTAGCTATTTAAAACAAAGGGAACAAGATCTCAGGTTAGGTATACATTTTTCCAAAAGCGATGACAGATACATAGATAAAAATAACTATCGAAAAAAACAAAGCGTAACGTAATTACTACCAGCAAAAGTGTGGAATTTTAAAAATACAAGTTCACGGTATATGGGCATCGATATAAATACTAACACCACGTGGTCAAGCGTGAACGTTAAAATAGATACAAGTTACGCAATTTCACATAAACAAAACGTGTTCGTTGCCTCAGAAATATACACGAAGTGTTTTCAGTAACTACATGATAAAACTTTCAACAATTTTATCAAGATTCTATTGTTTTATTGGCTCTCATTTATTTGACTAGTGATTCACAATACTTAAGCCCTGGCTTTTAACAAAGTTTTGGTTCTAATTATTGTTTAAAGCTCAGTGTAAAAAGCTTTTGAAGACCGAGTAGGTAATAAATATATTACTTGAGAATCTGATATCCCGTAAGTACTGAAACCGGTTTCTTGGGAGCCTAAGTCTGAGGAAGTCATGCCCGATTAGGAATTTTTTACGGTTACCTACCTATATACATTAGTATGAACTAACTAATTTAATTTGTGTATAAGTTTTGAGTTGCTATGTAAGCTGCAGGGCGTTTTAAAAACGATTGCTAGTCCGAAGGTTGATAGCGCGGCGGTCAGCCCGCGTAGCGGTCGATTAAATGAATATTCGTCGCTTAGGGAGGCTTTATAAATGCACTCTGAAAAAGATAACCAGTTCTTTTTAACCAAAAGATTAATTAACCCTCTTTTCCTGACTAGAAAACTAAGATATCTCTTATATTCCACAGACAGTAACAGCGTTAAAGGGAACAGGAATGTTATCTCTATTCAGCAGATTAGGGAGTTCTCTTTTCCTGACCAGAAAGCTAAGCTATCCTTTCTCTCTTACAGATAGTGACAGCGTTAAACAAGAAGTGGCATCCCGAGCACTTCACGTGCAACACATGCCGCAAGCCGATAGATGGCGCCAAGTTCCACCAGCATGACGGTGGCGTCCACTGCGTGCCCTGCTTCGCCACACACCACAGCCCCAGGTGCCATGGGTGTGGAGAGCCCATTACTGACGTGAGTATTAGCTACTAGAAAAAATAATATCGTCAGTCTTCTTATTGTATGGTTGATGAACAACCTGGTATTAGAGATTAAACCGCCTGAAGACCTCTGACATGGCTTTAGACACTATTGAAAAATCTCTCAGGTGTGCCGGTTTCCTCACGATGTTTTCCTTCACCGAAACTTTATTCGAAAGGACTTTGTGCGTGCCAGGGTTTGAACTTGCGTCCTTTGACCAGTGGCGTGCATTGGTTTTTAGACTAGGTAGGCATTAGACAAATGGAGTTTTTTTTTAACGTAAAACGCGATTATTTAACATACACTGCGGAATTGGCACATAATTATCTTCCCGAATCCATAAAAAGATGTATAGGTATACCCTCTTCAATCACCAAAATATCGATTTTTAAGTACCTACCTAAATATATTGTTGTTTTTTAATACCTACGTTCGGCAAGTTCTGACCTCCGCGTTAGTTAAAAAACTTTACAAATAAGTTGATTTACCACTATGAAGGTATCGTGTAAATAGAGAATGTATGAGTGTCCGGCTAGTGGCAATTGGCCTATGGGACGGTTAATATAACTCGCAATTCCGCTAACACTATCTTGAAATATCTGCACACATGATAGTAATTTTATTGTATTTATGTAACACACTAGATTTGATTTTATACTAAGTAATTACTGTACCGCGATCGTGAATACCTCAATGGGCTTAAAGCTTATACCTACTTACACATTCAGTATTAAAAAAGTGATTATGAGATTTCGATTACGTCACAATGAATGAAAAGACAGTGTTTTAAAAGGAAATAGGCTTAACTTAATTGATAATATTGAAATAGGTACAGTCGTAGTCTCGTGAAGACGTTGTTTACGTAAACAAAACTAAGGTACTTACCTATTCGTCGAAAAACGTTGAAATCAATCATTTGCTCACATAATTTTAACTCCACCAAACTCCTCTTGACATTTTTAGGCAAATTTATCGGCACTTGGACTTTTATTTACTGCCACAAACATCTAATTGTTTTGTCAACAAACGAAATCTTACTAAAGTTGTTTGCATGTAATTTATCAATACATGTTGCATTTTCACCACAAACAAAACACTGTAATTTATCTAAATTCATGAAAATGCCATTATTTATGTAACACTTTCTAAAAAATCACTCATAATTAAAGAAATTGTTTACATTGTTTGCACTAAAGTAAAAATCGCGCGCGTAAATGACATATAGCAGACTGCAGGGTTACCAGATTTATAAAACCTTTTACCCGTACTGAAACGGTTTAAATCCGTATTTTAATTTGTATAAAAATCTTTTTGTCATAAGAACTATATAATATAACAAATAAAAGTTTACTTTACTTAAAAAAATAAATAGGAATAGGCTAAAATATGGTACGAAATCTAACGAAGAATGTTTTTTTAATAAAAATTTGTCTAATGTTGTCTAAGAAACATATAAACAGGGAGATTTTTATGAATTTGGCAACATTGCCCGACATTCGACGGAGAAGAAAGTATAAGGAATGCTTGCTCTCTTTCTGATTTGCTTAAGAACTATGAGTCTATAACAGCCAATAAGAGACTCGGAAATGTAATGCATTAGATTGCAGCATGAATGCAGCCAATATTAATCAAAGTAGGCTTGCCTACCTTGGTCGGCTAATTTGCGAATGTCAAATGTCAGTGTAATACGTATAGAAAAAGTGGATTTCTATTTCGGTCGTATTATACTAAAGAAGTGTGTGTGTGTATACGAATACGCAAATTCTTTTCTAGTGTGCGTGGATTTAGTAGGCAGCTCGACGACTGCCTACTATTGCGTCATGCTATGAATGGACGATCGTAGTATATTTTTGTGATGGATAATAGAAGTATTTTATTTGTGTAGTATATTTTGAAGTATAATTATTGTTTTATATTAATTGGTATGATGAATTATTTTATTTATTTAGTAAATATAATGTGTTGAATTGTTGAATTTATGAGGTAGGCACTGCTTAATTGCCTATATGGGATGCACGCCACTGCCTTTGACTTGGCAGTCCAACGGTCATACCACTCGGCTATCACTGCTATCGTTAGTGGAAAGGCCAAATGGCTAATGCGCTATTTTGTCGATATTGTATCAATGCACCTGATGTTTTACCATCAATTGGTCTAAGTTTCGTCAATCGTGTGCCGAAGCATTTTTTGGATATTTTAGCGATGGAGAACCTCAATGTTCCTCTCACATTTTGGCGCTTTAGCAACTCACTCTTAAGTTTTTCTTAACCTTTTTTGTAATAAGTTTATTTTAAACAAACATAAAGTCACCCAAATTAATATCTAGGTACATACATTATCGACAACAATATTTAACGATAAGATATCCCTACCAACAAAACAATTATCGATACAAACAAGAACTTAACAAACCACTCTAGCTCAGATAACTGGTGATACAATTAATATTCGCCGAAGTGCGAGAATTTAGACGCGCGCGCATATCTTTTGACATTAGATAAACAAAACAAGTGAGTGAGCATAAATGTCGATGTTGCGCACGCTTCCGTTGTATAAATAGGTTGTGTGAGTAACAGTATGTTGTCAAATAATGTAGCTGATAAACCAATAACTAAGCAAGTGGCAAACATTTTGGAAGATTTTGAATTTGAGCGGTAAAAAAAAATCTTTATTCCTTTGAATAACTGACCAACTGGCAAACGTTTTAGGAGATTTTGGATTTGAGCGCTAAAATGAGCACTATTTTTTTTCTACATACGTAAAATCACACCTAAAAACCAAAGGAGTAAACAGGGACCACTGATTTCCTTCTGACATTGACCGACTTGTTCTTTTTAGTTCTCTTACTCTCATATACATAATCGCAATCAACGCGCTCAATATCTATGTAAAACTCATATTTTGGAGATGATGTGGTTGTTGCAACTTTTCAGCTTACCTTATCAAGCAAAAGGTATAAGACTACAATAAATATATAATGATTTTCTGGATTAAAACAATAAATGTGAGCGTTTTTTTGCATTTCGTCGATATCTCTTAAAAGCATGGCAACCACACTTATTTTGAGTGCTACAGCAAAGCATAGCAACACAGTGACGTCACTGGCGCTTCACAAGTTCGCAACGTACTCCATAATGCTGTGGTGATAAACCCGGCTTTTAGGTGTTATGTCACGTCGGACACGATAAGAAATTAATCCTTGAACGATACCACTTTCTATTGTTCTCATAATATTTGGGAACTGATCAAAATGTGTTCTTTCTTTCCATTTGAAACTAAGTAAAGCTGCGTACTGTGTGAACAATTTATCGTCTTAAAAATGATCCAAACATAACATCACGCCTGCCTCCTTACCATGAACTCTTAAGGCATTTTCCGTTGTGTGAGCAAGACGCCGCACTACACTGCACGTAGCAGCGTCTCGCTTCCACTACGGAAAATGTCCTGCTTTAAGAGTTCATGGTAAGGAGGCTGTATTCCCCTATTATACGTCCAATGTAATAGGGGGCGAGCCTATTGCCAAAAACTAGCCCAAATCCAGACTCCGTGCCGCTACTGAGAATTCTAGATCTTTTAGCTAGTTCTACCCTAGTTGCCTACATTATTTAGACACCCTACATTTAACAATGTCAACCTTTTCAAACTTAAATAGAGTTTGATCATTAATTTCACAGCACGCCATTATCAGAAGCCAATGACCGTATAAAATATTAGTTACACATCCCCAGTGGGTGATGAACTGATGACTAGGCGTAGTGACGTCACAGCGGCCATATTTAGTCTGCCACTGTGCTCGGAGGCTCGCCCACTACCCGCCAATGTAGACATAGCCGATGTAATTCAGTTTGAAGCCGTAAAAATATGACGAACTGACATTAATGGCTAAATAGTTAGGGTACTGACGCATCTGACGGAAGATGGTGCACCTATCGACGGAAGGCAACACGGACAGCAGTGGAGATTTAACCCTATTTTGTTTGACAAAAGATTCAAAATCAATTGTTAATCAAACCGCGTGGTACTCGCGAAGAATTCGTTTCATATTAATGCTCCCTTACAGATCATCGTATAAATGTTCTATTAAGTATCTATTTTCCGTTCAGTCGTCAAGTGTAGCAGTGCCCTTATAGTCTTGTATCGCTATAGAATAAAGACGCAAATGATTCATTATACCACACATGTTGAATAACAGAGTATCTCTTTGGTGTGAATTACTCATCTTCGCGATCGCTTTGCCTTATTGGGTGGGCAGAAATGTGAGTTATCTGTGTCTTTGACATAAATCGATATTTAGTTCAGAACGTTTTGTCGACAAAATAAATTAAGTCAAATAAAAGACCGTATCTGAAGATATTTTCTTTTAGAATAAAATGTTATTTATTTTCAAGTATATGGTACATAAAGTTCTAAAATATAACACAGTATACTAGAAATAATTTCTAGGAAAAGGTAGTTGTGATACTTAATACTACCTTTACTAAAAATTATTTATTTCCTGGTAAATTAATGAACATTAGTTAATAACTTAGTAACTTATTATTTATAAATTACTTATAATATTAACATAATAACATGACAAGGTCACAGTCAAGTTGAACTTTACAAAGCGTCACCGGGAACATGACTCAGAGTAATTACCTCAACTTTTTTATCAGGTTTTTGTCCATCAGTTTTAATTGGTTCATGGAAAACCAACACTGTAAATAGAGGTATTTCCTCCTACTATACATCTTTCCTTAGCCTAGCCGGAGCTTTATTGCTCTTTCCAACCACCACAGCCTATTAACACAGCTATTACTTTGTATAGTACTAGCTTAGCAGTGATAGCCGAGTCGTATGACCGTTGGACTGCCAAGTCAAAGGTCGCTGGTCAAACCCCGGCACGCACCAATGACTTTTCGAATTAATGTGCGTACTATACGTACGTATTAGTTATCAGTTAATAATAATAACTTTATTGTCCAAAAGATAGGTAAATTGCTAAGAACGGTGAAGGAAAACATCGAGAGGAAATCGGCACACCTGAGAGATTTTTCAACGGTGTGTAATTCTATGTCAGAGGCCTACAGGCATTCTAAAGTCTGACACCAGGTTGTTCATCAACCATACGATAAGAAGCCTAGTTTAGCCCTGTAGGTCAATTCTCGTAACCTAAGACGTTCTCGAGCAGTGCAATAGCGATGTGCTTTCGGTAAAAACCCACGAATGCCAATACTAAATTCTTTGGTTTTTATCAAAGTGCATCGCTATTGACCTGCTGGGTTATTAGGTAAAGTTTTTCTGTATGTACTAATATACCTACATATGCTTATGTCTACAAAGTATACAAGAACGACTGGTACAGTCTACGCACTATATTTATACCTATCATTATTGTCAGAGTAAAGAGTAGGTACTTAGTACCGTGGAAGAAAATCTTATTTTGTGTTTGCTACTACCTACTACAATAAGTGTTTGTGAAACCTAATATCGAATCAATAAGGAAGTTGATTTACTCTAAGTGGCAATTATTGTAATTGTACATATCGTTATTCCATTTTTATTGATTACCTATGAAGATAAATGTTTAAAATTTAGATTTAATACGAATTATATATAAACAATTTCTTACGATAATCACACTATTATTATAAATATATGAAAGTTTATGAGTTTGTTTGTGTGTCTGTATGTTTGTTACCTCTTCACACTCGAACGGCTAGACCAATTTTGCAAAAATTGGTACCTATGGAGGTAGCTGACATCGTAGATTACCATATAGGTTACTTTTTATCCCGAAAAAATGTAGCGACTAACATTGCGGAGCGCAACTAGTTCAAAATATATCTACAAATTTGAAATAGGCAACAATACAATCATATATGCACATTTGATTTTTTTTAAATAGTCGATTAACAATCAAATAGACACATTAATTTTTATCAAAACAGTATATTATCTTCTAAATTATGAATTTCAGTAATAAAAACGTATCAAATACTGCTAGCATAACAATTAGCACATTAGAATCATTACAAAGGAGTCGTTCAAGCCCGGTCGGCGTCTAATTAGATAATTACGTGAATTGCGGTATCAACGCGACTAGCGATATGACGCGCCATCTATTTATATTGCGCGTTAAACATTCGTATTTATTGTTTTGATTTATAGGAATACGCTTTCAATAGGTTAGTAGAACTTTAGGTTTAAGTTTATCAGAGGGTAGCTAGAGGTAGGTTATATATATATGGGCATATTCCTTCTGTTTTCGCTCAGACTATAGAAACTATTTTGTTTTAGTTATTGCAAACGGGTGGATGCGACTTATAGGTACCAGATGACGACTAAAATGATTCTTCTTCTTATCATATGGTTGATAAACAACCTGAGTTCAAACCACCTGTAGGCCACTGACATGGCTTTACACACCGTTAAAAAATCACTCAGGTGTGACTAACATATATAGGGCATAGCATACTAACTTGAATACTATGAATCTACTACTGCTTTGCCTGAAAATCAAACCCTAGACCTAACGCGCAGGAAACGATAACATCCACGAAACCATACGTCCATATACAATAATGATACTTATAGGAAAAACAAATTTTCTTAATTGTATCATAACTCATTGTAATTAGCAGTCAGTCAGATAATATTTATACAACTCTAAATCAATTCAAATCACGCAGTCAGTTGCCATTAATACACACTCCTTTAGCATACCTGTGGACTTGACGATCAGATATTAGGATACGACCTATAGGAAGGACGTCACCATATGGGCACCTCATGCAAGGTCAAACATACTTACAATTTGGCACGTTGCCACTGACTACACCTGTACTGTTGAAGATATAAACAAAGGCAGCTTACGTCCGAACATAATCTAACGTTATGTCAAATATAGGTACAATCATAATGGATTATTCGAAAGCATATACATAGGTATATAGGCCTCAAATCTTCTTCTTGTCGTATGGTTGATGAACAACCTAGTGTCAGAAGTTAAACCACCTGTAGGTCTCAGACATGGCTTTACACACCGTTGAAAATCTGTCAGGTGTGACGGTTTCCTCACGACGTTTTCCTTCACCGTTTTAGCAACTATTAACTAATTTAAAGTACGCACATGAATACGAAAGACTTCAGTGTCAAAGAGTCTTCACGCTCAAACGCCTGGAACAATTTTGCTAAATTTTGGTATGGAGTTTGCTGACACTGGATTAACACTTAGGGTAATTTTTATCTCGAAACAATGTAGCGGATAATACCACGGGGCGCAGTTAGTCTACCATAAAAGCTGGCCGAAGGTTCTAATACTACACGTCATATTCATAACACATATACATCCACCATATATACATTATACAACTTTATATATAATGGTGTGACGCGCGATAATAAAGGCCAGATGAATCACAACGGTCAGGGTCTTCCGCAAAACCTTAAAAGGTCCGAAGTAGGGAAAGTATATTTGTCACCGAGCACCACCCACTGTGATAAGGTCTGCTATGAAATTAAGCAAACGACGATTTAATAACCTTATTAGTATTTAGGTTTAAATGAGATTTAGATCTTCTCCCTCATCCTTTTTTTTGCTTGAGTTAGGTTCTAGGACTAAAAAGAACCCTTTTAGATTGAGAATGTCTTAATGAGTGAAGAAATCGTGCGTAATTTCTTTTCTTTACTTTATTTTAAAATGTTGACTTTAATTAATAATATTAGCCTATAACTGTTCCACTTCAGCGCCAAGGTCTCTTTTCATATAGAGAAGAGGCCTTTAGATTAAATTAGGTATTTAAATTAGAAGAAGAATTTAGCATTGATCACCACGCTTGGTTGGATTTTATATAATTAAATCCAGGTTTCCTCACGATGTTTTCCGGCACCATGTTAGTCAGTGGTGTCTTCGAATATCCAAGAAAGTATTTATGACATTAGAAAAGTCACATTGATACTTGCCTGGGTTTAAACCTTTCATGCTCAATGGCATACTACTACATATCTTTTCTAAACTTGTCACAGCAGACTAGGAACTATTTTGATTTAATTTTATAGTATATTCCTTCACACTTCTGTAAAAGGAGCCAGCAAGAGTAGCGTATACTTGCTTATTTAGGCGTAAACTAAAAGCCAATTGTGGTTTCTTTTGCGGTGTATGTTTACTTAAGGTTAGAAGCAATTAAAACTAACATGAACACTAAGTTATTTCCGCAAATGACCATTGTTTGTAATAATAATTTTAATTTATGTACAGTTTAGCTCTTCATTAAACAAGATCTGTCTAAACACCAAAAAAGTCTGAATATCAACCTCAGTCTACCTAACCTTTACCTCTGCCTGACACAACCGGTCGGCGCACGCGCTGGCCACAAAACAATAGCGCCATCATTCATGCTCGCCATTGGTGGGTGACATCACCATGACAACCACACAACGCGCCATAATAGATATAGGTACTTTGTGTTTTAATTGGTCCACTGGTTTTATCTTAGTTGGTGCAATAAAATTAAATGCTGACATATTGTAATGAGTTAGGACTCCGTGTAAACATGTTATGGTTGATTTACTGCGATCTAAATTAATGTTGAGCACTTTTTTGAGTTCAACGACACTATATGCTGATGTTAGACAAATCGAGAAAAGGTTATGGTCAAATGCGTTTTTCTATAAGGCATTTTCGAGAAATATTTCTATGTAGAATACTGAATTACAAAGTTTTGCTACATAACAAAAAAACTGAACATTAAAACAATGCATAGCTTCCAAAGAAAGTCCGATATAATAATAATGTACCACCTTTAAGCTTTATCTACAAACACTTAATCAACTCTCTTTTTTCTACCTTTCAGCCCCTTCCCTAAAACGATATCTGACTAGCATATGTTTTGTATTTCAGCGCGTGATTCAAGCGCTGGGTGTGGCGTGGCACGCTCACCACTTTGTCTGCGGCGGCTGCAGAAAGGAGCTTGGCGGTGGCGGCTTCATGGAACAGGTGATTACAGGACTTTCTTTATAAAATTATACGAATTTGGCTTATGAATCTTGACTGTAAAAAAACGTACTTTCAGTTATAACCTAAAATAAATGACAACCCGCACGTCCACACGCACACACACCCACACACTCACACACCACACAAAGACACGGACGCACATATGTACACACACACGCGCGCGCGCGCACATTCCAATTCACAAATACAAATACCTCTTTTTTATATGTTTGCTTTTGTTATACTTAACTTAAAGTTTCAATTAGATACCAAGATTAGTTGTCATTAATTAAAATAATTAAACAGAAATGTAACGAAAGGACACTGACCTCTGCAACACAGTTTTAAACTAGCGCATTGGTCAGAGAATTCTGAGGTTTAAATAACTATTCAATTAGGAAAGTGTGGAAAAGATGTTGCTCATTCTTAAACAACTTGGATGCTTACGAAATAGACAGAATAGGGATATATTGGACGGTGCAATGGTTGGGAGAGTTTCTCAATTCCACTACAATTTTAGTTTTAGTTCCACTCGAATCAGAAGAAAAATCATTGCTTATATTTCCACTAGACTGTGTAATTACAACGTAAGCATTCTAAAGAGTATTGTTTATACCTAACAACCTACTTATTGTTGCAGGCTGGCAGGCCCTACTGCTCATCGTGCTACGCAGACAAGTTCGCGGCGCGCTGCCACGGCTGCACCAAGCCCATCACCGACAAGGCCATCATCGCGCTAGACGCTAAATGGCATCGTGACTGCTTCACTTGCATGGTAATTTCCTCTATGTATAATATGCTTTTAGATTCGGTAGCCCACCTACTGATTCTTGAATTGTGTCTTCCCACCACCAAAAGCAATAGGACAAAACTTAATAAGCCAAATAAAGATCAAAAATGCCCACTGTCTCCCCCACCTAATTAAAAGAACAACCATAGTTTTCGACCTAATTTCATCATTCAGAAGAACAAATTCTAAGTACTTGTCCATTATAGGGCAACTTGTGGACCCCGTCGACAAAACCTTGAAATTAATTAATGTTTTAACAGTCAACTTGTTCTCAACAAGGCCTCAACAAGTCCCTTTGCTAAGAGCACTTTATAAAATTTGCGGACAGTCCAACATATCCAATATTCAATAGACCTTTCTAAATGTTTCAGAAATGCACAAACCCGGTGACTGACGCCACATTCTCTGTGATGGACAACAAACCTCTTTGCGGAAAGTGCGCCTAGACAAACATACACAAGCAAACATATTTATTCACCCATCGAGTAGCCACGAGTACGGAGCTTATTTTATGTGCTTCTCAAAGATTTTCATTCGTTCAATACCAAGTTTTACATAAAAATTATGGATCACTTAGCTGGCTTTATAATCAACTAGCTGCGCCCCGCGGTGATACCGCTTTATTTTTTCGGAATAAAATGTAGCCTATGAATTAATTCAGCTACCTCCATATTTTTTTTTATCAAAATTGGTCCGGCCGTTTGGGCGTGAAGAAGTAACAAACATACAAACACGAACATTCGTTTTTAAAATATTAGTGTGATTCATAGTTTTTCAAGAAGAAAATGTTGATGACAAATCTACGACATCGAAAAGTCCTAAGGCTCTTATACTTTAGTCATGTAATAGATATTTAATGTTATTTTATGTCTATTGCATTTACTCTATAAAAGTATTCAGCAATCTTTGACTTGAATTTAATTTATTTTTACGAAAACATAGTCAACTTAATTTTTGAGAGCGCAAATATAATGCTAAAATATACAAATAAATAACTTAGGTTTTACGAAGTTACAAAGTTAAAAGTATACAGCTGATATATGACAGTATTTTTAAGTGAAATACGTTTGGTTCGTAAATGATTACGAGTTTTTTAAACATTGTATTATAAAGTTATATAATGCTGCACAACTTTTACTTAATAAAAAGTTGTTTCAGTATTTTCAAATGTAATCATAGCTTAACCGCGCAGTCAATACTACGCCTGCGCAAATCTAAGTTATGAACTATATACATGTATAAAAACTTTTTAAATTGTTGTAAATAATCGTTTTTAAATTTAAAAATGGCGCTGTGATGCTTTTCGGCTTTCGATTGTATTTATTCAATTATATATTAACGTATCCAAGTGTTAAAATGAGCTAGTTTTTATACGCTTTTCCGAAATGGTTATTTTCCAATAAATTATAAAAATTTGTTTTTGATGAAACTAGTTTTTTATTTACCCTAGTCCTTAGCACCCAATTTAGTCAGTTATCTACTATTTATCAGAAAATACCTAGGTATACATAGAAAGTCACACATTATACAAGGACGCCAAATATCTAAGCATGAGGGACATGGGTTCATAATTACAGGTGATAGAACTTTGAATTAGACGTAAATAATTATTCGTATTTTCTTTTTCAATATCAAAGTTTGGCCTCTTTCATATCCAACATAAAAACACCCTTTATCTTCGACTAGACTAGACAATAATGCCAAGAATATACAAGGAGCTTAAAATAAATCTTTCTTTGATAGTTAAATTGGCGACACTCCTACTGTTATAATTACCAAATACTCTTGTAAATCTTTTGTGTTTATTCCTATGTTGATTTATGTTTTTTCGACTAAAAATGTGTTTATGTTTAAAAGTGGAGGCTTGTAATTAGCAATGTGTTGAAATATTGTTATTGTAAAGGTTGTAATTAGTCTGTAAGCCTTCCTAAGAATAAATAAATAAATAAAAAAAAGCTTACCTTACACCTCTCTCTTTTCTCGGCCGCCTCCTCGCGGTGCCTGGCGGTGGGCGACAACGGCAACTGTCTCGCGGCATGTGTGAGCTCCGCGCGTTTAGCATCCCTCTCCGCGCGCGAGACCCTTTCACTGCAAGAGTCTTTCTCCCCACGAATTTCCTTTTCCATGTGGGATTCCTTCTCCCTGTGCGTTTCTCTCTCTCCACGCGAGTCTCTCTCCCCACGCGAGTCCCTCTCCCCGCGCGCCTCCTTCTCCACGGGCGCGTCCGGCTTCTTCATAGCGCACTGTATCTTGCAGACGGGAGTTACCTGCATGCAGTCCACGGAGTCCAACTCGCTCCTAATAGTGCTGAGCGTGGCTATCAAATTGTTTGGAGGCTTTGGCTCGAGCCGCATTCTATCTCTATGCTCGTAAGTCTTAGTAGGAGATCTCATTACGGGTGACGATGGTTGAGTTCTTCGGCTGGTTGGAGAAGTTGAATTTAAAATTTTTATATGGTTTTTTAAAGATGTGGTCTAGAAATATATTTAAATCCAGCGGATTTTTTTCTTAATCAAATATATGAACTTATCTAATTATTCTTTAACTAAATCAAATGTAAAGAATTGATAAAAGATGGATAGATTCAGATTGTCAAGGTTTAGTACCTAATTATCATGGGTATAATATGTTTATATGTATAGAATTCTACATTACGTGGCGCTATTAGGCAAACCAGTCGAAAATTCACGGTATAATGCAATTTATATCAGCTGTGATAATAATCATCATCAACTGGAAGACCTCCATTGTAGAACAAAGAAAGAAAGAAAGAAAAACCTACCCCAATGAACGACAAAGTGATTAGTGATAGATACAAATAGTAAATACTAGTAAGAGCAGTGCAGTAGATACCTTGGGGAGCGGCAGGCCTGCAGGTACCTAGGGGAGGGCAGCAGGCAGTGTGTGGAGCGCGGCGTGGTGCGGCGCGGGGGGCCGGACTTGTTGCGCCGCGCCGGGCTCGGGCCGGGGCGCGGGCGCGGGGGCGGGGGAGGGGGCGGGCTCGGCTCGCGGCTGATGTGCGAGGACGCGCACTGCGGCAGGGCGTGGGGTCAGACATATGTCGACATCAACTCAAAAAGATTGGCGACTTAGAAAAGAACATTACTTGATTCTAAATTGATAAAGGAAATTTGAAAAATGATGGACACAGGACTTTATCAATTTAGATTCACGCTTAGCATGGGCAACATGCTAAAATGGCACCAAAAGTCATATAAACATTACTTGATATTGAAAACTGGGCAAATCTATTAGATGTTGACTGAAGAAATAGGAAACGTTTATAACATAACGTGCGGGTCGCACCAGCTTACCGTGTCGACAGCCTCGACCATGGTGCGGATGTCGGAGTCCCTCGCGGCCCTCGAGGCCCGCGCGCGCGCAATGCGGCCCGCACGCGTGGCCGCCGCCCCGCCCTGCCCCGCCTGCGGGTCTCACCAGCTTACCGTGTCGACAGCCTCGACCATGGTGCGGATGTCGGAGTCCCTCGCGGCCCGCGAGGCCCGCGCGCGCGCAATGCGGCCCGCACGCGTGGCCGCCGCCCCGCCCTGCCCCGCCTGCGGGTCTCACCAGCTTACCGTGTCGACAGCCTCGACCATGGTGCGGATGTCGGAGTCCCTCGCGGCCCGCGAGGCCCGCGCGCGCGCAATGCGGCCCGCACGCGTGGCCGCCGCCCCGCCCTGCCCCGCCTGCGGGTCGCGCATCAGCGGCCGTCGGCTCCTGACACACGGAGACCGCACTCTTAGGACGCTAACAACACCATACTCGTTTGTTAATCATAACATAACAACGACAAATAATGACTAAAAGCTAACTATAGCTGGTTTAAAATCAAATGGCTGGGCATACAAATGCGAAAAAGAAAACAAAATATGGAGATGATGAGAAAAATGAGTTAGAGAAAAGACCACATGAATAACTATCTAGTTTTTGATCTACCGTCTGTCTAAATAGGATCCTATTTAGCCCATACATGGCTTCTGATTTATTACTTACCGTGGCGACTTCCTGGGGTTCTTAGATTGCTCCCCCATCTTATCAGCCTGACCACGCTTCACGATACCGCCGCCAGAGGTAGTCAAGCTACCGCGTTGCTTGGATGTGCAACTACTGTCGATCATTAAGAGTGTGTTACGGTGGTTTCTCATGGCACGGCGCGTAGTTATGCGTAATACCACGAGCCGCGCGGCGCGTTGTAGATGTTTACGGGCTAGTGAGTTCGACGAACGAATCCGAGCTACTCCTTCTCACGGCGCTCGGCTTGACGCTGGCGTGGCCCATAATATTATCACGTGCCGTGAGAACCCACCATTAGATTAATGGACAGTACCTATTTGTAAGCTTAATAGTTTCATCTGCATCCTGTAAGTTTGGAAGTCAACCCCAAATAGTTGGAAAACGGTTAAGCAGATCATAGTTGATGATTTCTACATCTTTGGGGTAAAGTCTACATTTGTCGAAATCATCATTAGCCTATCTCAGTCCACTGCTGGATATAGGCCACTACTATAGCACGCCACTGAGCTCGATCTTCGGCCTTCCGCTATTAACCGCTGCCAGCCATTATGCGTATATCGTAACCCCACCTAGCTGGAGGACGTCCTACACTACGTTTGCCAAGCCGTGGTCTCTACTTCGGAACACGTTTTCCCCAAGGGTTATCGGTTCTGCGTCAGCTGTGACAGATGTTTTCGAAATAAATGCAGTAAAATATTTGTGTGTTGGCTTCTTGTAAAACCTGCTTTACTACTACTGTACCTGCTTTGATTCGTGTCTTTGGAGCTGCCAACCTTAGCGTTGAGATTGAGTCGCAGCGTGTCCAGGGAATACATCGACAGACGAGCCCCGGAGTCTGCAATATAACCGATGATACAACGCATGCATATGTCGGTACAGTCAGCAACATAAGTAGGTTAACAGGTTAAGAAACCTTCTGTCAAATTATAGAAAGTAACAAATATCAATTCAAGTCATTGTTTCAAATTATAGAAACGTCTAAATGATGATCGGAGAATATTTAAGACTACTATGAAATTAATGGTATGCTACAAATATTAAATGTTTAGCTACTTTTGATGCTGACTGTACCTATAAAGACTCAGTCAACATAACTGACGACCTGATCGGCGCAGCGGCTAGGCGATTGGAATGCTGCGCTAGGGGTTGCGGGTTCGATTCCCACACGGGACCAAAATTTGTGCGATCCGCAGATGTTTGTCCCGAGTCTGGGCGTTTGTGTATGTGATATTTCATGTTTGTGCAACGCAACCACGATACAGGAGACATTCCTAGTGTAGGGCGACGTTTAAAAAAACACAAACGCCGGTTCAGTCAGGAGTCATGAATATTACAAGGCAGGTTGTGCAATATTCACACCTATCTGTCGCCGTGTAGCGAGTATATATAATACGTTTATAAAACTAAACATCTAAGCTACCACTACTATCAAATAATTTAAAATTTTAAAGTCTGTATTTTACTTCTTTCTACAATTCGCTAGAACCAAGTAAAAGCACTGAAAATGTAATTGTCATTGCAACTTCGAAACGCATGAAGCCATTCATATCAGTTATTTCGTCAAAGACTTACCATTCTTCTGTGAGTTCCTGCACCACGGACCAAAAGACCTCTTCTTCACTCTCTTTACTATCTTCTTTGAATAGGAAACGTTCTGCAGATAATAGCATATAGTTAATGTATGGAAGGATGGCTTTAGGATTTCTAATAAAGAACGTAATTCTCTATGGATAATGAGCTTTTCTGTGAGAAGGGTGCAAATACGATACTAGACCAACCTGCCTGCTCACCATGAACTTTTAAAGCAGCACATTTACCGTTGTGGCAGCGTGACGCCGGACTACACTGCACGTAGCGGCGTCTTTTTTTATTGATAGGTGTACGCTTGCCCACAATTCGCCTGATGGTAAGCGATATTATGGCCAAGGATGGAGTGCGCCCACCTAATAAAAACCGGTTAACTCTCGTCTTGAAAACCGGTAAATTATAGTTCTCTGGGAACAGGGAATCCGGTTAGTCTCACTTCCACAACGGAAAATGTCCTGCTTTAAGAGTTCATGGTAAGGGGACGCTAGAAGACGTACAAGTAAAAACTATTTTCGACATTATGGTAGTAGTATATTTGTATGTATACTTACAACGTTTTCAAAGCTATTCAGAAACTCTTCGCATCTAATCGCGTACTCGTTGAGGAACTCGTCGAATTTGTCACATGTTGTTATAAGGTCCTGACATTAAAGAAATGAGAATCACTACTTTATAGAAAAGTATGGCGATGCAGCTGTCTTTCAATAAGTAACAGATGGAAATTTCCAGAAGCGATAAATGCGAGAACTGAATATTATTTTTATGACGGAACTTACATTAATGGAAATACTAATTAGATGTTACTTAAAACATTTTATCTATTTATTTATACAAGTAAAAGTGTCTCAGTCAGTTATATGAGGGTCACTGAGGGGTGCCAACTGAAAACCAGCGCTGGGTGTTCTACACTCAGCATATGCTGAGTTGGCGACCTTTTCAGTTTGACGGTTAGAATTAGAATTTGCTTGTTGCTTTTTGTTTGTGCCGTCACGTGTGCTGTGTCGAATGACCGTTTTTATTTGTTATAAAAAAAACAACTCTGCGTAAATAATAACCTATAAAAATGTGTTCATCAAGTTTTGGGTCCCGCGATGTATGGAAAACTTGTGTCCTTTCCGTATTCCAAAACGTGTGGGACCTATGGATGTGAGGTAAGGTCGAGCATGTCGTACATCGCTGTAGAGGTCCCCGGCGGCGCCGAAGTCCCTCGGCGGCGGCACGCTGGCGCACAGCCCGGAGGCGTCGCGCGCGGCCGCCAGCAGCGCGCCCAGCGCCGCCGCGCTCTCCCGCACGCAGCACGTCTGCTCGAACGACTTGTGGAACACCTGACAACACACCGACCGCACTAACTACCCTGGCCTTCCAGAAGTTCTGTTAAGGACCCTGAAGTTAGCTGTGAGGGTTCTACTTCTCATTGTATGGTTGATGAACAACCTGTTGTCAGAGTTAAACCACCCGTAGGCCTCTGACATGGCTTTGCACAGTTTGCACACCGTTGAATCTTTTCCTGTACCGTTTTTAGCAACTGATAACTAATTTATAATACGCACATGAATTCGAAAAGACATTGGTGCGTGCCGGGGTTTGATCTTGCGACCTTTGACTTGGCAGTCCAACGGTCATACCACTATCTATCTACTGCAGTATAGTGCACTTGCTACTCTTCGCTAGCAAACTTACTTATTATTAGTTTTTTGCAGCTCATAAGCTCATATATACAATCAGTGCTTGGTGCTTTCTGAAGTTGAAATCTGAAGCTGTGTCCGAAATTAAGTTTATAGGACATGAATGTCAGAAAATAGTCTTTGATATACTAGATAATTGGAGAAAAGATCTAAAAAGTACGCTAAAAGTAGGACAAAAATAAGCTACAGCAACTATCAAAGTTACGCCTACTACGTACCTGGAACGCTTGCAGTAGATTCTGATGGAGCGACACGATCCTCACCATCTGCGACTGGAACTGTGTGTGCTTCGCGAACGGAAGGGTCACGCTGTTGTTGCGCTTCACGTCGTGCATCTATAGAAGTTAGGTACAAGAACCACCATAAAGATGAATAAAATACCAATAGGAACAGTAATAGGAAGGCATTTCAATTATTTTCCTGTCAGGAGTTACATGTAACACTATTGATAATCTTTTACGTATAAACATTTCCCCTCTTATTCATAAACGAGGATCACACCGGCATTAACTAAACCCCGTATTAAGTCTATTCTTCTAGTCTTTGATATGCAAATGACAGTGACAGATATAATTTAATCCTTGGTTTAAAATTGTAATTATTTATGAATAAGAGGTAGTAGGTATAAGACGTCACCATTAAGATGTAAATGGAACTTGAAATTCGATGGGTGCTAGCAGCGACACCATAGCTCAGTTGGCAGAGCCGCGGATCGGCAAAGGTCGCGGATTCGAGTCACTCTCGTGTCCATCATTTTTCAAATTTCTTTTATCAATTTGGACAGTATAATATATTATAAAGTACGTAATAAAACTACTAAAAAGATCTACGTAAGGTAGTTACAGAAGCTGGAAGAGAGCAGCCAATGATCAACCTGGTAAGCCTTTAGACAATTTAATTTATGGTAAAAAACTTAATCGCAATATACAAGAGGCAAATCTCAGTAACTCCTCAATTTTCATCTTCTATTCTGGACATAAGCATCAAGATGTTTCCTCACCTGCCGCTGTAGTTGGTACATGTAAATCCTGTTGAACCTGTTACAGAACTCTGCTGAACGCTTGATCATGCGCGCGATGTCGTCCGGCTCAGCGGACAGTATGTCGCGCCGGTCTAGAGATGTCCTGTGGTTGAAACTTACATGTGGTAACCGGTCTAGATTGTTCTATACCATACATGTTTTTTCTGATATGAGTTTTGATGAGAAGATTTGTGTAGGTATGCTTTTATTTTGACGATAGAAAAGTGGTCTAATATCTTGACTATTAGGTAAATTTTGCATTAAGAGTGGTTTATTAGAAGCTATTGGAAAAACACACAAATGAGTTCGTGGACTACATTATGTACATTGAGGAACATAACATCACGCCTGTATTCCCCGAAGGGGTAGGCAGAGGTGTACATATAGTACACCCACATTTCGCCAGTTATGTTGTAAGTCCCAATGTAATAGATGGCGAGCCTATTGCCATCAACCGGGCACAAATCCAGACTCCGTGCTGCTACTGAGATTTACCTAATGGAAAACTCAGTAACACTTTGCCCGACCCGGGATTGAAACCCAGGACCTCTTGCTCAGCAGTCGCGCTTAGCGACCACTAGACCAATGAGGCAGTGAGGATATAAAATATACAAATTACTTACATCATATCAAAAAACTCTTCATTGATCTTCACTCTAAGATCTTTGACCTTAGCACAGTAGATGCTACTCTCGATCACATTCGTCACGTTCTCAGATGATTTACCTGAAAATTTCCACTTATATAATGAAGCTGAAGATTGGATGGATAGGTTACAAAAAATAGGACCTATATAAAAGTGTTACTTACTGGACGCCTTATCTCCACTGGTGGGTCTTTCAGGTGACGCGTTCCCGGAGACGTTTTCAATGGGTCTCTCTCGTACTGTGGTCAGACTTGCCGACTCATTCATACCCTCCTCTTCAGCTCCTAAGGAATACACAACGAGATCATAGTGAAGTCAGTAATAGTTATGTATAAGAGACGATAATTACTTGTGAACTATGATGATAGGCGTGATTTATGTATAATACCTATAATATTTACCGAGAATGCCCGACTTGTTTTGGACCTATTGCATGAGCTGGTGAAGCAGAAGGCTTGAGAATAACATAATGGAAAACTCGGGATTCGCACCCAGGACAAACCTCGTGCTCAACAGTCGCGCTTAGCGACTAACGAGGCAGTCAGACATTTAATTCTATGCACTAACCTGACTGCTCATCTCCATCGTCAAATATATAGAACATGTCGCCGTTGTCCTTGTCTACGTCATCAGCGAAGGTGACCACACATGTGTGTTGGTTGTCGTCTCCGGTTATGTCGCCTTTGCCTTGAGCTAATTCCTGGAAAAACATTAAATTATGTCACTGTAACAATATTACAAAAAGGTAAAATTTTACTATAATAACTTCCGTGAGTGTTATCCATATTATTTACTATATATCCCGGTTATACTCACGTGTGTATTCGGGAATGCCCGACTAGTTTCGAACTCGAACGGTGCCCTTATTCATGAGCTGGTTACGCGGCGGAGTCGCGAGCCGAACTGCTCCGCCGCGTAACCAGCTCATGAATAAGGGCTCCGTTCGAGTTCGAAACTAGTCGGGCATTCCCGAATACACACGTGAGTATAACCGGGATATATAGTAAATAATAAGGTAAAATTTGTTTGTAAGGGACCACCTGGCTAGACGAGAAGATGGCTGATGGAGTAAAGCTTTGACCGATTAGCGGCCACGGGCCAAGGTTAGGTCAAAGAAGCCAGGCCATTAGCACGTTGGGTTGACGACATTTATAAAACTGTGAAGAACATCTGGATCTTAGGAGACGCTCAAAGCAGAGAAGCATAGCAAGAAAAAAGGGAGGCTTAGACCCAGCAGTGGGTGGTACCGGGCTAAAATGATGATGATGACGAGGAGGGTAATCTCCGGAACTATTAACCCGAATTCCAAAATTCTTAAACCAATATTTAGAATGCACCTTCAGAAAGGATATAGGCTACTTTAATCCCTGGAAAAGACAAGATTTTTTCTCCACGCAAATGAAGTCACGGGCGGAAGCTCGTTCATAGTAAACTAGACTCATGAGACTGAGGGCCTATTTCACCATCGACAAATAGGGTCAAGTAGACTAACCGCCACTTACCGCCGCACTAGAGACGTTAATGATTACTTAAACTGATGATAGTTTAATTTACCATTAAATGTCTGAGTTCGGCGGTTAAAGTCACCCGTGACTACCAACTCATACGAATTTCACAATATCTGAGTAGCATTAATCAGGAGATAAACTGGCCTGTAACTAAAATAAGATAGAAGATACTCTTAACTTTTACTTGCTGATTAGCGTTAATCAAGAAGTAACTATTCAACACTTTACTTGTACATGGTGAAACAGGGCCTTAGGGCAAGAAATAGTACAACCATTATTATTTGAACCTATTGCTTTTTTATCAGATTTCCTAATTGTAATTATATTATCTACTAGATGGTGAAACAGGCCCTAAGTATTCACCCAAGTTGTGCTTTCTTTGTAAGTAGGTACATAGGTAGGTATATCTTTACTTTTCGTGGGGAAACGGACCTACTAACATACCTTTTCCTTAGCTTTAGCTTCATCCTCAAGATTTTCGCGCGACATTTTCTGTAGTTCAGTATCCATTATTTCCTTGAGACAGGATTCTGGCAATTGATCCAAAAACTGATAGGGATCCTCTGTTGAATTAAAACTTACTTAAAACGCCTGACATCATAATTAGTAGACCTACCTGATACAAAAGAACCTACGATACCTTCCTACTAACACGGGAACCTTAAACAACATTTACATCATAAAATATCGCTTATTAAGTACCTAATCTTTATTGCCTTCCTAATTGATTCCCGAGCTTTACTGTGGAACAGAAAACAGTTTTCTGCATTTGAACAGACAGTACAAATATCAGCGGATCACGACTGTCAAAATTAATATTCCTCCTTACCCTTACGTAGGAAGGAAGGTAGGTACCCCGTACCTACTGAGGGCTACATAGAATTACTTCAATTTGTAAAAACGCGTACCTACAGACATGTTTAGTTACCCGAGTGCCTTAAGGATAATAGAAGAGATATCCTGATAGATTCTTCTTATCGTTTAGGCACCTTACCGACCGAGTTACTACAAAGGGGAATGTAGCATTGTTCCTAGATTTTAGTTAGGTACCTACTTGCCTACTTAAAATAACTTGGAAAATGCTAAACATTCAACAAACATCTGAACAGTGGGCTAAAAAAACTATTTACGTGTATCATCAAATGCAAGACGTTGAACGAATATACAATACCAATAAAAACATCCTTGACAACATCCTTTTCCTTTACAAACTCATCCCATATCCTTTGTTCTCGCTGCTTTTGCCGTTCCCGCCGAGAACTCCTCCACGCCCTCTCTAGTTTACCACCTTCAATGTACTGCAGAGTTCAAAGGATAAATACTAGATGGCGTTGTATACAAGTTAGATTAAATTTCTAGAAACATTTTTTGGTAATTAGTACAATAAATGCAACTTGATCGATACTAAATTTATATAGTTTCATATTATTTATAAAAATCTAAATGAGATTGATTTCGTAAGCAGGTAGTGTTCGCGAGCGACTATGATCGAAAATACAGAAGGCGCTCATACAAAAAATTTGTTGTTATCAACGTACGAGTTAACTATTGTTACGAGTTCAGCGACCAAAAACGTTTGTTCTGTATTCTGAGCCACAAACATACGAAAACATACGTAGGTGATTTTAAAATGATAGGCCATCCTAACACGATCATCTCCTTAAGTATATTAGAATAATTATGATCGCGACAGATTATAATGTACAATGTTGAGCGAAGTAAATAAAACGAAAAGATGTCAAACCGTAAAATTAATAGAAAACACAATAATTCACCTTACCTAATTATCGTAAACCTGTTTAATAATCTGACACAATGAAATTTAGAGCATAATCATAATTAATTAATAAGTAAAATCTGAAACTAGATGGACGCACTTACTTGTCCATGTCTAAAAAATAAGAACCGTGTAAACAGTCACAGTTATAAAAATGAAAGTTTCAAACCTGCAAATCCAAAATTTCCACTTTACTTTCCGACATAAAAGAAAATCCTCTTACGCACGTCTCCATAGTAGTTATGCACTATTAAAATTCACACGAAACAAGAGTATAACCTAAAATATTAAATACATTGGCCAGAAAATTCCTAAACATGTCCTCTATTCGCCATTACAAATGTTTTTTGTAAATAAACATTTGAATTTGACACTGGTGACAGTGGCAATTGTCATTATTTTTGAGACACTTTTATTTACTTTTTAGGTTCTTAGACCAATTCTGTTGTCCGAACTCGTAGCTTTGTTAGCTGATAATTAGGTAAGTATTTTAATAAGGTAATGAGATTATGTGAATAATTTTAATTATAACACTAAGCTATTTCATTGCGTGATAATTTTACGCGCCACGGGCCATATGACACGAAATAACGAAATTATCGTTGCCAAGCAACGCTTTGTTTGTTTCTCTTTACATCAACCAAAAAGTAATATCGCTTTAAATACGCTATACATTACTTTAATTATTCACCAATCGTTAAAAGGAATGCGTTTATATTAATTGGAACTTTTAGAACTATACGGTTATAAAAAAAGTACTTTATTTGGTTTAATGGAACCGTTTGTTATTATAGGTTATTCGCTCGTGACAGGTGCGAGCTTTACGTGTGTAGCGAAGTGAATAGTTTGTTGTGTTCCTTGTGTCAGTGGGTAAGCAGGTGTTCGGCATGTTATTTAGTGAGCGTCCGCTGCCCGCTATGGGGGCGCCGCCGATGCCGACGCCCCAGCCTGAGTCAAGACATTTCCCGCAGTGGAGCAGGACAGCGATTTTGACACTGGCAGCGGTGTCTGAAGACGATGTCATCAATGAGGTGGGTAGAAAATGTTCATAAAGGTTGATGACCCAGTTAGCTAGTTAGCAGGGCTTAAAACTTTTCACTCCCAAGGTCACAGGTTCGATTCCCGTATTTTTAAATACTTATCTATCGTCATCATCAGCCCGTAAATGTATATACAGTATTTACTTAATACCAATATCATATTTTTCAGTTACTTAATGGTTATACATGCTAATTAGTTTTTATAACTCAATAGTTACCTACCAAGCGACGCTCAATTGTTTTTAAACTTTATCCTGATAATTTTCATTTATTATCGTTCGTTAGGTCGGCTCGCTGCAGGGCTTTGATCCTAATACACCTGTATCCATGATCCACAAATAGCTGTACCGTATGAGGCGTAAAGGTCGCGAGTAATGCGCAATAATTTAAAGGCCACTGAACTATCTTACCTTTGGAAACTCTATACATCTATAAGTATGAGTTTAAACAATGGAGCTGCCATATACCGCATAGATGTTCCTATCTGTTCATATTATACTATACCATATACTACACCTATGCTATGCTGTCTTGATTTCTACTTTCAATGAATATTTAAGATTTTACCAATATTACAGACCAAAGAGAAATGAAGGCATAGAGGTTGAAAAACTAATTTGTGTGCGTTAGTTATGCGTCCACAGGCAGATCATACAGGCATAACGTTATCGTAACATCTTAGCTAATACAGAAAAAATACTAGAATTCCCCCTATTAATTACTCAATCTTAACTAGGACATGCTGTAAATGTGCGATCTAGTATTTTTAATTAGTCTGTTCTATGTCCCACTGCTGAGCAACGTCCCTCCCCCCCCTTTACTTCCACAATTCTCTATTTGATGCCATTTTCGGGCATGTCTTTCCCGCAAAGATTTCTAAATTGCGAATGGATCCGCAAACGTGGGCCAACACTACCACAAAGTAGATTACCACCGCCGGCCGCCGACGACCAGGCAAACCAAGACATGAGAATTGAAAATAAAGCGTTAAACCTCCTGTTTGAACTGCGATTGCGATCTATTTTGTTACAAAAATAGAGTATAGACGAAAGCCACAAACTTAAAAATTCATAGTAATGGTTGCATGCCTGCCGTAATACTGCAGCTCCATTAAATTAATAACACGAACCGCTCGTTCAGAATGTAATATAGCTGTTCTGTAACACCAAAGGGGTTTATCGTAACCTGATAGTTATTACATTTTATATTATGGAAGGTTGCACTGCATTATAAAAAACTGCTGCAATTAACTTGCTCAGACATATTATGTAAACACTGTCCTTATTAATTTAAACAAGACCATGCAACTCTCCTTGGTCTTGTAGTCGAACAAGACGTCAAGACGTTTTCCTTATGCTCCAAGTGTCTTGATTTCACAAGGATATCCTCGTTTAGAAGGCCAGGTATTAAAAGGTACGAAAGAGGCCGAGTAGACACATTTGCTAGAACAAATTGCCAGTAAGAAACAACACGTTCTGAGTTTCAAGGAAAACTGAAGCTTCGTGAAAAATACATTAATTAGATTCAGGAGTTTTCGTGAAAATACTTCATCTTTCGGTAATGATAGCTAGATACACCATAACAAGTACGACACCAGCCATTGGTTTTGTTACTTATTATGTTTATATAGAAAACAACATAATATAAAGATGGTATAATAGTTATACAAAATTTATTAGAACAATTTACATTATTTACACACACTATTGTTTTTATACTACCTATTCTATTATTAAAACTAAAAATATATACAAACAAAAAACATCAAAAAATTATGCATCAAAATATTCCTCCTCATCACTGTCTGTATTTGACTTTGATGCTACTCGTATTCTCATTTTGGGTATATTGTGTAGCTCATTATTCTCTCATACTTGAAATGATTGTTAAACCATATTTTTAAAAGAGTAACTATGGAGTTTCTTGCCGGTTCTTCTCCATAGAAACGACTTTTTGGAACCGTGCAACTAGTTTGACGTTTTGTAAGTGCTCTTTTGTAGCCTATATATATTTTATGTGAAATAAAAACATTATGACTATGACTATGTCGACTGGCAGTTATACAGGTTCTTTGATCGTAATAATGTCTAAATCACAAGGCAATATTAACTTTATTAGAACACGTTACGAAAAGCTCCTGTGAACTCGTGCCACTATATCTTATACATTTAGACACAATGCAATCTACAAAATAATGTCTTACTCCATTTGGCAAATTGCTGCAATAACACGGCAGGAATATACGCACGAGCATGGAATTCAGGGAAAACATTGGTTGAAGTGAATGCTGAAAACGGGACGAAATAAGATAATATTTCTCCTCGAATGGCTAGAGAAATATCAGAATAATAGTATTTACATAAATTGACCCTTTCGCTCATAATAATATTACCATAGGAATAACGCTCTCATATAACTTTCATGTTAACTCCAATAATTTAGCCAAGCAAACCTATTCTAGAAATTTTTGAAAGTTTACACTTTCTCTGGTCGTAAATATTTTTGTTAACTGTTTAGTGTAATCACATGCTGGTATATTGGTCTAAATACAGTTATTTATTACTGGTAAGATAATAAAATTGAAATAGCTCTGCGGAAGAGCAAAATCGTTTAGTTTCGTTGAGGTAGGTAGGGGTTTTATAGCGTGCGAAGTTCTAATAAGAAAATGAAGTGAAAATTAACTAGTTATTTGTTTATAAGCAAATAAATAAGCTGTTGATAACAGTGTAGTTAACAAGACGTAACAAGTTGCAGATTCGTCCGGTTTCCGACAAATTTATACAGATAAGGTCACGGTTCAAGTGCGTTACATATTCCCATACCAGATTGTCGAAATTAAGTTATTAGCTGGGACTTCTGTGACACGCCATAAAACCATCAGAGGAGTTGGCAGCGCGCCACACCATAGCCGAATAGTGACAGAAACGAAGCCCGTGAGTCAGCGGTACGCGGAACCTGTGTGCGGCGGCGCGATCGATAGATACTGCACCCCTCCCCGCCTCCGCCCGCCTGCACCTGCCAACAGAACCCACAGCCCTAGCTCGCCGTCCGTTCACGACAAAAACACGCGAAAAATCCTTAAAAAATCAACTGATACTGCAAAAACCAGTGCTTTTATCCAAGTCAATTTTACCAGCCTTATTCAGTTCAGTGGTTCAAGGTCGCTCCGGTCGACGACCTCAGTTATGTTAAGGAGAAACGTCTACCTCATAAAGTATTAGTCGTATACGCTGCTGTTTATTATTTGTGTTGATCTGTGAAATTTTATTTTTAATTATTACGTGGTGGGCAAGGTCGTGGTGCGTTTGCCGTGCACAAATGTTGAATCTTTATCATTGGAAACACGCGCGTGCTCCGCGGCGGTACACAACAAAGGAGGTTGAGCTGATCGCCTATCCCTGAGTTCTTATTGCTTTAGTTTGTGAATGTGAATAAGTCTGATCAGCGGCGATGGCATCCAAAGTCTTAGTGCCAGCTGCCCCGTTTACAAAACTACAAGTAAGTCTTAATAAGTATTATTTTGTCTAACAATAATAATTTCCCTGGTAATTGTATAAGCTTCTACCTTCGATTTTTCATCAGAAATCTATTTTGTGTCAATATATCGAAGAGTTCAGTGGCCTCTGAGTGATTTGATTAACTTTTATTTGGTTATCAAGGTGTGTCTCATGTAAATAATTAAATGCTAAGTCACAAAGCACAAAGAGCTACCTTCCGGTCATTGACATTGTAGGAAAAGTGATTATGAATATCTGATGGCCCGGATGGGCTTTTCCCAACGCCTAAGTATGGGAAATCGTTACGGTAGAGGCAATTTAATACCAATTAAACTGCTTCCATGCATTGTACCAAGGAACATTATTGCCATGAACAAAGAGAAGCCTCGTTTTATTTATTTTCCTAAATTCTTTATGGATCGGCAATATACCAGTAAACTAGTACATCAATTAAACATCAATAAATAAGTAAGTGTGTGCAAAAATATGAGACCCAAAAGTTTTCACGATATCTATTAACTACAACAACTTCCATTTCAGATGTTTTTTATAAAAACTAAACAAAAATTAACTAAAATAATAAGGATATTCTCGTAGGACAGGACAGCTTCGATATTCAGGTCATTTCAGAATTGTTTACGCTACAATCGAATTCTTCTAACTTCAGGTAAAAAAATCGCCTCCGGAGTCAACGGGCGGTGGCTTCATAATTGGCGGGGATCCTGTGGCCAGGGTCGCGCACCTGGAGCACAGCGTGAGGTTCTTGCAGGAGCAGCACCGGCTGATGCTGAGTGGTCTACACGCCGAAATTGAAGCGCTGAGAGAACGAAACAGAGGTATGTGCAATGCTCGGGAAAAAATGCCGTTCCTCAATCAAATGGCAGGACCCTGAGAAAATTTAGCATGTTATTGTTTTAGTAATAAGTATAAAATTTAATTTGGAACTGTTTGTCTTCATCTTGGCATGAAACAACTAACTATTTACGTTTTATGTATATTTAATAACACCATAAACAAGAAAAAAAAATTATGAAGTGTTTCTCGTAGGTCCTGTTAAAAAAATATTCACAACAAACCTTTTTTTAAAGTTCACGTTTGTTGTTTGTTTCAATAATACTGAATAATTATATTTGGTATATAATTTTGTTCATAATAATTTAGTTAACAATCGATATGTGGTTTTATAAAAATGTGAACTTAATGACACCTCGCTATCGTAATTATATATCCTGCAAGTAATTAGCAGTAGCATGTATCACAACGCTTATCGTAAGATCAAAATGGCACCTAGGCTTATATGTAGATAGATAATTATGATAGGATAGGATCCAGTAACGTTTTGTACCATATTCAACAACCCATTTTCAAATCGGTTAGTATTTTTTTTTTTTGAATAGTTTAGTATTTGGTATGGTTTTTTGCGCCCTGCACGAGGAAATAATATAACTAGGCGTCTTAATCCCTTTAATTTCTTACTTTATAATCTGACATGCAATCGACAATGAACATATTATGTTGTTACGAAGGTTATAATACTTACAATGTTATGGCTTGATTTATTTTTACCTCGAATGCATTCCCAACTTGTTCGCGGCATCGTGAGTCATGCGTTACACTTAGGGATCTGAACTTAGCAAAACGATACACTAAAATAGTCTATATACAAGTAGAGTCAATATTGTTGATTACACAACACAATTCACTTGACAGTTTAATTGAACTGAACACAAAAGGATATTTTAGACATGACGGACTTGAAATGTCGTATTGAATAGAAAACACTTTTTTTTGCAAAACAACAGGGAATAATGCCAGTATTACGACTTCATTGTTTAGCAAGTTGATAACGATAATTATAGTAGTCAGTACAATGCTTCTCAACATACTTTGAATATTATAAAATTCCAGCTTGCTTCCTATCTTTGAAAAATCTGCGGTTTATTCATACTAATGTTTGTTTTACAGATTTGCAGTTTCAACTCATATTTAATAAGGAATCTGCCCCAAAAGCTAATTCGCCGCCAATAGATGAAAATGTTGAAAACAATGAGGTAATTCACCGAGACTACACATTTTATAAATATTTGATTCTTCATAGTCTGCTGCCCGCATTGAATTTGTTTTCAAACCAAGCGCAAAATGAATATTATGGTTTTAATGGGTAATGAAATCATTATGTGTAACAGTAGAGTACCGTGGCATAAATTAATATAATTAAATAAAAAATGGGTAATTGGGTGAACAATAAAGATAGTACACACAAGCATTTCATATTATTCTGGCCGAACGACGAAAAAGGTAAAAATAGAATAGAATAGAAATGCATTTCTTGAACTCAGCGCACACAACAGTACCGTCAAACATGCAGAACCGAAAAGGTCGCAACTCAGCATTTGAGTGTATAACACCCAGCGCTGGTTTTCAGTTGACACCCCACAGTGACAGACGGATGTAGGCAAAAAAAATATATAATAATACATAGATAATATTTTCTAGAATAATATAATTACATTAATTAATTATTTCCACTGTATTAAAATCTAATCCTTATTATTATGTACTAAGTAATACCATTGTCTTATTATTACACACATCAACTCAGCACATCAAGTTTTACTTTTTTAGTTTACATAACTACAGTAATTTAGTTACGTAAACCAAATCGGAGTAGTTAAATTATTCGCTAGGAAAATAATAAAAATATCTTACATCCGCTAATGTAATTTGTATAATTGTTTGAGTAACAAATAACAATTCACTGTTACATAATATACCACTAGGTACATACCTACACCTCATTATGTGTGCTTAAAACATAAATTAAAATTGTACGCGCGTATATCAATTTAATACCAGTTAACCTTTATACTTTAAAAAAAAATTACATACCTAATCAGAACCTACACTTAATATGTTTTAATAAATTTACTTTTTGATGAAATACTTAGGTACCTGTTTACGCCAGTAATTAAATCAACAAAACGCGCACGTGAATTTAGCGCATCGCTAATAGTTATCTCCAAGGGCTTAGAATATTAGCTAGGCAGATTATGTTGAATTTTAATTCAAACATTATTTACGTATACTTACCTACATAATTATATTAAATACAGAGTTACTTATCTCGATACATCCAGTACCCACCTAATGTATAGATAATTTAAAATGAAGGTACTAAGTCTATAGTTCCGCTTGTTTTGCATTAAATTGTATGTCTACAACATTGTCATGTAAATATTAATTTCATTGCGTGATAGTTAATTAATCTATTTTAAATATTGCTACCTACACTTATGGTGTACCTATATTCAACCTTAATTATTGTATTTAATGTTTGTGCAGCTGAAGCGCGAAGTGAGCCGTCTTGAGCGCGAAGCTTCTGTTGCGCGCGGCGAGGCGAAGTCCGCTGAGGCGCGCGCCGGTCAACTGCAACGACTTGTCGATGCGCAGTCCGAGTATGTATGAATTAAATAATTCGCTGTGCGTTAACCATCATCATGGACTTTTTATAAAACAATACTGCGTGGAGAGTGTTACAAATATATTCCCACCATTTTATCTCCCACTGATGACCTTGACCCCAGAAAGCTTCGTGAGCTGGAGGTGAAGTCGACGTGCAGCGCGTGCTGCCCCACCGACAGCTCGTGCGTGGAGGAGACGCGCGCGGAGTTGCGCGCCCGGCTGGGCGAGGCCGAGCGGCTAGTGCGGCGCCTGCGGGCCGACGCCGAGCGCCAGCGCAGAGAGGTACTCGCGGCCGGGCCCGCGCGGGCCGCCGGGCCGGGCGGGGCCGCCGGGCCGCCCGGGGCCGCGGGGGGCGCCGTCACCAACCTGTTGTTTGACGGCGCGGCCGCGCGCCACGCTCACGTACGTGTCGCACCGGCCCGCCACCGCCGCGCCCGACGCATGCCCACGCTCTATACCACGCAACGATCTAATGGTCGGGAAATTATTCCACGACTAATTTATATTGACACTTTTTGAGCTCTACTGTAAATTTGGATCCAATTAGAAGCAAGTATCCTTCAAGAATATTGGACAAATGGACATGCTGAGAAATATCCAAGATTAAATGCTCAGTATCTAATGCTAAACTCGAGCGCTTTAGCTCTGTTAGTGAAATAATTAGTTATCTACTTATATTTATAAATTAGTAAATGTCAGTACATTGTAATGAGTAGATATGGTTAGTGGTTTTAGAGGCCCATTAATTAATTTAATCCGATGATAGAATATCAGATCAAGCGAGGTTATACAGGTGGTAATGTTAAGATCGCGGCGATGCAGCCGACTGGCGCGCCGACGCGGACGGGACCGCGTCACGCATACACACACACGTAGCCAGGGCACGTTTGTTGGTTCAAAGCATATACTAGCGACTAAAAAGCATAATATTAGGCTAACATTCTGGAACATTAGAAGAAGAGGACATAGACTGATGTAGTCTTCCTTTAAAAAAACCAGTTACATGACGCTATATTTTTAGACAAGCTTTGGTGTTGCTATAAAAAATAAACCCAAAAGCCTAATTATCAACACATGAACAATATTTACCTAAAGCAAAAAGAAAATTAGGTACGTTACTGATTGTATATGCTCTGAAATAAGATCTGTTGTAATCTCTGGCTGCGTGCACCTAAATTTAAAGGCAACATAGTATTTAAAACTGGTTTGTTTGCACTATAACAACACTATAATCGCGAATGTGTGTGCCGTTTAGTTTTTTACTAACCCTGCATGGTTTAGCGTTTGTTTTCGTCCCGTCCTCGTATGCGCTTTTTGATAATTTAGATGATATTATTTGTTGTGTCGTGAGCAAGGATACTGCTGAACGAATTGTACACAAAATTTATAGAGCAGCAGTATTTTTGTCACATTCAGGGTTGCCAACTTATCAGATGAGTTTACTTCCATTAAATTGTCAAAGTAGGATAGTTATAAAATGAGACTTAACTTTAAGATTTTCAAAATTGCCACTATTTCTTGTAGTCATTTTTCTGAACATAATCTGTGTTACTTATCATTCGTCAGTAGAAACGTCAGTATTTCAAGCGTAATTACAATATTTTTATCATGTCCTAGATCGTTTCAGTATTGATAGTTGGGAACCCTAAACATTTAAAATATTATAATGAATTAACAAAGGATATCATAATTAATATAACAAAGTGCTTAGTAATTATAATAATTAATTATATTTTGACTATTTAAAAAGTAATTTGCTAATTTAGAAATTCACATGGTTTTGGCTAGACACATTGCAAGCTTTAGATTTCATATTATCAGTTAATATTGCCATATTTAATCATTAAAACTGATATGTTGAATAAAATATCTATTTGCAGTTTGGGCTTGAGTAGATTAAGAATTAGTTCTATAGCACTGTATTGTAAAACATATTGTCTGACTATCACATCATTTATTAGTGAAGAACGGTTTGTTTGGTATCTAGTTCACAAATTCCTATTTTTACCCAAAAGACCTACAGACCCCACTAACATTTTGCTATATCCAAGCAAGTCTACCTGGTTAGCACTGTAATCCTAACCCTTATCCAAAGAATATTGAGGCATTACTGAAGGGAATGTAACATATTATATTATCTACAATAAGCTGTGTTGCGACATATAGCTATATCAGAACAACCAGACACGCAGAACTTTGGCCCATATGCACCAACCGATTCTCTTGTGACTCAGATTACGTTTTGTCTTATGTCTTGGCCCTAGAGGCTAGAGGGGTAACAGTAAGGAATAAGAATGAACAAGAGAACGGTTCTCCATAACCTGGTGTTAACAGTTGCAGTGCATGAAGAACTCCTTGCACGCGAGCCTGCGGGCCAGCGGGCTGGACGCGTACGGCTACCAAAACAACTACCACTTTCCACCAGTCCATACCCCTGACTTCTGGACAGAGCCGCTTAGAGAGTGAGTGTTCTTGCTTCTTTTGGTTCTGTACAGCAGTCTTTCAGCAGTGTGATACATAAATACTATGAGACACAAATAACAAATGTATGGTAAGGACAGACTAGTATTTTTTTTATACGTATAACATGACCTTGAAACGTCATGGAGCTTAATTCAAGATCATATCGGAATGGATCTATCCACGGAAATGCACTAGATATTTTCAGCATCAAAGTTCCAGGGTTTTTTGCACTAGGCGTAGTAGTATTTTGAAGATCACATCACATGGAAATATTAAACTTCTTTTAGAGGGCCAAGTGTTTAAACTTCCATCACAAATGTTACAGGGACTTCAACATGGTGGGATCAAGAGGCCGAAGCACCCGGCGACCGCTGACACTCCCCGAGCTGTCCGGCCAACAGATGCACCGCTCTACAGTGTATGCTAATAGTAAGTTAAGACATTAATTCGCATTATTGTCATGGGTATGTGAGCTACGTTACGAAACAATTAGAAGTAACGAGACACGTAAGGCCGTAACTGCTGTTGTGCTGTTTTGCAGTGCAGTTGCAGTAAAGTGCTATCATAAAAATGATTATATATTATATAGATTAACCTAAAGTATCTGTTTTTAGATCATACGCGCCCTAGAGCGAATGGATACGACAAGAATAAAAAGGGTCAGGCGGCAAACGGAGACCAAAATACCACTAATCCTAAGACTCCAGAGGAACCCACAGGTATATTATAAAATTATGTACACTCGTATATTACATATAGCAATATTGTTAATTATGCAACGATGTAAAATTAATGCAATTGCTTAAAAAAATATTACTTTTTTTTTATATTTAAATTTAAAGTTATCAGGGGACATGAAACACTGAGTTTTCTTTTATTTTACATTATATTTACACACTAACAAAAACGTAGATTTGACAAGCTCAATTAGGAATTAAAATTTAAGTTTTGAAAACTATCTGCAACAATATAAAAATAAATGCAGCTATATTTTTGATAAAACATGCACAACAAGTAAGTTAATTACAAAAATACACACATTTTTATTTTGTTTTAATTTCATATTACAGACTGCCGAGTTAGATCAATGCAAACGAGCGATTTATCGAAATTCGACAGTAGTTACACGAGTTACACAGGCTCAAAAGCCATGTACCCAGAGTTGAAAATGGTTGTCACAAAATTATTATCACACAGTCAGGGTGAGGACGAACGCACTTTTTTATTTGGGTTTTGGCTCCTTTACACTATGGTTCACGGTCAAAGCCATGTTTGGTCGCTTAACAACATTATCATATCAACTGCTGACCCATTGGTAGTACCTAATGGGACCACAGTATTATCCCTTTATTATCAATTTAGTTAATGATTTTAAAGTATAATTGCCATATAATAAAAAGCTTATATCCGTACAAACGTTACTTGATTTAAAAAGTGTTACTTATAGCCACTGTAAAAACGAAAAATCGTAGCAAATCAAAGAAAACTGGAATACGGAATGTAATATTTACTACATAAATATAATTAGGTGATTCATTTTACGTGTTTCAAAATAACTAACGAACAAAATGCTAACGAAACTTATGACAACAGTTTGCGTGTCAGGACATGGGCCATTGTTTAGAGGAGTTTAAATTTAACATATAACCATTATTAACTGGCTTGATGTGCATGCGGATACTAACTTGACTGAAGAAGTCACTAAACATGATATTGTTAATAACTACACCATTATACAAAATGCAAAACGGGAATTGAAAAAAAAAATTCAATTACTTACCACGATGGCAAGACAGAAGCTGTCAAAGTTGACATTTTGCATTGCGTTTTGCTGTATGAGATGTTTATAATTTAAAGCTCGATTAACTGATTTGTTTTCTATCCAAAACTGTCGGGTTTGGCGAAACGTTTGTCATAACGTTCTATGTCCCTCAGTGAGTGGCGCAGCGCCGGAGGGAGCGCGGACCCGCGCGCGCCGGGCGCACCACCGCAAGCACGCCGACCACACGTAGAGCGGGGAGGGAGGGGGGGGGGACAACGTGCTGGCGTACATACACAGTCCGACCGTCGATACTAACAGAAACACCATGTACTAACTAATACAATAATATCAGCCTGTATCTAGTGCACTGCTAAGGCCCCTTTATTGCACAGAAAAGAAAAGAGGCCATCACGCTTTCTCACTGAGAATTAGCGATTCCAGGCCATTCTAATCAGGTCTGATCATTTTACTTTTCATCATGTTACTTAGCGGTGTCTTATACGACTGAATACACAGCAATAAATAAAACGAACTAATTATAAATGAAGATCCATGCATAAACTATTTGACTGTAAAATCAACACTAACCAGACTAATACTGCTTCATATCAAGAACTAAGGTAGCTAATCTTACTAGCCTTTACAATGGAACAGTTTGAATTTCCCAGATATGAATAAAAGCCTTTAACTTCCAAAATGGCGTGCCTCAAGGTAGCATTTTGGGGCCAGTGCTCTTTCTTCTGTATGTGAACGATTTGCCTAATGTAACACAGGATAAATGCGTGTTATTTGCAGATGACATTTCTTTAGTAATAAATAACGAAAATAAAAATGAACAGCATGAGGACAAAATAAATACTGCGGTAGAATGCATACTAGATTGGTTCGAACAAAATAATTTAAGCGTAAATATTTCTAAAACAAAATATATTAATTTCTGTAATTACAAGATGACAAATAAAACAATGAAAATTAGTGGCCGTGATATTGACATTGAAGAAGTTAATGATACAAAATTCTTAGGCATATTAATTGATAGAAATTGCAATTGGAAAAAACATATAGATAACATATGCAACAGGCTAAACAGCTTTGCATTTGCACTTAGAAATCTTAGGAAAACTGTTGGAGTAAAGGCCGCTCTACTGGCTTACCACGGTTACGTCTCCTCTGTTCTTAGATACGGCTTAATAATATGGGGCAATTCTACGGACAGCGATAGGGCTTTTATTGTTCAAAAAAAGTGCTTACGAGCTGTATTTGGTGCAGGCCCATTGGAATCATGCAGACCCATATTAAAAGAGCATAAATTATTATCACTGGCATGCTTATATATATTGGAAATGGGAGTGTTTGTAAAAAAACACCCTAACCTATTTTGTAAAGCCGATAGTGTAAACATGTATAAAATAGGTAAACACTCAAGGGATCCAACCAGATTGGCTATGCCTAGGTGTAGAACGGCATTTTTCCAAAAAAACACCAGTCGAATGGCAATAAAGATATATAATAGGATACCTAAGATAATTAGAGAACTGCCTACAAATCTATTTCAAAAAAGACTCCGAACATGGCTTATTGAAAACTGTTTCTATTCGATTAATGAATTTATGAATTATAATACGAAGAGGAATTTATTACAGACATGAATAATGTAATAATGTAATTGAATTAACTTTGACATTCCTGTATACTTATTTTGATTGAACATTGTAACCTTTGTAATTATAACATTAGTATTTTTTTAGAGTTGACAGTAGTAGTTTTCATAGTTTGACATTTTTAATATTCATAGTTTGACATTTGTATTTGAATTCTTGACAATTTCCTATCGTGACATATTTGAATTATTACAATTATTATTGGATTCATAACAATTATGTCACAATCTAAATTTGCATGCTGAATTTAGTAGGCGGAATATGCAGTACTATATATAATGTATTTTAAGATCTGTAAGCACCATATTTCATGCAAATAAACGATATTATTATTATTATTATTAAAAAAGTATAGGATTTGGTGACTTTTGTCTGTGGATAGAACAACACTCAAAGCTTATTCTGCTTTAAATGTAGTCAGAATATGGTTAGTAAGAAACATAGTCTACAACTAAGCTTCGTTTCAAAGCCCTAGGGTTTATATAATACTTAAAAGAAGCAGGCTGAATTTATGGGAAAGATTACAACATATTGTATAATGCTAGGAACGTTTAATGCGTGTTTTCAAGAGTGGTTAATGAAGCTATTTAAATGGGTTGCCAGTATTGGACGTAATCCAGATAATATGAGAATATGTTTATGTTGGTTTAGTATAATTTGTGTTGTGATGTGTCAGATATTGTTTACCTATTCAAAATACAAGAAAGCTTTACAAAGAAACATTGTCGCAGTAATAAATAAGTACTTTAATATTGTAACATTTTTAACGTAATTTATATTTTATTTTAATGACGCTGATTTTCTACAAACGGTGTCTTATTTTGTACAATAGTACAATCGATATGTGACGTCAATTAAATAAATAGGTAGTAATAATACAATTGGACTTATTACCGATTCGAGTGAAAACTAAGTTGATTTGATAAGAAATTGTATATTTTGTAGTTAGACTTTAAATATTTCCAGAATTATTAATTATATACATTGTATAGAGTAGGTACCTACTCACCGTTTTTAGGATCACTGACTTATAATGTCGCTTTATACAGCCAAGTTAAGTCATCCAGTATACATGCTACCCTATCAGTTTAATTTAATTATGAAAGCCTTGAAATACCTACGTCTTTCATGATACTTCACAGATATGTACATAGTTTGCAGCACTGCTACAAGCATTACCTTCGTGTATGTGTATGTATTTGTGTCAATGTTTTCAGTCCACACTCGTATTACCCTAGCAAACGAGAGAGACCGCACTATACACAAGAAAGGCATCTCTTTTTGACTTACAAAAAGCTTGTTTGCATAAGTGTAATTTTTCTACGTTGAAGTGACAACAAACGAGGTTTTGTAAACTGCCACATACATATATGCTACTGAGCAAACATGACATGTAACACAAGTTTATTAACATTTAACTCTCTTATTAGAGATGAATGAGATGAATAAGATGAACTCTGTATTGTGATGTAAAGTACCAATATTCAGCCGCAAATACTGTTTCACACCAACATTCCTTGTAATAGTGCCAGTGTCGTAACTAGGGCGGTGCCAGCGGTGCTCAGGCACAGGATGCAGACCCTACAGGGACGTAGAAACAACCAAACCAGGAACACAAACAATAAAAAAGGCCGCTGTTAAAGAAGCTCGGAGGAAGAAGGCTAGTTACGACACTGAATAATGCTAGAATAAAAAATGATATTCCAAGTTAAACACATCGACGGTTGGACGACATAATCTAATTAAATGAGCAGTCCGCTTAATGTCGGGGATTCAATTATAATATAATCCTAATCGCCTTCTGTAAAGGTTATATTATCCTAACTCGTAGTTATCATGCATAGCTAGTCGGAATGACAGTTTTATAATAATAAACCACAGGAATAATTAAACGGAAAAATTTGAATAAGGGACTGTCAGATTTGTCTATGATTTGAATGTGTTGCCAGACTTGTCTATTTTATTTATTTTTTTATAAAAGAAAATACCAGCTCAATCAGTTTGTAATTTTTATGTCTAAGTAAAATGTTACATAACTAAGAGTTTTGTTTTTAAATGGCTTTGGCGTTGAAATGCCAGAAAAAGGTTATAAATAAATTTTTCCGTTCAATAATCGCTGTGGTAATAGATTTTGCTCATTTTTGTGATTACAAGTGCAATTTTGTACATACATGTAACAATAATATTAGAAAAACTTAGTACTAATGAGCAATAACGCTAATTAGAAGCTTAGTGTGTCGTCTCTTTCTTTTATTATGTCGAATAAAAAGGACGGTAGACGAGCATTGGCCAAGTAGGACAGAAGTTTTTCTTTGTATTTCAAATGTACAATGATTTTGCCTTCGAATATCCAGTGTGGTACCTTTAAAACTGCCATTAACATTTATTTTCCACGGTACGAAGAAGGCGTACGGTTGTACCACTGACAAGTTACAGCGTCAGTAACGACCTATGTGCTAACGAATTGTGAACCTTAACTCCAAAGAGATTAAGTCAAAAATAGAATGGAGTTCGTGCAAATTATTTTCATCTTAGCGCATATGCAACCGACTAATAGTAGCGTTCAATTTACGTGCGCTGACGCGAGATTTGCGACTTGGTAAAATGCTTGCGTGCTTTAAATTTCAACTCCTGCGCAGGTTGATCGTTGTAACTTAATTGGTATAACTGTACGCCATGAATGTATGTACTATACAATATAAAGACTAAAATATTTTTAGCGGAATCTAGTTATTATATAAATAGATGAAATGATCTGCGATTTTAATCATGTTAAAAATTAGATACATTTGATAGTTCCGCAGTTGTCCGCCCGACGAGCCGAGTACGTGTAAAAGGTCTTTAAGCTACATTTGTGAGTGATGTAAACCTAATAAATGCTATATGTGTAGCCTTATCCATATTAATCTAATTTATTAAATAATACTATTATTAATTATTGAATATTATAATTATTGATATGATAATATATTTATTGCAAATGGTTCTTGTTTTAATTGAAAAACAGTATTTCAATACATAATTTTTTTATTTGTATGTGTCTATTAAAAAAAAACTTCCTGGTCACTATTTAAAGCGATAACCAACGCGCACATACGATACGATGAAGAAGCATACGATATATTTCAATGACAGAATACGTTTTATTAACAGTCCTAGTGGGTGCAATAATAATATCAAAAACCAATTTAATAAATAATTATATTTACCTCTGCAGTCTTACAAAAAATTCATGGTTACTACAATACTGATAAGCATTACCTAAGAACCAAAGCACGGAATCTTTCAGTTTATCATTTTCCGACGCTTTCCTAACCACATCAACCATATTATTAATTACAAAATTATTTAGAACTATATTGCACACCTCTTTAGAGTTCAAATTCGCTAAACTCCTGAAGGAGTTAACAACATTTTCGTATTGAAGAGGCTTTTCAATATTTACTGATAAAAAGTACAATATTTTCTGAAGATAGTCTGCTGTCATTAATTTGTGGGAATATTCTGCGTGACAAGATAATATGAAGAGGAGTTGTGATGACGCTGATATCTTTAAATGGCGCATAACGTTGATAAGTGCGCAGAGGTCCTCTGTGCTGAAATAGAACAAAGGAAATGTTTTAAATAGTGTCGGACGGAACTAGTTTTTACCGCCGATACCGAACCCGAATTTCGGCATCTGTCTCAGTTTCGGCTGTAACCGAAGTTTCATACAAGGTCATGTTTTCATAGGGAAAAAAAGTTAATCAATTATAATTATTCAGTTTTGTTACATAAAGTTTAGACATGATTATGAGCGCAGGCGGGTCAAATGACATTTCGTCGCTCGCAGCTCCGCTGTACTCCAAGAAAGTACGGTCGCAGCGGTAAATTTAAAAAAAGTCTGTAATTAAAAACTGCCTTGATGTACATATATATATTATATTAGATACTTATCTATTATGAGAAAGCCACTTGCCAAGCGTAGGGATTAGGCCTTTGTTCAGCAGTGGATGTCTTCTGGCTGATGATGATAATAATAATATAGGATATAAACTTTAAATCTTGAAAACATACCTCAAATTGTCCTGCAGTTGATAAGTAAAGTGCACAAGAGCATACAACGCAGCATCCCTGATCTCTTCATTGCTGTTAGTTAGGTGGTCGGAGAGCCTGGCGATGGAGCCCTGTGCTGTCAGCAGCTCACAGGCCTTCGGGCCAGACCCGGCTAGGTTGCCTAGCGTCCAGGCACAAGTCACCTGGAAATTGAGTGTAAATTAGGTTGTACAATCTTCAACTGTACATAATTTCTGCTGATGATACAATCGGCCCGGGTCATTTTATTTATAAATTAAGCTACGTAAACGACGTATGAGAAAGGAATCGCGAATTGTGTCATATTGCGTACTTAACAAGCTCAATAATCATTACTGACATTAACTTTGTGGTCTTTACTCTTCACACTCCAACAACATCAGCATCTTGCCAGAGTTCAAACCGTACATAGGTACACTGGAATTGGGATCGTAAACTACAAGCACTGAGAGTGAGATTGTTAGTTGTATAGTTATATTCCCAGCTTGTTTGGTGTTATTTTATTATTCAGAAGAATTATTTTGGTGCATGTAAAATGTATGGATATAATTTTTGATTAATGGCAAAGATAAGGTTTGTTTCTCATTGCCAAGACTCGAGTATTAATCATGTTAAAAACATGTATGCAACAGATAATTGTGGCCCAGTTTTTAACATTCCTTCAATTTAATGTGATGTCCGTATTTAGTTTTAATCATATTCATTAGCCGCACAGAGACTTACAGCAAACTCCGGTACGAAGTTGTGTAGACCGGCCACAAGGTATGGTCCCGCTGCTTTAGCCACTGCAATGCCTGCTCTGGAGTCTCCTAGAGCCAGGTTACAACAACATCCTGCTGCCGCACACTGCTTTTTTACTTCGTTACCTGAAATTATTGTATCAAACTGTTTAGAATAATACACGGATCAATATAACAAATTTTATTTGTGAATTTCTGACTATTGATGGATGTAGGTATTCCAGGAATACTAATAAATACCATACATTATTAAGACTGCCTCGTTGGTCTAGTGGTCGCTAAGCGCGACTGCTGAGCAAGAGGTCCTGGGTTCAAATCCCGGGTCGGGCAAAGTGTTACTGAGTTTTCCATTAGGTAATTCTCAGTAGCAGCATGGAGTCTAAATTTGTGCCCGGTTGATGGCAATAGGCTCGCCCCCTATTACATTGGGACTTACAACATAGCTGGCGAAATGTGGGTGTACTATAATATAATGTACACCTCTGCCTACCCCTTCGGGGAATACAGGCATGATGTTATGCTATTAAGTACACTATTCATACCACCAATATAATAATATAACAGGCTTTATTTTAAATCCACATTTTTATTATTATGAATAACTAGCTAGATTGTGAAAACAAACTAAAATAAGCAATCAGCAAATAATTACATAAACTGGAAGACAACTGAAAGGTAAAGATAACTTGATAGGCATCTGTTATGTCCTTATTTACCATACATACCAGTCATTTCCCTTACTAACCCCCTCAGTGCACCATGAATTTGCAACACCGTTTCTATATTAGCTACGTCATCCATCAGAGCATTCTTCAGCATCTGTAGCTCACCGGCACTGACCGCACACTTTGTTTTTAACTTATTTGATATATTTGTCACGGTGTCTATATGTATGCTGTAATATTAATGGAACAATGCTAGATAAATTACAATAAGAAACATGAAATACTGTAGTAAGTACCGCTTTTGCAGATAATTCATGTTTTGATTACTATTACTACTAGCCATATTAATGATGTGTTGGATACTATTTATGCATTAACCGCTCCTATCCTAGCAACAGTGACTATTGAATGAAGATGATTAGGAATCGGTCACTACACAAGTACTTTACTATGTTTGTTAATAAGGATGTCTGACATAATATACAAATCAAAGAAATGCCATGATGCCAGTATATAATAGTATGTATGAACATTAGTTATCAACTGATTAAAATATAACATACATTCATAATGGACATAACAGTCACACTTGTTTTCCAGAGGGGTAGGCAAAGACCACGGATTTTATTCCTTACTCTTCTGTCATTAAACTAATTAATAAATACACTTTAAGCCGTTGGTCCTGCGCCTCATCTCTCTCCGATCGTCAGTCTACCATCCTACCGGACTATAAGAGTATGGGAATAGGGAGTGCACCTGTATTTGCGCGCATACTTGTGCACTTTATTATGTCCTGCGTAGCTGGCTAGACTCAGCTGAGATAAGCCGCCGTGACCGAAATTCGGTCTGTAAAACTTTATTATTGAATAGGTACTACAGAATTGTATAAAAGGAGACTAGAGATGGCCTATTTCGGAGCTACACATAGATATAGGTACCTTACCGCATACTGGTCATTGATCGCCGTACATCAGCGTCTTCGTCGCGGTGCTTACGTCTGTTCAGTACCAGAATGTTACGGCTTGATTCCCTTATAGTTTCAATTGCTTCTTCATCCATTTTAACTTATTGTAAATTATACCTTTTATAAAATCAGTAAAATCCTTCAGATCAAATTTCAAAATAATAACAAAACATTGACAAATGACACTAATGACTGACACTTGACAGTCTGACATAGCTTAACCCCACTCTGCGACATTGTTATTGATGTGTTTGGGAATCGAGGGTTTTAAGCAAATGGCAAATGACATTCAGCACGGCACAGAAAAATATCAATTTAATAAATATGTAATTATTCATCATTTTCATTTATTATTCATGGATCCTTGTTTAGCCCTTATGATTTACATTAAATAGATAGCAAGTTACTTGAATCAAATTATACTAAGTGGGTACTGTCCTTGGAAACCATTAATGGTAAACTTTAATAAACTACATATTAAAGCAAACATTTATTATGAGTACTCCATTATGAGCGCCTATCTTACTCTTTATCTTAATTAAAATAAATAAATCAAGACCCACGGCCTAGAAAGACTAAGAAGTATGCAACGAACATTTTTCAAGTTTATATTTTGTAATTTTAATAATCATAACTCTGGTGTCCGAGCAAGTCGGAGTTCTTTAGTTAAGGAACTGTAAAACCCAACTGGCAGATCAAATAGTTGCCAAGAGCGAGTGAAGTTGTTTATAGAATCATAAAGGATCGTGTACAAGTCCGTCTTGTGGCCTGCACTATTGATCTTCTTGTAGATGTGCTCCAGAAGACTGCACATTCTGAAAGATAAGAATAAATTTACATACATAGGAGCATACAATTTTAAGTAGAGGTAGGGTCACTTATAAACCTTCGAATATATGGCTAAAAAAGTAATTAAGCTGCCTCTTATAATTATTTTAGTTTCATAGCTTTGATCACCAACATTTGCTAAATGCCTAGTCTGACTACATTTACTCTACTACTATACTAGACTACGTCTATTACTAGTAAATAGTTTACAGTGATTTATTCATTAATCAGTTTAGATACACACTGTGATGGTTTGCCCTGAGCATTGGTAGCTGCTGCGATAGGAACTGGCATTCGGAACTCGATGGTATCCTGAGGGAGCCTGGGCGACAACCTTGCTCGAGGTACCACGAAACAAGCTTCAGTCTGAAAACACGAGGACAAAACTTATTTATTAACATACAGTTATATTACGTATCTAAACTATTCTGCTACTAGAAATGGAATGGGAAATTTCCAAAAAAAACGTAATAGTTTTTTTGATTTGTACGTATTTTATTTTTCTAGCCAAGCATACTGCATCATAATAGCAGGCGCGACCTTCGCTTCGCGGGCTGCGGCGACGAAGAGGCCAGAGACACTGCACTGCCTATGCTAGTATCTACTGATAAAGTTTATTTACCTGAACCATGTATATCTTGGGCTTTCCTTGTAAAGTAGGTGGGAAAAGGTCTGATAAATATCGCAACACTCCAAATTCACTTTTTGGCGTATGACTGGACTCTACAATACCATCTCTGGTCTTCGCCAGCATTATGACTCCCACGCAACCATACTCTGTGAAATCCCGCTGAAAAACTGAAGAAGAATTACATTTTGAAGCGAACAAATGTTAGGTTTTGTAGGTACACCGTACAATTGTATATTTCGTCCTAGCAAAAGCTGCGAAAGTATGCTTAAGATTTCTATGTGTAGGACACATGGCTTATATTTTTTATATTTATTATTTGATCAGTGCGGTATCTCAACCTCGCAGATCAGTCAATCTGCGGTAAGCAGCTCGCCGCGGTCAGTCTTGTAATGGGTGACCGTTTTTACACGTTGAGACCACTCAGTGCTTCGGAAGGCACGATAAGCAGTTGATCCTGCGCCTGATCTCTCCTCCGGCCGTGTCAGTCTACCATCCTATCGGACTATAAGAGTGAGGGAATAGGGAGTACACCTGTGTTCGCGCGCATACTTGTGCACTTTAATATTTCCTAAGTGATTGGCTAGTTTCAGACGAAACAGGCCGCCGTGACAGAAATTCGGTCAGGAAAACATTATTATTTACCTACATGTATCACAGGTGCTGGCAATTTCCTCGTCTTTCAAATCCCTGTAAATTTCGACTTCAAATCGAAATTTTTCAAACGTTTCTTTTAACTTTGCGCACATATCGTCATTGTTTTGTGTATCGCTATTATAATGGGTCTCGGTGGTAACATCGGTGCTATTGCCCTCAAATATTAACATAGCATTCTTGCTGTACCTGCAATAATTATGGATTTTAAATTTATTTATTAACTTTCTGATCCAGTAGAAAATGACTTAGAGAATGGTTAAGCTTAGTAGGGTATGAATTCAGTGTGCAATGTAGAAAAGCGACGGATTTGGGGCAAACTGTCGCGCAGTAAGATTTTAAGTAGGTACAGATAGAACTTCTTTCTATATGTAAGAATAGGTAATTAAGGTAAGTATACTATGTGAGTAAGAAGTAAGCCTGGGCGTTGGCGTTGGATCGTTTAACGCTTCCTTCGCAGTACGATGCTAAGAAAACACTTATTATTAGGCACTTATTGTTGATTGTATTGTTGGATGAATACAACCGAAAGTAAGGCCATTACCATACTTAAGTACCCACTTACATAGATACCTATTTATCTACATATTCCCCCTAACTTATAAAAATTGTCATTGTTAAACAATCGGTTAAATTATACCTGTCACTGTCGTTCGCATGTCAATAAATAGAGATGCCAATAGACTTAACAAGTAGTTATCTTAAAACACATGTAGCATTGTTTATAAGTAAGAGGGATTAGGTACCCAGATTACAAGACAGTTGTTTTAGGATTAAGTATATTACAATATACATAATTATCTATACTAACAAAATATGAAAACAGATTCCTTTATTTATAATTCACAGTTGTTTAAGTAATGTAATACGGACTGATTTACTGTTTACATAAAAAAATATTATCTAATAATAATTATGATAATGAGATAATTCTCATTATCATAATTTGATAACTCGTTCTTAATAGAACGAGTTATCAAATTCCATATCTAGTTGTTAGATTTACTAGTAGATTAATATAATAATTTATATAATGGTTATTTACCTGTGTAACTCATAAGTGAATCTTGCCCTAGTAGATACTCTAAATTCATCATCTTGTACTGAGCAACCACTGGTAGATGCTTCGATAACTTCATCTTCATTTGTATTATTTTCTCTTTCTTCAATCTCTTCATATCTCGGTTTATTGTAAGGTACTGCAGCTATTTGAGCAATGTTTTTAATTTCACACTCATCTTCATTATCAATGTTTGGTCTCATGGCCGTCCACACAGTTGCACTGACTCATACAATATTATAATACTTATTGTTTGTTGTTATCTTATCGAGACATATCTTTGTGCATGCGTCGTTGATTAAAAGACGAATAGGCTAATCACAGTGAGCCTACTTTAGACGCTAAGCGACGTTTTCATAGTTTGCTTTGAAGTAATTCTAGAAATAGCATTGTCCTTTATTTGAAAGGAGAATATAGATTATTTGTTTTAGTGTACTTCATTTAGGATGCCTGTTTCGTTTGTCTAGTGGTTTGCTGAGCATGAGGTCCTGGGTTCGACTCCCGGGTCGGGATAAATGTTATTGGGCTTTTTCATTTGGTAACTCGAGATTGGTGTCTGCTTAATGGTAATAGGCTCAGACTCGCCCCCTATTATATTGAGAACTAAAACATAACTGGCAAAATGAAGGTGTTACTATTCACCTCTGTTTACACGTAGTTTTTTTTTTAATTTCGTGTTTCCTAGATGTCTTTTTTATGACTACAAGACCATTAAAAAAATATCACTCTCGTGTCTATCATTTTCAAATTTCCATTATCAATTTGAAAATAATTTATGTTGTATCGGGGGAAAATAAATGAAAAACCTTTTTGTAACATCAAACTGTTTATTTTCGTAAATACGATAATAATATTTACGTTCTTATAATTTTAGTATAATATGCACAGGAAGAGCAAGACAGTAGTGACAATGTTCGTGGATTTATTAATTTTTAGGTACTTAAATAGTTACCCACTTAAATGATATTATACGATTTAATAACTCAAATACATTGCAGTGTTGAAAAATGTATGATATGTATTTTATACCAAGTAACTTGGTTGGAGAAAATCTGCATTTTTACCTCTCCTAATAAAATTAATCAGTAAAAATAAAACAATAACAATTTTAATATCATATTTTTTGTTCATTTATCAATAAATAACAAGGATTTTAGTAAAAATGCAGACAACGCTAGAAGAGTTACAGTTAATTTGATTAAAAAAATCAAATTTTAAAATATTTACACAAAATATGTTTGTCTCTACTGTCCTGGCTCAAGGCTCTACTCTGCACATACTATATACAATACTTATTACATAACTTACTTATACATTTAATATATAAAACGATAAGCTTAACATTATTACATTTACGAGTATATACAGTAAACATCACTATTTGTCTTCTCATTTATATTTACAAATTGATTATTTACAAACTTGTCTAGAAGAAAGGATTATTAACAATTTATTTACAATTCCAATATTATGTAAGCGGATTATATTTACATTAGCCTTCTACTTATATATTACAAACTGATTAAACGGATTATACTACTACAGGTTTTCTTTCCTTGTATTTGCATGAGCAACTTTTCTTTTTAATGCTAACGTTGTTGTTTTTGTGCGAATATTCCAGAAGTGACCGGGATGAATGTCTTTGCTATAAGGTGTCTGCTTTATCATTCGTTACTGGAGTGTGGATAGGTTTATCGTTCCTATTAATATCATTAACGTTAGTGATAATAGATTTATCGTTAGTATTAAAAGATTTATCGTTACTATTAAATGTTTTATCGTTCATATTGATAGCTTTAACATTATTATATTGTGTTTTGTTTACTTCTTTGAGTTTATCTTCTTGTTTCGTCTCTGTGTCGTTCATCAGTTGGATTGTTTGTCCATTGATGAGTTTGAACTCAGCTGGGTCTGTTTGAGTCTCTTTGTTGGCGGTTAACGGTTCTGTAATCAAAAAGATAGTGCATGTAACTTTTGTCCTTTGTAAACTCATTAAGAATACAATTAGGACGCAAAAAAAAATATTAAAAAATTTCTAGCACGATTTTCACTAGTTAAATGTGGGGAAAGGCTAAAGTGATCAAATCACATAATACAATCACACAGAGACAGTTTAGCTAAGGAACAGAGAGATATATTTACTTTTGATCTGCGGATGTGGCAGCGGCAGCGTGGGCGGCGGCTTACGGCTGTACCGGACCGGCATTATGCTCTGCCGGACGTTGCGCTCCGGCCGGATCAGAATTATGTAGAGCTGGAAACGTTAGCGTAAGATTAACGTGATTCGATTATATTGCAGCAGTGAGTTGTGGTTAGGTTATAGGTAGATGTATTGTCAATTATCAGGGTAGGTTGTAACGTTTTTTGCTTTAGAAATCATTGACTTGTGCCAGTAGTTCCTGTATAATCGGCAACGATATTTGTACAATTACTTTGCCCCTGCATCTAGTCGTGTCGTCAAATTTAATTTTTATGTCTTAAAGTTAAGCTTAAAGTTTGTTATAATACACTTGACTAAATATTAAGTAAAAATGTGATTGTAAAAAGTAAAAATGATCATGACAATGTTAGAAGGTAGCAATATTTTACACTCCTAAATATTAACACTCTTCAAAGTTCAAGTTTATATTAATATTACGAATCATTTTGCTATCAATACACTGTAAATTTTATATTCAGGGTTCACCTGATACTCTTACTGAGCTTTTTCCGACAGAAAAACCCAACATTACATTTCCAGCGTTAGGCATGAAATCCCGCCCGATTCGTTTTTAGTGTCTACAAAATATCAAATAAATTACATTTCACGATACGAAAGTAAAATATAGACATTGGAAAGCATTTCATTTTTCGAGTTCCATCGGAAATATGAAAAATAAAATGTCCAGCATTTCCAAAGTGGATTTTAAGGGCCGAATGAAAGGGATGTCCCACTTTTTAACGACCGCTTAAATTAAAAAGATGCGCCGTGTTATTTAAGAGAAAAACGTAAATGTGGATATGCCTGCTTGTAATTTGCTTCACGAGGGTCGACCTCGGTTATTAACCCGATGGTAATGTGAATTCAATGACGCGTAAAGTTATAAAGTATCTTTTTGTTTATTTTAATTAAAGATAATTGTCCTTTTGACTTTTACGTTGAAGTTTGCGGTAAAGTTACTTAATTATGCACTTATTTATTAAAATAAGCTTTTACGCAAAGAGTTAAGTTGGAATGATTAGATCCTCGCACTAGAAAAGTCTTTGTTCCACAAATATTGATTTGGATTCTCGGCGCCTATGAGTATGAAATTCCATGTTCCTAAAATGCACCGGCAAAGACAAGTAAGTAGAGACTCTTTACGACTAATAGTACCAAAGTAAGTCCGCAACTACCGGAACCTGGCCATCATCATCTTGACTGGCCAATTCATGGCATGACTACAGCTGTACCAATTACTATGTAGCAAGAAGCTTATTTTTAATAAAACGTCGCCCCACATTAGCAATGTTTCCCGTATCATGGGTGCGTTTGACAAACTAAAAATATCACATACACAAACACCCAGACTCTGTACAAATTTCTGCAGATCACACACATTTTTGTCCCATACGGTAATCGAACCCGCAACCTAGCACAACAGTCTAATCGCTTAACCACTGCGCCAATCAGTCCCCCTAGACAAGTGGCAAAACGCTTGACGAATAGAAATCGAATAGAATGATAAATGTATAGGAAGGACGCAATGTTATCGATGACTTACGTCAAACCCATATATTTTTCATTCTATTCGAATTCTATTTGTTAAACGTTTTGCTACTTGTCTACGGGGGCAGGTCGTCAAATATCGCTTTATCGAAATAGAAGCACCTTTTTGTATGTAACTTGTATCCAAGGGAGAGATGTTAATATGCTTTGATGCTTACCTTAGGAGAGAACAGGCAGACGAGCGTGACGCTGGCGCTGAGCGAGATGGTGACAGCCATGCTGGTGACGCGCAGCGGCACGTGGCTCGCCGTGCCGAAGTACAGCGGCACGAACGCCAGCCAGATCACGCACGTCGTGTACATCGTGAACCCTGCAAGAATAGAGTACGAGTAGGTATAGTAACCATTAACCAATCAATTAATCTGTATTTCCGAAAGAAGCTGGGAAAGGTTTACTTAGAGGATTACACAACCTTATGTTTCTAACCTAATCAGTACGTGGATTTGCTATTGGACACCCATTTGTCATACTGTCATCTTTATCATCAGTCAGAAGACGACCACTGTTGGACAAGGGCCTCCCCTTAGAACGTCACAATGAACGATAATTTGCCATTTGCATCCACCGGTTGCCCGCAACTTTGACGATATCGTGGGTCCACGTAGTGGGAGGCCTGCCAACGCCGAATTTTCCGGTGTCATACAGTATATCTTGTATAGTACAAGGTGTGAGTTCTGTGTCACTTCAATCCAAGAATTCAAGCCATTGACGTATGCTGCACCCAACCGTTTTTTACCCTCATACAGACAGGATTCCTGATCAAAATTAATTCATCAAGAAATTCCTGAAATTCCATAGGTACCAGCAGTTATATTGAGGTGTATAGGTATATTTCACGCGCGCAAACACGTAATCAATTGATATCAGAGCCTCGGTTCATGGACACCTCAATAAGCAGCTATAGACGAAGACAATACTTCGCCAATAAGCTCACAATCGCTTTGTCAACATCACAATACATCCTCTACAATGGAACCCCATTACACAACGTGACAAAAGCAGGAACATTGTTTGTTTTTGTGTAAATAATTAGCGACAGTTATGACGTCTGTATTCCCCAAGGAAATAGGCAGTTCCGTACATAAGCGGGACGAACACTTGGCAAATAGAATGGTGAATGTATGAAGTTGACATTGGTCACGATGAATTCTTCGTTGTCACTTTTTTACTGACGATGCATATTCATGGTAAAATGCACGTCAGCCGGAACTTAGGTACATTACATTTTTAACCGAATTAAAAAAAGGAGGAGATGTTACGATTTCTCATAAGTCGGTGCCAAATCCAAAAATTTATTACTAATTCTGTCAAAAAAGTATAAGTGGTTTCTTTCAAAAGTTTTAATGCTTATAAACAAGGCGAACACATTTTAACGGATTTGGCGCCGACTTCAACTTCGCTTATATAAAGTGAAGTGAGTAGACTATTTTTTTTTCACTTTTGAGTTCGTGTTTTTATTCATAGAGAATGATATAGGGCTAGGCTGTGTATTTGTTTTGATTTTAACACATAACAAACAACATTTTTCTAAAATATTAAATTGCGAAAATACTGTCCTTGATCTGAATTGCGTTGAAAACTAATCTAAAAGTCTGGACACATTAATTCAGCGTCAAGATCAAGTATTGGCAACACAAATTATTGCTTAAAAGTTTTTCCTTTAACATTGAAGGCCAACGAGCCTTACTTACCATAAATTGGTCTTATAACGACCACGACGCTGTAACTTGACCCAATTCTTAGTGAAAATTATTATGTTTACTGTAGAAATTTTAATACACAACACGATACCTAAGTAACTAAGTACCCCTTTGGGACTGGCCAATCTTTGCACGACATGAGTTTTTGCTACGTTGGCTCAAACCGTTAACGTTGATTTTAAACAATTAGTGTAATATTGTTCTGTAATAATTACATAGTCCCTTCCTATCGTATAATAATAAAAAATAAAATTTTATTGCTTTAAAAGTACAACAAGTAGTATAGCTGTTGAGTAGTAAGACGCAAGTAGACGGTTGTACAAAGGCATTTTGTGAGTGGATGACTGGTGTTACAGTGGTATGGTTGATGAACGACCTGGTGTCAAAGTTTAAACCACCTATAGGCCTCTAACGCGGCTTTACACACCGTTAAAAAATCTCACAGGTGTGCCGGTTTCCTCGCAATGTTCTCCTTCACTGTTTTTAGCAATTAATATATAATTTATAGTACGCACATTAATTCGAACAGACATTGGTGAGTGCCGGGGCTTAAACTTGCGACCTTTGACTTGGCAGTCCAATGGTCATACAACTCGGCTATGCTTATATTATATAGTTGATTCCTATATTACCCTAAACTTCCACAGGCACCTTGTCAAAATATATTTTTTTTCCACGCATCATTAACTTTATGATGATATATCAAGCGGAAATAAATATAGGTAGGTGTGCTTGATTTTCTATAATCGGGTACAATTTCTTATTCGTTCGGGCCTAAATGAGACAAACGAATATATCGATAAAAATGAAACTATATCTCGCCTCAACTAGCGATAGATTCGTGTTTTCCATTTGTATATTGTTGACACCAAAGTATTGGTTCCCAGAACAGCACCGTTTCGAAACCGTAACGAACTAAAATATGAAACAACATTGGTATTCGCAGAAGAACAAAATAAAAAAGCAAATTCCGACCAAAATATTCAACATCCACTGACCTATATGCTTGCTCTCATTGAAGGCCTCGGGTATCTTCCTCGTGAGAACAGCATACACCGTGCACACCAGGATCAAAACTATCGGGTAGAAGAAGGCGATCATGTAGGAGGCGTCCACGTACGAGTCGCACACCAGCATGTTGTCCTCCCTCGTGGGGTAGTGGAACATGGCCTTCGCTGGCGCCACTATCATCCACACCACCACGATTAGCACCTGGAGAGATGAAGTAGGTTAATTTGAAGTTATGAACATACAATTGACCTGGTAGTAAGTGCTTATCTTGGGCTGTTATATTTTATTCCAGAGTAGTCTCTGAAATCGCAGCAATTTTTATTTGAAGCTGTTTTGCTTTGATGAGCGAATCAGATATATACTCGTAGTTCTAATGTGCGCAAGAATACCAATTAATTTCGCCCATTAAGCCAGTGATTTGCTTTTTAAGTAAGTTTTTTCAAAATAATTCCAATAATAGAGTTGCTTCTTAAGTTCTGTAAGCATTTAGATCTTTATTTAAGCTGGAGAGTTTGTTTGTTTGGTTGAACGCGCTAATCTCAGGAAGTACTGGTTCGAATTGAAATTATTTTTTTGTGTCGAATAGCCCATTTCTCGAGGAAGGTGTAGGCTATAAAGTATTTAAAATCCACGCGGAAGCTAGTATTCCTACAAGTAATTTACAATACCTGAATAGATATGAGAGCAGCGCATATCGCCAGTTGGGAGCTCGGGGAAATCAGGATGGGTCTCTTGGCAGAATGTTTGCTGGCGTTGAATATCCTGGAGATCCTGTTGGTCTTCGTTAGCAGTGCGGCGTATACCACCGTGAAGCAGAAACCGGTACCAAATCTGGTGGAACAGACATTAGTGATAACGTTTTTAGGTTATCTAATGTTACAGAATTCTGTGGTCTTCGCCTACCCCTCTTAAAATTAGGTGTAACACACATTATACTGAAGATCATGTGATCAAAGTTAATTATGTTCAAAAAAAGTTCTCACAATCTATATAATTAATCAACTTATTCAAACCATTTTCCTGAATGTAACCTAAGAAGCACATAACATAATATTATGATGTTACCCCAAACATGAACCCTAAAGTATCTCAAAAAGTCACTTCCTCTGATAAAACTCCTATTCAAAAAGCATGATTGATTCCTACATTTCAGTTCGTGTCCCCTCGGGGTGAATCGGAACACGTCGGTTATCTTTGAACATCCGAGCAGGATATCCACGTTCAGACGTGTCCAGATATGTCACGTATAATAGAACGTGTTCGCTTCTTTGTGCAATTTGACCGTTGGAACTGCGATTTTGATATTTGGGTCGGTATTCAGTATGTGGTAGTTCCGAGTCACATGATTTATTTTTCAGGTTTTTATAAACGTTGTTGGGTTGTTTTGCTCAATACTCAATCATTTATTGCATTCCACAATGTGTACTTAGGTGGTAAACTTATATTATAGAGATCATTATGGACCCTGTAGGGCACAGCAAAGTAATATACTAGGAGAGGGGACACTTTGTCTTAAATCTAATTAACATTTATATAGATATATATTATGTACATAACATTTATATTTAAGATAATCTAATACAATATTTAAATCTACTTACAAAGTCATAATTATAATTTTATATTTATGTATTGGGTATCTATATTTATCATTTAGAAATTCGTTTATTGTATAATAGGATTTGTTTATTAATAATTATTTTACTTTTCTAATAAATATTTTAAATTTTTCTTCTTTTTTTATTACTGCAGGTAATTTGTTATATATTTTTATGGACATTACATAAGGGCTAGTAGAGTGTATTTTTAAACGGGAATCTGGGATATTTAATTGGTATTTATGTCTAAGTGCATATCGTGTCTGTATTACTTCGCGTTTTATATAAAATTCCTGATGTTTTCGAACAAATTTGCAAGATTCTAAGATGTATATGCTGGAAAGAGTTAAGATATTATTATTTTTGAAGTGGGGTTTGCAACTTTCTGTAGGTTCAATGTTTACTAGAATTCTAATTAATTTATTTTGTTTAAATTGGTAGCGTATTTATCAACTGGTCAGACAGTTATCAGTGTTCCCTTGAAATATGCGTGTCGAATTTCGAGAATTCGGGTCAAAGTGGTGTCTTTAGACACCCTTGACGGCCAGATTACGAGCCACGCAAGTACGTATTTAGAACAATGCATAATGCTTGAATTTTTTCTTAACTTTGACTAACATCATGTCTCTCCCAAGTTGAAAGTTGCACATTACGGAGCTGAAATGGAGTTGGGCAGGAGACTTAGCTAGGCGAGGTGATGAGGGGTGGATTAAGGCATTATCAGAATGGTAGCCAAGAACGGGCAAGCGAAGCGTAGGTCGATGGGCAGCGGGGTGGGTCGGTGATATTACAAGGATTGCAGAGCGCACCTGGATAATATTAGCACAGGACCGCGGCTGATGGCTTTGTTTAAGGGAGGCACCCAGCAGTGGGATTTTGAAGCCTGTGGATGATGAAATGTCTTCCCTAAAAGTAATTTTAAGTTACTTCCTTCATCGTCATTATTAATGTACCAATAACAAATGTACTGTAGTGCCATTAAACTTGCAGACATTCTATGCTTCAAAGGCAACTTTTGCAAACCTTAACGCAGGACGTGCGCAGAATGTTACTTTGAGCAGTAACTGCATGAATGAGACCAGCTCTACAGGCAAAAGTTTAAAGCAGCGTCGTCAAAAGGTTCGTGACTAGTTTCCGGAAGATTTTTCACTTACTTCAGGCTGAAATCTGCTGAAATCCTATTAGCCTAACTTTTATATAAGAATATTTTTAAAATATTATTGTTGCATCGTTAGGACTTCTATCAAGCACTTTAGCGTAGTTACATTTGTATTAGTCATAAGCGTTTCTGATAATTAATTAATGTCGCAAGACTGTGCTTTCAATTAAAAAGTTTTCATAAATGGTCATTCATTTCTATTGAATCAAAGTAGATTTAACTGTTTCATTTAGTAATAATGAATAACTCGGCAAAGGTCAAATTAAAATTAATTTGTTAAACTTTAAATTAATCTTAATTTCGTTAACACAACTGTTTAATTAATATGGTTTATTTTTGTTGTGACTGCGTAATTCAATGTAAATAAATCATTCTATTAATATGATTCCTATATTGTTGTTTTACGCAAAACACAATACAACCTACAGAGAGAAACTGCAACGTCTTTCAAAACGAACGTCAGAGAACGGACTGCACCTCAAATACTTAAATTCACTTCAAGTCTTCGGAAACCTTTAGCAAGAATTTCAAGTATGTTTACTTGAATCTTCTGGAGCGGGACATTTTAAAACACCGTTTATTATTTTACCGGAATCTGTTCTATGTTGCCATCTCGAGCATCGTGAAGACATCCGAGGCAGGGTTTCGGCACGAGAGTATGATAAATATAAACAGACACTTGTATTCAATCGTCAGATAGAGCAAAGGTAATTGACAACCTAATTTCTGAATGTTGGAGTTGGTCCACGACCCATATTTTATCCATAATAATCAAATTATTTAATAAGTGTGATTGAATAGTATCTGTGTCATAACCCGTTCGTTATAAACCTTGAAATGGATGACTATTTGTTAGTAAATAAATAATACGCTGAATATGAATTGCACTTTTCAAACTTGATCGTCATTATAACTATTAATTTCCGCAGTGAGAAGATCTAAACGTGCTTAATTTACAAGTTTGGATGACTTTTTAAACAGAAACACTGGTCAAACTGAAATCAACTTTTTTCAAAATCGTGATTTGACAAATTCGAATTGGGTCTGCCTTTCTGTAATAGACGCAAGGCCAGAGATGAGATCAGATTTTACAAAGTTACGTAAATACGAACTGATCGACTAGAATTCTATGATCAAATAAAAAGCTACATCGAATAATGATTCGATTTCTCGATTCCTAGATAAACTCGATTCCGGTGCCAACGGGCGGGATCGTTCGGTACTTGGCTCCGATTTGAACCGATGGTGCATAAACTTGAGTTCATGCATCACGTGAAATGTTATGTAAGCTTAAATTTATAGTAAGTGATTTATTGAATTTGTTCGCGTAGAGACTTGCCGAAGTGCTTGCCCTTGTTTGGCTTGAAATGAAATAATAATTCATATCATCTTGGTAGTAACTCGAGGAAAGGTTAATAGAAGTTTCAGTTTTATTCAGAACCGAGGTTAATACCTGTATTAAATTAAACTCGTCTTAAGATGACACTTCTAATTTCATCTCTATTGACATCTCTATTCTCTGACATGCAAACTACAGTAAGAGGTATAATTTAATCGGTGCTAATCATGTAATATGGAGTGTTGTGGCAAGTCTATTGTCAATCATTGACCCACACTGGGTTCAGAATTAATTTTACTGCTATTAAGAAACTATTATTACTAATTAGAAACTGGGAAATACAGGTGTCACAAACATTTTGTGGATCACAACAAGTTATACTCCATCCAATATACCAATCTCGTCTAAGGTCAATAACTGGTCCGGCTTTTTGTTTCCCCTTCTCTATTTGCTGCAGTAGGATCGTGTTGCCTACACGTCCTACTCACTGACCTGTAAATCTGTTGACCAACTGTCCAATATTCTGTTTTTTATAATCAGAGTTCGGCAAACGTTATGCTTTGAAGCTACAACGTGATATCCCATCTAACAATTGACATACGTACGTGCATCTCGTTTTAGTATTTAAATGCTAACAATATCCCGCCGGAGCTCAGAGTTATTGAATAATAACATTATTCAAATGTATGGAAATTATTCAAACGTATGATTTACCTTCGCTGCTTTGCAGGGTAAAGTCTTCCGTAGGGAGTAATCTACCTTCATTAATATTGACTTTGTGTATTGATTCCTTTTTCCAAAAGTAATTCCCAAAACAAGAAGAAGAAAGATAAAATGTTGGTGATGGGAAGTTTACAGAACACAGACTGCGTCGTAGGTCTAGTGGTCGCTAAGGGCGCTTGCTGGGCATGAGGTCTAGGGTTCGAATCCCGGTAAAGTCATATCAGGGATCAGGAATCAGGTTATTGGGTTTTGCCATAAGGTAATTCTCAGTAGCAGCACGGAGTCTGCATTTGTTCCCGGTTGATGGCAATAGGCTCGCCCCCATTACATTGGGACCCATAACATAACTGGCGAAATGTGTGTGTACTATACACATCCCACCTACATTGATGTTATATTATAGGCATAGACGATGCCGGGTATATGCTCTTTGTTGCATCCTACTAACAAATCTAGTTCATGATTTGTGCAAAATTAAATCCGAATCCGTCTAAATCATATCGATTCAACTTAAAATCTGAAATCAGGAAATTTCAAAGAGTCTAAAATCGTTAGTCGAAAATCCACTCGACTAGATTTACCATCTGACGTAAACTACCGAGGGGCAACTGCACCACAGATTCGCTTTGAGTTTACACTTCATACATTTTTCAATCGTTACATAAACGGGAAGTCGGGAACTGTAAGATTGGCCGTCGAAGTTGGTCGAGATCGATATTATTCAAGCTTTGTGCTCCTTTCAAAGTAGAACTTATGATGTACATAGTTAGTTACTACTTCACTTTTAGAAAGACGGAATAAAGAATATCGAAATTTTTGCCACGAGTTTATTCGAGGTATTTTTATCACGTTGGTTCAGTGCAGCATATAGCCGCAGATCATGCCATTCCGAGTTCAAAAAGCTAGAAAAAAGATAGCGACATTTTCTGGACCACTTAAAGTTTAAAAAATCCCGTAATATATCCATAGGCCAGGATACCTCACTCCTTATTGCTCCCCGAAGAAGTCCTAAGAATCTGCGATAAATACCTACGTCCTACAACAAACTTATAAAGAAGCAGTCTGTAATATCAGCACGTCAATCTATTTATACTTATAATAAACATGTCCAAACTCATTACGTCGGAACTTTTTATGCTACCAAAAGGAATCCCATTTTCATTGCTTATCAAACGGTAAAATTACTTCTAATGCTATCAAATCATAGGTATTCATATTCTGTGTATAACTAAAGCTGGAATTGTGGCCATAAGATAAGTCATAGTCACAAGGTTTTTATTTATAAAGGGCACTTATAAAACGTCAAATCTAGTTTCTTCTTTCAAAAGTGTCGTTTCTATGAAGAAGAACCAGCAAGAAACTCCATAGTTACTCTAATAAAAATAGTAAGCAATTTAACAATCAATGTACATCTCAATGGACCCCTCAACGAGGTAGACGTCAGCGAGGCAGACCCATTTTATATTTCACTTATCTAGATGTGTATCAGTGCGTATGACATCCTGTAAGGCACAAGCTAGGAAGGGCTAAATACAGTAACTACGTATCCCATTAATATAAGACTGTCCAACTGTACCTACTGCAGATTTCTTGATCGTAGCTCCTACTTAGGTTTGGTAGACTTGAGACTCAGTCTGACAATGGCGCATGTGATTGCAATCACACACTATTTAACTTGGTCCTTATTCATTATCAGCTGCCACAAGTCATAACGAGTGAAAGGGGTACGTCACACTGCTAAATGGAAATCTTGGATGGAAATGGAAACTCTTATTCATCATCATCATCAGCCGGAAGACGTCTACTGTTGAACAAAGGCCTCCCTCTTTTAGACGGGGGGGTTGCCAATCCTCACGCTTGGCAAGCGGATTGGGGATCGCAGTGCTGGTGGTCAAGCTACAGAAGACGCTTTTCCCTTAGTCGCCTCTTACGATACCCACGGGAGGAAAGGGGGTGGTCAATTCTAGGCCAGATACCACACGGCAAAACTTTTATTACTTTACTGGAAAAATCGCGTGACAAAATAATCATAATTTCATTTCAAATGATAATATATTCAACAGCATGACTACTTTAAACAGACTAACGGTGACGGAAGACATCGTAAGGAAACCTGGATCTGAAAATTATCTGAAACCGCCAACCCGCAGTGACCTAGCGTGGTGATCAATGCTCAATCCTTCTCTATACGAGAAGAGGCCTTTGCCCTGCAGTGGGACAGTTATAGGCTGTTATTATTATTATGACTACTTTAACGCAATAATTGCATCATATTACATGACAAAACACTCCAGCAGTCGCAGTAACTACTCCGCCGCTTTTATAGCCGCTGGAACTTCAACCCATTCTGTGACAGCTCACACGAAAACCTTAATTAACTATTAACTTTATGTTACGTCACCTATTCAGAGCAGGGACTGGCTCGTTAACGTTTTTAATTAGTTCTTACACTCACGAATATGGATACTTTTCTTAGTACGACGTGTTTTAAGTATAAGTTGGCTTGGGTTTTGGCTTTGCGGGTATTTTTTTAGTAAGATTAAATTTTTGCAAGGACTATATTTTTGATTAAGCCTTTTTTCATGCACCACGTAGACCATGTAGAAAGCCTATTTTGGTGTAATATTAAACTCCATAATGCTTTTGTCAGTAGTTTCATTTTTATTGTTTGTAAAGAACCTTAAAAATAAGTGATGGTAAACGGTTTCTGGGTTTGACAATGAGAATTTATAGAAATTGTGTGTTTGAAACACAACTATAAATTCAATTCTTGCTTGTGCAAGAAAACATTTTATTATAAGTTTAATTATAAGAAACAAAATATCAATTTTCGGATTAATTTAACCTTTGCCAACCATCCGAAAAGCACTTTCAAGATACATGAATGTACTCTTAAGACATAAACTTACCTTTGTATGGAGCAGAGGATATCAGTTGGCCTGAAGACCAGCGCGAAGGTCACGAGGTAGCACATGAGGATGCCAGCCAGCAGGACGTAGGACAGCTCCCGGCCACTGGCGCGGACTACCGGGGTCGAGCTATGCCGGACCCACACGCCACAGACGAACCTGGACATAACAATGAAGTTGATGATTGAATGATTTTAAATAAAATTCACCAATTTATTGGTCAGGTGCGTTCATTTTTGTGAGAAATAATATTGAATTGTTGATCATAGTTTTTGTTTAATGTTTGTACTTATTATGTACCTACACTTTGGTTTATGTAATTGGTTTGTAAAGCCGTGTAAATAAATAAATAGATATTGGTGTGGTTTTGGATGATACCAATGTATAACGATATAAATAAAAAAAACTGAAGGAGTAAGATGCTAATGATATTTTTTATTGTTATTACTTTACTCTGTTTGACGAGTAAATAATAATTTAAATGAGGAAAAACTTGTAAAGGTTCTTCAAGATTTTTAGGTCCTCTCTAAGACGTCTTTTAGTACAGTTCTTAGAAGTATTTTTTTCTGTTCTTCATTATGAAATAATTTAATGTTTTTCCTAACATATATGTAACAAATGTATTAACGGTTTCAATAAAAATCTATATAATTTTCCCCTGACAAAGTAATTTTTTCGGTGTAGTATAAAGGAGTTTAATTGGGATTTCTTTCACTAAATTCCTAGAATCAGTCCAAAAATCGACCGAATTCTATCATTTTCCTAGAAAACAAATATAAAAACGTTACTTGCATAATATATGTATCGAAAAACCTTGTGTTGCCTACTCCACAAATCCAATAAAACAGGATTCAGATAACTTGAAATCCCTAATTTAATGAAGCAATTTCCAGTCGCGTCACGTGTCGTGTCCCAAATTGTGTGGATCAGGCCTGGATTCTTCTGCGCGATTCCCTTCATCAATCATGAATACTTATTAACCGATGTGAATACTAATAGATTTATTACTATCGTCATCTATTTCCTTTACTTTGTCGATAAATTAAAAATTCCTATCAGACCAATATTATAATGGCGAGTGTTTGTGAGAGTGTTTTTATTTATTTATTAATTCATCAAAGAAACATACAGCTTAAATATTACTTAAAATATAGATACAAGTAAATTGTACATTAGCCAAAACAGGTTATTGGTATGTTTGTTACTTTTTCATGTTCAAACGACTTGACGAATTATGATAAAATTTGGTATTGAGGTAGCTGACACCCTGGATTAACACATCAGCTACTTTTTATAAAATGTATATATATATATATTTTAGGTACATTATTTATAGTATAAATAATATGTGAAAGTTTGTGAGTTTGGATATTTTTGTTACTCAATCACTCAAAAACAGCAAAACAATACAGAAATTTGGCACATGGATAGTCTATAACCTGGATTAACACATGGGCTACTTTTAAGTAGGTATGCCGAAAAAGAGGCTTTGTAATTTTTCACGCTGACGAAGTCACGGGCGCTAACGAGTATTGGTATTAGCATAGATAATACAAGTAATAAAATTTGTTGTTCAAAGCATCATAGTAATGGTTTCCTTAATCTTTCATATGTATCTTTACTCCACAAATTAGATACAAGTTAGCATTTTCATCTTATTTTATTCTAAACTAGCGGCCCGCTCCGGCTTCGCTCAGGTATAAAATATATATTATAAGTATTTCTCCACTATATAATGGATGTTATTATAAATATAAACCTTCCTCTTCAATCACTCTATCTATAAAAGAAAACCGCATCAAAATCCGTTGCGTAGTTTTAAAGATTTAAGCATACATAGGGACAGAGAAAGCGACTTTGTTTTATACTATGTAGTGATGATATTCACTAGACGGAGACCTTTGTTTCTTACATTTCCCTTAGGTAAATGTTTTTACAACTCGGTGTATAAAATAATGAACAAAATATGTAAAGCTTTTGTACATTACATTTTATGTTTTCTTAAGACTGCCTCGTTGGTCTAGTGGTTGCTGCTAAGCACGAGGTCCTGGGTTCGAATCCCGGGCAAAGTGTAACTAGGTTTTCCCATTAGGTCCTTCTCGATATCAGCGAGAAGTCTGGATTTGTGCCTGGTTGATAGCAATAGGCTCGCCCCCTAATACATTGGGACCTAAAATTTAACTGGCGTAATGTGGGTGTCTAATTGTGCACCTCTGCCTACCCCTTCAGGGAATACAGGCGTGTAGTTATGTTATGTTTCTTAAGCAATGACTTTACTAAGAATTTATTCATTGTGTATGAAAATATTGGAGTCACGCAGTAACCTACAATGAAATTTTCCAAAATTCTACGACACGTAGGTATTTTATGTTGAAGTACAGTTTGCAACAATTCGCGGCATGCGGCGGTGTGGCTTGCCAACCAAACTTTGTCTTCTAAGTCGGTTGCAGATGGAACAGTACTAAGCTGCCATTGTTGTGACGAAGACGACCCAATTGGCGCAGTGGCTAAGCGATTGGACTGCTGCGCTAAGGGTTGCGGGTTCGATTCCCGCACGGGACAAAAATTTGTGCGATCCGCAGATGTTTGTCCCGAGTCTGGGTGTTTGTGTATGTGATATTCCATGTTTGTGAAACGCACCCACGATACAGGAGAAATTCCTTGTGTGGGGCGAAGTTTAAAAAAAAAAGAAAATTGTTGTGGGTTCTAACAGATTGGTTTAGCTTCACAATTTGAAAGAAACATCTCTTATTCAAGCGCTTAGATGTATTTCTTTAAAGCTCTAAGCTTTTCATACTTGTCAGTATTTTTATAAGAAGGAAAGACTGCCACAATTTGAATTTAAAGTTGTATGCCTAGTCCGAAGAAGTAGATTCATCATGGACGACTTGATCAGCGCAGTGCCTAAGCGATTGGACCGCTATGTTAAGGGGGTTCGATTACCGCGTGGAACAAAAATTTGTATGATCCGCAGATGTTTGTCCCGAGTCTGGGTGTTGTGATTATGTACATAAAATTATATTTAATGTGATTAATTTAATAAAATGAAAATATAAAACGAACGCTAATTATTTCGGAACTCCAGTGTGTCCAGGTCTCACCGTCCAGTAAACATATATTTTTATAAACTTTCTACTAAGAACGTACCACACTAAGAACTTTCTACTATATCGTTGGTGCGTTTCACAGACATGAAATATCACATACAAAAACACCCAGCCTCGGGATAAACATCTGCGAATCACACAAATTTTTATCCCGTGTGGGATTCAAACCCGCAATCCCTAGCACAGTAGTCCGATCACTTAGCCACTGCGTCAATCAGAGCGCCAAATTACTCTTACGTCAAATAGTTTTTGGCTTCATAAAAACACACCGATTTTACGTCTTTAATTTCAGATATTGTCATTGTTATCTTCATATTTATTTAACGTTAATAATAGATGAAACTTACGCTGTCAGAAGGATACCGACAGACGAGAAGGACATAGCACCAATGGCCCAGGCCGAATCTGGTCGGAGGTAGGCCTCGGGGATGGGACGGCATTCAGTCTTCGTTGGGTTGGGCAGGGTCCCTCGGGGACACACCGTGCACTGGGTCTCTTCTATGGACCGGATCTAAAGTACCAGAAAGTCAATAAAGATCAAAATATAGCGTGGTTAGTTTCTTGAATGTTATCAAGATTGTGGAAGAGTTTTATTGACTTTTCTTTTTAACAATCCGCGGTTTCATTTAATAAAAGTATCTAGTTGTCTTCTTCCCTATTTCATAACTAACTTGTAAGCAATCATATTTGGCAAAGTTAATGTTAATTATGACACCTTCGCTCATTAAAATAACAAATGTGAATCAACACGATTTGTATAGACAGAATCTTCCAGATGTTATAAAATAGTTCAAGTAAATTGCAATATACGCCGTTCTTTATCTAAACTCCGAGCTCTTCATTTCCTTGATTCAGTATAGGAGTATGATGTTACCTCATACTGCGTGCAGTTGAAGCAGTGCCAGCAGCAGCTCTCACCCTCCACGTACTGCTTGGCCTGCCCCAGCTCGCACTCCGCGCTGCACACCGACTCGGGCGGGTGACGCTCGCCCCATTTAAATTGTATTTCTGTATGGAAGGGGTAGTAGATTAATAGCAACACTTAATCTTGTAACCAGTGTATTAAGTGCCAAGTTTAAAATTTGATTTCTCAACGGTGAAGCTAGTTTTCTTTACAAAGGTTTTCATCTAGTAAATGTTAAGTAGATTCTTGACTCGGATTTTTGTAAAGTTTTACTATACGGGATGCAGGAAGAGGTTCATGTATCACACACGTTATAGTTAAAATGTTTTGGCCAAATAAACAATTTAAAGGATTAGAGAAAACCGAAATTTAAGACAGTTAACACCAAATTGAGTATCGGAAGATTTCTAGAAGAACATACATAAGTTAAAGTTATGAACCTACCATGAACGTCGAGCTGCAGTTCTCCGTCCAGATACTGCCCCACATTGACCCAGCGGTAGACGCCCTTCTTGACCTGCTTGAAGTGCAGGATGTTGTACCTCGCTGGACCATCACCATTGCTGTCGAAATGGAACTCGTCGCCCGTCAGACCTTGGAGAGATAAGTCATTCTAGGTTAATATAAAGATAGTCGTAGCAAAGTTAGTAGTGGACTGGCCTGTTGGTCTAGTGGTTAGTGACCCTGACTGCGAAACCGGAGTGTTGTGTGATGAGCATAATCATTTGTTCTGTGTCTGGGTGTAATTTATCTATATTATGTATGTATTTAGAAATATAATTTATGTTTATCAGTTGTCTGGTTACCATAGTACAGGCTCTGCCTAGTTTTGGATCAGATGACCGTGTGTGAGCTGTCCCAAGATATTATTATTATTATTAAAATGTCATCCTAACTGTGTACTTGAAGTTTCCGTATATATGTTACTCTAAAGAGGATTTTAAAGACCTCAACATAGAATACGTTCATTCTATGAATAGGTCTGAGAATTCCTCTTCCATAATCCATGTATAGAATATGTCATACTTTCATACACGTCAAAAATTTTCACGGCTTTTACCTCATCACAATGTTCTTTATACCTCTGAACAGAACACATTGAGAAAAACAAATTCCACGCAATTTTTTTTTTTTTTTTTTTAAATAAACGTCGCCCCACACTAGGAATTTCTCCTGTATCGTGGGTGCGTTTCACAAACATGAAATATCACATACACAAACACCCAGACTCGGGACAAACATCTGTGGATCACACAAATTTTTGTCCCGTGCGGGAATCGAACCCACAACCCCTAGCGCAGCAGTCCAATCGCTTAGCCACTGCGCCAATCAGGTCGTCAAATCTCAGCGCTGTTTATTCTCATCTCCATGATTCACTACACTACTAGAATATTATGTTATTATGATATGGGTTTTAAGATCTTACCAACAAAGTTGACCTTTCGCAAATAACGCAGTAGATCGGCTCCGCTGGCGGGTCGCATCGCGTCACAGAGGCCTGCACGGCCCCCACACACCGCTGCGTGCATGTCGCTGTTGACAATAACGTTTTTCGTTACTACATCATCCTTATTTCAATGCCCCAACTTAGGTTTAAAATCCTTTATGATTTTACTAAAATGAAAGTCGACGAGACCCGAATAATAGGACTGCAAAATAGTAGGTACCTATATTCTATTTTGAGGAGGCCTGAGCAGAAATATAATTTTTTTGGCCTATCACCTTATGAGAAAATATAAATTAATGTTTACAACAAGAAACATGAATATTCAATGGTACGGTCTACCTATGCTAAACAGAAAGACAACTAAACGTTATGCACATAAAAAATAAAACCAACTTAAAAACTATACAAACGCGCAGCTAATCGGTACTTTAAAAATATCTCAAAGCTTTCCAGCTAACCGGAGTCAAAGTTTCTCAAATTTTTGCAATTGAATACACTCATTATTCCTGTAGACAATCTGGAATATTTTTCAGCGGTTCTCAAAGCCTCTGTGCGACGAAATGAGACCATTTGTGCGCGTTGAATGCAACGGGGTCGGACGCAAAATGCGCTCTTTGAAGGCTGCAGTTAAAAGAGCTTAAATCTGCCTTTTTTCTAAAGAAGCCTGCAGTTTATTAAAATGGCCCGTTTTCCTTTATGCAGAATAGACAGACTAGAATGATTTTTCTTAAATTACTCGTTAGAGAAACAATTATTATTGTTTAGTTTCCAGTGTGTTAAAGAAGTCAGTGGAAGTCAGAATTTGGCCTTCTTTCATGAAGTCAGAGAGTAGGGAGGTATACAAGTGTATTTTGTTAAGGCTTGGTTCACTGGCTTGATAGTGATTAGGCTTTTCATCCAGAAAATATGGAGGTGAAAAATGGGTACTTCTAGGGTTGGGTCTTATTTATTTATATACTTGAACAACAATATAAGCTTACAGTTCTACACCAAATCGCTTACATGCTATAATTTTTTATGAATAACATAACGAACTTGTTGTGATATTATTTTATAAAAGAGAGCTATACGTAAGCCTTTTAAAAGACCGGGTATCTTCCGCATGGTCGATAGCCCGTGTAAAAATATCAGATACAAAATAATAAGATAATAATAATAATAACAGCCTTTATCTGTCCCACTGCAAGGCAAAATCCTCTTCTCGTATGGGTAGATTAATAATAATGAAGGATTGAGCATTGATCACCAAGCTAGCTCACTGCGGGTTGTGCGATATCGGATAATTAAATTCAGGTTTCCTCACGATGGTAAGACCTATACAGAAGAAAATTAGTAAAAATGATAAGAGTATAGAAATGAACAACAAAAACAGATAGCACGGCCTTCTATCGCCAAGAAAACGAGAGAGAAGAAAAGGAGATTTTCTTTCCTACAAACGGTTCAGCTACAAAGTATAGGCCTCTTCAGAGTTATATAGTGCTCTTCAGAGATGATTCGGCAAATCAGTTTCACCCGCAATTCATAAACCCAACATCAACCATGACAATTTGTAATATTAATGGCAACGAATAAATCAACGGAGTTTCTAGTTGGTTCAGCCCGGGGGTGGATCTGTAAGCACCCATTGTACCGGATACACAGCGATTATAGCCCAGACCGTACAGATCCGAGGTAATCCCGACCATGTATCTGTTAATTAAAACCCTTATCTTAATTACTCGTATGAAGTTTTCGTGGTAATGCCTTGGAGTTTTATAGGCCATTTCATTTTATAGGAAAGAAGATTTGCTTTATTTTTGTTTCCGTTCACGAGTATAGGAGGCTGATGGGACGGTTTAACTTTTTAATCTGTTATAAAAATGTGATGGCCTAGCTAGTAAAGTTTAAAAATGAGATCAGAAGACCAGCCAATCTAATAATTAAAAAAATATGATGAAACAGTGAATAACATTAAAAAGTTAAAAGACAAGTATCTGGGTATGAATTCATTGCAGAATAAGGTGTAGTGTAGTGGTAACTCAGCTACATTTATCACTTCTCAGTTAATCTGTTTATCCCAATGATATTTCAAAAAGTATAGATACGTCATAAAACTAACAAAATGAACGGGAAAAGTGTTCCGAACTGAGTCAGAACTGCATTAGTCTTATTTCAAATTAGACAAAAATTGTACTCAACCATTGTTCAAAATGAGCGCGCTAAATTAAATATGATTTGCTTACCCTAGAATAATACGCTAAGAGCAGTGACTTCAGTGTTTTACGGTACTATTTTAACCCTTTTCCCGATCATCGGTTACAAAATAAATTCTCTGTAATTCCTGCTGCTTGGCAGTGTGTTTCAATTCTTATACAAAATGTTTCTGTTTACCAATCTTCATCCAGCACGAGTGCACGAGACAAATCCGAGTAAACAGACAGTATTCGCTACATACAAGCCCTGCTCCTATCTGGCACCCCTTTCTGATTCAAGTCCCATAATGGGTCCTATTGACACGCGCTCCAGTCCTCAGCACTTTCAGACGGCCATACATCCACGGAACAGTACATCTACGTCTATAGATAGACTTCATGTATAAAGGATCCTTATTTCAAGCCTTTTCATCGCTCCATCTTTGGTTTGTTTGCTGGAAGCTTTTTGCAGGAGATTATTTTTTGGTTCAAAGTGCGTTTAAATGGCTAATTAACAACATTTTTCAGCATTTTGATGAGTTTTCTTTACTTCAGATTTTTTGGTTTACGCATGCAATCTAAAGTGGCGGCGTTTGCGGCATACTAACTTATGAAGCCCTCACATAGTGTGTCAGTTTCATTAGTTGAAGTAAGCTATCAGCGGGATATTTATCCCTAGTCTGAGTATGGACACGTGATATTTCATGTCTTTATCTTTAAAATAAAAGGTACAGGAAACAATCCTGGACCACAGCAAACATAGTGCACGCTTTCAAGTAAATGAAACACACATTAGTTGCCTACTTTTGTAGCAGATGTGACACTTTTCTCAGTTATCTTTGTTTCGCGCCTCATAAAACCACATAACGTCGACAAAGAACCCAAAAAGTTGGCAGTAATTGAATCTACAGTTATCGCAGTTCCAGTGGTATTCACTAAAAGCTTTGTTTTCTCAACACGAGACTTCATAACGTCCTGTGATAATGCCTTTCTTGTTAGTTGCTTCTGTTTCTATTCTTACAAATTGACAGAACAGTTGGGTTGAAACTTCGTTAATGTGTTCAGAGTTTTACCGTTCACTGAACTGGGGTTTCTTTGTAACTTTGCTTGTGTTTTTGTAGTCAGTATAATTTAAGCTTCTACTGCAGTGAGGCAATCTGAGAACATCGTACCTTGTAACGATTGGTAATGTACGTTATTCTTGACTGGTAAAATAAAGCTAATAGTGTTCATATTTTCATAACCAAGCAGATTTTATTTTGATTTACGAATCCCTGTAGTAGAAAAACACTTTTATCAGTACTATTGTTAGTCGACTCCACAACAAACCATATAGCCGCATCATTTATCAAAACATAAAGAAAACATCCATCAAGAGCCGAACCCAAAATAAAACACGAATAAAAAGTCGATAGGAGCCGAACCCCCGTGTTAATCATAAAATATATCGACAGCCGTTCACACAATGGTTCCTCATGGTTCCTCACAATGGCTAACCTGGCCTGTACCCCCTTTCGTTTCAAACGTGAGTGCATGTTTTGTTCCCAAATGGACCCTTTTTTATCAGAACGTCCCTTTTCTTGTCAAGTTGCCATTCAACCCTGCTCCCTTTGAGGCTTTAGATAAAAAGGTGGTTAAGCGAATCAGTAGCTATAGCCTACGTGAGAATTATTTAGCTCTAGTAACTTTGGAATTTTTAATGTGCCCGTGGTTGTGTGTGGTAACCAATGATGTGGGTTAAAACCAATACCAGTAGCTACCGTTGAAGCTGGCGTCCACAGTTATTCTACACACTATCAGAATTGTACTCAAGGCAAGAAAAAAAAACTTTTCTGAAATATAGGTGAGATAAAACACATTATACACCACTCAATCATACATACAAAGACTCACACTGGCTCGAGAAGAAGAAGGTCTCATAGATAAACAGAATCTTTAATATAATTTATGTAGTTAAAAACGTCACTTGAAGAAGCTTCCCCGAATGACAATTTTATCTACGTCACATCTAGCCCGTCTTTCATCCAATCCGCGAGCACTCTAGTATAAGCTGATTGGATAATCCACTTACTGTGATCGTAAGGCGAAGCTTCAACCAACCAGTTGACAGAACAGTCTAAGTTAACGACGTGCCATTGATCGAAAAAAGGGGATTTTACAAGTAATGATCCCCTCATGACATGTGAAATGGAAGCTACCTTCGCCATATTTTATGGAGCCGATTAAGACAATAGAGTGTTAAGTATTTAACTATCTACGTAAAGATTCGTGGTTTCTCTGCACAGGACAAATTATTTTTCTTTTTTCTCTTGTTTTTTAATGTCGTCCCACACTAGGGATTTCTCCTGTATCGTGAGTGCGTTTTACAAACATGAAATATCACATGCACAAATACCCAGATTCGGGACAAACATCTGCGGATCACAAAATTTATTTCCCGTGCGGGATTCGAACCCGCGATCGTTAGCAGAGCAGTCCAATTGCTTAGCCACTGCGCCAATGAGGTCGCCACAAAATTGTTGTGATCACTATGTTAATGTCGTTGAAGAATTGTGTCAGGATATCAGTCCTGTTATTGGATATCTGAAGATAGATAGGCAAGCTTCAAGCAGACTACTTGAAGCGCTGGATCTGTAAGACTAAATACCGACTCCGAAACGAATAAGTGAGAAAAAACAGGCGGGTGGAGTGTTCGCAATTGATGCAAACCCATATAATAGTGTCCACTGGCCGCTTTCACATACAGGCGTATTTTCAAGGACATAATTCTGTAAGAACAGGGTCATCGATCTACCCTTGCACTCCTTTAGGCCTAGCAGTTTCTCAAGTGAGTACCTCAAAATGGATCTTAAAGAATATATTTTCCCAGCAATTTTATGGGTCTTCATTGTGGAGCTGAAAGCCACTTATCTGTTTTATTGCTTGGCACCAAGCACCCCATAAAATTGGATGACGCGGTTGACCTTTGCAATTTGAAAAGACATCGTAGGTGTATTTTTATTGAGACTAAAATATGGATAATATGAGAACTTAAGTTCCGACCGGTACTTCAATATAGGTACTGATTGTATATTGTAGATATCTGTTTAAATTTTAGTGTAAGAGTCTGTTTCACCATTTTCAAGTAAAGTGTTGAAAAGTTACTTTTTGGTTAACGCTAATCGGTAAATAAAATTGACGAGTATTTTCTATCGTATCTTAGTTACAGGCCAGTTTATCCCCTGATTAATGTTACTCAGATGTTGTGAAATTCGTATCAGTAGTTACGGGTGACTTTCAGTGGTGGTTAGTCTACTTGACACTTTACTTGTAGATGGTGAAACAGGCCCTAAATCTAAATATTGGTTTTTTATCTCTAAGTTTTTAAGTAAACCTTCAAAATATTCATAATTCAATAAGGTATTCTGTTATGTTTACAGACCACACCGCTGACCTTCCCCCTTTCCACGAACTCTTAAAGTAGGACAGTTTACCATGTGGAAGCGAGACGCCGCTACGTGCTGTGTAATACAGCTCGCTTCCACATGGCAAACTGTCCTGCTTTAAGAGTTCATGGTAAGGGGGCTGACCTTACGTCTTTACTTTGTCCTTCCAAATCTTTCTTTCTTTACGATTTCAGACTAAACCTGTCTTACAAAACTATTCCCATTATCTTTACTAAAACAAATCACAACAATGACGTCATAAAAAGCAGGTTACCGTCTATATAGTAGGGATTAACACTCTGTCGTAAGCAGTACGATATCTACTTTAATAAGTCCAAGAAGAAAACTTATGAGGATCTCAAAGTTGCGTATAAGAAGAATTGAAGTTTCTTTGTAGGGCACGCAATGTTATGATCGAGTTAGTTATCAAAGAAAAGTAATACTAACCTGTAACTATTATACTGCAAGGAAACAATATTTATTGTTGAGAGCTGGAAAAAGTTTTGACTAAGTTACAAGTGTTTAATTATTGCGTTTTCGAAAACAGATCTATTGCCATGTTTACATAGATTAAAACTTAGGCTACTGCAATAAAACACAGGTCAGCACATTGATGAATAAAATATCACGAAAAAGATAAATAACCTTGCTTCGTCAATTATATAACCAGTTATAATATTATGGGTCCCAATGTAATAGGGGCCAGTCTATTGCCATGAACTAAGCACAATGCCAAAATCCGTGCTGCTACTGAGAATTATCTAATGGAAAAACCCAAAAACACTTTGTCCAACCCGAGATCAAAACCCAGGACCTCATGTTCAGCAGTCGCGCTTAGCAACCACTAGACCAACGAGGCAGTCGCTATAAATAACGGCAATAAAAAATTTCTGATGAGTTCTGGGAGTACAATAGCCTCTGCCTTCGAGAAAAATACGCATGATAACATACTCAAACCGGGTCGCGTCGTAAACCTAACAAAGGACAAATTAGAAAGACTTCCCATCGGATTACATTTGAATCAATGTTACAGGATCCTATGAAATTAATTCGTTGCTATCCTGAGTAAGTTTCAACCCTGCACCCTTTGGGACCTCTAATTGATATGAGCCAACTTCATTAACATGACCCCAAACATTGGATTAAGGTCTATAAAGTATTATCGTTTTGAGAGAATTTGTTCGCAAGCATAAATCCTATGCTCTATGATATGAATTATTTATTCTTTGATGGGTTGGGATTAATAGGCTTGGGCTTAAGGGCTTAAGAACGTATTCAAGTTTTGGAGATCTGATATTTTCGATGTATTATAAGTAGTCATGTATTGTAGAAATGATTAAAATAACATCTATGATATTTAATTTTTATCATGTAGAGAGAAAAATAAAATTCAAAATTCTAAGTAAGACCTGGTACAAAAAATACTCTAACTAATCAAACGCCTGAACAGAACTTCATGAATTTTAGCTAAAAACCATCTCGATCACGTCAGCTTTTAATTAAAAAAACTGCATCATAATCGGTCCATTTGTTTAGGAGCTACGATGCCACAGACAAATACACAGATAGGCACTTCAAACTTATAACACCCCTTTTTTTGCGTCGGCGGTTAAATAATGGAGATCCTGGCTGATAAAAAAGTCAGTTTTGCAAATATTAACCGAAAAAGTAAAAAAAAAATTGGCATAAACAAAGCAAATAACTTTTAATCTATTATTTCGACATAACAGGAAATAATATAAATGCAATTATACAATGGGTGGTTTTATCTCGAACAGCGATCTTTAACAGAAAGCCTTGGGATAGATAAGAAAGTGGAGGGAACTAATTGTGAGAGTGGCCAAGGGTGTACAGTCAGCAAAATAAATGGCCTAACATGTTAAGAATGCTTTTGTAATTATTTTCTAAACGTTGCCCCGTACTAGGAATTTCTCCTGTATCGTGGGTGCGTTTCACAAACATGAAATATACACATACACAAACACCCAAACTCGGGACAAACATCTGCGGATTACACAAATGTTTTTCCCGTACGGGATTTGAACCGTGAACCACAATGCCAATCAGGTCGTCAAAAGAATTGAAAGAAATAACGACAATTTAAGTTATTGTTTCAAATTATAGCAGCGTCTAAATAATGATCTGACAGTATTTAAGACTTTTTTTAGAGTAGAGAAGTAGTTCTTCAATTACAGGTTACTATGTTTAAAAAATTTAATGTCCAGCGGCTTATGTTGCTGACTGTACCAATATAACCACAATGACATATTTATATTGGTACAGCCATTTAATACATAACTAGGTATATATGGTAGCTTTTTGCGAACCCAATCTCTTATCTTAAGGGGTTTCGTGGTAGGGTCTTCTCTTCTTTTTTATAGCCGCTACCAACTTCCTCGTTTATCAGGAGGTGATATCAGTATCTTCTTTGATTTCCTTGTTTAAAAATGAGATTATTGTCAGTCTTAAATTTTTGGATATATTTTGCCTGTTTATCCATGGTTTTTCATGGTAGAACGCACATAGATTTGGTTAAACTAAGCGTCTCATTACACATATATTAATGAGCTGTTATAAGGGTAAGAATTATTTTCTAAGCAGATACAAAAAGAATTGGAAAAACATAGGTACTCTTATTAGTTTATACGGGATTTGTTTCATAAAAAATACGTTTTGAATTCAAGCTAAATTACTTTCACAACTTGTAATACTAGTTTAAGAAGAAATACTTTTTATTTGTGTACAGTTTCTTGTGCTCTTAGGAGTGTTAATGTAAAATTGCTTTTGTTTTTTAAAGGCATGGCTATGCGTTTTTGGCGCGGCCAAATTGATCAAATTGATTTGTTCGTTTCGGCTTAGGGCGTCAAGATCTTCGCAAAGGGGGGTAATGAAAAACTGAATGTGTTAGCCGTTTGGATTGATCCTTTGTGTCGACTTTTCATATATAAATGTTTTATTAGACACGACCAAAATGTTATTGATTGCAAGAATCAATTCTGTGTTCACTGTGTTGCATTCAGTCTGACTGTTTATTAACCAATTTTAGTATACCTACATGTATATTCGATTCGACTTCTCTGAATTGATATTAGAGCTTAATTGCGTTGGTTCAGATTCGAAGGGTTTTGGCATTTTCTGTTTTATTAATTTAAATAAATAATAATAATAACAGCCTATAACTGTCCCACTGCAGGGCAAAGGCCTCTTCTCGTATAGAGATGGATTGAGCACTGATCACCACGCTAGCTCACTGCGGGTTGGCGATTTCAGATAATTAAATCTAGGTTTCCTTACGATGTTTTCCGTCACCGTCAGTCAGTGGTGTCTTAGAATATCTAAGAAAGTATTTATGACATTGAAAAAGTCACATTGATACTTGCCGGGGTTTGAATCTGCAACCTCGTGCATAGAAATCCGGTATGTCAACCACTAGGCCACCACCACATTCTTTATTAATTTAGGATTTGAAAAACTTGCACCTTAAACATAGTTACTTTCTTTAATCTTACGCAAGAAAAGATAGCAACTAAAGCATAGTAGTGCTAAAGAAACTGGCCTATAGTTAACTAGCCTTTTAACATACTTAAAGGGACCGTACAGTCGTGCCCAAAAAAAGATAGTGCTAATGCACTGCTAACGCACAAAAAAATGGCATATCATTTACTAGCCTTTTATCAAAATTAATGGGACTTACCGTATGGAGTAAGCGAAGGCCATGACAGCATCAGAGACGAACTGCAGCTGCCTCTCGAACTCCGTGTTCCCGTGTGATAGCCGCTCCAGGCCGGAGCATGCGCGGGAGTACTGCCCGTTGTACGGGGTCTTCGGACTGCCCGGGTAACGGCACTGGAAGTGGGCCTCCCAGAACTCTGCGAAAAGATGTCACTTATCAATCGACAGATCCTTTACCGACTAGATCCCAATTCCTGGCGTAAACAGAGTGTGCTATGTTATAGTTAAGATCCAAAACTACTACCTATGTTTGACAAATAAAGATTTATATTATTATAAATTTTAAAATTATTTAAGAAATTTTTTTTTAATTATTTATATATATATTTATATTATTATTATTTCTTTTTTTTAATTATATTATTATAAAGACCAAATAATAGTGTTGGTTTTAGTGGACAAGCTGAACTGAACAAATATTATATTATAATGCACAAGTGGCTGAATATTCATTCAGGTACACTCACTAACAGGTTCTTTTCCCGCACGGAACAAAACTTTGTGCGATCCAAGTTGTTAAAAAAAAAACTAAAAAAAACGAATGTTAGAGAGATTTCCGAGTTGGTTATGAATTGAATCGTTACAAATAACTGTTATCTGACTGTAAACTGATAATATAAGTAACAATTTTGTCAACCGTTAGGCCAGTGCTTTAACCAGCCAAGTCTCCAACAACAAACACATATTCTCACTCAGAAAAAGATTTAAACAAGTATTCAAATGTAAAAATCCTTTACTGAAATAAATCCTGGTCGAATTGAACGGCCACAAACGCTACCAACTTGGAAGTCGGAGATAGTCTCCTCTAGCTATGAGATGCAAAGCCGGACAAAGTTTTGTGGCTCACGAACCGAGTTTTCAAAAGAATTTAAAGCAATAGTATGAAGATATGTGTATACCTAAAGTCTATGTTGAGTCCGCGTATGTGAATAGACACATTTCTTTTTGACAAAAGCGATAAAGGAATTCTGGGTATATTGTTTCTACGTTATGTATGGTTGAATAAATTAGGATGAATTTGAAATGGGTTGAATTTGCAAGTCGTGTGAATTTGTATTTTAATTGTAAATTTGTTTAAAGGCTACTTAATTACTTTCATATATAGTTGAATATGATGGGGATCAATATTATGATGCTTTTAAAATGTTAATATTTGTGTATAGGTATTGTTTTTTATTTGTGATAGATTTAAGTAATAAAATATGTAATATTTTACTGGTAAATAAATGAAACTTTCATGTATCAAATTCCTAATTTCAATAAGCTTTATATTCGACTTTGAAACCGGCACCGAATATCCATAAAGGCATTCTAACGTGTAAAACTGATTACGCTAAACGTAATTATCCATATTAAAACAATGTAGGCGTACAAGAGAACCTTTACAATACATAGTTAAAGAGATTAAAATTAATATGGAAATGAAAGGCTGTCAGCACAACTATGGGTTGGTACAGTCAGCTACAATATGTTTCGTAGGTATCAAATAATTTAGTAAGAAATTTTGCGGGTAAATTTTAATTAATTTTTGAATTTGTAAACGTAGTATTTAATTTGCCAACACTGGATATTTCTCGTGTATCGTGCTTTTCATAAAGATGTAATCTCACTAACACAATTTGGATCATCATTTATATATTCGGTGCAAACGTTAATATTACGTAGGATTATAAATTATTCTAAGCTGGCCAGAGGAATTTTTTTAGGTTGATTTTTCAGGCATGCAATAAAACAATAACAATGACTAACAAGAAAAGGATGACTAAACTATCGCAATGCATGATTACAAAAAAAAATATATACCCGGTATTAACGCAAATGTTTTTACCGGCCGTGGTCGCAAGCAGACTGGATGGATATGTATAAAACCCGTACAAAACCCAACTGCCAAACACTTATTACGCTTAGTACAAAAATTCTACGTTTTAGAAAAACTCTTAGCAAAAATTATAAATCATATTTATTTTAGCGTCTGAATTTTCCTAAGTGTTAGCTTTATGTAAGCGACTGTACTATGTTAATGAATCTGAGGTTTGGGATTTGAGATAGTATTGTTAATTACATAAATATTCTAACATTAATGCGAGCTTGGTTAAGCTGGCGGATCTATTAGCTAGGTAGCATTCACACGAATTTATAATTATACGGTAATAACTTCCCCTCCTATTTGCCCCAGGCTTTGTCTGCATTGAATTCATCATCAGTTCATTTTTGTAACAATTTTGTCCTCTCTGCAAGTCCGATCGTCTCGCTAACGCGTTGCATGATTATAATACATCGAACATGAGTTCACGTTAATTCTCGTATCGTTATTTAATTTTAGTACATTTTTTACTTTATGGAACATAATCATGTTATTGTTTACCTTAGGTATATGAAGATTTTCAAAATTTATTTAATAATTTTAATATCATTGGTGAGACTAAAATGTATTTTTTCTTCACTAACAATTACATATCTGTAATATTAAGCGAAACGTTAATTCGCATCGGATTTTATCGCATTGAAAACTAAAATATTTTATTGCATATTGCCTCAAATTGCCGATTTTTTCAGTCCAAATCATACTAATTAATTAATTGACGGTTATGAAAAATACTAGGTATGTGTTACTGTACGTAAATACAAGAGGCTTCATGCATGGCTCGGCCTTTTTAATAACATACAGGCAGAACTAAGCATGTTCCTCTTTAATAAATCTAGCGCGCGCTAGTTTTAATCTATTCGAATTGTGTATTCATTGCTAGACAAAGCTTGGAGCTAGCTCTGTTAAGTCACGTGATACGAAACGCAGTTAACCATGAGTTATGGAGTCAGCTGCCAAGTTTATGGTTCCAAGGAGTTTGGAGATTACTCCAGCTGAGATAAATATTTGGTTTGCCGCTGTAATATAGTGGATGAGAGTTCTTAGTACTTTGCAGTACGTTTGTTGTTCATATAGAAGAATTCCTTAAAGCAAGATAGATTCTGGCTATCGATAGACTCGTCGCATTCGTTGGTTTTTCGTTTGTTTGTTATGAAAACGATTTGGCAGGGTTTTTAAAATTTAACATGGATAAAGTGAATTTTATTTTCTAATCGTTCTCACGATCTATCTTTATCATTCAGTGAGAATCTTTTTCTTATCGTATGGTTGATGAACAACCTGGTGTCAGAGCTTAAACCGCCTGCAGGTCTCTGACATGGCTTTACACATCATTGAAGAATCTCTCAGGTGTGCCGGTTTCCTCACGATTTTTCTTTACCGATTGTAGCAGCAGATTACTAATTACGTTCATGAATTCGGAAAGACAGAAAAAGTTGTTTATTTAGAAAATATACAGATACTAATACATTTTTACTTGACATTATTTTTTTTTTACGTTGGTGCGTGTCGTGGTTTGATTCGTTGACTTGGCAGTCCAACAGACATACGGATATCACTACTTACATAACAATAAGAATAGTGATACTAAACACAGTATATTCTAAAGTGCAAAATGAAGAGACATGACAGAACCTTCTTCTGTGCTATCCAACCACTTTGATGTATCCACAAGAGTAACAAACACGACCCACTTAATTAAAATTCTGGAGTCTCCCAACTTAATTCAGATCCCACTAAAAGCACACTCGTCTTCATTACTACTTGAAAACAAGTTACTTTAATTACGTAATGGAAATGATTTGATAATTCACACCAATTATAAGGGGCCCTAAGTTTTACACAACTCTGAAGGAGTAACAAAGTTTCTTTTGTAAGAATTCCATCAGTGAATTTGGGGATCCGCCATAAGAAACACTTTATGGCGCCCAAAAGCAAAGTTCTGGAAATGTTCTCAACTATTTGTAATCTTGTGAGCGAGATAAAAGAGATTATTTTTAGATTTATGGAGAGCCGGTTGTAATTCCGTTGTTCGTATCTAATCACTTTTTGATTATTGATTTGTTGTTACTTTGGTTTAAAGAAAATGCAGATTTATTTAAATTAGAATTTTGCAGATGTTGTCGGCCTAATAAATTGCCACGTGATTATAAATAAAGATTCACTTCTAATTAAAAACTAGTTAAGAGTACCCGAAGTAAAAATGTGAGTAAAACTATATACACATCAATTCCAAATTTATTATATTCACTGTCATACACAGAAGAAGCAATCTAGCTGAAAATAGTTTGGTAAAGAATAAGATTATTTGAGGCTTAGTACCTATTTCCAAAGGTATCAAACTTATATGTGAACTGGGAAAGCTACGAGATAACTGACATAATGTAAAACTTATGTGCGGAATACTGTGTTGACTATGGTGATAAAACATGCGTTTAATTAACTAATAAAAAGTAGTTACAGACTTGGCCACAACTAGTAATACCCCAAGACTTATTGATATAATAAATATAGAGCCAGTTAAAAGCTTCAGCATTGAACTCAAACAACTTAATAAACAAGTTCTCTTACCAACAAACCAGGGGTTCCTCTTATTGTTCTTCACGTTGAGCCCCAAGAAGTACTCTTTGAAGCCCTTTACGTCGTTCGCCTGTGGTTGTACGCTGATGGTGCCTTCCACTGCTCGTTCGTTCCCGTCGGAGACCAGGGACCTGGCGCTCCAGCCATCAGAGCCGACCCAGCTGAAGGAGCTGGTCGCGTTGGCTCGCTCTACAGCCCTCATAACGCCCGCCACTTCTTGGTCGGAGCCGAAGATGATAGCGCCTAAGAATAAAAAAGAAAAGACATCATGGAAAAATTGAATGTAATTGTGGATATACCATGTGATGTTGGTGGCCTGGTAATTCTCCTTCTTATTGTATGGTTGATGAACAACCTGGTGTCAGAGTTTAAACCGCCTGTAGGCCTCTGACGTGGCTTTACACACCGTCAAAAAATCTCACAGGTGAGCCGGTTTCCTCACGATGTTTTCCTTCACCGTTTTTAGCAACTAATAACTAATTTATAGCACGCACATGAATACGAAAAGACATTAGTGCGTGCCGGGATTGGAACTTGCGACCTTTGACTTGGCAGTCCAACGGTCATACCACTAGGCTATCAGTGCCTTTTAGCCAAGTAGTTAATACGCCAGATTCGAAAATGACCTCAGGCAAGCATCAATGTGACTCTCTCGGGGTTATTTGATCTTTTTAAGACATCAGTCACCGTCTTGGTTCGACTGCGAAACAAGTCATTAAGAATGTAAATTGTAGTTAAACTGATTAACATATGATGACGTGAAACATCGTATTGTACCTGGATTAAATGGCCTGTCATCAGACGAGACGTGATTTTCAATGCTCATCCCTTTTTAATTTTTAAAGATAAATACCAATTCTCTTCAAAAATATGTAATACATATTTTTCTCAATTACAACAATTGAGAAGAATATGCTTAGATGGTTTGGGCATGTAGAAAGGATGGATGAAAGAAGAGTGACAAAGCAAATATATGAGGCGAATGTTAGTGGAATATCGGGAAGGGAAAGACCTCGGCGAACATACTTGGACCAGATCGGAGATGTTCTACAACAGGGTCAAGTGAGGAGTACCCTTAACCGACGAGCGTGTATGAGGAATGTGATGCGAGTGAATGAGGCGAAAGAAGTATGTCAGGATCGTAGCAAATGGAAAACCGTGGTCTCTGCCTACCCCTCGTGGAAATAGGCGTGACTTTATGTGTGTATGTACATATGTACCAATTCTCTGTCAGATATTGTAACTTGAACCTGTAACCTTAAAACCAAAACTTTTAGCTCCTCAAATTCTCTTTCTTATTTCTAAATTGGATCTTAGAATAAATTACCATATTATTACGGCTCTAAATATAGACAAACATTAACTTGTTTAGTGTAAAAGGTTTCTTTTATCAATATTACATTGTCTTAGTAAGGTCATCGTACTTTTAACCTTTGATAGGTTTTTATGTATGTGATATTTCACAAACATGAAATATCACATACACAAACACCCAGACTCGGGACAAACAAATGTGGATCGCACAAATTTTTGCCCCGTGCGGGAATCGAACCCGCTACCCTTAGCGCAGCAGTCTAATCGCTTAGCCACTACGCCAATCAGGTCGTCAATCAATTAATCAATAATACTGTTTTCAATCCTTTTACATGATCATTGCTATTCATTTGATTGACGAAGTAATTGGCGCTGTAGCTTCATGTTAGCCTACTAGCTAAGGTCGCGGGTTTGATTACCACATAAATGAAGTTGATACTTGAAATATGTGCATGTAGATTAAAGTATACATTTTTTTTAACGTCGCCTCATACTCGTAGTTTCTCCTGTATCGTGGGAGCGTTTCACAAACATGAAATATCACATACACAAACACCCAGACTCGGGACAAACATCTGCAAAACTTACAAATTTAGGTCTCGTGTGGGAATGCGCTAAGGGTTGCAGGTTCGATTCCCGCACCGGGCAAAAATTTATGCGATTCACATTTGATTGTCCCAAGTCTGGGTGTTTGTGTATGTGATATTTCATGTTTGTGAAACGCACTCACGACACAGGAGAAATTTCTAGAGTAAAGGGGAGACTTTAAAAAATAATCTAATCCGCAACCTTTGCCGCAGCAGTCCAATCGCTTAGTCACTGCGCCAATCATGTCGTCAAAGGTAAAGAAATTACTCCTGAAAATAGGTAACCACTGCAACATTATACACCACGTCCCCAATGCATGGTTAGAACAAGCTTGTGCTTCTATAGTCTCCGTTTCGATTCACTTACAACAGTAATTTCCAGTTCACGTTTGTGTTTTACTTCTAGCACCAGAAGTACGCCCACTGAGCTCCCTGAAGAACAAACAGGTTGCCACGAAACTAATTCATTAGTATTTATTACCCTTCAGTTAGTTTAAGGAAGCGGCGTCTATTTATTTAACAGGTAAGCCGCTTAGTCTTAAGATGGCGCGTGTAATCCATCTTATATTTGGGTATAATTCGGATTTAGAGATTTTTTTGGACGACGGTGTTTGGGTATAACTGGCTTGCTGATGTTTTAGATTACTGGTGAAAATGTGAATATATTTTCATGGGGTCTATAATAAATTATATTATGTGAAGGTCCTTCAGTAATAAATTTCTTTGTCTTTAGGTCTCATCAGTCCATATTTTTACTTTGATTAGTTAATTAGGTGATTTTCAGTGATAGCACTGAGTTTGGATTTGTGCACGTGCACGAGTGATGTCAATAGGCACGTGTCCTACATTGGGACCTATGACATATCTGGCGAAATATGAGTGTAGATACTATTGTACTATACAGAGACTTTTGCCTGTTTACACCTTCCGGGAATAGGTACAGACGTGATGTTATGTATGTATGTATGTAAGTTTTGTCACTTTTCAATCTCAATAAATTAATAAAACTAGACTAAAACCTTTATAACGTCCGAGAAAATTGGTCTCCTCAAATTTTCTAACAGCGAAACTCAATAGCACTTTCCTCTACCATCAAAACGCTTAGCGCTTACATTTAAAACCACACAATCAAAACAACAGTCGACCGATAAGACCGCGCATGTAGTTGAAATTAAACGTTTAATTAATTAACTGTAGCTCCATCGTCCTGCCTTCGGTAGGAACATGAAAGCGCAACACAAAAGCTCTATCTTATCTAGATCAGCTGACGGTGGCTCGTGCTCGAGTAGCTTGAGCGGCTCGAGTAGCTCGAGCAGCCCAAGCTATCAACACTCGAGCCTCGTCGAGTAGCGCTCCATTATCGATAGCAACCTAGTTAGTACGAAGCTTGTTACAACATAGCACAGAACTATAATAAAGATTTTATAATTTTACTAGCCTTTTCGCCCGCGGCTTCGCCCACATTAACCGCTTAGAGGGTTGAATTAAAAAAAAAGTAATCTATGTCTTTTTTCGGGTTTTAAACTTTCTATATGTCAAATTCCATCAAAATCCGTCCAGCGGCTTAGACGTGAAGGTGTAACAGACAGACAGAGCTACTTTCACATTAATGACTTCGAAAAAATTAAAGAGATTGGAGTGTATTCGACTCGATTTCTTTATTAATCCATCTGAAATTTGACTTTTACTAAGAATACCCTAACCATAGAATTTGAATACCAAGTAGTTCCTATAATAGGACACCAATAAACACATCACAATAATCTAAATTGATAAAGGAAATTTGAAAAATGATGGACACGAGCGGGACTTGAACCCGCGACCTTCGCCGAACCGTGGCGCTGCTCTAACCAACTGAGCTATGTCCATGATTTTTCAAATTTCCTTTATCAATTTAGATTCAAGCTTAGCATGGGCAACATGCTAAAGTGGCACCAAAAGTCATATACTTCACAATAATATTTATATTAATATACACTGTTTATTGGCGTCTTATTATATTTGGTCTGAGGTCCTAACAGACAACTGACAATTACCTAGAAATAGAACAATCAATAACACAAATAACAAATGTAAACTTAAGTACAACTTACTGTAATAAGCTCATAAAATAGTACCCTATAATTTTCTTTACAAGTAGCCAAGTCAGTCGTACTATAAAATGATAAGAAACAAACGAAGTAAGCGGCCTTATAACCTCATTTCTTTGTTCGAGAAAACGCTTATAGAAAGAGAAAACATCGCATTCAGTATGTGAGTGATAACATACATTACATTTTGATACCGCCTTCCTTTTTAGGCCCACAAAGGAAAACAAAAGTGATGATGCCTTTATTTTCTTTTGCCAAAGTAACATCTGAAGAAAATTCGGGCGTTAATAATAAATCCGACGTGTGCGATGCTTTGAGCTTCATATCAAACGTATCTATGTTAACAATAGTTCAGACGATACCACTCTGTTCGTTACCAACGTGCCTCTTTAACCAAGATTGTAAGGAGTTATGGTCTTTTATATACCCGCCTTGAACCACACAGTCCCATGATTATTAGAGAGCGAAAACATCACACATCTATCAAGGACAACAGAAAGCAATTATTATAAACAATGGTGTCGATATGTGGACAGCCTCATTGCTCTTGCGGTCGCCGAGCGCACTTAGTACATCCGCATTTCGCCACTTATGTTATAAGTCCCTATGTAATAGGGGCCGAACCTATTGCCATCAACCGAACACATATTCAGACACCGTGCTGCTACTAAGAAAAACCCAGTAACACTTTGCCCGATTCGAACCCAAGATCTCAGGCTCAGCAGTTGCGCTTAGCGACCACTAGACGAACGAAGCGGTCTAAGCTAAACTACAGTTACAAAAACCATTTAAAAACCAATTTTCACAGGATAAAAAGTAGCCTTTATGTTAACTCAGGGCGTCAGCTACCTTCATACCAAATTTTAGCAAAATCCCAAACACTCAAACAAAGATACACACTGACAAACGTTACTCTTTAAAATATTAGTGTGATCCTTCATTCTGGAGAAATAAATGGCGACCACATAATTCATCAATAATATACGTTTTCGTTGCAGCCGATGGCTGGCGCTGTGTCCGCTACACCGAAGTACTTTCTGCTTTGATTAACACGTGATTTATGTGCTTTCGACATGTTCTATGCTATCTGGTTGTGGTTCATATTTTAAATAAGTAGTTGACATTAGGTACTGAAGCGAGAACTATATTATAACAGTAACAAAAAATCTACTATTAGTGCCACTTGATCGTTGGAAAGATTTCTAATTACTTTTACTTTTCATAGATTTTTATTTTTAACGAAAATAGTATTTCTAACGCAAATAATTATAATTCAATGATTTTTTCACTTATTTACATACATTTACCGCTAATCCTTACAACATTAGCAAACATAAATTAAGCTCACCGAAAAGCGACAAAGTTTGTTAAGCCGTACTTCCAATTCAGCCACAATCAAGCCAGTTTCACGATGATCATTCAAACATCTGTTTTAATCCCATCCAATCTGTCCCAGCGGCGCTGCTCACCCATCCAGACGCGACCGAAGTGGCGTGCTTAATGGTAATCATTCCTTATCACCGCTAACCAATAGATTCAATTTCAGTAACCGCTTTAGCGAAAAATTGTTTTACTCGACACAGCTGCCTATCTGCTGTACGCACGACCACAATTTATCACACTGCCAATATGGCGGTAGAACTAGATAAAATTACAGTTTATACCCCTTGTTTGTCGTCTGATTGAATTTTCGGGTCGCTTCAATGTGAATTTGGAAGGTTTTGGGTTTTGCGGACACTTTTGGTGGATAGTGGATTAAGCTTGGTGGTTTTTTGGCAAGGTCTTCGGAAGAAGCTTGCATGAAGTCCTAATTTTGTGGATGGTTTTGGTCGTGGTAGCTTTTTTGGCAAGGTCTTCGGCAGAAGCTTTCATGAAGTCTACTTTTGTGGATGGGTTGGGCCGAGGTAGCTTGTTGGGAAGGTCTTCGGAAGAAGCTTGTTAGAAAACCATGAAGTCTGGAGGTAATTACAAATTTAAGACATTTTTTATGCCTGTTTGTGCCATATCCATTTAAGGAGATTTTTCAAATACCTATAGTGCATAGATAATTCAAGATAACGTTGCTTCCCTAAAAATATGCTAAATATTAGACACTTTTATGAAGAGCTACAAAGTGCAGATGTATAAACTCCATATGAACAATTGGCGATATTGTATGTACATACATATGTATAATATTAGCGTCTTGCCAACACGTTCAAACTGCAAACTGTGCGCGGGACCACCGTGAGGCCGCCAAGCAAAGTGTCGGCGGCAACTTTGATCTCAAAATGTAACCTTTAAATGGAAATAGCTTTATGGAGAAATAGAATAGATAAATGGATAGCATCACGTATTCACCATTCATAAATATTTTTAAATGGAACTATTCTTAACTACCTAATTGGCGCAGTAGCTACGCAATTTGTAGGTATGTATACTAGGACAAAAATTTGTGCGATCTGCAGATTGTTAGTCCCGATAAGTCTGGTCCAGTCGATAAAGTTTTCACAGTGGCTATTTTGAACTGAGACTAGCGAATTTCGCGGGTGATATTAGATTAATATATTGGACAAGTGGATGCATGAATACAGGTGTACTCATGCATCCACTGTGTACAATTACACGAAAAGTACGGTAACGGTTAGTCTACACGATCAAAGAAATAAAGCGGCTGACCATTTAACATGCTTTCCGAGTTACAAGAGGACTCAATCGTCTAGATGTTTCCAGAATGGCCACCCATCCTAATAATAATAATCATAAACGCAATAAGCGCTGCTTAACATCACAGTTCGATATATCCGCGGAAAATGAAGCTACGAGCTCCATGAATAAATTAATTGGTAAACTGTAATAGTTAAAATATTATGTTTACACATAAATATGAAATTGCTCATTTCGTACAACCCTAGATTAGTCCGGATATTATTTTCTGAATCCAATTGTGTGAAAGGATTTTCCATAATGATGTGGGCTCAACGGCCTATAATTAATGTTATTTACATTTTAATGACAACGCTGCGTAGTTATTCAGCTCCTATATTAGTTACGCTTAGCCACAGTTTTCGCTTTACGTTCAGTTTAGCGAAAATTACTGCACAATAATTTCATGTGGAATAAATACTTCGATGTGAATTCGGCATAAAGGATTACAGTTAAAATGTTATGTATTTCGCTTACATTTTAGGAGTATTCCCAATCTATACTTAATATTATAAAGCAGAAGAGTTTGTTTGCTTTTACGCGCTTATCTCAGGAACTATTGGTCCGATTTGAAAAATTCTTATAGTGTTAGATAAAAATGGAAGGATAAAAAACATTCGAAATCCACGCGGACGAAGTCGCGGGCGAAAGCTAGTATTTAATAACAGTTTCAATGTCTATAAATTGCAACCAGTATGTAGAGTTTATAGTACTAGGAGAACCGTAGAAAGTTTGTGAGAATGGATGATACTTTTTCACGCAAAAACTATTAGACGGATGAAAGTTTAAAGTAATAATGTTCTTCTGACTGAAGTTCGGTCACAGCGGCCTATCTCATCTGAGACTAGTCAACTACGCTGGAAATATTATAGTGCACAAGTATGCGCGCAAACACAGGTGCACTCCCTATACCCTCACTTTCATAGTCCGATGGGATGGTAGACCGACACAACCTGAGAGAGATCAGGCGCAGGACCAACGGCTTAACGTACCTTCACAGGCACCGGAGTGGTCGCGACAACGGTCACCCATCACAAGACTGACCGCGGCGCGCACGGGCTAACTGCGATCTGCGCGGTAGCCACGAGCCAGAGTAATATAGCATATACATCGAAATACCTACGTGTGGGCTATAATTTACAACAATACAAGATGAAAGATAGAAACTGAACTTTTAACGCGGATGAGGACGCGGGTGACACTGCGGGGCACCACTAGTAAATGACAAAAAAATTTGAAACATTGAAAGTTAAAACAACAGATAACCACTAGATCGAAATTGCGTGTTTGCTACGCCGTAGCAGTCGGCCTGTTATTGGCTACGGGCTACGGGTGTGACGTCGAATTTCATTTCGCTACAAATTCGTATCTATTGACCGTATCGTTTTGTAATCGTAGAGTACAGATTTGGTTCGCATCGTGATGCTTTCCGAAAGTTGGTTGGCCTAGCCTGGGTTTCAAAAATTGCTTTTCAAGTCAGTGAGAGTCAAATACAAGTTTAATCAATATACCTTGGTGTTAAAGGTTACGTTATAATGTGTTGTATGAATCCACAGTCACATTGAAGTCATTGCATTTTAGCTCACACTCATCACAGGTGTTTTTCAGACAAAATAAAACCGTATGGAACGTATCCAAAATCTGTGGATCCCAAAAATTCGTCCCATGCCAACCATTAAAAAAAGGAAGATTCTATTTTATTACAGCCTTACCTCTTGCCCTGGGCTTGGTGAGGAGTTTGGAGACGATCTCGTCGTACGCTCCCTCGTGCGCCACTCCGGAGTCTTTCACCAGCTTCTCCTTGACTGCTATGCATATGTTACTTTTTGCCAGCAGAGCTTCCAGCTCTTCGAAGGCCTGTAAAGGTATTAATTGGTTAGATTTGTATGGATTTTCCATTTTTACGTTGTACTATATTAAGAGAATTTATGTTTCGTGTATGCAATTTTTCTCTATCATGGAATCCCACAGCTAGGCAAAGGCACCTTTTTTCTGTAAACGTAAATATTCTGTGACTTTTTACAGGGACGCATATTAAGTTTTTCAGTACGACCAGAACGAGCATAATTAAGACTTGTCATATAATTTTATGTTTTGTTTTTTGCCACGTAAGCGCTCTTGTAGTATATATTTGTATACATGTATGAACGATTAGGACATTGGAAAAAAATAGTAGATCATACAACTATTACAAAAGGTTTAGCCACTAGGTACAAAAAAAATGTAAACAAGAAAATAGACAAGTATGTGCAAAAACAAAGCTTTTGCTGCCAATTCAAAAGTGAATAACTTATTTCACAGGAATGCACTAAATGCTAATTGAATATTATATCACATTCATAAAAGCTGTAATATCCCTCAATTGGTAATTAAACTAATTGGAACATTACGACCCGCTGAACCCAACAATCATTGCGAACTCGAAAAAATTATTAATTCAGCTCATGTGTGTAATTATAAGTTACGTTTGGTTTTGTTATTGTAGTAGTACGTGTTGTTTGTGAAACTAATTGAATCAAATTGTTTTATCAGTACACATTCCAATTTTACCGCCTCTAGGGTCATAGCTATCTTCTTTTTCTTTTTATCGTGTGAACCGCCTCGGATAAAACTATTATGAAATAAACCAATTTGAATTTTTGTTGAATTTTGAAAACCTTAAAAGCATAGCCCTAAAAAAACAAAAAAAAATGAAGTACTTTCAAAGTAAGAAAGGATTTTTATCGTTTTTTGCCTAAAATCGAATTTCATTCCTAACTCAAATGGTCAATTTAATTAAAAAAAAAAACTAGATAGATACGCTTACTACGATTATGAACTCGGTTAAAAAAGCTTTGCAAATTTGTAAGTAGAATAAAACAATTAGATTTAGAATTCGTATTTTGTGTCGGCCATTTTGCATCAATCTATTGCCTAGCTTACCACAAATGAAGCATGCAACGCGTTCTCATATTCATGATATGACGTCACTATTTTGCCCTAATACGGCTAGTCGCGGCATCACACGGTTGTTGTAGTCATGTTTTAAGTTAACCATTATGGTGTGGCATATGGTTTTTAAATAGTCTACTTCACAGACAGAGACTGCCTCGTTGGTCTAGTGGTCGCTAAGCGCGACTGCTGAGCAAGAGGTCCTGGGTTCAAATCCCGGGTCGGGCACAGTGATACTGAGTTTTCCATAAGGTAATTCTCAGTAGCAGCATAGAGTCTGGATTTGTGCCCGGTTGATGGCAATAGGCTCGCCCCCTATTACATTGGGACTTACAACATAACTGGCGAAATGTGGGTGTACTATATGTTCACCTCTGCCTACCCCTTCGGGGAATACAGGCGTGATGTTATGTTACTTCACAGACAAAGCGGCAAGTCTAGCTCTAGTCTTTTATTATCGAATTAAAAGTTTATGATTATATTGATTTGGACGACTTTGTTATCAGTTTATACGCAATATGACGATTCTGTAGTCTGTCTTGTATTTGTTTAAATGATTATGTACAGACTTACATAGATGGCGTTAGGAGTCACATTTGACCTCTTAACAACATCATTAAATTGTCGAAAACAAAACTAATTACATAAACTGTGAAACGGGTAAAATGCCGTTTTCAGTGTATATAATCAATACATTTATTAGTACTAATAAATAAGTTTTATTTAAAAACGAGTTATAGCCAGTACATCATGATAAAAAGATGAAATTTAGACTTTCTTACCTTAATTCCATAACTGGATTCTTCATAAATAATGGAGACGTAGCTCCATTCTAATTTCTTGACAATCTCGACCATGGCTCGAACCTGATGGTGATCGGACGGGATCGTGCGCGTGAAGTACTCGAAGCGCGCCTTGTTGGACAGCTCCGGGGACGTGGAGAAGAAGGAGACCTGCGGGGGAGGATACGACTTAGTTGTGAGAGACAACTGCAGGCAGGAGGGGGGAGGCGGCGCATGCGTACCTGCGGGATCTTGAACAAGCGCAGCAGGTTGGCTACTTGCACGGAGGTGACGCTGGACGCGGCGCCCACCACGCCGGAGATCACCTTCCTCACGGCTGTCGCGTTGCACGCGTACTCCGCGTCGTCGATGTTGCTGATAGAGCCTGGTGGAAGGAATTGGTATGAGTTGTGAGCACAGTTTTGAGAACTTGTACCTATGTTCCTATTTTTGGGAAAGAATCTATCTTGATCTACTATTTATTTCTGCACTGATGTAAACTGGTCACGACTATATTTATTAATCAATACAAATGTACCTTACCTTTAATAAAATCCACTGCCATCTCAAGACCATAAGTGTCCTTATCACAATCATCTAGGACATGGGCTCCTACAGTCACCCCAGGTATCAGTCTCAGCTCATTATTCACTATATCCAAAGTATACAACATTGTCTCCAACGCCTGCACGCCACCCTGCGGCATGACCGGCCCACAGGTCATGTTTTCAGACCTTTCATGGACCATCATCAGCCCTCCAATCACCAGATCACCTTCAATCACAGCTTCCCTCTTAATAGGCCAGTGCTGGTGTTTCTTGTCCTTCATATCTCCTACTTGATCGTTAGACATGTTCACCCAATCACTCTTTGCTTCATGCTTGGGACTAATTTGGTAATCTACAAGGTGCATTTCATCTTTGAAACTCAACATGGGGTAGAAATCTTCAGGTCTGTCGGCGAGGAATGTGGGATCGTAGAGAACTTCACCTGGTTTGTGCTTGTGTCTGTGGTGGTGCCTATTTCTCTTGTGAAAGACTGAGTCGTCGATGTTGAGGGAGTCACCGGAATGCCTCATTTCCGTGTGGTGGACCGTGGTGATGAGTAGACAGACCGCCAACCACCGCTGACCGGGACGCATGTTAGAGAATGTATCAAACCATTGTGGTGGAATATATCAGCCATGTTGAACGGCGTGCGTTCATTTTAATCTGTAACAACGAAAATATTTTATTACGAAAAAGAAATTTATAAATTGAAACCCATCATAGACTAATCAGAATATAAATAAAATTGTATTTTAAGAATATTAATACAATTAAAAGAGATGGCAACATTGCAATATTTTGCTTTGATGACATAAAGCAGCGCTTTGTATTATGTGAAGACTACCATTGAGAGTCATACGGCTATATGTCCATTATTATTGTCACATGTAGTTGCAAACATTATAACTGTAGTTAAAAGTAATATAATTGTTCAGTTACATTCGTATAAAACCTCAATAAAACCATAAAGGAAGAATAATAAAACTATGAATTTATCGAGTGTTTCGTCTGAAAAGACTGGATACCAAAGCACTCATATCCGAATGCGCGCGGAGGTTTCATTCAAAATAAAAAAAAGAGAAAATAAAAATGGCGGTCTCTTGGAAAAGTTGAATTGCTAATAAAAAAAATTTAACTGATTTATATTAAATACATTAATTATACGTATAAATTAAAGTTAAGTGTATTCATTAATTACAATATTGCTATGTATGTGCGTGTTCTTATGTAGTTTTTAGTACAAGTGGACAATGTGCAGTGTTTATATTACATTTTGTGAAGTGAAAGATCTTTTACATTCGACTGCTGGGTGACGTCACACTGCCTTACAGTAAGTTTACGACCGTTATTTTTAAACATGAGGCATTACCTTTCATTAAATCAAAAAACTAATGTATCAGTACAAACCGACCTACCATACAGTAAAGAACAATTTGAATTACGAGCATAATTATATTATAAATAGTTATAAGTTGCTAAAAATGGTGAAGGAAAACATCGTGAGGAAACCGGCTCACCTGAGAGATTTTTTGACGTTGTGTAAAGCCATGTCAGAGGCCTACAGGCGGTTTAAACTCTGACACCAGGTAGTTCATCCACCATACAATAAGAAGAAGAAATACGAGCATGGCTCCATTTGATAGACGGTGTGTTTTAACTTTTAACACAAGATTATGCGTTTAATGGTTTTATGTAATATATGTAGGTTCTTGAGAAGTTAAGGCAAGCAAGTACCATTTCAATTTGAGAAATTTAACCATCGGGGATTCGAAATGGGTCCCAATTTAATTTGACCCATTTCCATCGAATACATTAAACTATTAGTAGCATTACATGAACATAATGTTATACATTTGACGACCCGATTGGCCCATTGGCTAAGCGATTCGACTGCTGCGCTAAGGGTTGCGGGTTCGATTCCCGCACGGGACAAAAATTTGTGCGATCCACAGATATTTGTCCCGAGTCTGGGTGTTTGTGTATGTGATATTACATGTCTGTGAAACGCACCCACCATACAGGAAAAAATCCTATTGTGGGGCAACGTTCTTGTTAAAATGAAAAAAAATAATACTAGAGGTGCCCCGTGGTTTTACCCGCGTTAACAGAACTATACAAAATATTGAAATGTTAACGATACAAGATGCAAGCATCTTGCAGCTTTTACTGTTATAAATGATAGGGTCTGAGTTATTTTGATCTAATTAAGTTTCTTATTAAATTGTTGTGCACGGCTATATTTGATGTAAACACTAGTCTTGGTACACCTGAATTTTTACTTTACAACAAATTTTTGTCTACATTGTTGATATGCCTCATTAATAAATAGAAAATAAGTTATACTCTTTAAAGTTTTATCAAAATGCGTCCAGGAGTTTTTGCGTGAAGGTGTAACTAACATCTTTTAAATCTCACTAACTTCTGCGTTTATAATAAGAGTTGGAAGAAGAAAGAACTTAACAAACCAAGTGAACATTATCCGTCCGTCTGTTTGTCGTATCGTCATAAACTAATATGTTCTGACGGCTTGTATTACAATACAATACGCTTGCGCGTGCTGACCCGTGTCATGCAACCGAATTTATTTATTATGACACCTTAATTCCGTGGTTCAGGTCGCAGCGATATTGGAATTGGATTTCGGTAGAGTAAATTATTTTTTAAATTAAGCTTCTGATGTTTTTGCCAATATTTTTTTTTCGGAACTTTGACATAGAAATTTCCTTAGACGATCGTGAATGTTGAAGACAGTTGAAAGGTAAAACCATCATAATTTTTATAAGAGATAGGTTGTTAGGTGTAATGAAAAATATGTTAGATAGTGCGATGGAGTCAATTGCAGCGCATGACAAAAATGATTATAGATATTTCCTTACAAGCTGAGTATCGAACCAATGATCCAATAATGTAAACCTGGTAAGTAAGCGAAAAACTTGTTGGTATAATAATAGAATAGAATAGAATATTTATTTATTTGCTCAGAATGTGGGTATTTACAATAAGCTGGTATATGGTATTATTAATGAATCCTAGCACATTCTACCATTTTGGCATGCAAACATTGATGCAGTTCACCTTTACACATATACAGAAAACATTGTTATTTAACTAAAATTTATCAACTAGAAACTCAGATACGGAGTAGTAAGTTTTATTTATTAAAAGTAAAGTTAATTTCTTTTTGAACGTAGATACTGGTTCCTCTTTTATGGAATTAGGTATGTGGTTAAAAATAGCCGGTGCAATACCAAAAACACTTTTCCTCAATAAAGCAGTCTTATATCCACCTGTGCGTAACAAGTTTTGGTATTGAGATCGCAAAGTTACATCTCGGTATCATAATATAACAAAATTCTACAACACGATTCTAAACAGTGGAACTGTCGCAGTATAATCCCTCCTTTTAAAAAGTAACGAAAAACAAAAATGAGCAGAGAGAAATCCATTACTTGTACCTTAAATTTAATACAACAACAAATCGCTGGAGGTCTTTAATTTTGGGTTCGAAAAAGTTTGCAATGGGCCTCCTGGGCGAAGCGTCAAATTTATTTCAATGAAAACAAACCATTTCGGAAGAATTCTTAGAAGTTTCAAATCTGTTTGCGTTTACTTTGATATGGACTTGTACGTCTTATTATTTTGAATTACGTTTTAGCTAATTACTCACTGATTTAGAAACGAACGAGGAGATTGAAAGGGGGCTTAGCAACACCTGTCTCTAAATGTTGAGTAAATTCATGGGGTTTTACAATGTTGATCAACGTTATTTCACTTTGTCTTTTTGATAAATAATATGAGAAAAGATGAAGGGTATTGAGTGTTGTAAAATTAGTCCACTTGCCGGTAATTAATAGAAATTTTGTCAACATGGCCTTTTGCTTATACTATTACAAATAGAAACTTTTCTTTGCAGTTCAGTAAATATGTTTTACCCTTTTTGTTGGCATTTACAAGAAAATGTACCCAGTCAACTTTAATTGATATGTAGGTAGCGCCGAAAAGGACATAAATGTTAATAGAAGGAATTCTGTAAAATGCAGCCGTCGTTTTCAAAAAACGGCTATCAATCAACTACAGACGATATTGTCAATGTCACCAAACATCAAAAATGTTCTCACATTTCAACACCTACATCCAATCTACTAAGATTACCTATTAATGTGTGGGGAAATGTTTCAAACATCATCATCATCAGCCGGAAGACGTATACTGTTGGACAAAGGCCTCTCCCTTAGAACGCCACAATGAACAACAACTTGCCGTTTGCATCCACCGGTTGTCTGCAACTCTGACGATATCGTCGGTCCACCTGGTGGGAGGCCTCCACGAACCGGAAGACGCAGCGTTGGCGCTGCGTCTTCCGGTTCGTGGTCGCCACTCGAGAACCTTTCTTCCCCAGCTGTTGTCAGTTCTTCAAGCATATGGCCTGCCCATTGACATTTCAACTTGCATATGCTTTGAGCTATGTCGGTGACCCTAGTTCTTTGTTCGTTTCAAACCTACATTATTAATATTTCTAGTGATGTATAACCGTGCGACTACTCTTTCAATGTAGGTCACACCGAGCTCGCAACTCATTCATCACGCTGTCCGACTACCGGACTGGGTACGTTCTGTGTCATAATTTAGCAACTCAATTAAGCACGCTTATAATGTGGATTGTGATATCCGAAATATAGGTACGTCATCGGCAAAGTCCATTGTAAAAAGTTAAGTTACACGTGGTTATAAATAGTCAGAAAGCTACTGGGTCTATGACAATATGGAATAGAAATTCAGTATTTGTTTGCTGGGAAAACAAAATGCTTCAATGTTTTATGTGTACGCTCTGTTTTTCTTTGCCTTAGTAAACTGTTAGCCATAGGCTCGTCACATATAGATGACCAATTCCTCGACGTTCAAAACTTTTGGTCTAGTCGAAGATGATTTTCATATAAAAATAATGTCAAATCAATGAACCCAAATTGAGTTTTAAAAAATTGCGGGAATTGTGTTCTGACTGCCAAAAAGTGTGCGAATATAATTTCGTGTTAATAGAGGGAATTTTTAGTAGTGTTTTACATCAATTTAAAGAACATTTTTCAAGTAATGCTTCGTCCGCGTACCTGTCATCGGAATCGTTCCTAGTTCCCCGGTGTATTACGAGGTAGAAAACTTTTTAATTGCCGGGCCGAGTTGAATAATGAAAATTTGAGTACGGCCAAAGTTGAAGAGATAATGATGAGAGATAACAGCTACCGCAACTTTCTATGATGAGAGGAATCGATGGAATAATATTGCCCTGCTGCGTTATTGATATGTATGGAGCGAAAGGAAACAACCGTATTACTCAAACACTAGTTTATTACTGGTTACGCGTCGCACGCGCGCGCGGCTGCATAAGTAGGTATACATCATTCCTTCACACTTAGATTTTGAAACCTGAAGACAACATTGTAAAATTTTAAAACTCTTAAACTATTCTAAAATGCACTTAAAAGTATTTCTTATAATCTACTTTAGCTCTAGTAGCACGTTTCGAGCGCGTGAGTGTGGGTGATGGTGCTGATGGCGCGTCAATAGTGCGTGCAACAGTATTTGGAGACTGGGTGCTACCGGACACCTGAAACTCAGGCTGCTCTAACGACGGCGCAGCTTTGTTCTTAGCGGGCCTTCCCTCACACTCAGTCGCCTCACAATCACCCCATTCTTCCCCATCACCATCATTTGATACATAATCGGCATCTGGTGCTACCGACGCTTCATTAGTTTCAGTAGCCACGGGTGAATTGATAACCAGCTGTTCACTAGAATCAGCTGGTAACACGGAATGTTGTACTGGGTTAGCAAAAAAAGCATCAGGGGCTTGAAACTGATGAGACCTCTTATCAGGAGTAAATGTGATTGCAGGTTGTGAGTTATTGCCTGTATTTTTAATTATTTGATCCACATGTCTCACACAACAAACATCAAAATTTTTGATAAAAATATTATACATTTTATTACCTATTTTATCTCTAATTACACCTAACTGCCAAGTTTCTTTCCGTGCGCTGTACCAACGGGTCCAAACAACATCGCCGATCGTGAAGTGCCTTTTTCCGGGCACTACCGAAGAGCCAACCTGAATTTCCTTCGATGGTACAATTAAATCAAGCCTAGATCGCAAGTTTCTACCAAACATCAACTCAGCTGGTGTTTTACCGGTGGTACAGTGCACAGTATTTCTATAGTTAAACAAGTAACCTAACAACAGTTCATTTATTTTACACAGCGGTAAATTATCTTGGAGGATACATTTTAACATTTTTTTACAGATCCTAACCGAATTTTCGGCTTGACCATTGCTGGGTGGATGATAGATGGGTGATGTCATATATTTAATACCGTTAGAAGAGCAAAATGTCTTAAATTCATTTGAATTAATTTTGACATCATTATCTGATACCAACAAGTTTGGTATACCAAAAGTTGAAAATATACCTTTTAGTTTTGATATCAGAGCTGTAGTCGACGTTCCACCGTGCATATGCAGGCATTCTACCCATTTACTAAAAGAATCTACTACTACTAGGTATACCCTTTGTCCTACGGTCATATAATCTATGTGCACGCGCTGCCAAGGAGCGGCGGCGGACGGCCAAGGCGCGGGAGGGTCGCGCGGCGGTGCGGCGCGCATGCTCACGCATATGGTGCATGACCCGATCCAACGTTCGATGTTGTCGTCGATGCCGGGCCACCACATCCTACTTCGCGCGTTACTTTTAGTTTTAATAATACCTAAATGGCTATCGTGCAATTCACGTAACATAGCATCTCTTAAACCCGACGGAATAACTATTCTATGACCCCTAAAAAGGCAACCATTTTCATATTGTAAGTCGGACTTGCATTGGAAATACGGTAAAACCGATTTACAAATTATTTTTCGAGGCCATCCCTTTTGCATATACCTAATGACTGTTTGAATTACTGTATCGCGCTCCGTTGCCTTTGTTATTTCCCGTACCGTAGTAGCCGGCGACGCTTCATTTAAAAACTTAAGTGCATAGTAGGTATCTATGTCATTATTAGTCACCTCCGACTTCTCTGTACATTTAAGAGGCGCGCGTGAAAAATAGTCGGCTACTATGTTATTATCGCCGGATACATATTGTACTACATAATTATAAGCTGATAACGTAATAGCGTATCTCTGGAGCCTTAGCGCCGTCGTTACCGGAATACCTGTTTTGTTATTAAATATGGTAACTAAAGGTCTATGGTCAGTTTTTAAAATGAATGGCTCACTACGACCGTACAAATACTGATGGAACCTTTTCACTCCAAAAATAATAGCGGTCGCCTCCTTGTGTATCTGGCTATAATTTCTCTCACTAGCTGTGAGTGAACGAGACGCGTAAGCAAGCGGGCGCTCGTGTGCGTCGCCTTCCCCGCGCTGCGCCAGCACGGCGCCGAGCCCGGCCGGGCCCGCGTCCACCGTCAGCACAAGCTGCGCTGTCGGTTCAAAGTGCGCGAGCACACGCTCTGATGCCAACTCGCGGCGCACTGTTAGTATTGCTTGCCGCTGCCTCGCGCCCCACTGCCATGACGCCTCGCTCCGTAATAACTCGTGTAGCGGACTAAGTATCGACGAAGCGTTGGGTATAAAATTTCTATAATAATTAACGACGCCTAAGAATCTTTTAATTTCGGTTACATTAGTCGGTTCTGGAGCGTTAAGTATGGCCTTGACCTTATCGGGACTAGTCGTTAGCCCCGCTTTACTAATCACGTAGCCTAAATAAAGAACACTTTCTCTGAAGAATTCGCACTTTTCCTTTTGAAGGCGTAATCCGGCATTGCGTAATCTACTTAGAACTTCAGTTAGTCTTTTAACGTGAGAGTACCTATCGGGCCCTGTAACACATATATCATCTAGCCAAACACTTACTCCGTCTATTCCTGATAACAGCGTCTCCATAGATTTTTGAAAAATCGCCGGCGCATTAGCTAGACCGTACACCAATCGCGTATATTTATATAGACCTTTATGCGTATTTATCGCTGTAAGTTCCTGTGATGACTCATCTAAAATAAATTGATTGTATGCATTTTTCAAGTCAAGTTTACTATACAGCTCACCCCCTCCAATCTTAGCAAAAACCTCTTCAATCCTCGGTAAAGGATATTTTTCAATTACGAGATCTTTATTTAATGTAACCGAGAAGTCCCCAGCTATTCTTACTGTACCGTTTTCTTTTAACACAGGCACTATCGGAGTTGCATATTGCGCATGGTTAATAGACACTAATATACCTAAACCTACCAACCGTTCTAATTCTTGTTCAACTTTATTTCTTAAGGCAAAGGGTACAGTTCGCGGTTTATAAAACTTAGGAACAGAATTCTCCTTTAGTTGTAGGCTAACTTTAAATTTATTAAATGAACCCAACTCATCTCGCCACAGCTCAGGAAATTTATCTAGTAATTTAAGTACTTCGTTATCGCTACATACTAAAGACTTTATGTTAGTTGTGATAATTAAATTAAAGGCTGACATAAAATCCCTACCTAACAGTGGGGGCCCTCCATTCTTAACTACGAATACTTTAATATTTTTCGTTATCATATTAAACTTCGCTTCAATTGTGAAAAATCCTAAAGGTGATATTTTGTGTCCATTATACAAGCACATCTTTACATTACACTTTTGTAACTGGTAATGACAGAACATTTTAGAGTACAAATTCTCTGAAATCACACTAGTCCCAGATCCAGAATCGAGCTCCATTTTAATTAATTGATCACCTAAAACTAATTCAATTATAATAGGCTTATCAGCCACGTACCTTATGTTAAAATTTTGGCACTCCTCACAAACCGTGTCCTGGGGTTGGTTACTACTGCATCCCTCCTTAGTGTCTACATGATAAACACACGGCGAGTCTTTTGAACTTACGCACACCTTTTTTAAATGGCCTTTAACGCCGCACTTTTGACACTTGTAGCCCTTGTAGCGACACTTATCACTGTTATGATTCTTCAATCCACAAACCGAGCAGCGATCATTATCGCGGCGAGTTGACGCTTCAGCCCCGCCGCCAGCACCACGTCCACGACTCGATTGACCTTGAAATCTTGCACGGTATACTGGCTCCTCCTTGATAGAAACTGGTTCAGTGCTGGTGCGTAACATGTCCTTTGCCTCTTTGGCACACGCCGCCTGCTCCGCCACTTCGATAGCCCGCGATAACGTTAACGTAGACGGGCTCTGTTCGAACAGCTTGTCGCGTTCTGGACCTGCACTCAGGCCGAGGACGAAACGATCCCTCAAGTTCGTTTCTAGAGCGGTGCCGAAGTCGCAATAAGTTGCCAAACCTCTCAATCGCGCCGCCCATTCTCCAAGTGTTTCGCCTGAATTTCTGCTGGCACCAAAAAATTTCGCCTTGTCCACAAATGAGCACTTTTTGGGCTTGAAATGATTGTCAAGTAATTCAACTAGGTCCTCGTAGCTTAGTGTATCCAACTCCTTCGGGAATGCAAGGTTAAGCACCAAGCGATACGTCTCCTCTGTGAGATGGGTCAATAATATTCCACTCTTCTTATCCTTGTCCACCCCGTTTATTTTCAAAAACTGCGTTAGTTTGCCCTTGTGTATCTGCCATTCGCTAGTTTTATGGTCAAAAATAGGCAAATTTCCTAAATAAGCGTTCATTTTTGTTATTTTTTTTTTTTATTTATACGCGTGGGTAGTCGACTTCAACTTCGTCGCCAATGATATGTATGGAGCGAAAGGAAACAACCGTATTACTCAAACACTAGTTTATTACTGGTTACGCGTCGCACGCGCGCGCGGCTGCATAAGTAGGTATACATCAGTTATCCTTTGGCTTACCGGGAGATTAAATGGAATTAATGAAAATGATATAAGTTGTATTCAAACAGAGACCGTTTTACGCACCCCTACTTAGTATCGCGGCTAGAATGCACTTCGATTTTTTTACTCTTTTAAATCATGTTTTATAGCCAAAAGTAGGTATACCTACTACATTTTTAAGTTTTACAAAATAATTATGTTATTTTAGGAGCTTACATACACTATCAAACCGCCGCACTCAGAGACGTTAATGATTACTTAAACTGACACTAAGTAAAGATTTCACGATGAAAACCTTACTTAGTGATAGTTTAAGTAATCATTAAATGTCTCAGAATTCGACGGAAAGAGGTGTAATACCTAACTGTATTATTAATCACGTCGTGTATTATTACTGTACCTATTATTTGTCACTACTTTTTAGTTTATTGTATAGTTCTCAAAATCCAATGAAATTCGTACATTTTATTATATAAACGACATCGAAATTGCCACATTGACTAGTCGAGATTTAAACAGGGTTAAAATTATGTAAATAGCTTAATGTTTTTCAAGTTTTTTGCAATTTTCAAACAACTCTATTTTGAGTTCGGGTATTATAAATTTTCCCCTATTTTTGGGTCAGACATTTAGGTCAGTTGAAGCTGGAAACAAACGCCAATTTTCATTTACGCATGACTGATTGTGGGTCCAATTCTGTAAGGTTCCCCTTATTTAAATCTCTTATTTGTTTGCTCAGTGTTGCGATACGAATTGTATTAGTGTTGTGCGTGAATGTTTCATTTATATTTGTATAATGATTAGCAATTTTGTTTAGAGTTTGTACTTTGTAATTCTTGAGTTTCTTTATGAGTCACTTGCTTTGTCATTTGAGGAGCAGTTGTTAGGGAAGGTTTTGGTAATCCCAGCTAACTTTTCTTGTTTCATTTGTTTTGTAATCCGTCTTCGCTCTATCAATGTATTCTATGTTTCAAGTGGGTGGTGTATAGGATATTCGTCGTTCGTTTGTTCGGTTTTGGTAAAAGATACATAGAATAATTATGCTTTATTGTACACCTGATTTATTTACATTATCATTAAACTAGTGGGTATAATGGCGGCCTTAGCGCTTAGAGCGTTATCTACCAGGCAACCTTTGGAAAGACAAAATGGTAAGAAGTGGTAGGAATAGTCATTCAAAGAGTTATTTTTATCATATAAAAACGTAATATCACGTCTGTACTCCCCGAAGGGGTAGGCAGAGGTGCACATATAGTTCTGCCACATTTCGCCACTTGACAGTTATGTTATAGGTCCCAATGTAATAGCGGGTATCCGGGCACAAATTTTGACTCCGTGCTACTACTGAGAATTACCTAATGGAAATACCCAGTAACACTTTTCCCGACCCGGGATTCGAACTCTGGACTTAATGCTCAGCTGTCACGCTTATGACCACTAAGCGCTGAGGCCGTTCTTATCATCAATTTTCTAATAACTGGGACTGTGAGACTTGTAGCTAAAACAAGAATACATGCACTGAGTTATCATTAATTAATTATTTTACTCGATAAACCAGTAGTTAGATTAATACAGGTTTGTTTGATACAGGATACGACACAATTGCTATATTTTCATAATCATAGCTATACGCTTTATTTATTCAGGCATTAAAAGTTAGCATGGCTTAAAATTTACAATATTTCATTTGATATCTATCTATGAACCTTATTCAGACCCCTTACCGTGTACTCTTAAAGCAGGACAGTTTACGTTGTGGAAGCGAGACGCCGCAATACACTGCACAGTGCACGTAACGGCGTCTATAGATAGTCGGCGTTCATAGAGTTCATAGATATCAAATCAAATATTGTAATTTTTTCTGCCATTGCATGGTAGCATCAAAATGGTTTGACTGGTTACCGAGTGAACTAAGCTAGTAGTTGCCAGAAAACATGAAATAAAGATAAAAGTATTTCCATTGTTGATCTTAATTGAAATCTTTATGAGGGACATGAAACTAAAAATATCAGAAATTCGGTTTATAGCGTGCGAGGCTCATAACAAAATGTTATTCTGTTAACTGATTGGCGCAGTAGTTAAGCGATTGGACTGTTGTTCTAGTGGTTGCGGGTTCGAAGCCCGAGCGGGACAACAATTTGTGCGATCCGCAGATGTTTGTCCCGAGTCTGGGTTTTTGTGTATGTGATATTTCATGTTTGGTGAACGTCACAGGAGAAATTCCTAGTGTGGGGTGACGTTTTCATTATAAAAAATAAAATGAAATAAATGATTGAAAGTAAGAATGAATTATTTGCAATTTACGATTGCCCTGGGTTAGAATCTTACAAAAGACAAATTAACATTTGTCTTTACGGATACGTGTGAGTATACATCATATTTTACGATAGATATACAATTTACATAGGTAGGCATAGCTATATTTTAGGTATAGTTATATATAACATTTATATAGCTATATTCTAAGGCTAAGAAAGTGTCGGTAACTGTAGGTACGTGTAAAAAATTCGTTAGACAGTTACTTGCGTCTTAAACGCGACAAATAGAAGTATCATACATGTTAATTACATGATAAGAGTTAATCAAACTACGTGAACAGCGATACATAAATCAAAGTGTTAATAACAAAAACCTAATTTATGTACGACTAAAGTTCTAGAAGTTTCCGGCGAGAAACTAGGCACTTTGAAATACTTGCGCGTTTGTCTAGATTAATTGTTGCAGATTAAATTGATTGTTGAATATTGTTTGATTTATTGTTGTTGTTTCACATAACATTACCTAACATCACGCCTGTATTCCCGGAAGGGGTAGGCAGAGGGGTCACTTCAGCACACCCACATCTCAAAAAATTGTGTGACCCACAGATGGTTTGGGTGTCTGCGTATGTGATATTTCATGTTTGTGAAACACCACCCACGAGGGGAAATTTCTCACCATACAGGAGAAATTTCTAGTGTGGGGTGAAGTTTAAGAGGAAAATGTAGGTACGTAGTTATAGAGAGGAAAATATGAAAAAAGTTGTATGATTTATTTTAATAAATATTCAATACATTTTGCACCCTCTTTTTTGCGGTTATTTAGGGATTTTCATCACAACATGGGCCTGAAACGTAGGTATGTTTTACTATTACTTCTTTACAACATACCTAGTTCTTCTTCTTATCGTATGGTTGATGAACAACCTGGTGTCAGAATTTAATCCGCCTGTAGGCCTCTGACATGGCTTTACACACCGTTGAAAAATCTCTCAGGTGTACCGGTTTCCTTACGATGTTTCCTTTAACCGTTATTAGCAACTGATAACTAATTTATAGTACGCACATGAATTCGAAAAGACATTGGTGCGTGCCGGGGTATGAACTTGGGACCTTTGACTTGGTAGTTCAACGGTTATACCACTACTACTACACTACTACCTAGTTAGCTTATGCAGATATAAAGTAAGATCTATAAATACAAGTGAACCGCAATCGTTTTCTGATTATAGTATCTACCTAAGCGTTTTAGCATTGCAAATGAATAGCCAGCAGACGTAAACGGCACAAATCCATTGAATAAAGTGATTATAATAAGTCTGTGCTTGAGTGTAGCGAACGGAAAACTTCCCTCTTAGACACGTCTCTTATCGCGCTGAGTAGGGTAATAATAAGCAGATATAAGGGTTGCAAGCTCGCGGTTATCTGAAGACTATTCATAAAACATACCTATATGTTCTTCTTGTGCTACTTTAAGAGTTTCTGCTGATTTGTCTATACGGAAGACGCAGCGTTGGCGGGCCTCCCTCTAGGTATACCGACGATATCGTCAGTTTTTTTTTTCGCGACAAGCCTACCTCTCGTGTCCATCATTGCAACTCCTGTAAGCCATGGATCTACAATGATAACCATTAAGGACCATCGTGGCAATGAAGCTCGACGCGTCCCAGAGAAATGACTCCTCAGAGTGGCGGGCAACCGGTGGATGCAAATGGCAAATTGTCTTTCATTGTGGCGGTCTAAAGAGGCCTTTGTTCTACGGTGGACGTCTTCCGGCTGATGATGATGTCTAACCGTAGGTAAGTTCAAAACGTGTAGCAGCTGAATTCATGTTTTTATGATTGCCATTCTGCGGTGCTATGGGTTTAATTTAAGGAGATAGGCTTGCCATTTGAACTCGAATTGTGTTAATTTTGGTAATCTTATTAAGTTCGCTGTGTCCAGTAACTAGCAAAATGCTTGTCCCTATATGATACTCACGCCATCTGGAGAAAGCGATGTGTTTAATAGCTGTAATTGTCATGACCTACTTTGAAATCTATCCCACGCATTATATTGTGTTAAAACACACGTATTGTGTTAAAACCCTAACCTAACCTTACCAAAAATAACAAAAAATACCCGACAAAATGTAAACATAACTCGTGATTTACAAAACACAATCCTAAACCGTCTGTCCGTCCATTTTTAATTACCTAACGCTCCGTATACCAGGTACCGGTACTTTTTGCCACTGAAAACGCTCCATGTACCTATATTTTGAAGCACGCTAGTAATTAATCAAGGCCTTTTAGGCGCCCCAAAGTCGTGAAAGGCGTATTTTTAAAGTGGAATTTTTGTGAAATTCCGTTGCCCTAATGATGTGGATTGAAGGTAGATATTGTGTGAGCTTTTATAACTCTTGGCACCTGTGAATAATGGGTCAGCCGCCACTACTAACGATGCTTCTTTAAAATAGTGTTGAATTTAGGTTACGTTGTGAATGCGTCTGTACCTGAAGAAATTCTTAATTTGATCTGTATATTTTCTGATGTGTATGTGTGCGTGCGCTACTTGATACAAGTGTCATTAGGTTTAAAGATATTTATTATCAATTTTTTTTTTTTTACATTAGCATTTATAATGTCCTCCTGACCGAATTTCGGTCACGGCGGCCTGTCTCAGCTGAGACTAGCCATCTGCGCAGGAGATATTATAGTGCACAAGTATGCGCGCAGACACAGGTGCACTCCCTATTCCCTCACTCTCATAATCCGATGGGACGGTAGACGGACACGACCGGAGAGAGATCAGGCGCAGGACCAACAGCTTTACGTGCCTTCCGAAGCACGGTGGGGTCTCGACATGTGAAAACGGTCACCCATCACAAGACTGACCGCGGCGAGCACGGCTTAACCTCGCAGATCGACTGATCTGCCGGGTAGCCGGATAGCTACGAGCCCCACAAGCAGTAATAGACTAGTATCCATTAGCAACGGTGGTTTCATTTAGTGGTCGACAGTTCAAAATATCAGCATTGATCATCTTCTATTGTATCGACATAAAATGACAACACGCCTGTATTTGCCGAAGGGATAGGCAGAGGTGCACATAATTAGTACACCTACGGTTCCCGTCAGCTACGCTACCAAATAGCCGACTGCTGATTTTTTTTATTGTGACAAGAGCTTCTAATTATAAAGCTCCTAACTGCCTTATAAGTCTTGTGGTCGGTACGCGCGACTGCTGAGCATCAGGCCCTATGTTCGTATCCTAGGACAAGCGAAGTCTTCAGGATCTATCCATTATGTAATTCTCAGTAGCAGCATGTAGTCTGAAATTGTGCCCGGTTAATGGCAATGGGCTCGCCCCCTATTATATTTTGGTCTAAAGCATAACTGGCGAAATGTGGGTGTACTATATACTATATGTATATAGGTGTACCCTTTCGGGAAATACAGGCGTGATGGCCTGCATACCTAATATATACACGCATACAAAACATTTTTCAAACCATGACAGTTTTAATTCGCAAGCGTCCGTTAACTTTGCAGTGTTCTCTCAATTTAATTCAAGGTAAAGAAATCTTACGCTCTTTTGAATCATATTCCATTAAAGTTAAAGAAATCTTTCAATGGCGGAGCGGAGCTTCGTTTAAGATTCCAGTATTTAAGATTAACAAATCGAGAACTAAGATGCTTTAAGAATAAAATGGTTTACTCGGTAAATTTGTTCTGCTCTGTACATTAATAAAAATATAATATAGGGCTTATGTAAAACATTTTGTTGTTTGATGATTTTATATTAAAGAATTATTTTTCAGTGATTTGTATTTAAACCGTCATGCGGTGTTTAACCTTTAAATAACTGTTACACTGTTTGTCTGAAATATGCATGCATTTGTGTTTTAAGTGTATAAACAATTGTTGGTAGCCTAATTAAACTGTAATTACTTTCGTGGGTGTAATCCATATTATTTACTTTAAAACAGCAGTGATAGCCGAGTGGTATGACCGTTGGACTATCAAGTCAAAGGTCGCAAGTTCAAACCCCGGCACACACCAATGTCTTTTCGAATTCATGTGCGTTCTAATGTTCTATCAGTTGCTAAAACAGTGATGGAAAATATTGTGGGGAAACCGGGTCACCTGAACGATTTTTCAACGGTGTGTACAGGCGGTTTAAACTCTGACACCAGGTTGTTCATCAACCATACGATAAGAAGAAGATTTACTAATGCCGGTTTACTCACATGAATATTTGGTATTGCCTGTCTAGTTTCGGACTCAAACGCCCCTATTCTCGGCAACTATAGTAAATAAGACCAAATATAAATAAGCAAGCGAGAGAGAAGAGAAGTTTCTATGTAATCTCATCGTTTATAGGTAAATTGTTAATACCTATACTGAGTTCTATATCCCACAGTTCTATCTATAAACAGTACACAGTCTTTATCAGACAGTTTCAATTATGCCGTAGCCTGCGAGAACACAGATAGCAAGGAGGCAATATTACATTTCACGTTGAATTTAATTAAGTAAATTTAGTTAAGTGTGGGCTCGCATTAGACGATTTTAGTTAGTTTAGTTGCATGGTTGCGAATATCGGTATCTACCATTAATGAGCTTCGTATCTCATGTTCATGTTATAATGATAATAATTAGTATCAAGTGGTAGTAAGCTAGTGATTTTGTTTGGTAATATGTCTAATTAATGGTGAGCTTGGAACAGATATATAAAGGTACTTATAATGAGCGCAAATGTGAGTGTGAGACTATTGATAAAGCAAAACACGTTTGTCAACCCGTTACTGTTTATTTAACGAACTTTTTGGTGAAGGGTTTGGGAATTAAACATTGGTAGGTCTTCGTTTGCAGGCCTTTTAAGAGACAATTATTTACCCTTTAGTATTATTACTAAAGGGTAAGGTAAGGTGAATAATTACCATGAACTCTTAAAGCAGGGAGTTTACCTCGTGGAAGCGTGACGCAGCATTACACTGCACGTAGCGGCGTCTCGCTTATATCTACATCGTAAGCTGTGCTGCTTTAAGAGTTTATGGTAAGGAGGCAGTAGTCTCACACTCAGATTTGCGCTCATTATAAGTATTATTAGTGTGAAAGTAATCCTGAATCTTTGCTACTTCATAACATACGTAGACGTAGAGGTAGGGTAGGTAGAGGTATATAGTACACCACATTTTGCCAGTTATATTATAGGGGCGAACCTATTGCCATCAATCGGGCACAAATCCAGACTGCGTGCTGCTAAAGAGAATTACGTACCTAATGGAATAGCCTAATATTATATCCACGGCGGTGCTACTTCATCAATTAATTAGAGCGATTGTAATAAAATTAAATATGGAGATTGCTTATCCTTGGGAATAGTAAGGCTACTGGTTATTACGGAAAATAGGCTGTACAATTATAACGTGTAGGAACTGGTAATGAATAGATACAAGAATTTATTAATGGTCACTAAATCATTTTAATTTATTTCTGCGAATTAGGCAGTACAAAGTTTATCCGTAAATCAAAAATTGAGATATTAACGTAAAAGATGTTCATTAAAATAAATCAAAGAGTCGTTTTGATTAATCCTTTTCAAGAAAAACCATTAATAACTTTGATAAAATGCTTTCTAAAAACCTATTAACTTGACGTCACCTGATTCTTTATAATTAAAAAGATTCGCTGGATTCAATGACCTTTGGAGCTTCTTGATTAAGGAATGTCAGTTTGGCAGTTTTTGGTGTTAACTATAGATGCCGATTGACTTTGACGCAGCGACGACTATTAGATTCACTATTTCACTGATAGATGGCAGTATATCTGTCCTTAAAAACAAACTGTGCTGTTGGGTGGGACGGCATTTCAGCTGGTTTCTTAAAGAAATATAAATCCATCATTGTCCCCCCTCTTACATTTATTTGTAATCTGTCTATTACTACTGGTATATTTCCCGAATCGTTCAAGAGAGCCCTACTCCACCCAATTTACAAGACTGGCGATCGAAACCGTGTCGAAAACTTTAGACCAATATCGGTTCTGCCAGCAATGTCAAAGATCCTCGAAAAAATTATCAACGCTCGGTTGGTCACTTACCTTGAAACCCATAATCTATTATCTGCAAACCAATTTGGTTTCAGAAAGAACCTATCTACGGCTGACGCCGTACACTCCTTAACAGATTTTATAGTTAGGAAATTAGATGGTAACAAGAAATGCGTCGCTTTGTTTCTAGATTTAAAGAAAGCGTTCGATACGGTTTCGATTCCTATCCTTGTAAATAAGCTGGAAGCTCTGGGAATAAGAGAGATCCAACTGTCCCTTTTTCGTAGCTATCTATCAGGCAGGTCACAGTCAGTTAAGATTGGTAGTTATACTAGTACTGAAACCTTGATAGACTACGGTGTACCCCAGGGCAGTATTCTCGGCCCCAGCTTATTTCTGGTTTATATTAATGACCTGTGCAGCCTGCAACTCGACCATGGTGCAATTTTTACATACGCAGACGATACTGCACTTGTTTTTTCATCGGACACTTGGCAGGACACGTACCGTTTTGCCCAAAGAGGTTTTGATATGGTTAGTAATTGGCTCACTAGCAATCTTCTCACATTAAACCTCACTAAGACCAAAGTTGTAAACTTTTTTATTCGTTCCTCAACTTTTTCCAATAATTCGCTTAAGATATCTTCCAATTTGAATTCCAGCCAATCTGACCCTGGTTTTTGCTACATTGAAAAAGTAACAAGTATTACATATCTTGGTGTGGTCCTTGATAGTAATTTAAACTTCAGGGACCACATTGAGTATTTGTCAAGTAGAGTACGTAAACTAATTTACATTTTTAAAGAACTAAGACACTCAGCTGATCCTCACATTATGAAAATGGTGTACCAGACTTTGTGTCAGTCCATATAAGGCTATTGCATTGTGTCATGGGGCGGCGCAGCAAAAACTCACGCCATACAAATTGAGCGCGCTCAAAGGGCTGTCTTAAAAGTATGTTGTTTTAAACCACGCTTGTATCCTACTAGTGAACTGTATGAATATTGTCAAGTTCTTACCGTCCGGCAACTTTTTATAAAATCATGAATACTCAAACAGCACTCCTTAACTAAGTTCACGTTAGATACCACTCGCCACAATCACCTTGTCGTCTTACCATCACAAGTGAAAACTTCCTTTTGTCGCAGGTTCTTTGTTTTTCTTGGGCCTTATTTGTACAAGAAAATGCACAAACTATTGCATATCTATAACCTTAATACGTACAAATGCAGCACAGTCATTTCGGAATGGCTTCAAAAGCAATCTTATAAGGAAACGGAAGATCTTTTGATTGTTGTAGAGTAACTTATCATTCATAAATCACACACATAAACTCTCTCACACACACACACACACTCACATACACACACACTCACACACATACACACACACTCACACACATACCCCCCCATACGAACTTGCCACGGTGTTGTACTCTCAATTTTAGGTTTAAGCCTTTATTTTCTTGTTTTTCTTTTTTTTTTTTTCTTATCTTATTTCTCTCTCATGTAAAGTGAATAAACCTCATGCTTATTTTTGAACCGGGATCCGAGTGGGGACCTGGTGACCTGTAATACAGGTAATATTTATTACCTACTTCAGGCACCAGCGATCCATAACCGGAGTTATTGTGTTTTAGCCTAAAAGATTTTGTTTTATATGTATTTCGGTTTTGGTGAGAAATAAATCATGTTTATTATTATTATTATTATATCGAATAATTTTTAAAACGTCGCCCCACACTAGGAATTTCTCCTGTATCGTGGATGCTTTCACAAACATGAAATATAACAACAAACACCCAGACTCCGGACAAACATCTGTGGGATTTTTCATCTCGAGCGGGAATCGCACCCGCAGCCTTTAGCGCAGCAGTCCGCGCTTAGACACTGCATCAATCAAGCTGTCAACATACATACATACATAAAGGCACGCTTATTTCCACGAGGGGTATGCAGAGACCACGGATTTCCGTTTACTACGATCCTGACATACTTCTTTCGCCTCATTCACTCGCATCACATTCCTCATACACGCTCGTCGGTTAAGGGTACTCCTCACTTGAACCTTTTGTAGAACATCTTTCTTCTTTTGTCAACATAATTAATCCTAAATCACATTATAACTTTTGGTGCCATTTTAGCATGTTGCCCATGCTAAGCTTGAATCTAAATTGATAAAGGAAATTTGAAAAATGATGGACACGATAATACCAACCCAAATGTATATAACTACAGTTATATACATTTGGGTTGGTATTATCAATCAACCAACCCAAATGTATATAACTACAGTTATATACATTTGGGTTGGTATTATCGTTTCAGTGATTTATAGCTGTAAAGGTATAACACTGAGTTGGTAATCATAGATTCCAACAGATAATACCTGACGTCACCCTTAAGACGTAAATACTAAAAGGGAACTTGAAATTCGATGGATGCGAGCAGCGACACGGTGGCTCAGTTGGTTAGAGCAGCGCCACGGATCGGCGAAGGTCGCGGGTTCGAATCCCGCTCGTGTCCATCATTTTTCAAATTTCCTTTATCAATCTAAATCACATTAGTAAAAAATTCACATTTTAATTACTATGTCCAGTATATTTACAAATCGTAGATAAACATTTGCTTGTAGCTCGGCATTGTACCGCCACTTAACTTGACCAGTGCAAACCGACTCTTAAACATTTAAAAAGTAAAGATTCTATGACTAAGACACAGACAATTATTAAGAAAGCTTATTAAGATTCGTTTGAGTTCAGCAGAATTTTGAAAACTCTACAGTCAGCTAATTGTTACCTACTTCTTGCTTTGCTGATTTCAATCGTTTACTTTATTGTTAAGTAATTTGTTAGAACAGGCTCTCCGCGGTTTCACCTACAAAAAGTTATTTTGGGTGAAGGAAAATACTTTATATTAAAACTTTAAATTCACGACCTCCGTCTATCCTTTATCGATTAGGTATACTTGTATTTATTAAGGTATTTTATTAACTAAATGCTGGCATCTTATATTTTCACTCCACCTGAGTAAGAATACCAAAACGAACTTAATGACTGAGATGATTTTTCTGTGTATGATTTTTAATGTAACAACGCTAAATAACACTTTTTATTATTTTCTTCAACCACTGACGGACACAGCACTGTTTCTATTTATTACAGGCTATTACTGTAGCCTATCTAAGAGGACAGTTCCCCAACTATCTATTATGGTGCAGTGGAGATGCTCGTAGTTACGTGGCTACCGCGCAGATCAGTCGATTTGCGAGGTTAAGCCGAGCTCGCCGCGGTCAGTCTTGTGATGGGTGACCGTTTTCAAATGTCGAGACCCCTCCGTGCTTTGGAAGGCACGTTAAGTCGTTGGTCCTGCGCCTGATCACTCTCCGGTCGTGTCGGTCTACCGTTCCATCGGACTTTGAGAGTGAGGGAATAGGGAGTGCACCTGTGTTTGCGCGCATACTTGTGCACTATAATATCTCATGCGTAGTTGGCTAGTCTCAGATGAGATCGGCCGCCGGTCAGAAGATCATTTAATTAATTGTAGAGCATCTAAGTGTTTGTTTGATTTGTGTGTTAATTGCATTGTACTACAACACTTTCAATGAAATAAAAATTTTATTTTATGTATTATTTATGTATAAGGCAATAGGCTCGCTCCCAATCACATGAAACATTTTCGTAGGCTTTTTACAGGATTCAATTTCTACCGATATTATTGTTTCCTATTTAGAACTTCCTATATACAGGCATGATAACATTAATTAGTAGATTAATTTTCCGTATAATAACGTCTATAATTGTTCGAATTTCGTTCATTCATTCGTTCAGTTCCCTCACTCCCTAAGGTGTGCTCGTACAACAAACAGCTAAACCAAACATCGTTACTTTGTCATTAATTTGTAATTAGCTACGTCCGCCATTTTGTTCAGCATGAATGACAATCGCATAGTAGCGTCCAGGGACTTGGGGACTAATTTGAAACATTTACGTCCGCGTTTCGGCTTTAAATCGGTCCGGATTAAATCTAGTATCAATTTAGTTGAGTGTAATGTGATTTTCTGTTGAAGTTACGTATAGCGATTATGGTTAATGTTAATTAACGTAATTTTGCTTATTAATGTAGTCCAAAATATGGCGTTTTATAGTAAAAATATTCGTTGTTAGATATCAATGAATATTCTGAAATTTCAGCAGTTTACAGAGTAATATATGTCCCGAGTCTGGGTGATTGTGTATATTATAATCTGCGTTTGTTTGTCCACCATCGAACCGAGCGTAGGTAATACACGTTCGTATGGAGATAGCTAAAATACTAGAATAAGATGCATAGTTTTTATTCATAATCTTATGCCAAGTTGATTGGGATAAAGTTAGTTGTTGTTAAGTTGAGAATAAAGGAATGTAAAAAAAATACGCACCGAATACATAACATCCTCCTTTTTTAAAGTCGGTTAAAAATTGGATATCGTTATTTAATGTTGCACAAAAATGACAAAATATTATATAGCAGCTGCCTCTGGTAAGCTTAAATCCCGATACATGACCCATATACCTATAAAGATTGTACGTCGTAAGTAGCAGAGTAGAATGTTCTAGTCTTTTTTTACGGACTATCTGCTGGTAAATCTGCGCAGACAGTTATTTTATGATGCCATGCTAACACTTCATAGGTGAAGATTGACTCAAATCTCCTTCGGTTCCCACCAAAGACCGGCTCAGACGCTCTAAGCTGGCCTACGCATTTACATTAGAAAAATACAAGAATTACAAAAACCTTTCCATTCCGAGCATCTTTCTACTTCTTCAATGTTTCAATAAACCTATTTACAGAAAATAAATCATTTATTTAATGAAAAGCAATAACGGTTATAAATATAAAGTATTCGTAACTTTTTGCTTTTGGGTAAGAGGATTGCCGTAAGAGGTCTGTATGTAATGACGTAAGCTATTTAAGAGCTTAAAGTCCAAATAAAATGATGCGATCAAGTTAAAAGGCACAATATGTGACATACATTACAAATAGAGTATTGGTACTTATAGTATTAGCGCTGTAGAGGCTGAAAGGGAACAAATAGAATTACAAAAAAAAAATAAAGCCTCAAATATTATTCTTAATTTGATTTGACGACTTGATTGGTGCAGCGGCTAAGCGATTAGACTGCTGCGCTAAGGGTTTCGGGTGTGATTCCTGCACGGAAACAAAAATCGTGCAATCCACCGTTATTTGTCAGTCGAAAGTGTTTGTGTATGTGATATTCCATGTTTGGGACGCAACGCACCCACGATACAGGGGAAATTCCTAGTGTGGTACGACGTATTAAAAAGAAACTCATGTTTAGGTAGGTACACATAACATAGTCGAAGGGATCAATCAGCATTCATGAATTGCAAGATTTTTTTAGTTTTTCTCAGACTGACTATAATATTAAAATTGAGCGCAAGGAATGACAATAGACTGCCTCGTTGGTCTAGAGGTCGCTAAGCGCGACTGCTGAGCACGAGGTCCCGGGTTCAAATCCCGGCTTGAGCCAAGTGGCGTGATGTTATGAATGACAATAGGTTCTCACCGTTGCACATTATAGGTAGGTATTATTACTAGGTCATTAATGTAACCGGTTAAAACGAACCTTAACATTCTACATCATTATCATCATCAGCAGCCTATCTCAGTCCACTGCTGGACATAAGCCCGACTTATGACATACCACATTTTACATAAATTATAATGTACATATATAATATTTATTTTGTTTTAAGCCAATTACGTGAAATACATTTGCAGAAAGTTTAAAAAATCATACAATTGTGTTCTGTTAATCAAAATTATTACCATAATGTTCCGTTTTACTCAAATACTTTGCAAAACGTTGCATTTACGAGTAGATTACCGCAAGATGTGCCTGCAATACGGAAACTTATACAAAGTTGAAGGTTATGTATGTACGTAGTTAGGTAGTAACACTATATTACCATTATAGAAGTTATATTCAAAGTAAGGCTGTTTTATAGTCAAGTATATTCCATCTATCTACCTACCTAAGGCCTCGTTAGAGACCAGAAGCAACCCTAAATTGGTACTTTCAACATAGGTATCAATACCTAATATACCTATAGGACACCCACAGCACACCAGTAAAGTCACTACATAATAGGTCCTAGGGCCCAATCTAATAGGGACCGAGACTATTGCCACTCACCGTACCCATACACAGGAATTAGGTAATGTCCTCCGGACCGAATTTCGGACACGGCGGCCTGTCTCAGCTGAGACTAGCCATCTGCGCAGGAGATATTATAGTGCACTAGTATGCGCGCAAACACAGGTGCACTCCCTATTCCCTCACTCTCATAATCCGATGGGACGGTAGACGGACACGACCGGAGAGAGATCAGGCGCAGGACCAACAGCTTAACGTGCCTTCCGAAGCACGGTGGGGTCTGACATGTGAAAACGGTCACCCATTACAAGACTGAGCGCGGCGAGCACGGCTTAACCTCGCAGATCGACTGATCTGCGGGACGGCCACATAGCTACGAGCCCCACACAGGAATTAGGTATGTGATAGCTAAAACCCGACAACACTTTGTCTGACCCGCGAATCGAATCTCTGGGCTTACGTTCAGTCACGCCACACAAACGAGGGACTGAAATCAGTATTGTGTGAATCCAGGCATTTCATTATTAAACTGATCATATTTAAAACCGTAACACGTTTTAACCTAAATTATAATAATTATATGACTTTTGGTGCCATTTTAGCATGTTGCCCATGCTAAGCTTGAATCTAAATTGATAAACTCACACTATCACAGTACAGTGCGATGCGCGGTCAAGTACGGTCGCGCTTGCGCTGCACAGTACGAATATTATATTCGCGAACTGCGCGGCTATAGCCGCTGCCCGTTTTCCGCTATGAGTTCCCAACCTCTCATAGCCAATGAAGTATTGGCATTCATTAAACATGCCATCGACTACATGGACGAAGTCAGCATCATGCAGATCTGCAAGTCCTCGTACAAGGAGGACGAGATTAGCAGTGCCAAGTTGCTGCTGTTCACAACGCTCGGCAAAGTCAGCCAGATGCCGTCTCGTCGAAGGGACGGTACAGAGAAGAGTCTCCAAGACATCATAACACTGATGAAGGAGACCGACCCTGACGATGTGCCTGAATTCGTGGCGAAGGACCTGCATAAGCTGCCTCCCGTCACTTTCGATCACGTCGACGTCACTAGGCTGCTGAAGGACATTACATTCCTGAAGCAAAGCCAGGCCGAGATGCAGCTAAAGTTGGAGGTGTCGAATAACACCATAAGTGATCTGCGCGCTGAAGTAGTGTTGTTGCGCAATGCAATTTCTGCAAGTAGGTCACCGACCGGCGCCGCTAACGTGAACACGCGTCGCGGCGCACAAAACGCCTCCATATGCAGTTTTGAGTCAGCGAGCTCAACTGCGTCACCGACTGCCGAAAATGCAAGCGTTGCACTTGCAACGCATGCCGCCGCCGTCCCTGCCTCGACAGCGGTAGAGACAACGCCGTGTGTAGGTGCATCGACCCCCAAGCGAGCCTACGCAGCGATATTAGCCGCTAACAAGCCTGCTGAGTTACAATACTCGCAGGCAAAGCAAGCGCTGACTACAAAAGGGGGTCAACAGAGCCGGTCGAAACCTAACAAGGTTTTGAAAAGGCGGGGTCCAGAGAAGGACACGTGCGACAAGGATGGCTTCATAAAGGTAGAGAAGAAGAAGAAGAAGAAGCCTCCTTGTCGGAACCAGTGCGGTACCGCGCTGGTAGGACCCAACATGCTGCTTCGTCCAGCAATCCCTACGACGCAGCTGTACGTGTCCAGACTACACCACTCCACGAAGGTTGAAGAGGTCGTGGAGTACCTGCGTGTGAAGACCAACTCGATTTTGAGGGTCGAGAAGTTGGAGCCGCGTCACAACACTAACTTCAATTCGTTCGTGGTGCGTGTTCCGACTCAACATCTTGAAAAGTTCCTCAAAGAAGAGTTATGGCCGAAGGGTGTTGTTTATCGCCGGTTTCGTGGCCGACTAAATGACACCAGTCAGCGAAACACGACGCCGCCACTTCGTGTGTAGTATAGTTATATAATTGTATGTGTTTATAGTATTTTTAAGTTATATTAATATAGTATTGTATTTATAGTTATGGGCCTTTGATGCCTGAAATAAATGGATATTATTATTATTATTATTATTATAAAGGTAACTTGAAAAATGATGGACACGAGCGGGATTCGAACCCGCGACCTTCGCCGATCCGTGGCGCTGCTCAGTTGGTTAGAGCAGCGCCACGGATCGGCGAAGGTCGCGGGTTCGAATCCCGCTCGTGTCCATCATTTTTCAAGTTACCTTTATCAATTTAGGTTATAATAATTATGTTAATCCAATACTCATTAGTACGCAAACATTACCTTATTTAATTCCGCAATACTTAGAAAACCTCATTTATTTGGGTAAATATTAGGTACGAATTCAAAATTTTATATCTAGTATCCCGTTTATGTAATTTATCATGCAGGGTTTAGTCGCCCGTGAAATAAATTTAACATCGTAAAGCGTTGTGCTCCGGCTGTATATTTTTAATAAAAATTATAAAGTGTATACAAGTGGTTTAGAAGTTTTTAAACCGATTGCTTGAGGACTAGCTTGTGAATTTAATTTATTATGTAATGTGGATTTAAATGGCATAAATATGCTTCTATGTTCATTATAATATAGGTACCTAATATAAAAAAACACATGGTGAGGATACTTGGATTTAATGATCTGAATTCGACAACTCGCAGTGAGTTAGGGAGAAAGTAACTAACATAATACCCCGCTTGTATTCCCAGAAGGGGTAGGCAGAGGTGTAAATTAAACCCACATTTCGCCAGTTATGTTTGGTCCCGATGTAATAGGGGGCGAGCTTATTGCCATTAACTGGGCACAAATACCTGTGCTGCTACTGAGAATTACCTAATGGATAATACACCAATAACACTTTGCCCGAATACAGTCGCGGTTAGCGATCTCTAGATCAACGAAGCAGTCAACACATACTAATTACTTAACCTAATAATTTATTATTACACGACTGCCCAAAAAAAGGAGTCGAAAGTTTTCAGGGTTCATGTATGTATTTATGTATGGAGTGTCGTTAGAATCCTTGCAATATTGCGAGTAACATAGGTCGAAGAATAAAAATACAAATAGATTTTTTTGTAATAGTAAAAAGTTCGATTTTTGACAGGGCAGTCGTGTTTTTATATTTTTTAATTAAATTTTTTACATATTGCTGGATTGGCCTTAGGTTTTTGTTCATTACGGACGTCTTTTGGCTGATGATGATGATGATTGTTAGATTCATTTATCCATATTCTACCTATAGGTAAATATCTAGTTAATTCTTAAATACAAAAAATACCACCAAAATACTAGTTATAAAAACAAAAGCGACGACATTATTACGTAATATTCAGTACAAGTATTAGGTGCCACGTCCGCACATTAAACATCCCTTTGTACACAGCTCGGTGGCATGTCCCGCAGTAGTTACCTGTCCCGCGTATGTCACAGTTCTCTAACGCACTCAATAACGCTAGTTCTAGTTTCATTCACACATATGTACATTACACAGAAGTTCCACTTGGTAACGCACTGTTAAGTAACTAATTAAATTACCCTGTATTGTGCTGCACAAGATTGAAGAGTTGTTAGAATAGGCATCATTAGTTGGTGAGAAAAGACCTCTGCATACATATTCAGAATTTATCGGAGATGTAAAAGAAAAGTAAGTTGAAAAAATATATAACAAGTAACGACCATTTCCTTCTATAGATTTCGAGTATAATTTATTTGATTTTATATAAGATAGTATAAAGAAGGGTAAAATTCGGTCTATTGGTAAAATTGTATAAAAATGTATGAAGCAAGTATTAGGTATAATTTTTCTTTGTATTAAGCAACACACATTGGATAATAGCTATTAAGTATTATCACCTTTGTATCTCATGCAGTGAACTATGTTCTTTTGAGAAATAAAACATCTTTAAACCTATGTATTGGAAGGAGGCTTATAATGTAATGTAAATCATTGACGCTAAAGAAATATGTCAGATGCGTGATATGAAAGCCCTGAGCACAGCCTACTACTTTAGAAGTGATACAAATAATTTTTGTATGTGTAATTTTCAATACTTTTGAGTTCATTTCTGCCAGCATTCATTACAAGTGCCAGTCCAATGACTAGTAGTATAGTACCTACCCTGATTGCCGCAGTGGCTAAGCGATTGGACTGCTGCGCCAAGGGTTACGGGTCCGATTCCCGCACGGGACAAAAATATGTGCGATCCGCAGATGTTTGTCCCGAGTCTGGGTGTTTGTGTATGTGATATTCCATGTTTGTGAAACGCACCCACGATACAGGAGAAATTCCTAGTGTGGGGCGAATTTCCGTACATACATAGAATATTTGGAAATAGATATTTGAGACGTTATAGCAGCTATTTTAGCGAATTTTATAAACTATTCCTTCTTAGTTGTGTTTAAAGTACGATGTGACTGACGTATATAATTTAGAGTTATAGGGTAGATAAGGGATTTACGTCCTTGCGTGTATATGGGGCCATTACTAGCTAATTTGATTACTTGATTTTAGTAATACGTAATAATATTATATTTACAATTCCAATTATATAGTTTAAGATGTATAAATTAATTTACATTGATGACTTTTGAGAAATGAGGTAAATTACATGGACAGTTTCTTAGACCATCCATCTTTACATGATATGGGAAATATATTTATCAAATCAAATCAAATTTGTTTGTTAAACGTAGATAGTAGTTTTGGGACTTAAATATAATATGGCCTGCTATGTTTTATTAAAATGACATACAAATATAAACAACATTGAACCTTAAAGCTATTTATAAATATAATTTAAACTTGAAAACATAACAATTTATTATATTTTGTTAATATGGGTTTGGTGGCACTCCTATTCCCATTATCGATTCTATTAATTAATTTCGCTTGATGTAGACTATTGCTTGAGTATTTGACTTTCTCTTTGATGGGTTACTGAAACTGAGAGATTTAAATGTTATTTACTATATATTCCGGTTATACTCACGTGTGTATTCGGGAATGCCCGACTAGTTTCGAACTCGAACGGAGTCAGTTCGGCTCGCGACTCCGCCGCGTAACCAGCTCATGAATAAGGGCTCCGTTCGAGTTCGAAACTAGTCGGGCATTCCCGAATACACACGTGAGTATAACCGGAATATATAGTAAATAATATGGATAACGATCACGAAAGTTATTATAGTAGATTTAGATATTTTATTTCTTCTTAAGTCAACTACTAAACTTTTCCAAATAAGTGAGCTTACTACGATGCAATTAGACTGTATTTAATTGTAAATATCAAACCATTATCTACAACTGTAAGATATTGCTAGCAGATATCTAATCAATAGCATTATTAAAGCGTTCCACACTATCTTATTCTAAGCGTGAATATAATGGATGAATATAAAGAATATTTCAAGGCGTTCACCAAAATATCTGAGGTATTTTTGGCAGAAAATAAGTTGATTTTCTTGAACAAAGTTATTGGTCCCACCAGAGTTAAGATAAAATGTATAAGCAAGATTTTGGGATGATGTAGTAAGCAAGTGTAACGAAAATTGTATCAGATTTTCCGGTACAAAACAAATGGACGTTGTAGTTTAGTAAAATATTATATAGATACAAGCTGCGCTCCGCGGTGTTGCCCGCTACATTTTTCGGTATAAAAAATAGGTTAATTTGGGTTGTCGGCTACCTCCATGGCAAATTTTTGCAAAATAGGTACAGCCGTTTGAGCGTGAAGAGGTAACAAACAAACAAACTCACAAACTTTCGCTTTATAATATTAGTGTGACTAGTTCGTTCGTGACCCTGCCCATCTCAACGCCTCTTTTCCGAGATAAAAAGTAGCCTACGTGTTACTTCAGGTCGTATACTATGTGTTAAATTTCACCTAAATCCATTCAGCCGTTTTGCATGATTACCTAAGTAACAAACGTCAAAACTCACAAGTCTTCTATTATAAGGATACGATACTTGGCTTTTTTTACAATATTACCTGAGAAAAATATGGTTCTTGTTGGTCTAGTGGTCGCTAAGCGCGACTGCTGAGCAAGAGGTCCTGGGTTCAAATCCCGGGTCGGGCAAAGTGTTACTGAGTTTTCCATTAGGTAATTCTCAGTAGCAGCACGGAGTCTGGATTTGGTGCCCGGTTCATGGCAATAGGCTCGCCCCCTATTACATTGGGACTTACAACATAACTGGCGAAATGTGGGTGTACTATATGTTCACCTCTGCCTACCCCTTCGGGGAATACAGGCGTGATGTTATGTTAATGTTAAATATGGTTCTTATAATTAAGTAATACAGCAAAATGTTCTAAATGTGTTTGTTTGTTCTGATTCTAAAAATAAATTAATTAAATGCCAGTTCAAATAATTTCTGCAAGCAATTATTTTCTTCAAACGTTTTCGGTTCCTACAAACTGGATGGTTTCGTCTCTTAATTAAACCCTGATTCAGTTTGTGTTAGCTCTTTAATTTTGTTTTATGTCTGTGCTACTACGGACAAATTTCTTTGTTAATTGTATTTTCTTGAATAACTTTTGTAGGTGACTAAAATATTAAGGTAGCGGCTTTTTGTTCGCTGTCTTTGAGCACTTTAATCAAAGTACCTAGAACTGGCGCTTGTTGTTCAAATTCAAAGTATACAGTCAGCAATTCAGCCTAAAGGATCTACCTACTATGAAAAATAATAGTATAGATATTATATCCAGTCATCGCGCGCGCGCTGTCATTAGCGGTCGCCGATTTTGTATTATTTTTGAGAATGTCGGGTAATAAGGTGAAGTGTACAAATTGTAATATAGTCATATCGGAAGTTCTTGCTTTTTTACGTGATAGACATCATGTAGTCGACAACGAAAGCTTGATAAGAATTTGTGAAACTGCTTTTTCGGAGGAGGAAATTGATGAGGCGAAGAAGTTGTTATTTGTTTCAACGAAAACTGCAAAGAAACTGGTGTCAAGACGTAAAAATAAGAAACAAAAAGACCTGGAGGATATGATATCTGTGTTCAAAACAATAGACCCTGAACAAATCCCTGTATTTGTGGCATATGATCTGCATAAATTACCACCGGTTTGTTTTGACCATGTCGACGTCACAAAATTATTAAAGGATATTTTGGTGCTAAGAAAAGAGGTTGCAGATATTAAGGACAATTATGTGACTAATGTGCAGCTGGAGGATTTTAAACTTAAAATTAATACGGAAAAATCAATTCCTTTAGATAATCCGAATATCAACATGAAAAGAGGAGGGTACATGTTAGATAGTGGCCCATTCGGTCTACCTCACAGTCAACAGCAGTTAGCTAATGACGATAATGTACCGCGCTCCAGTAGTAAGGAGATGAGTCATGATAGTGCAAGTGAAACGCCGCTAGCGCCGATGTATCGCTCTCTCTTACATACGCACACTGGAGGCGAAACTGCTATTGTGAATAAACCCGTTTCGCTTGCACCTGTCAACTCGACAATGCCAGGTACCGACAGTTTGTTATTCGTAGATAATGCATGTAAACAACCCACTATGGCGGAAATAGTAAAAACAGGCCAATGGAAGGAAAATAAACCTGATGAACAATGGGTTTTAGTGCAAAGAAATAAAACGAGAAATCGGTTTATGGGTATGACTGGTAAAGCTGTCATTAATTCATTAGGAAACTTTAAGGCCGCCGATATAAACATACCTGTATTTATTTCTAATGTAAACAAGAATACAACTGAACAAGACATATGTAATTATATTGAACAAAAAGTGAATGAAGTGGTAAAATTAGAGAAAATTAATATGAAGTCCGAGAAGCCCTATAACGCTTTTAAGTTGTTTGTACCCAAGCACAAACTAAGTACTTTTTTGGATGACAGTTTTTGGCCGGTGGGTATTACCTTCAGGCGATTTATTCACTTCACGAGAAGAGGCACTGATAATGATCCAGCAACACCTGTATGTAATGGATAAACACGTAAATAGTGTAACCTTTACAAGTTTTAACTGTAAGAATGTTACGCGATCAGCTGATTGCATTCGCGGATTGTGCCGCGTCTCAGACGTCATTGCGCTTCAAGAGACTTGGCTTTTACCCCATGATGTGCCGTTTCTTGGAAGCATAGATGATGATTTCGCATATGTGGGCAAGTCCGCCGTCGACACGTCAGCTGGAGTTCTTATTGGGAGGCCGTATGGTGGAGTCGCGCTCCTGTGGAGAAAGTCCTTGTTCCCGATGGTGTCGGTAGTGCAGTGTAATAGTGATCGTGTAGTGGCTATTAAGATTGAGCATTCAGAACGTTCGCTTTTGTTATTCTCAGTGTATATGCCTACTAACTCTGCTGACAATTTAATTGAGTTTACAGAGTGTTTAAGCGAAATTATAGCTATAATAGAAAATAGTAATATAGAAAGTGTATTCATTCTAGGAGATCTAAATGCACATCCAGGTGAGCGCTTTTCAAATGAATTGTTAACGGTGTGTAGGGAGAATACTTTGTCATGTATTGATATGGAACGTCTCCCGAGTGACACTTTTACATTTGAGAGTACCGCTAATGGTGCCTTGCGCTGGCTTGACCACTGTGTGGTGAGCAGTGCTGCACGACAACTGGTTGTAGATGTGTCAGTTTTGTATGGAGTTTACTTGTCGGATCATTTTCCTCTGAGGATTAAATGCAATATTAATTTAATAATACCAAAATCAAAAACTTCAACCTATTCTAGCAATAGGGTAATATGGGGTGAAAGAAATATAAATCAAATTAATGAGTATTCAAATTATTGTAATTCTAAATTAAAGTTATTAGATTTTCCGGAAGAATTTTGTTATTGTGCGCATAAAATGTGTTCTGATCCTAGCCACTTTGTAGTGTTAGATTCAATGTATACTAGCTTGATTAATATTTTAAAAGAAGGTGCGGAAAGAACTTTTATAAGTAAACAAATGCGTCACAACGGTAAAAAATACATTCCAGGCTGGAATAAACATGTTCGTGACGCTCACAGAGAGGCTCGATTGTGGTATCAAAATTGGTTATCCTATGGCAAACCTAATAATGGATATGTATATAAAAATATGTGTCAATCTAGAAACTCTTTTAAGAGCAAGTTGAAATACTGTCAAGATAATCAACAGCAGATTAAAATGGACATGTTAGCTAAACATCACAATGAACGTAATTTTGGTTCATTTTGGAAATCGACAAATAGTTTAACTCCCAAGTCTAGTCCCCCTGTGAGCGTAGCGGGTTTAAGTGAACCAGTTGACATAGCCAATGCATTCCAGCGTCATTTTAAGGTGGAAACACCCGTTACTAAACCTTTACAGGTGAACGTTGCTGAGGCCAACCATGGGGCCGACTTGTCGATTATATTTACGGCGCGAGAAATTGCGACTATTATAAGAAAAATGGAGAGGGGTAAATCCCCGGGACATGATGGCCTCAGCATCGAGCACCTGCGGTATGCGGGAGGTCACCTACCACGTGTGCTTGCTTTGTTTTTTAACATGTGTATAAGTCACGGTTACCTACCTAATGACCTTATGTATACGTTAGTTGTGCCTATTATTAAAAATAGGACGGGGGACGCCTCGGACCTTTCAAATTACCGGCCAATATCATTGGCCACAGTAATAGCGAAAGTGTTGGACAGTCTGCTTGATAAACAATTACTCAAACACCTCGAACTACATGACGCCCAGTTCGGTTTTAGGCCTGGGCTATCAACTGAAAGTGCAATCCTTTGTCTCAAGCAGACTGTTCAATACTACACAGATAGAAAAACGCCTATCTTTTCCTGTTTTTTGGATCTTTCAAGGGCGTTCGATCTGGTGCGTTATGACGTTCTGTGGAGTAAGCTGGAAAGTGACACTACGTTACCACCTGAGATAGTGTCAATTTTTAAGTACTGGTACTCTAGTCAGAACAATAGTGTAAAGTGGGTTGGCTCGCACTCAGACGTGTACCGGTTGGAGTGCGGGGTGAGACAGGGGGGGCTTACTTCGCCCCGGCTCTTTAACCTATATATGAACAAGCTCATACATGAGCTCAGCAGCACCAGTATCGGATGCCATATTGATGGAGTTTGTATTAATAATATAAGTTATGCTGATGATATGGTGCTGCTGAGCCCATCGATTGGAGCTCTGAGGCAGCTGATTGCTATGTGCGAGGTCTATGCAGTGGATCATGGGCTTAAATATAACGTCACAAAGAGTGAAGTAATGGTCTTTAAATCTGGCAGTGTTACGTATACAAGTATTCCTGATGTGACACTTTGTGGGGAATCCTTACTTAGAGTGAATAAATTTAAATATTTGGGCCACTGGGTCACTGAGGACCTCAAAGATAACTTTGATATAGAGAGGGAACGTAGGTCGCTGGCTGTTCGTTGCAACATGCTGGCCCGTAGGTTTGCACGATGTACAAAACCAGTTAAAACAATGCTATTTAAAGCTTACTGTCAGTCTTTCTACACGTGCGGCCTGTGGGTCAGTTTTACTCAGCGTGCATACAGCGATCTACGTGTACAGTACAATAATGCACTGAGAGTACTGTTGGGGCTGCCGTGGCGTTGTAGTGCGTCGGGAATGTTTGCGGAGTGCAATATTGACGGTTTTGCCGCAATTATTAGAAAAAGGTGCGCCTCTTTAATGGCACGTGTCCGTGGCAGCACAAACACCATTCTCAGGGTTTTTGCCGATCGCTGGGACTCCCCGCTGGTACAGCGATGGCTGCAGCTCCACGTTAAATTGTAATTAAGTAATACATAATTTAATTTTAATTTAAATCAATTGTAATTTAATGTAATAGTTTATTTGTCTAAATGTATCTACTAACTCTAGAAACTAAGTGAATTGTTACTAACGCTATGGACTTTGTCTGAAATAAAAAGTTATTATTATTATTATTATTATTATTATAGCAGTATCATCGCAAAGTTTCAAAACCAATCACAAAAATTCTCAATATCAAGAATCATAATAACATTTTACACTTTTACAAAAACAAAACGAAATAGAGGCAATCACAATATCACAGAACTATAACGAGATAGTATTTTTATATAGGTAATCGAAAACAATACACAAAGTCTGCGTGGAAAATCAAAAACATTTCCATGTGGAAAATAACAATAGGGTCCCCAAAAATAAAAGAAATGTGATGTCTCTTTCATTTTCAGTGAACAAGTCTGAATGCTATTATCAAGCGTTTCATTTATTCTTTATACCAGTTTCCAATTCAGCAGGTTTGTGTTTTATGAAGACACTTAGTTATGAGGATAAATCGTGTGTGTGGTTATGTTTTTGGCTTCAAAGATAAGGTTTCTGTTTAGTAAAATTCATCGACACGCAAAAATGTCAAATGTTAGGTCAAATTATTGCAGATTACATCCAGTCTGTGCAGGAATCAAATCCATAATAATTATTCAACTATAGCTCACTTAAAAGTAAATAAAGTGATTCTTAAGATACTCTCTTCCAGAATTAGGAGCTTAGAACATTGCTAGAAGAAATTCCATATTTTTAATAACATGCCAATAAAAACATAACATCACGCCTGAATAATTCCCCGAAGGGGTAGCAGTGGTGCACATGTACACCCACATTTCGCCAGTTATGTTTTTGGTCCCAATGTAATAGGGGGCAAGCCTCAACAAGGCACAAATCCAGACTTCGTGCTGCTACTTAGAATTACCTAAATAAAACCCAGTAACAATTTGCCTGACCCGGGATTCGAATTCAGGACCTAAGGCTCAGCTAGTCGCGCTTAGCGACCACTAGACCAACGAAGACAATAATACGAAATATAGCCATACTTTCAGGCAATTTTGAATTATATAAAACTTGCAGAAACGCGGGCTTTACTTAAAAGTAAAACTAAGTATCTCTTTTATTATGCAGGAATACACGGAACACTGAAACTCACGAAGATTGGTGTCACTTAAAATATTATAAAAATGCTGATATGAACATTTTCTAGTGAAGTATGTTCATAAAACTCAAGCAGTGCTATTCGCTCTTTTATTTGAGATTCTCACATGGAAGGTTTTATGTAACCAGTGCTCATACCGTGAACTCTTTAAGCAGGAAATTTTCCGTTGTGGAAACAAGACGCCACACTACACTGCACGTAGCGGCGTCTCGCTTCCACAACGGGAAATGTCCTGCTTTAAGAGTTCATGGTAAAAGGGCAGGAGTATTTTTCCTTCATTTTACTTTGCACTGTGTCGTTTGAATTTCTTGATTCTTGAGTTTTATAACGTCCTAGGCTTTTTGTCGTAAAATGTCTTTTATTTATTTGATTTAAACGACTTTATAAATCAATTACATTAACCAAAGTGTATAAAATAAATATAACCGTAAAACGTAAACATAATCATATGATAGCCGAATTTATCAGGTCTTTTAAAAATCTCCTGCTTATTCATTTTGAATTGCGTTAACTGTTGGCGTTGTTAGGCATTATTTATTTATTGTAGAGATTCAATTAGTGTCGATTATTTATTTAAAGACTAGACTGTGTAAGAGCTTGGGCCTGCTACTCTTAATTGACAGGCTTAACTCCCATTCTAGGGCCTAATACTTTAAGTAATGTGATTGTACAATGCATTAATTCGCAATTAACGATGGTGAGTGTTAATTGTGTACAGTAAAGTTTATTTTAATAAAAGATCAGCCCCCTTGCCATGAACTCTACCAGGACAGTTTAAGATGTAAAAGCGAGACGCCGCTACGTGCAGTGTAACTTGGCGTCTCGCTTCCACAACGTAAACTGTCCTATTTTAAGAGTTCATGGTATGGGGCTAATCTGATCTCTCTGAGCTTGACTTCTTTGGTTGCAGATTCGATTCCCGCACGTGATATTTTTTTTTGTGATCCGCAGTTTTTTGTCCCGAGTCTGGGTGTTTGTGTATGTGATGATTCATGTTCGGAAACGCACCCACGATGCAGGAAAAATTCCTAGTGTGGTCTGAGTTTTAAAAAATCTGTGCGAGAACTTCTTAAGTGACGAGAATTGACCTACAGCATTCCTATTTATCAAAAGCACTGATAGCCGATTGGTATGACCGTTGGACTGCCAAGTCAAAGGTCGCAAGTTCAAATCCCGGCACGCACCAATGTCTTTTCGAATTCATGTGCGTACAATAAATTAGTTATCAGTTGCTAAAAACGGTGAAGGAAAACATCATGAGGAAACCGGCACACCTGAGAGACTTTTCAACGGTGTGTAAAGCCATGTCAGAGGCCTACAGGCGGTTTAAACTCTTACACCAGGTTGTTCATCATACGACAAGAAGAAGATCAAAAACATAGAAGGTAAATAATATATTTTTTGTAAGTAATGTTTGTTTATATCAGTTCGCGTACTCGTGTATCACAAGTAAGCGCCGGTATTGTAAATTCAAATAAATAGGCTTTGTGTTATCCCTTTTCTGAATTAAACATACGGAGGACTTAGAATTGGACGTCCATGCGATCATTAACAAAATAGTAAAACTACCTTAAAAGATTGCGTTGCAATTGGCAATTTGAAGCCGATATTCTGGTTGATAATCATGGTTATTAATAAATAATTTATTTATACTTATAGCTGAGCATATGCTTCGAGTGAAAGGGGTTCGAATCTCGGCTCGGGCAAAGTATTACTGCGTTTAGGTTATTCTCAGTAGCAGCACGGATTTTGGATTACGCCTGGTAAGAATAGCCTAGACCTCTATTACGTTGGGACCTAAAACATAACTGGCAAAATGTGGGTGTACTATACGCCTCTGCCTACCCCATCGGGGAATACAGGCGTGATGTTATATTATGTTAATTTATTTACAGATGCAGTATCTGTAAATAAATTCTCGGGTCAATCACTCGGGTGGACCCTCTATATGACAAATTATTGATCAATATTTATGTAAACACTAGACACTATATTAAACATTCAAACCGTCGCGTTTTATCCCCGTATGTTATCAATGTTAGCTGCTTGTTGATCCGAGTTATGTTTTTGTGAATGTGTAATCAGGTTTTATAGCTTCCCCCCTAGCCCCCCCCGCGCCCCCCTCCTCTGAATATTTATCTCCTTCGTCCACCCATTACATATTCATCAAAGTTCAAGCCGAATCCGGTTAACAATCGTTGTGTGCGTTCATTGATATTTTAATTCGATTTTTTTTTGTATCATGTAATGGGTTTTGTTGCCTTTTTCAGGAAGGTTTGATTTGTTTAGGATATTACTCGTTGGTGAACATGTATTTGATTTATTAGCCTTTCAGTGTTTATGATAGATGCTTTTTTGTATATTATTTCGTTTTATGTAAGGCGCTAATGGTTTTGTCTGTATTTATTTGTTTCACGAATCCAGGCTAGTATAGGATAGGTTTTCAATATCATAGTTATATCAAGCAACTTGGCTATTTCAAGCATGCCTTATCTAATAATTGATACCAAATAATTGGTATCAGGTTGGCGCTCTAGTACATACGATACTGTCTGGTGAAATGTAAGTTTGTATACAGTAAACATTTCATACCTCTGCTTTACCTTTAAGAAGTAGAAGTGGTATTATAGATACATATTAGCTTCTGTTGGGATTAGGATGGATTACATCATCAGCCGATAAACGTCCAGTGTTGAACGAAGGCCTCCCCCTTTTAGAAGGGGGGAGGTTGCTATAATCCCCACGCTTGGCAAGCGGCTTGGGAATTGCAGTGTTGGTGGTTCAGTTACAGAAGATGCTGCTGCCCATCTTCTGGATTTTCCCTTAGTCGCCTCTTACGACACCCACGGGAAGAAAGGGGGTGGTTAATTCTAGGCCGGATACCACACGGCAGGATACCACAGGATGGATTATACACGATAAATCAAATGTTACTGGGTATTTTCCATTAGGTAATTCTCAGTATCACGGAGTCTGGATTTCATCCGAATATTCGCAAACATCTAATATAACAATATCATATTAATATGTGTGTCCGATAAAAGGCTAATAAAAAAAAATAACTGGCGAAATGTGGGTGTACTATATGTGCACCTCTGCCTAGCCTGGAGAATATAGGCGTGATGTTATGATATTAAACTTTATCTGACAAAAAATGTTAATCAGACTGTTGATTGAAATAAAACTATTTTTACGGATTTTATCGCGGTTTTAATTTTGTTTTTTGGTCCCGACGTTTCGAATCCTTTACAGTATTCATGGTCACGGGCAGACTGAGGTGTTAAACGTCTAATTTGAACAATTACTATCAACTACCTTACATTTTTAGTTATTATTTACAATCCGATTCACGCAAAATGAGCTCACTGTGTCATTCGGTCTTGCAGTTTTACGCTTGGAATTAACTTTAATAGAATCTATGATGGGATTCCAAGCAGGTGGTATGTCCCAGCCATCTTCTCTATTGAAATTGGGGTGTTTCTTAATTTCAATAGCCTCGCGTATCATCCTAGGAAGGAATCGATTTTCTTTGGTAAGGATCTGTGGTTTATCAAATCTGATGTAATGGTTGGCTTGGTCAAGCGTATGGTCACAAATTGCAGACTTCCTGGCACGGCGGTGTTTAATATCGGCGATATGTTCTTTTACGCGGGTCCCTATGTTTCTTTTTGTTTGGCCTATGTAAGATTAAAACAAAATTAAAACCGCGATAAAATCCGTAAAAATAGTTTTATTTCAATGACTAATATTCGCGTAAGTGATAGAAATCAGACTGTTGATCTTCAGAATTTCATCTGATACCTGTGATCTTCAGATATTTATTAAATGTATTCGTTCGTGAACCGTGTCTAATATGCTAAAGTAATATTGTAATTAAATTTAATCTTAATGGATTACCTTTAATTTGTGTTTGGATTATTATTAATGGTTCTTCAAACGGTGTGTGCTTCAAAACTTATTTGAGTACGTTCTTAGTGCGCTATTAATTTAAGAGCTTGTTAGAAAATATTTGCTGGTACGATTATGTTTTAACATGCAAATGGGAGACGTGTCTTTATCGTTTGTGTAAATATTTTTGGTTTTAGAATGTATTTATATTCATTAAAAACAAAGTTTACTATTGACCTCGCTAGATGGCGTTGTGTGTTTGTCATTACTGAATGTGTTACGTCACTTCTAAGTAAAATATACTCCAAAGCTTTTGTATTCGCGTTCTTTTGTTTTGTTGCTTCCAACGGGTACTGTAAGTATGATGAAATTGAAGCTTGAAAATTACATTGCAAAATTATTACGAAAATAACTTTGGAAATCGTTTCCAATTTTGTGTAAAAGACGACTTGGGTCAAAATCGTGTAGAATAACGACTCTATATGAATTTTCAGTTCCTAAATATAAATTTCAAGACATCATAACCTTCTGTACACCGTCATATAACTCCATAATAGCCTAGATATGCGTCAAGCTCGCCTCTTGGTTGAAGCACGATAATTTAGGTGAAATGGGCCGCTTGTAAAGTACTAGCACTCATAAATTGTATACTTAGCATGTGACAATGTGGAGCTTTACGAGCCAAAGACGGAAATGTTCGTATATTCACATTTATAAGGCGGATTAGGAGTTTCAGACGGTATTAACAATGGCTCGCTTAGTATGGTGGATTGCGGAATGTTCTGCACAAGACTAACATTTGTTTACCCTTGAGAGATTTGCCTTTATTTTTTGTCAAGCGGTTTTGTGTGCTAAATTGATAAAGGATATTTAAACAATAATGGTTCGCGGGTCTCGTATCTGCGGCCTTCGCCGATCCGTGGCGCAGCTCTACCAACTGAGCTATCGTATCGCTGCTAGCACCCGTTGAATTTCAAGTTCCCTTTTAGTATTTACGTCTTGATGGTATGGATGGATGGTAATGTGTTTTGTAAATATATTTTCGTAAAGCTACTATGTATTTGCTATTACTTAATGCATACTTCACCCTTTTGTTAACTATTCATTTGATTCTACAGATATTCTCTTTATTTTGGTCGACTGATAAACATGGTAATTTGCATCATACATTTTAAATCAATATCATTCTAGATTTTTTGATCTCTAAATCTCGTTATTTCATTTATTCCTTCATACTTGAAGAATTTATACTTTTTATAATAAAAAAAGCTAATCATAGCCTTCCAATCATGGGCATTTATTTTCGAAATAGTCTTTATTCATTCAGAATACCGTACAATTGTAGTGTAGCTACAATAAATTATATTCTATCCATCAATCCTTGAGAATGTATCGTTCAATGTACACAGCTTAAAACAACACATCTCTTTTTGACATTTTCATTCAACAAATCCTCGAAACATCGGAAACGCTTTATTTCATCAAATGAAACCGTCACGCCGATATGACGGATGGCACCAACAAAATTCACGTTTCACACTCAGGTTGTAAATGAACGAACGTGACGGATCCGTGACGTGTCCGTGACGGGGCCGTGATGAGGCCGGGACGATAACGACGCCTGTGACTGATGGATTGTAAGCGAGTAATGAACAGCGAATGATTTTATTATGGTAATTGTAGGTAATTGGTTTCAGGGAATTTTTTACGCACTGCTTTTTATTATGTTTGTACGTATCAGCTAAAGTAGTAGCTAGAGTAGACGCATAGAGCTGTTACAAACGTCGCTAGTGTGCATTTCAGACAACAGCACTGATAGCCGAGTGGTATGACCGTTGGACTGCCAAGTCAAAGGTCGCAAGTAGAAATCGCGGCACGCACCAATGTCTTATCGAATTCAAGTGATTTATGTAGTTTAATTAGTTATCAGTTGCTAGAAACGGTGAAGAAAAATATCGTAAGTAGACCGGCACACCTGAGAGAAATTTTTTAACAGTGTTTAAAGCTATGTCAGAGGCCTACAGGTGGTTTAAATTCTGACACCAGGCTGTTCATCAACTATACGATAAAACGAAGATTCAGATAGTTTTCCACTAACCCCTTTCCCATCTAGGGTTACTTTCCAGACAACCTGGATCCAACTGAATATTAGTAGGTTAGTAGGAGGCTACATGGACCAACTGCCTATCTGCATCATACAGCAAATACTCAAGATAACGAATGCGTAGCTAAACGTGCTTTACGAGGTCACTGTACCTCGTCAAGAAAATGGACGGTCATCCATCCACCGATCGACCGCAGTTGGCGTAACTTGACCTTCGCCGACCGACACGTACAGCTGTTACTTAGCCTAGATAGCCAGCTTAGTATTAAAGACAAAGGAATATCTATTTTAAATTAATTCTCGTTCAACTTTGAGTTTGAACAATTTGCAAGCAATATACAAGTTTCAATGGTATTTTAATCTCTCTGTGTAAATTTTCTAATGAATTTTCAAAAGTACGCAGTTTGAAACTGGTCGGTGAGTACTCTTCTTGTTATTAAGTTTTTTTTTTTGTTTGAAAATACTTTGTGGTACTGAAAAATTGCCTAGATGAAAGCATGACTCGTCTTTAATAATAATTATATACTAAAGTCTGAAAAAGTCAACATAGATTGTAGAATATTCGTTCCCACCTAACATAACATAACATCACGGCGGTATTTCCTGAAGGCAGGTAAGTGACTGTAATGTAAACCCACATTTCGCTTGTTATGTTATAGGGCCCAAATTCAGACACCGTCCTGCTACAGAGAATTACCTACCTAATGGAAGCATCCAGTAACACTTCGACCGATCCGGGATTCGATCCCGGAACCTCATGCTCCAACCACTAGACCAACGAGGCATCGTTCCCTGTCTCATTAATATATTGTTAGTTTATGTAGGTATAGGTATATTTTTTATACTAATTAAATGTAAATTCGTAATGATGTGTAAAATAGCACTTACTTGATTTGACTTGCTATAGTCTAAGAATGACAATAAGTACATCTATCATCAACATCAGCCAAAGACGTCCTCTGTAGAACATAGGCCTCCCCGTGTAAGATAATCCCCACGCTTGGCAAGCGGCTTGGGGATCGCAGCAGCGGTGAAGTTATAAAAGGAGGAAAGGGGGTGGCCCTTTCCTCCCGTGGGTGTCGTAAGAGGCGACTGAGGGAAAAATTCAGACGATGAGCAGCAGCATCAATTCTAGGCCGGATACCACAAGTACATCTATATACACCAAAAATCTTAAAAATATGGGCATAAAATTCCACGTCTTCCACTTTTCTAAAGAATTCAGGCGTAATCATAAATCGTGTCGTCAAAGTTTCATAGGATAAGATATGTAATCCTAAGAATAATTGCGGTCCTCACCCACAAAGACGCGAAAACTCGAAGAGATTAAAACTGATGGCTTAACCTGTGAGGCAGTGTAACAAAGTTTAAGAGTTGTGATTAATTGTCTTCCTCCACAAACGTCTTTAATCCGTTTTCTTTGAGCGTGGTAATAAATATGGCTCTTATGAAAATGTTACAGGCCGTTGTTATTCTTCTGTTGCGTGGCAGAAGCAATGTTTTAGCTGCTTTTAGCTTTCTGGTTTTGGAAATCATTGTGTGACAGTTTCATTTACGGGTTTTTTGGTGTTTTTTATACGGTTGCGGATCGAGCAGGTAAATACAGAATCATGTATAGGCACCATTGAAAATGGAACAGAAGAGAAATACATATACCACAATGACAAACCACAATGTGACACAAACAACACAAATGACAAACAAGCGTGTAAATGTTTCTGTTTTATTTTTCTGTGCAGAGCAGAATTATCTTCTCGTAGTCAAATGGAAGATAAGCTAGACGAATAAAACAGAACTTGCCTATCGTTACAGATGTTCAGTAGTTTTTAATTCAGAACCATACATCATCATTTTACTAACACAACTTGACATTTTTATGTTATTTAACTTATGGACATATTAAGTCTGAATTAAACGAATTTTATTTTTACTAATTTTTTTATTAAGTAAATAGAAATATATACCGAAGATTGTAATGACTACACACACTAATACATATCAAAAAAATTTAGATAACAAGCCCAAAGATATTATAATAAACTGTGCTATCATTAGTCAAAACGTCCTCTTACCTACGTAACAAAGGCACGAGCGTTATGGAGTCTACCCGCTGAGGTAAAAATGTCAACAGCACAAAAGCCGCATACAAATATTTTCTATAGTTCTGCCGCCGAATACAAAATATTTTTACCATTCTACCTAAAAGCCTTTGTTCCAAAAACGTGCATTAAAACATAAAACGTTGTCGGTGAGTCTGCCAAATTGCCAGTGTTGTTCGTAGATTGTAATCGCTGTTTAATGTGTTATAAATGCTTGTCATGCTGCCTCTAATGTTATGGATCGTGTGTATGTATGAGGGGGCTCGTAGCTACGTGCTACCACGCAGTACAGTTGAGCTGCGAGGTTAAGCCGTGCTCACCGCGCTCAGTCTTGTGATGGGTGAACGTTTTCACATGTCAAGACCTCTCCGTGCTTCGGAAGGCACGTTAAGCAGTTGGTTCTGCGCTTGATCTCTCTCCAGTCGTGTCGGTCTACCGAAACCATCGGACTATGAGCGTGAGGGAATAGGGAGTGCACCTGTGTTTGCGCGCATACTTGTGCACTATAATGCCATGAACTCGAAAGACATTGGTGCGTACCGGGGTTTAAGCTTGCGACCATTGACTAGGCAGTCCAACGGTCACACCACTCGGTTGTTAGTACTTGCAGCAAGAAATACATTGTAATATACTAACACGTCGTTAATCTTCTGCAGTAAACTAGAACTAGACAAGAATGTGCTAGAACATTCCATTCCATTCCAGAATGTAATTCGTCTACATTATTTATTCAAGCAAGCCCCATATCTCGACACGGTGACCTCATTACCTCATGACAGACTCGCTGCGGCCTAAAGTAAAAAGTTATAAGGGTACACGAGAACACCAGTTTTAAGTACTGCTTGCTTTGGGATAAAAATAATTGTGTGTTTGGACGATATTTACTTAAGGGTGTCTAAAAAGTGTTGTTTTAGACAGTGTGTGTACTTGATTTTTATACATGAGGGTGTCTAAAAAGTGTTGTTTTAGATGTGTACGTGGTGGTTTTTAATTGCTTTTTTGTCGCTATATATGTTGTAGTCCCTAAAAAACAGTTTAACAATGGTTATTAGGTTGTGCACACAACTCGCCAGTTATGTTATAGGTCCCAATGTAACAGTGAGTGAGCCGATCGCCATCATTAATGATAATAATATCTTGGGACAACTTACACAGGATCATCTGATCCCAAACTAGACACACTTATATATTTCTAAATACATACATATTGTAGATAAATTACACCTAGACACAGGACAAGTGATTATACATCACACAGAGATTGTCGTGGTTGGGAATCGAACCCACGAACTCCGGTTTAGCAGTCAGTGACAACCACTAGACCAACAACATTGGCAATTACGTAATGTAAAAACCCAACAACACTTTTTCGATTATTTTTTCCCGGGATTTGAACCCAGGACTTCAGCAGCCGCTTTTTGCAACCACTAGACCAACGAGGCAGTCAACAGTTTAACCATTACATACATTATATTAAGTTTATTTAACTTTTTACAAAATAGGCTTTTCCTTTATTATTTGATTTAGGGTAAAAGTTAACTTTTCAGTAGTACTTTCCCGACGACGGCGAAATCATAAAAAAAAAAATTTGCTACGGCGTCGTAGCTCGTAGCAATACAAGCTACGCCGTAGCAGTTTTGTAGTAAATATTTTATTTAATCCTTGCTAAGAAACATGAGGACAGCACATTAATCCCAGCACAGGTGGCGTAAAAACTTGTAGCAAATCACAAGAGGAAAAGAGGAATTCCCATTACAGGAAATGGGACGTAAAGGGAAACCGAAGGAATCATAATGGATGCCGTATGATTGTGTTGTCAATATTTTTACGAAAAATCCTATTTTTTGTAATGTATAACTGAACCTGTAACGAATCGTGTCAATCTCACTACAAGATTTAATATTGTTTTCATTGGTAAGTTTTTCTGCTTCGGTTTTACGAAAGACTTAATTTTTTTTCATGTCTCTTTAAGACTAACTGAAAAAACTACAAGATAAAATTCGTGTTAACACCTGCTTCTAACACTATCCTACATTTAATTTGTCATATTCAAGTTAATGTAATTTTAATTCGTTAGATTGTATATTATTATCAAAAATTCGTAATATAAATAACATAACATGATTATTATATTTGAGATCTAAAATTACTACCTACTCGTATGTTTAACAAATAAATTTGATTTTTTTTATTTGATTTGAAAATCACGCCTGTAATCCCCGAAGGAGTAAGCAGGGGTGCAAATAATATGTAGTATACATCTCATTTCGCCACTTTTGTTATAGGTTCAATGTAATAGAGGGCGAGCCTATTGCCATCAACCGGGGACATATTCAGACTCCATGTTGCTACTGAAAATTACCTAATAAAAAAAAACCCGGTAAGACTGCGCCCAAGCTAGAATTCGAACCCAGGACCTCATGGTCAGCTGACGCTCTTAGCAACCAACGGAGGACCAACGAGGCAGTCAATCGTAATACATATAAATATATAATATCACAGTTGTTTCACATATTGTTTTGTGGTCCCTTTATCAACATTATTTGACCCTAGCTGGCAATAAAACCTATTTGTTAGTTGTTATGTATTTTATTACGGGTCCCCACACTGATACACCGATCATTGTCTGAGAGGGATTGTATTTGCATACTCCATTTATTAGGCTGGTTCACAGCTGTTCGGGAGACCCGTACGGGCTCCGAGAACGGAGACACACGTGAGGCGCTGGAACATTGTTTCATAGTGACGCGGATTGGTCCGCACGCGACACGCTCCGGGTAGAGCCCGCACAACGTTACCCGCGTCCTAGCAACCGTATCGTACTGAACCCTCGTTTCAGAGCACTGCGGGTGCTACCTGTACGGGTCTCCCGTGTACGGAATACCCGTACGGTTCTCCCAGACAGCTGTGAAACCAGCCTTATATGTATGTAATGGAGTTTTGTTGGGTAAAATTACAATTTATGACGAGCGATTTTCACTGATTGTTGTTGAATATTAACTCGTATTGTGTAAGCAGTAACCTTCAAATTAATGGGTTTTGTTGTCGACTGTACAGAATGTTATTAATTATATTTACCAGACTGCTACTGGGAAATGGATATATCATGTAGGGTTTTCATTGGAATTATTGTTAAACTCATCTTTTCATCACACAAGTATGTACATAACATAACATAACATCACGCCTGTATTCCCCGAAGGGGTAGGCAGATGTGAACATATAGCACACCCACATTTCGCCAGTTATGTTGTAAGTCCCAATGTAATAGGGGGCGAGCCTATTGCCATCAACCGGGCACAAATCCAGACTCCGTGCTGCTACTGAGAATTACCTAATGGAAAACTCAGTAACACTTTGCCCGACCCGGGATTTGAACCCAGGACCTCTTGCTCAGCAGTCGCGCTTAGCGACCACTAGACCAACGAGGCAGTCAGCAAACAGAGCAGCAAGTATGTACATATGTGTTTTAAATACACATCTTATTTCCCGTTCTTCTTCTTCATATCATCGTATGGTTGATGAACAACCTGGTGTCAGACTTTAAACCGCTTATAGGCCTCTGACATTGGTTTACACTCCATTGAGAAATCTCTCAGGTGTGCCGGTTTCCTAAAGATCTTTTCCTTCTCCGTTTTTAGCGACTGATAACTAATTTATAATACGCACATTGCACATGAATTCAAAAAGACTTTGGCGCGTGCCAGGGTTTGAACTTGCAACCTTTGACTTGGCAGTCCAACGGCCGTGCTACCCGGCTATCACTGCTATTTCAGTATTCTTCAAAGAGGTAGGCTCGTTGAAAAATACATGCTTGATCTGTTCTTAAATACACATGTCCTCTTCTGATTCTTCGTATCTGCATGAGCTATTTCAAAAGACACAGGTCACGCTCATGCCGTAGTGTAGGTATAGGCCAGTCAAAAAATGGTAATGGTAGCGAGGTGACCACCCAGGGTGCGCCGGACATACTTTATAGGTACTGTTACACGTGAAGGCTCTCTATTTGCAACCAATAAACATGTTATATGATAGAACAACTTAACGTAATACGTAAGGTGAATTTTTAGAATGAAAGAAGCTTGAGCAGGTATTTTTGTTTCTAAAAAAATTACTCCGTTCAATCTAAAAACTTGAAGTCATCAATTTAAGTTTTTATACACAATTCATTGGATAACTACTTACTTAAACTTTAACATAAGTTTAATTTTTACTCTTTATTAAAATACTAATTTTGGCAAAGTCAAGCAGCGTAATCAGGACGAAATTTTGATAATAAACCCAAAACTAAGTTCTAAGTTTCTTAAAAGCAGACGCTTACAAAAATTTAACTTCAGACAAAGTTTTTACCAGTTAAACAGAAAACTCTAGTCTTCTAGTTCGTTCAGTTTTATTTTATCTTTATTTCCTTCGTCAAAGGCTCTTGTTAAATTAACTACCACCCTTAACTTTCACAACGAATAACAGTTAAATTTTCTTTGTGAGTTCGTGAGTATAGCCCCCTGACCATGATCTCTTAAAGCAGGACAGTATTCGTTGAGGAAGCGAGACGCCGCTACGTGCATATCATGAAGCGTCTCGCTTCCGCAACGTAAAATTTCCTGCTTTAAGAGTTCATGGTAAGGGGACAGTTTTATCTTTTGAAAGGATGGTTTAAAAGATGTTGAATGTAGACTTTGAAAGGAATATTTTAGTAGGAAGCGTTATTGAAATCTCTGAATGTTGTCGCTTAATAATTATGCGATTAACTTGGACGTGAATAGCTGTAAATTGAAGGTTCCTTTCAGAATACTGAAGACTGACGTTTATGAAACAGATTTACTGGACCTAATAGGTTCAAATTTAAAGCATGACATTTTGTTAACCCGCAGTAAGCTAGCGCGGTAATCAATGCTCAATTGCTTAATCCTTCTCTTTAAAAGACTACGTAGCTACGATAATCCTTAATAATAAATGGACACAGGTTGTGTGAAGTACTTTGTTATAAAAACCCATTTATTAAGAAACCCTTGAAGGGTGCGCCATTACCCGTGGTTTATGGCTTGCTGGGGTAAAATTGTTATAATTAGTAAAGAAATGACTTTAAAGGAGTAATCATAATTTTGGGAAAGCTCATTAAAAATCCCATGAGTAAATCGCAATGTAGAAAGATATTAAACTCTATCAATATTTCTAATATGGCAGCTGCATCGAGGCCGTAGTTTAGTCACCTGATTGGCGCAGTGGCTAAGTAATCGGACTGCGGCGCTAAGGGTTTGGGGTTCAATTCCTGCACGGGACAAAAATTCGTGTGATACGCAGATGTTTTTCCCGAGTCTTGGTGTTTGTGAAACGCACCCACGATACAGGAGAAATTTCTAGTAAGAGGAGACCTTTTTATAAAAAAAAATTGTGTGAATGATTGATGTAAATTATTTTAGTTATTTCTATATACAGATTATGACAACATATTGCACACAAGATTGAACCCAAACTAGTTTTACAGCGAATCCCTAACAGATATTTTTGTATCTTAGTACTTTCAAAAGTTTGCCTTTAACTTGTGGTAAAAACTGAAGACTTCTGCTATCAGAAACATGCTGTTAGACAAGCTATTAAAGAATGAAGTATTAATTAATTTCCTAGCTGAAGTTGCTAAGTCGGGCTAATGGTTTGCTTAAACAATCGTAACTGTAGGAAAATGTTATCCTACTTTAAATACAAAAATCTTGAAGTAGCCTTGTTGGTCTAGTGGTCGCTGAGCACGACTGCTGAGCAAGATGTCCTGGGTTCAAATCCCGGGTCAGGCAAAGTGTTACTGAGTTTTCCATTAGATGATTCTCAGTAGCAGCACGGAGTCTGGATTTGTGCCCGGTTAATGGCAATAGGCTCGCCCCCTATTACATTGGGACTTACAACATAACTGGCGAATGTGGGTGTACTATATGTACACCTCCGCCTACCCCTTCGGGGAATACAAGCGTTATGTTATGTTATCTTGAAGGGATAAACTTAACATTTTAAAGCTTCATTCATCTCTTGTCCTTAGAAAACACCTTTTAGGGGTCTTATGTGAGGTTGTGTGAATTAAATAAAATTACTGTGTGTTACTCTTATTGGTACCAGTTTACTTTATATATTATTATTATTATTATATATAATACTATGTGACGACCTAACCACAAGGCTGCGGGAAGACGACCAATGCGCTGCGCTGATATAATCGTGCGTCAGTAGTGTCTCTGGAAACTTATTTCTTGCTTCTACAAGCTTGCTTCGTTTAAAAAGCACTATTTCTAATGCTTTGGCTCCACCTGCGATTTAACGCGCTAGTTAAGGCGTTACGAAGATGTGGCCAACATTTTAACGTGTTAATTTACTAACGGCATTACTAATGGCATTAAACGCTAAGCGATAACTTGGGGGTCGGTTTTTTTGACACATCAAAGGATTTTAGCACGTAGTTTAGCGCGGTAAGTTGTGTTGACTATATTTTTCGCGCTCATTGCTAATTAACGCGTAGTTGGACACTAACATTAACGTTATCGTTATCGCAGGTGGAGCAGGAGCATAAGAGATCGAACGATATCATTCGACAGTCACTATTCTTTTTGGGCGCTGGATGACGCTACGTGTTCTTGAAATTCAAATTTAACGCGGGTAAAACCGTGGGGCCCCATTATCTCACTATAGCACTGATAGCCGAGTGGTATGACCGTTGGACTGCCAGGACAAAGGGCGCAAGTTAAAACCTCGGCACGCACCAATGTCTTTTCGAATTCATGTGCGTATTATAAATTAGTTATCAGTTGCTAAAAACGGTGAAGGAAATCATTGTGAGTAAACCGGCTCACCTGAGAGATTTTTCAACGGTGTGTAAAAGCCATGTCTGAGGCCTACAGGCGGTTTAAACTCTGTCACCAGATTGTTCACCAACCATACGATAAGAAGAAGAAGAAGTATATAAACTATCATCATCCTATCACATCGATTAACTGAATGTAACTATACACTGTAACAGTACCACTGTTGTTCTCAACCTGCATTAGATCCCAACTTTCATTATACGTTTCGCCTGAAATCCCGAAACAGCCATTTAATTCTATTTGCTAATTAAAACATTAGTGTACCTCGGGGAGGGAGGAATTTCCGCGTTATTTACGACTTTAAATTACCATTGTGGGTTGCCTTTTACTTTCGTGTTCTGTTTTGAAACTCACATTAGTGTTTGTTTCATAAAATGTTATATATGCCAGTGTACGTACGAGTCCGCACATGGTAACGATTTATTCAGAATCATACATGATTTCTTCAGTTTCATAATTATTTTTGAATGGCGTTGTCTTATTTTTTGCCCTCATCTTAGCCCGGTATCACCCAATGCTGTGTATAGGCCTCCCTTATTCTCTGCCATCCTTTTCTGCCTTAAGCGTCTCTCATCCAGGTGTTCTTCACATTCTTGCCATAAGTCGACGACCTGATTGGCGCAGTAGCTGAGCGATTAGACTGCTGCGCTAAGGGTTGCGGGGACGATTCCCGCACGGGGCAAAAATTTGTGCGATCCAAATTTGATAGTCCCGAGTCTGGGTGTTTGTGTATGTGATATTTCATGTTTGTGAAATGCACCTACGATACAGGAGAAATTCCTAGTGTGGGGCGAAGTTTTTTTAAAAAGAAAAAAAAAGTCTGATAAATAATTAGTTATAGATTCACCATTATAGTATCCATATTACATAAATAGTGCTTTTTGATAAAATATTTTCAGGGAATGCAATTAATTTTGATTATATTATCAGTACACGATTAAGAGAATGCAATTTATTTATTTTTAAACTTCGCCATTTTAATTATTGATTTAATTACGTAAATTATATAATTTGAATTCTAAACATATGCTTATTTTGTACCGGGAACACCTATCTATTACCTATAAATACAATCTTGCCTATATGTAAACGAATTAACGAGCAAACGGTACTTTATCATATATAAACGAATAAACACAACTTTCAAACTAAAGTAACGAACCTGGTTACCGACAGTCTTACAAATAGTAAATTGTAAGCTTAATGTTAAGTCTACGGTCAAAGCCTTTTAGCTTCAACAAGGATAGGTCAGACAAGGAAAGGGAAAGTTAAGTGGCATTATAAATACCCCGCCGAAAGTATTTATAAAAAGATAAAAACTCTCAGGGTCAAAGTCCCAAGTTATACTCAACCTGTTATAAAAATGGTATTATATATAAAAAACAGTCATTAACCGTCAATTTTTTCAAATCAATATTAACGTGCATCAACTTTTAAAAGTAAAACGTCGCCCCACACTATGGTTTTCTTCAGTATCGTGGGTGCGTTTGCACAAACATGAAATATCTCATACTACGGATCGCACAATATTTTTGTCCTGTGCGGGAATCTAACCCATAATCCTTAACGCAGCAGGCCAAGCGCTTAGCCACTGCGCCGATCAGGTTCTTAGGAATTAACATGCTGCCTTTATTTATCATCGTAAGGTATAGATTTTATCACGATTATTTAATTTCTGTAAGTTGCATCATTATCTTTTTTCTCAAAAAGGTTGGTAAAGGCGTGCCATGCTGAATTCAAATCCGGCACTCGAAAATATTTGTATGATCAGTCGATACAAGGTACGATTAGCTATGGTAGAATGGGATATCAAAATATAATGATTATAGAACACGCTCATAATACGGAAGAAATTCGTACAATGGAGCAAAATTCCTAAAAATGACTCCGTGTTGGTTTTCTAAGTAACATTTATCAACTCTCTCTGACAAAGTCTTCTACCAATCTTCATTTAGATATTCAATATAACGCAATTATTCGAACGCCTACCGTTCTCGAAGATTCTCGCGGGAAATATCTTGAAATAGTCTACCTATCTGTTAGCTTTACTTATTTTATTAGGCCATTGATTTAATATTAAACCCAGTATTGATTTATCGCAGCGTTGAGATTGTTGGAATACTTATCGTTGGAGTCTTGTTATGAGGCTGATATTTGAGACGATCCAAATTTATTATTTTTCTAGCTGCGCCACGCGGTGTTACCCGCTACATTATTTCGGGATAAAAAACCTACGTGTTAATCCAGGGAGTCAGCTACCTCCATACCAAATCTTATCAAAATTGGTCTAGCTGTTTGAGCGTGAGTTAGTAACAAACATACGAACTTGCGTTTATATGCGCACGCGTGAATACTCGGGAATGGCTCATGGTGTCGAACAATAAAATAAAACCTCGTACGCAATATTCAAGTAGCGCGCAAGTCCAAAAATATGTGACACATATAGCGTTATGATAGTTATCAAAAGGTAGCTACGAAAGAAAGTTGATACTATATATTTTCTTCCAAATATAATGAGACAACTTACTGGGACTTACCTGGGCTTAGACATTTTGTTACGAGAAAATAGAAAAGTTTATGATAAGTCGTTTGTAAGGGTATAGAACTGAGGCCATAGGTAAGATTAATGATACTACTAGAAATAGTAATTGCTAGTTGATGAACTAAAAATATTGCTACGGTGACTACGGCGTAACCTTGGTGTGCTACGCTTGCTACGGTTTCGTAGCATCTCAATTTAGGTACGCGTTTTAGATTCTACTAGCTTTTGCCCGCGGCTTCGCTCGCGTTAATTTAGATTGTTGGTTATCATATCATATATATATATATGTATAGCTTTTGCCCGCGGCTTCACCCACGAGGTGTAATAGCCAGACAGAGTTACTTTCACATTTATAATATTAGTATGGAAGTGTGGATTTTAGTGCTTTTAATATGCAGTAATATAGCTTATGGCTTTGTTATTAAAATTCATATTCCAATATCTAGAACTCGAAAATGTTTCTAGTATAATTAAGTAACGGTCATATCAGGTAGGTACCCTAAATTAGGTATCGCAAACCAAATAATACCATCTAAATGGTTGCTCTACGTTGAAAGCCAATATGATAATTACGATCAGTCAGATAGAACATTCAATATTCAAGTCACTCCACGAGGGACCGTTATTGAATAATATCAAAGGAGAAAATTTCCCTGTCATATCCATCCATAACGATATTATAGAATCAGCTTTGATGCGCGTTATTTCTGAGCACGTGTGACTTTGAGGCCTTAAAGAAAAGAGTTTTGTTAGAAACGTCAGATATCAGAAAGAATGTTACATTGTATAATAATTATTATCTTTTTTTGGTAGGAGCTCTTCAAAAGGCATCCAGCCCCTATAGGGGTAGGAACCCGGGGAGGGGTAGGATAGGTAGGACCCGAGGATATGGGATTTCTACCTCACTAAAAGCACCCTGGTGGTCACCATCTGCACGAACAAGGGAAGTCCCGGGACCTCTCAAAAAGTCAGACGGCAGAATTATTGAGTTTTTCCATCAGATAATTCTCAGAAGCACGGTATTCTAATTGGTGTCCGGTTTATGGCAAAAGGCTCGGCTCGGTGGTATGAAGGTGTGCTATACACACCTGCCTAACCCTAAGGGAAATAGGCATGATGTTTTATGAAGAACCCAGACCAGCTGCTGGGCATACGCCTCGCGTTGTCTGTCCAGCCTCTACGCTTCTGCCAGCTTTCTCATTATTATCATCCCGCTATACCAACAATATCGTTAAGAGCAGTGATAGCCGAGTGGTATGACCGTTGGACTGCCAAGCAAAAGGTCGCAAGTTCAAACCCCGGCACGCACCAATGTCTTTTCGAATTCATGTGCGTACTATAAATTAGTTATCAGTTGCTAAAAATGGTGAAGGAAAACATCGTGAGGAAACCGGCACACGTTGAAAGATTTTTCAACGGTGTGTAAAGCCATGTCTACAGGCGAGGCGGTTAAAACTTTGGCACCAGGTTGTTCATCAACCATACGATAAGAATAAGACCTCCCATTTACTAGTTAAATTTCCAACCATCAAAACATCAAGATATTCTATAGTTGCTTATCAAACACAAGCATAATTAAATATTGATACACAAACATGAAACTCTACATTCCAGCCTAAAGCATAAAAAGTAAAATATTTGATTCAATGCATCATGCCAAAGAAATTTCCCCTTAGGCGCACCGCGTCCATTTTTAAAGTAATGTTGTTCTTCCATTGTTCAGTTTAAAGAAATGCTCTAAAGTGTTCTTTATCCGTATAATTTATTCTTCGTAAGCAGCCTTAAACGATGTCCTTTGATCTCTTTATTGCCTATTATTTTATTATTACTAGCCTGTAAGTATACAATTCACTTTTGTGTAATGTGGGCTCGATGAATGGTATGAAGCTTGTTACGCGGCTTATGATAAGCGAAATGTGGGTTATAATCCGTCTTTTTGTTCATCCAAATGTCATTTTTAGCTATAAGTCCGCCATTTTGTGCTAACTGAACTTATATTAATGATTTCTATCACTTACGCGAATAGGTACACATTAAAATGAAACTATTTTTACGGATTTCATCGCGGTTTTATTCCTGACACGTTTCTAATCACAAAATGAAAATGATAACTAAAAATGTAAGTAAGCTGACAGTAATTGTTCAAATTAGACTTTTAACACCTCAGTCTGCCCGTGACCAAGAACGCTGAAAAGGATTCGAAACGTCGGGACAAAAACAATATGAAACCACAATAAAATCCGTAAATAGGTACTTTTATTTCAATTAACTTATATTTTATAAGAGTTGGGTTAACGTGCAATTAAGTATATTCTACCTATCTATACAGACTCCAAAAATGCAAAATATGCTCACCTTTTCAGGGATTAAAGGATTAAATCGAGTGAAGTTTAATCGTCATATTATAATCGATTACCGTAAACAACAAGTGCGTAGTGAAAGTATTTGGACTATATAGACGGTCGTTCAGTATTACGATGTAACCTTGGTTGGGGATCAGATTGTCTGCTCCAGGTTTATGTTATGATGCTGTGAAATGGATCATCGATATCACAGCGTCGGGGTGAAAGTAGGAATGTAATAATGATGTTTTTTTTTCATATTATACTATTTTATAATTTGTCTAGTTTAAATAAAATTGTATACCCCTATTGAAGGCTTTTGCCCAGCGTAGAGATACTGCAACATCCGTATCTGAACGTCAATTTCATCTACTAACTTTAAAACTACCGCGTTGCATGATTATAATAAAATTGAATTACGACACCGGGAATTAACGCAACCACATGTTTTTGCTGTAGCTTGACGTTGGGGCCGGGTTGCAAAGACCACGTGGTCGCAAGCATACTGACTGTGTGATTGAGACCACGGCTGGTGCAAAAAAACATGTGTTTGCGTTAATTCCCGTGTCATAATTCAATTTTGTTATAGCATTTTTCTAGAGAGTTTAAATCCACCTGGATTATTGCATATTATGTAGGTATATGTATCCAGTGCACGAACTTAGTTTGACGATCTCTACTGCTCTCATAGTCCATTTTGTGAGATTAGTTATAATGGAGTTTTGAGAAAGTTAATTATTAATAGAACAAGTTTTAAATGAAGAATGTAAACCAAAAGTTTTGGTAATGAAAAAGTAGATAATGGACTTTTTGTAATTGAAAACTTTTTATTATATATTGGTTTAAGATAAGCCTATTATTAAAGGTTTATTTTATGTTTTAGAATAATATTAAATAGATGATACGATTAGATATAGACGAATGAATAATATTAAATAGATATACGAGTAATAGTTTTTCTAATGATAAGATAACAATGCCAGCTACTTGCCTGCGTAGATTTCGGATAATAATTATCTTGAGTTTTTGGGCCTTAAACCTCAAACGTCTTCAAAAGAGGATACCAAGGTTTTATCATAATTTGATCAACGGTTTAGAAACGCAAAAAGGACAAACATTCCTTTTTTATTTATTTAAATACGCCAAAAACTACCACTCGTAAAATCTAGTCATAAGGATCGAATGTCATTCCTAAGGAAAACTCTCTTTAGGAATGACACATTCGATCCTTGTGACTAGATTTTACGAGTGGTAGTTTTTTTCATCATCATCATCAGCTGGAAGAAGTGCACTGTTGAACAAAGGCCTCCTCCTTTAAAGGGGGGTGTTGCCATAATCCCCGCGCTTGGCAAGCGACTTGGAGATCGCAGCATTGGAAGTGGCAGAAAACGGTGCTGCCCGTCTTCTGGAATGTCCCTTAGTCGCCTTCTACGATACCCTTCAACGAAATCAGAAAGTGCTATTCTGGTCCGACTCCACGGTTCCAAAGTAACATTCCTATGGAGAGGAACTGGCAAGAAACTCCATAATTTTGAATTTAAAAAACTAATAATACCTTTGTCGCCAAAGTTTTTAAGATGCTGTAGTTGTACGAGCAACAGCCCCTTTACCATGAACTCTTAAAAAAAGAAAAAAGGGGTTTTCCGTTGTAGAAGCGAGACGCCACTGTATGCAGTATATGCTCGCTAGCACAACAGTAAGTGCCCTTTTTGAAAAATTAATGAGGGCAGGACTTTTTATTTTATCTCACACAAATGAGGTCACATCTTTCAAAAAGAGTTTTTTAGAGGTAGCTTCCATGTTTTTACATTCGCGTTGTCATGTGTTTCCAAAAACATTTTCAGCGTATTTTCTTCCCTTTGAAGCGACTTGTGACAAATAATGCCAAATTTTGCCATGAAATTGCTATGCAGAGATAAAAGAGAGCCAAAATTGAACCTTGTTGGTGTTAAATAAACCTCATTGTACATATTACTTAGTTTTTTTTTGTTTAAAAGTTCATCTTCTTATTTTCATCCACGACGGAACGGAGAAGTTGTGTGCGTTTAGGGTGAGAGGTTGTTTGTTTGTATGTGTGTGCACAAACGATTGTTGCCAATTTTCTCTGAAACGGCTACACCGATTTTAATGCGGTTTTCGTTCATGATATGTTTGAGTTATGTGTATTAACAGAATAGACGTATGTGTCTAGTGCCCGGTCTTAAGTCCGCTTTCCGGATAGTGTTAAATATGATAAGAAATAATCTTAAATTTCGGCTGTGACTTCGTTTCCTTGAACAAAGTTGTCGCATCTAACTTCCTTCTCAGACCGCAACCTATTTAAATTCTATCATTAACCCTTGGACCGCCACGGGCTTATATAAAAAATAACGTTTTCGTGCCCTCCACGCCACGATTTTATTAGAAAACAATATTGAATTGTAACATTTATTGTTTGTTATTACATTACACAAATGTCACGATGAGGTTATTGTCTTCTATTCAAAGTTATGGTGCGGAGAGCACGGGAACGTTTGTCATCTATACATGATCGTGGCGGTCAAAGGGTTATAGATCCTGCAGTTTAGCAGTGATATACGCACAGACAGTTTCACATTTATAAAAGTAGATAGGGATTTTTCATGATACTTTCAACAGTGCTCAGATAAAGGTGCTAGCCAGCTGTTCAAACTCTTGGTCTCACTATCGTGTGATTTACTTAAGAGTTATCTTACTTGTCCACCAAATAATTAGGTTCTATAAACTTGATTAAATTTCGAACTACTTGTAACTAAGGCCTCTTTGGAAGACCTGTACTACCCATTTTGGGTTTAATTCTTCAGTCTACCGGACTTAGGTAATTAGGTATTTGAGTACGAAGTTTCTCTAAGGCTTTGTATACGAGGGTTTTAGGCTAAATTAAGGTTTTAATGTCGAGCTCCTGAATCGGTTTTCGGGTTGTTTACTTACGAAAGTAGTTTCGGATAAATAGAAACTTTAAAGTTTTAAGACCTATTTTGTTTATGTTTTAAACTGTAAACATAGCCGGGTGTTTGTTGATGGGTATAGATCCGTAATTAATACCTCTTTCTAGCAACATTTTAGTATTAGATAATCAGTTGCTCGACATTTCTCTCCAACGGCGGCGACTTTGATTCCTGGGATTAGAATCATTAATTTAACAAGAACTTAAACCAATAATTACAGGTACGTTTGCTACCCAATGCTATAGCTAGGAACTTTCGAAAAAATTCAGCGGACTGTCTCTAGTGATTGCTAAGCGCAAACGCTGAGAATGAAGCCTTGGGATCGAATCGCGGGTTGGGCAAAGTGTTATTGGGTTTTTTCATTAGGTAATTCTTAGCATCAGCACGGAGTCAGGATTTGTGCCCGGTTGATGGCAAAAGGCTCAGCCCCTTTTACATTGGGGCCTATAATATAATTTGTTTCTGCATCACCATAAGGTTGACTGGTAGAAAATGCCTTTGGCATTCAGTCCGCCTATGTACACTTGTTTTGTGCATAAAGTATAAAATAAATAAATAATTGGCAAAATTTAGGTGTGCTATACACCTTTGCCTACTCCTTTGGGGAATACATTCGTGAAGTTATGTAATGTGGTAATTGAAAAAATAAAAAAAACGTCGCCCCGCGCTAGGAATTTCTCCTGTATCGTGAGTGCGTTTTTTCAGACATGTAATATCACATACACAAACACCCAGACTCGGGACAAACATCTGCGGATCGCACAAATTTTTGTACCGAGCGAGAATCGAAACCGCAACCCTTAGCGCAGCAGTGAAATCACGTAGCCACTGCACCAATCGGGTGGTCAGCACAACAACATTCTGAATAAATCCTTGTGCGTGTTAATTAATGTGCAAAGCTCTAACGCGGGTTGCTCCTCTGCTGATTTTGTAAGCCCACCGTATTTTATGTCCAGATGGTGAATAAATAAGTTACCCATTTTTTTATTCCCACATAAACCTCCTGACCTCTAGATATATACTAATCTACGCCGCAAATGAATCTGCTTAAATAAGTCCTGACTCCGCTGTGAAATTATTTACCTTTCTGTCTTCCAGTAACGGAATATAAACCTTAATGTCTTCTGCTGTAAGTGTTTTTTATCTTAGCAAAGGTAATTAGCGTTAGGTTTGCTGGCCTCCAGCCTCCTCCTAATTTTTTGTTAACTTAGGTTGAAATATGTAAAGTTGTACGTTTTCACCGCCTCAAGAATTACGTCTGCTGCTATATTTTTTGTCTTATGTCCAAGTTAAGTTATTAAAATGTATCAAAATGTGTACCTTATCAAATTAATGTTCTTATTTATCACGATGTCAGAAAGAGTTAAGATTTCTCTTCTTTACTTTATAATAATACTAGCTGCGCACGCAGTGTTACCCACTACATTTTTTCGAGATAAAAGTTAGCCTTTGTTTTAATCCAGGGTGTTAGCTACCTTCATACCAAATTCTAGCAAAATCGGTCCAGCCATTTTAGCGTAAAGAGATAACAAACAAACTCACAAACTTTCTCCTTTATAATATTAGTGTGATAGTATGATACAGAGTTTGCCTTTTATTCCTTGAGATCAAAACTAGCCAAATGTTTGTCTTCGATAACATTCTTCATCACACCGCTTTGGGGAATAATGTTGCTATCAGACGGAGGAGTATGAAATTTGGCACATTCATATTTTATATGTAGTATGGAGTAGTGTAGAAAGATAAAATTTGTATTATAATTATGGGGGGAGTTGCCATAATCCTCACGCTTGGGAATCGTAGTTTTGGTGGTCAAGTTACAGAAGACGCTGCTGCCCATCTTCTGGATTTTCCCTTAGTCGCCTCTTACGACACCCACGGGAGGAAAGGGGTGGTCAATTCTAGCGGGCTGGGTTTGGGCGGGGTGCCTCTGGTAATTCCTAAAATATAAATCGAAATTTTTATAGATTCCGAAAAACTAAAGATCACTTTGTCTGAAACTGGAAATCAAACTATAATCTCTGATACAGTCAGTCACGTCCCAAACTACTAACCAAAGTTAGAAAAACACAATTAATGTTATTTGGGCCTTAATTACAAAACTAAATAAAGCAAATCAACGTCTACCAAAGAAAATCCATTAAAGGCTGAATAGCATTGCCTGAAGCCCGAATAGATAAGTTAATTGTTCGTGGAACATGTAACGTTTTAGCTCCCATTCAATAGACGGGCTCAAAGGACCATTGTGGCTATTGGGGCGGGTTATTACCGTTGATGAACCCATAGAGACTAGCCCTGACTATCTTTGGAGCGATAGAATGTAATATGTATTTTACGGAAGAAAGAAATGGACGTTATGGTGTCGGTCTATTGTTTTCTATTACAATGTTATTTTGTAAGGCTTTAAGTTTTTACGTTGTTATATTCGCTTTCATTGCTACGATGAATATCCTAGATAAATATTTTTTTGCTCCTTCATGCTTACGAGAGCGTACCAAAGGACCAAAATGACATGTTTCCGAGATAAAAAAACTTTCCTGTTAGTTTATATTTAATGAAGAAAACGTTCAACATTTCTCGCTAAAAGTAGCCCATTTAAATAATATTCTTCCAAACCAAAGAAAGTATTTGCTTGACTTACATTATTGAAATATTTGCGCATCAGCAGGATCCAATAAAATTCCCAATTTCAGGCCGACAGACAGACACGAGAGTGATGTTACAAAGGTTCCGCTATTCTCTTTAAAAGGTACGGAACTAAAAGTGAGAGGAACTCTCAAAATGCAAGCGTTTTCCCTCCATTTTCAATTTACTTTCCTGCCAAAGCTGGAACGACATAAGGGAATAGGAATGAAAAAATGAATGAGGTGGCATTCGGTATCCCCGCTGATTTCGCTATCGTCAAACAAAAAGTGTTCGTTGGATTCCAGAATTAATCTGTATACAGGATTTTCCCTTTTTTTTAACAGGATTGGCGAGTTGAATGAATTGACATGAACTACTCGATAGATTTGCTGGATTTTTAAAGTAATATATAACTAGCAAGTCGAGGTTTTTGTGGTACTATGGACGAAACACGATTTTTTAAACCAAAACTTTTTACTACTTTTTTTTCAAGAAAAATAATCTTTAGTATTTTATCTGCTTACCATGTCTTTTAGATCAATCTTATGATATTAAGCTTAATCACAACCATTGTGTAAATAGCTGATGATTTTGAGTACCTATAAAAGTAATATGGTTTATTAAAGTCCCGCGAATGCTAGGCGTACGAAAAATCTATGTCGTTTGTTACTACCAATAAAATGGAGTATTAAATCTTCGTTACGAGTCGCTTGGAAATAAATTGAACGTGTTTATTGCTTCGAGAATAGTGATAGCAAACCCTTGCAGGCTTATTATGGTTTAAGACATTTATTTCTCAAAAAGAATACAATTCACTTACATGATATTACTTAATGGATATTATAAAACTTTATATTGTATTGTTGACCTTTTTTGAGCAATGAATAAATGTAATTGGAAAGCTGTGCTATGGACTGCCGTTTTAATCCCTGCATGAGTCATTATATTTGTATGATTTAAGTTGTATCGCCAAGCATGGGGATTATGGCAACCCTTCTAAAAGGAGGAGGCCTTCGTTTAACAGTGGATGTCTTCGGGCTGATGATAATGAAGTTGTATCGAGTTTATGATATTTGATTGTCTGAAAAATTCACTCACGATGCAGAAAAAAATAACCTATTAATAAACCACATTGCACGTGACTTACGGATTTTTATTCTAAGAATTCCTGGCAGAAATAACAAGAATTCTCAGAGAAGGCAACACGTCATTCAGTAAAACTGAGGGTAGCTAATAAAAAACAACTTTGCCCGTAAAGACATAAGTAATTAAGGAATTTGGGCCTGGTGCTTGTTAAATATTTTAGGATTTACGGTGGACTCTAAATATAGACTTGACTACGAGTGAAGGTTGTCCATAAAATGGCAGCCTTCGAGACCTTTCTACCTAACTCACATAATCAAAGCGCAGTCATCTCACTTCATGACTTTGTTAATCATATAAATGAAATCCTAGGACCAGATGCGAACGACATAAAAGTGAATATTCCTCCGAAATTCATCATTTTGTGACAAGATACAGGCGAAGACCCACGCTTTTATTATAAAGGCCTATACGAAGGCTGGATAAGTATTATTAATTTTCTTACGTAGATGTAGAGCATGTGGCATGACTATGCGCGTTGGCGTGCCATTAGATTGATTGGATCTTCGTGATTATGACCGATTGATATTGTAGGATTAATAGGACCCTGTCACATTTCTTGTGATGTATGGATTCATGATAACTACATATCATTGTAATAATACCTTTACATACTATCTAGACACCTATAGCTACTTGATATATAATTTAACTTGTGATCTCAAATGTCAATATTTTGGTACAAACTGAAAATTATTTGAAAATGATGAATTCAAACCCAGTATAAGACATAACGAAAACGAAGAAGCAAACTTTTTGAGCAAAACTTACAATAAATAGCTATAAACAATACATTGATCACACCTGCATTGATTGAGCGTCCATAATTTTGCTTTTTAAACGGTTCAAAAATTACAGCATAAAATACCCAGCAGTGGAATATATAAGGCTGTGGATGATTGTGATGATGATGGTTTAAAAATTCGAAGCTTTTAAGAAAAATAATTTCCAGCTCAAATTAAATTGAACTCAGTACAAAATAGTAACCTCTCACAAACTTTTCACGCCCCCGTTCATTTTGTCCAAAAACTTCACTAACTAGGTCAAATCGATTCATTAAGGTGCCAAAACTTTACGAATTCTCTAATGATAGATTTACAAACTTCTTTGACGGGTAACGAAATAAATTGTGAACCGGGTTTTAATATAGGAACTATGTAAAGCTGAAATTTTAGAGTTATGGTATTATTGAAATAATTCTTGAAGTTGGCTGGTTTTCAGCCACTTTCTTAAAGGATTTGCTCTGAGTTTCTTTGCGCTTCAGGATTCGGAATACGGAAATTCGCCAAAGAACTAGAGTCACCAACATAACTCAAAGAACTGATAACCACCTTGGAGGAAGGTTCTCGAGTGGCGATCACGAACCGAAGGACGCACCCTTAACAGGCCTCCCACCAGATGGAACGACGATGTCGTCAGAGTTGCGGGCAAACGGTGGATGCAAATGGCAAGTTGCCGTAATTGCGGCCATCTTCACGGGACTTACAAGGCAGTTTCAATGGGGAACAGCCCCCTTAGACAAGTGGCAAAACGCTTGACGAAAAGAAATCGAATAGAATGTAAAATGTATGGGACTGACATCTGTCATAGATTACTAATCGAAACATTACGTCATCCCCATACATTCATCATTCTATTCGATTTCTATTCGTCAAGCGTTTTGCCACTTGTCTAAGGGGGCTGGCATTATTTCGCTGAAATAGTCACGAGCATATATGAATTAATGCTGTTTAGTTTTATAAAGCTAATTCTTATATTTAAGGCGATTAAGGGAGGATGTGGAGTATGATGATGAAAAACTCTGTATGTACCAAAGGGGCAGACCCATACACACAGGTCCAAATTCTATTAAACCGTAACAAGAAAGTTTGGACCTTGTTAAAACTGTTAATAATAATTTAACTCTATAAACTCAAGCTGCAGTATTCGAAGTCTCATGAGGAACAGCGCGATGTAAACGATACTAAGTTAAATAGCTTGTACCAGTTGAACCGGTTAAACTTTGTGGTCAGGAATCTGAATACATTATCCCAACCCAAATAGGATGGGGCGCATGGTCACTTAGGGGCTAAGCGGAAAATTACCATAAGTCGTCTTGTTAGGGATAACTTGGTTTACACTAAAATTGCAGTTTATTGGAGTGTGTGATGGAAAGGGGGAAAGGGGGGGAAGTGAATGCTAGGCCCTCATAAATATGTATTCCTGTTACTTAAAAAAAAATTATGAATGGATTTTATTTAACCCAAGGTATCCATAGAACATAGCCCGATGGACCGACGACCTGAAAAAGGTAGCGGGGTCGGTCTGTAAACGGGAAACGGAGGACCGGACGTTGTAGCGCAACATTAGAGAGGCCTATGTCTAGCTGTGGACCGCAATAGGCTGAAAGATGATCCATAGACTATAATTACCAAAATCAATGAAAATACGCTTTATTTCTGTACTCTCCTTCCAATTCTCTATTATATTTGCAAAATTAAGTTTTGTTTCAGTACTAAGTAAGCAGAAAATTTCTTTTTATTCTAGTTTAGGAGCAATAATTGCCGAAATGGCTACCAATCAAATTTAAAATAATCGACGTCTCGTCTACGTCATCATCAATGCTAGCTCTTACAAATTTACTTACTCGGCTCAAAACACGATTACATAAATCTTAAATCTAGCTTGATATGTAAGGCGAAGAAAGAATTATATTTACATTAATACACCACTAATATGATGATAATCTTCATATGCTGATAGACATCTTCAACGATTACCATAACCAGATCGTAATACCCAGTAACACAGTATATAGGGATGGGAAATCTTATCCGCGAAGTATTGGATATCCGAAACTCTAGTGACCTTGGAATCCGGATCCGTAATTATTATTTCGGATCATCGTCCGCAATTTCTATTGAAGTGCCACACAAAGGGAATGACATAATACCATTGTACTGTCTGCTAAAGTTGGCGTTTTTGAAACATAGTTGTTATGATAATGTGAAAATGTTAAACACCCTTTCTATGAAATTTGTTTTATTGTATCTAACGTGGCTAGTTATAGTCTAGGTATTTCCTTTGTGGGTCTATGTTAAAAAAATACAGTCATAATCAAGGTCAAGACTAGGTTTTTGAATCAAAAGATGACCTTAGGATATCATTGTCAGTAAATGTGAATATATCAAAGGATTCTTTATTAAAAGGTACATAAATGTATACTACAGCAATATCTATAGAAATCCATTTACATTCAGGAGTGAAGTTAGGTTAATTACAGAATTTGTATCTCAAGATTATTATTCGGGCGAGTGTAATTGCAGAGAGTGTATAAAATGATAGTATAACGCCAATAAGTAGCATAAAATAAAAAGCTTTACGTTCGTAATTCAGATTTCCTTTTAGTTCGTAAAAAAAGGTTTTAATCAACCATTGCCGAGGAAACTTATTTACTTGACTAGATGTGCCCGCGACTCCGTCCGCGTGGAAATTCGGAAACAGCAAAAGTATTTTTAAATTGTTTTCAATATATTAGCTAAGTTTGAGCGAATTCGATTTAGTAGTTTTTACGCCATGCCGTAATATTTTATTACATGTATAGCTGTTGCCCGCGACTTCGTCCGCGTGTATTTCGGATAAAAAACCAGTAGTAAATTGAACTTTTAACAGAAAAAATACCTACCAGGCAGGCTTTTTTAAGTAGGTTAAAAATCTTTAAACCACTTATTTAACTAAGAATACTTTCCGGTATTTAAAAAAAAACCGCAAAAATTGAACGGTAATTACGGAAGTTACAGAAAGTCTATTGAAAATAATATATAACTGAAGAAGAGAACATAAATAAATCCGTTTTGTGCGTTTCTGAGTTTCTGTACATTGAAACTACTGTAGAAAAAAAAATGCCAAGGATAAAAGACAACCGTGACGACCTGATTGGCGCAGTGTAGCCACTGCGCCAATCAGGTCGTCACGGTTGTCTTTTATCCTTGGCATTTCTTTTGAGCGCGAGCGATTGGTTGTGGGTTCGATTCCCGCAAAAAAAGTGTGATCCGTAGATGTTTGTCCAAAAAAAACTAAACAAACTAATTATTATTATTATTTAATAATACCTACTTTAAACTTATATCTAAAAACTACGTATCTGTATTTTAAAATCTAAAGTGCGCTTATTCCAAGGAACTTAATGCACTGATAGCCGAGTGGTATGACCGTTAGACCGTTAAGTCAGATGTCGCAAGTTCAAATCCCGGCACACACTAATGTCTTTTCGAAGTCATGTGCTTACTATAATATTACATATAGCGGGTGCAACCAATGCTGCTTATAGAAATCTTGTCAAACTACCCTCCATGCACGCTCCGGGTTGTCGTGTGTTGAGACACTTTGAAGAAATGCCTAACGATCAAACACGTTATTGTGGCTAATTTATAAAAGATAGATATATACTATTGAAGACTTTTTTGTAGATCTTTTGGAGACCATCATCTTTGTAATACATACTTTTGGTGTATGATCAACGAATGCGAGGATAAGAGCTCGAAAGCGCATTTTCATCCCACTTGCTTCAAATTTATCATTACTGCTCAGCTCCTATGTGTTTTAGCGTTATGTTATATAGCCTATAACCTGCCCAGGAGTATGGACTACAATCGTACCAAGTTTGGTTAAAATCCCTTCAGTAGTTTTTGACCCATGCGTGCACATACAGACAGACAGACAGACAGACAGACAGACAGACAGACGGACAGACAGACAGACAGACAAAAAATTTACTGATTGCATTTTTGGCATCAGTATCGATCACCAGTCATCCTCCAATAATAATTTTGAATATATATTCAATGTACAGAATTGACCTCTCTACAGTTTTATTATAAGTACTAGATGTGCCCGCGACTCCGTCCGCGTGGAAATTCGGAAACAGCAAAAGTATTTTTAAATTGTTTTCAATATATTAGCTAAGTTTGAGCGAATTCGATTTAGTAGTTTTTACGCCATGCCGTAATATTTTATTACATGTATAGCTGTTGCCCGCGACTTCGTCCGCGTGTATTTCGTTCGGATAAAACACCAGTAGTAAATTGAACTTTTAACAGAAAAAAATACCTACCAGGCAGGCTTTTTTAAGTAGGTTAAAATTCTTTAAACCACTTATTTAACTAAGAATACTTTCCGGTATTTAAAAAAAAACCGCAAAAATTGAACGGTAATTACGGAAGTTACAGAAAGTCTATTGAAAATAATATATAACTGAAGAAGAGAACATAAATAAATCCGTTTTGTGCGTTTCTGAGTTCCTGTACATTGAAACTACTGTAGAAAAAGAAATGCCAAGGATAAAAGACAACCGTGACGACCTGATTGGCGCAGTGTAGCCACTGCGCTAATCAGGTCGTCACGGTTGTCTTTTATCCTTGGCATTTTTTTTGAGCGCGAGCGATTGGTTGTGGCTTCGATTCCCGCAAAAAAAGTGTGATCCGTAGATGTTTCTCCAAAAAAAACTAAACAAACTAATTATTATTTAATAATACCTACTTTAAACTTATATCTAAAAACTACGTATCTGTATTTTTAAAATCTAACGTGCGCTTATTCCAAGGAACTTAATGCACTGATAGCCGAGTGGTATGACCGTTAGACTGTTAAGTCAGATGTCGCAAGTTCAAATCCCGGCACACACTAATGTCTTTTCGAAGTCATGTGCTTACTATAATATTACATATAGCGGGTGCAACCAATGCTGCTTATAGAAATCTTGTCAAACTACCCTCGATGCACGCTCCGGGTTGTCGTGTGTTGAGACACTTTGAAGAAATGCCTAACAATCAAACACGTTATTGTGGCTAATTTATAAAAGATAGATATATACTATTGAAGACTTTTTTGTAGATCTTTTGGAGACCATCATCTTTGTAATACATACTTTTGGTGTATGATCAACGAATGCGAGGATAAGAGCTCGAAAGCGCATTTTCATCCGACTTGCTTCAAATTTATCATTACTGCTCAGCTCCTATGTGTTTTAGCGTTGTGTTATATAGCCTATAACCTGCCCAGGAGTATGGACTACAATCGTACCAAGTTTGGTTAAAATCCCTTCAGTAGTTTTTGACCCATGCGTGCACATACAGACAGACAGACAGACAGACAGACAGACGGACAGACAGACAGACAGACAAAAAATTTACTGATTGCATTTTTGGCATCAGTATCGATCACCAGTCATCCTCCAATAATAATTTTGAATATATATTCAATGTACAGAATTGACCTCTCTACAGTTTTATTATAAGTATAGATTACATTTTTACTGGTAAATCTTTCCTATCTTTAACATATAGAAAGAAATGACATGCCATCCCTATCAGGCAGATATATCGGTAGGCGTTGAAAGAAATCCACATTACCATAGAAATGGAACGAAATCGGATGGGCTACTCGGCCGTCAGTCGTGCCGCGGTAACATGGTAAAATACACTGCAGACCAGAGTTATTAAAACATGATTATTTTTCTACGATTTAATTTGGTGTTATAGACGAAGAATGCCCAGCAGAGGAAAATGAAATAGGCTATAAAAATATAATATGTATTTTCTTTTAAATGTCTCTATTTTTATATCTATGATAACAGTTTTTCATTTTAAAGTTAATTATAACAGCACATACCTAACACAGCCATTTTGTTTGCAATTATGAAATTTATCGTTCGTTTTGTTATCGTAATTACAGCTTATCGTTCGAAAGTCAATTGTCATTTATCTTTAAATCCTTTTTTTGTTTTAATTTTTTTTTATTCCTCTTTTTTTGCGTCCTGGCACCTCTTAAGTAATCTGAACAGTCTTATGTTGTTACAAAAGCCCATTGAATTCAATGCCTACTCCTAAATTGCGCTTCCTCATACTCGTATACAAGATGCATTCTTAATGTACGGTAGGGGACGTAAATGGGAGTCATAAAGGTTTAAATGGGAACTAATAACGTTTTACGACATAAGGGCGTGGTCATTAAGTGCCAGCTAGAGAAGAGGCAGTGGTTTTGAATCCCTGGTCGAGCAAAGTGTTAGGGGTTTTCCATGAGGTAATTCTCAGTAGCATCACGATGTCTGGATTTCTGCCTGGTGGATGGCAATAGGCTCATCCCGTATGACATTGGGATCTATACCATAGCTGACGAAATGTGGGTATACTACACAGTTATACACCTCTGCCTTACCGTTCGGGGAATAAAGGCGTGATGTTATGTTTTAGCTCCTTCTTCCAATGTTTTATATTATAAAAAAATATTTTAATAAATATTGCACATAGAGCCATAAATTCAGATTTTGTAGAATATCATAATATATCAAAGTTGAGACACGAAATCTGTCCTACATTTTCTGAACAGCAGTGTACACAATTTACAGTTACTCGGAAATTCACTCTTATTGAATTCTTAGGATCTGCACGTTATATTAATGTATATACAGCTTATTTGTCTTGTGAGATATTCCGCAATATTGCTTCTAAGACGGATTTCTGTATTTTCGTAAGGAAGTCATTTTATTAGGATGTATATTGGGAGAGGAAAATTGTGCCACTGATTTTGATAATATCTTTCCAATGGAATTGCCTTTTGTTTTGAAAGCATGATAGTGCTGTGTATAGTCTTGTATTCTTCGAATAAGTAGGTAAAGATGATGTTTAGGACAACTAGTATTAAGGTGAGGCGACAAACGACGAGCCTATTGCTATTATGGACTATATCTGCTAGAATTGTTACATATTTTCTTAGCAAAAGACTCGAACAAACAATCGATTTAAAATTCAATTACTTTAAGGATGTTATTGAATTATAAGAGTGTAATAAATATAATTTAAACGTTATCATTTTGTAAATTGTTGGTTCTTAAAATCACAACACTCCCCGAAATGAAAACAACCAATCATCGTAAGGGCACTCCATAATCAATTAAAAGCCGCTGTTATCGACACACGAAATATTCCTCCCCTACGTGTAAACCCTACGATCCATACGTCGACACTTCACCCTCTTTGACCCACTTCGGTTCCCTTTAGTGCCATATTACTAAAAAAAATATCCAATTTGTACCAATACGAATGCTTTCAAACATCACGTGCACCGAAGTGCTCAGGTAGCTAATATAATGGACCTTTTGAGGGTCCGAGTAGTAATTTGACCTCTGAATGAACTCGCCAATGTTAACAGGTCTTGTTTCTGGGGTAATGATGTAACAACCAGTATACATATAATTCAGTTTGGATAGACAAGTAGCAATATTTAAAAAAATATTAGGTTTCAATCAGGTAACGATTAGCTTAATAGCAAAGTTACTACTAGAGTCGCGAGTAAGATAGCATGGAACAAATAATTTTGCGTGCTGTGCAAATAATTCTTAGACAGGTTCAACATTCTTAATAAAAACTATTTTAATACAGAAGTACGATTTCTCAATTTAACGTGACAGAAATTGACGCCACTGATTACTTAATCATCTATATTACTATAGTGTTATAAGTCACGCCCCCTAACATCTTCATTGGAGTGTTTTATTTTATTCCTTTGCATGCTGTCTATAAGTTATACCATGTCTGTAAACGTAAGCAGGATGAAAAATCTATGTACATGCCATCAGTTTATCAGCACATCAGAATTGGTTTCGACAACTTCTGCTTATTCATCGAACGTCTCAGATCTCAGCGGCGGAGAGGACTCCATTATATTGGGAGGGTGTTGAGTAATTGCTTTCCAGTTAGACTCCCTCTTCAACTACAAGAGGCCTTAAGATTTAACCAAAACTCTGATCGAAGCCTCTTCGAGATCGTTTGATTTGTAGTTTTGAATACGTGAGATTAGCTTCTTGGTTTTAAAAGTTTGATGTTTGAAATTAATACTTATGTGACTGCCTCGTTGGTCTAGTGGTTGCTAAGCGCGATTGCTGAGCATTAGGTCCTGGGTTCGAATCGGGGTTGGGAAAAGCGCTATTGGGATTTTCCATTAGTTCATTCTCAATAGCATCACGGAGTCTGGAATTTTTGCCCGGTTAATGGCATTAGGCTCGCCCCTATAATATTGGGACCCATAACAAAAATGTGGGTGTACTTACTATACACCTCTGCCTACCCCTTCGGTATACAGGCGTGGTGTTATGTAAGTAACAAGTGAGTATAAGCAAAACTAAGTAGTAAGGTTTGTTATATTTTACATGCTAAACTGCTAAAAAAGTATTGATTGAACATAAACTTACATTTGGAGTTTGAACATTTTCGTTTCCAAAAAAGCCGATTTTTTGGATATGCGGAATATGGGTTGTTCGTCGATTTTGAAACTTTTAAGAAAGCAGGATAAGAAGCGATAGAAGGCTAATCTTTTTTAAACAAATGCGAACGTTTGTAAACGAAGGAAAATCACAAAGTATTTGCGATCCCGTTCAAACTTTGGTCACAGACATTTTTGAAGTAAAATTAAAAGGATCTTGCTTGTTTTTCTATTGGATCTGTTGTCTTAAATCTGAGAACCTTTTACATTCGAGTCACGTAAACCGATGTAATTATGGGTTGACAACTTTTGGGCTTCGATTTTGAAAGAGAACGATGCCGTCATTGGAGCTTGTGGTGTTGGATGGCGGGTTTATTTTTTTATTTACGAGACTCTGCGTTTTGTTTAGACAGACGAATGTTTGTAGTTAGGTCGTTACATATCAGAGTGTATGTATAGTTATCAGTTCTTTAGTTATTTCACGTCTACTCGATAAGACTCATTGCCGTTATGCTCTTCAGATCCAAAGATCCAGAAGAGATGAAGAGATTTTTGCTAAACAAGAGAAAGTGTTTTTTCTGTTGCATTATTTTTCTTGCTTGTATTTATTTGTTTTTTTAAATTAACGTCGCCTCACACTCATAATGTCTCCTGTATCGTGGGTGCGTTTCAGAAACATGAAATATCACATACACAAACACCCGGACCGGTGTTGTCGTTCATTGATGCGTTCTAAGGAGGAGGCTTGTGTTCAACAGTAAACGTTTTCCGGATGATGATGAAACACCCAGACTCGGGACAAACATTTGCGGATCGCACAATTTTTTTTGTCTCCTGTGGGAATAGAACCCGCAACCCTTAGCACAGCAATCTTATTGCTTAGCCACTGCGTCGTGATGAATAGTGGATAATAGAACAAAATATGTTATAGAAGCGTTTTGATATTTATGTTAAGTAAAAATAATATTATATTTTAAAGCTGTGTTAGTAATTTTCTCAGGCTGTAATATCAAAACAAAATCATCAAGTTAGTCGGGATTTCCCCTAGGACTTCTTACGACGAAACAAAACTAGCATTATTAAAAGTGGCTGCGTTGAAAAACAAACCGTAATGCGAATACATAGAATTGACATTTTATTGACACTGCGTAATTAAAGGCTTTGTCGGTGATTATGGTTCGTTAGTTTTAGTGGATATGTTGGTTTGCCTATTTTTATAAGTTTTCTTTTATTGTGTTAGTAACATATTACACCTGTATCCTTCGGAGAACTGGGTAGAGTTGTCTTTATATATTTTTATTGATGGCTTGGGTGACTAGGTGAAATATTTTGTCACCCAAAGCATCGCAAATATTTATAGAACATAACTCTACCTAGCTCCAGTCATATGGACCTTAGATCTTAGGCTTTAAATATAATTATGGTAAACGTCATAAAAACGTTACTGTATTCCCCGAAGGGGTAGGCAGAGGCGCACGTATAGTAACACCCACATTTCACCCTTTATGTTTATAACACATTATATGTTAAGTCCCAATGTAACAGGGGGCGAGCCTATTGCCATCAACCGGGCACAAACCCGTGCTGCTACTGGGAATCCACTAGTGGAGAAGCCCAGTAACACTTTGTCCGACCAGGGAATTGAACCCAGGACTTCATGCTCAGCAGTCGCACGTAGCGACCACTAGACCAACGAGGCAGTCAAGAACAAGAAACAGTTCAAAACCTATCAAAATACAGGCACGATCTTTGTCATACAATTTTCAAATTCGACGAAGGCACATAAATTGCTTTTTAGTACCACGACTTTCCTTACAATAACTTCATCAAGGATACAGAAAAAAAAACACCAAACCCTAGGGATTTTGATTCCCTCGCTAGATCTCTTACCCCTCTGATGACAATTTTCCAGAGGCTTTCGAGAATCGTTCAATGAGCAATGGAAAGGATTCTTTGATCACTATAATGTTGCCCCATTTACTTCTTGGGTACCAGTGGCCTAAAACAGGATTACGCTGGTATTTTTTGGAAATGATGATACAGACCTTACCATGAAAAGGTTAAATAGATATTGAACAAGAACTAAGGAGATTGTACTCGAATTTATTTTGTTTCTGAAGCAGTTTTGCCCTAGGACTAAGATTTGGGTCGGAACAAATATTCTGTGTTTATCCGTCGGGTCTTCACATTTAAGGAGTTTTGGAGTAAGTAGTGCCGTGTGGTATCCGGCCTAGAATTGACCACCCCCTTTCCTCCCGTGGGTGTCGTAAGAGGTGACTAAGGGAAAATCCAGAAGATGGGCAGCAGCGTCTTCTGGAACTTGACCACCAACACTGCGATCCCCAAGCCGCTTGCCAAGCGTGGGGGTTATGGCACCCCCCCCCTTTTCTAAAAGGGGGAGGCCTTAGTCCAACAGTGGACGTCTTACGGCTGATGATGATGATGGAGTAAATAGCCTTTTTTGGAGAGCAGTTTTAGTTCTTAGTAAGTAAGAGATTTACGGATAGTATGACTGTAATACTTACATTGTCATTTTCTTTTATAATTATTTATTACTAAAAAAAAAAGTCGCCTCGCTCTTGGAATTTCTCCTGCATCGTAAGTGCGTTTCACAAACATGTAATATCACATGCACAAACACCCAGACTAGAATCGAACCCGCAACCCACAGCGCCAATCCGGTCGTCAATTAATATTAAAATTTGACGACCTGATTGGCGCAGTGGCTAAGCAATTGGACTGCTGCGCTAAGGGTTACGGGTTCGTTTCCCGCACGGGACAAAAATTTGTGTGATCCGCAAATATTTGTCCTGAGTTTGGGTGTTTGTGTATGTGATATTTCATGTTTGTAAAACGCACCCACGACAGGAGAAATTCCTAGTGTGGGGCGACGTTTTTTTTTTTTAAACAATGACGTAATTATGATTATTATTATAATTTTTACTAGGATTTCAATTCACTGAAAAAGATTTATCAAAGAACACGATACCTTTTGTTCCAGTATCAAGTTTTGTGTAATGCATGACATCGTGAACCGTACCTGAAAATAAAATATACTGTTAATACAAAACCAATCGCAATAATTTTGCCTTAGTGCAAACCAAGCATACCAAATAAGGTAAATATAGAAAAAAACACACTGAAATCTAGTCAACTTGTGCAATGTTGTAGCAATTATAAAATATAACAATAATGGTATGTAATATTTTCCCCTAACTCCCGTAGTATCTGGCTACAACATAATTAGATTGCATCAATCATAATACATCAGCAAGTGTCGCCGAGCTCCAACGACATCACGCCAACATATGTACATGCAAGACTCTAATTATGTACGTACAGAAGGACCACTTCAACTGATATAATTTACATAAAAACTGTGTTTATACGAATTGAAACTTCGACAATTTGTGTTTTACGTGTATTTGTTAGAGTTATACATAGGTACATATGTACATACATCACGCCAGTATTCCCCGAAGAGATAGGCAGAGGTGCACATTTCGCCAGTTATGTTATGTCCCAATGTAATAGGAAGGCGAGCCTATTGCCATCAACCGGGTACAAAGACGCCGTGCTGCTGAGAATTACCTAATGGATAAACTCAGTAACACTGCCCGACCCGTAATTAGAACCTAGGACCTCTTGCTCAGCAGTCACGCTTAGCGACCACTAGGCCAACGAGGTACCTACTAATTACTGTCGTAATACAATTTGTTCCATCCTATTGACCTATACAATACTCGTTACTTGCAAAATGTCTTTGGAAAATACATGGTGTTCTAACTTATTGTAAAGATTAAGAAATGATGACACATTATTTTTCATAATTTAAATAAAAGATAGCTGGATCTGACTTGTATGTTTTGGAAATAGGTCATGCTGTATTGTAGATATTAAAGATAGGGATTTTCGCTTTGATCGTTGGTGCGTTCAGAAATTCTCACTCATGATCTGCGTGCAGGAATCAAAAGCTTTGCGTTAACAAGCACCATGCTACGATGACATTCAGGTCGTTTGTTTTTAGGCTGTACTGTATAAAAAATACAAGCACCAAGGTAGAACTTCCTATTTCTACATACATTTGTATATACAAACAATTACAAAAAGCGTAATAAATAAGGGTCTAATAAGATCTGCCTCGTTGGTCTATTGATCGCAAAACACGACTGCTGAGCTGAGGTCGAGGGTTTGATTCCTAGGTCGGCCGATGAATTCGATCCCCGCATAGGACCAAAATTTGTGTCATTCGCAGATGTTTGTCTCGAGTCTAGGTGGTTTTGTATGTGATATTGGTTGAACGTACCCACGATACAGGAGATATTTCTAGAGCCGGGCGACATTTTTCTAAAGAAAAAGTGTTAACGGGTTTTTTCGTTAGCTAATTTTCAGTAGCAGCACGGAGTCTGGATTTGTGCCTTTGATGGCAATAGCCTCGCCCCCTATTACCCATATGGAGCTTCCATAACATATTGGTACAAGTGTGACACAATGTTCGTTTTTCTATATCGGGGTCGGGTCTACCTTCTGTGTTTGTTGCTAGTGACGTCATAACGGTTAGGTCTCGAAACGTAATAAGGTTATACACCAATTTACTTGAGCAAATGTGATCACACAGCATGCCAAGCGATTCACTACCTTAAGTGTATTGTAATAGTGTTACCGTAATTTAATTTGTTACGAGTAAGTTAGGCGGTGGAGTCAGACCGACAAAAATATGAAAGGTGACGCATACTGCTTATTTTAGTTAAGGAAAATGGATCGGGTATATTTTTGTCTCCTTGTATTTCTTAGACTTTTGTAGGTACTACATAGAAAACATGATTATATGGTATTCTATATAGTATTTCTTTTAGTCATAGAAATAAGAAAATAAACAGATTTCAATGAAAAAAAAATCGTTAAATTTTTAAATTATTTCTTCTAATTAAATTAATGTTATCGTTGCTTCACGTTTAAAATTTTCCCCATAAATCATTCGTTAGGACTAAATACCTGCGAATAAAATATTTTTAATCCCAATAAAAGTTATAATGCCAAGGAGCAACATTGTTATCATCAGCTGGAAGACGTCCACTGTTGAACAAAGGCCTCCCCCTTAGAATGCCACATATATTTAAGGAATATATTACCTATATAATCCAAAAGGATCAAACTATAAAACACATTAATTGTTTATCGCATAGCAAGGATCCATATTATGTAAATTCAGGTTTACGAAACGCAAAAGAGCTAGTTTTTAAAGAACCTACTTATAAAGAAAGTCGTAAAAAGCGAGTGCCAATATCTTTTGTAACATCAAAATCAATTTTAACATCGTAAGGACGCAAGATCAAATTTAATAACCAATGGATGATTGAAAGAACATTGTAAACATTCATCTTATTAAAGTCGCTTTAGAAAGAGTTTTCCATCACGATGGAAATTTAAAAACAAAAAACGTGAAATTTAAAAAAAAGCGGTTCGGTTGACAGATTCTATGAAAGAACTTTCATAGAATGTCTCGTTTTCTGCATACTTAGATGTTAGTAACTATTAATAGAGAAAGCTTTGAGCTCGTTGCAGACAGTTTACTTATTTTGTTTACAGTATCTAATATCCTGGTTGCCTATTGTTTCCCCAAACTCCACCAAGCTTGAAGATACGTAATGTAATAAAATCAAAGCAATAAAGATCCGTTATTGGATAAACTGGCAACAGATATTTATACGTATAGCCCCCTTACCATGAACTCTTCAAGCAGGATATTTTCCGTTGTGGAAGCGAGAAGCTGAACTACACTGTATGTAGCAGGTTCTCGCTCGCAACGGAAAATGTCCTGTATTATGAGTTTATGGTAAGGGGGCTGCCGTGCTTTACGGCTGCCTAGTGTAATATATTGTGGACACAACGTTCTGTGTTCCTCGCATTGACACCTGAAGCTTTATGGCCAAATTGGCGGCGGGAAGGCACAAAAAAGCAATACTGGATTTATTACGGGTTTCAGTCTGAACATACAACAAAGGAAGGTAACTAATCGAACCTTTAAACAAAGCCGCATTCGAATTTCTGTTAAAAATTAAGCGCATTATATTATTGTCGTATAGAAAGTGTTGCAAGATTGCAGGTTTAAACCCAGTCAACTATCACTGTGACGTTTTCAATGTCGTAAATACTTTCTCAGATATTCTAAGACACTACTAACGGTGACGGAAAACATTGTGAGGAAATCTGCAGTAAGCTAGCGTAGTGATTAATGCGCAATCCTTCTCTATAAGAGAAGAGGCCTTTGCCCTGCAGTGAGACAGTTTTATGCTGTCATTTATTTATTAATTATTATCAAGATCGAGAAACCGACGAGGGCTTTTTGCTCTGCATTTTTTTTTTTTTTAAAAAAACGTCGCTCCACACTAGGAATTTCTCCTGTGTCGTGGGTGCGTTTCACAAACATGGAATATCACATACACAAATACCCAGACTGGGGACAATCAAATGTTGATCGCACAAATTTTTGCCCCGTGCGGGAATCGAACCCGCAACCCTTAGCGCAGCAGTCTAATCGCTTAGCCACTACGCCAATCAGGTCGTCAGGTCGTTAATGTAGTTTTATAAAAATATAGCTTACCTGACTAACTAAGTAACTATCAGAACTATATTCCAAATTTTGACACCCATAATGGGCTGCTGGGTAGTTTGTTGCGTTGTTTCTTTTACCCAGCTTTAACACTAGGAAGCGGTGACGTGAGGTGAGCGAACGTTTTGGGGGCTGTCTTAAAGTAATTTGACGTTCAAAAAGTACTAATCATAACTTAATATCACGCCTGTATTCAGGCAGAGGTGCGCATAATGTAGTACACCCACATTTCACCTATTATGTTTTAGGTCCACTGTAAAAGGAGCGAGCCTTTTGCCATCAACGAACGGGCACAAATCCGAATCCGTAGTTCGTAAGTAACTGAAAAACCCAGTAACGCTTTGCCTGATCCGGGATTCGAACCGAGATCCTCGCGCTCATCAGCTGCGTTTAGCGACCACTAGACCAACGAGGCAGTCAGGTACTAATCATTAGTGTAACTTAAATTAATGTATTTTTATCTTTTCCTCTACCTAAGTAACAAAATATCAGCAAACTTACTCTACGTTGGCGGTTAGATAATTAAGTCAAGGTCTAAAAGTTATTTTGTTTTATGGATCTGTCTTTATTGAAGGCTGTACTGATCGTATCTTAGATCTGACGATTAGAATGAGGTAGCCTATATTCTAGGGTGGCGTAAATTGGGCTGGTGGCTCTTTCTTCAGGGGTCGTTCATTGATCACGTGATGTTTTCAGCAACTTTTTAAACCCCCGTCCCCCTCCCCTCTACTGTTACTTGGTAAGGTTTTAGACTTTTCTTGTCCTTATATCTCCATATATCCTTTATTGATTAATTTCCGTGCAGGTTCCAAGACAGTCGAGTCATTTCTCTGGGTCACGAGTTTCATTGCCTCGATGGTTTTTAATGGTTATCATTGTAGATCCTGGCTTACAGGAGTTATTATGATGTGGACAAGAGTGGTGGACTAGTCCAGTTTTTTAGGCGGAGTGACAAAGTCTCCGTTTTCAGACGACATTGCGCCTTTACCGGAAAAATAAATAAACATGATATCTCACTAATCCTCCCTCCTCCCTCGTGTTATATCTCGTAATTTTTCCGCCCCTCCCCCTCCAAGCCCCGCGTGATCAATGGACGATCCCTTATATAGTATTTTACGCGAAGGTTTTATGAAGCATATACCTAAATAAAGTAAATTCATGCATCGATATCTTGTGAGATATTGAAAGTGCGAGACGTAAGCATTGAAATATTGAGGGTCGGTAGTAATGGAGGGTTTTTATGATGATCTAAATAAAGCTTTGGCCGTCTGGCTAATATCCGACCCAACGGAGGTTAGCAGCTCTCCCCACAAATAATCAAATCTAAATTCAGATCTCTAGCAGAGCTTATACCAAGGTCTGTCTGACCTACATGGACCTTTAAGGTATTGTTCAGTGTATTAAATGTTCGCTCAGCTGGAGTCTATTCAAGACATTCTCTAGCGTATTCAGGTTATCATTAAGGTTCATCTTCTTATCGTATGGTTGATAAATAACCGGCCCCCTTAGACAAGTGGCAAAACGCTTGACGAATAGAAATTGAATAGAATGAAATATGTATGGGATTGACATATGTCATCGATTACATAGTCGGAACATGATGTCATCAGACTGGCTGGCTTGGCTGGTGTCAGAATTTAAATCGCCCGTAGGCCTCTGACATGGCTTTACACATCGTTGAAAAATCTTTCAAGTTGCCGTAAGGGTAATTTACGAGCAAATTATTATTTACGAATAGGCAAATTTTCTATCGCTAGATCAATCAGTTGATTTAAATACGAGCTAGCGTGTATAATTCTGATAGAATCATTAATTTAGCAATCAATTAATCATAGTGTGACATTGTGGTCAGCAAAATTATAGGTAGGTAGCTGTCAATAGTTTACATAATTATTGGTGCCTAGTTATTGTAGACTACCTCGGTCTTGGTCCGATCGTTGGTCTCGTGGTCGCTAAGAGTGACTGCTGAGCATGGGGTCCCTGGTTCAAATCCCGGGTCGAGCAAAGTGACACTGAATTTTTGCATGCGGTAGTTCTCAGTAGCACAGTACGGTGTCGGATCTATCCCCGGTTGGTTGCAATAGGCTAGCCCCCTATTACATTGGGGCCTATAACATAACTGGCGAAAGGTGGGTATATATGTGCACCTCTGTCTACCCCTTCGGGGAATATAGGCGTGATGTTATGTTTTGACTGCCTCGTTGATCTAGTGGTCGCTAAGCGCGACTGCTGGGCAAGAGGTCCTGGGTTCAAATCCCGGGTCGGGCAAAGTGTTACTGAGTTTTCCATTAGGTAATTCTCAGTAGCAGCACGTAGTCTGGATTTGTGCCCGGTTGATGGCAATAGGCTCGCCCCCTATTATATTGGGACTTACAACATAACTGGCGAAATGTGGGTGTACTATATGTTCACCTCTGCCTACCCCTTCGGGGAATACAGGCGGGATGTTATGTTATGTTATGTTATGTGTTTATGTTATGTTTTATAGTCTCACCCATAGTAGATAATAAAATTTATTATAGCGCCAGTTTCCTTACGAGGAAGGCAGAGGTAAGCATAATGCTCGTTCTGACACGTTTTTCGACCGTAATTAATTGATAATGTGTCAATGCTGGTTAAGAATATTCAAGGGAGAATATACATTATGATATTATTGCAGTATCGACCTAAATTTGAAGCTGTTACCCTGTACATATTTTTCAAGACTCAAAGGTACCTACTGTAACCATTTGTAGCGTTTCGAGTTTCTTTCTTAAATCACGTTAATATACAAAAATCATGTTCCGTATGTCCTTACACCTGTACAATGGAAGACCTCATGAACGCTACTGACAATGCAATTCTCGTAGGAAATTTCTGGGCCGACAATATTTAGAGAATTGCCATCGACTCGATAACAAGAAGATAACAGAAGGGTGATAGAAAAGTCATACTAACAACAAAAAAACTATTATTTTAATCTTATCAAAATTTAAAAAGGAAACTGTCTTTTCTTTTTTGTATTCGATGTATTGTAGGCTCGACGAGGCGATAAAGAAACTGCTCGATATTTTTATCGAACCGTGTTTGCCGGCGGCCGTATTGTGCGAGGTGTTTTATTGAAAGTCGATAGTAAGCTGTAGTCCCTGAAGATACGTTATCTTTGAGATGTGCGCTTGTCAACTATTTGCGCACTTGATACCTTGAGTATAGGTACAGTCAGCAACATAAGTAGCTGAACATGTTAAGAAGCCTTATATCAAATAATTAAAAGAAATAAACATCAATTCAAGTTATTGCTTCAAATTATAGGAGCGCGATATGATGATCTACGCATATTTAAGATTGACTATGTTTGAAGTTGTTCTTCAATTAACGGTAGATAAGTTTAAAAAATGTAATGTTCAGCTACTTATGTTGCTGACTGTACATACATCGTGCCTGTATTCCCCAAAGACGAAGGTGAGCTGTTGCACACACAATAACACATTATTATCAGCCTCTGTGAGGTTTAGACGTACCTACTACTAGACAGGGTAACGACATTCTCAGTTTTATTCAATTTGTTGTTTCCTGATTAAAATTTAAGACACTACTCTAACTTTACTTTTAAGGCTTTCAATTTAAGGCTACATTCATATTATTATGACAGTTAACATTCCTTAAAACCCTGCGTCTCCTCCTTGCGCAAACGGACACTTTTTGTTACCGACGGCATACCATCATAGAACACCGTAGTTAGTAGTAGGCATCGAGTTGTGTCAAGTGGAATCATCATCGGCCGGAAGAAGTCCACTGTTGAACAAAGGCCTCCCCCTTAAAAGGGGGGGGGGGGGTTGCCATAATCCCCACGCATCGCAAGTGGCTTGGGGATCGCAGTGTTGGTGGTCAAGTTAGCGAAGACGCTGCTGCCCATCTTCTGGATTTTCCCTTAGTCGTCTCTTACGATACCCACGGGAGGAGAGGGGGTGGTCAATTCTAGGCCGGATACCACACGGCACGTCAGGTGGAAGCAACTGTACAAAAAAATATTACGTCTGCGCAGGGAGTGGCTGATTTCATACTGGTTATATAGAAATCAAATATTCATTGGTAGCTTGTATCCAAAAGACATAAAAGTGTCCACGTTTGCGCAGCACCTAAGAAGTACTTCCATCGCATCGTTAGAGGGTTGAAGGTAAGTTATGGGTACAGGCGCGGCGCTCGGCAAATAGGCTTTCGTTCGAGGGTGGGACCTGCCCCCATACCACGAACTCTTAAAGCAGCACATTGTCCGTTAAGAAAGCGAGACGCCGTTACGCGCAGTGTAGTGTGGCATCTCGCTTCCACAACGGAAACTGTCCTGCTTTAAGAGTTCATGGTACGGGGCTGTTCTCTTTGTATTTTGGGCTTATTATGGTGTATTTATGGAAACAGTGTTTTATTTCTTTACTTAGGATTGGTGTGAGGTTTGCCTGCTGTTTCGCTTCATAATGTTGAACTATTTTTGGTGAAAATTGAGTAAAAATGGCTGACTCAATTAAGGAAGTAAATTGCCATGTACTGGCAGCACATGATTTGTTCACCGTTTTATTAGTTAGCGATTGTATTAGGAAGTTATTTTCAGCAATTTTTCAGTTCAGGTTCAGGTTAGGAATGCGTCACTGACAACTATTCTTTTAAACGTGTATCAACTGGGAATCTATTACTTTAAATCAGGTGCAACACGTTAGTGGTAACAGCATAGCACGAAAAGGAAAACTAATTTAATTAAATCAATTGTTTTAATTCCTTATGTCCTCTTAACTATTATATACTGGACTTAAAGTACCTTAACAATCTATTCCACTGCGCACAACAGGACGCAGGTGTTGCTAAAGATGTCACCACCTTTTGGTAAAAGTTAATAGTGCGGTGTGGCCAAATGTAACAGGAAAACTAGCAACATTACGACTTGACTAAGACAAGAATACATTAGTGGCACGTCCCTCTCCAGGGGATACCAGGGTTTTCAGAACACTTTGTAACTTCAAACTTGATTTTATTTGTAGTTGCAACATTGTGTCACACGAAAAGAGATAGAAAGGCTCTGATACTTCTGTGGCGACTTGATTGGTGCAGTGGCTAAGCGATTGAACTGTTGCGCCAAGAGATCGATTCCCACACGGGACAAAAATTTGTGCGATCCGCAGATATTTGCCCCTGGGTGTTTGTGTATGTGATATTACACGTTTGTGAAACGAACCAACGATGCAGGAGACATTTCTAGAGTAGAGCGATGTTTTTATAAGAGAAAAATAAATTAAGTACGTCCGGCACACCCAGGGCGATTGTTGACCTGACTGGCGCATTGGATAAGCGGTTGGAGAGCTGCGTTAACTGCACATGTTTGTCTAGAGTCTGGGGGTTTGTGTATGTGATATTTCATACTGTGAAATGCACCCACGATACAGGAGAAATTCCTGGTGTAGGGCGAAGATTTTTTTTTTATTAGGCTGCTACCTTTGTTGCCTGGACAATTATAACACCATAGCAGGACCTGTTACCTTATCAAAGTCAACTCATGCCAATACTAAGTAGAAGAAGCATTGTAATATTATTTATAATATTGTCTTCGTAGGTCTCAAGGAAGCATAACTAAAGAGATACATTACGTAGCAAAGTCTTAACACTAATACTACCTACTTAAAAACCAAGTGTAATTAAATAACAATTGACATTTTAGACGCCAACGCTTTAGCCAAAGATACTTAAAACAATCATGCAAAACCCAACTTTGTAGTCGCGCAACAAAGTCCATTATCGTATGCAACAGCGATCGAAATTCAGAGGATTAGATAAGGCCAAGTTTTATTTCTTTTAATTTTATAAGACCTTGAATTAAGGGGAAGATATCCTTATCGAGTGTCACAGAACAGAAAAGTTCGGTAATCAGTCTATTTTATTGCAATCTCTACAGTTTAAACTGAATATCTTTGAATTAATTATCGTCTTTTGGTAAAAAATTATTTAAAATTTGAAACAGACGATTATGAAATGTACTGTGCGTTGTTAAGATGGATTTTTGAAAAAAAAAATGAATGTTTCAATGTAGATTTGTGTCCGAAGTTGTGGTTTTAGAGTCAGTCTTAGCCTAATTGTTGTGCAAGGGATGAAGGCAAGGTTATTAAAAAAACCTATATTCACAGTATCTTATTTTAATGTGATATTAGATTTTAAGTTATTCATTAAATAAAATTCTGAACAGGCAGCTTCATGATTATTCATAAAAATCTGTAAAAGGTTTCATGTTTTTCTAATTTCTTCCATATCCCAATCATTTATAGATTCATCTATAAAGCGCTAGGGAATTATTTGCATTTAATTTCATAATTTGCTGGATGTTTATGTGTGGTAACTAAACACAATACATTAGATATTGAAGCCATACCTACCGACGATACTCGAAAAAAGGTAATTTAGAGAAGGTTCGAGTCCAGTCATGGCTATGACTATATTATTTACATTTTGTTGTTTCAGAAGAGCTTATCAACCATAGCAAACCCTACAACTTGAACCAAAATGCAAACCTAATTTATGAGAGCTAATGATTTTATTAACTAATCTGAATAATTTGGATTTCGATCGTCATCTCCTTAATTAATGTAAACACGCTTGTGTCGACCCCGGGGGTAACAAGGCGTGAAGATATTAGGGGTAACAAATACCTCAAGGCGAATTACATTAGACCATTTTGGGGGACAAGTTACGCTTTTGAACGTGACTGTACCTACATTTTCTGTTCTTCGTGGCGTTGTTATATTGTTTTGTATCGAAATAGAAACACTGTTTTTGCCTGTACTTTAGAAGATACGTTGCGAAGTTTTTAAATAAAAGACCGGTTTTGAATTATTCATCCTGAAAGGAAATTGAAAAGGCCAAAAAATTTAAACCATTATAATAATAAAAACAGCTTATAACTGTCTCACTGCAGGGCAAAGGCCTCTTCTCTTATAGAGAAGGATAGAGCATTGATCACCACGCTAGCTCCCTGCGGGTTGGCGATTTCAGATATTTAAATCCAGGTTTCCTCACGATTTTTCCGTCACCGTTATAGAAAAAGATATCACATAGAAAAAGTGACGTTGATACTGGGTTTGAACCTGCAACCTGCATTGAACATACAAATCCTGTAGTAAACTACTAAGCCACCACGTCATAAAAATAAATTATTAATAAAATATTATTGAAGAAGTGTGCGTGCTGAGGTGACGTCTCAAAGATGTGAATCGAATCGAAAATCATGTCACGAAAAGGAACAAGAGTTTTCACGTTTTGTTCAAAATAACTTAAGGCAGTTTTTCACAACATAAACTGAAGAAAACCTAGCTGAAAGCGGATGGTAGGCTGACAAGATTTATGTTGGGTTAGCATACCAATAAACATATCTATAACTACGTACCAACTTATGGCACTCACTCCTTATATAGCGTCCTCAATAAACAAACTATCGGAATGCTTTAGTCTCACGCCCGCATTATGTATTCCTGTATCGTGGGTGAACACAAACACCCAAACTCTGAACAAACAAACTGTGGGTCATGCGAATTACTGTAATAGTCGGCGGTTAACGCGAGCTCTGGGTCCAACAAATGTGTCTGTAGTAGATAATAGGTATATATAGGTCTAATGATACCAACAATACTAGAACAGTCAAAGGTCGCAAGAACAAACCCCGGCACGCACCACTGTCTTTTCGATTTGACGTTGAAACGTTGATGGAAAACATTGTGAGGAAACCGGCATGCCTGAGAGGTTTTAGATTTTTTTAACGGTGTGTAAAGTCATGTCAGAGGCTTACAGGCGGTTTAAACTCTGGCACCAGGTTGTTCATCAACTATACGATAAGAAGAAGAATATTCTTCAGTTGTATCAGCTTGAGCCTCGAAGTGACAGTACAGTACAATAATGGTGTCCCAAACAGTTTAAGTTATAAACAAGGGCAAGTAGAGAGCCTCGACGTGTGACGGTACCTAAATAGTAAGTACGTCCGACGCACCCTGGACGGTCAACCTCGCTACCATAATGTTGATAGACCAATCTCTACACCACGGCATGACCTATTCCATGTGGTTATTGGCTCATGCCAATACAAAAAGAAGTTTTAAACATTGCCTTTTTGTACTTGGCTTTTGTCCTATGCGTGAACGATTGCCCAGACGGCTGTACAGATAAATGTCTGCAGTACAATCAACATTATATTTGTCCCAAGACGACTATTAAGCCCAAACCTTAGACCATTCTGTGGTCACCTTGTATATGGCCGATTTTAGATTGGATCTGTGATTTATTAAGGCTGATTTATTTTCTACTCTATTTATACTTTAATGCCTGTGCAGCAAGTGTGATCTAGGTTTAGGTTATAAAGTGAAAAAAGAGGAGAAATTAGCAGTTGTGTGACCATTAATAAAAACAAAAAATCATTGTCAAGGTCACAATGATAAACACTTTAAAGAAATACGATACAAGATTTCCTATATAATACAACTGTGGTAACTGGAAGATCCAAGATTTCTTACATAATAATTATAACGGTGATGAGGTGTTGTCTACACCAGAGAAAGGACACTTAGATCCTTGTTTTATCGATAACCATTTCTATCGTAACTAAAGTAACGTACGTAGGTGTACAGTACGTTAGGGCTCCAGTGAACCGACAAAACAGTTTTCTATTTTTAAATATAGGATTTTGCGTCTCCCCTAAGGATCGTATAATCTATTCGGAAAATATTTTAGTCGCGCCAGACCTTTTTATAGTTCGGGCCCCTCCTTTGCAATGTCACTGCCAATCGACTTTTTATTGCCTTCAATATCAGACATATTTACTTTTCTTTTTGCTAGAAAAACTGACAGTTGGCGACAAACTTTTAGGCCCAATAATCGGCGAGCCAGCTGCAATGAATCAAAGTTTTTGTAATGTCTTAAAACGCTGAGTGTTTGTGAAGGAGGTTGGGTTAAGGTTTTTGAATCTATAAGCAGTAATGTTGATGTAACATTTCTGGGCGTGCCTTATTAGCATTTCCACTTTCATTTTTAGTTGAAGATTTACTTTGTTTCTTTTACACGCGAAAATTCATAACAAAAATACTCTTGGCTCATTCAATATCTCAATATGTCCTGGGAGTCTTAACATAAGCTTGTTGCGTGACATATTGCTCGACATACGTTTTCGGTTCAACAATATAAAACCAGTAAATGTTTCGTGATTTTTCGTGAACGGAAAATATTGTTAGAGAGCCTGACAGCGATTGGTCACTTTCGTGTCTTGTGGGTAAAGTTATATACTTTATTTAAAGAGGATAAGCAGCATTAACCTCTTGTGAGCTTATATGAAGCAGATGAGGGTGTCCACACTTTAAGTCCCAGAAGAGAGAAGGTATGGGTGTACTGTTGATAAAATAATTATGTATTGTTGGAAAAACAGTAAACAATTTTTTTAACACCTTACGATACCTAGATATAAAAACCGAGCCTCGACAGCAACACCAGCAATAAGACTACATAATATACATAGAAACAACAAGTATAACAATTGTTGGTGAACCAAATAAATGAGTTATCTAAAGCTAATTTTATAAACGTGCAACTCATCGATTTGAATGGGTACGCCTAGCTGTAGAATAATTTAGACCAGTTTGGCAATTTGTAGGCATGAAGGAAGAAAATAGATTTAGCTCCTAAATAATGCTAGTTGAAAGAAGTTTCTCTGCAACTCTCCTGCTAATTATTTAAAATGCCTGCTTTGATATGTCGCATGGGCCCTAAAAATGGAATAGTTCTTGGTCTAGGAAACGTCTATATTAAAGGATCTATCTATACATAATATCACCAAGAACGATCGACCTAATCCCTTAGGGATCGTAATGAAGACAGTTACTTATGTAATAGCTATCTATAATCACCTGTAATTATCTTTTCTTGCCCGGATCAGCTGAAAACCTGTTATTTGGGCTAAATGGCGCTGGAAATCAGAATGGTAGCCATTAACTCCCAAACTGTCCCAAACGCGAAGGTCTGGCTTGGCATATATCTTTCTAAATGAGAAAAGAGGTTTATGTAGGGTCTGTAAGTTTTGTAGCAATAGAAAGATTTTTATACCTTTATTTAACAATCTTGCTAGATTTTTATCCAGCAATTTAAGATGTATCTGGTTATGCTATGCAATTGTCAAATAATGAATGCTTGTTAAATAAACATTTACTATGTAATCATTACTGTGATTCTCATTCCAGATTAATTGGCCTTCTCTTCATATTGATTTGGCTTGTCTTCTATGTTTTCTTTGGGATCTTTTAAGTTTCAGTCTTGATTATAACTCTAATCAGGACCTAATAAATATCCCAAAACACATCTTAAAAAATTTCATTTAAACGTTACAACACAACCGTATTAAAATCATTTGGTAACGCACAAAGGCATTATACAGGTCCCGCGCTTTTCTCTGCTGCTAATTCATCAAATTATAACAGCCCTTTATAACGGTTTCCATCCTACACAATGGAGTATCAACAAGCCTTATTCCCATCACACGATCATGGCACAATAAACTATCCATTTAACGACGCAGCATACAAAACTCATATTATCGTCCATAAACAAACACGAGAATACGATCCAGGATTTCCAGTATTTCGCTTCCACCAGTGACATTCCTCCTTGCACACTAAACCTTTGCAAAAGGGTTTTATATGTCACATTACCATATTTATGTCCACCTTTGGGAGCGCTCAAAATTGTTTTTTTTTATTTGCGACTACGTGAAAGGATTTGTCTGTGATATTAAGTGACATAGGTCTTGGATTCTTTGTGAGATTTACGATATTAATCTATGTTTTATGAGTGATACTTGCCATTTGTACTGTGTATGGTGATTGATCAGTTGTATGAGAAATATAATATGAATGTTGTTGCTAAAGTCGACGATCTGATTGGCGCAGTGGCTAAGCGATTGGACTGCTGCGCTAAGTGTTGCGGATTTGATTCCTAAACGGGGCAAAAAATTGTGCTAACCGCAGATGTTTGTCCCGAGTCTGGGTGTTTGTGTATGTGATATTTCATGTTTGTGAAACGCACCCACTTCACAGGAGAAATTTCTAATGTGGGGCAACGTTTATTTAAAAAAAAGTGTTTATAGGGGTTCTGTATTGTGTATCTACGGTTTTTCATTAAACTTAGAAATCTTTATCTATTAGATATTATGCGGTTGCAATGGGTAGTTCCAACAATAGAATAAAGCTGGGCTTATTATCAATATCCTCAATTAATTAATACGGGGTTTCTCCGTCTTACTCAAAAATTCAAAGATTTATATTTTGATAATTTACAGAAAAAGAAAATAGTAAGTAATAAAATAAAATCACTAGCTCCTAACAAAACGGACATTAGCAGAATAGACAGCTGCCATTTACGGACCTTAGACGGTAACATTCGGATTGACAATGAAAGATTGACCGTAAAGACACTAATTGACAGGCAGAAACGGTTTTCTGCTGACTAAAAGCACATTACCACGCGCCAGCTGATCTATGTATCTCAGAGCGATCACTAAGTGTCAAGGTCACGGTCGCCATTTGCATTTGACTTTGGAAGCACTGGAAAGAGGCTTTGAAATCGTGAGGATTGGTATTGGAATTCGAAGTAAGGCTATATGCGACTTTGATTTTACTTTAGAGGATTTTGGAGGTCTATCGTTTTGAAGATAATGCTTTTTTTCTTCCAAAGTAGGCCAAATTGTGTTTAGGTGCGTTTGGAGTTTTTGAGAAATGTTTTGCATTTGTTTAGAAGATAAAATAATAGGTAGTGATAGTTGTAGCTCATTGGATGCTCACGATGACAATCAGATAGAAAATCGCTACATTCTCCACTAGAAACTAATTCACTAACTATAAATTAATTCAATCCTTGTCACTGAATTGGATAGCCAGAGAGGTCCGTGCAGTCGAACAAAAACAACGTTTTCGACAAGTAATGCCTCATAATGGAGTGCCTTAAACGGGGGCACGGATCCCAACAAATTACCCAGGTCCTCACTCATTGTAAGTTTTTTTCGACATGAAAGGGCGAGTATAATAAATTATTGGTGAAATAAATGATTGCTAAAATTTTCACGCTTAAGGAAATATGAGAAATCACTTTTCTTTGTAACTTTAGGCTAGTTGAGTGAGGGGGATTTGGAAACAGTTTGGATTCAATCATAACCGCTTACTTTTTGTTAGTGTTTGGAAGCAAAAGTTCTTAAAATAAAGTATGTATTTGCATTGAGCTTGCTGAATGACTGATGATTTTAAACCTAGATGCCTAGATTTGAAAATAATGTTTGTATGTCTGCAGTAACAACTATTCGCAAATCAACTTATGTCAATAAATAGGACACTTTAGTGGCGAGAGCCAGATTTATTTCTACATTTTTGACCTATTATTTTTACCTACACCAACCATTTTTTTAATTAAAAATATAGATTTATATTCTTTGAGTCTGTTACTGTCACACCTACTCAAATTAATTTGGATTTTTCTGAACAAGCATCTCTCGAGACAGCATGTCTTCAGCAGCCCAGAATTCACAAGTCGTTCGTTATTCAGAGCCCTAAGAGACTGCGACATGTTTCGTCCTACCAACGTTTTCTAAGAAATAGTGTACGTGAGCGGATAGATATCTCAGGATGAACTTATAAAATATTTTGGTGGGTTCCATGATATACCGTGAGCCCTTGGGTTTCGGCTGTTGAGTGAACTTTTTTGTGCGAAATCCTTTTTGGCGTAAATATTGTAAGTGTTGTCCGGTCTCGGATAAAAAGAACTATTTATCTCGGCCCGAGGGTGTTGTATAAGGTTTAAGAATAGAATACAGAATAGAGAGATATGCCAGCAAAAATCTGAAACTTATTATTTTGATATGACTTGAATAATTTGTACAATTGAGATATTTAGAAATGTTATATAACGAACTATAAAAGGCTTTATTTTGACACAAAAGAACCATAAAAAGAGGAAATTGTGGTTAAAGTTGAAAATATTTTGTTTTATTTTTCAAGGCGTTTGGGTAGCGTTATTATTATATTAGGACTTTAGGTAATTGAATAGGAAATTTTCTCTAAAAAAGACAATAACCTTTAAACACATGTCTGCTACTAAGTATATATTGATAGCATTGATAGCCGAGTGGTATGACCGTTGGACTGCCAAGTCAAAGGTCGCAAGTTCAAAACCCGGCACGCACCAATGTCTTTTCGAATTCATGTGCGTACTATAGTTAGTTATCAGTTGCTAAAAACGGTGAAGGAAAACATCGTGAGGTAACCGGCACACCTGAGATATTTTTTAACGGTGTGTAAAGCCATGTCAGAGGCCTACAGGCGGTTTAAACTTTGACACCAGGTTGTTAATCAACCATACGATAAGAAGAAGAAGTATATATTGAACAACACTAACAACAACAATTTCAGGCATATTTATTAACCAACAAGCGATACAAATATTTTCGTAAAAACTGAACCTATTGATCCGGCTTCATGGCTGTGTTCATGGCCAGATAAATATATATATTTTCTGTCTTTATAAATGTTTCTCAAACAGTCACGTGGCAGGAAAAGCGTCCGGTCGCCGGCCACGTCGGTAGTACATTAGGGACAAATGCCGCGGCTCTTAATAGACGTTTCCGATCGGGTACCGACCGTTCGTCATTTTAAGTGGCCACAGTAAACAGGACCTTACACATATAGTTATAGGAAGGCTGCAGCGAGTATTGTGGTACGTTCAGGGCTTTCGAAACAAAGGCGTTAGGCACTGCTTATGTATTTTTGTAAAACAAGTTTTATAGAAACGTTGCCCTGCACTAAGAATATTTTTTGTATCGTGAGTGCGTTTAATAAACATGAAATAAACAAACACCCTGACTCGGGACTAACATCTGTGGATCACACATAATATTGTGTCCCGTGCGTGAATCAAACCCAGCTATTGCACCAACCAGGTCGTCCAATGTAGCGCAAATTTAAACCCGACTGCTAGCAGAAGTCTCGCTTCCACAACGGTAAATTTAATGTGCTGTTGCTGCTTTAGGTACTTATTTCATCGCAGGTCAGAACCGCTACTTTTCTGCAAAACTCTTCTGCAATTCCAGTACTCACACTCACGGCATATATTTTAAACGTGTTTGTGCTAACATGGTTCAAATAACTCCAACGTAACACGGAGGAAACTTTGTGAAAGTGAATGAACTTGGAGTTATCAATAAAACAAACTTGGTATATTGGTGGGATGTTTCTATACTTTCATAGATAAAAGTAAAGGCGTCTCAGATGAAACGTGTGAAGTTCACACTTTATAATTACCTCTGGATCCTTCTACCGACCAATGGAAGGAGGACGTTAAGGAGAAGGGAATGACGCGATAGTTTCCTGGGCCCAGGTGTTAACTCAATCAAACTAGCCTTATTTTTAAGAGGATATAATAACGAGGTCTCACTGAACATTTGGTGAAGTTTGGCTATCCAGGAATCAAGTTATAAGTATAGTAAAAGTGAGGTTGGATTATAACATTGTCGTTTTTTGATGATTGTTATTCGTGAAATATTTTTGATTGGCTTCGGTTATGTTAAAGTTCTATGCATGGAGAGCAAGAATGTGTGACGTAAGTCATCAGTCAAATTCAGGCATGTTATCGATTATTTAGTCTCATAACTTATATTAACTTTTCTTGCTTCCTTTATAAAAACATGTTATGGTATCTTTTGATTTCTTTTAGAAAATTAAAACGGTTTTTTAATACACATTTCTATTAGTTAACTGCTGGGCTCAATATTTCCCATCTTTTTGAAGCTTGGAATTTTTACGGTTTAAATAAATCATCTACTGTATTAGGTATCATGTCTCTGTCGCTATATTTATAAATATACTAAGATAATAATCGTATATCAAATAGATAACATTCCAGGCGCTTCTATCTTATCATAGAAAACGCCTACGAACTGTTCATCTGTTATATCAAATTGGTATATACAATTAACACCAAATTACTAAGTAATAAGGTATTTTCCATGACAAAATATTTAACTAAACAGTTTAAAATTTGATCCTTTACAACACTGGTAAAAGACAACAATAAAAACTAAATCACAAGTAGTAAAAGCAACCACAACAAGGCACATCATTCTTCAGCTTATCGAAGCTCTTTCAAAAGAATATAGATGACGGGTTATAGAAAGAAAAACGGCCACAGAAAAGCAAAGAGCGGAACATAAAATATCGACTGCGATTCTTTTCTTTTGAAAGCTGTGCGAAGTTCACGATAAGCGAACATTTGCTGTATCATTGAGTTGTAAGTTCATTGATAAATCTACATTCTACTGTTACGGACATTGCACTATAATTGGGTCTGTAGATCAATGTTTTTTGGTTTTATTGTTCGGGATTTTATATCTTCAACAGACACGCCCAATAACTTTTATTTCGGACTTAATATCTGATGGTCACTCAAATAAATTTCTCGTTGGGGGTTGAAATCGAACACCTGCACAAGAGACGCTCATGATAGAGAGGACTGGCAGAGGCAAAGCGAGGCTTATACCCAGCAGTGGGTGATACCGGGCTGAAATGATGAAGATGATGGGGGTCGAACCTGATTGGGGTGCAAGTAGAGAGCCTCAACGAGCACCCTGGACAGTCAACCTCGCTACTATCCTTGTTCAATGATCAATCTCTACGCTACGGCATGACCTATTTTCATGTGGTTTTTGGCTCATGGCGATACGAAGAAGAAGAACCAGCAACGCATTACGCAAAATTATAATCACTAGCCATTGCGTGTTATTAAAATACCAATCAAGAGTACCCAATAAACAGCTTATATAATCATTAATTAAACATGATTTCCAATAATTAATTAATTCATTAAACCCGTATTACATGCTTGAATAATCAAGGGCAAGTACTTATGAAGTCGTAAATTATTTAATAAATTAATTTTCCAATTTCTGGAACATTTGAAATGTTAATTTAGCAAAATATCTTCTTATTTCTTAGGGTATTTGCCATCAATATAAATATCTGAATGTCTGTCTTAACAGACCATCATAACTGGCGCAATGATCAATAGACCATAAAAGTTTTTATTACAATTTACAGACTTCTTTGTATCGTTCTCGCCCTTTACTGAGATAGTAAGTGAAGCTTGAATTCTGTATCTGACACTGAAAAGATTTCTGAATGACGCGCGGTGAAAGTTCCCACCTTCAATAAAACGTAACGGTGTGCAGACGTTGCCAAATGAATTTATTGGCGTGTTTTTAGTTATGCAAAATTAGCCGTTTACTCACAGACTAAATCAAAGTTAAGTTGATTTAGTCTGCCAATAAGTATGACGTTATCCGTGGAATGGATTGTGATTATAGCTTTCCTACATGGAAGCATAAAAGACCTCAAACTAATTAGGGCCCTATAAAGCGTTTTAAACTCCCTACCTCTCTCTCTTCTTTATAAACCGCAAACACGATACAAGATCACAATGTTTAAAAAACAAATACTAACAAACAAACTTAGATCGAAGTTACAAACGTGAAGTTTTCCCTCAACTAAGTATACCATTTCATCGGTTCACGTCCAATCACCTAAGTTTAGCTATCGAAGTTCAAATGAGCTTGTGCTGACGTCACCGTCTTGTTTAACTTCGTACAACTTCTCATCTCATTGGAAGTCTCTAGTGCTATGCATGTTTCTAACATTGCATTCATATTCAAATACAATATCAGTACCTACACAATCACCATCATCATCATCATCATCAGCCGTAAGACGTCCACCGCTGGCAAAGGCCTCTCTCTTAGAACGCCACAATGACAACCTACACAATGTATAAAGAAAAGTTGTTAGTATTTTTTGGACGATTTAGAACCGAATTTTTCAAATATCAGATTTTTTTTTAAGTATGTAGTTGTTATTTTATCTGGTTTTCTCTGAAAAATCTGATACAATTTTGAAGAAACTAAATTGAAAAGAATGGGATCTTTTATTGGCTGCTGATAGATATAAAAACACAGCTATACTATATATAGAAGCAAATATTAACTAACTATATATAAAACACTTTTCAAAACAATATTGTTTTCACAAAATTATTCAGAATCCGCAAGGCATATTATAATTCGTTTTAATGATATCAAACAAGTATAAGTTAACAATGTATTATACGTCTAATTCTCCGCACATTTGTTTTGCGAAGGTAGGCAAAAGTTACATCAAGGTCACGCATCCCTCGTCAAAGCCTATGTAGCCGTAATAATGAGATCTGACTCAGTAAGAATACCTATAAAATGAACTTGGAGTATTCTTTTGGGACGCCCAGAAGACGCACAAAACGTGTTGAGGTTTCTAAATAAAAAAAATAATGGCGAAAAGGTTTTATGACGTCGGCTCGAGTTTGTTCTTTACCCAACAAAATTACAGAGGTACCTAACCTCTATAATTTTGTTGCCGATTTAGCAGTGATTCAGGAAAAATAAATGTTCCGTTTAAATAATGTTGTTTAGGGTCAATTTAGTGGCAAAAATGGCAGTTAGATTTTTAAGTTGAAAACGTCAACGACAACTATCTATTTAACTAATCATCACTACTTCAAGGACACATCGCTCGACGAACCAATAACCGCTTGGAAAAAAAAGGTTCTTGAGTGGCGACCACGAACTGGAAGACGCAGCGTTGAGAGGCCTCTAATCAGGTGGACCGACGATATCGTAGCGGACAACCAGCAAATGGCGAATTGCTCTTCATTGTGGCGTTCTCAGGGGAAGGCTTTTTTCAACAGTGGTCTTGCGGCTAATGATGATGCTGACTTCAAGTCAACTGAAGTAGTATGTTTGTCGATACCATGAAAATATAACAATGTATACTAGTGTACCAAATATTTTTTTGGCTACGGTTAAGTTTAGTAGTTCAGTCAGGATTTCTATTTGTGGTCAGTGGGTGTGAAAGTTGCCAAGTATACGTTATAATTAACGCTGCTGTCGGTAAACTGTGTAGTTGAACAAACAGTACAACTCTGAGTATACCTCTGGGAAATATAGACGTGATGGATATTCCATTTTATTATTAATCCATCAAAGTTTACACAGACAACAGTATGTCTTGTTTTGCTTGAGCAAAGTAATATTATGTTACTACTATGTTACGACTGCCTCATCGGTCTTGTAGCGACACAGCGCGAGTGCGAAGCATGAGGTCTTAGGTTCCATTCGCGGGTTGGTCAAAGTTATATTGGGTTTCTCCATTAGGTAATTTTTAGTAGCAGCACGGAATTTAAAATTGTGCTCCCACCGCTACATTTGCACCTATAACATAAGTAGCAAAATGTGGTTGTACTATATACCTCTTCCTTTCTTTCCCAATACAGTCTGTTATGTAACTATTATTTTTGATGATACTTTAATTTTGAGCCACCCTTTCAAAATGAAAAAGGTTTAAAATATTTGTACTTGTCGTAGGAGTTGAGGAGCGTGGGTGCAGCAAATGAAACGTGTAGGTAGTTAATTAACTGAAGTTACTAATTACTATACTTTACACTTTGACTGAATTGCTTAATGAGGTGGTTGTATGTATATGGTTAAATGGATTGTTTTAAATAACAAGAATGTATTCTGTGATAAATAGTGCAATTTCACATTAATTATATAAGGTGTGCCGCAAGGTTTTGTTTTAGGCCTCATTCAATATTTTAAAGAGTGTGTATTTCAACACAACAAATTTTAAAAATGAATATGGCAAAACGATCATTGAGTTAATTTAAACAAAATAAAATATTGAAACGTCTCATTATTTGAAGAAGCATTTTTTTATAAAAAGTATATTATTATAATAAAAGAAGTCTTATCGAAGGCTAACAAATCTAACCATCAATTAAATAATGGTAGGTAAACATTTTACAATAAAAGTATTGTCATTATAAATAGAAAAATATTAAATTTTCATAACTTACTTAAATATTCCATCAGCGCTATGTATATTTGATGCCAGAATTCACTGTTACTTAAACATAGTTAAATAATTTATGAAATTCAGTTCACTGGCTTTAAAATGTGTGGTACGATCATCTTCATTTAAAAATATGAATTAATACTTATTTATACTCTCTTATCCACCATTGAAAAAATATCCGATATTATGTAGTATAATTAATGGATACCATTTTTTTTTTATGAGTAGCCCTTGTAATATTAACAGTCATGCTCATTATCCTTCATGCAAATTTGTAGAGCCCTCAACCATACTTTACCAAAATTCAAGCCAACTCAAAGAGAAGAGCCCTTCTAGATCCCTTTCAACGTTTAGTAAGAAACGACCGTAGCATGTTTCTCTAGAGGTCCTTAAGGTCTCTTTAACAAAATTCGTATGCATATGTGAGATGCAACCCGAGGATGCTGTGCAGACAGGAGTCTAAGTAGATGTCTTCATGAATATGGAAGCATGAATAATTTAGTAAGGGAACGCGAGATATCTTGTTTATATTTAGCTTTGTTATTTTGTTCAACTGTATTTTCTGTGTTTACCCCGGTGTGTGAATAAATGATGTTATTCATTTATTTTTAGTTAGACTGCATTGTGTTCATACTGTTATTTATGTAGACTGTAATATGACCACAGACTACGCGAGGACTTGTGGTACAATCTAAACATTCTTAAGATTAAAAGGATCGTAACTCACGCTAACTTCAACTATAAAGAAAAGGAAATTATTTCATTCATCAACGTCTTTACGTAACAAGTTAAATTGTAGAAGCACAGCTCCTAAAATACAAAGTTTGCTTTATTTAGAATGATAAGTTAAGGTCTTTGAATGGATATTTCAAGATAACCTCAAGATTTGAGTAAATTTCCTCTAAGGATTGCCGGCGAAGCTTATTTATAAAGTAAACGTTCTTTCAAGATGACCTGGTCGGTATTTTCCTGGGAGTCTGTAGCTAGGCAGTTAGTGAATTGGTACCGACAGTATTTGCTGAACCACAGAGTATTAAAGAGGCTCGTAAATTATATATAGGGCTGAGATAAATGGGACGGCAAAGTATTAATAAAGTTTCGGTCCTGTTGCTACGCACGTTTGCAGGATTAACCTTCCATTTTGGCATTTCTAAACAACAAATCTATAAGACCACTTACATTGTTCTCACATAAATTGATTGTACTTGTCTGAACTTCAAAAGAGACCTTGACCCCTGCGTTTGTTTTGGCAATTCTTCTCAGAGGTAGTTAATTAGGAAATGCCGACGACATCTAGTCTTTAAAACGGTATGAAGTGGGTTTCCTGTAAACCTATTTACAAAATAAAATATCATTTATCATTTAAAACTACAGTACTATTTAAAGAGCTGGTGTAAAAAATAACCAGCTAGAGCTGCTTTCTATAAACCTCAAAAAAGTGGGTACGTATATTTTTGAGCAACGATAGTCTACAATCAATACGATAGTCTTTGAGTGAACAATACGAGGACTACCATAATTATTATTATTTTTATTCTTTATTTATTTACAGGGTTTTTTCTATAAAGAGTATGTCACCCCGATGATTGAATACTACCATAATTATGTTACCGCAAATGACTTATAAGCCCAAGAAGAAGCAAACCTTACCGGACGCCAGCAGGAGTTAGAAAATGAGGTTATCTTTATTTTCTTAAGCTGGCAATGCAGATACTAACCTGAAACAAAAGAAAAACTTGGTTAGCAAAAAAGCAACTGCGTAACTTATAATTTCAAACACTTAATAACAATGCCTGCCTAACTGCCTCGTTGGTCTAGTAGTCGCTAAGCGCGACTGCTGAGCATGAGGTCCTGTGTTCGAATCCCGGTTCAGGCAAAGTGTTACTGGGTATTTCCATTTGGTAATTCTCAGTAGCAGCACGGAGTCTGGGTTTGTGCCCGGTTGATGGCAATAGGCTCGCCCCCTATTACATTGGGACTTACAACATAACTGGCGAAATGTGGGTGTTAAAAGTACCCCTGCAGCGAATACAGGCGTAATGTTATGTATGTAATAATACTAAAAATTTTCAAGACCAACGCCTTACTTTTATCCCACAATAATTCTTTACTCTACAAGTTACTATAAATTTCAAGGCTTACTGAAAGCCAGATTTAGATCGCGCAATTCTTCAAACTAAGCTGTAAAGGCTTTTAAGGCCAACGCTTGAAAAGACGAATAATCCAAAACTTTTCATTATCAAAACAGAAGCTTTTGATATTAGGGATTCTGCCAAACCGGTATCAATTTCGATCGTACCCAAACCTGGATAATTAATTAGCTGGCTAGCTTGGCAACACTGATTTTAATCCCTGAACATCGGAGACCGTTAATCATTAGCTTTGCATAAAACCGCGCAATCATCTTGTTCCTACTTAAGGTGAAATTAATGAATTCTTCTATTATTCTGTGGTCGCAGTGATGGAGGAGCGCTGGAAGCTTTGTGTTTGTTAAAGATTCCGCTTAAAACCGTTTTAGGGATTTTTTGGTACGACCGAGAGTCCGACTTATCTGATTTGGTCCATTTTTGCGCCAGCTAATCTTTATAATTCGGGAATGTAATGTTCTTAAATTATACAAGATTTGTAACAAAACTATGAAAGAGTAAGTTTTTTTGAAACAGCATGTACAATAATCATTATCAAGTACGACCTTTTCATTTAACATTGCATCATCATCATCATCATCAGTCGGAAGACGTCCACTGCTGGACAAAGGCTTCCCCCTTAGAACGCCACAATGAACAACAACTTGCATACCAAACAGTAAAATATTCGCTTTAGTATGTTTAAGACTGGAGTACCTACAAACCTATGGAGTTGACATTTATGAATAAAAAAAAGGTGTGTGAAGAAAATTGGACCACCATTTTCTTCCTGAAACGATTACATTATTATATCAACAAAGCTAAGAGCTTTGCTAACTCAAACGGAAAATAGTAATATCCGCGCTCATGAATCAAATCCCTTCATTCAATCATTCACTCACACGTGACGCTGTGATTAATACAATAGTTCGTTCGTTCATTATGCTCGAGTTCGCTGAATTTGCGTGATATGAATATGTTGCTGATCCTTCATGTTCGAGAGTTCTTTTCATGAGAGGATTGTTCTCAACAAGGTGGCAGGCAGGGCAATCTGTTTGTTGATTATTATCACGTTTCTTCTCCAAAAGGCTAGATAGACTAGAGCTTTCATTTTGTCAGAGAGTATTAGTCCCAAGTTTTAGGCAGCTAGCTAATTGTCATTAATAAGGTTCAATAAATAGCCACTTGAGTCCTAAAAATAGCCAAGAAATTGCATAATTATGAGATTAAAAAAGATTACCTCTTGCCAGAATGTATCTAAGAATCTATTCACTTTACAAATTTTATTTATGTGTAATAAATAAAATAATGCATATCATTCAAACATACTGATTTTGTTTTAAACTTTTTATGTAAAGCGAACGAAACGAAAATAAAAATAAAATGAAATCATGAATTTTGAACACAACCCAAGGGTCTCAGATTTCATTAAAATTTTGATCAAGCCAATTGAATTCCTGTACACAATGTACACGGTTTAATAGAAAACGTTTTGTGCTTACACAAATCAAGTCGTACGCAAACAAATTTGAATAAAGGTAGAAAACACTCCGATGTAAAAAATATACGTCGGAGAGGGTCACTCGACTGTTTATTTTGTAACATTAACTTTGCTACGTAGGTCATTATTATGAGTTTTACAATTTCGTGTTTATTATTTGTTTTGTAACCGTAGTAGTTCTGAGGTTTGTACACCAGATTCTTGTGCAAAAAGCTGAGAGTTCAATCCCAGGAAGATGCCATGTCAGTGATCATCACTAAGTTTATTCTTAAAGATAACATTGCCAAGTTAATTTTGGCCTACTAGTGTCAATATTGTTGTAAAATATAATTATGTGGTGTGCAATAGGAAAGTTTATACGCAAGTTTAATAAAAAGCTAGTACACAATTAGCTGCAAAAAATGAGTTAAGCTTAACTGTTTTAAATATCGGCATTACGCATACTTTGTTTCATCCTCATAAGGATAGGAAACCAAAGTTTCCATTTCAACCGCTCACGAGGCTCGCTACCCAAGGGTATCAAACTTTCATGGACAGGATGCGTGCAGGTACTCCACCGGGATTATAAAACTCGTTCAACGACCGTCGTGTCCCAAAATTTAAGCGAACACTTACCAAGGGATTACAAGTTTCACCAAATCAAATCTAAAGTAAATTTTGGATGCGGAAAAACCAAAAGTTCATCGAAAACCAAATTTATAAAGCGTTGTTTTTATTTAATCTATGAGAAACAACGATGAAACTGGGAGCCTTCCATCGGAAAATTGTTTCCGATGTGATTTGGGAAGTTTTGAAATAAAGATTGATAAAGAAATAAGGGAAGCTGCAGTTGATGGCATTTCAGTATCAGCGCGAAAAGGATTTTCCAAATTTCATTTCACCATGTTGTTGTGGTGAGCTTTTTATAAAATGAATTCCCTTTTTCCGTAACAGGTTTCTTATAGCAGGAACCATTTGGTTTTAAGTGGCAATAAGGATAGTGCAAGCCATTAGTTTACACAAAAATAATCAAAGTGATATACCTAATTATATACATATACACATTTAAATTCTACCTCCTTTAAAAACTAAAACTATTTACAACTTAAATATAAAATAATTATTAATTATTATCATAATTTACACAAATAGATGTAAAATTATAAATATCTATAGGTTTTATTTTTGTTTTAATATTTAAATTATTAATTGTTATTAATCAAACTATTCTTAAAGTCAGTCTACAAATTTAAATTTAAAATCTTCCTTTTATAATTAACTCATTTATTATTGAAGCTTCGCAAAAATCTTGCAAATTTCTGCCAAAATTAAAACGAACCTAATTTTCAATCCGCCGCGCCGCCACGAAATTTAATTTAAATTTAATGTCAGGGTCAGTAATATCGTGCCTTTGAGGCAGTTAAGCTATTAGCCTGATGCCCATCTTTATGGCTGCAAGTGCTCCAAGAGTGCTCACATGCACATAAAAATGTTTATGGATACTTTAGAAATTAGGGCTGGCACGATTTACTTTTATATTTCTATAAGCTCTTTTGCCTTTAGGGTTAACTCTGCCGTAATCGGATCACGTATTGCGTGAACAACGAATTTATTAAAAAACACGTCAGAAATATTTGCATCTGGATAAAAACGTATTAAGCTGCTATGTTTTTCTTGTTTACAATTTCCATCAGCTCTAGTCTAGTTTTGTTAGTGGAATTGAACGGCGAAATATTACGCGAATCCTAGAGAAGTTATTTGTGGCTATTGTCATTTGCTGTATTTTTGTTTTGATAAGTTACCACTTATTTTTGAACCTAAATCTAGTGGAGGATAAAAAAGGTTAGCAATCCTTTTTGTAAACTTTATCTATACGGTATCTTTTGTTCTAAATATTGTCGAAAATTTGAGTATTTACGTTTGCTGGGTAATAAAAGTTGTCGTTCATTGTGGCGTGGACACCTGTAACAGTGGACGTCTTCCAGCTGATGATGATGATGATGATGGGTGATAATATACCAAAATAGGCAGAGCACTTTATATACCCGTTTGACGTCACCATATTAACAATTTATTTATCTGCATAGATTTTAATTTTAAAAGACTACTAAACACGTAACCTTTTATCCTTGAAACCGATCTGATTAGCAACTTACATTGCTTTGATTTAAAGACCTTAGAAAGTCGACAAATGAAGCCACTAGTCCGCCTAGTATATAACAGCTGTAATACTCAATAAAACACAGTTTTATTGCACCCATACTTTTTCACATTACCATTAAATATTTTGTACCTGAATGTCTAAAGCAATATACATAAAACTGACATGAAATCGAACTCTCAAATGGCGGAGGGAAATACCGTGAGGTAACACACGCTTACGATCGCAATAAAATCTAACGTGCGTAATCTCGTAAAAATGGCGGTTAGTAGCCACCTGGTACAAGGTTTTACACGATTTAAAGCGACCTGCCTGGTTCTGGAAACCATAGAGCTGCATTTATTGATAATATATCAACACCCTGTGTTTAAGTAGAGATGTGCAAAATTGCATGCACACAGAAAACAAAAAAAAAGCGTTTTTTGTGATTTTTTTGCGTAATTATATCAAACGACTGCCTCGTTGGCCTAGTTGGCCTCGTCGGTCGCTGAGTGTGAATGCTGAACATGGGGTTCTGGCTTCGATTCTTGGGTCGAGCAAAGTGTTACTAGGTTTTTTCATTAGGTAATTCTAAGTAGCAGCGCGGAGTCTGGATATATTCCCGGTTGGTGGCAATAGTCTTGCCTCACATTGGGACCTACTTAATTGGCAAAATGTGGGTGTACTATACACCTCTGCTTACCCCTTTGAAGAATACAGGCGTGATGATTATGTTATGTAATTGTATTAAATTACCCGTGAAAACACATTCGTAAATAGCCAATAAGTACCTAGGTCAAGCCAAACCAATGCCATTAGGAGTCAATACACCCAAATATCTCTCATGAAGTCCCATGTAATAAATATATGTGGCCAGTCATGTATCACGGACATTCACCGCAATTGGAACACATATGTCGAAGCAGTTTGAGGTTTTTACATGTTACTGTCTGCTTCGCTGTCTGATATTGTTACGTCATTTATATTCGTGGTCGTAGACAACGGTGTTATTAGTTTTGCTTGTTGTGGTGACACTTTCTAACAGATTTTTAAGTAAAAGTATTGTTGGTTTGGTGGGTCTAATTTTTTATTTTATCAGTTAACAATAATTATCCATTATGGTAAGTAATAACAGGAGCTGATAAACTATGTTAGTCGGTGAAGAATTTACATATATGGTAATGAATCATTTGTATATATGTATATTCATAATCAGTTGTGTTAAACTTTTTTTTATTATAATAATGTTGTTGTATCGTTTTGTTGTTTTGTTTTGATATGAGCTACATGAAAAATAGGACACATGGCATTAAACAACCCTGATTGACTATAAAAAGGGTTAAGAATTATAATAATAATAAAATTATTAGCTTTGAAATAAAAACGCAACACACTGTATCTTTAACGATGCTAAAACATTTTTACAAGCCTAGGACCATACCTCATAAAATATTTACGACAAACATCACGCATTTTCATCGTCGCGAAAACAAGACCTATTCAATCTATGACCAAACTCAAGGAGTTCCAATTTACGAGGCACCAGGTGTGGCACACCTTTGTTCCAATTTACTTCACCAGAGCAATCATGGAAAAAGGATATATTGAAAATATTCACGTGACGTTTCTTTTGTGATATTTGGAGCCAGAAATGCTAAGAATCAGTTTGGATGGAAATGTGTGAGTTAATGAATATTCGAAGAAGTTTACCATTGGTTTTTATTAACAATACTATGTGTGGGAGTTTTATATGAAGTATTGTATGGCCTTTAATTAAGCCTTTATAAGAAAGTAATGAAGGGGTACAGAAAAGTGCTCAACATACTATTGTGAGGGTGGAATCCTAAAGTGTTGTTTATTGTTTTTTTAAACTCGCCTTGAGTGTGTGACATGTCCATATCATAATAATAACAACCTGTAACTGTCTTACTGCACGGAAAAGACCTCTTCTCTTATAGAGAAGGATTGAGCATTGATGACCACGCTAGCTCACTGCGGGTTAACGACATCAGATAATTAAAACTAGGTTTCCTTACGATGTTTTCCGTCACCATTAGTCAGTGGTGTCTTATAATATCTCAGAAAGTATTTATGACATTGAAAAAGTCACATTGATACTTGCCTGGATTTGAACCTGCAATCTTATGCGTACAAATCCGGTAAGTCAACCACTAGACCACCATTAGATATTGGATGTGATTCCAAATTTCGCTTCTGCATTACAGCACCAAACATTCACCCAAATATCCAAAATAAATCTTTAGATAGCAATACTGTTCGCCTCGACAACCGGTAACATATGAGGCAGGATAATAAGCCATGATTGATGGCTGAGCTGTGACGTCACATTTATGACGTCACGTCAAAAGTGATGTAAGTGGATATTATACCAGTCATCAATTTAGCGCGATAACGTTGGAACTTCTTGCGTGTTCACCGGTTTATTTATTGAACATGTTTTTTGAAGGCTTTTTGGCTATGTTGATGTGCTTTGAGATCTCTTCCTGGCTCCTGGATAAACGATGTGTTAGTAATCTTTGGAGGGTTACAAGTAGATGATAGACGTCTTTCAAATTGAACAGATTTAAGTCTGTTGACATCCTTCCTTGACAGGTAGACGACACGTATTTTGTGTCCTGTGAGGCGCAAAAATTAAAACTTTTTCTTCCTATGTGTTTTGTGTGTTTCTTACACATTTGAAGAAATAAAAAAAGGTAATTTATAAAATTAAAAAAACGCGACTGCCATGCCAAAAATCGAACTAAAAACGGTAAACGGTATGAACGGTACGTCTTACATAAGGCAGCGTTCCCCCAATGGTCCCCCGACTGCAATGGATCTTGTTTTTAATTTACATTTTAGTTCGATTTTTGTTGCGAGGATTCTAACGACACTCCATTCATCACAATCGGTTCAGGCATTCAGAAGTTATGGTTGAATAAAGAAACTCACATACAAACATACATGAACACTAAAAACATTACACTCCTTTATTGAGCAGTCGTGTAAAAAATTATTGATCAGGGTTGACTCCCTACGTTCCATTGATAGCCCTTCATCGAACTCGACTCGTGGGTGAACCGACAAAACATATTTAATGATCGCTACAAATTAATTAGCTAGCGAAATTAATTAAGGCACCTTAATTAACTTTCATATTTCCTTGTGCGATCACTAAGTCATACATTTATAATAATGTTAATTAGAAAGTAAATTAATTCTATTCATTTTGGTTATACATTATACGGACTAATATTATCATCACGGCTGTACCTAAAGGGGTTGTTTTTTAGAAATAAAATATCAACATTTGGACGAAAAAAAATACCAAATCCTTTTAATAATTAATTGATTTTTTTTAAACGTCGCTCCACACTAGGCATTTCACCAGTATCGTGGCTGCGTTTCACACAATTGAAATATCCCAGACAATAAACACCTAGACTCGGAACAAACATCAGCGGATCACAAATTATTGTCCCGTGCGGTAATCGAACCCGCAACCCCTAGCGCAGCAGTCCAACCGCTTAGCGTCTGCGCCAATCAGGATGTCAAATTCATCATTATGAGCTTACTGTTTAGGGTAAAAGCTCCCTACTCTCTTTCCATAAATCTCTCTCAAGGGCTGCCTATGTCAAGTCCTTCATAAAAAATGTACTTACAAAGGCAAAATACAGAGCTTTAAGTAACAATAGCTATCACTTAAGCGCAGGTATTTTAACTGTGTTTCCGAATGCAGATACTAACTTACATCATTAGTTAGTATTAATTAGTTATCAGTTGCTAAAAACGGTGAAGGAAAACATCGTGAGGAAACCGGCACACCTGAGAGACTTTTCAACGGTGTGTAAAGCCATGTCAGAGGCCTACAGGCGGTTTAAACTCTGACACCAGGTTGTTCATCAACCGTATGATAAGAAGAAGAACTTACATCATCATCATCATCAGCCAAAAGACGTCCACTATTGAACATAGGCCTCCCCGTTTAAGCGGGGGGGTTGCCATAATCCCCACGCTTGGCAAGCGGCTTGGGGATCGCTGTGTTGGTGGTCAAGTTACAGAAGACGCTGCTGCCCATCTTCTGGATTTTCCCTTAGTTGCCTCTTACGACACCCACGGGAGGAAAGGGGGTGGTCAATTCTAGGCCGGATACCACACGGCACTACTAACTTACATGCACAAGTCAAAAGTTTCAAGTTTATAGTAGATTATTTCTTGTTCAATATTTTTTTTTTTTTATCTACAATTCTAAGTTTATGTCGTTGTAGTCACAACTTTGTCGTAAGTATGGATCAACTTATATAAATATTTAACTAAATCGCGTTATTTTGTGTAGGTAGGAATATTTTACTGTTGTAACTTTCTTGAGATTTTAACCGACTTCAAAAAAGAGAAGGTTCTATGATTATCTGTATGAAGGTATTTTTTCATGTATGTTCAACGATTTCTCCGTTAATTGTGGACCGATTTTGATTATTTTTTATCCATATTATATACTATAAATCGGTTATAATTTCTATGTTAAACTAGTGTTTGCCTCGTTGGTCTAGCGGTCGCTAAGCGCGACTGCTGAGCATGAGGTCCTGGGTTCGAATCCGGGTCGAGCAAAGTGTTACTGGGATTTTCCATCAGGTAATTCTCAGTAGCAGCACGGAGTTTGGATTTGAGCCCGGTTGATGGCAATGGGCTCGGGTATTTCTGGCGTGAATGTATGGTTCTACGACCTACATAAAGTATTTATTTAAGGGGGGAAGCGTGTATGACTCAAAACCTATACGAGTCTCCCGGACAGCTGTGAAACCAGCCTAACACTTGCCTGTCCCAGGAATCAATCCCACCACCTCAGCACTCAGCACTCAGCAGTCACGCTTTACGATTGTCAGACCAACAAGGAAATTATGTCATAAGTTATACTTAATGCTAAAGCAATAGCAATTCTTCCCAAAGACTTAGCTCAGCCTATCAAGATCTCAAACTCGTTTTCCCAATTCCTAATCACGTGCCGTCCATAACTAAACCCTTCGAGTCCTAGCTATGGGTAATACGTGTATTTATTTCGTCAATATTTTAACAAAGCGAGCGAGGTAAGCCCGGATATAATATATGTATGAGTTAACAGTGCCGGCTCTGAAAGTTTACCTTGAGAATAAACGGAAATTTTGGTAAAAGTAAACCCGCTTGAAATTTAAGGTTGGCACGTGAATTTTGTTTTACCTTTGGCGTTTTTAAATCTATATACTTTGGGTATTGAAGTTCTAAACCATACTATCCATAGTGATATTATAAACTAGCTTTTGACCGCGGCTTTGCTCGCGTTACCCCTTAGAGGGATGAATTTAAAAAAAAGTAGCCTATGTCCATTCTCGGGTCTTAAACTTTCTACATGTTAAATTTCATCAAAATTCGTCCAGCGGTTTAGTCCTGAAGGTGAAGGTGTAACAAACATTGTCCATCATATAAGTGGGTGCAAATTACTTTTTGTAAATAACTAAGTAAATAAAACACTGAGACAGATTGTAGAGTATCACGTAACGTCGCCGCGAGATGTTTTCCAGGAGATAAACGAAGCTGAGCCCCATCGCATCGTTGCTGTTGTAACGCTTTACTAAGAAATTGCTTTAGAGATTCTCGTTTTTTTCCCCCTTTCCAGTAAGATGGGATATTTGGCGAACATGTGTTTTTTAACGCCTGGTTTTTACTACCTATATTTTTTTAACGCTCTAAATTATTTATCAAGTTTTTGGTATGTCAAAACAGGATAAAAACCCTACCTGTAACTACTAATTACTAAGAAGGTGCATGAATTGATCACCAGTCTCGTTAACCTTATTTTTATACCTAAGAAATGGAATTACCCCGCACTAGGAATTTCTCCTGTATCGTGGGTGCGTTTCACAAACATGAAATATCACATACACAAACACCCAGACTCAGGACAATCATCTGTGGATCGCACAAATTTTTGCCCCGTGCGAGAGAAACCCCGCAGTCCTTAGCGCAACAGTCCAATCGCTTAACCGCTGCGCCAATCAAGTCGTCAATATACTATACACACAGGTAGTATGTATACATACATCTCATCCATACTACATCACACCGATCCCAAAGCTCCTGAACTTTTCCCAGCGTCACTACTTCTTACTTCACATCCACAACTAGTTACAGTGGATAAGTACAAAGTGATCGAAGTCCCATAACACGGTGGAACCAAACTCGCATCAAACTTACTGAGAATGTCTCACTAATGTCTTTTGGCAGTTCCGATTGTTTGGAGATTTACCTCCCTATATGTAGGTATATTGTTTCTATATAATCTGTACATTTGTATGTGAAATATTATATATTCCTCACTTATACATTTACATTGAGCTAGGCACTACAAGCTTCTAGGATTGGTGCCAGTCAATATTGCCATTTATCAACCAAATTTTCCAAATATCCAGGTTGCTTTTGAGAATTTTCTGAAAAAATATCCTATGACAATTTGTCGTCTAAAGAATTAAACTAATTGAAACCATAAGAATAATGAGATGGCCCCCTAAATCTACAATCAAAAATTTTATTTTCTAATATTTCTTAAAATTTGGTCCATTCAACTGTCTAAAATAAATACGAGTGTATTGCAATATCAAATTACAAAATACAAAGAAACCAATCAGCAAAAAATACATGCGAAAAATGGTTTTTCTTATTTCTTTGATCTCAAAACAACCTTCAGCGACATTAATTCAAACTGAAGAATACATTGAAATTGAAGATTCCATCTGTTTGAAGATGTTGACTGCAAAATCTATTAAGTTTATCACACGGCTCCTGTCTTCTTTGCGTGTACTATGTGGCTAGGTAGGTACTGCGAAAATCTATAACGTTAGGTCGCATTCGTTGCATTCAATATTTTGGATGGGTGACCGTTATTTAGGTTCGCATAGCGACCCTTAAGTGCTTTGAAAGCATGTTATAAAGTAGGTATGTCTTGCACCTAATCTCTCTTCGATTTCGTTGGTTTCGCGCCCGAAATGACTGATGGCTTTATGAAGTGTACCAATGTTTGCGAAAACACTTTGAACAATATTTTCTGAACAGTTCGCTTGTAATATTGGCCACAGAGAATCGGTATTTCTCATTTCTCTTACTAAAAACATAATAATCGTTGTTAAAAGACGATTTTTATGCTTTTCCATGTTACTAGACACTGCATGTAATACGTTTGTGCCAAACTTGGGAGCTTGCCAATGTAACGAGTGGTACTTGTATTCATGCCCTGATTGCGGCATTATGCCTTAAATATGGCTGTTTAAACTTTCAAGTTTGCTAATTGCAGACATTTCATTGTTATTATTTTGTAGCATGCAGCTGAATCGTTTGTAATATGTACCATAAAAGTCAATGCAGTGAATACATGCCTGTTTGTATAGTGCTAATTTCCTCAGAATCGCTTATAACATTCAGCCTCTGTTTTCTTTTTCTAGTATTCAACCATCTTCATCAGCTCGACGGCCTTTTTAACTCTAACATTTTGACCTGTATCATGATATGTTACATTGTTAGTTGGTTACACATTTACGTACTTAAAATTTTATAAATATTTGGGTAGAAAACTAAGTTCTAACAAAAAAGCAAATCTCAGTAAATGTGTCTATTAGGTCATCAATTATTATCAAGACTGCGTTAGCAAAAACTAACAATCGTACCAAACCAAGAAAGTCAATACTATTCAGTTTCATCTGCTCCTGAGTCATTTCATCTACATAGACTCCACTAAGATTACGAAGGAACATTTTCTCATCAAATTTAACGTAATGCACCTCATCTAGAATATTACGGAACCTTCCTATTTCATTCTCGTTACCATCGAGTCACTCAATTTCGTCGCTAGATTTTCAATTCCCAACCCAATAAGAATATCTATATACGACACAAGAATACATAGGATATCTCCGTAATTGGCCCTTAAAATTTGGACAGACAAAACCGAATTAAGATCGTGCAACGGACGAAGTAATCTACTTAATTAATTAGGCCGGATTTGCAATCAAGAAGTGCTAATGAAAAAAATACATTTTACTGAAATTGAATTATCATTTTGTATCGTTGATTAACCTTACAAGCAAGTTGGATTAAAAGATTTAGTACAGTTTGGAAGGCAATTGCCAAGTTAAAAAATAATGTAATATGGTTATCATGGTTACTAGGTATCGTATATTAACGAACTTTACCTTTATATTCACTATTTTAAAGATCTTATCGGGGTAATGGCTTAAATTCCTTGCTTTTCTTATTGTAATTTCGGATTTGTTACAGGTATGAGTTAGCAACAGTATTAATAAGCACATCCATACAATGAATGCAAATAGAACATTAGATAAAACCGCAATAATATCCATATATAGGTTATTCAATTGATACCACTGTTCCATTTTAATTTTAATTTATAGTTAATTTCAATTCATAAGCTTGCTTCTATCTGCTTAGCATATTACCCTCTGCAGTACTTTCCATTATATGCGAATATTGTTGCCACGTTCCATACATATTAATAGGAAGGTTGCTATTGGTGTGTTCTTCCCACATGTAAATATTTATCACCCATCCTATGTACACAAATAGACGATAGATACAAGTATCGAAGGACCGCGTACAGAAAGACCAATATTAAACGCGCACAAATAGGCGAATAATCTGAATATAATATCGATTTAACGATTTTGAAGACCCTGTGACCGTACTTCAGCGCACGTGCTTTTCAATAGGGAGTTTGAGTTTTCTACCCATGATCGAAATGACTTTTAGCCGGTATGCAAACACAATATTAAGTATCGGTACAGCACTGGTTGCATGAAACAATTTTCGCACGATTATTTACCCCTAATGTTTACCCAAGTGAATATCAATAAGAACTCAAAGTGAGCGGAAAACTCAAATTATTATCGCCAACTAAAGTTCTTAGATGGCCGTGTGGTATCCGGCCTAGAATTGACCACCCCCTTTCCTCCCGTGGGTGTCGTAAGAGGCGACTAAGGGAAAACCCAGAAGATGGGCAGCAGCGTCTTCTGTAACTTGACCACCAACACTGCGATCCCCAAGCCGCTTGCCAAGCGTGGGGATTATGGCAACACCCCCCTTCTAAAAGGAGGAGGCCTTCGTTCAACAGTGGACGCCTTACGGCTGATGATGATGAAAGTTCTTAGAGACGGTTCCTCACGAATATATCATATTTACTCTTCACATATGTTATATAAGAACATTTTTTGTATGTAAGTCGAACGAAAAACGCGAAACATGTATTTTATTTTTACAGGAAATATTATTTCTGAGAGCGCTATTGTATGGCCCTTGAAGCAGCGGAAAGCGTGATCATATTATTGATGGTACAATTTGAAATATAATGAAGAATCTACTTAAAGACAAGTTGAAGTCTTGATTTGATAAATGGTTTACTGGACTGGCATTGATTTCGATTTATCAGCTGATAAAGTTTAGTAACCTATGGTACTAGTAAAAATAGGAATAGGATCGTGTATGTAGTGTTCTCCTATACCTTTCACACGACTGACGTACAAAGATAAAAAAGCCATTTTTTACATAATTAAACACCAGCCTATAACTCTCCCACTGCAGGACAAAGGCCTATTTTCATATAGAGGAGGATTGAGCATTGATCACCACGCTAGCTAATGTCCTCCTGACCGAATTTCGGTCACGGCGGCCTATCTCAGCTGAGACTAGCCAACTACGCAGGAGATTTTATAGTGCACAAGTATGCGCGCAGACTCAGGTGCACTCCATATTCCCTCACTCTCATAATCCGATGGGACGGTAGACCGACACGACCGGAGAGAGAGATCAGGCGCAGGACCAACGGCTTAACGTGCCTTCCGAAGCACGATGGGGTCTCGACATGTGAAAACGGTCACGAATCCCAAGACTGACCGCGGCGAGCACGGCTTAACCTCGCAGATCGACTGATCGGTGGGGCAGCCACATAGCTACGAGCCCCACCACGCTAGCTCACTGCGTTATTAAATTCAGGTTTCCTCACGATGTTTTCCGTCACCATTAGATAGTCAGTGGTGTCCTAGAAATTCAGAATATCTATAAAAACATTTAAGACATTAAAAAAGACACATGATACTTGCCTGGATTTGAACCAGCAAACTTGAGCAACTTGACTATAAATCTGGTATTCAACCACTAGTCCACCACGACTCAGAATATATATTCCTAAAGTATATATTCTGAGTCACCTATACTTTATATACATAGTTCTTTATATACATATTTATCGGGACCGTATACCTCCATCGCAAGTTTATTGGCCCAAAACAAATCGTTTCGCTCTCGAGCTAAGCGCTGCCACACAATAAGAAAGCACAAAAGGCACGCACCTAACAACGACACAAAGAGCTTACCCAAACACAATCGCCATGGTGCCTATAGATTCACAAATCCTTAGCCACAATCACAGATTATAGGTGTACAAATATTTCGTGAATCAACAAACAATATTCTTTTGTTGTGGTATATTGAGAATGCTTAAACTTACGAAATAACCATGTTGCCACGCGATAGGTATTTAGGTCGCTACACAACCGTCAATATATTTTTTTTACGAAAAACGTCGGTTGACATTTGAAATTTCTTAATTTCTCCTGTATCGTAGGTGTGTTTCACAAATATTACATACACAAACACCCAGACTCGAGACAAACATCTCATTAGCAGCAGTTCAATCGCGTAGCCACTGCGCCAATCAGGTCATCATTTCATAGGACTATCTTTCAGACGAAGGACAGAAAGTTCAAAGGTTGCGGTCCAATATGCTTTATCAGTCTCACAAAGCGATTCTGTATCAAACTTGTTGCACCTATTACCTTCTCGTACTAATCTATATTACACACTCTTTCAGGCAGGCTATTATTTATTAATGTTTGTATTAGTTGATTTATGTTGTGTGAAACTGTTGGCGATCCCACCTCCCCGGCATCATAAGCGCAGACCACGCATTGTGTGGTTCTTAGTGGGTAGGCCCTTGTGGACAAGTTTGTTCATGGGGAAAGTCCAACATACCCCCATCGTCTGCCAATGGCGGGGGATGCTTGACAAAAAAAGATTGTGTAAAACTGATAAATCTTGAGTCTCTAAACTCCAAGTTCTGTTTAGATTGAACCTTCTGTTAGACCTGTATTGTGCCACCATTGTTTCGTTGTAGGATATTGATGATAAATATTTCCCTTACATATTGTAAGTTTTATGGCGTTATCGTGACATATAAAAGTACTCTTTTTCATAAGTGTTCTTCTCAGAATTCTTGTGTGAATATAACAATAACATTCAAGATGAGATTATGGTTTATTTGAGTAGCAGTTATTATTCTTTGCTATAATATGTATTAACTGAATTTTTTTATAAAAAGAAATATACGTATTTTTATATTTAAGAATCCTTTATTTTAATTTTTTCACTCACGCGAGAAAAAATTACCCAACCATACTTTTAGCAAAACGTAACATAAGGTTCTTTGGTCTAATTATTTAACTTTAATTATTATAACTATTATAACAATTGACACCATCAATAAATTGATATACTTTTAATGAGATGTCAAAACACTATTCCTCCATAGATTTTGTGTGGTAATAGCAAATTATGACGTCACTATTTTTCCAACTAAAGTGACTTACTATTTATTGAATTCAAAGCCACTAAAAAATCAAATTATAACAGTTAATTGAAAACTATTCGGGTTTTCAGGGCTAAAGACAAGCGGTTTTTTAGAGAAATAGTGTCTTGGAATTATTGGTTCATCATCATCATCAGCCTATCTCCGTCCACTGCTGGACATAGGCCTCTCGTACGGCACGCCACTAAGCTCGGTCTTCAGCCTTCCGCTTCCAACCGCTGCCAGCCATTTGGCATAATTATTATTGGTTAATGATGTCAAATACCCAACAGTGTTATTTGAGGTTATGTCGTTGGCTGCCACTAAATAGATATAATAGAAAAACTTTTGTTTGCGGCTCACCGGTGAGCCGAGTGTCGTCCATTAAGTTTTATCAACATTTAAATAAAGTTTACAGGTTGAACGTTCACAAGTCACTTCATTCTCTGACGAAACGTACTATCTTATACGTCATTTGACTGATACCTTTCAAGCGGCAAAAAGAAACACATTTTTACTTATCTCAAAAGAAATAAACCGAGCGCAATGCAAGATGCCACTGTTTCTTATCTAAATAGACAATATTATGTTTGTTCGGTTGATAAAAAATTTTGCTCGAATTTATTTTATCACGAATATATTTTCTTTAACTATATGTATATTACATGAATAGATACAGAATAACTTCGAAGATAAACAAACAGTGTGCCCACGCGTTTCTCTATTTCTGTTAAGTTGTTCTAGAATATACCAATCTTTAATGTTTGAGCTTTGAATAATTCAATGCGATATAAAATTTATGGCATTAAATTTACCAAATTATTTGATAACATCGAAAACATTTTATTTGTTATAATAAATTCCCTATGAGAAAAGGTAAAACTAAAAGCTTTTAAAATATTTCACTGCCTCGTTGGTCTAGTGGTCGCTAACTGCAACTGCTGACCATTAGGTCCTGGTTTAGAATCCCGGGTCGGGCAAAATTTTATTGGGTTTTTTTATCAGGTAATTTTCAGTAGCAGCACGGAGTCTAATTTGTGGCCGGTTGATAGCCATAGGATTGACCCCGGTTACATTGGGACCTATGACATAACTGGCGAAATATTGGGGTACCTACTACTATAGATAGACTTCTGCCTACCCCTTCGGAGAATACAGGCGTGATGTTATTTTATGTAATATGTTTGCTTATCACTGTTATTTTTAGTTTAATATTACTGCTTTAATCCAAATCCTTTAAGCTTTTACGAGCGTGTCGATAATCCTGTAATAATAATGTCAAACTCCACAAGAAAATCAATACTCAATCGTGCGGTTTGTGGCGACTTAATTAGCAGCGACTATTAACACTTCAGGATACAGCACCGCAACCAATCGTTGAGCACGGTCACCCAACCGCGTCAAATCATCAACAGAACAAACCAGAATCCATGAACGCACACAATATTAAAGCACACTCACTATTCCAAATTGGATTAGTTGTCTAATTGGACGATTTGACATTGTTTTTAGTTCACATGAATCGCGCGTATCGTACGAACATTTAACACGCTGCGTATTTAATTCGATTATACCGTCCTGCGTAATGCCAATGTGCAAAACTGCAGTCGGAATTATATAAAAACATGTTAGGATTCATCACATAGTTACAGTGCACGGAAAGGAAAAAATGGCTGAACGCGAAACTTGTGATGCGTAGAGTAATTACAAACCCGCTGGCTACAGCTTAAAACCCTGTAAGTAGTTTTAATGTGCGTAGTATAAATTACTTATCAGCCCCCTTAGACAAGTGGCAAAACGCTTGACGAATAGAAATAGAATAGAATCATAAATGTATGCAGATGACTTTATGTTTCGACTATGTTATCGATGTCATGTGTCATACCCATATATTTTTCATTCTATTCCATTTCTATTCGTCAAGCGTTTTGCCACTTGTCTAAGGGGTCTGTTGCTAAAACGGTGAAGGAAAACATCGTGAGGAAACCGGCACACCTATCATAAGCCTACAAGCGCTTTAAACCAGCAACCATACGATAAAAAGATTGTCACTCAAATTCGGTTTCCGATTTTTACTTTGTTGTAATTTTTGGTCTGGCGTGTGATTGTTTTATTTAAAAAAAGTTTTATTAAAAGCCGGTAGGTGTAATATTTTGTTTCAAGTGTCCTCACGTTTCATACTATTTAAATTGTTAACACTTTTGATATTTGACACAGATTTCCAATTTATTTTTGTCTGATTTTCTAGATATGAATACGGTGTTTTTAGAGGTGTTTTTGTTCCTACATTAATAAATTCCAGCAATATTAGAATGTACTACATTTCTCGTATTATATTGTTATTAATTACACGAAAATATTTTTAAACTGTAAAAAAATTGTTACAATTTTGTAGCTAGTCTTACAATGTTAGTTTTTTTTTTAATACTAACTAGATGTGCGCTTGCCCACAATTCGTCTGTTATTGTTGTCCGACAGTTGTTTGAAAACCTTTTTCATAAAGTATTTAAAGCTTTTTCACTCATAGAAGTTTTAAATAATTTTATCTATCGTTGCATGTGTAGGCATTATGATACATTAGGACGTTGTATGACGTAGGTATTTTTTTCAAACCATTTTTTTTAATAAAGTCCATACAAAGCCACTAAGAAATTAACGTAGAGCAAATTCTTAGCACAGTAAGGAACATCTTAATAAATACACTAAGGAGACGTAGACTCGTAGGTAAAGCAATTAACGCTTAAATGGCGTCAGACGTGAGGCTCCGACGAAATATGAATGAGTGTCGTTAATCACGATTCACGACCCAATGGCTTGGTGTACTGAATTCTATTGGGAACTTGTCCACTAACGTTATTTAGTGGGCCTACATAAATCGTTTGAACAGGCTTTCAAGGTGCGACCACGCGATGCTTGTAGTCCTGACTAATGAACGTACAGTAAATTTAAATAAGGACTTGGTGTTACCAAGTCCGTATGGGAAATACGGACTTGGTAAAAGGTGTAGGCAGAGGTACCTGTGTAAGTGTGTATAGTACACCTATCGCCAGTTATGTTATACGTCTCAAGGTAATAGTGGTGACATTTCTATCAACCGGGCACAAATCCAGACTCCGTGCTGCTACTGAGAATTACCTGATGGAAAAAAGCAGTAATACTTTGCCCGACTCGTGATGCGAACCCAGGATGCTCACCAGTCGCGCTAAACGACCACTAGACCAACGAGGCAGTCTACCTCTGTATTGCTGACCCCATTATTTCACGGGTCGATAAATATTATACAATATTCATCTTCGTTAAAAAAGTGACGTGAGTTACCACGGTAGCTCGAAGTAGTTAATGGAATATTATTAATAGGGATTGTGTAACAGTTTTAGGTGAAACATTAAAAAAACTTGCAAAATAATTTAACATGCTAAAAACAACGTCCGGTAAAGCAGATAAAGCCTCCCTCGAGGCTGCCTGCGGCAGAACATTTATAAAAAAAAAGGCTAAAAACAATTTGTAATGTTGTCCCACTCAAGACGGATTTTTAAACAGTTAAGACTAGCTCGATTTCATCTTAAACCTTTCTCTTTACGGTGATATTCCAAGGATTGGAACCCACAAACTGGTGCTTTATAAATCAACTCTGTAAATCTTGGAGCTTCCATAGCTACGACGGGTAATTTAAATTATACACCAAACAGAAGAAGACACCATTCATAAACTTGGCACAAAACAGTTTCTGGGTCATGTTTAGCAACACTGGGTGGCAGGCACTGAGCCAGACGTACGAGTTTTATGAATGTTTGCCTCAAGCTTGAAGATGTCCAAAATCTCCGACTTGATGTAAATAGGGGCTAGTTTCCTTCAACAAGGTTTCAATGTATTTATTTTGCACTTCTGCCATCTCCGAACCCTACTGAAGCGTAATATATATATATATATTGCTTTATATGTAGTCTAGAAACTCAATTTACTAATGTAGTACTTGTGGCTTCTTAAAAATGTTCTTCATAAATAACTATTTACACAAGGAAATAGTTTATATTTCTTCTATTTAAACACAAGTTAAAGTAACCCATTTCAACGTTGACTTTACTTAAAAGTGTGTTGTGATAAGAAATTGCATCTAGCAAATTTCCTTCCTTCGCTGTAAAATTGACAAAGTTGTAGGAAATGTTCAGTTGTATTTCGATTAAAAATATAACTGTACGACTGTACGTAATACAAATTATATTTTTAATGTATTGTGTATTTATGTTTTGTAGTAAGATAACAATTTTATTTTTTGTTTCTTTTTTGTTCAACCTGCTATTCAGACACCATGTTTAGAGTGTCATAAACATAATATAATTTAATAAGTCGTTAGATATTTTTAAATGTCCTTAAACTTCCGTTATGTCCTACCAATAAAATTACCATATGAACTCTCTGAGCCAAAATACTATAACATCATCCATATAAAATGTAAAAAGTGGCCTAGTGCAGTCTGCATTTCGAATGTAAGGTAAATATTGAGTTTTATTCCCGTTTGGATTCTGACTTATTTTATTCGATGTTTACTCTTATTATTTTTAGAGATTGTAACAATTTATAATACTTGAAACTAATAACTGGAAGGTGGTAAAAGTTTTTACTTAAATCTATAAACTATTATGTTTAATCCGCTGACCAAGTAACCATAAATTAGAAAGCCCGATAGACAAACAACCTAACTTTAATAGAAACACTTCTAACTTCGCAGGATTAAACACTATACAATTAATTTAGTGGTCCTGAAACGAGACGCTTAGCTATACAGTTTACTCTATGGAAGGATTATGTTTCTTTTCTAGCAAACTTTGTTGTATCTTGCTCGTATTATGTTACTGATAATTAAAACCGCAGTCTTATCTTAGGGTCCCTTAAGTAATAAATCATATTCATGTAATTCATAGGGCCTACATTATTCTCAAGGTTTCAGTTTTATCCAAGTAATTTGGCCTTGTTATAGTTATATACTAACTGTAACTACAAACAAACTGCATTAACTAAATAACTTTAGTATGATAAATTGTAGTTTATATTGAAACTAATGTGAAAATACAGCTTTTTCCATCTGGAGTTTAGAAATCAATTGTCAATAAAACGGCAAAGCTTTCAATTCGTTATATTTATATTTATTTATTTATAGTTAGTAGTAGAGGATGCACACAAATACCTTTCCCGATAACTACAAATTGACAATCAATTAAAATCGAATCGCTTGTCAGAAATCGAGTGCAAATCGAATGATCTGTCAACACCGGCTGTTCAACACGCCCACTTTCATTTTTAATTTGTAACTCGTCTGCAGTTTGCTTTCCGTGCTTTCAATATGTAACGTTATAAGTCGTCATTATAGTCGGTGAACTGATACATTTTTTTCAATACGAATGTGAAGTAATTGATAACTTCATAGTGTACTGAAAAACAAGCAGTCGGTTAATATTGAAAACAGTTTTCATTTTATCGAATGTAAATAGAGATTTTTGTATTAGATTTGGATCTATCCGGTTAGTATGCTGTTTAAAAACTATAGTAACCTATAAAATATCCAAACAGTTCATGGCTAAAGAGAATAAAATTGTAGTTTCCACTGTCTTTACGAGAATTAAAGTATCGTTAGAAATTCGCGCATAATGGTTGGTTGCACCGCTATAATAGCCAAATAAAGTTTCGATTCCCATAGAAAAACTAACAATATTAACAGAAAAAACCAATCATCATCGCGTATTACACTCACATATCGTTTCCATAATCGAAGTCGATCCTGGCAACATGCCAAACAAAAGAATCTTCATGTAAAAGTTACAATAACAATCGCTGGTTGCCGTATGTTTCCCGTCGTTAATATTTCTTCCCCGGACACGACAGATCGCATCATATTTACGATGCCATTATCACTAATCTCGCACACTGGCACGGCATTACACTCAACATATTTCAGGATTCGTGAAACATTGGCTAAATGCATGTCAAACACCACAGTAATGTGGGCCTTATGGCTGATTTAATGACGCTTCAGGCTGGCATTGTCTTTGTTTGTGTTGAAATATCTTTGTATATTTTAGGAGATATATTTTCTTTTGTCTCTTTCAATTCCTCAATTTAGCTCATAAGAGTATAAGTGATACACTTATAAGAATGTTTAGTTTCTTCCAATTATATTACAGATGTCTTGTGAAATCCTAAATTACTAATTTGCATGCAAATTATTTCCTTTTTATCTTTCTTAGTTTAAAAATATTAAGAAGATTACCCTCATAGGGCAGTCCAAATCCAGTAAAAATATATACCTATTATTTGTAAGTAAAAGGTTAAACAAAATCGACATCACAGTGATCACCATTATCTACAAAATTGGATTTATTTTACCTAGAAAACTATAGACGTAAATTCACATTTTAGTGCCGTTAAAATATTTCATCATTACACTCTGTGACTACTAACCTTGTTTATTTATTAACCTACATAATGGATCAGCTTTCTTTCTCCTAAACCCATCAATTTTAATTTAGCCCATCCCCTACTATTGTGCTTTGTAATGGACATTTCCATGATATTTTATGTAGTCGACCTATCGTCAGTTATAAATAATGCAGTTATATTTGCAAGGAAACCCATAATGCCATGGTTATTTGAACGAGTAATTTCCATGAGAACTGCGATCAGTCACGTTTCCTGACAATATAATATACATAATATTACAGATAGCTCCGTAACTATTTATCATTATACATGTTTTGTGCCCGGGGTTTAACCCTAGAAAAGAGGTTATATTAAACTGGGTATGTTTATTACTACTGTATCGAAATCCATCTATGCTTGTTAGGTCCTTTTGCCAGCTCGGCAATTGTTATAGTGATGTTATTTGTAGCTACACTGATTGCTCGCTTTGTTCTTTTACTATATGTTTTATACTCGTGTGAAGTTAAATGTGCTTTAATATAACAGGGCTCAAAGCTATATTGTTTTAATATACGGTTCCATTTCTTAAGTAACAAAGTTCTCGGCAGAAAATTTAGAAGATTAAACATTTTTCTCCATCAAGAAAATCTGTTACAAAAACTTTCACGTCCTTGCAGTTTCACCCTTATAATAAATGCGTATAAGGAAACAATACTTGTAAGTCGAGCGCGTATATCTACAGATGGTACAAATATAGATGTAAAAGAATATGCTCAGGAATTGCAGCTTTCATGCAAATTGCTGGATATTGCGCGCCCAATAATAGGTTTCGTTCAGGCTCGGTAAGCGTTAGCACGGCTGCTGCTGGAACGTGAATGAACTGAAAAGTTATCTGGAAGGCTATTTTCGTGTCATGATTGTTCAATGGTATTGATGTTTCACGTTCAGTGATGTTGGTTTAATAGCAATTGTTGATGGCTAGGAAGAAATGGTATATAGACCTGGTGACTATGTTTAAGTATTTTTTCCAAAATCCATGTTTGGTGCTAGTATGATTTCATCACATCAGCCTATTGCAATCCACTGCTGGACGTAGGTCTCCCCCAGGGTACGCCACAAGGCCCGCTCTTGGCGTGCATGATTTACAACAAAGTCAAACCTAGGCCATTAATGTCGAGTAAACGTTTCCTACTTTTTTGTTTAGTTGTCCATTATTGTGTCTCCATGTTTAGTGGTCTGGAAGAAATTGCTTTTAGCAAACAGACCGCCACTGGCACTGTTGTTTTAGTTTTAAGGTGATTCTGTATTATTTTTTTCTTGGTGTGGAATAAAGTATATTCTATTTATCCTTCAGTAGCTGCCTTATGTATCTTATTTAGAGATGTTCAAGAAGCCTGTTATGCAAAAGAAGCTTATTCTATCCATGAATAAAACTAATTCTTTCTACGTTCCAAAATAAAGAGCCTCTCACAAAAATTCGTAAGCCGCTTAACTTTACTTGGAAAAATAATAATTGGAGCTTAACAATTTAAAGAAACACTTGACAAATGAAACGTCAAATATTTCGTCATAATTCTTAGAGTGAAGCTCAGAGATAGAACAATCTGTATTAAATTGTTTCTCTGAGAGCATAAGGAAGCGGATTAAGGAGGAATCTTACTTGGAAGTGATTGCTCATTTTGGGGCCATTTTTGATATGATACTAGTCTTCTTATCGTATGGTTGATAAACAACCTTGTGTCAGAGTTTAAACCGCCTGTAAGCCTCTGACATGGCTTCACACACCGTTGAAAAAAATCTCAGGTGTGCCGGTTTCCTCACGACGTTTTCCTTCACCGTTTTTAGCAACTGATAACTAATTTTTAATACGCACATGAATTCGAAAAGACATTGGTGCGTGCCGGGGTTTGAACGTGCCTTTGACTTGGCAGTCCTTGCTCCAAAAGCAGTTATAAGAAGCATCAATGTTCCTCAATACTCGATCGAGCTATAATGTAAATTTTGATTTATGATAGGCTTAAAAGTCAAGACTGTAGTTGACGAGAACGATAATATAAATGCTGTCTGGAATAGATCGGAACCTGAACATCTGGTTCATTCACAATGACGTCACATAAAGGAAGCTGACTCGGCTATCGCTTTCCAGTAGTCGTTATGGTTAATGGCTAAGAGCTTCGATAAACACAAAAGGCCCTCGTTAGCCGCGGGTCAAGGGCTGGCAGAAAATAAAGCTCCTCATGACGGCTCTCATAAGCGGATAATTATTGGTAAGCAATCAGAAGCTTAGTGATTAGAAAAAGATTTGTGTGTTAAAGGAGATCCGTTGATGCTATTTGAAAATTAATTGTTCCTTTTAATTCATTTTCTTGTATCCTAAAGAGCATAACTATAAATTTTCTATTCGATATATTTAATTTTTAATCCTAACGAATATATAAAAAAAACAATGGAATACTACAAACTAACATATTATGCTGAAGTATTTGCATAAATATCAGCAAAATGTATCTCTCTCCACTTATTCAACTTCTTCGTAATCTTAGCTGTCATTTACTATTGCTTTTTAACTACTCATTTATAATATGTATTTTCACTTAACAAACCTCTCATAAAGCTTTCTCATATATTTATAAAAAGGTGTAAGAAACTCTCGGACTTGCTCCATCCAGATGAATGATATTGTCATTCATTGCATGGTTGATAAGAAACCGAACGGAAAATTGCTGGATATTGATACGCAATCAGCATCATATCTACATCAATTTGTACATTTGCTTTTTACCAAATATGCGACAAAAAATATATAAATGCCAACGATGAAAAACAAACGGTCCTCACAAAAATTCTTTACTTGACTTTATAAAATCTTTTATACCTAACTGATCCATGTACGATAGCAGTTTTGCCGTGCCAGAATTCTTTATTATTTAACCACAATTTTGTTCTTTGTCCAGTTCGAGCTGTCCAAAGAATTTCGCGCGTGTATTTTATTTTACGTATTTTAATATCGCAGGAGCAATCGCATCGATTGAAATATTGCAGTGAATTGAAAATTTTCGATATTTCTGTGGCTTTCTTCATTTAACATCAATTTATTACCGGTGAATTGTTTTAAGGTATAAATGTCGAGGTTGCTTTATAATTGCTTACGTAAAACCTTAATTTTATATTCATTGGGGACATGTTGATTCGCAGATAAGTCATGTAACTTTATCTTTACAGCACACTGCGTTGTCCAATTAGTAAACATTAGAACTGTCATAAGCAGCGTGGATGTAACCATTACAAGTGTCTTTTGTTCACTGTAGGGTAATTATGATGTCTCCATATACAGGGCTGTTGCCATGAACTCTTAAAAGCAGGATATTTTCTGTTATGAAAACGAGATGCCACAGTACACGGCACGTAGCGGCGTCTCGCTTCCTCAATGAAAAATGACACATTTTAAGAGTTTATGGTCAGGGGCAGGTCATTATGACACAACACCACTGTAAGGTTATGCAACCATACAGTGGTTTGGCAGCATCACTCATAACCAACCACGGATATAAAAAAATACACGCCGCAACTAACCCTAAAGATAACCTTTTCCATTCCGCGTTCAAATACATCATGTCGGTCCAATATACCGTGATGCGTACACCCCAACATTAGGCACGGTCTTGACCGATTTTTCTTCATTATTATTCAAGGCAGGGTTTAGAAACCGCGGCAACCCTCACACCACACATTTGTATTCCGAGTACGGGCAGACAAATAAGTTAAATAAGTTTTTGCGAAGATGGCGCACTCAATGTGGTTTACGATGAGCTGTCAGATATTTGGGATTGAGGTGTTAAGCGAAAAGGTGGGTGCTCGATTTTAAGGTGAAGGACTTTGTGGAGCTCCTATTTTGTTGGCAGACTTCCGATATCGTCTACAAAAAGTGTTTGACGCCTTTGACCCAAAGATAATTAGGTTTTAATCGTAAAGCGACGGCTTAAGCTAAGTATACACTCCACTATAAAGAAAATCAACAGCAATGATAGCCGGGTGGTATGACCGTTGGACTGCCAAGTTAAAGTTCGCAAGTTCAAACTCTGGCACGCACCTATGTCTTTTCGAATTCAAATGCGTACTATAAATAAGTTATCAATTGCTATAAACGGTGAAGGAAAACTTTGTGAGGAAACCAGCTCACCTGAGAGATTTTTCAATGATGTGTAAAACCATGTCAAACGTCTGCAGGCGGTTTAAACTCTGACACCAGGTTGTTCGTCAACCATGCGATCAGAAGAAAAAATGTAGTAAATAAAATGCGAGCTTAGTGGTTTTCAGTTCTAGTGACTTAAGATTCAAGTAATTCATTATTGAAACTTTTTTGCAATAAATTGAGGAAACAAGTGCTAAGAACTCTCGACTTTTTCTATTGTAAGGCAACCGTTCCAAAACGATTTACTACGTTTACCGTTATATCCATGCTATAAACAACGTTTTCTCCAATACCCCTGACCTTATCGAAGCTCATGAGAAATTTAAATGACCCGTCAATGGGGCGACCTTTTTCTTTCGGAGGTATCCGAACTAAGAGCCTACTAATACCGGCAGGGCGAGCACCTACTTAATAGCACTTTCCAATGTTGATGTTAAAACAATATTTTATGTAAAACGTGGTAGAAAGATGCCAGGGGTGTTTACGTTCCCGAAATAAATATCTACAGCCATGTGGTATCTATTACGGTGTAAGTAAAGTCTGTTCCTCCGTAAGAGTGTGGAAGATTTGTTGTTCTTTATATTTCTATCCACACCCATTAGACCGGATACCGGATTTGTATGCACAAGTTTGCAGTTTCAAACCCTGGCAAGTATCAACGTGACTTTTTCCATGTCATAAATACTTTCTTAATTTTTCTAAGACACCACTGACTGACAGTGATGGAAAACATCGTGAGGTAACCTGGCAAATATCTGAAATCGCGAACCCTCAGTGAGCTAGCGTAGTGATCAATGTTCAATTCTTCTTTATAAGAGAAGAGGTCATTATCCTGCAGTGGGGAGGTTATAGGCTGCTATTACACACACAATTGGCTACTCAAGTTCTATCTATTATAGGGACATTAACAGAATCCTGCTGAAAATTGCCTAGCAGAAAAACCACTGCCACGTTATTCCTATCAAGATCTTCAACCATGTTTGTAATACTTTTCTTGCAGGTATTCTTACCAGAGAACTTTGATTACTTAACTATTTCTAACGATCTTGCCGCCGCACTTAGACACTTTAATAATTACTTTCACTGATACTAAGTAAAGAAGAAAATCTTTACTTAGTGATTAAGTTATCATTGTCTCTGACTGCGGCGGTTATTCTTATCTATTTTATTTTTGGATGGTTATTTCAACATCGCGGTCTGTTTACACAGCACTTTGATTGTCGAAACCTCTCTATTTAATGCAGACATTAATAAAACCTCTTTACTGTACAACCCTTGAGCTTTTAGTGTAAGTACTTCTAATTAAAAGTTTTAGAAACGAACAGTTAGCAAGTAATTACTGGAATGATCTTAATATTTATTTGGAAAGGTATTTATGATGGCTGTAAAATGTTTCTATTTTCCATTTTTAAAATCAGGTTTTTATTTATAATAAAATAGTAATCAATTACCTCATAAAAAAGTTGAATAGCAACAAAACCGTGCTAATATAAATAACATTCAGCCTGTACTGCCAAAAGGGGCAGGCAGAGGTGTGTAGTACCCAAACGCAAGTTATGTCGTTGATCCTAATGTTATAGGGAACAAGTCTATTGCTATCAACCGGACACAAATCCAGACTCCGTGCTGCTACTAAGAATTACCTAAATGGAAAAACCCGATAACAATTTGACCGACCCGAGATTCAAACCCCTCTGCTCAGCAGTCGCTTTTATCCCAAGAGACTAGGATCAATTTAGATACATAGCATGTTCAAAGTAAATTCGACACTTCTAAGAAGTAAATCTCTTGCTTGTTGTGTATGTAATCAAAGATGGAGGGCGAAATAATTAAAGGTTTACGATCCCTCTCCCTGAAGAGGTTTACTGCTTATCTTAATAAGTACGAGGTAAATAAATTACCGTTTAATATTCATTTCGTACTCAGTGCCTTAGGTGTATTATTAATATGGTTGGTTTAATACTGGTGTTTTAATGATAATCTTTTGTATGTGAGTGTAATCGAGATGACCCGATTGGTGCAGTGGCTTAGCGATTGGACTGCTGCGCTAAGTGTTGCGTGTTTGATTCCCGCACGGGACGAAAATTTGTGCGGTCCGATGATATTTGTTCGCGTGAATATCGCATGTTGCATAGCCTATAGCCTTCCTCAACAAATAGGCTATCTAAAACTGAAAGAATTTTTCAAATCGGACCAGTAGTTCCTGAGATTAGCGTGTTCAAGCAAACAAACAAATTCTTCAGCTCATAATATTATATAAGTATAGATTGCAGAAAATACGACACATTGATACATTACAGTTTGGATCCGGTCCGTAAGACTAAAAGACAGTATACACGGTGTATGTTATATTGTTAAAATGTGGTACAGTTGTAACAAAAGTTGAATCCCGCGGGCGTCCACATTTTTGCGGCTAAAACCTTCTGTACACGGCTTTGGATTTTACGCCCTACAAACGTATACCTACTCGCACTCGAAAGTTTTTGTGGACTTTTTAACTGCAAATAGGTCGACTTTCCAGTTAGGTGTTTTTGCAATTAACACGTGCCAAAATGTTTTACACAGTGTGATGTATTTACAGAGATTTTATGAAGGTTACTCTTGTTATCATTTTTGTATAGGTACTTCTAAGGGTTTGGACAGAGGCATACCCTTGTGCTTTTACGGTTTTTATATCTATATTATTCTTTATTGCGATAAAGGATGAGCCTGTTGCCATTTAACGAGTACAATACCTAATTTGACAGTGTTATCTCACAAATAGATTGATAAGAATATTGACAAACAAACACTCTGTATTAACATTACTCTGTTAATATCGACTCCTAAATATTTATTTATATTTTTCTCTTGTCTGTTATGTTTGAACTCATCACAACATAGCTAAGCCTACATGTAAAAATACTACGCAATATCTTTTTACCAGTCTGTCTCATGAACATTTCCATGTGGCTCTCCCAAGGGTAAAGCTTGCTTCCTGTTTGTCAAAAGGCAATCGTAGCTCGTGATTACCATTAATATTTAGCGTCTTTGTGAATGTTTTCCTTAAGCATTATTATGATCTTAGTGCTAAGTGAACAGGGAGTTAATGACAACATCTTAAGATAAAGCCTCATTAGGTTTGTGGGCGCAAATAGGGTAGACGAGCTTTTGGGGTTTTCTGGTAAGATATTATCAGTAGTCTGGCGTTAGGTATTTTGGATCTTAGAAGTCCATTGAAGACGGTAACCGCTACTTCTCTATTAATGTTTTTAAACGAAGTTTGGAATAATTTAAAAATATTAACATAAATTTAAATTTACATTGACGACCTGACTGGCGCAGTGGCTAAGCGATTGGACTGCTGCGCTAGGAGTTGCGGGTTCGATTCCCGCACGGGACAAAAATTTGTGCGATCCACAGATGTTTGTCCCGAGTCTGGGTGTTTGTGTATGTGATATTTCATGTTTGTGAAACGCACCCACGATACAGGAGAAATTCATAGTGTGGGGCGACGTTTTTTTAAAAAAAAAAAATGTAAAGTAAACAAAGGTTAATGTTTATAATTTATGAAAAACCTGGCTGGATAATCTTCTCGTTACTACTAATGTAATTGGATCAAAATGTCGACTTTAGTCAGTTCATTAATCATCAATCCGAACTATTCGGTAACGAAGGTTAAACAATGTTATCAAAGTATCATCATCATCAGCCTATCTCTGTCCGTTGCTGGACTAAGGCCTGTCCTATGGCACGCCACTGGCCTCCATCTTCAGCCTATCAAAGTATAACAAAGATAATTCTTTAATATTATTAAGCCACAACATTTCGTTATGACAGCCTCCAAAACGCCTTCACTGATTCTTAACTGCTTTCATATCCAATCCATAACATTTTATAACAACACTAAGCAATAATACCACAATCAATCTAGATTCAATTCCAAATCAGACCTAGATACAAAATTGTCACGATCGTTACGTAATCGCCACAATTTAATAGCAGCAGAGCGCCTGTCGCCAGATGTGCGCATGCAAATGAATCCAAACTGTGTGTTTTAGATAATTACATTTTGATTCTGAAGTCTGATTCGGAAGCTTCGGATGTGGATTGAGAAACACTAATACTTCAGCTTTAAAAGAAAGTGAATAATATTCGGTCAGCGAGTCCTAATTGTTAAGTAATGACTTTTGAATGAGAACGTGGATCCGTAATGTGGTTTTTAACCGACTAAAAAAAAAGGAGGAGGTTCTCAATTCGTTGGGATCTTTTGTTTTTATTTTTTATGTATGTTTCCTCATAACTCAGTCATTTATGAACCGATTGCAAATTTTTTGCTGTCATAAAAGCTTAGTTCATAGTTTAAAAGCTAAAACTATTATCTAAGCGAACGCATAGGATTTTTGAAAGAGGTTTTAATTTTTTTTTATTGTAAGCTGATGATTGTATGAATAAGATAAGTTTGTCAGTCTATTTATTACAAAATTTTGTCACTTCCGTTTACTATTTACTAACTTGGAATCTTTTAACGACCTGATTGGCGTAGTGGCTAAGCAATTAGACTGCTGCGCTAAGGGTTGCGGGTTCGATTCCCGCACGGGGCAAAAAATTGTGCGATCCACATTTGATTGTCCCGAGTCTGGGTATTTGTGTATGTGATATTCCATGTTCGTGAAACGCACCCACGACACAGGAGAAATTCACAGTGTGGGGCGACGTTTAAAAAAAAAAAACTTTCAGTCAAATTAAAAACTGATATAATTATATTTTATTTTATTTAGTTATAAGTATTTCGATCATAATGTATTGGTTATATTTACAATATGTAGGTATTCAACACTATTCAGATTTTGGTCCCACTTCAATCAAGCCTTTTTGTAAATTGTACCTATAATTATACAAATACTATCTTATCCAACATTACAATTATTTTCATCTGTAACATGTAAATTAGATGATTGTCTTGCTTGTTCCCGGTAGCGGTATTCAAAAGTGACGTCAACCTCTTCTCGTTAATGGTTTAAAGCCAGGTTTACGAAGCAAGTCTAATTGGCTGCAGGTCGAGCGACCGATACGGTCAATATTGCCTGGTCGGGTGTTAGTTTCGCCACCCGTATCGATATCGCTCAGTAATTGGCTCAGGCTGGGTGATACCCGTTACGGGGAATTCTGTTCTCCGAGCAAGATAGCGGACCGCAGTAGTGATGGCAATAAACGTAAGACTTAGCTTATAATATCTACAGTATACACGGTAAACAGCACTGATAGCCGAGTGGTATGACCGTTGGACTGCCAAGTCAAAGGTCGCAAGTTCAAACCCCGGCTCGCATCAATGTCTTTTCGTATTCATATGCGTATTTTAAATTAGTTATCAATTTGTTTCAAGTATGCTTGCCTAAATCTGATACTATGAGGCATAATAATAATAGCCTTTATTTAACAATCATACGTAATACATACTAATATCTAGTGGTCGCTGAGTGCGACTGCTGAGCATGAGGTCCTGGGTTCGAACCCTGGGTCGGGCAAAGTGTCACTGGGTTTTTCCATTAGGTAATGCTCAGTAGCAGTAAGGGGTCTGGATTTGTGCCCGGTTGATGGCAATAGCCTCGCACCCTATTATATTGGGACCTGTTACATAGCTGGCGAAATTTGGGTGTTACAAATGTGCACCTCTGCCTACCCGTTCAGGGAATACAGGCGTGATGTAATGTAATTTCGTCCTGATCGTATTTCAATCACGGTGGCTAATCTCAACAAAAACTAGCAAACTACGCAGATATAGAGAGTAAAATATGTATCTATAAGTGTGTACACAGTCACATATGCACGGTTATTATATCATCCGTTGGGACGGCAAATTGACACGACCGGTGCACGATCAGGCACAGGACCAACGGCTTAACGTGTTCTCTGAACCACGAAGGGATCAATGTGTGAAGAGAGGTCGACTGACCGCAGCTAGTGCCGTTCCAGGTAATCGATTCATAAGTACGAATATTAATTATATTGTTTAGTACCTACCTAATAGGTCAGTGCATAATAACTTTTATACTCAGGTAAGGTATATATATTGTTCCTGTACACCAACGAGGCGGTCTAACCAATATTTCCTGATATATTATATCAGGAAATATTGGTTAGACCGCCTCGTTGGTGTGAGTAGGTAGAGTGGTCAAAAAACGCGACTGCTGAGCGTGAGATCCTGGGTTCCATTCCCGAGTCGGACAAAGTATAACTTGGTTTCTAGGTAAAAGGCTCGCGAACTTTTACAGTGGGGCCTATATTCACCTCTGCCTATCCCTTTCTATAATACAAGGGTGAAGTTATGATATACATGTTGGTGCAGTGTTATATGAACCACATATATTTAGATTAATCATTTTAAACTATTATATTCTTCTCCTGATCGTATGGTTGATGAACAACCTGATTTAAGAATTTAAACCGTTAAAATCTCTCAGGTGTGACAGTTTTCTCAGGATGTGTATAACTGATAACTCTTTTATAATACGCACATGAATTTGAACCAGAATCAGAATCTATTATTGAATTTAATATTTAAAAAAAGACGTTTGTGCGTGCCGGGGTTTGAACTTGCGACTTTGACTTGGCAGTCCAACGGTCATACCACTCGAAACTATACTCAAAGAAGACGTCTGAGATAATCTGTTTTATCAGATTTTAATTTACACCACAAGCCGGCTTACCGTCACTTAAACTTATCCAAGATGAAGGGCTTTCATATTGAAATCAGAAATGGAATGATAATACATTTTAATATTAACATTTGAAGATGATTTGAAGAGAACTTTGAAAACCATCTAGATACTTGGCAGCCATGGGTTTAAGTGAAATATTCAATTTTTAAACCGATGTTTTGTTTTTTAATATATTTTTATACTCCACAATTTTTCCGATACCGTAGATATGTTTCCCGAACGATAGATTGCAAACTTCCAGACTAGATTCAAATATCCGCGGAAATATCACACGAATATTTGTCCTGGACATGCTAACTTAATCTCCTATAAACCAGCTCAAAAGTCTTGTAAATAAATCCGCTTTAATTCTTCCAATAGCTATATAATTGAATAAAAATATTCCGTTGTTGCTTTCCAAAACTTATAATTTTAGGCAAATAATAAATGATAATTTTGATTCCGCCCCTGATTACATAATAAATAAATGTATCTATCAAGAATCTGCAAATCGTGAGTACAAGTTCATTTAACACCGTGTGCCAAGTGCCTACTACAATTTCCATCATAAGCCTTTGAATATGTAAGTTCTATAAGTAAGTTTCAATCAAAGAAAGGTTATAACAAAATATCTAAAAACAGCCATTCTTACTCTTCAATATTAGTACGTCTGAATACATTTTTAAATATTAATAAGACTGTAAATCTGATATATATAGAGTTTAAATTGCAATAACACGAAAAATTAATTACCTTCAGTGCCAATTCTGAAAACAGTTTATTAATTGAGGCTTGATTGATATTTTCTATACAATAAACGACCGCTACGTCCTAATATTGGCAATCCAGACGTAGTTTAAGAGGCTTCCATTTATAAATGGTACTTATAATTATTACAAGTATAAGCAGAAAATAACGGACTACCTCTACTTGTACCATTACTTTTAGGGTTGACAATATCTAGGTATTTTTTGAGTCGTGGATACGCAAACGTAAAAGACATGAAACAACATGCAAAAATACTTAAACCATACATATATCTGCGAATCACAAAAAATGTTGTTTCGTCTAAAAGAGTGACATTACCCCTGACACTACCCCTAATTTCCAAAGGGGTAAGCAGATGTGTACCTATGGAACACTAACGTTTCGCCAGTTATGTTATAGGTCCCAAACTGCCAATATAATAGGGAGTGAGCCTATTGCCGTCAAGCGGGCACAAATCCAGAGTCCGGGCTGCTACTGAGAATTACCTAATGGAAAATGCAATAAGATATTGCCTGACCCGGGATTCGAACCCGGTACCTCGCGCTCAGCAGTCGCGCTTAGCAACCACAAAAGCAACGAGGCAGTCTAGTCTAGAAACGGGTACTTTAAACCAGTACAAATATTACACAGATGTCAGTCTTGTCCAGAAACTAATTACTTAGCCACTGCGCCAATTGGTTTTCAACTTACACTTTTCTCACTAACTCATAGGTAGTTCGTTCATAATTGAAGTGTCAGGCAATCGCCGGTTTTGCCAACTCCACTTTTTTTTATAAACACGTCGCCTCACTCTCGGATTTTCTCCTGTATCGTGGGTGCGTTCCACAAACATGAAATATCACATACACAAACACCCAAACTCGAGAGAAACATCTGCGGATCCCAAAATTTTTTGTCCTGTGCGGGAATCGGACCGCAACCCTTAGCGCAGCAGTCCAATCGCACATTTGCTTCATTCTTTCATTTATTCTTACTTTCTTAGTTCTCCACGAGAATCTTTCTTACGTTTGGTCGTGTACCGTTAGCCGTCACTTTCCGTTTATTAGCCTATTACTCGGAGGCTATTATACCGCTATATCCCCGATGCGAGCAGAAAATCGTATGTGATAATGACACCTTTATATCTACCACTGAAATCTTTACAGCTTTTTACATTTACACACATAACACAGCATTACGCCTGTATTTCCCGAAGGGGTCGGCAGAGGTGCACATACGTAACACCTACATTTCATCAGTTATGGGTCCCAATGTAATAGGGGGCGAGGTTATTGCCATCAACCGGCTAAAAATCCAGACTCCGTGCTGCTACTGAGTATTACTGAATTACCTAATGGAAAAACCCAGAAACATTTTTCCCGACCCGGGATTTGAACCCAGGACTTTATGCTTAACAGTCGCGCTTAGAGACCATCGTTTTTAGCAGACACGTACCAGCATATACCTACATATTATATTAGTATTCCTAAACCTTCTATTCACGTATTTGCATGAAGCAAACGTTGGCACAGAATGTCCGCTATTTGCAGACACTTTCGTAGGCAGTGTATGGAATAATATGTTAATGTCTGGGCTAATGTGTGTCTGTACCGCACGACGTCTGAAGATGAACCGAGCTAAGTGTCTGTAAGTGGTACCTAAGTGATTGTAACTGATTTGATGTAAAAGAAAATTAAATTTTTATATATTTTTGAAGAGTACCAATTGGTTTACGTTCTTTAGCATTTTTTATTTTCATATTTTTAAGCACTGATAGCCGAGTGGTATGACCGTTAGACCACCAAGTCAAAGGTCGTAAATTCAAACCCCAGCACGCACCAATGTATTTTCGAATTAATTCGGTATTATAAATAAGTTATCAGTTGCTAAAAACGGTGAAAAACAACATCGTGAGGAAATCGGCACATCTGAGAGAGTTTTCAATGGTGTGTAAAGCCATGTCAGAGGCCTACAGGCGGCTTAAACTCTGACACCAGGTTATTCATCAACCATACGACAAGAGAGATTTTATAAATATCTACCCAAAAACTACAAGGTTCACTTATATACGAGTTCTCTCTACGGGTATAAGTATAAGCTATAGTATTGCACCTATCTAAAGGGTGTTTCAATAACCGAAAGACAATACATGTGAAATCATAATTTAGCTATATTCTGACCAAGAGGTCACATAAATTCATTTTCTACAGTGTTTTTTCTGACCTCCTAACCAAACATCTGAAAACTAAAAAGATAGTTTACTTGGGTTTTTGTACCTAGTGTTTTTCTAAGCTACGTTAAGCACTTATTTCACGAGGGGCTTATTGAGGATTTTTACGTAATGGAAAAGGCTCTAGCTTTTATTACATCTTATACCCAGATACTTTTCTAGGACCCCTATAATACCAATCTGCAACTGGCTCACAGACTAAGGTCAGGAGGGAAGGCAGGTTCAGAATGAAAAATGATAACCATGCATGATTACAGCGTATTCGTGATTACAAGTGGTAATTAGGACAGGATTCTGTCGCGATATTTCTATCACCGCTAGTTACTATCCACGACTTCTTGTAATTGACTAAAATATCATACATTTACTTCGATAATGCATTATACCAGTAAAAGATCCATGTAATTGTATTATATTTATAAACATGTCAGGATTTCCAGATTAAACATCGAGGCCAGTTCTTAATTTCTAATTGAGCTTTCACGTAATTGACAATAATTTAATACTGTTCTTGTAACTTGTACTTGTAATTATTGTTCTTACGGTTGGTTAAGTTATATAATTATGAACTATTCAAAATATAAAAATCCAAAATGTGTTTTGTAATCTCACATGTTTTCCCTTTCAATAAATAGTACATTAAATGTAGATGTCGTATTAATTTATACTTGAAAAAAAACAAACAAAAGAGTTACAATTTAATAAATTATAACCTTGGTTAATTATAAACTGCGTCATTAAAAGTACAAAGTTAAGTTCAGGTTCAAAAGTCAAGCATATACTTAATATAAACGTAGGCGGCTATTCAATGGAGACGTAAAATAAACTCCAATTAACGAAATAACCAGTATTTTAGTCATTCATTAACCACCCACTTACCTTTCAAGAGACGACCGAAATGAAACATCAGAGAACCAATCAGATCACATGAAAACAAAACACTGGCACTCAATAAATCCAAATTTTTCGAACAGCAAATTCGAATGTCGGAAAAGTTTTGAATTTGGTGTGTGTGTGTCGTGGGCCTTCGGGAGACTTTGGGTGGAGTGTCCCGCTCGGCGGTCGGGTCGCTACTGGCTGGTTTCGGCTCCACTAGAGGTGTACCATAGCCTATCGAAAGTTTTATTCCATGATTTTATGTAGTGCTTCAGTTCACGTGGTCGTATGTTCTTTCTGACTGTGAATCTTCGGTGATCGGCACGCAATTCGAACGTTTCATGCCGAGTAAGGGCTGTGTAAACTACTTATGGTTACTGCCAGGGAGCTCGGTTACGGAAATTGTTTACGGTCATGCGTGATTGTGGATGTGCTCGTATGTAAAGCAGGTATCTATTTATAGGGGTGTGGTGCAGTTGTGTGGTGATCCCAGTAGGTATATCTGAGAAATGTAGGACAACTTTTTTTAAACCTTGCTGTAAAAATGATTTAATTTTGTTTGTATGTTCTAAAAATTAAAGCTTATCTCTGTCTGTAAATTAGACTGAGTAGTATTTGCTTCCCAGTGGAGACCAAAATGTTAATTGGATTTTTCTGTTAGTTAAGTTTCTATTATAGTCTAGGGTTTGGTAAGCCGCAGAATATGAACCTTAAGCACCTTTCTGTAGCGTTAGTACACACACATAACATGATTACACTAAAAACTTTTATGTAAATGTACTTACATATGTATGTTAAAATGTACGTAAAAAAGATAAATTTCGCCCCACGTACTCTTTTTATGACGAAAACTTTAAATTACATGCGTCATATTAGCAGAGGAATACAGGAGTTTTGGATTACATTTTATTCATGTATGTACCTCCATTTGTCAGTGACTTTTTCCTAATGAGTATTTTATTTTATTTAAGGTACCTACCTACAACGTTAAAATATAATTATTTAGATCCTCACCTACTTTAAATATTTTAGGCAATTAAAATATAATTACATAATTAATTTTTATTAGATTTAATTAATTGTCCATTGTCCTACTTTTAGACGATGTCAAGCTATAAAATCAATCTTTTTATAAAGTTTACCTTTCATCTCAATAGTTTCGTTTAGACTCATTTATTAGGATTTGAATTTACTTACGTAAATCACGCTAAATGGCTAGCGGCAGTTGGAAGCGGAAGGCCGAAGATTGAGCTCAGTGGTGTGCCATAGGAGAGGCCTATGTCCAGCAGTCGACGGAGATAGGCCTCTCCTATGGTGTCTCCTGCTATATATTGATAATGACCCAGACACAATGGTACTTCGTTGGTCTAAGGATCGCTAAGCGCGATTGCTGAGCATGAGGTCCTATGTTCGAATCCCGGTGCGGGCAAGATATTACTGGGTTTTTCCATTAGGTAACCCTCAGTAGCAGCAAAGTCTAGATTTGGGGCCGGTTGTGGCAATAGGCTTGCCCACTATGACATTGGGGGATAACTGGCGAAATGTGGGTGTACTATACGTGCACATCTGCCTACCCCCTCGGAGAGTACAGGCGTGATCATCATCATCATCAGCATCAACGGAAGACTTTCACTGTTGAACAAAGGCCTTCCCCTTAAGAGGGGGGGGGGGGGGGCCATAATCCCCACGCTTGGCAAGCGACATGGGGTTCGCAGTATTCAGGCGTGATGCCAGGTGTAAACTCATAATATTATATAACTTACGTACCACAGGCAGGTCGGTGAACCTATGTGATTAGACCTGAACGTAAAACTGCGTACCTCGAGCAAAGGTTAAACAATCCAGACGAGCTGGAAACAAACATACAAACTTTAGAATTTATAATTAGTTGGTATTTGTGTTAATGTTGGCTGGAGCATCGACGATATCGTGTGAGGTAATTACTTGGAGTTGCCAGCGTGCTTCAGTTTGTTCTCTATACTTTATACTCAGGGGGATAGGTAGGATCACCGAACCGGGCACAATACCAGACTCCGTGCTGCTACTGAGAATTACTAAAAGGAAAAATCCAAAAACACTATGCCCGATCGGGAGTTCGGACTCAGGACCTCGAGTTAACAGTCGCGCTCAGCGGCCACTAGACGAACGAGGCAGTGATAAATCTGTGAAAAGCACTAGCGATTCTGTAAAAACGCCTAATAAATGGCAACTTTGTAAATATGATATTTATTAATATTCTCTAGACGTTTTATATTGAAGCTTAATGTTCTTAATAAAAATACAGACATAATGGTATACATAATATTAAACTAAAAGGTTTTACATTGAACATTTTCGTTTTATCGTACTTTATTCAATACATAAATGTGATTACTAAACCTAATAAACACTTGCCTACAAATATCTAGAAAGGGCTGTGTTACGTAAAAACGTGACTATCGAAGCCTCTTTACGTGATTCAAATATGAAATGAACCTAACCAGGTTATATTTGAAACATAAATAATGCAGACCTATTCTGATAGTATTAGGTTATCGCATATTTTTATTAGTTTTATGATATATTTTTAAAAATTACCTAAGTACCTTTTTAGGTCATTTTAGCATATTGCCAATTTAAGCTTAAATTCGAATTGATAAAAGCAATTTGATAAATGATAAACGCGAAACTAAAACAGGGTACCTTGAAATTCGATGGCTGGGCGCAGCGACACGGTAGTTTAGTTGGTAAGAGCTGCGCCACGGTTAGACGAAGGTCGCGGGTTCGAGACCCGCTCGTGTGTATCAATTTTCAAATATCCTTTTTTAATTTAAATATACCTAGGTACCGAATACAATAAGGGACAGATGATAAATCGTCTCCTTACTTTACATAATATGTCAGTAGGCATAAATCTAAGGATGAGGTGTCCTGTAGAGCTATGCAGAGGGGTCTTATCTGACAATTCTCACTATTATAAAGAAAGTAACTCTGTCTGTCTGTAATATATATTATTGTCATTTAATCACACCGCAGACGACTGCATACATTTGTCAATTAAAACGAAAAAAGCTGTATTTCGTCATCATCGTCTTGCTGCCGGTGGACCGACGATATCGTCAGAGTTGCGGGCAACCGGTGGATGCAAATAGCAATTTGTCGTTTATTGTGGCGTTCTAAGAGGGAGGCCTTTGTCCGGCAGAGGACGTCTTCCGGCTGATGATGAAAATATCTTGCTACCAACTTGCTAAATAAAAACAAAACCTGATACTCTTTAAATGCGAGTTTATAACCACAAATAAAGCCGTTTCTACGTGAGCATACGTGGCCTTTACCTTGGATTGGAGGTTCTCGATACAGAGCCACTTGCACCTAATCTAAGATCTGACCTTAGATCTAATCTTAATCACAGCAATTAACCTATTGTCTATGTTAAATCAAGCTCTACATAGGTAGCAACCGTAATATACATGCCTAATGTTTTCTATCACTTACGCGAAAACTAGACATTTTAATAAAACTATTTTTACCGATTTCGCAACTAAAATATCTAAAATTTTAAGGTAGCTGATGGTAATTGTTCAAATTACACGTTTAACACCTCAGTCTGCCCGTGACCATGAATGCTGTAAAGGATTCGAAACGTCAGGCCTAAAAACCAAAATGAAACCGCGATACAATGCGAAAAAATTATTTATTTAAATTCAAGAATACTTAATTAGCTCGGCTACAATCCTACTAATATATTAACTAAATGCAAAGGTGTATTTTGTTAGTTATTTTTCTTTATTTAACGTTGCAACGACGACGACGCGATTTTTTGCATGGAAATAATTTATAGGCAGAGAGTGCTACGCTGCTATTTTATTTAGACAAAATGCCTGGTTGCCGCGAAAAAAACCAAGGGAATAAAGCTGCGGGAAAAGTTAGTAATATATGTTTAAAAGACATTAATCACTGAGTAACGATAAGATAAAATCCTTTAAGGGTTCCGTTTTACTTTTTAAGGTACAAAACCTCTACATAATTTGTTCAATAATTATAATCTTCAATGTATAATTATCACAAATTTTGCCCCGTGCGGGAATCGAACCTGCAACCCTTAGCGCAGCAGTGCAATCGCTTAGTCACTGCGCTAATCAGGTCTTTTTATTATGTCATTGGTTAAACAATCCGTCACTCCTTCGATTCCCTTGCAATATTTTTCTTTATTTGTCATCTTCCTTAAGTAATTGTTGACGGTAGAGGTCACTTATTGGCTTCTCCAGCCAGTAAGAGATCACTACCATCAACAACCACCCTGTCATAGGCAACACGTGAAATGAAACCAATGGATTATTCTATATAACCATTTGTTTAATTTCCGTGTATCGCGTTACATACAATTCCTTAGTTATTAATGGTGTGTAGGTCTTATAATTAACATCATTAATTGATGAGCGTGTTTAGTATAGTTTTTTGGCGATTGCTACCGCTTTTCTTTGATTACAACTTGATTTAACTTTTAGGAGTTGTCAATACGATACAATTTTTACGACCCGATTGGCGCAGTGGCTAAGCGATTAGTCTGCTGCGCTAAGGGTTCGGTTTAAAGAAATGTATTTCTCATAAGAACTTACAGTCCAGCGGTTGCAGGTTTGACTCCCGTACAGGACAAAAAATTGTATGAACCGCAGATATTTGTCCCGAGTCTGAGAATTTTTGTATGTGATATTACATGTTTGTGAAATGCACCCACGATACAGGATAAATTCATAGTGTGGGGAGATATTTTACTTTAAAAAATAAAGCGTTTTTGGAGAGTTTGTTGCACCGTATCGTCCAGGAAGTCCACGATCACCCTTTTCCTTCTTACCTAAAAAGAAAAGTAAAGTACTAGGAAGCGGTGAAGGGTAGGTGTTAAAGGAACCCTTTTATGTCTTCTTCTTATCGTATGGTTGATGAACAACCTGGTGTCAGAGTTTAAACCGCCTGTAGGCCTCTGACATGACTTTACACACCGTTGAAAAATCTCTCAGGTGTGCCGGATTCCTCACGATGTTTTCCTTCACGATTTTAGCAACTGATAACTAATGAAAAGACATTGGTGGTTTGAACTTCCGACCTATGACTTGGCAGTCCAATGGTCATACCACTCGGCTGTCACAGCTGCTCTTTTATGTAATACTGTCTTTTAAAATAGAAGTCTAATTTCGTTTGGGTGTCTAGGGGAATATATCACACATACCTATTATAAGATTTTGACGAATTCTTCATAATAAAAAAGCCTAGTAAACAAGCGATTATATGCTGTAGGTATATCGATAAGACACTGCTGTATCAAAATGTATATGTTTGTTATTTGTTCGAGCGAACTTTATTCCTAGAACATTGGCTATGAATATTAAACGAGGAAGAATGTTTACCCAAAGGCTAAAGGCTATAAATCATTATCTTTGTAAATAAGCAATATTGTGAATACAAAGTTTTCGTCCTCCTCTTACTAATCACAAAAGCAATTAGAGTGAAAGAGACAGTATGAATTATTTGAACATAGCTTCAATACGTTTTTGTAAAATTTCGTCTCTGTATTTTTACAGATCGTTAAGAGTTCATACTGATATAATTAACGCTAAACGAAAAAGTTTTTTAATTATTATAATGGCTCGTAGTGCAGTGGCGTGTCATGACAACCAGCCCTCTTATCATAAACTCTTAAATCAAGACAGTTTACGCTGTGGAAGCGAGACACCGCATTACACTGCGCATAGCGGTGTCTCGCTTCAACAACGTAAACTGTCCTGTTTTAAGAGTTAATGGTAAGGGGGCTGATTAGCGCAGTGGCTAACTGACTACTGCCTAAGGGGTTGCGGGTTCGATTCCCGCACGGGACAAACATTTGTGTGATTCGCAAATGTTTGTTCCGAGTCTGGGTGTTTGTGTATTTGATATTTCATGTTTATCAAACGCACCCACGATATAGGAGAAATTTTAAGAGTGGAGAGAAGCCTCTAAAAAAAGAAATGGACTTATATAAAAAACTGCTGATTAAAAATCATAACGATATACTTATGTTTGTCATTCTAAAACACCATTCAGAATCCAATTATTTCAGTATTTTCTCTACAAGTAACAAGCTTTTACTGATAGAATTAGTATTAAGTAGATATATATATTATTTAACAAAATGTTCAATACACCTGTGTCAACTGCGTTTAGGGTCTTGAAATGCTAAAGTTAAATTCCCTCTAAAGGAAGGTTCCTACAAAAGGTAAATCTTTACTATCTCAGGCTATAAATCGTCGCTCTCAAAGATATCAATGTAGTGCACGTTAACTCCATTAATCTCTTTTATTCGTCCCTTCGATGCCATAAAATTGTATTATATTGCTATCGGCGAAGGTCATCAAAATTATCGGTGCCTCACGTAGGTAGCGTTCCGGGTTGCTAAGATACACGTTCCCTGTGGGCCCTTTAGATAAACAGAAAATGACTGCCGTTGTAAATCTGATGGGAGATATACAACACAGTTTCAGTTGATAATGTTAAAGAAATAATAGCAATAATGACAATCTCTGAGCAATTTCGTATGAGTGGATTTTTTTTTGGGTTTTCAAGGATGAAAATGGCCCAGGTCCATCTTAAAGGTCCATTCTAAATACTGATAAAAGAAATTTGGAAATCGGATTTACAATTTCAAAGAATGCTCCCACATACAATCAAACTATTTTTAACACCCGACGCAAAAGGATAGGTGTTATAAGTTTTACGTGTTTGTCTGTATATCTGTCTGTGACATCGTGAGCAGCATGAGGTCCTGGGTTCAAATCCCGGGTTTGGTGTTGCGGAGTCAGGATTTCGATTTCAATTCGATTCGAATTTCGATTGATAACAATAGACTCGCCCACTATTGCATTGGGATCTATAACATAACTGGTAAAATGTGGGTGTACTATTTATATGTGCACTTCTGCCTACTCCTTGGGAAAATACAGGCGTGATGTTAAGTATTTTCTTGCGTTACCATAAATCCCAGTCTTAGCCAGTGACGTAACAAGAAAGTCCTGACGCAACTTACAATTCCGTCTCAAAGCCGACGTCGAGCGACGCGGTGACGAAATAACTAAATAGCAGCCAGTATCGTAAAGATACGGAACCCAGATTAGGCTTAATGATATTGTTTGTCATTAGTACTTATATCTTTTAGCAGATAAGGGAGATAAAGGGAGAAATGTAAGTTGGGTTGTAAAGAAACGTGATTAGATTCCTACACTGAGGTTTGTTCATACATCGATCGCATTTTTGGTAGACTTTTCAATAGTCAATACTTTATTGCATTCTGTAGTACATAGGTGGGCTTATAATATATTACAGATCATTATGGACCTAGTCCGGATCATTTTGATCTAATGCAGGCAATCAAATCAAAGGCCTTGAAGCCCTTATCGGCACCGAAGCGATTGGACTGCTGCGCTAAGGATGGATTGCAAATTTGATTCACGCACGGGATAAAAAATTGTGTGATCCAATCCGATGTGCGCTCCAGATGTTTGTCCCGAGTCTAGGTGTTTGTGTATGTGAAACACACCCACGATACAGGAGTCATACCTTGTATGGAGCGACATCTTAATTTTTTTTAAAGTGCCAATACTTTTTATAGTTATATAATCTCTAAAAGTGTTAGCAGGAATGTTTTACCTTTTTAACATTATAAACATCCTTATTTCCCCGTTCATTATAAGTCCCATATGCTAAAATGCCGCTCATCGGCCCATACCAGGTTCGACACATTTGATGACCAGTTTTCGTAGTGGCAGAGAGAAATAGTGTTCTTAATATCCACGCACCAAAAAATCTTTAACTTCTAGCAACCTTCTTCGTGAAATTTTTTGTTAAGAAAAAGATAAAAGGTAACCACCTCCCCTATAGAGCTGAAGCAATATAAAAAGGTACCCATTATTTTATGGACCCAGAAAATATGAAGCATATAAAAGCCTAGCGGAAAAATACATCCTTAGACGGTATTTAATAAACAGAATGCCGCAGTAGGTATGTAAGTTGTTTGTATTAAACTGTTGTTTCCGGGCCCAGATACTGAGGGAGCTCTTTTATGACCGAATACTTTGTTTGTGGGTTAGTTCCACAGTCAGGGTTGTCAAAACTAGAGCTACAAATTATTTTCCAATCGACGTCTCTTATTTGCCTTGTTTTTGTGAGCCAAACCTGTACAGATACTGTAACCTTAATAAAACTTGTACAGTTTTGACCTGATTGGCGTAGTGGTTAAGCTATTTGACTGCTGCGCTACGGGTTGCGGATTTTAATCCAGCACGGGACAAAACTTATGTGATCTGCAGATGTTTGTGCCGAGTCTGGGTTTGTTTACGTGATATTTCCTGTTTGTGAAACGCAAATGACGTTAAAAAAAATTAAAGCTTTTAAGAGTGGAATTCACTAGTTACCACGAAAATTATTTTATACCAGAATGCAATTTCGAGCAGAGACAACGAGGAGGTATTATTGGTACTTACAGTTTCTGCCGAAGATAGCAAGACGGATGCAATTGCTTCTATCGGATTAAATATGGATCGATCGAGACGGAGGATAAGTTTCAAATCCAGTAAATCACTTAAGCATCTTATTAAACCTATTTCTTATTAACTTAACCTAACGTTAGTCATAAAACGAAGTCCCTTTATAATGTTTATAAGTATAAGTTGAAATGTTTTTTTTTTTTACGGATTTTATCGCTGTTTTAATTTGTTTTTTGGTCCCAACGTTTTGAATCCTTTTCAGCATTCACGGTCACGGGCAAACTGAGGTGTTAAACGTCTGATTTGAACGATTTCTGTCAGCTACCTTACACTTAACCGCGATAAAATGCGTTTTTTTTTTTAATTTCTAGTATTCGCGTAAGTGATAGAAATTATTATGGTATTTAGAAGTGTAGCATTGATGGCCGAGTTTTGTTACCGTGGGACTGCCAGGTCGCAAGTTAAAACATCGGTGCGAACCAATGTCATTGACTTTTAATTAAGTTATCAGTTGTTAAAAACGGTGAAGGAAAACATCAGACATGAGACATGAGAATTTTCAACGGTGTGTTAAGCCATGTCAGTGACCTACAGGTGGTTTTAACTCTGATACCAGGATGTTTATCAACCATACGATAAGAAGAAATCAGATGTGTAGCAACCCTAAGTAAAGTCTGTTTCGTGACTATTTTTTCAGGACTTGTTTTTATTTGAATCCTAATTTATAGGTATTAAAAAGACTGAGGTCTATATCATCAAGGCAAGCGTAATATTGCCCTAAACAATAATTTATTGTCGTATACATCTGCCAGCCATATTTTCTATATAGAAAACAATTCAAGTTACAAGACGCGCCGGTAAAAGATTCTACGTTAACGAGCGCTTATTTGCTACGGCTTCGTAGCTGGCGTAGCCTCGTAGCTTCGTAGCTAGTTATTTTTAGTTCGTTAGTAATTTATATTGTATTTGATTTGTACGTTTAAAGCAGTGTTTATAAAATACTAGTCTAAGATCTCCGTTTTATTTGCGATCTACGTGTAACATGTTTATAAAAAAAAATCGGTTGTTGACATGTTTGATATCGGGTCCTACAAGAACGAAAAAAAGAAGTTTTTTTGGTCTCGTACTCGCATATTATACATTAAATTTAAAAATAAAATTACAGCTAAGGACCTCCTTTTCAAATTTTATCATAATTGGTCCAGCCGTTTGAACGTGAAGAAGTAACAAACACACAAATCACATCACACTCACAACCTTTTACCTTTAAAATATTAGTGTGATTTTGAAGTTCCATGTATTAGGACTTGGCAGCCACTCATTCAGATAACAACAGTTACATAATGCTCACATCAAGGTTCCACATTAATAAACCATCAGGATAGTCCCCTTTTTCATCTTATCTTAAAGTTGATGAACAACCTGGTATCAGAGTTTAAAGTTTTAAACCGCCTGTAGGCCCCTGACACAGCTTTACGCACCGTTAAAATCTCTCGGTTGTGCCGGTTTCCTGACGATGTTTTCCTTCACCGTAACTAATAACTAATGTATAGTACGCACATGAATTCGAAAAGACAGGTGCGTGCCGTGTTTTAACATGCCACCTTTGACTTGGCAGTCCTACGGTCATACCATTCGGCTATCACTGCTTTTTAGTAGTCCCCTAATATCCAGACTATCCTAAAGATTATCTATAACAGAACTTGCTCTATTATTTCGGTCCAGAAACAATTGCCACCCAAATTGTTACGTTCTTCTCTTGGCACTAAGAAAATGAACAGGGTGTATGTAATTGTTATAGACAAGTATTGTCTATAGTTTATTTTGTCTGTGAAAAATTGTATTATTATTGATAAAGGCTCACGCACGTGTTCGTTCCTAGGAAATTTGTAAGACGTTGGATTTTTTTGGACCTTGAAGCTAATTTTAAGCGAGTTCTCATTGCTTTAGATAGTAGTGTAAGTTTGAGTAGTGTAGAAAAAGTGCCAGTATTCTTTAAAGTACCAATGTAGATAAATGGTACTTTTAAGAGTGCTGGCACTTTTTGACATAAATGTGCCTTAGGCTGTTAGCTTTTAAACAAACTAGCTGATTATTTAATTTAGTTCTCATAAAATTGATGGTAGAACAATTTTTTTTCTTAAAATTATTATAATGCAGTCTGCAACAGAGACGCAAAATTCTGTCTGAAGTAAAAGCCTTTGATTTTTTTTTGGCTCTTTTTAATGCCTTACCGACCAAAATTAGTATAATCAAACGTTTATAATACATATCCGGTAACCAGACCCAGAAAAATCGTTAAGTCAACTTTCAGTCAAAGTCGTGCATACAAGGAACGGCGAATTATATATCAATATTTTAATCTTCCCTCTTCAGTATATAAGACCTAAGATGGAGGACGGCCACTGACCGGATAATCTCGATACATAAGCAATAACCAGCTAAGGGTTGCACCATTGAATATGTAACATGTTCTTCATTGATATTTTGTTCGGTTGTCGAACAAAAAATATTTTGTTTCGATACAAGTCGGGTGCTTACGGTTTTTTGAAATTCGGGTCGGGTCATGTTTACCTCGTTTATGTTGAGGTCACTTACATTTCTTATTGAGAACACATAAATATTTTTTTCTGATCTTGTCGAAGAAAAAATATTGTGTTTATGACAAGATGATGTTTTTAACGCTCCGATTGGTATAGTGTTTAGCTTGCGCACACTTTGAGTTAAATTCCAGGGAGGTTACTTTATGGCAAGTCATTTTCTGCTGTGGAAGTAAGACGCCGCACTACACTGTACATAGCAGCGTCTTGCTTCAACTTCGGAAAATCACCTGGAATGCTTGCTCATAATCAGGTAACTGCCCACTTGTCCCTACAGGACAGTTTACGATGTGGAAGCGAGACGCCGCATTACCCCCTACACGTGGCAGCTTCTCGCTTCCACATGGTAAACTGTCCTGCTAAGGTTCATGGTAAGGTGGCAGGACAGCACAAAACACACTGGACAGTCTCTGGCTTGCGTTGGATTTATGCAAAAATACTTCAAAGTCTTTTTACTGTTGATTAAGTATGTTAGATTTTGACGACTTCTCTTAGGAGCTACCGAATACATACATATATATGGTAATTTAAAAAAAAAATCGAAACATTACATGGTCAAGTACATCTATACTTAATATTATAAAGCTGAATAGTTTCTTTTTTTGTTTGTTTGCTTGAACGCGCTAATCTCAGGAACTACTGGTTCGATTAGAAAAATTATTTTAGTGTAGATAGCCCATTTATTGAGAAAGGCTATAGGGTATAAAACATTCGAAATTCACGCGGGCGAAGTCGCGGGAGGAAGCTAGTAACTAATAATCGTAGCGCGATTATGACCATAACTAAGTAAATGTATCTAACCGCCGCACTCAGGGACGTTAATTATTACTTAAACTGTCACTAAGTAAGGATTTCACAAAGAAAACCGTTACTTAGTGATACTTTAAGTAATCAATCTCTGAGTTCGGCGGTTAGTGTTAAAATACTTATTAGCCTCGACATAAGTTTTAATACAATCATTTAGAAGTCACACTAAAAAAGATGAATACGTTGCGTCTGGAATAAATCGTACATACTTCCTAACAATCTAATGGTCCATCTCTTACAAGCTCTTGCAGCATAATGGACCCGACGCAAACATTCCGCACATACAACTCCAGTGGATTGTCCGAGACCTCTTGCGGGTCCTTCAGACCCCAACAGACGTTATAAGTGGCCGCCATTTGTAAGTACCGTGTACTCTATGTTAGGATTAAATAAGGAAGTGGTTGTTTTGTTAACACATTGTGCCTCTTATAAGGTATATTTTTATCGTAAGCAGTGGTCAGTGTTGACAAGTGTTACGGTGATTATTGATTAATAATAATAATAACAGCCTATAACTGTCCCACTGCAGGGCAAAGGCCTCTTCTCGTATAGAGAAGGATTGAGCACTGATCACCACGCTAGCTCACTGCGGGTTGGCGATTTCAGATAATTAAATCCAGGTTTCCTTACGATGTTTTCCGTCACCGTCAGTCAGTAGTGTCTAAGAATATCTAAGAAAGTATTTATGACATTGTAAAAGTCACATTGATACTTGCCTGGGTTTGAACCTGCAACCTCGTGCATAGAAATCCGGTATGTCAACCACTAGGCTACCACGACTTGATTATATAATATTTTTTACTGTCTTAGTTATACACATCACGGTCTAAGGGTGTTTTTAATATCGTACGGGTTTCATCACGCATGCGGGATTGCCCCGCCTGCGTAACCCCGCAAATGTCCTTTTCATACAAGTATTTATTGTAATGCGTGGAATATGCACAATAAATTTTCTGGATGCGGGACAATCCCGTATGCGTGATGAAACCCGTACGATATTAAAAACACCCTAATACTGTGCCTGATAAATGGCAATAGGCTAGTCTTTTTATGATATAGTATATTATTTTATAAAGAGTAGATAAATTCCGCACCGACCTTTCGTCAAAAATATTACATAATTTGTAGTTTACGTTGTTGTAGCGAGATGCCGCTACGTGCAATGCGGCGTCTCACTTCCACATTGTAAACTGTCATATGTATATTGTGGAGTTCATGGTGAGGGGGCAGTTGGTAACAGAAGATCTTGAAAGCGATTCTATGAGTAGTTATTTATCGCCGTGTGGTATCCGGCCTAGAATTGACCACTCCCTTTCCTCCCGTGGGTGTCTAAGTGGGCGACTAAGGGAACATCCAGAAGATGGGTAGCAGCGTCTTCTGTAACTTGACCACCAACACTGCGATCTCCAAGCCGCTTGCCAAGCGTAGGGATAATGGCAAACCCCTTCCCCCTTCTAAAAGGGGGAGGCCTTTGTTCAACAGTGGACATCTATCGGCTGTTGATGATGAGGTATTTATTCATATAATTTATTCCATTCACAATAAATCCACATTTCGTTTCAAACACACCTAATGCTTTTGATTAATTAGTATCACTAATTGACGTATTATTTTCGCTTACAGTGCAACCACAGAGTGCTAATGGCCGCTTTAATTTATTAATAGCATCAATCAGGGCGTTAGAAGCTCGTCGCTTAGTGCTGCGGATTCAGTTGACTCATCAGAAGCGTTCGACGAACTAAGTAGGTATACACATTAGAGAACGATTTAATGGATAAGCTAATTTATCAAATTGTAAACTGCTACTTTGATAAGCGATGTACAGTCAGCATCATATTATGTAGGCGAACGTTTTTTTATACCATACCATTAATAAAATTAAAGTATAATTAAAAGTAAAAAATCTTAAAATTAAATATTCTCAGATCATCATTTGAACGTTTTTATAATTTGAAACAATAACTTGAATTGATGTTTGTTTAAAGGTTTCATAACATGTTATGCTACTTATGATGCTGAATGTACCTACAGTATAACGGTTAAAATTATACTTGTATATGGTTTTATCTCTAAGGTAGTGTTGAAGGTAGTTATGGCGCAATATGATTCTCGCGCATTCGGCGCATACATTTTTTATACAGTATTTTATTGCCAGCGGTTGGAAGCGGTCGAAGATCGAGTTCAGTGGCGAGCTATAGGAGAGGCCTATGTCCAGCAGTGGACGGAGATAGGCTGATTAGATTATAATGGTAGATGTTATTACATTTAAATCGAATGCTTGTAATTCTGTAAAACAATGAATGTGTCCACTGCATTACTACTTTGATTGCGCGATTATAATAATAAAAACATTCACTACATTAAGATTGGTCTAATACATCTATTCAATGATGTAGATATCATATAAATAAAGAAATAAATAAATATATTCAATATAGCACTGATAGCCGAGTGGTATAACCGTTGGACTGCCAAGTCAAAGGTCGCACGTTCAAAACCCGGCATGGACCAATGTCTTTTCGAATTCATGCTATAAATTAGTTTTCAGTTGCTAAAAACGGTGAAGGAAAATATCGTGAGGAAACCGGCACACCTGAGAGATTTTTCAACGGTGTGTAAAGCCATGTCAGAGGCCTACAGGCGGTTTAAACTCTGACACCAGGTTGTTAATCAACCATACGATAAGAAGATCTATTCAATATATAACAATGCCTGAAAGTTTATTTAATCAGTCTTGAAATTTGATTTTATATTATTGTCTATCTTTAATATTGCTTATATAGATTTTAAATTACTGCAACATTAACGTTAATAATATAAAATAACTTTAAGTTAAAACCACTTACAAATTTATTAAATTTATCGGCTTTGCTGACATGCGCAATTTTCGAATTTCATCCATTTGACAATTTATAATTAGTGGTCAAGCAGAATTTAAATGTTGATGGTTGTAAAATGAACAACAGTATAATAAATAATTTTTCATATGTATATTGTGGAGTCTAACCAATTGTATATTATTATTTAATGAATAATGGTAAATAATTATTTCGAAGTTATAAGCTTTCCAAAATATCACTGACGACAGAAAACTTAAAAATATAAATTCAATATTGTATTAAAATTAAAACTCTAAAAACTACTTCAGTAAGAGAAAACTAATTAAACACACATAACACTTAAAACATTACATCACGCCTGTATTTCCCGAAAGGGTAGACACAGGTGTGTAGTACACCCACAATTCGCCAGTTATGTTGTAGGTCCCAATGTTATAGGGGGCGAGCCTATTGCTGTCAACCGGGCACTAATTCAGACTTATCTAATGAAAAAACCAGCACTACTTTGCCCGACCCAGGATTCGAACCCAGGACCTCATGCTCAGCAGTCGCACTCAGCGACCACTATACCAACGAGTCAATCAAATTCAAAACTAAGTAAACCACGCGTGAATGAAGATAAAATAAATTATGATGTCAATATAACAAGCAAACCAAAACCATGTAGGTATGTACGTATATATATATTCAACAAACATTATTTCATTACAGCTGTATCTATACATAGGTTTTTTATTACTTCAGAACAGTGTATTCAGTAGGCCGAAAACATATTTACTTTATCAGCTTTAATATACCGACCACTGAACTGTGAAACAAGCCAAAAATTCTGTACGAGATATAGGTCGAGAATTTACCAGAACCTTCTGGAATCCGGAAGAAACAACCGCTGAACAAATACCACACTAAAGCATTTTATGGCTTCACAGGGATTTAAAAGAGTAATTTCATCTAGTGGCTATAATAAAGGCCCTTTTAGACGATCCTCTTTGGTTCGGTCCATTGTGGTTTGGTCATAAAAGAATGCATTAGATTATTATTTTAAAGCGAACAAAGAATTTTAATAATTTCATGTAAAGTGCCTTTGTTGATTTTAATTATTTAATTCTACAGTTTTACGTGTTTATGTTCAGCTATTTGCAATTTGCATGTGATTGAAATTCGTGCATGAATTTTATTTCAATACGTGTTGTGACTCTCGGTTCTTCTTGTTAGTTAGATCACATATTATATTATAAATGGAAAAGTTTGTCAGCATGTGTGATTGTATGTGTGTTTGTTACCTCCTCAAGCTCAAACGGCTGGACCAATTTTGATAGGATTTGGTATGAAGGTAGCTGTGACTCTGGATTAACACATAGGCTACTTTTTATCCCTAAGACGTAACAGGTAACACCGCGGGGCGCAGCTAGTGTTTTATAAAAATAATTATAATGTACACTTAATCTGCCTTGTTAGTCTAGTAGTCACTAAGCGCGACTGTTGAGCATGCGGTCCTAAGGTATAATCCCGGGTCAAGCAAAGTGTTATTGGGTTTTTCCATTAGGTCATTTTCAGTAGCAGCACGGAGTCTGGATTTGTACCCGGTTGATGGCAATAGGCTCGCCCACATTACATTAGTACCGATAACATGACTGGTGAAATATGGGTGTACTACACACCTCTGTCTATCCCTTTGAATACCGGCGTGACGTTAATGCATATTAGTGTTTAGATACCTACAGCGCAAAAAACTACGCTCAGCAGATACAATCGTATTGGCTTAAAGTCCTAAAATTCCTCCTAAAGATCCAACTTTATGAGTTGCGGCAAAATAAGCAACTGATTCTGTTTCCTAACTTCATCCCATTACCATAAAACGTAAGTACGATTTCCTGAGCGATACCCAGTACGAAATAAATAGGCTATTTCTTGGCCAAATTTATGCAAATTGCTATAAATCGCATCAGGATAAATGGGCCCTTATTTTATTGACGTCAACGTAAGTAATAGGTTATTGAATGAGCTGACTCACTTTTGTAAGTCGGAGAAAAGATGCGTTTAGATCTCAGGTCAATAACCTTTTAAATATTACGAGGTGATTATTTCACTGCTAGTCTCAGGTCTAGGTGCTTCGGAAGGCACGTTAAGCCGTTGGTCCTGTGCCTGATCCCTCTCCCATCGTGTCGGTCTTCCGTCCCATCGGACTATGAGAGTGAGGGTATAGGGAGTGCGCTTGTGTTTGCGCGCATACTTGTGCACTATAATATCTCCTGCGTAGTTGGATAGTCTCAGATGAAAATAAATAAATGAGATCCGCCGCTGAGACCGAAATTCGGTCAGAAGAACATTATTATTACAGGTCTAGGGCTCTAGACAAGTGGCAAAATGGTGGACGAATAGAAATCAAATAAAATGATAAATATATGTATTGACATTATGATATCATCATGAAGATTACTCAATCAAAATATTATGCCATCCCCATACATTTATCGCTCCACCAACATCCATATTCTGTTCTCAGTAGTTAGTTTCAAAACGCCGCGTATTTTATATATTTTTTTATTATAAATCACCTGTTTTTTGCAAACTCGCAACACCGCTGCGTCATCAGATAGCAAGGAAGTTTGAGTCCGTAAACGGAAAATTCGTGAATACCAACGGACTAAATGAAAAATGAAGCAAATATATTTTACACATGTGCGACTTTTTGTTATAACTAGTTTATTTGCGTGAATCAGTTCTAAGCGTTGGATAGTTATTAGTTTAACGACCATACATGTCAGCTCGTGGCGTGTGAGTTTTAAATTCCACGGTTAATAATTGTGTATTGTATTCTACAATTTGAGTCCCATTTAACTTCGTATATGGCCTGCAACCACGCCAGTTACTGTACATAGGTAATAAGTAACAATGCTGCATAATGTAAATTGCACATTTACAGTGCTTTCGTATAACTTAGTTTACTGGAACACGGAGCAAACACATTATTTTACATTTTTTGTGTAATATATATTTCTAAGTCTGTCTAATATACGGTGTTTAAAATGAAAACTGACATCTTCGACGACCTGGTTGGCGCAGTGACTAAGCGATTGGACTGCTGCGCTAGGGGTTGCGGGCACGGGACAAAAATAGTGTGATGCGCAGATTTTTGCCCCGAGCCTGGTTGTTTGTGTATGTGAATAATAGTTAATAAACTACATGTTTGTGGTGATTTTAAAACAGTCTTCTATACAACAGAATAACAAGCTCAAATTAAGGTCCCTGTGATTAAAAAAAACGTCAAAGATTTGTCACAGTAGAGGTACCTACAATACTAAATATCTAGCTATCATTCGGCCTTCACTTCCACTTGCAGTCCTTGAAAGCAACTCACACACAGCTTATGATATCTATTATTAATAAAACAAGGAAAATATAGGTTATAGCATAGGTAAATGCTCCGAAAGTGACACGTGATAAACTATTTTTCAACTCAAATGTTGCGGTAACTTATTTATCTGTTTTACTTATAATATAATTTGCTGACATCCTTACTCCACCTTGTACCACCACAAATGAATTGCTGATGATCAGTCGTTAGCAGTCTGTAAACCGCTACTAACCATCCATCTCTGACGGAGCCATTTTCCTAAGAGCCATTAAAATAATCTTCGAGTAATAAAATAAATTGAACGTATAATTTCTGAATTAATAGCTAATGATCTTTAATGTAAGCATACTTAAATTGAAAGAGATTTTGATATTACGAGGGAATTTATGAAAATACTTTGAGATCACTTTCTGACTTTTGAAGGTTGCTGTAGTACATCTCATAATTTGGTCGGATTTCTCCTTCTTCTTCTTATCGTATGGTTGATAGACAACCTGTGTAGTTTAAACCGCCTGTAGGCCTCTGACATGGCTTTACACACCGTTGAAAAATCTCTCAGGTGTGCCGGTTTCCTCATTATGATTTCTTTCACTGTTTTTAGCAATTGATAACTGATTTGTAATACGCACATGAATTCGAAAAGACATTAGTGCGTGCCGGGGTTTAAACTTGCGACCTTGAACGAGGCAGTCCAACGGTCATGACCGTTGCCATTCGGCTATCAGTGCTTTGGTAGTTGGTATGAATTTTGCACGGATTTGTTTTTATGTGATCAACTTATTTATCCTGTCTGGATATCATGCATGTGCTTTTATGTATGTATAACGAACCCACGATACATAAAAATAATGAGTCACCATTTTATTTAAAAAGTCACATATTTCTCAAAAATCGTAGTCAAATTCAAATTGTTTTTATTTCATGTAAACCAATTACAGGCGCTTATGAAACGTTAAGATGCTAGTTGCACGGTTCCAAATGTCATTCCTATGGAGAAGAACCGGCAAGAAACTCCAAAGGTCACTCTTTTAAATAATATGAGGTAGTAGTAATAACAAAACCGTAATATTTCTTCATCCGAACAACGTGCATATAACACGTTACACAATAGATGTTGTTCAAAAAATATAATTTTTCATTTTAGATCTAAGAGAGGTGACGTCGTAAAAATACTTTGTTGTCGCCGATCAATTTTGTTAAAATGGCCGTCGCGGATAAGGTGCGTCCTTAGAACCCTCTTACGGATTTTTACTGTAGCGCCTTATTATCTGGCCGTGAGAAAGTGGTTAAAGACGTGGATTTTGTAACGGGTAATAAGTATTGGAATTTGTGAGATGTTTTTCAGGTAAAATCTGCGTTTTATGTTATGTAGGTTTTGGAGAATGGAAAGGATGTTAAGGGATACGAAATATAAAAAAAATGTTAGAGTTAACTCACCGAAACTCATCTTAATAATTCGAATCTAAAGTCTTATTTTTCTTATTGTATGGTTGATGAACAACCTGGTGTCAGAGTTTAAACAGTCTGTAGGCCTCTGACATGATTTTACACACTGATGAAAAATCTATATAAATTAAAATCTTAATTCAAAAGTATCAATCATTGCGCTACCTCGCGGTTTGTTGATGACGTTTTGAAAATTTTGGTTTTATTTGACGTCATCCCAAATAGTAAGGTACTGCAAACCATAGTCACATTACTACTAGCGGTACTTGCCATGTCATAAATAATTAAATTACTGTTACAGAATGAAAAATACATTTACCTAACAACAACAACACTGGTATTGAGTTTCAACTTAACTTCGCAATAATTTAACTATTTGCAAAAGCCTGAACACATAATTAAACAAAAGCACAAACAAAAAGGCTAAACATTCTGTTATTAGGCTACTGTATTACAAAACAATGAACATTTAAAAAGGCATGTTTAACGTGTTCACAAATATTCAAACTTTACACACAACAAAAGAATCCGCTCATTAAAATTGTAGGCAAGCTGAGAGGTATTTAAAAAGCATTTAACAGAGGTGTTTAAAATGCAACATTTTGCGCAAGGTGTAACGTTGTGTCAAAGGTGTGAGGACGGCATGTGTAGATTACAACCACATACAGCGCACATGTTTATTTGCTTAAAAATATAATTATCGAATATGTAGTGCCTGCATTACCTCTCGAGTATTGGGGGTTACTCGTTAATAGAGCATGCTGACATGCCGAAATTTTAAGCATCTGTTAATAAATGAAATATGTGTCCTGTGCTTTAGTAGAAAACTAACCTTAATGCACTGGAATTTATTAACAATTTTCTAAAAGAGGCGATAATAAAACATTACTTTTTTCATTTTAAATTTCGGTGAGCTTTAATTTAAACAATTTGCACTATTGTCAAAATTACTGTTTAAAAGCGTCTAAATTTATATAAGGTTTGTGTTAAATAAAGTCAATCAACAAAGTATACTTGTCAAGTCATGAATTAAGAAACTGTTTGGAAGAATTTTAATTAGCTGCTACGAAGTTTTAAATGGAACTCTTTAGGCTGCATAAAATACAGTTTAAATGCTAAATTAAATCTTACTGAATTAACTGAAGGTATTTGTTTGTTGTCATGGTTTATGTAGGTACTAAAATGTATGTCAGAATATTTTGATAATGTTTTTTGATATCTCCAAATATTTATACAAAAAGCACGTGTAAGAATGCACAATTTTTGCACGTGCCTAAAAGAATTTGTGTCATGTAATTTTCTTTTTACTACGATGGGAATTAGTACCTTGTTTTACATTTCTTTTAATGTCCTACTGACCCAAATTAAAAGTTTTAATTTATGACAAGGCCTGTGCACCTACTTAACGAAATATTATCACAAAACCCTTCCGACGGCGAGCCTTGCCTGACTTTTAATCCTAAAAAATGAACTCGGTATACTTATGTCAATTTTATGTGTACCACAGAATTATGGTAATTTGGCCTTATTCAACCTTATTCCAGCTTAAAACTTTAGCCACAAAGTGATTCCTTTGCGGACTTTAATGAGTTTAATAGGATTTTTTATTAGGAAAAGTTACATGGACTCTGTGCCTGCTATTGCCCTTGGGGCCATGAAATTAAATTGCAACTTTACTTGGCCTTTGTGAAGTAAAAAGATATGTTGCTATAAATAAAAGTTCATTTTGGTTGGAGGAAAGCGTTGCTAAGTAAAAGTAGGCAAGTTTGGAGGTTAGGTCTTCAAGAAAGTAATTGCCTCTTTATTTTTTGTGAGGATGATCAGACAGCCTTTTTACATCGGCCAAACTAAAAATTTCTTTATTAGTCGATCATCAACTTAAATTCTATTCGTTGAAAAAGCAAAATGTTTTAAGGTTATTCAAGTGAATTTCTAAGGCTAATGAAGGCGTAATTTTAAGTTTGTATCTATCGATATTAATCACTTTTTTAATACAATAAAATTTCCATAAACCTAAAAGTATAAGGCATTTAACATTTAAATAAAATACAAACAAGGCAGATTGGAGTTGATCGTATTTATCTTATAAAAGGGGATGTCGTTGATCTTAAGGGCTGGTTTAGACTGGTGAGGCGCGAATTCGATTGCTGCAAATTGCCCTTAATACTGGCTCGTTCTTTGAAGAGGAAAAATGTTGAGTATAGCGATTTTTAAACATCGATACTTATTGTCGAAACATTTGCATTATATTGATATAAAAAGTAGATTAAAGATACTGTAAAGTTTTATTCAATCACGCCAGTTATCTCAAAAGGTAGGCAGTCTTACTCTCCTTTATCAAATAGCCATTGAAACTTTAATAAGTTTCAAACCCATCCTTATTTACCGACAATAGTTCATTGCTTCTAGGTTGCATTTCCTGGTGATCGCAGGACATTGTATTTTAAATCTGTCTAAGTTTTCAACTTAAGCTTGACTATTAAGCAGTAAACGTCTTAGTTAAAAAAAATGATAGTATGTATGTATAAAGTATCGATACAACTTATCGATACATCCCAGTTCGATATAGCCCATCACTAGTTATGATGAACAAATCGGGGAACTTGGATGATTTTTTTTAAATTCCGTTTGAGGAAACCGAGCAAGGACAGGGTTTTAGCGTTATATTCCGGAAAAATTGGACTTCAATGGCACAGTGGGTAAGTGATTAGACTGCTGCGCTGGGTTGCGGGTTTGATTCCTTTATGGTACAAAATATTTATGTGATTCGAGGATTTTTCCTGATTCTAGGTGTTTTTTCTTTGAAACTAGCTTCCTCTCGTGACTTCGTCCTTAAAGTGCACATAACCTCAAAATGTTCCTAAAAATAAACCTCAAAATATTTGTTTGATCAGTAGGCGGTTATTGCTGATTTTGGGTGTTTTTTCTGTGATACCAGCTTCCACCAGCGACTTCATTCATGGTGTATATCCTCCTTGTTAATTGCCTAATCTCTAAACTACATGATCACATCGTACCCCCAGTGGAAAAAAGGCATAAGACGAAAATGGTGATTTTTCAGTATGGCGAAAAAATTGAATTTATGGGCATATTTACTTTATTTTCAAACGAAGAAGAATTATTCTTGTATCAAAAAAAGGAGAAAAAAAAGTTGCACTGCGTGTTGTATTTAAGTTAGTACTAATGTTTATAGTTTATTAGGAATTGTAAAAAAAAAATATTATGCTATTTTTCAAAATGTAATGAAATACAGGATTCTGAGTATCAAAATGTATGCCAGACTTTGCCAGAAAAGAAAAAATATTTCAAAAAGTATGTTGTATTAAAGCAGTAATGAACTTGTAAATACAAACATTTATGCTAGTATAAGTAAGATTACTACATTATTTCCTTTATTACAATTATGTTTGAAATGTATTAGCAATACTTACCCCATTTTTCAATTTAGGGGCTTGCTAAGGTAACTTAAATAAACAAAGATAATTACTTATTCCATTATTATGTTACAGAAAAGTTAGCTGCATATGAACACATATTACTTAGAGTTAATATTTATGACTAAAGGGAAAAAAAGGAAATGCATTTTTTGTGTTCATTATTTTTTTATTTCAGGCAAATTATAATTATAGTTTTGGCTACAATTAAAGTTCGTACTATCAACAATAAAATTTGACAGTAATAATTCAGCAATGTGGAGTTTCGGTGAAGATTACTACCACTAATGACTTTTTTTTAAATGATTAACTAATCAGTAGATCATTTGTTAAGATTTGTAACAATTAACGAAATAACTTCTTTCTTGGCTCCGTACAACAAAATATTATGTTCTCTCAATAAAAATCTAAGATAACAAGCAAAAATTATTAACAAATCAAGGTACTTTACACATTGCCAGTACCTTTTGTTTTAAAATAATCAACAAATAAAAATACAAAAAAAAACCTTCTTTAAGCAATAAATCAAAAAATTCTTGTTCCCTTCTACGTTATCTTCGTTCTACGAATTCCTTCATTACCAAACATTCTAGGCTATAGAATGTTTGGTAATGAAGGGATATAAATGTAACAAAATATTATTATTTTCTCAATACAAATCTATGGTAACATGACATGCATAATTTGTTAACAAAATAAGACCTTTGATACTTTCACAGTACCTTTTGTTTTAAAATTATTAATAATCAATATGTTTATACGTATGAATATAAAAATTCAACAAAATTCAAATTAAAATAATAATGAGATCAAAAATACGGGAACTAGTAAAGTTATTCTTCTTCAGATGAATCAAATACCTCCAAATTTGGAGATTCAGTCGCTGGTAACAAATTTCTATAGAATGTTTGGTAATGTAGAGGTATAGCATTTGTATTACACAGGCTAATTAAGTCTTTGAACAACGCGTCAGAAATAGGTAACAATTGAGCATATGCAAGTGGAAGTTCATTAACATCTACAGCATTGGCATTATTTGATTTGCGTGTGCGCGTCGTCGTCGTACGATTTGTAGTGTCTAGTACCAAATATTCACTTTCGAAATCATATTTAAATAATAATTTATTTGGTGCATCGGGACTTGTTTTGATTTCTTTAATTTTTGAGAAAAATACTTTATGCCCGTTTGTGTCTTGTGACCAATTCTTGCTTGTCGTGACTTGACTTTTTAGGTTGTAAAAGTCATTTTGATTCATTTCTTTAATTACAAACTTATTTTGTACTTTTGAATTCATGATTACTTCGTACAGTTGGTCAGGCGAGTACAATGTCTTATTTTTCATATTTTTCTCGATGCAGGCATGCATTGAGTCGCCTTCGTTCTGAGTGTGGCCAGTTTGTAAAAACCTGTGTGTAACTTCTACGTTCAATACACGTGATACATAAATATACATCGCGAATATGAACCGATTTCTGTTCTGGCCCGAACAATTATCTGAATACAGTGAAATTGACTTTATACCCCTGTTAACTTCAGATTTAATGAAGTGTAATAAGCAACTAGCGATTTCATTCGCACCCCTTTTTGCAATTTGTGCATGCCATAGATAACAAAACCCTTGACGGGATATTAAATTGTACACAGTGAAATTGTATGCGGGGTATTTCCTTTTATAATGGAAAATATTCACATTAGATTGCGGTAAACTAAGAACCTTTTCCAAGTCAAAAACAGCTACAGTTTTCACATTAGGATCTGCTGATTCTTTTTCACTATCCTTCATATTTCGTATGATGTTTTTATTTTTTATATGACTGTCATAATCCTCTTTCAGTTGTAATTTACCTTCTTCAGTTGAATTGTCGTATTTGCTACATAAATTGCACAAATCCTTCTTCGGCCGGAAAAAAGAAAGGTTAAAATGTGTATTAAATATTTGATTATATTGATATTCGCTTGCCACTTTAGTATTACGAAAGTTTTCATTTTCTGATATCCAATCTTTGTACAAACGATGCATTTTTGAGATATTTAAGTCTTGTGACAAATATTGACGGCTGGAATTTTGTCTAAGATAGTGAGATTCGATACAAGGAAAGGACTGAATATGTTGAATTGCACTCTGTTCTGTTTCGCTGGCTGTTCTATGAGGTCTATTGGTATGTTTTCCTCGAAGGTCTGTTATTTGGTCCCCATTAGCATATTTATCAATAGCAGTGTAAACTGTTCTTTCTTTAATACCTAGCGTATTAAGAAACATAGTTTTGCACACTTTCAAATTAGTCACAAGGCATACATCGTTTTTTGACGGCAAATAATAAACCAGTGTACGATTTCGTTCACGCTTACGCTGAATTTTCATAACTTTAGGTTCTATAATCTCAGTGTTTTTCAAAATGAATTGCCATTGAGTTTCATGGTTACCACAAGCCCAAAATTGCTTAAATATTACCAACCTCCTGTCGCTGGGTATTTTTTCAAAGCATTTAAGCTTACACTTGCAAGGCTCTTGCATCTGTTTTTGAGGCTGTTGACCTGTATTTAATTTGATTTTTTTTTGTGTTTGAGACCATTTTTCGGGATTACGCTTTCTTTTTCTAGGATTTGTATTAGCTTCAGTTACTAACACTGGACGAGAATTCGTTGCTTCAGGTTCTGTGGTGGAATTATATCCAGCTGGTAGAGTTTCAACGTGGCAGGCTATGATTGGAGGGTCTGAGTGAGGAACTATAGCTGTGGCAATTGAAGAGACCGGTGGAGTTCTATCAGGGCTTGTAGATATAGGTTCTGTTTCAGGTTCTGTGAGAGTATTATGTCCAACTGGAAGAGTTTCGTCGTTATAACATGTTATGGATGTAGGTTCTGCTTCAGGTAGTATAGCCGGGGTATTTTCAAGAGTCTGTGGAGTTTTTGCAAGACTTGTAGATGTAAGTTCTTTTTCAGGTTCTGCGGCAGTATTATGTTCAACTAACGGAAATTCGTCGCGACATGCTATGGATGCAGGCTCTGCTTCACGAAGCATGACCGTAGTACTTTCAAGAGTCAGCAGAGTTCTTGTAGGGCTAGTAAATGTAGGTTCTGTTTCAGGTTCTGCGGCAGTTATGCTCTTTTCAGGAAGTGGTGCATTATACCAGAACGTGGATACGGGTTCAAGATCGGCATCATTCGGCAAAGGATAAACTCCTTCTATGTAATTTCCTGATGATACCGCTAAATTTTCATAACTGTCTTTGTTACCCATAGAAATTGTTTTTTGAGGATTAGATATAAAAACGACAGTAGGTGACGCTATAAAAATTAAATTATTATGAGTGGTGGAAATTGGAGAAGAGAAAAGTGTAGAATTACCTAAGCAATCTCTCAAACTAAAATCGAAGTCATTCAATATTGAAGATGGTAAAGTATTGCCTAAGTCTGCTATCGGACTAGGACTCGAACTTGGTAAATATTCAGATACCGGTGGTGAAAATGGCTCTTCATTCGAAGACTCACTAATTCTGTAATTTACTGTAGATTGTCGTCTGCTACTTCGACTTGTTGACGGCGCGGTGTACATAATATCACCACGACTGACTTGATAATTTCCAGATGTTTGTTCTGCTTCTGTGTCGACGTCTGTAAATAAATTATTTTATTATAAAATGTAATATAAATAATATCATATTAAGTTGTTACTAAAGACGTCTTGCTCACAAAATAAGGTAAGTTAAGGTAAGACATTATTCTTTGTCTGACATCCTCGATGCCACAATTATTAGTGTCTATAGGACGAAAGGCTCCGGGTTCGATTCCCGGTCGGACAAACAAACAAACTTTACTAAACTGACTTGGGTCTGAGTGTACGTACCCCTTGCCAAATCCTTTACAGAATCCTTAGTTTAAGACCAGGTAATTAAAGTGATATGGCTGAGATTTTTAGATGTAAGTATATAAATATAACGCCTCGTTAGTTTAGTGGTATAAGTCCTGGGTTCAATTCCCGGGTTGAACAAACTTTGTGTCGGTTTTTTCGGACACAGATCGATTACTTTTATATAAATATACTAGCTTCCGCCCGCGGCTCCGCCCGCGTGGTACCTACTTACGGGGATAAAAAGTAGCTTATGTTACTCGTGGATAACGTAGCTTTCGAATGGTGAAAGAACTTTTAAAATCGGTCCTGTAGTTTCGGAGCCTATTTATTACAAACAAACAAACAAAAAAATATTACCTCTCTATAATATTAGTATAGATTAAACAATAATACCTAGTTAACGATTTTGAAAGTATCATGTACCTAATATAAATATTTACAAATACACATTTTGTTATAACATCTATGGTATGTCTTTACAAATTAGAAATAAAATTACACGTTAGTAACAGAAATTAATTTTATAATAATAGACAGCGAATCATTCATATAGGTTCCCCTAGTTTGAGACCAGACGATTGCTGTAATTGTCTAGCGCACTTACATACTACTTGAACCACTAGCTGGCGGTAAGATAAAACATCGTGAGGAAACTGCACCTTCATTCATTCAGAATGTGTAACCACGATATTGTTTTGGTTCCGGTTACAAAGGTCGGACGACAGTCGCTCAATGTTATTGATTATACAGTAAACACGTCATTGTGGAATAATTTATTTTTAGCTTTTATAAGAATTAAATCTAAATGTACTTACCTATTAACTTCAAAATTCTTCTCGCCCTACTGTGCTGTGTCCGGTTATACATTTTCAGGTCACTTTACTTTAAAATAAGAAGAAAAACCACTCAATTGTTGTTGTTTTGTTTTCGCAAATGCGTAAACGCAGCTATTACCTTGACCTAGAAACGGGCACTGACTGTCAAGCGCGTGGATACGCACCGCCCCCTCCCCCCTGCATCGACGTATTCACGCTTATGTTCCCGCTGTCTACTCCCGCGCCGCTGTATCAAATCTTACGTCCCGGTGCAATGAAAATATTCTAGTGGAAGAAAGAAGTAATAATTCTTATGTTACAGCCGTGCTGCAGTTTGTAGTCTTATGTTTCGACGTAAAGGAAAGTTTTTAGTGGAAAAAAGCAGTAATTGTTATTATTGTAATTTATTTTAAGTTCATAAGAAGTAAACAGTCATACTGCTGTTTTTATTTTTTAAGTTTATCTTTTTGGTTAAGTAAGCGCATTTAAGATAATTTCCTTACCTAGTTAATATAACGAATAAAAAGATAATCGTGTATACAAGACTAGCGATGTAAAAAAAGCAAACGCATTTAAATCATAATATTTGTTACTATTTATTTTCTACATTAAATTTTAGGTATAAACATATTATTAATTAATATGTCATATTTTTTAATTTATTATTTGCGTTATATCACATAATCTACTAATCCTTAAGAAAAAAAGTGATGGAATATAAATTCTCAAAACTATTTTCTTGAATTAATTCGTCAAATTAAACAAGAAAAATATGAAAAAAAAATTGCGTATGTATCTTTAAACGTACTTTTCAAATATGATAAAATCGATGATTCAATGTAAATTCACTTATGCCTATTTTCCACTGAGGGTACGACATGTTTCCATATGTCAAATAACTCGTGCCAATGCAAAGAAGTAAAAGTTTTTTCGGAATAAAAAGTAGCCTATGTGTTAGAATAGAGTGCCATCTTGAGCAAAATCGGTCTAGCCGTTAGAGCGTGAAGAGGTAACAAACATAAAAACACACTCACAAACTGTCGGCTTTATAATATAATGTGATAAATGTAATAAAAGAAACAATAAGTAATAAAATATTTTTTTTTATACAAACGTCGCCCCAAACTAGGAATTTCTCCGGTATCGTGGGTGCGTTTCATAAACATGTAATATCACATACAAAAACACCAAGACTCGGGACAAATATCTGTGGATCGCACAAATTTTTTTCCCGTGCGGGAATCGAACCCGCAACCCTTAGCGCAGCAGTCCAATCGCTTAGCCACTGCGCCAATCGGGTCGTCGTTATTATATAGATACCCTTCATAAGATACACTCGGTAACATAAAAAACTAAATTGCATACTTAAAGCCTTTATAGGTTCTGAAAACATTTCAACCAAAATCCAGTTTCAAGATCTGAATACAAAAGATATGAATACATTTCCATTTTTTCGTAACATGATAAATGCTACAATTATTTGCCCGTTACTACAAGGTTCGGTCGGTGAATATAAATAGAAGAAATTTGCCAGATATCTGAGACAAATGTACGATTTTATGACCTCTTCGTACTAGATATATTTCAGAGGGAGGCGAATCATATCCATCATATTTATTAGATTAATGGCTATTTTTAGAGCAGACTGAATTTCAAGATTTCTACGCAACGTTGAGTTTTGAGAGCAAACATATTATGTATTGTCATTAATTTATCTTTTGTCTTACATTCGCTTATATTCGTTGAAAATGTAGACAAATTATGTGCGAGATTTTTATTTCTTTTTATAAAAAAAATGTCACCTCACACCAGGTTTTTTCCTGTATCGTGGGCGCGTTTTACATACATTTAACATCACGTACACAAACACCCAGATTCGGAACAAACATCTGCGGACCATACAAATTTTTGTTCCATGCGGAAATCGAACCCGCAACCAGTAGCGCAGCAGTCCAAGCGTCAGCCACTGCGCCAATCAGGTTGCCAAAATTGCTCCCTCACATTTCGCTAAGCAGTACTATTAGAGACTACTCTACAACTCTGTAAAATACAGAGGCTTCATTGCCTCTTTATTTTTTTTAATTGGTTTGAGCTCGAGAGGCAGGCGCGAAATATAGTTAGATCATAAACGTTATACAGTCATTATCATACATACATTTGTGGCGTACATTGGGAGAGGCCTATGTCCAGCAGTGGACTGCAACGGGCTGATGATGATGATGATGATGATGATACATACATTTTATGAACTCTTGCCAAAGAATTCTTGAAGTTACAGTTATACAACAAATGACAACAAACTACAACTTACAATGAGTATGCGATTTCTCCATCCTTACGCCGCGGGTTTAAAGCCCAAACCGTACTTTAGCTCTCACTAGCCTTATATCAGGGTTAAAACAACTTCACGATTGACCGATCTTCTTGGGTCCCAACAAAAGCCGATCGACTCCAAGTATTTATCGGTACTTGAAGAATTGGACCGTTAAGGCCGGTTTCACAGCTGTCCGTGAGACGCGTACGGTCCGTACGGGCTCCCGAAATGGAGACACACGTGAGACGTTAGAACATTGTTTCACAGCGACGCGGATTGGTATGGACGCGACCCGATGGCCTACTATCGAATTTAATTTCAATTCTAATATAAGACCAATGTAAAATTAATTTTGATTTAAAGGAATCATAATTCAGTTTCATTGAAAAAAAATGCTGTCAATTTTTTGATCTCAGTTAGTTCGGACCAATGGACACGTTATATTGAAATAATTTGGCGCCGCATTGTTGAGTTTACGAGTACGAAACTTTACAATTCCAACGCAATTTATTCAGAATTAAATTGGAGAGTAAGTCTCTTTTGCTCCGGGTAGAGCCTATACAACGCTATCCACGTCCTAGCAACCGTATCGTATTGAATCTTAGTTTCAGAGCACTGCGGGCGCTACATTTACGGTTCTCCCGTGTACGGACGGCCCGTACGGGTCCGGACAGCTGTGAAACCAGCCTAACGCTACGCCCAACCTCTATTTATATCCAGGGTTTAGCGTAGAAAGAAAAGTTAAAACGTATGTCAGGATCAAAATCATTAATTAGTTTGTTAAATCCAAATCGTTTAGTTTTACTCAACACATTTATTCTTGTCTGCAGGCTATTTTGCGCTATGAATATACATGGACTTCTGATTTCCATAAGAAATAGATAAATATTGAATTGATGATTACGGTGCGAGGTCTCGAGATAAATCTTAGGATATCGGCCGATCTCTAGACATGCTGGGCTAAATAATGCTGATAAATGTAAACGCTAGAAAAAACGATAAAATACTGAAAAGCTGATCCTTAAGCTCTGAACTAGAGATGCCACGCATATTCGGTATTCGGCCTATTCGGCCACTTTTTTAACTATTCGGTATTTGGCCGAGAGCCTAGCCGAATATTCGGTATTCGGCCAAGAGCCTAGCCGGATATTCGGTATTCGGCAAAATCATTGTTCGTCGCATCTTACTCTGTACCTCAATAAATAGTGACACAACACAATCTAAACATATATAATACCCACAAGGTACACAGCGTCGTACTATCAGAACTGAACATACCCACTTAAGGAACGGTTCCCACACACGCGACGCTCGCACTACCGTACATCAAGACTGAGATAAAATACAATCGCGCCTGAGTTACGTGGGAAACACCCTCTTATGCTTATAAAGATACTCTTCTAGTCGAGTTATTGTATTTGCTACTTCAAGTATTGTGATATATGGAGCTATTACCCAATGTTTTAGTCATTTCCAAATCCTAGAATAAATACTTGTAAGAGATATAGATAGTAGATAGATATAGATACCACAGACCACGTTTGCATTGAAAAAGATATCTTCTGTGTAAATATTTAATAAACTTCATTATGACACTAATGCCCCCTTATTCATAAACGAGGATGACCTGATTGGCGCAGTGGCAAAGCGATTGGGCTGCTGCGCTAAGGGTTGCGGGTTCGCACGAAGCAATAATTTGTGCGAACCGCAGATGTTTGTCCCGAGTCTTGATGTTTATGTATGTGCTATTTCATGTTTATACGCCCCCTCGATACAGGAAAAATTCCTAGCGTGGGGCGACGTTTTTTTTAAAAGAAAGATAGAAAATTGTATTTTATTACGAATTAATTTAACATTATGGTGAAAAGAAAATGTATAATGTTTATACCTTCTTATCGTATGGTTGATGAACCACCTGGTGGCAGAGTTTAAACCGGCTGTAAGCATCTGACATGGCTTTACACACCGTTGAAAAATCTCTCACTTGTGCCGGTGTTTATATAATACGTGCGTACTCGTAGTAGGCAAGTTTCATAAAACTAAAAAGTGGCCTTGCCCTGCCTGCCATCAGTCACTCTGACGTACAGCGCAGTCGACCTTTGTACAATATTTATTGCCCATTGACACTGACTGAGCCTGTTTATTTCTGATTTATTGGGGTCTGACTTAATCTTGAGCCGTGTTTTCATATTCGCAGGTTAATCGAAGTAAAATAAACTTATTTTACTTCGGTCCTTGCGTCTACAACTTCTGTTGTAGCGTGCCTTGATTTTTCTGGCGTGAAATGTGTCATATCACTCACATATCGACGTATTTTTGTCTGTGTATAATTTTGTACTGAACCAAAGCTATGTGACCCCATTTAACTTTGGTTCATACAAAAATATTTCCGAGATACCAATTTTATCCTGCGCCTGATCTCTCTCCGGTCGTGTCGGTTTACCGTCCCATCGGACTATGAGAGTGACGGAATAGGGAGTGTACCTGTGTTTGCACGCATTCTTGTGCACTATAATATCTCCTGTGTAGTTAGCTAGTCTCAGATGAGATAGGCCGACGTGACAAAATTTGGTCAGGAGAACATTAACACTCGGAAAAGTTATTTTTTTAAAGTCTGAAGAAATTGGTTTGCATTTCTAGAATAGTATGTTGTTATTCTTGAAGCAAACCATTCTGTAAAACAAAATACTGCGTACAGAATACATGTCTATATGTATAACCTACATATCGTGCCGATGTGCCGTGACCAACAAGACACTATTTAATTCAGTAAGGCGCGCCCGCAAGATTTATTTCTTGTAGTTGCTTCCCAAAGTTATAAAATATCTTAGCACAAGATCTAGTCTTACAGTCTAAATCTCATATAATCAAAACAAGGAATTCGTGGATATGGTCTGCTCTGTAATATAACTTCAATCCAGTTCTGTTATGTTTTCTTGAACCACAACATCGTTAACTAACTAACATATCGTAACTTTCCACTCGTACGTTAACTCGCAGTTTGTAACTTGTATTTCTAAGTTAAATAAGATAACATTTACAAAGTTATTTGCATATGTAAATGCAGTTTAATTAATGCCTGGAGTGTACCTTTTGATTTGCCTCAGAGCTATTTAAGTAATTGTGGGAAAACGTACCTATTAATGAAAAAACCGTTAACTAACCGACTATTACATTTTATAAAAAATAACATTACGTCTGTATTTCCCAAAGGGGTAGACAGAGGTTTATTGTACCTGCACCCAAATTTCACCAGTTATATTATAGGTCCCAATGTAATAGGAGGCGAACCTATTGCCATCAACCGGGCATAAATTTAGACTCCGTGCTACTACAGAGAATTAACCCAATAACATTTTGCCTGACCCTGGATTCGAACTCAGGACCTCGTGCTCAGCAGTCGCGCGTATCAACCACTCGACTGACAAGGCAGTAAATAATAAATTATTCTCTCATTTATTATTTGCAAGGTATAGGACACTTTGATTAAAATGATGTCTGTTCCCATGCGTTCAGTTACAATATTTTTGTATCGTGGATTAATAAAAGCTCAGGGGCCGTGACCACTAAAACAACGAGGCAGATAGAATAGAATATATTACTTTAATAGACTGATTGCATAGCACTTGCAAAAATAATATTATTCTTGCTATAACTACATATTTCCAATCAATACGGACTAACTGGCCGTATAAATAAGCCACTCTACACAAATATACATAACTATTAGCCTACAGCCTACATAAATATTTCGCAACGTCGATATGCAAAATGGCCGCCAAACAATACAAACGTACAGTGGCGCAGCTACCACACATCACAAGAGAATAACGACGGTTGCATGTAAATTGTGTAGAAATTGTGATGAAGAATTCGTAAACATACGGTGTCGTATCGGTCTTTATTAAAAAAAGCTGACCCAACAGACGTCCTGTCTTCGTATAATGAATTCCATTGACAGCTAGCGTCAAAAGCATTAAGAAGTTTACATTGCAAAAGTTGATATAGACGTTAAATTTTTAAGATTATTGTCACTAACACTGGATTCCGGTCCGAAATAAATGAATTTTATTTTTATTTTTATGATAGTTCTTGCAGACGCGCAAGTAGTAAGTATATACCTGTAGTGCAGTAATATGCAGTGATAGCCGACTGGTATGACCGTTGGACTGCCAAGTCAAAGGTCGCAAGTGCAAACCCTGGCACGCACCAATGTCTTTTCATGTGCGTACTATAAATTAATTATCAATTGCTAAAAACGGTGAAGGAAGACATCGTGAGGAAACTGGCACACCTAAGAGATTTTTTAACGGTGTGTAAAGCCATGTCATGCCATGTTTAAACTCTGGCACCAGGTTGTTCATCAACCATACCATAAGAAGTAGTAGTAGTTCCATAGTTATTGGTGCACTATAACGCAAACAAAATCCATATGAGACCATTAAACTATGACTTTAATACCTAAAACGAGAACGGTTATGCCAAACTCTTACCTAAGTCCTAAGAAATCAGAATTAGGCATTACTACTTTGTTTCCTTCGGAAATACATAATAATATATATTTTTTAAGCAAAAGTCATGTCAAAGCACTATAAACAGGTTTATCGTGATGAAAGAACATTAGAACTGGACAGTTCGTGTGAGTTCAGTCTAATTGTTTACTATTAGGTTTATTTAAACTCTTCTACATTCAACTAAATCAGGTTTCTGTGCACGATATCCGTATACAACTACAAATAGATTATAAACTTGCGCTTTTGAAGCTGATTTTAGAAGAAAAGATTTTCGTAGCTCTGCCGTTTACGGCACTAATGTACTGATTTGCAGTGAACGAGCAAGTACAGAGCAGGAGACACTGCAAAACTGAAAATACTGCTGTACTGCTCACAGGGAATTCACAAATAAATCATTATATTATTTGTTACAAATTTTCAGTACAGTGCTGCACTATTGCATTGTAAAATACCTGTAATAATAGTTGTATGTGTGAAATAAATAAACATTAATCAGTATCTCCAAAATTAGTCTTCAGGCTGCAATTGTTGCTACAGTCTATGGTCTGTAGTCAATCTCCCGATCTCAGAATAGCACCTTCTTACAATCGGCTTGCGTAAAAATTTAATATTTCATCTGAGTTTCATCTCTAGTGAATTATCTGCGTAGCTGCGTATCAGCTACCTGTTTAACATTTATAATGCAAATCAATATTAAAGATCTTTCCAGCGAAACTTACCTAATTATGTAAATATGAGAATCTTTTTGTATTCGAGATTTGGAAGTCGATGGAAATGTGGGGAAGATGCTCGGTTTTGTAAACTTAACCTTAAGGTTTACGACATAAATGCTAGTTTAGATTGAGTTATTTTATACAAGAAATTTGGTACAGAAGTAGTATACATGTACTCTTCTACTATACGACTTATATATATTGTAATTAATATTAAACAAAGTACATCGATAGGAACCGCGGACTGCCTCGTTGTTGCTAAGTGTGACTTGTGGTCCTGGATTAGAATCCCGGGTCGAACAGTGTTACTGGGTTTTTACTTTAGTTAACACAGAACCTGGATTAGTGCAATAGGCTCGCCCGTTATTACATTGGGACCTATAACTTAACTGGCAAAATGAGTGTGTTACTATACACCTCTGCCTAGCTCTTCGGGAAATACAGGCGTAATATTTTCTTTTATCTTTCGATACTATCTTTTAGCACTTACTAACAAACAATATTTTCAGCACGTTTTCTTAACATGAAGAATTTATTAAGAATTTATAATATAACCATGTAAATGTGTGCCAGTAACTCATTTGAAGCGTGTTGAAGTATCGTCCAAGATACACAATCTCGGCGCGAGGGAGAAGCATTAACATAATACTGCCATTACTTATCTCTTTCTCCCTCGGTGCAGACGTGCATGAAAGGGTAATTGAGTTGGGGAAATCTGAGAGCTAATTTAGTAACAGTTTCTTATTTAAGTAGATCTTAAATTGTCGTACAGGACTAACAGGTGGTCATAACATTATATCGGGCTTAACGATCTCCTGAATTCAAACCCAAAGCTTGATCTGTTTGTGGACGGATGGGTGATGATTTTGTTAGCATGTCAGTTTTGTGAGAGTAAATTTTATTAATTTACATACATACATACATAAAGTCACGCCTATTTCCACGAGGGGTAGGCAGAGACCACGGATTTCCATTTGCTACGATCCTGACATACTTCTTTCGCCTCATTTATTAATTTATTAGTTTATTTATGGTTCACAAAATCCACAGCTCTTTAGAATAACAATTAAGCTTATAAACTAATTTTACAGCCAATTACGGATTTACAATTTAATAACCAACCATACTTATGCAACTGATTATCTTGACAAAAGGCTGACATCCTATGCTGGCACCAGCCAAACATAAAATATACACAAGTGTCTGTCTATGTTTAATAGTGTCTGAGAGTGGAGTTGGGAGTGTTATGAGAGGGCGTTTGAGTGTATGTGTGTGTGTGTTTGGTAGTGGTAATATGTATGAAAATGTATATAACTAATCATTCATCACATATAGTAGTTAGTAACAACTTTCTAAACCTACCTTTATTATAGTTAAAAGTTAATTCATGATTGTGTTATTTTTTCTTATTTTGTTTTAGGTTATAATGTGCTTTATGTTTTGATTTTGTAGTAGATACATGGCTTAGTTGGGGGTATTCGCCTGCGGCCTCTATAAATAAATAAATATAATCACGCCTGTATTTCAGGAAGAGGTTGCCAGAGGCGTAGGTATAGTACCTACATTTGAGCATGTAATAAATTTCTTATATGGGCCAAAGCCAATGTTATAAAACAACATTTTTAAGCAGGAACTTGAAACGCTACCTAAAATTTCGTTATTTTTGTTTGGATAACGATATTTATTACCTGGAACGGTTCTAAATAACGTGATCCGAACAAAAATAACCAAATTTTTTAGTAACGTTTCAAGTCCCTGTCCCAACTTACAGTTTCCATTCAAACAAAACGTCCTAATAGTTTAAAACATTATTTATTTATTCAATCCCAGAGTCAAAGCGGAAGCGTTCTCCATTTTCCAATGCGATTCCGTAAATAAAATAAAATATTTACATCCCCTAACGGGACGGAATGTCTCTTCGCCTCTGTTTGGTGCAGTCGTTAACGTTCCTTTACTATTTGCAGTTCATTACGCGACTACAGTTCATTAAGTCTTAAAATGCTAAGTAATTATTTTTTGTTTCAGTTCTGCGAGGTCCTCAAAGGGTAAGTTATTGTTTGTAGTATTTTTATCTCGCTGCGATGTTATATGAACTGATCTAGCCGTTATTAATATCGATACTTGGTTGATGCACACACATAAACACACACACATACACACACATACACACACACACACACCCTCACACCCACACACACACGCAAGCACGCACGCAAACACTCAAACAATTAATGCAATTTTTTGGTTTTTAAAATTTGTACTATGTCTATTATTATTGTAAGATATAAGAGCGGAGCCTTCAACTACAGGCATTTTCCATGCTTAAATGAAGACTCCTCGACAAGCAATGTAAAACAAGTATAATATGAAATAAACTTATTTTATTTATTTATTATTTTATTATACTAATAATTCCTGCAAAAATACCTCTACAACTTATCACACTAATATTGTAAAAGCGATAGTTTGTGAGTGTTTGTGTTTATGTATATTTGTAACTTCTTCACGCTCAAACGGCTGGTCCAATTTTGATAAAATTTGGTATCGAGGTAGCTGACAACCTGGATTAACACGTAGGCACTTTTTATTCAGAAAAAATGTAGCAGGTAACACCGCGGGGCACAGCTAGTAATTAATAAAGTGGCCCCAAGGTTTTAATTTAGATTTAATTTAAATCATACGTAGATCCCCAGATTAACATATGTACGTATGCGTTTGAGATTGTTTTGAGTTCAAATACACTGTCAAATAAATCTTATGTGGTTGCGATGTTAAATATATTTAATTTACTTTGTTATTTGAGATAAAATTGTCTTGTGGGATTATATTGTTTTTAAAAGGCTATGTCAACGGCACAATTTACAAACTACACAAAAGATTTTCATATGGATATTAAAATCTTTTATGGAGTTTAAAAAAAATCGTATTCATTCATACTAGATTGCCTCGGATAATTAAACGATATCCTACATATTATATCTATAGTTAGATATTATAATTGCTGGAACATCCTCTAAATAGCGCGGCTGAAGCACGGAATATCAAACGCGGTTTAATATATTATTTATTTAAAGTGTTTCTGAAAGGTCTCAAATGGTAAGCTCATATTTACTCAGTTACGAGTTAGTATGTGTCACAAGGTCTGAGATCTAGCGAGGTTTGCCCCCTTACCATGAACTCTTAAAGCAGGACAGTTTACGTTGTGACAGCGAGATGTTGCACTACACTGCACGTAGTGGCGTCTCTTCTCCACATCAGAAAATGTCCTGCTTTAGGAGTTCATGGTAAATGGGCTGTATCTTAAATCCTTCCTCACTGTAAGGTAAAAGTGTCTTCTTGACCAAAAAGAACATGAATACTTTTTTTCCGATAATTCTTGTAGAGCAGCGGCCATATTATTAGCTAAAAATCATGTAATAAATGTGTTAAATATTGCCTTTGAAATGGGCGCCTATTTCAAAGGCACAATAATCTGGAAACAATTAATCTTGGTGGCCCTCCGATTTGTAAAGCAGATCTTTTCTTTCTTATCGTATGGTTGATGAACAACCTGGTGTCAGAGCTTAAACCGCCTGTAGGCCTCTGACATGGCTTTCCACACCGTTGAAAAATCTCTCAGGTGTGCCCGTTTCCTCACGATGTTTTCCTTCACCGGTTTTAGCAACTGATAACTTATTTATAGTACGCACATGAATTCAAAAAGCCATTGGTGCGTGCCGGGGTTTGAACTTGCAACATTTGACTTGGCAGACTATCTGTGCTATAAAGTAGATTAAAACCCAGGAGATTTCTAAAGTGTTATGTGACGTTAAATTAATATTATTACGTTCTATATTATTTAAATCACTTAATACTAGAAATTAAACCATCGTCCTGAAGCCTGAATTAAATAGTTTGCAATGCCAAGCCAGACGTGAGCAAGCGAAAAGGACTTGTTATCAACTCAATCGTTCGATAAAATAAATAGGCTTTTGCCCTGCAGTCCCACTGCAGGTCGTTCCAGGATATATAGCGTGTAACGAAAAGTATAACTTAGTTATTAGAATCGAGCAAGTGATATAAAACGATAATGACTAACGTAATGCGGTGATACATTTGTTACGATTTGAATTCAGTAAACAGGATACTAAAAACATTTTAAGATATTATCAGCTGTACTCTTCGCCCGTTTTGGATAGATATACCCTTTTGTACTCGTTGTATAAATGTGTTCTCCAGTTTATAACTTGCGGCACATTTTACCATAATGAAACGTCAGCACTATAATTTGTTGCGCGCGTCGGATCTAGTCTAGCGCCTGCCTCACTTTTGTCACAGTAACGCGTTATTTAGATATGTCGTATGAGATGTGTGCGGAGCAACGTTTCATTAACCTGAATTAATTTGGTTACGGTTTTATGTCAAGACGTAAAGTTTTATCATTTGTTTTGTATTCTGGTTTAGTATCTACCATATAAATATAGATACAATCATAACCGTGCTTTGAAAATTTTGAAATTTCTGTCTGGCCTCACATCAGGTGCACCGACGCTATCGTTAGCGTTGCGGGCAACCGGTGGATGAAAATGGCAAGTAGCCGTCCATTGTGGCGTTCTATGGGGGAGGCCTTTGTTCAACAGTGGCTGAAGATGAAGAATTTTGAACGATGATATTTGCTGAACTAAATATGTATTTTTAAGTCTTTTATATAGATAGATACTGGTAGATTTAAATTTAATTGGCATGGGTTATTTCACATAATAGGTACAGGTTGGTATTTTGGATTAAAAAAAAAACATTTGATATCTTTATCCTTTTACAATATACACTTCAAAAAAATTATATTATACAGACCGTGACTCCAAAAAATATACGTGTACATAACATGACATGCTTCAAGGAGTACTTACAATATTATGAATGCTATAATTCTAATTCTGAAACTTTATTTAATTAGTACATCTAATTTTGTCACGGACCTACCTCTCACTACAAGCATTACAACATAATTATCTAATTACGGCAAGATAAAAATATATTTTTTTGGTTTAGACTTTTATCAAGATTGTGGAATGTGGATATACTAGACAGCTTAAACAATAAATCTTCAGTAACAGTACCTTTTGCGATGCTAATTAGAAATGAAGGTGGATTACAATGATTAATTAGCTTATGTCTGCCGTTGTAATTTGTTAAGTTGCGACTAGTGTTAAAAACTGCTAGAAAAGTTATTTGTTAGGCCTTAACTTCAATAATGGTCTCCTGATAAAGGTGCACTCCCTATTCCCTCACACTCATAGTCCGATGGGACAGCAGACTGAGACGACCGAGAAAGAACGGGCGCAGGACCACCTGCTGCTTAACGTGCCTTTCGAAGCACGGAGGAGTCTCGTCATGTGATAACGGTCACCCATCACAAGTCTGAACGCGGTGAGCTCGGCTTAACCTCGCGCATCAATTGATGTACGTAGCCTCTGGCAATTAAATACTTCAATACCACTTGAGTTTTGTTTAATTGCAAACCTGGTTGATTAATTTCAAAATAACACTTCAAACATTTTCGTAGCACCTTTCGTAGCATGAGTGCTACGTGACGTCGTAGCTCCGTTGTTTCGTTATTAACTAATGTTATTTCAACTTTATTTTTAGTGTTTCATCTCATGTTGGTTTTGAAATACAAAAATCTCATTTAAATTGTGAATTTTCATACACGGTGAAACAAAAATCAGGGAATTACTGAGTATAGGTCAGAGGTCTTAATTTTAATCCGTAATATACTAGTAGATATAAATTGTGATAAGGGGATGTTTGTAGCGCAGTATTTACATACTAACGAGGGGTTTTACATGAGGATGGTGCACTTAATGCGTCTGTGGTGACCACACGCTTTGACTGTTTAAGGATAATATTTGGCTAGCTGCCTTACTAAACCCTGGAAACTAACCTCGTAGCCGATTCAGAAAAGTCTCATGCATTTGTATAACCTAACAATGAAATTAAACGGTACGTATATTTAGGAATTCACAATAACTTAAAAGTCTTAATTGACCTTACCTCCCGGTAAGCATAAGGAATTATCCTAGGTTTGAATCCCGGGTCAGGCTATAGTGCTACGAATTAAATTAGACATAACCTTGAATATCGAATGTTTTTTAAACATCGCCCCACTCAAGGAATTTCTCCTATATCGTGGGTGCGTTTCGCAAACATGAAATATCACTTGCACAATCACCCAGACTCAAGTCAAAAATGTGCAGATCACACAAATTTTCGTCCTGTCCGGGAATCGACCCGCAACCCTTAGCGCAGCAGTCCAATCGCTAAACCACTACGCCAATGAGGTCGTCAATCAAATTCAAGTAAAAAAATAACAATTTCTAGTTGTAGAATAACAAGCGCTCAGGACCGTTAAATTACAAAAAATACATTAATTATACCTCTGCTTCTAATTTTACTTGCTTCACAAACTCACTTTTTGTAGCAAAAACAACTTTATTCAATTATTCAGTAAATAAAGCAAATTTTATTACGCCTTGAACTAGCAAAGTTTTTTTATCTTAACTGGATAGGCCCAAAATTCGGCAATGATTTATAACCCAATTAGCTGGTAACATTGTAACAGGAAATTATACTTAGTGCAAAACATTTTTAATTTGTGTTGTGTTAAGTGGCAATTAAGGATTATTTATTTCCTCTAAAATTTTACTATTTTAGCCATTTACTAGCTTCCATGCAACCATTGCACCTATTCCATGTAACACATTTAACTTTAGAAAGTGTCTAGTGCTTTTTTTACGTAAGAAGACTAAAATAAAATTTGTATGTTGCTTTCTAGAACACTATACAAAACTCATAAAAATGGATTTCGGTATGAATTTGAAAAAGGTAGATCTTTGATGGGATCTCAAATTCACAATACGATGGTAATGGGTAAATTTGAAAACGAAGAAATGGCAGTTTCTTGCTATAAAGATTAAAGTAAGATTCTTGTTATAAAGATAAAAAAGAAACTCAGATTAACCCTCAAATAATAATATAATTAATTGAATTTGGTTCAAATATTTTAAAAGGTAATTTAGATGAGACACAATATTATTATAGTCTTGCCAGTAAACCCATCCTTTTGGTAAATAAATCAAGGCACACGATACAAAATTCACATAAATTATATTTCTTTAATTAAATTACTGTCATACATCACAGAATTTTGGCGTTTGATAGAAATTACTTATTCACGACGGCATTCGTGTTCAAATTGTTTTATCTTGATAATGGGCGTTGATTTCTTCGTATACGTGACTTCCATTAAGACTGTAAAATAACGAAACCTTGAGCACCTATACTCGTATTTTACTTTGACTCTGATTTTGTATTATGTGACAAACATAGAATAACATCACGCCGTATATAGGCCTAGTCATAAAGGTGTACCCATAGTACATCCACATTTTGTCAGTTATTTTATGTCGCAATGTAATAGGGGCCTATTGCTACCAATCGGGTACAAATCCAGACTCCGAGTTACTACTGAGAATTACCTAATGAAAAACCCCAATATCACTTTGCCCGACCCGGGATTCGAACCCAATACCTTGAGTTCAGCAGTCACGTTTAGCGACTTCTAGACCAACGAGGCATTCGGGGCAGTATGTTAAACGAAAACCATAATTGATAAAATAATTTTAAAATCAAATACCTTACATTTTAATTACAACACGAGATACTAATACTTTCGTATATTGCAATTATTAATTTTTGTACATACTTAGACCGAAAATTTTACTCAAAGCCTTCAACGTAGTAATAGCAACAATAGCCGTTAGTAACTCGGTCAAATCGTCGAATCATCATAAACACACATTCTAAAGTCACGCAATACACTAGCTATACGTTATCCCTTCTACCAGTTTCCTGTACACATTTCTATTTTCCCAATCCTCCCCAGTGGCGAGTAATGACTATGTTATGTTCTTTCGCATCGACGCCGAGGTTTTTTATGTCTAGTTCCATGAACTGATGTCATGGCAGATCCGATTGATATTTGAAAATGCTCGTATCATTTATTTAGATGACTTTCTGATGTTTGGAGAGAGGAAAACGAGCTTAGGGATTTAGCCCGACGACGATAATAGAAAAATATTTTCCTTTGCATCGTAAGAAGATATTTGGTTCTTTGATATTTAATTTTCTTTTGATCGTCCTAGTTTTAGACTAGTAATTATTAAGGCCATTAATTTTGTCTTATTAAATTAAATTTCATTGAAATTAGGTTATACATTTTTTGACGGGCCTGAATTTATGTACCAAAAATGAGATAAATATTTAAATGTTTCATAAAAACTTCTGATAAGTTAAAACATCTGTCTGCCTCTTCAATGATAACTGGCGTAAATCACTTGTTTATAATACAATGGCTTAAGCCATCTAAAAAGTTATTAATAATTTATTATACTTTAACCTTTTTTCTAGTCTTGTAGACAATCAAATTTTTAAATCAAATCTGGAATTTGATTATCTGAAATCATTTGTTTACCTATATTGTTCCGGACGTAACATAAATTGACATCTCTTGTGGAGGCTGCTAGATATTCAAGTCATTTCAAACCGGAGATGGAAGACTTTATTGAATAATATATAGAAATGTTCAAACATAGTTCTGATGTAATAATATTTGCCGACACATCGATTTATTTACATATCGATTGGAATTTCGTGAATAAAACCACTGGAGTGAATGTCAGTGTTGTTCTATTTTAACATTCAATTCATTCAAAAAGTAGTGATAGCCGATTGGTATGACCGTTGAACTGCCAAGTCAAAGGTCACAAGTTCAGACCCCGGCACGCACCAATGTTTTTTCGAATTCATGTGCGTACTATAAATTAGTTATCAATAGCTAAAAACTGTATAGGAAAACATAGTGAGGAAACCGGCACACCTGAGTGATTTCTCAACGGTGTATAAAGCCTTGTCAGAGGCCTACAGGCGGTTTAAATTCTGACACCAGGTTGTTCATCAACCTGAACTATTATTAAATGTGTTAACACACTATAAACAACAACTAATAAATTCCTATAACGGACCATTTATCAGGATTCTATACATGTTTCTGTCTATAAGGTAATAAAACAGAGTTCAAACATTATAATATTTTCTATACACAAACTTTTAAAAAGAATCAAGTAGGCCAAAACAGGGGATAGCATTTTCCATTAAAAAACTCTTTATAAATAATTGTCTTCAGCCAAAACATGGTAAAATGTACTTGTTCAGGTTGCTTTGATCTTCGTAGCTCTAGTAGCACATTTCTCTATTCAACGTACCGAGTCTTTGAATCGCTCGTGAAACGAAACGCCATCATTATTCCATCAAAACAAACAAAAACGAGATTGTTTGAAACTGTATACTTTGTTATTCTTGATCATGTTTAAGTTAAGATAACCTGTTGCAGACAGTTGAAGTTATTTTGATACTTGTGAAAATATGTTAAATAACGCACAACTTTCTCACGTCATAATGTTGGCACTTCACTAGAAAATATTATTGCTACATAATAGGAGATATACCTGATATGTTTTCGGGTAGTAAAATAATAAAAATAATAATAACAGCCATAACTGTCCCACTGCAAGGCAAAGGCCTCTTCTCGTATAGAGAAGGATTGAGCACTGATCACCACGCTAGCTCACTATGGGTTGGCGATTTCAGATAATTAAATCCAGGTTTCCTTACAATGCTTTCCGTCACCGTCAGTCAGTGGTGTCTTAGAATATCTAAGAAAGTATTTATTACATTGAAAAAGTCACATTGATACTTGCCTGGGTTTGAACCTGCAACCTCGTGCATAGAAATCCGGTATGTCAACCACTAGGCCACCGTGGCTATTTCGGGTAGTGGGCACCATAAATTAAGTATACTGGCACTGATAGCCGAGTGTTATGACCGTTGGACTGCCAAGCCAAAGGTCGAAAGTTCAAACCTGCCAATGTCTTTTCAAATTCATGTGCGTATTATAAATTAGTTATCAGCTGCTAAAAACTGAGGTGAAGGAACATATCGTAAGGAAACCGGGCCACCTGAGAGATTTTTCAATTGTGTGGAAAGCAATATCAGATGCCTACAGGCGACTTAAATTCTGAAACCAGGTTGTTCATCAACCATATTATTATAAGGAGAAGTTAAGTATTCTTACCTACCCACGTTAATTAATGTGAAGATACAGATGTGAGATATCAAACAATTAATCAAACAAAAGTAATCTTATGGGGAAATCATACCATACCCCTCCCATTCAAAAAGCCAAACACTGCCACTTCAACCACTGTGCTAATCACAGCATACGCAGAAAATTAACACTTAAATTCGTTAAGCAAAAAGGTGTCTAAGTATACACACAATAAGACTCTAATTTATCTGCCACAGCCCAATTAAATTCACAGCCTATAACGATTTACGGTTTACATTTAAACGCAGGGCATTTAATGCAAACATTTGTGGTAATCACACTGAGTTGGCAACTAGCAACTAATTACCTAACAAACTAGCAATGATTATAATATTATTGTAATTTGCTTTTTAGCTGAATCTGCGAATAACTATGCAAGCAGCTGACTGTTTGTATATCAGTTAAGGGTAAGTGTTTAAAGTGCCTCTAATTAATTTTTAGTTATAAATTTAATGTATAATCTTGATCCTTAATGAAGTAGATTATACGCATCATCATTTCATGTTCTAATTATTTTTAAGTTCCTCAACTCTTAATCTCATATGTAATACTTTTGAATGATAGTGCTATTTCAATTGATAAAGGAAATTTGAAAAATGATGGACCCGAGCGGGACTTGAACCCGCGACCTTCGCCGTACCGTGGCACTGCTCTAACCAACTGAGCCACCGTGTCGCTGCTCGCATCCATCGAATTTCAAGTTCCCTTTTAGTATTTACGTCTTAAGGGTGACGTCAGGTATTATCTGTGATAGTGTTATGTTCGCGGTTCTTATTATATATAATATACCTATCTTTATAGAGTATTGTTTTGTTTCTGATGTTCTGCTGCCTATTTTTACAGGACTGCATAAAAAAAGGAGTTTAATGTTTTCAGGGTTCATGTATGTCTGTATGTGCGTTTCTTTATTTCACCATAACTTCTGAATGCCTGAACCGATTTTGATGAATGGCGTGTCGTTAGAATCCTTGCAATATTGCAAGTAACATAGGATATAAAAAATTTAATGATAAAATTAATAACGCGACTGCCATGTCAAAAATCCAACTAAAAAGTTAAAAACAAGTTCTATCGCAGTCGGGGGCCCTTCTGTAGAACGCTGCCTCATCTAAGAGGTACCCCGACTGCGATGAAACTTTTTTTAAACATTTTAGTTTGATTTTTGACCTGGCAGTCGTGTTTTTAATTACATTTTTTACTGTAAGGCTGTCTGAAATGAACAGTTTAATTCCCACTCAAATCTCTTCCAAATTGTAAACTTTGTTGTAAGCACTTTAATTTTATTCTACAAAGCCGTAAAGTTATCTATATCCCTTCTTTTAATTGAATTTTCAACTGTAAAACACAATTATTTATCTCTGGAAACCCACTTTACTTTTATAACAAGCAAAGCCACAAGTTTAAGCCAGTTAAATAAGTCGTTAAATAAACATAACATTCTAAAAACAGCTTACGGCGAACTTCAATGCGCTATTAGGGCAGATTAGCTTAGTCATTGCGCTCAACAGAATACGGATTTAGTGCTAGCTCTCGAAAATAGTCTAGATGCCTAACGGTAAGTGCCTAAAGACTTGAATTTAGTTTAAAAAATACATTTGGCCAAAGTAAATCCGAATCAACAAAAATTTTATTTTTTCTACATTATTATAAGAAACCTAGAGAAAAAAAGACATATTTTGTTCCAAGTAGACGAATGATTAGTTCCTTTTAAACATCCCCAAAACGCCCGCCTGTCAGTCGTTCCTAGAGCTATCGCTGGGTAGAAGAAACGGTGCAACAAACTACCCAGCAGCTAAATTTGTCCATGATGATAAAAATAATTAATGACAGTTTTATTCGACCATTGTTTTCTATGAGAATGACACTATAATCTAGGGAACAAGATATTGGCAGCATGGCTTCCGCCATTGGATATGGCAAACTTTTATTTTATGAGATTCGTCTCAATTGGCCCTTCCGTGCTATCCTGAGCGAACAATGAAATGTTATCAGCGTTGATAGACGCGACTTCAAAAGGTGTAAGGATAAAGGCTTTGCTAGCGATCTTTTGTCCCACACGAAATAAAAGAGGAATAGATCGTTTTGGAAACTTGTGTCACTAGTATGACATGACAATTCACTATAGACATTTTTCTTTTTATTTTGGTAAAATTGAGTTGTGATTGTCGAACTAGTTAGTTACCTAGTCTTTTTAAGTGGAACACTAACATGAAATCAATAAATACCTAGTTAATTGTTGACAAATAAGTGACATCACAGGTTCCTATTTCCATAGAAAATCTATAGAGGAATAGCGTTTTGACAGCTCATAAAAAGTTTGTCGATTGTTTGGATAGTGTCAGATACAGAGATTGTGTATCCACCAGATCCTATTAATAAATAAATAGGAATTTAAATAGGCGCAGATAGAAATTTTGCAGCTGTATCTACATCTGGAAATTTGGTTAAGTAAACTTTGAATATAAACAAACAAGGATCTGTATCACTAAAAGGTTCGGAGTGTTTTTATAGAAAACTGTTTGTTGATTTAGAAAATGTTTTTATTTTTACAGTTCGATAGGCACTCAAACGACAATTTTTTTTCTAATTCCAGAATTGTGTTACAAAATATTTATAGGTAATTTTAAATTTATTATATAATTTATACCGTTTCACAGCCACCCGTTATTCATACAACGTATAAAATACATCATGCAAATGGAAACAAGAATGGTTGATCAACGCAAAACATTCCAAAACTCAGTTCGAATCCATAACATTAAATCATAATTTAAGTAGCTGGACACCACCACGATATTTCGAATAACACAGTCCAATGCATTTCCATTTTTTTAACGTCCATTATCACGTTGCAGATGCAGACCCGTCGGATTCACTATTCTATTACCAAAAACAAAGCTGAACCCTTTTACCACGCCCAAAATACTAATACCTTCTCCATAAACCTTATCAGAAAGCGCTTAAGTCTATTTTCGCTTGGCACAACAACTTTTTTCGTCCGGACTTGCTGGACCCTTGTGACAGAAATATGTTATTGAATCCGTAGAAAGGTGGGTTTTCAGATTTTGCACGGGACTCCGATTTTTGGTACTATGTAACAGCCTGATGAATGACAAGTCGTTTTAGCGAGATCTCTTTTATTGGATCACGTAATGTTGGGTTAAATTGAGTAAATGATTGTTTGAGTTTCAGAAAATAGATTTTAAGGTGTAATTTAATTTGTCAAAGCTATTTAAGCTAAAGGTATCTCGTAACTATGTTTAAAGATACCACTTAGATTTATCGACATTTCAGTACGTAATTAATATAAAAAGTGATTTATACAAACCATGGTAGTTAGTGAAAACTCTTTTTTTATTTATCTTTATTGACTATATATTATTATCTTTTCTGATTCAACCTTCTTTATGCTTTTGACAATGTAAATTTTTCTAATGTAACGAGGCGTTTGATATAACTGTCAACGCGTCAACATCTAAACTATTGTAAATTTAAAACCGGGTCAAGTGTGAGTGGGTCTCGCGCACCGAGGGTTCCGTGAAAACTTTTTAATTATGTTTACAACAATAACATTGTTCTAACGAAAATAAGTATACTAAATTTTAAAAATTAGTACGCTGTTTTTTTTCACATCTCCAAGGGACAGCAGACCCGAGTATTTGATATTAATTTTAACTTTACTCGTTCTTGAGAAAAAGGGGTTGACAGACGGACAACGGGGGGATCCTTTAAAGGTTCGGTTTTTCCTTTTTGAGGTACGGAACCATGAAAAGGCTTCATTTTAGACCAGTTTAAGCAATACATTATTTAAGTAGGTACAGGCACTTTAACATACACTTAACCTCTTTTCAAGGCTTCACTGCTATTTATTAAATTAAATAATTGTAACTTTATTACCTTTACATAAATCTTTCTTTTGACGTAAGTGTTTTTTAAATGGCTAGCATGCGATACAAGAATTAAAATAAACATAGCACTGATATGAAAATGAAGGATTACGGTATGTTATGGGAATAATGCCGTCGTAAAGAGTAGAGGTCCATAAATCAGTTTTCGAGGCACAAAGGTGAAGGGTTAAATGCCATCATTATTCTAAAGAAAGCTGTTTCAATGACATTTTTGGACCTACCTTCTTGTTAACTGACTGACTTTGTTTCATCTATTCGATGTTATTACTATATTATAAATATTACTGTATTTAAAATGTAGGTACATGTCGTTCAGCGATACTATGTACCTAGCACCTGTAATAACTGATCTCCATCTCTAACGTTACATACGTTTTATATACTTAAATAAATATTATTATTATTATAACTGACATTACTGTTAAGTAAAGGAAAAGTAAGTGATTTTATTACAGAAGATTCGGTCCCCTGACAAGTCAATGGTCTACAGTTAGGAATTCTAACTTTTGTGCAATTCATTTACGCTTATCCAGCCCATCACCGCAATTTCCAGTTATAGCCCAACTAACTGCTTCCATCATTTACGAAACAACAAGATTTATAATATAAGTTAATATTACACAAGTTGGAAATCTATTCGCCTCGTAAGGAAAAACTAACGAAGATAAATAAATAACATAAATCTCTGGTGACGTGGGCATTAATGCCGATTCCGTAAAAAGAAATAACGATTGCCCAAAAGTGTCCATGTTGCAAAATATAGTCGTTTCTTTGAATAGATATTGAAAAAATTATCTAAAATATAACCTTACCAATAGACACCCAAATATAACCTACTGGTTCCACAGCATGTAACCAACTGGCAATTGATTGATGATCCTCCTTAGACAACAATGTTATTTCCAGTAACAAAAAAAACATTGAGTAAAGATGTTACTACCATTTTTGTAGTAATTTCAAATCGTAAAGACCACAGAGTAGTAAATTGTGTTCTATTATGATAATATGTAATATGCATGCTTTAAATCATAATTTACACTAGGTGATTATGCATATCTCCTTCTACTTTAGATATGTTCATTTAGATAAAATATTATACTTGTTGTAAATAATCACAACATTATTCCTTTCCTCTTCATGTGAGACCGTGAGAGAGTCAACGACCTCCGTACCGGCCCGCTAATGCTGACAAACGACAGTTTTACCTTTATTTAATGACGTCATTAGGTCTACCATTCTGCGGCCAAGAATTAAGCTCGCTAGTTCAGAGTTCAATTAATTTTGGCCATTGAAATCATTTATAACAGTCTCGGGATAATGTTGACGGTGGGTGGTGTGGTTTACACAGATTACATATTTTAATTTGGGTATGATCGTTTTTTGCAAATGACAAGTTGTCAGTCATTACGGCGTTTAGGGGAGATCTTTATTCAACAATGGACATCTTCCGGTTGGAAATGATGATGATTTACATTTTTTTATAATTATTATTCCAATTCCTCACATTTTTACTCGGGCTATTAACCATATGGAAGATACCGGGCCTTTAAAAGGCTAACGTGGGGACACAATTCCAACACGCAGAGGTCCGTTGAGAACCGTTAAGTTTAAAACTTAAAGGAAATGAGATACCAGCTAAGGACAACACACAGCTGCTCTATAGCAGAGCAGCCATGAAAAGTCGCCAGCAGGTGCAGGACTATTGTGGATACTATAATGTTTTGGTCTGTGGAGGAAGGGATGTGGAGTTCCTCCAACGAAAAGGAAGATCTTCCAACCAGGCGGTGGTATGCCTGGTGGGCCGCGGCGCCCCACTTCTCAACTCGGGGCGGCTGTATATATAGCTAGCGCGTGTGATTACTTCGCTAGCGCGATGCAGGAATATCATCATGATTCGTCCTTCGACGGGTAGATGTCGCTACACCACTCCCCTCCAAGACCGGAAGTCGATGAGTGCTGCGTATCCCAGTGGGTCGGGATGAGTGTGGGTGACTGCGTTATACCGGTGAGGCTGATGCTTCTTACAGGAACCGGCGGTGCTGCAGTGTACTTCCCTAGTTGCGTGCCCGAGGGTAGACCAGGCTGCGGCGATCGCTTGCAGGGTGTGGTTTACCCATGAAGGCTGAGGATGCTGGCTGGCTGCTGCTGCTTGCTGCTGTAGTGGAGAGGAGTGCGACGAAGGTGGTGATGATGCTGCTGCTCGAAGGTTGCTTCAATCACGTCGGGGTCACCAATGAGGAGGAAGGGATGTGGAGTTCCTCCAACGAAAAGGAAGATCTTCCAACCAGGCGGTGGTATGCCTGGTGGGCCGCGGCGCCCCACTTCTCAACTCGGGGCGGCTGTATATATAGCTAGCGCGTGTGATTACTTCGCTAGCGCGATGCAGGAATATCATCATGATTCGTCCTTCGACGGGTAGATGTCGCTACAGGTCTAAAATATTATTGAATTATTATTATTTCAATAAAAGGATAAGTTTTACAATCAATTAGTTTTTCTGTTGGAATCTGAAGTTCTATAAATTACTTTATACATTTAAGCGGTATGGTAATGCTTTTAAATTTAATTGATTGGAAGTCATAAATATAACTTAGACGATTATCTCAAACATAAATTATAAACGGGCATTTCTTCGAAACTTTTCCATAGGCGTCACCCCTCACGCATACCTAACACGCAATATAAATCAACTCAAACGAATTCTTCATTTCGGTAAGTTTCAAGCAATCGCTACTAAAGCAATTCGTTCGTAATGTAACATTTCCTGCATAATATTTCATTGGTATTAAAGCCGTAAGTAAGGACGTAATTTCCCAACAGCCCTATCAAATGACTCCGCAAATTCACACAATTTTAACAAAAAACTGGTGTTACGATGTTTTCTCCCCAAACCATTTATATTTGTCGCGAGATGTTAAGAGTCTTTTTAATGCGTTAAGGGAAATTATTCGCGAAACGAGCAATAAATGTAATAAGTTGAAGTAATCGAAAAGATTGTGGCTACAGAATGGTGTCTCAGAAAAATTGTAAATGAGTTTTACTCGGGACATTGATTGACTTATGATCTGTGACTCGTGCAAAAAATACGTAAAATGCCAGAATAACATGTATACGACGGCATGATAATAGTATACGGCTAAATATTATTAGTATACGACAACATTTATAATTAGCATACTAAAATAAAGGGTTAGTATACGACGGTATAATTTTAGTATACGACAGCATATGATTAGTATACTACTATATATTATTAGTATACGACAACAAAGATTAGTATACGACAACAAAAATTAGAATACGACAAAAAGATTAGTATACGACAACAAAGATTAGTATACGACAACATAGATTAGTATACGACAACATAGATAAGTATGCGACAACATAGTTAAGTATACGACAACACGTGATTAGTATACTATAACACGTGATTAGTATACAACAGTATAAGCTTAGTATACAACAACATATGATTAGTATACTACACTACATGATTAGTATACTACAACACATGATTAGAACACGATGGTATAAATTTAGTATACGACAATATAGATTAGTATACGACAAAATAGATTAGTATACGACAAAATAGTTTAGTATACGACAACATAGTAAACTATACGACAAGACGTGATTGGTATACTATAACACGTGATTAGTATACAACAGTATAAGATTAGTATACAACAACATAATATGATTAGTATACTACACTACATGATTAGTATACTACAACACATAATTAGTATACGACGGTATAAATGTAGTATACGACAGCATATGATTAGTATACTACTATATATGGTTTGTATACGACTACATAGATAAGTATACTACACCACTTGATTAGTATACGACAACATAGATTAGTATACGATAACATAGATTAGTATACGACAACATAGATTAGTATACGACTACATAGATTAGTATACGACAACATAGATTAGTATACGACAGCATATATTAGTAAACGACAACATAGATTAGTATACGACAACATAGATTTGTATACGACAACATAGATTTGTATACGACAACATAGATTTGTATACGACAACATAGATTTGTATACGACAACATAGATTTGTATACGACAACATAGATTTGTATACGACAACATAGATTTGTATACGACAACATAGATTTGTATACGACAACATAGATTAGTATACGACAACATAGATTTGTATATGACAACACGTGATTAGTATACGACAGCATATGTTTCTTATACGACTACATATGATTAGTATACGACAATATTGATTAGTATACGACAACATAGATTAGTATACGACAACATAGATTAGAATACAACAACATAGATTTGTATACGATTACATAGATTTGTATACGACAACATAGATTTGTATACGCCAGCACGTGATTAGTATACAACAGTATAAGCTTAGTATACAACAACATATGATTAGTATACTACACTTCATGATTAGTATACTACAACACATGATTAGTATACTACAACACATGATTAGTATACTACAACACATGATTAGTATACTACAACACATGATTAGTATACTACAACACATGATTAGTATACTACAACACATGATTAGTATACTACAACACATGATTAGTATACTACAACACATGATTAGTATACTACAACACATGATTAGTATACTACAACACATGATTAGTATACGACACCACGTGATTATTATACAACAGTATAAGCTTAGTATACAACAACATATGATTAGTATTCTACAACAAATGATTAGTATACGACGGTATAAATTTAGTATATGACATCACATGATTAGTATACGACAACATAGATTAGTATACGACAGCATATGTTTCCAATACGACTACATATGATTTGTATACGACAACATAGATTAGTATACGACAGCATTTGCTTCTTATACGACAACATATGATTAGTATACGACAACATAGATTAGTATACGACAATATAGATTAGTATACGACAACATAGATTAGAATACGACAACATAGATTAGTATACGACAACATAGATTTGTATACGACAACACGTGATTAGTATAATACAGTTTAAGCTTAGTATACAACAACATATGATTAGTATACTACACTTCATGATTAGTATACTACAACACATGATTAGTATACTACAACACATGATTAGTATACTACAACACATGATTAGTATATGACGGTATAAATTTAGTATACGACGACATAGATTAGTATACGACAACACATGATTATTATTTTACAATATAAGATTAGTATACGACAGCGTAGATTAGTATACGACAACATAGATTAGTATACGACAACATAAATTTGTATACGACAACACGTGATTAGTATACAACAGTATAAGCTTAGTATACAACAACATATGATTAGTATACTACACTACATGATTAGTATACTACAACACATGATTAGTATACGACAGCATATGATTAGTATACGACATCACATGATTAGTATACGACAACATAGATTAGTATACGACAGCATATGTTTCTTATACGACAACATAGATTAGTATACGACAACACATGATTATTTTACTACAGTATAAGATTAGTATACGACAGCATATGTTTCTTATACGACAACATATGATTAGTATACGACAACATTGATTAGTATACGACAACACATGATTATTATACTACAGTATAAATTTAGTATACGACAGCATATGTTTCTTATACGACAACATATGATTAGTGTACTACACTACATGATTAGTATACTACAGCGTATCATTAATAAACTACAACATATCATAAACGAGAATCATACCGGCATTACGTCTAATGACATCTCTATTCTTTCATATGCAATTGACAGTGAAATGTTTTAACCTTGGCTTAATATTTTATTTTTTATGAATGCCTTATGCTTACTAACTTCATTAACTCTACCTAGTTCCGTCAATATTTACTCCAAGCGACTACATTTACTTTGAAATATTATTTTGAAGCCATACAAGTTTACTGTTCTTATCTAAACACAGATTTGAGACTCTATATTCGTACAACTTCGTAACAATAACTCCAGAATGTTAAATTATAATAACATTCTTATATCATAATATGAATTGCGGGAACTTTCTCTGTGAATTGTATAATTTGCATGCGTTCAGAGTTTCAGCCTTGGAATGTAACGAATAGCCGGAATTGCTGAATTGAAGTCGTTTTCCTAATGTGAATATTCCACTATTGTCTAAAGTTACCATTTGATGCCAAGTATGCAGTAATGTGAACAATATATTTAAGTTTAATGGTATTTAGATTAGTAGTCCGGGATTACTTTGAACATTACGCCTGCTTTCCCCGAAGTACACCCATATTTCGCAGTTAAGTTATACGTCCTAATGTAATAGGGGGCGAGGTTTTTGCCACCAACCGTGCACAAATCGATTCTCCGTGCTGCTACTGAGAATTTTCTAATGAACGAACTCAAATAACACTTTGCACGACCCGGAATTCGGACACAGGACCTCTTTCTCAGCAGTCGCACTTAGCGACCGCTACACAGACCAGGCAGTCGCAGAGGATTATTTTTATATTAAGAAAGATATTATTTTTAAACCCTTGTATTTGTATTGCACTAGATAATTATGCTGTCTGGTATTACAGGTATGAATTATATACCGCAACAGTTTGAGAGTAAGTTATAGGTATCTATATCAATAAAGGCAAACCGGAACTTTTTCCAAAAATCGTAGAAAAGAAAACTAGTAATCATATAAGAAACTAACAAAGTATCTATTGTTGAGATCGCGAGCATTGTATCTTAAAACACTCGATCTAATTGGCGAGAGCGGTGGAACGCCAAGTCAGTGCCACTTTGATTCTGAGTGTCTTACTTAGTAAGTTCGTTGAGATAAACCACTTGAAACAATACGTTTCTCGAGCGCAATTAACTAATAAAATATTATTACCACTGTCTTACTCTGTACTAAATATAACAATAGGCCAGACAACGAATCCCTTTCATTATTCCAACTCTAATAATAATTATAACATAAGAGGTTTTGACGATCTGGTGCGTTGAGGGTTGCGGGTTCGATTCCTGCACGGGACAAAAACTTGTGTGACCCACAGTTGTTTGTCCCGAGTCTGGGTGTTTGTTTGTGTGATATTTCATGTTTGTGGAACGCACTTACGAAACAGGAGAAATTCCTAGATTGAGGCGAAGTTTTAATTTAAAAAAAATAAGAGTTACAGGAATTATAAGTTAGTATAGGTACATGCCGCAGTCCTTTTAAAGCCATAAAAAAATAAATTTGCAAGGTACAAAAATCCGCATTTTCCCCCACCGCTGTGAAGCAAGATAACTTAATGTACGTTTGAATAAAAACAATATTTTACTACATAGATTAATTTAAAACATTTACAACATAACCGCAGCGTGAACCTCGCTGCAAAGCGAGCTATGGAGTTTTATACAGTTTGATATCAACGATGTTTTTCAATGGGTTTTACTAATTTCAGCTTCTTAAATGGTAGCTAACCAACCTTATGACGACTTCATTGGGGCAGTGGCTAATTGGACTGCTACGCCAGGGGTTGCGGATTTGATTCCCGGACGGGATTAAAATATTTGCGATCCGCAGATGTTTATCCCGAGTCTGGGTGTTCGTAGATAATTATAGTTATGTAATATTTCATGAATGTGAAACGTACTCATGATACAGGAGAAATTCCTAGAGTGGGGAGATGTTTAAAAAATCGATTTCATTTAAAAATTTGAAGCTACTAAAACAATTAAAACTGTGTGAAAAATCGAATAAAGATATAATAAAAATTTCAACCCCCTCATTGCTGTTTACTGGTAAAGTTCGTTTTGATTGGGTGTAGCTTACATTAAGTTTAAGTCGTTTCATCACTATTTCTACACTGTCGTACACGATTTATAAATACCAAAGATGGAATTTACTATTCTAGTATTTTATGGAAAGAAAATCAAAGATCTTACGATTAGTTTTAATCGGTAAATTTTAAAGTGAAATTCAACCCAAATAAGAGCGAATTGCAACTATAAAAAAAAACCATAAAAATCATATTTTCTATAAAAAAAACCATCAAAATCATAGTTAGCATCTATTCCTACAGTGTCTTAAACTATCTGTGTGTAATAAATGGCACTCTGCGTAGATATACTTGTGTGAACCTCGCGCTGCAAAGCAACAACGTTTAGAATACTCTAGAAAGTCTGCAGTTTTATATCTAAGACAATTTTGTTTTGATTTATGGGGAGTTGAAAGTAGACTGTATGTTAGTGTTGGTTTGAAAAATGTGTTGTGTCTGCATTGTTATCAATTTTATTCCTACTAGCTACCGCCTGTGACTTTCGTCTGCTCGAAATTATTTTAATTTTTCTGTTATTCCCGGGATTGCTTTTCCGACTGCCTCATTAGTCAAGAAGTCGCTAAGCGCGACTGCTACGCGTGGGGCCCTAGGTTCGAATCCCGGGTCAAGTAAAGTGTGATTGGGGTTTTCGATTTGATGATTCTCATTAAGAAAGAAGAAGAATAAAAAGAAAGTAAAGTTAAAATAATATATATTTTTTAGCAGATTTCAAAAATAAATTCAGACCTTATTGTTCGAACGCAAATGCATTTGACACCTACGCAATAACACAAGGAAGAAACATGTTACCGAGCAGCGAACTCTCTTTACAATAATAGCAAAATAATAAAATGAACAGAAAAACAATACAATACTAAAGTCCTCCTGACCGAATTTCGGCGGCGTGTCTCAGCTGAGACCAGCGATCTGCGCAAGAGATATTATCGTGCACAAGTATGCGCGTAGACACAGGTGCATCCTCTATTCAATCACTCTCATAATCCGATGGGACGGTAGACCGACACGACCGGAGAGAGATCAGGCGCAGGACCAACGGCTTAACGTGCCTTCCAAAGCACGGTGGGGTCTCGACATGTGAAAACGGTCACACATCACAAGACTGACCGCGGCGAGCACGGCTTAACCTCGCAGATCGACTGATCTGCCGGGTAGCCGCATAGCTACGAGCCCCAAAATACAATAATAGACAGTATGTATACAGAACTTTGTAAAATTTGCAGCCATTTGGACACGAGTAAAGCGAACCAATGTCATTAGCAACATAATTTAAATGACATCCGGATAGAGATGTGGATGCACGGATGTGCGGATGAGCTGAAAACTCGGAATTACTGTTTATTAGCAGATTTCCGCTTGCCAATTATTTTGGGCTTTGCTTTTCGGATGCTGGCGGGTTTAGTTGGTTTTGGGTGGTTCCGTCATTGGGTACAGAATACGGATAAGTAGTTAAAGGATTATTAAATGAAGTGAAAGCTGTAAAAACGCCTTCAAATACGACGACGATGAGGCAGGAAGACAGCGATGTCATTCTTTTGAGGAGTAATAGTTTATACATAATTATTTATTTATTTATTCTTTATGCACAAGTAATGTACAGAGGCGGACTTAATGCCTTAGGCATTTTCTCCCAGTCAACCTTAGGATGGTGCAGAAACAGACACGTGGTAGGTGCAATGTAGGACATAATTATGTAAACGGAAAAAAATAATTAAAAAAATAATAGTAATAAATGCATGAAATACTTATACTTTGTACATGACTATATTATATATATAATAAATATATTACTATATTATGATACATATATATACATATAAAATATCAATATATATTATATTATTAAATTGGGGATAGGTCAGAGAAGAGATTATTCTGCCAGTGTTGTGTTGAGAAGGTGTTCGCGCAACTTAGTTTTAAAAGTGTAACGGCTTGAGGCCATCCTGATTTCAAGAGGGAGGGCATTCCACAAGAGAATGGACTGTACGAAGAAAGAAGAATGGAGAAAATCGGAACGGTGCGAGGGACATTGTAAAAGACGATTGTGAGAAGATCGAAGATTTTTATTATGATTGGAGCATATATATTGAAAATGTGAGTGAAGATAGGAAGGGGAAGTGGGAGAGTCAAGAAAAGAAAAAAGAGTGGTCAACGCCCTTTGCTTTCTTCGCTGGCGAATAGGTAGCCATTTAAGGAGAGATCGATAATTAGAGACATGGTCATATTTGCGGAGATTGAAAACGAATCGAATGCAGTTATTTAAAAGGCGGTCGAGTTTGTTGAGTAGATCTGCATTCAGGTCATAGTAGCACACATCACCATATTATCATAACAAGGTTTTCAGAATGCCTTGTTGTTTTAGTTGCCGTACAGGTGTGAAGTTCGATTTATGTGTCGGAATTGTTATTGAGTTTTTCATAGGTATATAAGATCTCGACACCAGAACGGATTGTGGATTTGTGCCAGGTGAATGGCAATAGGATCGCCACCTATTTCATGGGAGTTATTACATTACTTGCTCCATCATAACATCATCACGCCTGTATTCCCCGTAGGCAGAGGTGACCATATAGTACACCCACATTTCGCCAGTTATGTTGTAAGTCCCAATGTAATAGGGGGCGAGCCTATTGCCATCAACCGGGCACAAATCCAGACTCCGTGCTGGTACTGAGAATTACCTAATGGAAAACTCAGTACCACTTTGCCCGGCCCGGGATTTGAACCCAGGACCTCTTGCTCAGCAGTCGCGCTTAGCGACCACTAGACCAACGAGGCAGACCGCTTGCTCCATAATATAGCTTTTTATTCATTTTGGATATTTAAGTTGTAAATAGTTTTATAGTAGGTAGAATGTAAATGTGTATTGTGTACATTATTAAGTTCACTTAAATGTTTTATAAATTGTATAAAAATTGAATTAATTTAACTTAAAACAGTTTCGGGAACTCCGTTTGCATCCAGTTTTGCGTTACAAATGTCGCCATAAAGCGTTTTAATGTTCGAAATAAATAGTTTTTATTTAACACACTACCTGAATAACGACCCCGTTCTTTAAACAACGTTCGCACTATATTTTTCTCTTAGTAAAGTATTATATATACAAATATCTTATTAATGTTTATTTGAGATGGTGTCGGCAAAAGTATATTATTGTTATTTGTTATAAAATACGAGCAATTTAGATATTACTAACACTTAGTTTAATCGTATGCTGTTAATAATTGTAATTACAGAGTTGCTCGTTTAAGAAAATGATATCAATATCATGAACATTTAGTTACTATTAGATGTGAAAATATTTGTACACCAGAATTAGTGGATTATAGAAACTATACAAATAATATACACCTTAACTGTGCTATATTCTGACAAATAGTAGTTCTTTCTTTCTTTCTCCTTTCTTTCTAATGTATGTCTTTCTTTCTTTCTTTTTCCTAAGAAATAAATTAGAAAGAAAGATATGATATAAATCTTTCTTTCTAATTTATTTCTTTTCTATCTTTCTCCTTCCTTTCTATATAATAATAACGTTTACACTCATAGTCCGTACACTAAAACGACCGGAGAGCAATCAAGCGCAGAACCAATGTTTTTATGGTGCAGCGTTCTTTCTGATCGTATCGTAACCGTATCAACTCGAGTCATGCAGTATTCTTTGTTACTGCAAAGCACACTAATCGGATTCGTAACGTAATCCCTTCGCCTCGGAACCGACGAGCCTAAGTAAGCGCGGCATCGCGTCGCCTAGACGTAGCCGAGTCGACGTATCGGAGCAGCTGATCCACTTTGGTTTCGTGCTTACGTAAGGTTGACCGCCTGTTTGACGGCGAGGCTAAAGGCGATGCTTTCAGATTTGATATGTGCTCTATGACCCATAATCCAGTATCGTATTGGTATACGATATAGGGATGGCTGAATAAAAACATACATAGGTACAAACCGTTATGCAATGTAATATACATTGCGGTGAAAGGTCAGTTCACGCTCGACTGGCGCCGACGCAGTGGAACGACTCCAATGTATTTACTACGACGCATTCCTTGTTCCTCGTGTTTTAAAATACTCTGATATTTTCCGCGCTGGCTTTAAATTGACTCCGGCTCTCTGATGCGTGAAGTTAACTCTTATTCTAGAGTTAACCATATATATTTTCTACTGTATTTGTAGAAGGTGTGTATGTATGTAATTTGTATGTTTATAGGTTATATTTGGGCGTGAATTTTTAAAAATTAAAACAATAGGTACTATTTCGCAGTGTATCTCACATGACGTCTAAAAGCAAATAACTTTGTAAACCTTTAATTTATCAGATTTATATAACAGTGAAAATCGTGTAATGGCCGTGATGGCCCGAAAAGTAATCAAACCGTTTTTATCGTTATCAACGATTTATGGGCATAGTAAGAATTTTTATATGAATTTTGGTTGCAAAGGATATTAGGCGTGAATTTATCGTTAAATCAGTGTGTAGTAGGACTAAAAATAAAGCAATATGAGCATACCTGTTTAAAATGTTTTTGACAAACTTTTTACAAACAAGATTATATAAAAAAAAAGATCTCGACGAATTGAGAACCTCCTCCTTTTTTTTTAAGGCGGTTAATAAGCAACTCGATTCCGAATACATTTAGGTCTTTGACCATGTCCCGAACGAGTTGATACTACACAAATGTAATTAATACATAACTACAACATCCACAAGGAATAAGCTCCCTAGTAAGACTAAATATTTCTGTCGACGAAACTAGAAATACAAATAACGTAACTTTTATAATTCTCTTTTATCCATACTCCATTTTTATATCCGTTGCAGAAATGCAATGTAAAAATTTGCATATTTTCCAATACACAGTAGGGATCGAGTCGCAGTGCTACTCGGAGAAATGAGATTTATGTTATTATTGTAATGTATGACTATTCCTTTAAGTATTGAATTTGCCATGTTATCTAAATCCCTGGGCTCCACAAGGATAAGAAAAAATAGGAAAATGACAAAAATACTGGAATCTGTTGTAGTGATTTGCTCAAAAATATCTTTCATCAATACATGATATATTTCCACTTTGTCAGACGACCAAAAATACTTGATAACAACTTGGAATTTGTCAAATTGCATTTTTGGTGTACAAAGTTAATGTGGGCGCGTGGCTCGTCAGTCGCTTGCAGATTACGATCCAACCACGAGACTATCAATCAGTAAAAATAAATACTATCCAAAGTGCAAGTGTCTTTTCTGACCCCTCTAAACAAGACCTTGGAAGGGACATGCGCAAAAACTTGTCACGTACCTAGCGCTTTGCTCCTGATTCCATCATCGTAATCATCTACAGCTTGAAGTATATCTCTTTGTTTTATCGAGTCTTCCATCTCATTTACTTACTCAGTTTGTAATCTTCTTACTAGCTCGTTGGTTTAGGATACTCTTAGCCTAGGTGCTAACTCCTCAAGATCTGCAATTCCCTCAGGATGTTACCTTTCCTATGAACACTCTCAATATCACACTAATAAAGGCAAAAGTGAGAGTTGTGAGTGTGTTTGTATGTTTGTTACCTCTTCACGCTCAAACGGCTGGACCAATTTGGCTAAAATTTGGTATTGAGATAGCTGACACCCTGGATTAACACATAGGCTACTTGTTATCCCAAAAAAATTAGCGGGTACCCCCGCGAGGTGCAGCTATGCTATCGTGCAGAAATATAATCTTAGTAGTAAGCGGTGATTGTCAAAGGGACATACCTTACCATTGACTATTTAATGAATAGTTTGTCGTATTTGCCAAAGGGATATACGTAGTGTCAAGTTTATTACTATTTGCATTAGTAAAGGCATATAACACAAAGCGTTTGATTTGTCGCGACACGCAACGTTTACATAAGCTTATACTAATGCACAATACTGTTGTAAAGTATCAAAATTGTGTTGGTGCGTGTTGTGACACGGAAAACGGGGCGTAGGACGTTCTGCTCCCCTGAATAAATTAATAAATAATAAATCTTTATTTGACTTATTAGGTTACAATATCTTGTGAAGCCTCTGATGTCAGGAATCAGGGCCTTCTTCCATTTTAAGACTAGTTTTATATGTCATATTATACAGAGTATGTTTAGAAAAAAAAGAATAAATTTTAAAAATAACGGCATGCCGTAATTTTAGAGAAAAAAAAATACTGTTGTCTTCTTGATCGAATTTCAGGCATGGTGGCCAATTTAAACTATAACTACTAACTGGAAAATATAATATGGTATTATGGTACTAATGTGTGCAAACATAGGTGCACTTTCATTTTTCTTACGCACATCGTCAAGTCGTCAACGGTAAACCAACACGATCTGAGAATGATTAGGGTCGAGAACAACGAGAGACAAGCTCTTCAGACTATCCAATACCTTTGGCAGCGATAATTATATCCCTTTTAACATGTTAACCTTATCTACTTCATATTATGACTAGCTTACACACAGCGACTTCGTCCGCGTGGATTTCGAGTGTTTTAAAGCCTTTTAGCCTTCCTCGATAAATGGACTATCCAACACAAAAATATTTTTTCAATTTAAAACAAGTAGTTCCTGAGATTAGCGCGTTCAACCTAACAAACAAACTCTATAGCTTTAGTATAGATTGGGGTCCACTATAATCTCTCACTAAAATGAGACTGATTTTCAGATTTTTCAAACAAGATAATTATAAAAGAGTAAAGTCGGTGCCTCAAATCGTGCCCTAAAATGTCTAAAATCTCGTCCTATTACATGAGATTTACCAAATTCGTGCGTAATATACACCACTGCATTTAGAGTTATAGGTTTGTTAATAAGCTTGCATAATTATCCCGGAAAAGTCCTGTTTATTTTACAAATCCTGGTACAGGGATTCTAGCTATACATTTGTCTGTCTGTTAAGATCAGAGACGCAGTACACTCTCGATGCTCTTTAGCTTAACATAATCCCTGGATTACTTGCTTGTCGTCTTGCTTAATGCTAAGAGACGAAGTACCACGGTGCTCTCAATTTAAGTAGTTACATTCCGGTAGATAACTTTGTAGCGGTTTCGTTTCAGTTTTTTGTAGCAAGACGGATTGAAGGACAGGTGAATGCTTGTTTACTATCCTTCTTTGCTGTATTAATGCGATTTAACTTGGTGCAGCTATTCGGTTTTTTAAAAAGACTTTACTCTTCACAAATATATATTTTTTAAATAGGTTCAACACTTTCGCAGGTAGATAATGCCTAGGCCATTAAATCCGTGCACTACTGTACCTACTAGAGAACAAAATAATTAAACGCTACATAAATAGACAGTTTTTGTTAATTCCAGTAAAACCGCTGTTAAATAATTATTATATACCTTTTGGTACGTAATATTAAATCGTGTATTTTAAAATATTTTGCATCCAACGTTGTAATTTACTCGTATTTATTTAATACTTTATGCGTAAAGTTAGTGCACAAAGGCGGACTTAATGTTAAAGGGGTTCTCTACCATTCAACCTTAGGGTGATGCAATTACATGATTACTTTATTCTTAATCAAAATATCGATGGGTCCTATACACTTGTATAAAGGTCAAAGTGCAAATTGTAGACTTTTCAAAAGACCCTCTCAAAATTTCATTTTGATATAAATATTTAACATGCTTCAACTAATAAGTTCTTTTAATGCAGCATTAAATAATGTTTTCACCAAAAATTGTTTTTTTTAGTGCACGTTATCAACTAGATTAAAAGAATGCATTTAACACAATAAAGTTAAAATGATCAGATTGTTGCTTAGGCCTATATACGTAGGACCCATCGATTTCTAGGTATACCTTCATTAATAATATTATGTAATTTATCGTAACATATACCTACATTATTTACACAAAATAACATTTCACTGATGCTATCAGAAAACACATTGCAAAGACCCCTAAATATAATTCCAATTTGTACACACAAGAGTACAATTGGAACAGTATTGTGTAAAACCTTTATTTTTAACCTATAAATTGTATAAAAGATTAATCAGGCTCCCAAAATGAATTTCATATATCTCAAATTGTAGATTTAAATTTACAATTTTAACCACATGTGTTTTTAAATTACAATTCTGTATAATATGTATTCGGTTTTATTTAAAAACCTTTCAATGTTTATCCATAATTTCTCGATCCACTCTTTTAAAATATTAAAAGCAAGTGTAGGTACGTGTGCACAAGTATGCGTGCAAACACAGGTGCACTGTTAATTCCCTCACTCTAATAGTCCGATGGGACGGTAGACCGACACGACTGGAGAGAGATCATGCGCAGGACCAACGGCTTACGGTGCCTTCCGAAGCACGGCGGAATCCCGATATGAGGAAACGGTCACCCATCACAAGACTGAAAGCGGCGAGCACGGCTTAATCTCGCAGACCGACTGATCTAGCCACGTAACTACAAACCCCTTAAAAATAAGGTTAAAAGTAACATATATTGACTGAGGGTGAAATGTTGCTAAATGATAAACCCACCCTACCATGAAATTTCATAGTAACCCCGCTATTTCTTAAAAGCTGGTCAGAATAGTTTCTTAATTTTATTTCTATAAAAAAACCGTCGTCCCGTCGTATGTGCGTTTCACAAACATGAAATACACAAACACCCAGACTTGGGACGAACATCTGCCGTTCGCACAATTTTTTTCCCCGTGCGGGAATCGAACCCGCATCCCTTAGCGCAGCACTCTCGCTTAGCCACTGTACCAATCAGGTCGTCATATATATATCAAACAGATCTAAAAACATGAAAGCTCCATCTACGGAAAAAAAATCCAATCAAAGAATCCATTGAATAAAAAAAATCTTTTCACCGTCCGAATTTTGCACACCTTTCCAAACTCAACAAGTTGTGAATTGTTGAACAAATCCGTTGAAAGCAGTTGTTTCCGTCCAAAGCTCCGTGTTGTTGGGGCGCATATTTTACGGCTCTAAGCGCTATGTCACTCGTATGTGGTGGACGGATCCCCAAATAAAATGCTAGTGTTTTGGTAATATTCAATATTGTATGGGTTTTTGTTTCTTTTCAATCCGCACGATAATAAATGTTTTTTTTAATAGCCTATGTTTTTTTTAATAGCCTATGTTATTTCTCACTGCTAGGCAAAGGCCTCTCCCCTGATTTTCCATTTCCTTGGCCAGCTCTGGCCAGCCGCCTTAGAAGGCGTCCGAATCGTCTCGCTATCTCCGTCTGGGTCTTCCGCGTCTTCGGCTTCCGTCTTGTAGCAATCATTTGGTGGAGATGTGATAAATAAATATTTTAAAATATTAACGCAGAAAGGCATTTTGAAAAGCATTTAACAAAAATACGTTACCCCACATTAGAAATTTGGCGTGTATCGTGAGTGCGTTTCATAAACATGAAATATCACGTACACAAACACCCAGACTCAGGACAAATATTTGCGGATCATACAAATTTTTGTCACGTGCTGGAATCAAACCTGCAAATGCATGTTCTCCACCGGAGATACCAGAGTATTCATCTCATTACAGGGACTTAAAAAAGCCTTTATTTTTATTGATAACAGCTGTTTTTTTTTGTTTCTAACAATAGGAAATTAGGTAGGTACTAAGTCATGTTTCAAATAAACTACATTATTAATAATATGATTACAATATAATTTATTTCTATTTACAAAATTTACAAATATTCAACAGGAACTTTTTTTAAACAACTTTTTCAGACTTATTTTGCGATTCTGAAAAGAAAAAAATAGGTATGATTAACTCTGTATCTTACCCGGCTCGAAATAATTGAAAATAAGAACCAATTAACAGTGAAAAAAAAACAGATGTTAATGGCACAGCTAAAAGATTTTGATGCAAACCATTGTTCGTCAGTATTAATTAATTAATTAATTTAGGGAAACAAGCAGACATACAATAGTACACTTATGTAAGAAAGTATTACCACAACTCAATCCAAACACAGTTTCCACAAATTAACAACTACATGAAATGAATGACAACGTGTGACAAGAATGGTTACAATCAATTCCATAGAGAAGAAGAAAGATAAACAGAATACGATTAGAATGAAAGTACACATGCATATTGTAAAACAAAGACCTCTATCATTTAAGTTTGTTAGTTTCCATACATTTTATTAATTGGATGAGAGAAAGGTAAAAGACCACAATATCGCTATCTGCCATTGACATAATTTTGTTCTAACACCTACATGCTCTCCTAATATAAATGTTCATGCAGTAATTCGTTCTGGATAATGATACATGACAAAGAGATATTACATACCGTGAGAGTCTTCAACCTGAGGCGGCTCGTTCCAGGGTTGCCTCTCACTGGTTGCGAAGATCACGAAGAAAGTGTTGCTGAGGATGTAGATGGCCGATGCCAGGTAGAACACTAGCCGCCATTGTTCTGGGTCAGTCTGAAAACGCAAACACAGCATCATTAGTAAAAGAAGTTAATAGACTTTTTCAAGAACATTGTCAAGTTGTTGACGTCAGTTGACGACCTGATTGGCGCAGTGGCTAAGCGATTGGACTGCTGCGCTAGGGGTTGTGGGTTCGATTCCCGCACGGGACAAAAATTTGTGTGATCCACAGATGTTTGTCCCGAGCCTGGGTGTTTGTGAATGTGATATTTCATGTTTGTGAAACGCACCCACGATACAGGAGAAATTCCTAGTGTGGGGTGACGTTTTTTTTAAAAAAAAAAAAAAAAAAAAACGCGACTGCCATGACAATAGATGAACTAAACTTACTTTTTATTTGTTCATTTCTTGTCATGGCGAGTTTTTTTTTATTTTTTCAATTATATTTATTCATTTATTTTATTTTATAGCCTATGTTACTGGCGATGGTGTAAGGATTCAAAGACTTTCCATACATCAATATCGGTTCAGGCATTCAGAAGTTATGGTGTAATAAAGAAACTCACATACATAATACTTAAATACATACATGAACCCTCAAAGCATTACGCTCCGTTTTTTGGGCAGTTGTGGAAAAAGAAAAAAGTCATTTATGGTTGAAAATAGATTAGATTATTCTAGAAAAGTCCAGAACCATGAAGTTACCTCATCATGAAGCAACTGTCCAGCAGCGATAGGTGCGAGGATGGAGACGAGGTTGGCGAAGAAGTTGGTGATGCCCATCATAGTGCCCGCGAAGTTTGGAGCCATGTCGATGTGGACCAGCTAGGAATGGTGGAAGCTTCCATTAATAACAAGATATAGATGCAAAATATAGGGCATTGATTTAATCGGAATATGATTTCCTTTTTTTTTTCGATATATTCGGATATGGTATCATAGATATTTTACTGTAATAACTTTCGTGACTGTTATCCATATTATTTACGTGAATCTCTACACAAACACTACTTTTTACAAGTGCTTTATAATACGAATCAATGCCTCGATGTATTTATATTCCGGTTATACTCACGTGTGTATCGAGCGAGTTCGAAACTAGTCGACTACTACACGTGAGTATAACTGGAATATATAGTGAATAATCATAAACATTATTTAAGCTAGTACATGGAATATAAATTTTCATGCTTGCTTTTACAAATTATAACCATTTCTCGAAACGGCATATCATTGTAGTTTATTTGTCGTTCAAAGCTGTTTAAGTCAATATTTTTCTGTGTGAAAACATCTGACCGCAGGTACATACTAAACTTGAGGACACGATCTTCCTTTTTTTCTGATTTAATGAGTAACCAGTAGAATTCCTTACCAGGTACCCGGCTAGATGTCCCGCGTTGAGTCCCACTACCACAGTTAGCAGCGCCACAGCCAGCGTCACGTTACCGGCGGGGGTGTAGGACAGCGCGATCAACGCCAATGCAGGACCGTACTCACCTGAAGATAGATATTATACCTTCTGATCTTATTAACAAAGACTATACTTGATTATCCCACCGATTTTTGTTTCGAAATCTGATGGTCGATGAGTTTAAATTAAAAGTGAATAAATCAGTATTCTTAGGCTACATTACTTTTATTCATGTTTCTCAATATTAGTAGTTTATTTTTTAATTCCTATGCCTTGTCATTTTATGTTCTAGCACATGAATTATTTTTGGGTTCATTGTAGACTTTCGAAAATTATTAAATACGACGGAAGGGACCATGAAAAACAGTGTTATGAACAAGTCATTACTTACCAATAGAGTTGCAAACTTTCCTGCAGGTACTTATCTTGACACACTTTTTCTTCAGAAGATAATCGGATATGAACCCGAACGGGAAGCTCAGTGCATACATAGCCAAGTATGGAAGGGCTGACATAACGCCATTCTGCGGGACAAAATAAACATTAATAACGTTTTGTATGAAAAGACATGAAGAAAGACAATGATTGATGTTCTTGACTTCACTTTGAAATATAGTATGCTTTATTAACGAGTATTTTAATCAAGCGAAGATAATATAATTTTGGCATCTTAACATTTTAACCTGCATGCAATTGCGCAAGTAGATAAAATTGAAGACCACATTTTGGTTTTGTTTGGAAATCAGCATTATCAAGTACATACATGTATTGGTCTTCAAACTGCCATGAATGTGCCTATAATTTTTATACGCGTATACTACAAAATTCAAACATTCAACAAGTTGGATCCCAAGCAAATCGAATCAATTGAATTTTTTTTAGTAGATAATAAGTTACACAGGTTCTTCAAAATAGGATCAGTATGTGGCTATGTCTTGCCAATGTAGGCGCACAAAATTCTCACATTATACATGACCATGAACTTGTACCAACAGAATAGGTGTTGGTAATCATCAACTGGTGCGAGAAACGAGCGAGCGAAAGCCGTTACGTGCAGTGTAATGCGGCGTCTCGCTCCCACAACGTAAACTGTCCTGCTCTAAGAGTTCATGGTATGGGGGCAGCGCATTGTAGAAGAAAAACGATTGAATGCTCCTCCTGAAACTTACCGCTTTAATGTCAACTCCAAGAACTTGCTTCATGTACGACGGCATCTCTGTCATTAAGGTCCAGAATCCCCAGTTATGTCCACAGTGCATCACGACTAGCGAAATGAAGGGCAAGCTCGTCGCTATCTTCTTCCATGGGGTATACAGTCTCTGTGAAATAATTTTGATGGTGAGTGTTGATGAAAAGTGAATTTGATGTGATTTTATTTAGTCCTCAGATATTGGGTTTTCTATCATCAGCCAAAAGGCATCCGCTGTTGAACAAGCGGATGCCTACACAACAAAGCCTCTCCCTTGAAGTGTGTGGAGGGGGGGTAGGGGGTTGTTATAATCCCCACGCGTCATGTTATGTTTTTGTTTAGTTCTCAGAATTTATTTATGATTCGTTAGATATTTTTAACCATTAGTTTCAAAAGCAGCAATACATAGATTGGATGTTCTTTTTTGAATAATATTATCTTTCAACTTGACAATAAGCTCTTCATGTCCACTCCAACATCGTGGATTGATTTATAGTTAATTTTACTTGTATTTATGAAAAGTAAAAAAGTACGTACCTATTACAATATGTTTCATGTGCTTAAGACATATAAATGTTATGTGCCTGATTAAAGTAAAACAATCTGATATAATTATTAAATACGCCAAATGGTGTTTTGAAAATAACATTATTTCTAATGCCCACAGTAAGAATCAAAATTCAACTTTTGCACACCTCTGTAATTATAAAAGATCGTCGATAAATTAACGCAGACGTTTCCGGAAAACTATAAATTGGGAGCCGACGACGTCACGGCCGTAACCTGTTCAAGTACCCTTATCTCTGACGTCACACAGAATGATCTGGATTAATTTACAGCGATAGTAATGGCCCCCGAAAAGGTGTCTTGTGCTGATCGCAGGATTTGAAGAAATCTTTCACTTATAGTAGTACTTGTGGTAGTTTTTATTATAGTAACATCATCATATACTTTCCAAATCTACCTTTGGATAATAGTGGTCATAGTGAATTAACGTCAAATAGGACAACCCTGATAAAATTGTTTTGTAATGTATACATGTTGGTAACCGTGATTTTTGAAAAGAAACCTTGATAACGTTTTCAGGTCTTTTTTGGATCATGACATATTTAAATTAGGTGATATATCAATTTAATAATAAAGGTGTTATAAAGGCCAAGAAAACTCACCTTTTGGACACCAATCTGGCCCAAAGAAGTCTGTATATACAGCTTCTCTTGCTTGCCTATCACTTTAGAGGTCTGTGGGGAGTCAGAGCCCAGGTACACGTAGAATACCACCCAGATGGCTCCGAGACTTCCATTCACGTAGAAGATGGCTGGCCAGCCCCAGTAGTCCGCTATAAAGCCTGAAGCCATCAGCTGCAGGGCTGTGCCGAGCTGGGCGCCTGGAAAATAGGAAGAACTAAACCCACTTGTAGAAGAATAAGGGTGAGGTATCATGAGCAAAACGGTGGATATATTTATGTTTAAGAACGCAATCAGCAAATTTCCAAGGCCGTTTTTAGGGATTTTACAAATTTTAAAGATTTCTTTTTTTCCCTATCTTTCTAACATACTTTTCCATTATAAAATATGCAGATCTTTGTTTGGGTATTTGGAAATTTAAATTGAATTTTAATAATACTAATTTAATTTTTATAACATATTTATTCTAATACAACGTTAAATACATCAAAGATTTCTGACTAACTAGGGATTGGACAGCATCTCGTTCGCAAGGTTATTACAAATTGTCACGAGTCTAACTAATCTAATCGTCTTGATCTAATCAGCGTGATTATCGAATACTTTACAGCGTGCGTCCACTTCATGTTCAGCGAACGACGGCACGCGTCATCATGTGTTTATGTATTGAGTGTTACGTTTTTATCTTGTTCAGTTTATCTGCTATCAACGCTATCAAAAGTTTTCCTATAATCTCCTTGATTTGGATGATCTGGTTCAGAAGGATATGTACTCAATTTTTTTTTTATGGCCTATGTTACTTGCAATGTTGCAAGGGAAATCAGTGCAGGCTTGAAGTTATGGTGGAATACAGAAACTTTCATACATACTTATCATTTCGAATTTATGTGCCTACTATAAATTAGTTACCAGTTGAAGGAACCTGGTGATGGAAAACATCGTGAGGAAACCAGCACACCTGAGAGATTTTCCATCGGTTTGTAAAACCATGTCAGAGGCCTTATGACGGTTTAAACTCTGACACCAGATTGTTCATCAACCATACTATAAGAAGAAGACCGCTGCTTGACACGATAAAAATACATTCCCAAAAGAAATATAGTCCCCTATTAGTTCTTATAACTAAATATCGACGTTTCTTTACCTCTTGCCGAACCATGCCATCGTTGCAATATTTCCGGAGAAGCCTAACCTCATAACTAGAGGAAAAATTTTTTGTGCACGACACGATTTGTTCCGTCGAGTTTCCCTGTAGCTGCCATATAATACCGTAATTGTTTTACGTGGATCTATGAGGAAAATGGAGGATTATGGGAAAAGCCTTGGTTTGTCTCTACCATAGGTCTCAACATTGTTATTAATGTTGTTGTTTTTTGTAGTAACTGTTGTATTATGGTCAATATTTCAAACCTTATAATTCGTTCCTTAAAAGTAATTATTTTGTTAGGCATAATATTATTATTGCTCTAGCTCAATCAATCAATTAACCATATTTATTTCTTGCTTTCAGCAGGATTCGTTTTTAGAACAAAATATTTATCTGTACTTTCACCTAATGTAATTTATATTCACACTGAAAAGGAAGCCATTTCTAGCCTTTATCAAAGCGACACGTTGCAAAATAAATACACGTGTTGGTAACTCTAGAATTAGATTATTCGCATGTTCTTACATACGTATTGTTCATTTTATTTATGAAATTTGAACTTGGACTGCTTCGTCGGTCTAGTGGTCGCCAAGCGCAACTGCTGAGCATGAGGTTTTCGGTTCGAATCTCGGGTCGAACAAAGTGTTAGTAGGTTTTCCATTAGGTAATGAGCAGTAGCAGCTTGGAGCCTGGACATGTGCAAGGTTGATGGCAATAGGCTCGCCCCCTATTACATTGGGATGTATAACATACCTGGCGAATGTGGGGAATACAGGCGTGTTATATTAATTATTATTTAGACGACATGTAACAAAACTGTCTACATACGCGGGCTCAATGCTTGAGACATTCTCTACCAGTCAAACTTAGATGGTGCAGATATTACAAAGTAGGTGCCACAACATGGTATTGTTGAACAATCATTGTTTAGTTCATCAATAACACTAATATCCATAAAAAAATATTGAACGTAACAAGAAATATTGAGCAGTTCCTCAATACTATATTTCACGGTAAACTTATTAGTTTTCAAAAAGACAATGGAACATCACATACAGGTTTTGTCAATAAAGTAGGCACTAATCGTCTGACGAGTGTTACATAATTGTCAACAATACATACAAAGAGACGAAGAATAAGAAATAATATAAGAGCGATACAAATTGTTTTATTCTTGACGTATATTGTTGTTCTTTTGCTTAAAGGAATATTTAGCTTCTGACGTCTACTTATTCATAATAATTTAACCTTTAGGGCAGATTTTTTATCACCAAATAATTTTTATCCGTGGAATAAATTTGACGATTCCCATACATCAACTGTCAAATTGACAATTTTTTCATTCATTTTAATTTATCTAACTAATATTTGAAAAATCGGCCCTAAAAGTTCTGTTCATAATAAGATCACTGTTTTCCAAACAGTGAATTTCCTAAATTATGTAAATACTCGTAGCTTTATCCTAAGTTAAGGTCGTAAGTCTTTAATTTCCGCTTATCATAACGTACCTCCATATATTATAGTGCCCAGCCGACTCTTTTCGTCCAGCGGAACCCATTTGCCTATAAGGTAGTGCATTGGCGGGAACAGACAACCTTGAGATAAGCCCTGCACCACTCGACAGGCACACAATAACTGCCAACCTCCCTGAAAATAAAGTTATATTAAGCATTTAAGCAATTTAATGGATGCTATCCTATAAATAAAATTACTTAAAGTGAATTTTAAAGTCGACAGAATTATTCAGCTAACTTAATTTTAACAAAGTTCAATATATTTTGAAAAAGGTAAGTTGAAGGTGGTGAAGAACATGAAACTATACCAAGTAATAAAACTTCAAAGTACTTATGTATTTATAGGGCCGATCCGAATATATAAAACAGTAATTAGACCTATACTGATGTGCGGATGTGAGGTTTGGAAACTAACACAAAAGGACAAAATCTCCTGGTATCGGAGAGAAAGGTCCTTTGCAAAATATTGAGTTCAGTACAGAATTCTGATGAATGCTGAAAGATCAGGAAAAACGCCAAGATTGAAGAACTGGTGGCTGTCCCTAATAGGAGAAATAAAAGCTCACAAGATTCACTAGCTTGGTTAAGTTGAAGAAATGGGAGAAGATCGGAAAGTGAAGAGAGCATATCTGAGCCAACCAAGTGGCCGACGGCCAGTTGGTCGCCCCAGAAACTGCTGGAGTGATGGTGAGATCTTCTTGAGCTTCAAGCTAACAACTGGCGAGATATCACGAAGGAACAAAACAAATAGAGAACTCTCGTATTAGAGGCCATGATCCACTTTGGGTCGCTGAGTCAATGGAGTAAGTAAGTAAAGCCAGTGGAGGTTTGTGATATCTGCAATCTGTATGCTCCAAAAAAGTGGAGAGTTAGTTTAAATACTAAGAAGTATAGTAGCTACTATCTAATGATAAAATCTATCTAATTTGTTATAATTAAAAAGATTTTGAAGATGTTTCTTCTTTTATTTTATAGTAGAATCTTGGTATGTACAATTATTAATGGAATAAATAACGCATTCAATGAACTCATATTGTAAAGAAAATACCATTTTCTAAAGTTGCTTTCAATATGAAGGGTCTTGAGCGTTTTGAAACATTCCTGATGACCAAAAACTTATCTAATCTACAGGTTTGAGGGTTGAATATCAAATTCATTTTCAAAGTAAGTTCTCTTTGAGGTCTTTCCATTATTCGTAACTTGGTCTTAAGAATTCCAACTTCTGTTTAACAATATGTATATTATTATAAGTAGTTCGAGCAGAAGATGATCACTGTTTACATTGTGGTACTTTAATTTTAAGACCAGTGGTATCGTTTCTACTCCACTGAGTTTATTTACAATCAATATTTTTAAAATATTTTATTTCTAAGTTATTCTATTTTTATGGAATAGTTGGAATTAGAATAAAATTTCATGGGCAGTAGGATCTCGCCAATGATCGCTGGTATTTATAAAATAAAGATTGAAGCATGAAATATTTTACTGACATTTTCTGAAATTTAACAGTTATTCAAATCCAGCCTTTTCATTAGAAAAATATATGAAGTTGGGCAGCTATTAGCAGAATATTTAAAACAATATCTGTACAAAATTATCAAAGCATAAAGATTGATTTAAAAAATTATTTTACATGTCTATTACTTAATTGTTAATAAACAAATAGTACACAGTTAACCATTACAAGTGCAACGAACTCACATAATATGTTCCAATCGGTATCAAGAGTGACACAGCCGAGTTGACAGCGATGCATATAGTGATGAGGATCTTGCCACCGAACCTGGCAGCCAGCTCTCCGCTTGGAATTTGCAGCACCACGTAACCCCAGAAGAAGGAAGATAGAATCACGCTCTGGATCTGCATACTCCAGTCGAAAGCCTGTGGAAAATTAAAATATATTGTTATTGATATAAATAAGGTATACATCCAGAGTGTGCCATGTGGTTTCCAGTCTAGAATAGACCACCCATTTTCCTCCCGTGGGTGTCGTAAAAGGCGACTAAAGAATATTTCGGGGGGGATGGGCAGAAGCGGTCCCCTGAGTAGGTATTGTTAACTATACTGCGGTTACCTACCTGCCAGCTCAGCGTGGTGACTATGGGCAAAAACCTCATGAAGAACAGCCAAAGAAAATAGCCCGGAGTTCCAGGTAGTGACTGGGTGGCGAAAACGGAAGAGCGGGCCTAGTGGCGTACCCTGGGGGAGCCCACGTCTAGCAATGGACTGCAATAGGCTAATGTGATGATACATCTGAAGTAGGCTGATAAGGGTTGTCTGTCACAATACAAGAAAATATATCCAGAAAAATTCATGCCATAGTTTTTGTTGTTGTTGTCAATCTTATTATCTCACACAAGTGTGTGTGCAAATACAGGTGCAGTTGGTTCCATCATTAAAAGTCTGATAGAACGACAATTAATCAATACTTTAATCAACATGTTAATATTATTATCTAACATTAAACATAAGTGTTTATTGATCATCCATATAACAGGACAATGTCCAAACAGATGGATAAACTCACAAGTGGATGCCATACAGGTTAAATATATAAGTTATTTATAAGATAATTATCTGCTAGTATTGTTGTAATCAGGCGTATGTAGACTACATTTACTCTAAATAAATAATTTAATTTTTTTGTACTAAACATACACGGACTCGTTTTTATAAGTCGCCAATGTTGTTTAGTGATTTCCATTAGAATAGACGACTAACACTGAGTATTCGTAAATGTTTAGAGGATGCAAATAAAACATGGGAATAGATAAATGTTAGAATAATGTCCAAAATGAAGGTTTAGACTACGATTAGATTCCGAAGAGTCTAGACCTACTCATCGATAATCACGTCAAGCACAATTAGGTTTACTCATAAACAACGACCAGACCCGACAATATATTTGTTTGGGTGTTAAAAAACAAACATATTTACTTCTCACAAGTTACGAAACTCTTTGTTTTTTCATAGTAGTAAATATTAAGGTAATAATTATGTCACCACGGTAGTATCGCTGGACCTTCGCCAGAAATTTAATAATCTAAACCCTGAGCTGCTACTGAGAATTTTCAAGAGAGTGAGGTTTAAAATCCAATAAATTCTTTTGCAGCCTGAAAATCAAAGCCATGATCTAACAATCAGTAGTTGCATTTAGAACGGAACTTGTGTAAGAAATTGTCTTCATTGTAAATGTATAACACCATTTCGCACGTGACCGTACGAGCGCTCGCGACACGTGTATCACCCATAAATCGACTGTAAACGAAGTAGTTAAGATAGAGACATAATCACCTCATTACAGGTAAATGTTACTTTTTTCTCTTTTTGTCGTGAACGTAATATGCTAACTGGTGTTAATCAAGGATGACTTCTTGGAGTGGTTACTACCGTTCGGGATTTTGTGTTATCCATTCTAATATTATATTTATGAAAGTAACTTTGTCTGTCTGTCTGTATGTTACACCTTCACGGCTAACCGCTGAACGGATTTTAATGAAATTTGGCATGTACAAAGTTTAAGACCCGTAAAAGGACATAAACTACTTTTTTTTATTAAACCGTCTAAGGGGTTAAATAGTGTTTAACGCGGGCGAAGCCGTGGGGAAAAGCTATATATATAAAATACTAACCAACAATCTAAATTAACACGAGCAAAGCCGAGGGTAAAAGCTAGTACGATGTAATTAAGTAATTGAATCTAATTATTCGAGTAAACAAATAAAATAAATTATTTTTGAGCATTAAAACGGGCTCCAATTTAACCACATAATAAGAATTTAAGCTGTCTTACTTCAGAGAAGACTACATAATATGAGAAACATTTTGTTTCCCTAGGCAAGTATCAATTGAAGGCTGAAAAAGCTTGCCCAATATTGCAAAAAACTAGGTATTATAATTATCTATCATATATCAGAGGTGTGATAATAAAAGTGGACGTTCCTAATCACACTCAAACTTCATCCATCATTTCATGGTCATCTCCATATTTTCAAGATGAGATGAAATCAAAACCAAGCAGTCAAAATCTTAAGTGAAATAGATAGCATTTGATTTGAATCTGACATTGTACTGATTTTACAATAAGAACATTGTCAGTCACAAATAGATTTTCTAATAGATATCGGCTTAAGTGTTGACAATTCATCTGTGGGATCAGAAACTTTATCAGAAATTGTGTAAAAATTTGATCATTGAATACGCATGAATGTGGTTCCTATTGATTTTGAGCGTATTCTTCTTTATCGTATCGGCATGAGCTAAGTCACATGGAAACTGGTTAAGCCGTAAAGAGATGGGTTAACAACAAGTTCACAGGGGTTAGTTCTACGTAACCCTGTCGTCTCCCAACGGTAGGGTATGCACACGTTAAAGGTGCTTCGGACGTATAGAGGTAAACATCACTCGATGATCTCTACTTGCACTGCGAACTATAATTTAATCGTACCATTTAAAGTAAATGAAATAATGAGGGCATTACTCTAATGCCATACATTTGACAATGGCATCTGACTCTGTCAACCGTGAAGCCTCATTACCTTAGTTTAATGGTTTTGCAGAAATGTGAGCAGTTTTTATAGTTTTAAAATCATTATTGTTCTTGTCAGATGTTTTATAAATAAATATTTTAGTTTACTTAACTTGTGTTTTTACGTTTTAGATTGTAAGTGTTGTTATCTTTAAGATTTTTTTTATATAATTCCCTAGTATTTTATGTCATGATGTTGTTTTGTGTAGTAACTACGGGTAATGGGTATAACGTCTTTGGTTTCCAATTAATATAAATATTTTCTTTATGAAACTGTTAAGCTATAAAATAATATCTAATTTTAGTGAAATCACCTCTCAAATACCTTCTTACTTGTATTTTAAAATGTACTTTTTCATTATATTATTTAAACTGCAACTTTATTATCTAATTAATTCAATTTTTGTATAAAACATACTTTAAGCCTATTGTAATCAGAATTATTGGTACATTTTCAAACTCTGATTGCATCAGTTTTCCTGACTTGGAAATTGACTCCTATCCGTACGTATGACAGTAACATTTGCAACCGCGAGACCTATCCAAGTTATTATAAGTAATTATTTTAAAATTTGAAGGCTGGCTGCATTAAATTTCTTAAATAATTATGACTCAAGTAACGAACCAAAATTCTCCAAATACTGAAATAAATTACACCGCGGCTGTTTGAACAGTGTTCAATAAACCAGGCTATATTAATTACAGTATCGATTGTGCCTATTATATTGTATCTATACCCTTTTGTGTTGTGACCTTGGCATCGGTTACTGGTCTCACTTCACCATTGTTTGATGAACCGATTTCACGACTGAATTGATTAAATATTGTGTAATAAATTAGTTAATTTAATAGCAGTTTACTATCAAAGGTAGACACGTTATTTATTATTTAAATTACGTTGTCTTTCATTTCTTGACTGCCTCTTTGGCCAAGTGATTGCTTGGTCCTGGGTTTGAATACCGAGTCGAGCAAAGAGTAACTAGGTTTTTTCTTAAGGTAATTCTTAGTAGCAGCACGAAGTCTGCATCTGTACCCGGTTAATGGCAATAGGCTCGCCTCCTATTACATACATTGGGAACGATAATGTAACTGGTGAAATGTGGGTGTACTATAAAACTCTACCTACCCCTTAGGGAAATACAGGCGCGATGTTATTTTATGAAAATAATTTTACTTATTACAAGATTAAGATTATAATTAAGTTAATAGCACATTGACAATACTACTATATATAGCAGAAGAATTGAGACAACCTTCCTTGAACTTAATTGTAAAACATAATTATTAATATTGACATAAATGAAAAATAAGATGAACATAGAACATTTTTTACATAGGTAAAATAGCTATAGATATTCATAACTCTTATAACCCCTCTAATTCAATAATAAAACATTCATAAATGTAAATGCAATGTGCATAAATTACATACAGAATGAACCCAAACAAACAGAAAAAAATAGAAAATACACTCCGTTTGTTTCACCCATATCTCTCACAATTAGATCCTCGAATTTCCATATTTGCATATTTTCTGCTTAAAAATAATATTATAATGTGTTCAGCGTGCTTTTAACGGTACAATAATGTTGGAAAAAAATGTTATTACAGGTGAAAATATGGGTCACTTCCGCTTTTTCAAAGGAATACGATGCGATACGGACATATATGCACGTTCATTTGTTTTTGAAACCAGGAAAAAATATAGTTTTATTGCTTTAAAAATTCTAACCAAAGATTGTTTTCTTTTTTCTTCCTAACGTTCGTAGTCAACATAAGCTTAATTAGCGTCGCACCATGCTATGAATTTCTCCTGTTTCGTGGGTGCGTTTCAGAAGCATGAAATATCACATACACAAACACCCAGACTGGGGACAAACATCTGCGGATCGCACAATTTTTTTCCTGTTTGGGAACCCACAACCCTTAGCCCAGCAATCACTTATACACGGCGTCAATCGAGTCATCAAATAGATCACATAATCAGAAGATGATTAATCAGTCATCAGGTTTTAGGGTGGTACAATGGACGATGAATTAAGTATTATTATTTATTTATTTATCCACATACAGCCATCTTTACAGGCAAACCTAATACAATAGCGTAGTAACAATTGAGTAATAAACTCTACTATTTAAATAAACACTTTAAGATAAGACTTCATGAACACCCTTCATTTATACTTCTACATTGCCCTCTTTAGGCCTTCACCTATAAAAAATAATTGATTAAATTTAATTATACCTTAATGTCGTTTGGATGTCAAAGAATAGAAATGTCAATAGACGAAACAGCTGTACTGATAGCTCAGTGGTATGACCGTTGGACTGCCAAGTCAAAGGTCGCAAGTTCAAACTCCGGCACGCACCAGTGTGTTTTCGAATTCTTGTGCGTATTATAAATTAGTTATCAGTCGCTGAAAACGGTGAAGGAAACTGGCACACCTAAGAGATTTTTCGACCGTGTGTAAAGCCATGTCAGAGGTCTACAGGCAGCTTAAACTCTGATACCCGGTTGTTCATCAACCATACGATAAGAAGAAGAATAGACAAAAACATTATAGTATCGTTTTAAAGTAACTGGGTACGTGTGGATATGTCTACAAGTTACGTAGATATTTCAAAATGTAGGTATATTTCATACCACACAGTGTGAGGTAATCTTCAGAGATGCTCAAGTGTTTTATCTTGAGCACGATCCTGTTGTCAACACAATCTCCATTCATTGATGTTATCATAACCGATATGATATGAATACATATCTTATTTTTATCAATAACATTGTCACTCTGTTCCAGTGTCTGTCGTTTATCATACTGTAAACGTGGATTGCTCAACATGGACAGAGTGCATGACAGGACTAATGACCGCTTCAACCAAATGGTCAGTAGACAGAGAAAGTGCATACTAACTTTTGTTTTTAATTCATAAAGTATGTGAAAAACAAACGTCAATCTTTTTGTCGAGGTGCAAATGACAAACATTTTTTTTAAAAAGATAATTGATTTAGAAAGATGATAAATTAACTCTTGCTGTATCGATAAATGAATATCGATCATAAACTAGTTTATATCATGAAACAAGCAAACAAACCTCTTTTCGCCGCACTCAGAGACGTTAATGATTACTTAAACTGACTCTAAGGAAAGATTTCACGAGCAAAACCTTTGCTTAGTAATAGTTTAAATATCATTAAATGTCTCTGAGTGCGGGGGTTAATAGTGTAATTTACTGATTTAAAGTTCCATTTTGCAGGCAAAAAGTTAGAATTTGAAAGGACAGATTTTAATATACTTTACTTTTAGTTTATCACAATACCAAATGTTAACTGCAGCTTTTATTACACATTAGCTGACCCGGCGAACTTCGTACCGCTTTCTTACCATTACCTTCCCTGTACTATAAATATTTCAAAACCAAAATTAATCAAATTGCTCCAGCCGTTCACAAGTTATGGCGTGACAAAGGGGAACAGGGTTTTCTTTTATATACCTACATAGATGGCATAAAGGATTGATGACCTGACGACGATATGACGACTTGATTGGCGCAGTGGCTAAGCGAATAGACTGCGCTAAGGGTTGCGGGTTCGATTCCCGCACAGGGCAAACATTTGTGTGATGCAGAGATGTTTGTCCTGAGACTGGGTGTTTGTGTATGAGCCGTTTCATGTTTGTGAAAAGCACCCATGATACGGGAGAAATTCCTAGCTTGGGGCGACGATTAAAAAAAATAGACTACATAAACAAGGGATCTCAAAGTCTTTTTTTAATTATCAATTGTAGCTATACAAACATACGTATTGTGCGATATTTGTATATCAACTGACAATATGTGTATATAGTGAGGAAACTCTTTAATAACGAGATACGTCGTGGGATGAAAGCTGAGATGGATTAGCACTTTATCTTGACTTGACACTCGTGGCTGGTACTGTTTGGAAGTCCTGATAACATCGGCCTGCACAGACACAGCTGGCAATTGTTTTTCGTTTACATTTTGTTTTATTTTATACGAAAAATAAATAGAAAACCTTACAGAGTAACAAAAAAATGATGCTTGTAGAATAAACTTGTAGTGAAAATTGAAATTTTGTTACGTATAATCTCGAAATAATTGTAATCCTGATCAAACCATACTGAATCTACATGAAACATAACTGTAACATCAACTAATTTAACTGTTATTGTAATGGTTATAGTTTATTTATAAGTAACAAAAACCTTCAACATCTTTAGAAGATTCTTGGCGATTCTTCTCTTCACGAATTACGTTTTTGGTCCAAAATAAAATGAATCTCGCAATTTGCATTTGAATACTTACTAGAATGTACAATCAATGACTAGTTACATGAGGGCGAAGAACCAATTACCGACGCACTGACCAATAGTTAACGGCTCCAGTGTACAAGAGATTCGGGTTAGTGGTTAAGTCAAAGGCTGTTAATACCAAGCTTTTTCAACGGTGTGTAAAGCCATGTCAGAGGCCTACAGGCGGTTTAAACTCTGACACCAGGTTGTTCATCAACCATACGATAAGAAGAATACCAAGCTTCCGATTTCTCCAAACAAACAGGCAAATGAATGCACAGCATATTAATCAGACCTGGTTAAAAATAAAGTAATTAGCTAAGAAAGGAAGACATTAGAGATAACACTAAAAATGGTGTTATCATAAGTTTTCCTTATAACCAGTTTCTTGTTCATTTTGATCATACCTTGGAATTTAACAGACCTATGTACAGAAATCAAAATAATTCTTCTTCGCTTACTTAGTTAAAAGTGTCAAACTAGCAAAGCAGTTGGAATTGACCTAGAATCTACAACCAATGATGGTTCAGAACAATACTTACATCTTCGTTGTTCTTGTCTGTCATGGCGACTATAGCCATGCTGACGTTGACTCTCATAGCGAAACAGAGAACCAGTGCCAGGAACAGCATAAATGCCTGCAGATGCCGGACACCCAGCATAGGACCTGAAAATTATATGTTTCTTATTATGTTACGTAGAGTATCTCGCTTTCTCGCGGTCAGTCTTGTGATGGGTGACCGTTTTAACAAGTCGAGACCCTTTCGTGCTTCGGAAAGCACGTTAAGCCGTTGGTCCTGCGCCTGGTCTCTCTCCGGATGACTCGGTCTTCCGTTCCATCGGACTATGAGAGTGAGGGAATAGGGAGTGCACCTGTGTTTGCGCGCATACTTGTGCACTATAATATTTCCTGCGTAGTTCTCAGAAGAGATCGGCCGCCGTGACCGAAATTCTGTCAGGAGAAATGTTTTATTATTTATTACGTAGATTATTATTCTTCTTCGTGTGGGCATGAGCCAATAGTCTCATGGAGTAGGTCATGCCGTGGTGTAAAGATTGGTCAGTCAACAAGGATGGTAGCGAGGTTGACCGTTCAGGGTGCACCGGACGTATGTACAATGTACATACATACTTAAGTATCGTCACTTGTATCGATCTCTACTTGCCTCCCATATTGCGTGAATAATAATTGTGTTTACCTCCACGAGTGGTGCACCCTGGCTGTCTAAGGTGCTTCACTTGTGTTCGTCCACCTCCACTAAATTAATACGGTGAGTCTAGAAGCTGACCTCAAAATAGTTGTGAAAAAGTCTGGGAAAAAAGTCAATTTTTTCTCTCATGATGTTGTTGTTTTTCACTTTGCCTCGCAGTATAATTCCCGAATAGGGAGCATGTCGAGATCCCAGGTCTTTAAAGTTATTCGTTTTCAGTCGTATTGGTACGAGCCCAGTTGGCAACTGTCTGGGTCACCCAGACTTGAATAAAGATATAAAACTACTACTCCCAAGGTCAATTTAGTTTTTCTGTTATTATCCGAAAATTAACATAGTACCTACGTCTGTTGGCTTCAACTGGTTTCTGTAATTAGGCTGAATGATAGCCTTTATTTCAATGAAGTTACTTCAAATTGTAATTTGTGAACTATTTGGTATTGGGCTTCAAAATTTTCAAATTTGTAAAAGTAAATAAAGCAATTTTTGAAAAACGCGGGTGAGCTGATATCCCTATATTAACATTATTCGTACCAGTACCGCCATAAAATGTCTTAAAACTGTCATAAAATTTCGTGTTTTCTAAGATAAGTGTCATCGCGCAACTTGGGATAAGCCTATGTCCAACTGTGGACCGCGGTACGCTGGGAGAGAAATAGGTCATCGCGTAGCCTCAAGGGGGATTTTTGCTCGTCGCTGAATTTATGGTAGGTTCATTTCACATATATAGTTTATAAATATCACAGGCATAAGAAACATCTAGTTAAAACATTTGCGAATCACACAAATTAATGTTTGTCTTGTGTAATGATCCAAGCCTCAACTAGGGTTTGAAGGACTACTGTGACACCTTTGAACCTTGCAGCTAAATGTACTTTTCTATGCATTTCACTAACATAATGTGAAACCATAAGCTTTTAGTGTGAACCCTCAGCACAAGGTCTTCAGGTCAAATCGAGAACTACTAATCAAAAGACAATCTCTCTCATTACCTTCCTCATAGACGATAAATCACCAAAACATTAGAACGAGAAACACCGCACGCGACATCGCGTTCCTCCAAAAGCCATCTGACGTCAAAATTTAATTAAGTTCGCCCTCAAATCGATCGTTAATTAAATCGACTCCATACCAATGTCTGTGTTGATGAGTTTTTGCAATTTCTGCATAAAATTCTCGCGATGTGAACAACTCTCGAAGTAGGAAATATTAAGTTTAATTAAAGCATATTTTCGGGAATCACATTTACGTTGGAAACGGAAGGCCATTTCGGGAATTAAAATTATGAGAAAACCTTGAAAATTTCTTCTGGACTCTGCTTAAAAGTATCCTTAAAGGAATAATTATGTATAGTAATGAAAACAACGTTGTAATATTATGGTTGCTATTAATGTCAAAATCTGTCATTATAACTGTGTAGAACTAACTATACACCATTTAAATTAAAATACAGTGGCGCTGCATGATTATTATCTGCTTGCGACCACGGCTGGTGGATCTATGTTCAAACGTCAAGGCAAAACTAAAACCATGTGCTCGCGTTAATACCCGTGTTGTAATTTATTTTTTATTTCAATACATTATTATTATTCCATCAGCCCGTTTGCATTATTTAGTACTTATAACAACGTTCTTTCCTTAAAGAAATAAACCGTATTTTAAAAGTTCTCAACCCTCGAACGACTGTCTGTCACAGGCGTTTCCGTTATAGGAAATAAGAAAATACAATTCTGGCATACAGTTGGATCGGTAACTACCGACGGCAAGTAAAAATTTTATAAAATCTTTCAGATTGTGAGTGGTAGTAGTGATTTTAAAATACCTTATAAACTGTTGTCAAATGCCAAAACTAAATATGTATTGTATTATTATATCAATGTTAAGCACCACAACAATCATTTCGAACATACAAACACGATTTGATGATATTCTTCAACTTAAGTAGCAGAGAAAAAAACATTTTTTGTTAATAAAAAATTAAATAGATAATCCACGACTACTAATATTAAAAAAAAATTGATTTCTGAAATTGTATAGCCATACCTAACGTGTTGTGAATTTTATCACTTAAGGCAACAATAAAATTACAGGAAAACTGACTCTTTCAGTCTCTAGTTATTTCTTATAGTGTTACCATAATTAGGTAGGCTAGCAGTGTCATAATAACATCGTCTGCACATTCCGCTATGATTTATTGTTAATGCGAAGATAATCGTCGTCCACTGTTTCCCAGCCTATAGTAGGTACCTACTTAGCTATGTATCTATGTAGCATCGGTTAAATGCCTTCTAGTTATCTCACACTATATTAAGTACGCGAATTTTGAAGAACTATATTACCTACAGTAAAATAACTGTAAAATAATTAATTCATGTTCTCAGCTTCTGTCTGCGAATTTGTCAGCGCGGAAACATCTCTTCTTACCATGTCTTAGAACATTTTTCTTGTTACAGCCATAGATTTTGTATACGAAGTAGTTTCTTCGTTACAACTATAAATTACTCTGACTTTGACGTCTTTTTGACACGAAACGTCAATTCTCGTACGTCATCAATATAATTTATTGTCTCGGTCCAGTTTCAATTACGTAATGTCATTGATGATGTTCATTGGTATTGATTATATGATTAAATGGGTAATTTTGTGTAAGTTATCTACACTATCTACTGATTACTTCACGCCTGTATTCCCCGAAAGGGTGAGCAGAGCTGTGTATACCCATTTCTTTTTAAGAAAACGTCACCCCACACGAGCAATTTCTCCTGTGTCTTGGGGGCGTTTCACTAACACAAAATATCACAAATACAAAAACCCAGACTTGGGACAAACATCTGCGGTTCGCACAATTTTTTGTCCCGCGCGGGAATCGAACCCGCAACCCTTAGCGTAGCAGTCCAATCGCTTAGCAACTGCGCCAGTCATTATTATATAGTCGTTGCTGATTATGTAATAGGTCCTAATGTAATAGGGGGCGAGCCTATACCACTAAATGAGCACAAATCCAGACTCCGTGCTGCTTCAGAGAATTAGCTAATAAAAAAACCCAATAACACTGCCCGACCTGGCAATCGAGTTTAGGACCTGACACTTAGCACTAGATCATAGAGGGAGTAACTGATTAATGATGGTCAGGAAATTTAAATATACCTAGATTATTGTATAACAACCGTCAAACAAACAGCTATTCATTACCACCCTCTTACCACGAACTCTTATAGCAGGCCATTTTACGCTGTTGAAACGAGACGCCACGCGCCGCTACGCACAGTGTAGTGCGGCATCTCGCTTGTACAACGTAAAATGTCCCGCTTTAAGAGCTCATGGTAAGGGGTAGAACTGATAACAACAAACAGTTACTAAGTAATAACCAATCTCTGTAATCTGGGTTTATATTCACGCTCGTGTGGCTCCACGGATGAGCAGATTCCCAGTAGATGTTATACTCGTATGAAAATATATTAATTTGTTATTAATCTTCACCAGTATCAGTAGATATTGTATTACAAGGATTTATTTATCTCTTTATTGTGTCCCACAGCTGGGAATCCCACTTCATTTTTCTACACATTTAAAAAGCTAAACAGTAGGTATAATAGTAAAGCTTACATAATACACCGTAACAGCTCTCTAAAGATAAACCAGATCGGATATAACAATGATGACTGTTGCATAAAGAAATCATAACATTTGTCCCGTGCAACGAGGTAGTAGGCAGGGACAATAGTGAAACAATCACCATGTATCAACATCACTAATGACGTAATAAACATATAGTCGAGTGTAATATGTAAATAGATATACCTATTCGTATTCCCCGAAAGCGAAGGCAGCGGTGTATAGTAAACCATCATTGACCCAATTGGCGCAGTGGCTAAGCGATTGGACTGCTGCGCTAAGGGTTGCGGGTTTGATTCCCGCACGGGACAAAAATTTGTGCGATCCGCAGATGTTTGTCCCGAGTCTGGGTGTTTGTGTATGTGATATTCCATGTTTGTGAAACGCACCCACGATACAGGAGAAATTCTTAGTGTGGGGCGACGTTTTTTTTCTAAAAAAAAAAAACTGCCACTTATGTTACAGATCCCAAACCCAATGTAATAGGTAGTAATAGCCATTAACCAGACACAAAACTAGACTCCGTTTACTGAGATTCACCAAATGGAAAAACCCAGTAGGTAACATTTTGTCCGACTCGGAATTTGAACCCGGGACCTCATGGTCAGCTGTTGCGCTTAGTGACGCGACCATGATGCAGTCTTAAGTAACATACATAACTATTACGGCCTGTTTCACCATCGACAAGTAAAGTGTCAAGTAGACTAACCGCCACTTAAAGTCACCGATAACTAATCATACAATATCTGAGTAGCATTAATCAGGGGATAAACTGGCCTGTAACTAAGATACGATAGAAGATACTCGTAACTTTTACTTGCCGATTAGCGTTTATTATTATGTAACTATTCAACATTTTACTTGTAGATAGTGAAACAGACCTTTAGATTAATAAGTTTTATACAAGAGATTATTAACTACAAAAATTACCTCTACCACCTTTACCTCTGCCTACCTTTTCGGGGAATACAAGCGTGATGTTAGGTTATACGTTTGTTGTGCCGTTTCTTCTTCCCAGATGTAACACTAGGAAGCGTTTTGGGAGCTGTCTTACGATGACGTAAATTCTTTTTTGACATTAAAATGACTGGTCATTGTTAAGATTAATATCAGCAACCTTTTCGTTATAATCTGAAGTATAACGTGTGGTGATTATAATCTTCGGAGTTAAATAAAAAATAACAGGAAAACGACATGTGAGCACGTGTTGTTTGTATTTAACAGAGAACTTATATTAACGTTTTGAATTAAGTACCGCTTAAATGTTAATGCCACCTACAATGACGACCTACTATCTTACCATGAACTTTTAAAACAGGACAGTTTACGTTGTGAAAGTGAGACGCCGCATTACACTGCACGTAGTGGCGTCTCGCTTCCACACCGTAAACTGTCCTGTTTTAAGAGTTCATGGTAAGGTGGTTGATTGGACTGCAGCGCTAAGGGTCGCGGGTTCGATTTTCGTCACTGGAAAAAAAATTGTGTAATCCGCAAATGATTGTCCCGAGTGTGGGTGTTTGTTTATGTGTTATTTCATGTTTGTGAAATGCACACACGATACAGGAGATAATCATAGTGTAACCGCCGCACTCAGAGACGTTAATGATTACTTAAACTGACACTAAGTAAAGATTTCACAAAGAAAACCTTTATTTAGTAATCATTAAATGTCTCTGAGTTCGGCGGTGAGACAACGTTTAAATAAAATACAATATTAATTATTTGAAAATCCAAATTGGTGGTACAGTACAAATATTTTTGATGCGAGTTTCAAGGCTGGATTTTGACAATAATTACATGAGAAATTTATGTTTATAAATATGAATGACCTAAAACTACTTATAAAATACTCTTTAGTTTATTGTCTTAGAATAACTTAAAACGTACATAAGATAAATAATAATACCTGATACTTGCCTGTTTGAACCTGTAACGTTGCAAACACAAATCCAGTTTACTAACCACTTGACCATCGCGACAATTTATCATAACAGATTGGTCGTGAACTATCGGCCGTTCAAGGAAAACCATATTTAGTACAACAAGATGTTTCCTTGTTTAAAGAATGAGATAATTAGCGAATTAGCGATCGGCGGCGAATCTGACATTGAATTGTTAAAGACGAATTCATTAATTGTTGGCAAAGTTATTAGCTAATTCTTTCTTGACCTCCTTATTTCTAAACTTAACGGCATTGAAAGCCGAGTGGTATGACCGTTGGACTGCCAAGTCAAAGATCGCAAGTTCAAACCCGTGCACGCACCAATGTCTTTTTGAATTCCTGTCCGTATTATTAACTAGTTATCAGTTGCTAAAAATGGTGCAGGAAAACATCGTGAGGAAACTAGCTAAGAGATTTTTCAACTGTGTGTAAGGCCATGTCAGAGGCCTACAGGCGGTTTGAACTCTGACACCGGGTTGTTCATCAACCATACGATAAGAAGAACTTAATTAGGAACATAGGTAATGAGAGTGAGGGCTCAATTCAATAGGGTAGTTGATAACATTTCGCTAAAAAAATGCCCTAAAATCCCTTTAAATTTTTAATAAACTGTAAAATTAGATTTTTATTTGCTTTGAAATCGATAAATAGTAAATCAATTGGGTTGGCAAATTAGTGATGGCAGGACGTAAAAAGTATGTTAATTAATTAGTGGTGTCAAACACCCAATTTTCAGTTAATTTTTTTTGTTTAATCTAATAAGAAATTATCAGTAGAATGGGTGGCACTTGTAGGTATCAAATAAGACCTATAGGTTGTTAAAATATTCAAATATAAGACAAATCTTTGCCTACCGCTCCGCAGATTTCATGAGAAAAGATATTAATTAAATTACCTTTGAGCAGGATTAAACAATCTTTGTTGATTGGTATATTAGATTTGACCGGTCAAGAGAAAGTTGTATTGTTACATATTAATATTAATTATCAGTCGTATTTATATAACTAAAAATCCGCGCGGTAAATGTCACTGACTGCCTCGTTGGTCTAGTGGTCGCCTAGCGGGACCGCTGAGCACGAGGTCCTGGGTTCCAATCCCGGGTCGGGCAAAGTGTTATTAGGTTTTTAGTAGTACTGGTAGTTTTTAGCGCGGAGTCTTGATTTGTGCCCGGTTGATGGGAATAGCTTCGCCTACATTGGGTCTTATAACATAACTACCGAAACTATATGTGCACCTCTGCCTACTCCTTCGAGAATACAAGCGTGATGTTATGTTGTGTTTTATGGTAAATGTCATTGTGACACTCTCTGGAGAAAATAAATGATTTAACTACAGGGAGATGAATCCTGAATCGTTTGACAACTTTTGGTACCTACCGATGTTATTACCTATATCGATACATAATTCCGTCACCATTTGGTGGTTTAGCGGTGAAAATCAAAAATAAAAATTGCGAAATATAATGTAGATTACGTTAGTCAAAGCTTGAATACCGCAAGATTTAAATAAGAATGAGCATAGTACCTACTACAATGAGTACTTACTATTTATAAATAAAAAAACTGATAAATTTTTACAATAAAGTGAATAATAAAATCTGGGTTAATCTTAGGTCCATGGGCGATGGAGGGTACAGCCCCCTTCTGTAGCCGGTGTGGGTATGATAAGCGATTATACGCTCGCCACCTATAACGTGGACATAACCAGAGTCTGCCTCTAGCTACCCCAAATATTGTATGTGAAATAATGACTTTAATTATTTAAGGCACACCAACGACATAATTACAAATTAAAACTAGAAATTAATTATAAAAAGTTAGGTTCAGTGTAAGTATGTCACAGGGTAAGCACACCATTCGTAGAAATTTAAAATTATATTCAACAGTTGCTTACTAGTAAATAATTAATTTAAACAATACCACCATTTATTTCTTGTTTACATAATCTATCATATTATGCACACCTGTTTTAACAAAGAAGGAGGATGTAAGTTTTATTTTAAAAGACTAAGGCTTATCTATATTATAATTACATTCAATAAAAAAACACTAACCTTTTTTTAAATCAGTCACAGTTTCTTGTTCAACACCCATTTTTAAAAAAAAGTTAACAGAACTGTATCATAAATAAATATTATCAATAATAATTAAATAACTATTAATATAAATTAGTTTTTATTCTTGACTCATACACTAAACCGCCGAAACATATAAGTCATTTAATTTAAATTTGAATTTCGTACTCGGAGCGCGATCTACGCGCGACGTTTGCGCGCGCGCTACCTGTCGATAGACTCGATTGTATTTTTTAATCACAGGCAAAGGCTGCGCAGTCAATGCCACGGACGAGTTACGCAATAGCAAAAAACAATATCGTTTGCTTTTAAGTATTGTTTATGGCGAATCTGAATTATAATTAATTAGTACACTATTTTTGTTGTCATAGTAACCTAATATATTTTAAGAGAAATAAATATAATTTTATAAAGGGTACGTCGTATAGTATTGAAGTATTTACAGATTATTATTAAAAAAAACCTTTATTTTATTTTTAAATTGATGTCTAACACAGCAGACCATTTGTTGCTCAATTGTGTGCATATAATGGAGTAGTTTTTCCAAGTTTTCTTATAATTCTTACCTTCTCCGTAAATGGTAGTTGAATTAAATCATATCAGCCTCTCTATAGTACAAACCTACTATATACAGATTCGCCACATAATAAGTATGTCTTGGTTGTAGCGGCCGGCCGTTACACACCATCCCGGATCTCCAAGACAAGGCGTCCCAGACGCGTACTCGATGAGCCAGATGATAGTACAACCTTGCTCCAGCAACGGTTGAACCCAGATACAATAAACACTCTACACGACCGACGCCGTCGTATACTAAGATCTCGCCGTCGAGGTCCGCCGCGATCGTTAACTGTTAACGTAAATAACCCTCCCGTCCCTAGTACAGCCGGCCCGGGGCCGAGCTCTAGCTTTTAAAAAAACAGTCCCTAAATAATGAATCAGACCCAGCAGTCCCTTGTTGTTTTTGCAAGTTAGTCAGCGATGCACCGAGTCGAGGTTCGAGTCCCGCAGGGGGCGCCCTCGGTAGCATCGCTTAAAGTCTTAATTAGTAGTTAGCCTGGCTGGAGGCTCCAGAAGTCTCGCCTTTATCCGGTTACGTCCAATAAGACCCCCCTCGGGGTCGTCGGTACAAACTATTTCGAAAAAAATAAATAAAATAAGTATGAGTTTTATGAGCAACGAAACATTTATTTATTTATTATTAATTAGTACGATAAACATAAGCCATGTACACTAATTAAACAGATATGATCTCATAAGACACAAAATGTAAATAGATATAAACTTACAATAAAATAAAATAATGAAAAAAAAAAAAAAACATTAGACAAACATCAAATATTAAACATGGGTATATAGACTGCTTATAAAGGATAACACCTCAGCCTACCCCTTTAGAGATAACAGCCGTGAAATATGTAATGTATATGAGAAAATAGGGAAATAAAACTTCCGAAGTGTTTCTTATTTTAATATAATGTAATTTAATGTGAACTTTTATTATTATAAACACATTAAAAAATAAGAAATAAAATCCACTCAAATTCCATGTGTAATATGGTTTAATACTTGGACTGCCTCGTTGGTCTAGTGGTCGCTAAGCACGACTGCTGAGCAAGAGGTCCTGGGTTCAAATCCCGGGTCGGGCAAAGTATTACTGAGTTATCCATTAGGTAATTCTCAGTAGCAGCACGGAGTCTGGATTTGTGCCCGGTTGATGGCAATAGGCTCGCCCCCTATTACATTGGGACTTACAACATAACTGGCGAAGTGTGGGTGTACTATATGTTCACCTCTGCCTACCCCTTCGGGGAATACAGGCGTGATGTTACGTTAACTTGGACTTATAATTAATGTATACTTCATTATAATCTAATAATCTTCAGACACCTTAGGCAAGTTTTTCGGGTTTCGTATCTGTAACAATGTTTAAAAATAATTTCATTAAATGTAAAACGGGAAACATTTCGATCAGATAAAATTTAAATCAATTTAAATATCATCCATAACCCTGTTAGCGCAATATGACTTCTACTTAAGCCCCCAAACTCATGGTGTTAACGAAGAATTTATTTTTCTTCAGATATAGCCAAAGATTTTTTACTCTGCTTTCAATAAATTTCCAAACATAAGGATTTAATCACGATGAGAGTCACATGCAATGCCACACTTATATTAAACATAGAGACGACGAATCCTTCGAAGAATGAAGCTAAACTTTCTGTATAGACTGAATGCAAAGCTTTTATGCTCGTAAGTATGTCGCATTGAGTGCAGCCAAAGAAAATTATGTCTTTCGATTGTCAACCATAGCTTCGTACAATTTAATAGTAATTATGAAGATGAATTCAAAGTGTACGGAAAAGATTGAAATCTTACTGACTCCAGCATGGTTTATATGGGATAATAATATAAGAGTACATTATCTGTGTGGATGCAAATGGCAAGTTGTCGTTCATTGTGTCGTTCTAAGGGGGAGGCCTTTGTCCAGCAGTGGTCTTCCGGCCCTAGTTGATTCTGTTACGTCATTTTCAGATGGTAAAATATATTTTCACTAACCAACAACTTTTCCCTCGGTATCTTCGGGCGAGTCATTCCATTTCTGTCTATCGCTCGTGCCGAACAGAAGGAATATTATATTAGTAACCGTGTATATTGCTGCCGCTATGTAGAATACCTTGCGCCATTCATTGGGGTCAGTCTGAAAAATAAAAATAATTTTGTTCATTAAAAACTTTCCGATTAAATAGCCATAAAATATCAGCTGGGAAATATAGACTCTAGGTAGGTACTGTCATTCACTATATGAGCACTAAGCTATGAGCAAAATGAGTCAGAATCATAGTAAGTTAAAATCCGAGTATTCTGCATAATTTTCTGCTAATTAGGCCTCACTGTATTTATTGAAATAGCGCTTTTATTTCCACTACCTATTTAATTGCCTGCAAGTATGTTTAGCGTGATTTTCCTTAGATAAAAAAAATACTCATACAAATAAGAAATATATTTACCAACCTCATCTTGTATTACGGCACCTGCAACGAGTGGTGCGATCATCGATACGCAGCTGGCAGCCATATTTGTGATGCCAAATAGTGTTCCTGCGTAGTTGGGAGCCATATCTAGAAATACCAACTGTGACGAAGAAAGTTTTATATTTATTATTCAGCGTAGCAGGAGAATGGAGAAATTAACAGTTTTAGTTTTTCAAGCTTGAAATAGCACATACGTACAAATTACCGGAAACGAGAAATAATTATATTGAAAAAACTTAAATTTTATAGTGTACTAGTGAAGTAATCATTTAAACCCACGGTACATAACAAAACAGTTTATCCAGATATAGTATAATATCTGTGCGTGTGCGTGCCGTGCGGTATCCGGCCAAGAATTGACCACCCCCTTTCTTCCCGTGGGTGTCGTAAGAGGCGACTTAGGGAAAATCCAGAAGATGGGTAGCAGCGTCTTCTGTTACTTCAACACCAACACTGCGATCTCCAAGCCACTTGCCAAGTGTGGGGATTATGGCATCCCCACCCCTTCTAAAAGGGGAAGGCCTTTGTTCAACAGTGGACGTACTTCGGCTGATAATGATGATGAGTATAATATCTGTAAATAGATTTCTTACCATTAACCCAGTAACATGGCCTACGTTTAGGGCAACAACGATGGTAAGCAGCGCTACTGCTAAGAAGACATCACCAGCAGGCACGTACGTAAGCCCTATGAGAGCAATAGCTGGACCGAAGTGACCTAAAGTAATTATAATTTATAGTTTACATATTTGGATCAGTTTAGCTTAAGATCGAGGTAAGAATAAAGATGATGATCGCACTATCAAATTACTAAGGCTGGGCAACAACTTACTTTAACATTCATAAACATGTTAAAGTAGCGGTTAGGAAAAAAATGTGTTGCACTATTTGACAATTTGTTAAAAGACGTCATAACTTTAACAGTAACCGTAACCGCCCAAACTTCACTGGTTAAAGCTATTGGTAAAGTTAACTAGCTGTCAAATGCGTCAATTGTATTAACATTTTATCATGTCCATGCTTCGAGAATTAATACTACTAGTATTGCCATATTTAAAAATGTTCTTCGCCACTAATTTGGAGTACCTACATACAATTTCATTTATCTAGCGACCCTGGTATGTTTAACTATACCAAGGAATACGATGGTGCAACCCAATCCACAGTCACACAGTCATGTTAAAGTCAGCGTTACTGTTATCGTCAAATTTGACATAAAGCATAACTTTAACCACTAATATGGTGCAACCAAGCATAAGACTTTTGTTAACACGACGATTTTGTTCGAGAACGGACTATGGTTTCTTTTAAAATAGGTATTTACTACATCCTCTACAAACCGTAATCACATATTCCAAACAGAATATTCCAATACCGTAATATTTATACTATATGAGAAACGTAGTGTTTTGAAATAAAAAAAAAACATAATATTAATGTAAAAAATAAAGTGAACGTTAAGTACTCAATTTACATACTTGAGTCCGTTATCCTCAAGATGCAAGTTTCATTATCCTTCCTCAATAATTAAATTATTAACAGTCGTATTTAAATTTTATTTGTATGTATAGAACAGGTAACAGGTTTGCTTTCGTGTGTGTGCCTTTTACTTACTAAATCAAAAGGCTTAGGGAAAGTCCCTTGGGGAAACCCTACCGACAAAACAGTTATTTTATTATAACAACATCATCATACTTGCCTATGGAACTTGATAGTTTCCTTGCGGCTGTAATGCTTAACCACTTGTTGTTTGTTAGGTAATCAGATATGTAGCCGAAGGGGAAGCTGAGTATATACACAGCAAGGAAAGGCAGTGCTGACATAACGCCATTCTGAAAAGACAAAAGTATTTCAGTTACATAGATTTCAGTTAACACTGTCGTTTTGTATTCTGATTTTAAATCATTACCTTTGTGCAATTGTTTTATTGAGATCACGCTGGTAGTTTGTTTAAAACAAAACTTTCCTCATTATTAGTCAGTCGTCACCAATCGAATGTTTACAGTTACTTGCTTATTACTCGATTAAATGATCAACAATGTCAAATGGAAGTATGATAATATATATTTTTCGGCAGTCTAACTCGTCACCCTACCTACATGTCTTAATTTGTTATTAATATTCTATACTGAATGTATTATATTCTCAATGAATCTTACCGACTTGATATCAGCGTTAAGAACTTTCTTCATGTATGACGGCATCTCCGTCATGAGAGTCCCATACCCCCAATTATGACCGCAGTGCAGTACTATCAGTGTTAGAAACGGTACCGACGTCCAAATAGCTCTCCAAGGAGTCTTAAGTTTCTGAAGAAAAATGATTATAGTACAAAGGTGAGGAATAAAAATGAAACAAAGCAAAATTATTTGCTGTTTTTTTTATTTTATGTGTATCTAACAGCTATAGATAAAGTTCATTTCCATACCCGATTCAGTTTAATTTTAAAAGTAGATCATAAAAAAAAATATGCAATACCTTCTGTTCCCCAACTTGTCCTAAAGAGGTCTGTATATAGATCTTTTCTTCTTCACTGATGAATTTTGATTTTTGAGGAGAGTCTGCTCCTAAGATGACGTATGCTGCTACCCATACTGCCCCGATTGCCCCGTTCATGTAGAAGATGGCAGACCAGCCCCAGGCGTCTGCTATGAACCCTGATGCTATCAGCTGGATGGCGTTACCAAATTGTGTGCCTGAAAGAAACGTACAACATAGGTATGTTTTTTTTACAAACTTTAATTTAGTTTCACCTATCCACTTTTCTTTATGTCTGTAATTTGCATTCAACTTATTATGAATTTCTCATATTTAAAAGGGATCATAAAAACAAATAATATTTAAATTCTGAAATCAAAATATGAGTTTTTTTTATATAGAGACGCAACTGGTGCTTATTCCGCAGCCACATTAAAATAGTGAGTCTTAGAAAAAAAAATATCCCGTCAAATGCTACACGGCTAACTAATGGTCCGGGAACAATCAATTTTATATTTTCATCTGCTGCGTAGAGTAACAAAACTAAGTACCAGAATGTACAACAGCGACGATCCGGCTCTTCTCTTCTACTGGAGCCCACTTGCCAATTAAATTCACAGTTGATGGTACAACAAACCCTTGAGCCAGGCCTTGCAAGGCACGACACGCACAGACTAGCTGCCAGCCACCCTGGAAACACGTTTATAGTTCAGTTAAAAGTGTTTAAACGTAAAGTAAAGTAACGTTTTGTATGTAATCAACTAAAAAAAAATATTAGTGTAAACACATAATATTATTATTATAAGGTCAAAGAAACAAGGGAATAATTACTCGGAAGAAGTAGCATTTATTCATTTATATTAAAATATTTTTAATAACCTAGAAACTATGAATCTTATTCTAGTTAATATGAATGTCTGCGGGAGGCGAGCTAAGCGCTGAAGATAGCTGGAAGCTGATATATGAGCACCTAAGTAAACCCAATAGCCAGTTTATTACTTCTTATGAGAAGCACAAGATTGAGTGCAGAATATGCATTTATTATTAATTTCTATTTTTTGAAATTTTTTGATTCCTAGCAAGGTAAACATCTTGCTAACTAATATTGCCATTTGGATTACTCATATCATACATACAATTTGTATTTGTTAAAAATTAAAAATAATTTGTTTTCATACTACGAACTAGAAGTTCGGCACCATCTGCAATTTTATTAACAAACCAAATTAATACTATTACACTGAAAATAAGAATTAAGACTGACATCATCACTAACGAGACCAATCTGTGAAACATGAATATAAAAAGTTTAATAATACAATATACTTACATAGTACGCACACGCTGGTATCATAAATGATGCCACGGAGCTGACAGAGAGTGCTATAGTGTACAGAATCATGCCACCATACTTGGCAGCCAGCTCGCCGGCCGGGATCTGCGGCAAAATGTAGCCCCAGAAGAAAGATGATAGGATCACGCTCTGAGTCTGCATGCTCCAGTCGAAATACTGTAATGTTAATATTTAACCTTTTAGACACCGTTTTAATTCTCGCTGAACTTTTGAAAGTGATTTCATCTAACGGTGGGTTGGGTTGCAAAAGGACTGGCTTTTAGTAAGATGGTTCACAAAACGATGCTGATGAACTTTTTTATACACATTTCACACGGATTCTGCTTTGACTTAAATTACTTGTTGGTCAGCTGTTATTTTTGCAACTCTTAATTATTGTTTATTTACAGGTGTATAGATAACGCATTGTCTAAAGTATGTTTCGCCAAATCCTTTTCGAATTAAAGAACTTTTTTTCTCTATTTAAGTAGATCATGATAACTTGTCAATTAAACAAGCTTACATGGTTAGCCTCTTATTCTTTGCCTTACAAAAATATGGTAACTTGCTATTACTCACATTGTCTAACGTGTTGTCCGTCATGGCGACTATGGCCATGCTCATGCTGACCTTCATGCCGTAAGAGATCACCATAGCCAGGAACAACAGTAATGTTTGGACATGGCGGAAACCAAACACCGCTTCTGAAAAAAATTACCGTAAACTTTCCAATTTTCCGAAATTATGTGCCACAGAAGTTATGACTATTCCATTTCTTTGAAGCCATCTAAGCATAATATCAGTTTAGGACCTAAGACATTTATTCATATATTTATATAGTTATCTGTGCAAGAAGAAGAAGAAGTTTGCTGAGCAAGAGGTCCTGGGTTCAAATCCCGGGTCGGGCAAAGTGTTACTGAGTTTTCCATTAGGTAATTCTCAGTAGCAGCACGGAGTCTGGATTTGTGCCCGGTTAATGGCAATAGGCTCACCCCCTATTACATTGGGACTTACAACATAACTGGCGAAATGTGGGTGTACTATATGTTCACCTCTGCCTACCCCTTGGGGGAATACAGGCGTGATGTTATGTTATGTTATATAGTTATTATTCTATCACTATTAATAAAAAAACAATCTTATATTATACTAGTTTGGGAATTTATACGTACTCATATTCTTAATTATACAATAGGGAACATGGTATGTTTTTAATTTAAATATTCATATAAAGTTTGTTTTAACTACTTACAGCATGAACTATAATATGAATTAACAAGAGATAAATATTACAAACAAAACTATTTATTAATTATTTATTTAGTATCATGAACATGTAATTTGTAAAACATGTATTACTTCTATCCCGTCGGGGTTATTTGGGCGAGGGCTTAAATAGTAATAAATTCATCTACGAACCGATTTCATCCTCAGCCAAAGACGTCCACTGTTGAACATAGGCCTCCCCGTTTAAGCGGGGGGGTTTGCCATAATCCCCACGCTTGGCAAGCGGCTTGGGGATCGCAGTATTGGTGGTGAAGGTACAGAAGACGCTGCTGCCCATCTTCTGAATTTTCCCTTAGTCGCCTCTTACGACACCCACGGGAGGAAAGGGGGTGGTCAATTCTACGCCGGATACGACACGGCACCGATTTAGTTGATTATTATTATTGTATTTGCTTTTAATTTACATTAAAATGACGTCTTCCAGCTGATGATGATGTTGATCAAATGGCCGTGTAATTAGAATAAAATATACTTACTAGGTTTTCTAATTTCGCCTTCAACTTTAATACCCATTTTGTTTATTTTCAATCAGTTATTTATAAACAAAACAAAGGACTAACCAATACTTGAGTTATTTATACACACTTGAATATTAACAAACAGTCTAGAGTTTCTATATTACATTTATATTCTAATAATTCTATGACACGATTGAGTATTGCCTCGATAATGTCAGTGAGATTGTTACAGAGCCAGGGTTCTGAAGATAAAAGATATGAGGTGACCCTGGAGATTAGGATGTTACATGGAATATAATTCTAATTTTCTAAATTGTATTACGCTATTTTTGTTCGTGGAAAATTTCACGAATTTTATATGCACTAAAAAGTTTTTCGCTGGCTGTGTATGTGGCACATAAAGTTGTAAAAGATTATTATTTCGTAAAACTGAAAATCCGAAACAAAAACATACATTTTTGAAGAGCTCGATTCGGTTGAGAATCTGCAAAAAACAGTCAATATTTTAAATTTTCAAGAAAGTCTCGAATACACCTGAATGCTAGATTAGGAATTTTTGATTAGGAACCGTAAAATGTATGTAATAAACAAAATTCATGAATCATGAATATAGTGCACATGAAAACACATGGAGATGGGAATTTAAATTTTAATCAACTTATTCGGAGAATGTAATACTATCAAAATCTGATTATGATTAAATCATACTTGACGACCTGATTGGCATAGTGGCTAAGAAATTGGACTGCTGCGCTAAGGGTTCGATTCCCGCATGGGACAAATTTGTGTAATCTGCAATTAAAACTAATACTTCACGTTTGTGAAACGCACGCACGATAAAGAAGATATTCCCTGTCGTTTAAAAAAAATAGTGAATTTTAATTCTATTTGACAGTCCCGTTCATAAGCGACTATCACGTCTACCCTATAAAGCTTATTGAAAGGCTTACATACATAGGTAGGTGACTGTTCAGAAATTCCCTTTGTATCGTAACTGTCGTATTGTAATAGGATTCCAATCAAATTGCACGAAACCAGAAATGGAAAATACAAGTAGGTACATTTTTCATATTGACAGGCCTAATAACAAAGATATTTATTGCTGTTAAGATAAATGATAAGAGACAGATAAATAATAATAATGTCCTCCTAACCGAGTTTTGATCGCAGCGGCTGATCTTAAAGAAGATTACCCAACTACGCAGCAAAAATGTTTAAGAGTGCAGGAGCGTGTGCACATTGGTTGTGTGTAGGCACTCTCTATTGCCTCACATTTATTGCCTGATAAGAACGAGAGGTTTTGCTTGAAACGAATTTGCATCCTTAAAATCGACTGCAGTATAAACTACTTTATTACTATTAGTAGTTAGATAAAGTAAAAAGTGACTTGAGAACAGCTGGACCGATTTGGCTAATTTTCTGTTCGGAATATTTTTAAAAGTCCAGGGTTTCAAAAGGTGGTACGAAGTTCCCCGCGTCATCAGTCATCAGTCATGAATAATTATGTCTATGATAACTTTAATCATCGATTTGAATCGAGTTCTTTCTAGTCTTAATGATGAGTCTATCTAAACTAAATCACAATATTTCATCATCATTGTCGAAACAATATATATTGTAGTTGCCATCTTTTTTTAAAATAATGTTTTTAGTGGCCCAGTCAATAGTACTTCATTTAATTAACATTACATTGTTTAACTTCTCACTTCAACCACGGTTCACTTGATATCTATATTTGCTGCTCATTGAACCAGCAACAACTATGAATCAACTTTTTATAGAATTTAAGCTGAATTCTTGCTATCTTTACATTTTATATAGAAGCAGTTACCATAAAACGTTATTGACAAGACATAATGTCAACATGCAGTCGATAACGGTGAACATTTTTTATGTACGAGTAGACACGTGCTGTACCTGCACACTTGCTTTTCTCAAACAATATATTTGCTATGAAGAAGGTGTCGGAGTTTAAACCGCCTGTAGGCCTCTGACATGGCTTTACACACCGTGTCGAAAAATCTCTCAGGTGTGCCAATTTCCTCACGTTGTTTACCTTCACCGTCTTTTGCAGCTGATAACTAAATTATAGTACGCACATGCATTCGAAAAGACATTGGTGCCCGTTGGGTTAGAACTTGCGACCTTTGACTTGGCAGTCCAACGGTCATACAACTCGGCTATCATTGCTCAACTTTATAAACACCCAGACTCGGTACAAATACTTGTCTCGGGCTGGAATCGAACCCGCAACCTAATATCCTTAACAGTCCCAAGATAAGCTAATTGGGCCGTCTTGATTAATGATCTCCAGAATTCTAGGTTTTATTTACTTATTTGAGCTTCACCTTTTTGACCAATTGCCAAGATAATATAATCGGAGACCTGCTAACTTGCTTAAGACCAAAAAACAATTTAACAAGAAACGTTAGTGTTTGTTTATACTTCATGTGTCATTGTAAAGTCATAGTCATAATGTTTTTATTTCATATAGGCTACAAAAGAGCACTTACAAAACGTCAAACATATTTGCTCGGTTCCAAAAAGACGTTTCTATGGAGAAGAACAGGCGAGAAACTCCATAGTTACTCTTTTCAAAATATGTTGTAGGCATGTTAACTATTACTAATTCATTTAATGTTATTTATAAATTAAAAGAACTTACGCAAGTACTTCTTTAAGAACAAACAAAACAGACGTTATAAAAATTGTATCAAATTTGGTAGAAAGTTAAATAAGAATTAAATTTAAATTAAATTAAACTAATGTTACATACTTGTACATTTATGCATTTAAACCTGCAACATTTTCACTAATCTTTGTAGTAAAACAGTATTAAAAACAACAATAGAAAGGAAAGAAAGACAGTTGACAGCAGCGGCTAAATCAAACAGCTGATAAGAATTGTACAATGTACAAATAAAATAAATAAAGGTAAAGTTACTCTGCAGCTTTCTATTGCAATTGAAATGATTAAATTCTCTAAAAAAATATTTTATGTCAACAAAGAAATATGATATAACAAAAGTCTCAGTAATGCGATTCACTGCTTTCATCGTCCATGAGTATTTATCGAATCTCAAATCAATGTATGTATTTTTTAGTTTCTTTTGTATATACTTTTTAAATCATTAAGTAAATATTAAAACGTAACTTAGCAATTTTATAAAAGAAGCTGATGCAGCTTATAGCCTCCTGTTCACTATCGACAAAACAAAAAGACAGCAAACTCAATTTAAGAAAATGATTTATCTTCGTAAATTCTTACACATGAATTTGTACCCTAACATCTGGCACATAAAGTAGAAATCTGTTTAAAGGCTGAGCTTGGAAAAAAGCTTTCAATGGTTTCAACTATCAAGGAAAAGGGGAAAATGAACATAATGAGTAACATAATCCCTTTTAGTAAGACAATGGAGATGCTCAGGGATTTTAGAACCGGTGCTAGTTAAAAATATTAGATTTACAGACTTTTCTCGGTTATTTTTTGACAGCAGACTGTATCATATTTTAATCTTTAAACTACAAGGAAAATATTTTTGTCATTAATGATTTTATTTATCATTGACTATGATTACCTCTATATCTGTAAATTATATAATTTATTATTGTGCTTTGAAAGTGGCTTAAACCTAAATTTTAAATTCTGTAGTTTCTGCAAATTGGCAGAATAGCTAAAAGAATGTAAAAAAGAAACTTTGGTTCCGAAAAAACCTTAAAAATTTCGTTTGGTCTTTGAAACCTATCCCTCGGACGTCGTAATGAAATTCTTCGGCCGAAGGAAATTAATCGCTACTCTCTTACTTTTCATTGAACTCGCATTTTCCTGGTACAAACATTTGTTTCGGTATGAAAAATCTAAAGAAAGAAATGTTTCTGATGGACAAAAGTTTTCCAATTTAAATTTTCTCTATTGTCCTCTTTAATGACTAGAGGTCATTACGAAGTGCGCTGAATCAAATAAAATTGTAATAGATTTGACTTTGTTGCTTGACAATGTTTATTCGATTTATCTGAAATTACGCCATTGGAGAAACTACGATTGGTTTTTTATTGTTCAAGGTTTAGACAATTTGCTGTAGGCTGTTCTAAATATGGCAGTAGTTTTTAGCTTAAAAGTACCGTTGTGCAAATATGGTTCTAAATTATGCATTCGTATGATAAAATTTTACGTGCATATAATACAATGTTCGCCAGTACCGAATCGCTTATAGCTGCAATCACTCAGTCTCAACTGTTACGTTTCACAATAATTCTTTCGCACCCAAACTCAAAGCATTAGTCATCCTCTCAAAAGACATTTTCTCGGTCAAAATAAATTGAATGCATTTAAAAGTGTATCCCTGCAACTTGGAACATTAAACGTCGGGATACGAAGTGAAATCTCGGAGAGTGCAATTTGTTCTGGAAACTCGAAACATTCGTTAATCATGTCTTCTAAATGCTGTGACGTTCCATTTGTGCTCACTTTGGCTCCACCGTTTTTCCGTGTGATGTTACGTCTGAAATCTCGTTAATATCGTCTGCATTTCTCGAACGGATTTATAATAAAGTGCTTTCGCTGGTATTTGTTGTAACACGCTTTGTGCGATAAAAAAAAAAATGCTGTATTGGGTTTTCGATTTAAACAGTACAACACTATCAATGTTAATAAGTCCTCGGTTTAGTGATAAATCTATTTTTTTATTTCTTAAAAGTTTAATTCATTAAAATTAATTTATAGATAATTTTGGTTACAATTTTGGTTTTTCTATCATAGCTTGACCTTCTTCATCGTCATTTTTCTCCGGCGGTGGATCGTTCCAATCAGCTTTCTGTCCCGTTCCGAATATCACATAGACTAGGTTAGTGAACAGGTAGAGTCCAGCTGCCATGAAGAACACCTGTCTCCAGAGGTAGGCATCGTTCTGAAAGGACGGAATTGAAAAAAATATTAATTTAATTTTGATAAATCGAACACACAAAAATGATGAAATAATAACGGTTTTAAAATATAAATACTTAAAGTAAATCTTAGGAAATATCAGAATTAAATGTCTTAGTCATTAACAAATTGACGTCATTGATAGTAAAATTATGTTGGCAAAGTACCTACCGACTCATATTTTGTAAGGCAGGTTTTATTCAAAAATATGGTTACTTACAACATCTGTAAGGATGAAACCAATCACTAGCGGTGCGATAGAAGCACCCATGTTTGATATAAAATTGCTAATACTCATCATTGTTCCCGCGTAGTTCGGTGATATATCGATGTGGTTCACCTGCAAAAGAAACATGTATTTATTAGAACAATTTAGGTTAAAAAAAAATTATGTTCAAGTGTTCCAATTTCTAAAACATTTTTTTTATATTGTCTTTTGGCTTCATCAAGCCATTAATACTAGAACCAAGCTGTTAAAAATATATTTTAGTATCTCACCTGAAATCCTAAATGTGAGCATATCTTAAAACCACAAGTAAATATCAATATTGATTCCACAACGTAAATGTTTTTGGGTGCGTATGCTAAAGCTATCAGTCCTATAGCGGCTGGAATATTGCCTGGAAAAATAAAAACAGATTCTGTTAAGCATGGGTATGTTACATTTTCTTCAACGTTTAATGTTTTTCGCAATTTCACAAAACATTTTTTAGAAAACTTTGGCAAATTATTCTCTCAAGTAGAATTTAAACCCAAGACCTCTGTCTATTATTCATAATTATTTTCTTAAAACGTGGTATCAATATGCGGAAATGAATATAAAAATACGCACCACAAGAGTTGGCCAATTTTCTGGTATTCGTGACGCTAAGAATCTTCTTCACGATCAGCATGTCCGTTATATAGCTGAAGAAGAAGTTAGTGAACCACATCACCAAGAAAGGCAGAGCAGTCAACATTCCGTTCTGAAAGAATTTGGTAAAGAGTAAAAAAATACCTGCTAATAAAAGATATTGTATTGAGTAATTTTATATTTGTAAATTATTATAATAATTGACCTTATTAAACCATTTAATCAAAACAGTCTGCAAAAAGACAAATTCATGAATTAAACGATCAAGTTGATTATGCATTGATCTTCTTTTTCTTATCGTATGGTTGATAAACAACCTGGTGTATGAGTTAAAACCGCCTGAAGGCCTTTGACATGGCTTTACACACCATTGAAAAATCTCTCAGGTGTGCCGGTTTCCTCTCAATGTTTTCCTTTACCGTTTTAGCAACTGATAACTAATTTATAGTACGCACATGAATGCGAAAAGACATCGGTGCGTGCCGGGGTTTAACTTGCGACCTTTGACATGGCAGTCCAACGGCCATACCACTTGGCGTATCACTGCTGTGGTCTCACTTATCAATCCTTATTCTATTTGATCGTTTATTTCATGAATTTGTCTTTTTGCGTATTGTTTTGATCGGGACAGTTGTAAGTATTGTAAAATAGTTAAAAAGATTACCGCTTTAATATTGACTCCCATGATTTTATCTAAATAAGCAGGGACTTCAGAGTAGAGAGTGAGTTGACCCCAAGTTTGACCAAAGTGAGCGACGATGATGGCATAGACTCCTTTGTGGCGGAGGATTTTTGACCAGGGTACGGACATTTTCTGTAAAAGAAAAAAAATGTAACAAAATCAAATTAACTGATTGTGTAATATTTATAATAACAAAATATTTAATTTCCATCAATGTTAAAAATTATTCCTGCTTTTTTTGATTCAGTAGCCGCACAGCGCGATTGCTTGGCGTGAGATCCAAATCGATCCATATGGGATCGGTTCGGATCCAAATGGGAAAAAGTGTTATTGAATTTTCCATTAGACATTCTGCCTACCTCTTTAGGGGCATACAGGCGCAATGTTATATGTATCGTGTTATATTACACACTAGATTTTCTTTAATAGCCTGTTCAGTGTCCCACTGCTGGGTAAAGGCATCTCTATTATTCCTCAACAAAACCCTGTCCATCGCCATTTCAGGCCATGTCTTTCCCGCAAAGGTGTCCTAATTGTCCCGCCATCGCCTTCTCGGTCCGCCTAGTTGTCAGCGGCCACCGGTGCGTATTTATTAAAATCCATTAAATATTAAACAATTTATTCACCTTTGCCTCATCTCCTGATCCTAATTCATCTTCTATGTACTTTCTTTCACAGTCTGATATTTTAGAGTGCTTTGCCGGAGTATCAGCAGCTAGCCACCACAGCAGAACTCCGATCAGTCCTGACAGTATCCCATAGAACCTAAATATACCCGGCCAGCCCATCGACGATGCGGATATAAAACCTGTCATTGGTAATCCAAACACCGTGCCTAGCGCCTGACCTGAAATTATCATGATAATAATAATATAACTGGCCACAATTATTTCTGCATAAGAGAAAATGAAACATAACAATTTATTCGGAGATGATGAAATGGGTGAAAAAATATTAATTTTGACCAGTCCTCAATTTTTTTGAGCAGAATTTTGACTACTTTAATATCTTAATAAGCTAGTTCGTTTTTTTTTTATTATTCGGGACTAGCCCACCACTCGTGTTCATCATTGTGACTCCTGTAAGCCAGGATCTACAATGATAACCATTGAGAACCATCGAGGCAATGAAGCTCGAGGCGTCCCAGAGAAATGACTCGACTGTCTTGGAACCCGCAACGATATTAATCAAAAACGAATATATAGGAGGAGTAGGTAATAAATGTTTAGTTCCCACTTCCCTCCATAGCAAGCGGGAGACATAAAGACTAATATGCCAAAAGCATAATAAGGGATCCAAAACTGAGATAAGCCCAGTCGCCAAGCACCACGGGTAAAAAAGTTAAAAACTAATGGGTCCTAGCTGTTATTTTGATTCCAATAGTAGGTATGGCAAAAACGTCTGAAAGCACGGAAGTTTGTTCTGGTCGCAACAAGGTCCTCATAATAAATTACACCGGATGTAGCATGTATGCTGTCTAACAAAGTATTACGTTCATTCTGCCATACCACACTCCCACAGGATATGATGTGCAGTTTGCTCGTATTCACACAAACTAGTTAGTTAGTTTACTTTGCGCGAATTTGCTAAATACTATTTTATTTACAAGCACTGACGCCAAAAGACTAAGAAAACTAGACTGGAAACCGTACCTCCGTACACAAAAGCAGCCATTCTCCCCCTTTCTTCTAGTGGCGCCCATTTTCCTAAACACGTGTGTAGTCCTGGCATGATGCACGCTTGACTCAGACCTTGCAGCACTCGGCACAACGCAGTGCATATCCAACCTCCCTGAAAACAATATCAGTTAAACATTATAGCTTTTTGCTGTCGTATTTTATGGCAACATTATCAATAAGGAATTTATTGTGTTATTTCTTTTTTTCTTTAAGGTCAGCTGAACTTCTTTTATTATTTATCTCGTGAGTATAATAACAGCGTAAGCATATCTGTCTCACTGCAGAGCAAAGGCCTCTTCTCGTATAAAGAAGGATTGAGAACTGATCACCACGCTACCTCACTGCGGGTTGGTTTCTCGGGAGAACGTTTCAAATAATTCGAAAATTTGTTATTATATCAGGACACACACACACAGGTTATTTTTTATTTAAAACCTTGACTTACGTAATAAGCAGCCAACGGCAGTAGTATGGAGACAACGCAATTTATCATCATGGCACCAGTGAGCAGGTACCGGGCTCCGAACCTGTGAGCCAGCTGTCCTGCCGGGATCTGCAGCAACATGTAGCCCCAGAAGAAAGAGGCTATCACTGCATCCTGCACTTTCTTGTTCCAATTGAATGTTGGATACTGGAAGGAGATAATTTTGGTTTAAAATTTTTGACACTGGAACTTATTGCATTGGTATTTGTTGTTTTGGATTGATAATTTTATGTTATTACCCGATTGCCAAGAAAGGGTTATGTTTTTTGTTTAAGACTGAAAATGTAATTATTTAAAAAACGTAAGTTTAGTAGGTACACAATTAGTAATATTCTAGGCGTATTTATATATGTTGTTGTGCCTAATAATAGTTTTGTGACAATGTCTTACAATTTGATTTTATTTTGCGTCAGATTTGGTGACTGCCATTGATAATTAATGCATACTAATATAGGTACATGCAATGTAAATAATGAAGATATTAGTCAAGTTTAATTATTCTACGTAACGAATAGAGATAAGTAAACGTAGCATTGTAAATATGATAAGATTTCTGTTTGTTTAATGACAAACCTTAATTGACGTTTCCTTTACTTAATAAGTGCTGTGTATTAAAACTTCTTAATATTTTCAGATAACTCACGACTCGAATATTTATTCCAAACTATTTTATAAACTTTTCCATATACAAATGCATAGATCTAAAAAATTCGCTCTGTTTTATGCAATGTGTTATGAGGCAAGGAATTTGGAAATTCTTTTACAGATTCAAGCATACTACACTATAGAGTGTAGGTGTTAGGACACCTAACCTAACCTCTTGCTTTGTATTCGGCAAAAAGTACAGTATAGTGCAGATTTTATTCTGCGTCAGTATGTCGTGTGGTTTCCGACCTAGAATTGACCACCCCCTTTCTCCCGTAGGTGTCGTAAGAGGTGACTAAGGGAAAATCGAGAAGATGGGCAGCAGCGTCTTCTGTAACTTGACCACCAATACTGCGTTTCCCAAGCCCCTTGCCAAGTGTGGGGATTATGCCCCCCCCCCTTCTAAAAGGGGGAGGCCTTTGTTCTACAGTGGACGTCTTCCGGCTGATGATGATGATGATAGTGCAGAAGTAGGAGCATCTCCGACTCCTCACAGGCGTGGTGCTAAAAGAATAACAGTTAATACTCACTGGCGGAGTCAACATCAAAGCATTGAGTATGCCTTCAGGCCTAAACTGCTTAGCGTCTTCCTCTGGGCTTAATTCAGTAGCATTTGTATCCGTTTCGTCATAAGATGTCATGGCCACCAAAGAGACACCCATACAAGACCTCATACTGTACGCTATCGTCAGCGTGAAGAACAGTATGAAGCATTGTTGATGCCTGTAACCCCATCCTGAAACTAAAAGTCATTGGTAGTAAAATTGTATATTTTTTTTAAATTGTATGTTTGTTTCCAAATAACATCAGATCCATTTATCAATCAAGAGCACATTTAGAGAAATCTTCGATTGAACCAACTTATATCAAGGGTATTTTCTTGAAAAAATATAGAATATCTAAATGTTAATGATTGAAACTAGTGTATTGTAAATTCTCAGTTTCTAAATTATAACAAAGAAAATTTTTAACACTCAATTTTAAAGAACATAAATCTGTTATTTAAATAAAAATCTAAATTCGTGTAACCTCAATTCACTTGAAACATATAAATCAAACTGAAGTCTACTATCGCAATTAATCTTTCAATCAACGATTTATTACCAAGTTCAAGTAAACTAACCGAAATTGTGACACTAAAGTTTTCTATCACATCGTTTTAATTATTCATTACTTTCCACTTACCTTTAAATTTGCCTTCGATTTCTTTCTTTTCATTAGCGTACTCTTCAGACATAGTCAATGGTTTTTCAAAATGCACAACATGAATAAGCAAGTTCTAAATCTTTTTGTCTGATACACTTTTGAGATCGCCTTTGAGTATTGCTTGCGTATTGCTCCCTTTAATCCAAAATACTTGAATGACTTCATTCACTAAGTTTATCACCTTTCAGTTTATTGAATTAAAATTTAGAAGTATTACAAGAAACGAGTATATCCCCGGACTATTCCCACGACTATATTCGAGTCAATAAAGCTGCAGGTGATAAATTACTCCGGTTCCTTTCCTCTACCGTTTTTTGCGATAGCAACTTATCCATTGACGGACATAAAGTATTTATGAATGCGTCTTTCATATCATTGTACAACAATTATCTGATTGTTAAACACTATTCTTGTATGCGCTAGTGTCTCTGTTATCTTCTGCAAATAACTTGTCTTGTTCATTGCCATTGTAAGTACGTAACTATGTTTATCAAAGCTCTAATGTATGTTATAATTCGCTAACAAGCTTACCAAATGTGTGAAAAGTATTTCTTGTGATTGGAGATAGCAGTGTTTACAATGATACGTCGCTTAAAATAAACGTTTACGCTGGCTTATCAGGGTATTTTATTATTATTATTGCGGTACTATTTTATTGTATGTCCGGTGAATTAAGTTCGCTGTGTGTAACAAATAAAATAAAATAAGTCTTTATTGCTGAATTTGTTTTCATAACATTTTACGTAAATGGAAAACCACTAAGGACGATGTAGATTAAACTGAACTATCGGAACCAAACTAGTATAGGTGATCCAGTTACTAATGGCCCACAAGAGGACTATATCTAACCCTATGATATCGATTTGCCGATTGTGGTTTCTCTAACCAGATATATATTGATATCCTAGATAGAACCCTAATAATCTTAGCTTAAATGTAACAACAGACTAAAAGAACCTTAAAAATATTTTTCCGAGCTACTTTTGAATACCGGAAATGACGCGTAAAAAACTTCAGTGTGGACGAAGTCATGTGCAAAAGGTATGTGTTATATTTTGGAGGTCTCCATCCAGTTGTGATGGAGGCCAGTAACCGTAAATATTGGATATCCGAAATAAAAATCTATCCGTAACCAAAACAGAATCCGAAACGTTTTGAATATTTTTGGATAGGGGCGGAGTCTAAATAAGACACTATGTTATGACTGATGTAGTACTAAATGAAAACCCAGAACTAAAGTCCTTTGCAAAAAAATGGTAGCAAACAAGGCTGTTAAAAAAATACGTAAACGTCTATTATCTGTAACTAAAGCAATCCAAAACTAACGGATAATACGAAATTCATACCGTATCTGAAACCGAAATAATATTATGTCTATGTTTCCGTATTCAGATCTGATTTTTTTTGTATTTTGTGGAATTGTTGCCCGTGGTCTGTGCCCTATTGTGGTATAAGAATAAGGAACATCGATTTTATGCATTCCTTTACTGTGAGTACTTTTTTATGTCATATTATGGATCAGTGCGTATTTTAAGGATTTTTTTGGAGAAACTACAAAAACAATCTTCATTAAACTAAGCGAGGATACCTAAGATAGTTTTTAATTTTGCGAAAACATACTTTTAGCTTTGAGTCGCATCGTTACTGTACTATTCTCAGCCGTCCCATAGTCCCTTATCTCATTAGGTACTATGCAAATAAACAAGAACAAATAAATATTATGGTATGAGATTATGTCACATAGTTGCAAACTAGACGCTTCCCGGGGGAAATGTTATTTGTGTTACCTATGCCCAGGCTGCTTACTCGCTCTTATTTTCGTGTTTATCTAGAAGTAACGATATACAAATAACTCGGGTCGGGTGTCGCTTACAAGGACTATGTTGACGCTTTTACTGCTACAATTGTTTTGTTGTTATAGTAACATTCGTAACATTATTATAATTTAGTACAGTCATGATTCATTTAATGTATCGTGTGATTAATTGTATGATATTCTCGCCCCCTTTTATATTAGGACCTATACTATAAATGGCAAAATGTAGGTGTTCTACAACTTTTTACCTACCCCTTCATTGTAAAATGGATTTTATCTCTTGGTCTGTCCGTCATCTTGTTAATTGTAATGCAGCACCAACTTTGATTAAGCCTAATGTGGAAGTTAATTCCCTGGGGAGGAAAATCTCCCCAGGGAATCAACTTCCCCCAGTTTTTTATAACTGAAAAAAACCTCACCAGCGGAGTTTAAAGGCTCTTTTAAGATATTGTGAAAAGGCATCATCATCAGCCGGAAGACGTCCACTGTTGAATAAAGGCATCTCCTTCAAAGGGAAGATGGTTGCCATAGTCCCCACGCTTGGCAAGCGGTTTGGGGATCGCAGTATTGGTGGTGTTACAGAAGACGTTGTTCCGTCTTCTGGATATCCATTTAGTCGCCTCTTACAACACCCACGGGACGAAATGCGGAGGTGCTATCCTGGCTCGGCACTCCACGGGACGAGTATTGTGAAGAGCATTTGATAGAGACCTCCTTGTTTAATTCTGAATAAAACCTGAAATTGATTTATCACACGATTTAAACCGCTATAAATACTTAATGAAGTTTAGATTATTTTCTTAGTCAAACTCGAGAATGGATGTTTAAACATGCACAAACATGTTTAAACATCCATTCTCGAGTGTAGTATGGGTATCGTAAAGGTATCAAAGAAAGTATTATTATTATATGCGTATGAATGATACTTATCTCATAGCAAACACGTGATTTACTCTCTGCTACTGTTTTTACCAGATCTATTTATTTTACTTTGTTTAACTACATACGTAATTCTTTTCCAGCTAAAACCGGTTAAGTGTTATCTTTTTAAAAGCCCAGCTTTTATTGTTCTTCTTGATAATGTTATTTTTGATTGATATAAAAATCTTCTTTGACTTGGCTTTGAAGATAAAGCTTTTTTTCTAATAGAGCATCTTTCCAAAGAGGATCACTGTTACAGGCATTGTTAAAACTACGTAGATGATTCCCGAAATATTATATTCTAAAGATTTTTCCAGTTGCTCCGTTAGTAATCACAAAGCGGGATTGCTGTTCGTGAGGTTCAAAGTTTGATTCTGGGGTCGCGCAAAGATTTATTGGTCTTAGCATTACGGAGTCTGAATTTGTTGCCAATTAATGGCTATAGGCTCGCACCTATCACCTTAGTACCTATACCATAACTGGCGAATGTGCGTGTTATTATTGTCAGATGTGTATAGATAAAAGGTTGCCAAATTTTGCCAAAAACCATATCAAATTTTAAGAGGTCCCTCGAAATATAACGCAAAATACATGTCATAAGTAATATGTACATATTTATATGACTTTGAAAAAGTCACTAGACACAACCATAAGCTTTAAGGTAAGTTTATTGTTATCTTACAAATCACACTTGACATTAAAACTAGTAAGTGTCAAAACTTTTAATGGTCCTCAAATATTTCGAATGTTGCAACTCTAACCTATCAAGTAACATGGTAACAATAAATACTTAGTTACTATAGTTTTAAGGGTAGAAATAAACGAGCAAAATAAGTATATAAATTATTTATTTACATTATGAGTTTACACAGATTATCAGAGTATTTAATACAATTTTCCCGAAGAATGAGAAGAAATAAAATCATTTATTTTAACAGACAATCTCTTAACTTTATTAAAATTAAAAGTAAAGAAAAGTAAGTAAAATAAAAATATGCTAATTTTCATTAATCAGATAAGCAATGTAAATTTAAGTTTAAACGTTGCTGATCTAACGAAATCTGACTCCTTATTGTGGAGATTCAGCAGATATCCTTGGACAATTGGAAATAGATATTCCTCATCATTGTTTAGCCCAATACGACATAGGTTTTTCTTCTGTTCTGCCCCTTACCATAAATTCTTAAAGCATGACAGTACAAGATGTGGAAGCGAGACGCCGCATTACACTGCACGTAGCGGCATCTCGCTTCCACAACGTAAACTGTCCTGCTTTAAGAGTTCATGGTAAGGGATCTGTTCTTCAATTATTTACCCGTCTATTTGTTTTTCTTTCTTATTCACATTATCACCTGCTTTTATATCTTCAAGACATGTTTCTGTAAAAAAACGATTAAATTGTATTTTAGAAAGAAGAAAATAAATACGTATTAAATTTATTCGCACAGTAAAATTGTTGTTAATAGTATAATTATTTTGTGCCATAAGGGTCAACAGCATATGCTGATTTTTCTTCATTGTTATTTTTTGGGGCAATCAGAAAGCAAAGTATCCTTAAAAATAATATTATTTACTACCATAGGAGATGAGCTCATAATAAATTAACGACATATTGTGAATATACACTCGGAAAAACGGCCTCGTTTAAGATGAATTTGGACAGGAGCGATCGCGACGAGAAAACGGAACCTCCCGAACACCTAATCTCCCGCAGCCTGGACAGCGGCGGGATGCCTGTCTTTGTCGGGACGATTCTTTGTTTTCTAATTAAATATTCTTATTTACCGTTCTGATCAATATCATTCCAAGGCTGTACATCTGCTGACATTAAAACAGCGAATATAACATTGGTGATGAGGGAGACTGTGGCTATTATGAAAATCATTATGCGCCATTGAACAGGATTATACTGAAACAAAAAAAGTTTGATCATGTCAAAATAGGTTCCCTGCCTACCTTCTTAAATGCATTATTAATGAATCTATATTTAATGAATTTCTATACTATTATCTGAATTCACTGGAATTCCTGCTGCATCGTTTTCTGAATTAATAATATAATTTTGTATTAAAGTTGCACAAAGCGTATTTTTCTTATTATTTATTCAATTTAATACTATTTTTTCTTAAATATTACTTACGACGTTGGTGACAATATGAGACACTAGCACCGGTAGCAGGACACTGCAGAAGTTAGTCGTCAAGTTTCCCATCATCATTAGTGTGCCACTGAAGTTAGGAGCCAGGTCGATGTGGTTGACCTTGAAGAATTCAATTAAAAGTACGACGTGAATAGCATTTTTTAAAGTCATCAATAAGAGTATCAATATCTCGCTATATGACTTTTTCACATTAACATTTATATAACCTTTAACATTAAATTTAATATTTTTAAGAAAATAGACAGCTGAATTGAGAGCTTTGAAATTACTTGTAACTATGGAAATGAAGCCAACATCACACCTCACTATCAAGTACATATTTATAATTGACTAAATTGTAATTAACTACCATAAAACGGACTAATACTCAAGGAATCAACAATTATTTTTGATATAATAATTCTTACCATCCATCCAACGTGTGCCGACATGTGGCATGACATGCCTATAACAAAGCAGATGACTACTACCGCCGTGCTTGAGGAAAATGAAGCACATACCAACGATACGGCTAAACCAACTTGCGCTGAAATAAAATTCTTAATACATTATGGTGGCCCAAAGATGTAAAATTACTAAACAAATCAAATTCAGGTTAGGCCATAACAAGGCTTAGAGTAAAATCAAAATGTTCAATTAATGAGGTTTCCTCTCTCTCTGCTTGAAGTCAATGCTCTTTAACATTTCAATTTACCTAAAGTTTACTTTCAAACTGTAAGCTTCTCAAACAATTTTAACATGTATGAATACTTACATATTGAATTAAAAATTCTTCTAGCGTTCCTCATTGTAACAAATTTATTATTTGTTGCATAATCAGATATATTTCCAGCTATGAGGCTTGTGAAAAAACTAGCCAGGTACGGTAACGATGACAGCAGACCACTCTGAAAATATATAAACACATAATTTAAAAAGAAATAAGACCGAAAACCGTCTTCTGCAAACTTTAATTTGATCGTTAGTCGAATCATTAATTTAACCAATATGGCTATTATGACACTAAAAAACACAACTTATGGTAGTAAGAGAATTGCATAGTTATCTCTTTTCTAGAATTTGTCTCACGCAGCTACCTGTAAGGAGTATCTATCACATAGTCATCACATCACATCAGCCTATTGCAGTCCACTGCCGGACGTAAGCCTACGCCACAAGGCTCGCTCTCCCGTGTCTATATATCTAAAAAAAACTATACATAAAACCAGGAAAGTTAAAAAAAAGTTTTTATAAGTTTTGTCTACTTACACTTCTAACATTAATACCAAGGATGTAGTGTACGTAGGACGGCACTTGATTGAAGAAGAATATAAAAGACACTCCAGAACCGGTGTGTGCGGCCAATGTACCCCAGAATGGTCGTGACGAAAGTATGGCCTTCCACGGTGTTCTTCGTCGCTGTAGAATCAAAAACAAATTAAAAGGATAATACATTGGCTAAATAAACATTACTTTGATAATAATAAATTAGGTTGTCTGGGTTTAAAAGGGCTTACGTTATCGAGCAGTTCCTAAGATTGAATTTATTGCTTGTAAAGTTTTGACAGACTTCCACTTTAGTATGTTTGATAAAACCTATTTTAACTCGTTCTTGATATTTTTATACTATGATGACCAGTCGTTTGATAAAACATGACAACCACAAAACGGTAATAAACTAAGTTTTCTCAGGCTAAATGGGTCTAAATCACAACTGAACAGATTAATATTATAACCTTCATTTGTTTTCCACAATCACTGCACCAGGCTCAAGTAAAGCTTTTTTCGCCTTAATGCCAACAATACAAAATATTACCCTTAATTTTCCAAGATCAGCGTGCCCCATTATAAAAGTCTTCTCTTCTTCACTGATAGTCTTGTGGTCCGAAGGCGTTGCAGCTCCATACACAGTCAGGAGAGTGAAGAGAGCCAGGCATATCATGCCAACAGCCCAGAAAGCTGATGGCCATCCCCATCTACTGTCACTGAGAAGACCAGACCCCTGGAATGCTACAACGGTGCCTATCGTGCTACCTGAAAATGTAGAAATAAAATGCATTTAACATTATAAAGTCGTGGTTTAGTGGTTTACGAACCGTTTCAGTATGCACAAAGTTGCAAGTCAGGCAAGAAATTCCATCAACCCAGTGAAGGAAAAGATCAAGATTAAACCTGGGTTAAGTAGTCTGAAAACGCTAATTAGTAATGAGCAAGTGTGGTGATCAACGCTCATCCCTACTTTTACAAAAAAAAGATTTTTGCTGGAATATAATTAGGCTAGTTTTATATAATATTGTGTTTGAGGGATGTGATGCTAGTGAATGAGGCGAAAGAAGTATGACAGCATCGCAGCAAACGGAAATCCGTGGTCTCTAGCTACCCCATATATATAGGAAATAGCCGTGATTTATGTATGTCTGCATGTTATATAATATAACCGTAAAAAGTTTTAAATTGGCCTCCAGATAAATATAGAATTAAGAGTTGCAAACATTCCATCACCAAAATTGTCACATGCAAACTGAACATTTCTTTCCTTATCTTGATTGACATGAGGAGTGTGCTTCTATCTTATCGTAGATATTACATGGTTAATTACTAAATATTTATCATCGTAACCGCCTACTACTGCGTGTTTTATGTAACACATGTTAACACTATGCATAGTTTCATCAGCTATAGATTTTCCAAACTTATCGGTGGTCGGAAAATGCGCATTGTGTTGGTTATATAAGTTATGATTAATCAAAACCTAATCAAAGTATGTTTTCTCTAGCGTTTAACATATGCAAAGATGTGATTAACTAAAACGTTTAATGAACTAAAAGATGCCCATAATTTCACCATTTGGTATATTCAAATAGGGATTATGAAAATAATCATGTCACGGAAAATTTCAACCTAAAATTACCTGTATAAACATAACTGGTTAGTGACCCTCGTTCACTAATAGGGACCCATCTCGCTAGAAGAGTCTGAATGGCGGGGTACACACCAGCTTGAGACAGTCCTTGAGCAATACGACATGCGCACACGACCTTCCATCCTCCCTGTAAAAAGTATTAATAAACATTAATTTGAGTTTGCGTCAATTTGGAACACGTGATGGCAAAGCCAAGGTCAAACCTTATCTGGTGATATGTTCCTTAGGTCAATGACACCCGTTTAAAATGAAAGGGATACTTATTCTATCAATAAAAATATATCGAAGACTAAAAAACTAAGACTTTATTTCCTTTATTTCTTTTCTATTATTTAAGATTCTTGTCTGCGTTTAATTTCCGCAAGAAATTAAGTAGAATACATTTCATTAATGGCACTATTAAGACTCAACATAGGTACCTATTAAAGACTGCCATCTATTAACATAGAACCAAATACATGAAAATATGATGTAATATAAAATTCTAGACGTACCAAATCGGAGAGCCATGGAGTCATAATAGACACGATGCCATTAACAAATAAGGCCAGTTGCAGTGGAATCTTCCCACCTAACCTCTGGGTCAACAGTCCGATTGGAAATGTCATGATGCAGTAGCCTAAGAAAAAGGATCCCAAAATCATCTCTTGTGTTGATTTGGTCCAGTCGTACGTCTGAAATACACACTTGATTATCCTTACCGAACATATTTTAAAATTGTTCAAATTCATGAGCCAAGTAAACATTAACTTTATGTTTTATTTTATACACTATTATAAATATTTGTTAATTCAAATCAACATTCTAATGAATATTCCTTACCTTATAAACTTTTTCTGTAGAATTTACTGAAGGATCATCAATAGTTTTATTACTTGCTGTAGCTAGTGTATTATTGTAGTCGTCTATTACTGTATTATTAAGATTTAAATAATTTGTATTATTTCTTCCTATTTCGATTTCGTCTAATATTACATTGTCTTCACTGATATTTTTGGTCATAGCTACTACAGTGACACCCATGTGTCCTCTAGCTATAAAACTAACAAAAATACATAGAAAGTATATAATGAGTTGGTTGTGTCTGACTCCGTACCCATATTTTAATGTGACATCTGGTTTTTCTGTAACAAAAAGTATAATTTTAGACACACGCTATTGGCAGATTTTTTTTGTATTTCGAGGTCTAATAACAGAATCACTAATTAGGTTCCAACTTAAACTTTGGGTTACATTAAAATTTGTATTATTATGTTTATGTTGATCAGCCATTGCAAACCTATGATTGTGTTTTATTTAGACATAGGTACCACCATAGTTTAAACTAGATGTTAATACACAATAAAATACCATTATTATATGTGTACCTTGAACAGTGAAAGCAGTTGTAGTGGGAATTATAAATAACTTACCGATAAAATTGTCAACATTTGTAGGAACATTATTATATTCATAATCACGCATTTTTTCTTTTTCACTCATTTTAATTACCTAACTCTCGTGTTAGTCTATCTAATTGAAACACAATTAAAGTTATATCGTACGTTTGACAAAATTTGTTTACTTTGGCATAGATGTGAAAGTTACCAGATGTTCCATTTGAAATTATTATCATTTGTAATGAAGTTACTCTTTAGGTATTTACTAAAGTTAATGAATAGTTTTTCAAACCTTTTAACTTTACTTTGACTTGAGTTGCTGAACTGTTTTTAGTGATTTTTTTTACTTTGATAGCGAAACATAATTTCTTGTCTCCTAGTCCTTATACGGGTGCAAGCACTTTTAATCTAAGATGTATAAATAAGTCTTAGATGAGTTTTTTTTAGATAAATTGTATTTTATTTGGAAGTCATTTGAATGGATTGGAAGTCAATTTATTTCTAACAAACTTTAACGTTTCAGTATTTATAATATAATGTACAGACTCTTCTAACAATCAAATTAACATGAATATACGCCTCTACGTAGATACTCTGAAATAATTTGAATGTCCCATCTGTTTTTCTAAACCCTTAGTCGAGACATCTTCTTATCTAAATTAAACATCTCTATCACAGCGGTGGTAAGCTTCGCTACTTAATTTAAACTCAAGTGATACTTAATTATATAATGACTATTATTTTAATTGATAGATGCAATTAATTTTTGTCGCCATCGTCATCACGGCTATTGTTCCTGATTCTCAGGTGTTCTATTGCGCACCCAAATTTGATCATACAGTTTTATTTGTGTATAGGTCAAGTCTATTGGCATTAAGGCAGGGGGCAGTAAATATATTATGAGGACATTGCAAAAGTTGATTTGATATTAGATACCGAACCGCAAACTTTAGCACAAAGTCCTGCATCATGGCGTATTTTCATGCTTTCCATCACATATATGTAAAAAAAAAGTTTTCATTGATACACATACATTGTCATATAATATGTAGGACTTTCTATTGTAATGTAGCTTCAAATGTTAGGTTAAGACCTAACCTAACTTATCCTACATTTTAAAATAGGAAATATATTTACTATAGGTATAATCTGTAGTTGTAGGTATATGACCCATTGAAGTTCATATCATAGGTGATAAATGAACTTAGGGCTATCATTGTAATATAATTATGTGTGTCATATTTATGTTATGGCACACCATATCGAGATCAGCTGGGATGACGGCTGTCATCGTCATGGGACGTCCAATTTTGACAGATTTTCTATCCAAAATCTTAAAAGTAAATTATAATTCTACGCCTCTAAATAATATATTGTAGGTACTTAAGTTATGAATTTTATTAGTTCGGATAGAAGTTTGTTCATCAGTTACACCTGCAAGATTTGAGTAATCAATTGCCTTTTTTACACGGAATAGTTCTTGTGGGATGTGTTAAACAATTTTTTTCGGACTAAGTTCTGTTCCCTCTTTTAGGCTTATTTTACCGTGGAATTTCGGGCCAGAATAGCATCTCCTCATTTCATTCCCTGAGTATCGTAGGAAGCGACAAACGTATATTCCGGAAGATAAGCAGCAGCGTCTTCTGTAACTTCACCACCAATACTGCGATCCCCTTTGCCAAGCGTGGGGGGACTATGGCAACACCCCCCTTTAAAGGGAGAAACTGCCTTTGTTCAACAGTTGACGTCTTCCGGCTGATGATGATGATGAATTAGGCTAATTTCTAGTTTTTACGAAGTAGGTATAAAGAATAAGTCAAAATACTTTATAATGTTTATTTATTGTAGGGCCCTGTACTAAAATTACTATCGTCTAAGGGCTTGCAAGCTTTCTTTTTCCTTGATTTTCTTCATGTCTTCCACTGCAGTAAATTCTACTTCAGCATCTGAAAAATGTAGTAATTATGTTAACAGAATCAGAACACACATTCAGTCATATATTTAGTTACATACGTACAGGTATATATATTGCCAAATATTTTGGATGCGGTATTTATTAGAAGCATGAGGTAAATTAGGAATAAAATTACCCTTACAATATAAAATTAAGCGATTAGATTGCTGCGCTAAGGGTTGCGGGTTCGATTCCCGCACGGGGCTAAAGTTTGTACGATCCACGTTAAATTTCAATTAACAAATTTTGTTTGTCCCGATTCTGAGTGTTTGTATTTCATGATTATGAAACTACGATACAGGAGGAATTCCTAGTGCAGGGCGACGTTTTTTTTTAATTTATATATATTATGTTTTTTAACTAATTCGTGATTAATATGTCAGTTGATAATAATTATTATTTCCTTTATTTAAATCTTCTACTTATAAATTACATTATTAAATATATAAATACAATGTTTAAAAATATAAAAAATAGGGCCCAACGAGCAGCGGGAACAAAGTCCAAGCTACCGTTGGTTAGAGCTCCAGAGAGAGGAACCTTCTCACAATGCGTGCCGTGTCGAGGAGTACCGCTTTCTTATTATTATTATTATACATGCATGTGTATAATTAATGTAATATTACACGTGTTTTTTTATTGGTACCTTTTTCTTCTGCGTAGAAAGTCGTGATGGTGGGATGCTCATGAGGACTGGCAACTCCAAGCCACCCCAGAAGGCCGCAGCAGACCAAACTCAGGGAACCAAACAACCAGAATGATACAGGCTAGCCGAGGACTGGATTGCCGGCGAGCAATCCCGATAGTTGGAAGGCTATTATAGTGCCCGAATGTGACCCTGTCAAAAGTTAAGTCGTTTCTCATTACAATACAAAACAAATTCTTTATTGCGCACTTTTATGGGTATTAAACAAGATAGTGTAATTGGTTTTTCTATGTCTTTTTATATTTGATTTATAAAAAAAAGAAATATAATTGATAAGCTAATGTTAACTAGGAAGTAGAGAGTGTATTTATGGAGATAAGTAACAGTAAAAAAACATGTATTAATTTTGATAAGAGAAAACTAAAACAGACTTTTAAATGTATGTAGGTATGTACAACTGACGCCCAATCCACTAAAACAGAGATACAACGGTGAAAAGATAAATCAATTTCCAAATACACGTCAGAAATATTACATTAAGGGTATCTGAGACGGCGTGCGTCATAAAACTTATGTAATTTTCGCACGTGTCGAGATGAGGGATCCGATGTAAGTCGTGAGTGAAGGTAACGTGCGCGGAGCGTTCAGAGGATATTGTGGATTGACGCGGAGAAGGGGTCGGCGTTGATTAGGTCGAATATTAAACAGGATGGATAAGGGTATAAACGGCTTTCTTGTACGTTTTAAAGATATTACTGTAACTTTCACTGATGCAGAAATTAAGGCATTTTTAATGTAGATTACTTTAAAATAAATGGTTGAATTTTAAAAAATAAGAGTTGATAAGAATGTTTTTTTTTAATTTGGAATTTTTACATGTATAAGTTTTGACATGATTATCTTATTCCAAAACAATTATCTCAGCAGACAATCTTGAACAGGTCTGATGAAGACTGAGGTGTTGCGACATGCAAGCAAAATAGGCTCAAAGTTAACACAATCTATTTTCAATCCTTTGCCAGACACTTGCGTTGAGATAGGTCCCTTCCGACATGGGCTTATAATTTGGCTTATGCTGATTGTTCTGGGACATTCAGAATTAAGAAGGGTTCTACACATTAGGAACGTGAATGGATGTGACAATTTGCAAACAACTTGAGGACTATGGATATTTCGGAATCGAATCTAAGTAAATTAATTTAATAATAAGTAGACTATTGGGGATTGCTAATGATGTAGCCTTTAACAAATATTAGTAGGTGTTAACGTTTCCCCGGTACATATAAATATGAAGAAAAAAAAAAGAAGTAAAGAGGAGAAAATCTTAAAACAAAATTTAGAACAAAGAAAAGATGTTTCGTATCTTTAAAAAAATGATTAGTATCAAAAATAAAGGTTACTTTTTACAATGATTGTTTTTATTTATTAAAATCCACTGTAATTTATACGGGTTTATTTATTTTGACATGTAATGATCAATAAGAAAACCTTTTCCTTTCTTCCTATCTCAAATATCTTCGAAAATATAAATAACATTGTCCTTGAAACTAAGGAAATCATCATCATCATCAGCCAAAAGACGTCCACTGTTGAACATAGGCCTACCCGTTTAAGCGGGGGGTGATGCCATAATCCCCACGCTTGGGGCTTGGGGATCGCTGTATAGGTGGTGAAATTAGTTCCATTGAATCCATTGCAGTTTGGGTCTGGTGTTTTGACCATGGCTACCATAAGAACGCTGAGTTGGGTCCTCACGGCCAAGGCAATCGTCAAGCTAATGAACAGTATAAAAGTCTGCAGGTGACGGAGACCAAAACCCTCCGGACGTTCTGGTGATCTTGGTTGTTCTAAAATAATTCAATTCATAATGAACCATCTTTCATCGCAAACATCCTTAAATAAGTTATGAAATCAGCTACATTTTTTCCCATGTGCAAAACGCAGTATCCGACAAAACTAGATACCTATCAGAAAATTGGAATGATGCCTACTGTTATACAAGAAAGAGCTGCGGCAAGTTTAAGAAAAGTTTTTATTTGTTATTAACATTGCGGAAAAATCTAATTCAGAACTACTACAGGAAAGATAAAGTAGAAATTATGTCTTTATATACCTATTATGTCTTTTTTCCAGAAAATAAAAGTATTTTGTTTTCTAAGGACTGTGTTCTATGAAAGCGTTTTATTTTTAGCTTTCGTCGTTGTCGTTTGTGAACTGAATCCACAAATAGAAGTTAGGATTGAATGATGTTTAGACATTGTGTAACAAAGGTTTACGTAACTTCTTGGTTTCGGTCAAATTGAAGCAAAGATCCTAAAATAGATTCTATAGACTTTCTTTCGGCTTCGGTTTCCTGAATATAATTAATTGATCCTGTTCATAATTTCTTTCATTACATTACTTTATTTTTTACTTTTTAGTATGTTATGCCACTTATTTAATATATTATGGAATGCAATTAAGAAGTATAGTATAATCTTTTTTTACGAAAAGCCAAGTTATTCATAACAATACAGCATTTGCTTCATCATCATCGTCATTATCTTTAATGTTTTTTCCTTAACTTTAACGAATAATTCAAAATGAAATTTTTATTAGCACTACAGCCTCATGGAGTACCTTATGGTCTGCCATGGCGGTTATCAATAAAAGCCTCCAGTGAACTAACATTCCCAGACACTTCGGCTGGCTTAGATATATTTGTTTCTATTAATTTCTTATTTACACACGATTTAACGATGTTTGCTCATTTTTTGCTTGTAAGGGTACTTTATCAAAAAACGCAGTTTGTCATCTCCTGCGTGTCATGGTTGGTCTTAAGTTTTATGCGGTGTAGGTTTGATCTTGTGTCTACTAAATATTTGGCAGTTATTTTTTTTATTCAAAGTCTAAGCCGAGATTTGTTAGTTTTGAGGTGTTTGTTAAAGTAAGTATGTTAATTAGGTCTTCTAATCTTACTTAACTATTTTTTTATACATTATTAAATGAGCCATGTGCCTGCTGACTTGCATTACATACTTTAAGTGGGATACTCATGTATCGTCAATTCAATTGTAAAATATTCGTTTTAAATAGAAACAATAGCGTTTCAATAAGCATGCTGCTACTGATAATCGCCTAATGGAAAAACCTAGTAACATGAACTTGTAAAAACAAAAAAGTTTCACAGTCTGGAGCTAGGTAGGAAACCACTGCAGCTGCACTAAACTACCTTTTCTGTTTTGAAGTCTTAATGTATGTTTGTATTGTAGTAAAATAACAGGATATTTTGCATAATTTATTTAAGGTAGATACACTATTAAACTATCGTAGGACTTCATGCAAGCTGTCTTTTTCCTTATTTAGTTTCTTTTCTTTCATGTCTGTAGATTCTTTACCAGCATCTGAAATAAAAAACACTTTTTATATAGGGTTTTTATGAGCCTCGTGACGCCAATGATCAACCGTTTTATGACCAGAACTAAGTCTGTATAAATTGCGAATTGGGGTCGCAAAACCGGATCCCGAATATCGAAAATTCCGGAATATAGGGTCAAAATCACCAAAAATGGGGATTCCGCAATGATCCCCCTACAGTGTCCCTCAAACTATGGACCACCTGCTGGGTTGCCTCAGATGCCCGGTAAGTGCCACACCGCAAGACCTACTAGAGGCTAACCAAACAGCAACTATCCTGACTATATATTGGGCTAAGGAAACGTAATAAAGAAACCATGGACACAATAAGAAAAAGTTCTCCAAAATACCGGGCTAACACCGGAATTTCGGTATCCTGGATCCCGGATTGCGACGCCTAATTAAGACTTAAGCACAAAATATGTCTAATTATTATTTTATCGAGTTAATTGTTGGAAGTAGTGTACATTTTTAGAAGTTCATTCTGACATTTTGAGTAAGCATAAGAAAATCAATTCGTTATCTTTGCCTTTGCCAGGATGGCGACCCTCCCTAAAATAATATTGCAATAACCTAATTTCTAAGCCCAGCCAAAGTCGGACAGTAGTTAGTCGCTTCTCGTTGAACTATAACTCCCGATCATAATTTAATTTTGGATCTAAACAGAGAATTTGAGTAGTTTGAATAGCCGCCTTTATATATTGATGTAAGGGTACAACATACTTGCGGTCTCTGATTTCAGTTGACGTGATTTATTAATTATTCTTTTACAAAACTGTTTCATAGAACTTATAAACTTATACGAACAATAACATTAATTGCTATAGGTAAAAATTAAACTAAAACAGATTTTACCATTTTCTTCTTCACCGTAAAAGTTCCACGGTTGAACAGTAGCCTTGACGAACACGACGAATATTGTATTTGTTACAATCATTAAAGATACTACAATTATAAACACTAGTTGCCATCTTCGGTGGTTTTTCTGGAAACAAAAATATATTATAAACATTATGGTAAATTACTGAAACACTACAAGGATTTTTTCTACAAAAAACTTACATTGATGAATACTTTCGAAAAACTGCTGATGGCAGTCAGATATGAAACCAACTCAAAAAGGAGGAAGACGGTAATTATGATACTGGTGTATCGACAGCAACAAAACGCAGTTTATACAAATCCTACATAAATCTTAATATTGTATTGATCTTGCCGAACAAATGCAGGTGTCCGATCACCGCTACATAGATTGGTGGAAACTTATAATAAACAGTTTTGTTCATCCGACATTATGTTTCTCAGCAAAACCATGCTTAAAATCTTAAGACTTGTCAAGCAGAACTACACTTACCACATCATCCGCTACAACATTAGATACTAACACGGGTACCAATAAGCTGGTGAGGTTGCCAACCATATTGCCAAGCGCCATTATCGGGCCAGCAAAGTTCGGAGCCAAGTCTATTTGATTTATCTGAAATAAACAATAACATCAATATTATATGGATCCGACTGTGTTCTTCTGATATCTTTATCATCATTCTGATTAACTTCATTATCATCCGGATGACGTCCGCTGTTGAACAAAAGCCTCCCCTTTAATAACAGGGCGGGGGATGTTGCCATAATCCCCACGCTTGGCAAGCGGTTTGGGGATCGCAGTGTGCGTGGTCAAGTCACTGAAGACGCTGCTGCCCATCTTCTGGATTTTCCCTTAGTCGCCTCTTACGACACCCACGGGGGGAGAAAGAGGGTGGGTGGCGGAAAAAAATGGAATTATAGGACTAAGGGCTGCCGAGAATAGCAGGGTTTAAAAGAGGCCTAAATAAAACCCATCAGTTAGATATTCGAGGATCACTACTATGCTCTCTGCGTATTAGTCTTTGTGTCTACCGCTTGCTATGGAGGGAAATGGGAACTAAATTATACATTCATAATCCTCCTATATCATCATCAGTCTATCTCAGTCTACTGCTGGACATAGACCTCTCCAATGACACGCCACTGAGCTCGATCCTTCCTTTCCTGCTATATATGCTTTTATAATTAAGTTCGTTGCGAGTTCCAAGACATTCGGGTCATTTCTCTAGGACATCTCGAGCTTCATTGCCTCAACTGTTTTTAATGGATAACTGTAGATCCTAGCTTACAATTATGGCTAAGAGTGGTGGCTTGTCCCGAGAAAAAAATCATGGCAAGAATATTAGAATAATGTATTATTTCCTTACGTGAAATCCAACATGAACGCCAGCGTGTAGACCCAATGATATTATAAGGAGTGTCACAGCTAATGGAGTACTATATACACAACCGAATGCTAGTAGAAAAAGCCCTGACACCACCATAGCTGAAAAAAAATGCAGGTGTACTCAACTAATGGTCGCATAGCCACGCACTGGGAATGTTATAGGATTTGAAGTATTAGGTACACATTAATTTCAAGGTAATTTTTTATCACATCACATTGTGATTATAACATTATCATTAAAAGTATTAATAGATCTAAATTAATTAAGGAAATTTCAAGTTTCCTTTTTAGTATTTACGTCTTAAGGTGCGAGCAGCGACACAGGGGCTCAGTTGGTTAGAGCAGCGCCACGGTATGGCGAAGGTCGCGGGTTGAAGTAGGGTAGAAGAAATGTTGGACTCGAGTGGGAACTCGAGTCCAACATTTTTCAAATTTCCTTTATCAATTTAGATTCAAGCTTAGCATGGGCAACATGCTTAAATGGCACCAAAAAGTCATATAGTATTAATAGTTACCAATACTGTTCGCAGTCCGCCGGATATTGACTACAGACATTATTTTCCTATTGGCCAAAAAATCTCCCAGATTGCCGAAAACAATCGCCATGATATATAAAGCTATGTACGGCAACGATGAATACAGTCCGTTCTGAAAAATATAAGAAAAAACATTTGAATTGACTGGATTCAATTTGGCCTTTGTGCTAAGCCACATACTTGCCACAAGCTCGCCACAAACTTGCCCACACAACTTAATTTTATGACGTGAACAAAAACATTGAAGTATCTAAGTAAAACAAATTACCTTTCGGAACGTTTTCCATTCCGTCTGTATACAAAAACTATAAAAACTGGAGTAAAATAGGACTTTTGCCAACGATGTTGCTGTTTCACGTGTAAATTAAAGGTTCTGTATTGATGATAAAACTAAAACCAACCTACCCTTTTTAAGTCCACTCCAAGTATGTAGTTCATATACAAAGGAATTTCAGTCAGGATGAGCAAGTAGCCGAATGTACTGCCGGCTTGTGATGCTATCAGTCCCCATACAGCTTTACACGTGAGGATATGCCGCCATGGAGTCTTGCGTTTCTGTTTAAAGATTGAAAATGTTTCAAAATACTCAAAAAGAATTAAAAATTTAAACTTACTACCAGTCAAATCAGTCAGAGTCAAAGATTTTTTAACGATATCATCTTTATATTTCACTAGCTGCGCCCAGCGGTGTAACCCACTACATTGTCACAGGATAAAAAGTAACAGTATGTAGTAGTGTTAATCCAGGGTGTCAGGTACTTCCAAACCAAATTTTAGCAATATCGGTCCAGCCGTTTGGGCGTGAAGAGGCAACAAACATAAAAACACATACAGTGTGATTACCTTAGGCACTACATCAACAGCTCCATCTTGCATAATATACGCCAACTCTTCGGTCGTGATGGTGCGATGCTCATGAGGACTGGCAACTCCAAGCCAGCCCAGAAGACCACAGCAGACCAAACTCAGGGAACCAAACAACCAGAACGATACAGGCCAGCCGAGGACTGGACTGCCGGCAAACATTCCTGATAGTTGGAAGGCTATTATGGTGCCCGATTGAGATCCTACAAAAAGTCAAAAGGTAATAAACAAGAATTGTAAAAAATCTATTATAGGTAAAAGTAAAAATATTTCAATTTAACGTCCTCTCATAATGCAAAAAAAGGAACAAGCATTGATTATGAATCTAGATGATGTTAGCTATAAAGAAACTTCAAAATCTCGACATAGAACACTGATCTGATTATCGTACACCAATGACTTCAATAAAGATACAGGTTACGTAATATAAAAAGGTTTACCAGTATAAATATAAGTACTGAGTCTTCCCCTTTCACTCAGTGGCACCCATTTAGCTAGCATAGTGTGTACGCTCGGGTACAAGGCTGCCTGCGTCATGCCCTGCAGCAATCGACTGACTGACATTGCTATCCAACCACCCTGGAAAATATTACAAAAATTAAGGTTTCGATACTTGACCAATTGCTTATTCACATACTTCATATTGAATCTTCTAGAATCTTCACCTTTTTATATATGTTTTCAACTATAGTCATGGTATACTTACCACTAGCGGTATCCAGGGCGTACAAATAGATATAACCCCGTTCACAGCCAGTGCCACCATGATCGGTAGTTTCCCACCAAATCTCTGAGCTATGATACCCATCGGTAACATCATGCTCGTGTACCCCACGAAGAACGAAAATGTGATCATCTCCTGCGTTGATTTGTTCCATTCGTATGTCTGGAATTGATTAAACCTCGTTCATGCTGGTATATATTTATAACACAGGCCCCGCGTTCAGCCATTTTTCCTTTATGTGCACTGTGTCCATCAACAATACGTACGCTCCCCCCTGTCGCCACTTTACACCCGCTTAATGTTGCTAGGTTAGGAATGGCAGTTACTACTTCTGGGGTAAATGACGATGTTTTGGGTATTGTTATTTTATGATTTCTATAAGAGGTTATTATATATATTTAATTTAAAAAAGATATATTGTAATGCAATAGTTTGGAATTCTACCAATAAACATGATATGACATTACGCCTGTATTTTTCTCAAATGGGTATTCTTATAAACTGTATTTCTAAAAGGCATTAGGTATATAGTATACCCGCATTTCGTAATTTATGTTATAGGTCCTGGGACCAATAGGACAAATAAATGTAGGTGAGGTCAATACATTAAATAATATTAATAGCTTAATGCATACACGAAGTGCAGTCGCGTAATAGGGGGCGAGCCTATTGGCATGGACTAGATACAATTCTAGACTCCGTATTGCTATCCAATGACAGTGCTCAAACTGGTAATCAAACTCAACACCTAAAGCACACAAAAACATAGTTCGTTCTCCTTTTAGAAATTTGTGCACAAATTAGTTAATAAAAAATCGTGGGGTAAACTCTCAACCAAATACTTGCAACACTGACAAAATGGCCGCTTGGTTTTATATAACAATCACTACAATTAAAATTATTCAATATTTAAATAAAAGGACATATTTATGTGAAATGTACAAATTAAATATAATCCTAACATATTTTTGTATAATTCCGTCCGCAGTTTTGCACATTTGCATTACGCAGCTCGGCATAATTGAATTAAATGTGCAGCGTGTAAAACGTTCCAGCGATGCGCGCGATCTTTGTGAACTAAATGTCAAATCGTTCAATTACCCTACTTCGGCGTAATTGGTGTGGTGTCATTTTTGTGTGCGTTCACGGCTTCTGGTTTGTTCTGTATTCTGAGATTTATAACGCGCTCTGTTTTGAAATTTTTGCGAGATTCAATTAAGCCCCTAATATTTTAGAATCTTTTGGAACAAGACAGAATTTTGGTATAAACTCGTGAAGTAGTATTACAAATCAAAAACAATACACTCAAATAAATGATCCCGTTTGCTACAGGGAATATAATTCTTATTGATGAAATTGGTACACTCCTTAAAAATCTTAACAATACTCAAATATCTGGAACTGTTTTCAGTTTCAGTTGTTATCATGATGACATAATTTATCATATATATTTGATAATGTCTATAACAATAAATAATATGCAATCTACGTGTCTAATACGCTATTTTTATCACAGAACAAACAGTACTTACGCGATAAATGTCCCATTTGCTGATGTTTGGTCTTATATTGTCACAAGCTTCAGAAGTTACATTAAAATTGGTTCCATTGGAGGCATTGCAGTTTGGGTCTGGTGTTTTGACCATAGCTACCATAAGGACGCTGAGTTGGGACCTGATTGTGAACATAACGGTTAAGCTTATGAACAGGATAAGGGTCTGCAGGTGACGAACACCGAAACCCTTCGGACCTTCTGCTGATCTTGGTTGTTCTAAAAACAATTAAATTCTTAATGAACGTTGGTTAAAAAAACCTCGTTTGTGAACAGCAGCAACAATAGAGCATAAGACGAGATACACGAATTTAAAGATAACTATAGCATTTAATTAAATAAATTATGATTGTTTAATGGCATTTAATTGTCGATTTATCACATCTCAGCATTAGACTTAATTATGTTCAGTTATAAACTCATATTCTAAAACCTGTACGTTCAACTAAACTTAGTAATCATACTTAACTTACTCATTTTAGAAATCCTAAACATTATTGTTTACTTATATTTAAGACCAGTCACATAAAACCAACACTACACTGCACATTACTGGTAAAACTGCTATGGACAGTCCAGGCAGTGTGAATGCAAGAATAATAAATGCTATTCAATATGACGATATCCTACGATAACGCCTTAAGGTTAGAGATCAATCATATGTATTGACCACACAACATGGTGATAATGTCCAGGGTGCAATGATTCCTATTCACAAGTTTATTTACCTAGGACATGATCAAAATATTTATAGTTGTTTACACTTTGCAATATTGCATTGATGTCGTTTGATGAGATTAGCACGATCCCTTCGTGGGATTGCTATTATGGTGGCCTATCGCATACTTGGACTGGACCTCACCCTAACCTTACAGCGACTACCAAACAAATTTGTCTTTGAAGTTTTTCAAGCTTTCTTTTAGAAAAACAATAAAATATTACTCTAATATTGGACAGTGAAAGGGATATTCTATTTCCGTGTTAACGTTTACTTTATCTTTGAATATTTAATTAATAATTTCTTACCTTCATTTTTCTCGTTCGTGGCAACAGGCTTGTACACTACCTTATCGTCTGCCATGGTTTTTATCAATGAAAGCCTAACTAACGTCCTCAGATAGGTAAGTTTGCTCAAGTGATGTTTCTATAAATAATAATATATTTTATATACGATCTTTGATTGTTTTTTTTTGGGTTCGATATGTTATGTGAAAAAAAAGTATATATAAAGTTTTATTTACCTCGCCTTTTCAATCTGACTGTTCATCTTCAATGGTAGAGTTTAGTAATTTTGGAGTAACTTAATCGGGTTTCGGTATTAAGACCTCGTGCAACTGTTAAAATAACGATAACATTCTAGGTTATTCTAATGCCTTATTATAAAATTATAATGATACTCGATAAATGGCAATCGATTAGGTCCCTATTATATTTGGAACTTACATTTATACCATCGACTAAAATATGCTATAATACTAACTAATACTATAATACTAATAATTATGTTGAACCTTAGTTACGGAGATCCAACAGACAAACTATGTGTATAGTTTTGTTGGACTTTGTTGTATGTCATATACGTTACTTTGTACCTTTTATTAATAATAAATAAATAAATAAATAAATAAATGCATAAGTACAGGCGTGAAATTTTGCATAGTTATGTAATTTATACTTAAATAAAAAAATACAGTACCCACTTGTTTAAACAATTTTTTGTCTACTTTGTATGAAAAATATTTGTGATTTAGATAAAGAGTGTTTTGTGAGCAAATTTGTTCTGTCCCATCGCATTTAACAAAATAAATATGATTTGGTGGAAATTTACGCACCTGCAAAGTTATGGTAACAGCCGGTTTTAAGTAGTCATCTACTGAGTTTCGTATGTCTAGTATTTTGACATGGAATATTGACGCAAACTCGGTTAATCTTTATTAGTACTGATAGCCGAGTGGTGTGACCGTTGGACTGTAAAGTCAAAGGTCGCAAGTTAAAACACCGGCACGCACCAATGACTTTTCAAATTCATGTACGTACTATAAATTAGTTATCAGTTGCTTCAAAACGGTGAAGGAAAAATCGTGAGGAAACTGGCACACCTGAGAGATTTTTCAACTTTGTGTAAAGCCATCTCAGAAAGGTGGTTTAAACTCTGACAGGTTGTTCATCAACCATACGATAAGAAGAAGACTCAGACTCGGAAAAAATATCAGCGGATCACTAAATTATTAGTCTCGAGCGGGGATAAGAAACGTAACCTTTAGAGTAGTCCAACCGCCACTAAGACAATCGGTTCGGCTATAACCGCATCTAATGCAAACCCTTTAAGTCGGAATTAGTAGAAATTGAATCGTGACGTAATACTATTGTCGATACGGCGGAGCTAAGCTAAGCTAATGGCCAAATCTGATTAGTAGATGGACCTAATGCTTCGTTCACTAATTTATTTAACTACTCACATCAGGAACCAGGCACATGACTTTGCAATCCTTTGTAGATGAGTACCTACTTATTTCTCTTCGGTTCTTCACTTGGGGGACGACCTGGTTGGCGCAGTGGCTAAGCGATTAGACTGCTGCGCTAAGGGTTGCGGGTTCGATTCCCGCACGGGACAAAAATGTTAGCGATCCGCAGATGTTTGTCTCGAGTCTGGGTGTTTTTGTATGTGATATTTTCATGTTTGTGAAACGCACCCACGATACAGGAGAAATTGCTGGTGTGGAGGGACGCTTTTTTTTTTTTAATTCACTAAGCCGATTATCTATGGAAAATCATAGGCTTTCGTCGTTTACAGGATAAGTACTAAGAATTTAACGAACATAAATTATTATAATCTTTATTTTAATATTGTTTTTACTACACCGTACAAGATCCCATGAAGACACCGGCATGCGGCAGGAGCATACGTATGATGGCGACAAAATATTCTTGTCACATGAAAATAAATGGTCCTAACAATGTAATAAAGTTTTGCTTCTTTATTATTATGAGCTCCACAAGTCAAACTATCTTTAACGAAGAAAATTAAACTTTCAAAGAATGTAGTACGTGGATACCAAGTTCTTTATATCATCAGCGATGTCGATCTTGACTTTATTGGGGATTAAATAGGAAATCCCCGAGGACGCAGTCCAGCGCCCTTCGCAAAATATTGACCTTATCATAGACCCATTGGACTCACTAGTAAATCCAACCGTATTGCACCTATATAACGTTCCTTTTCATTTGGCAGAACAAGTGTGTAGGATTAAATAAAGCTTATTCCGTCGAATCCGACGATAAAATTAAGGGCAAAAGCGATACACTTTTATTAATAAGTATTACCTTCTGTATGGGAGGGAAAATTGCGGACACTGTTTTAGTTTAACGCGAGTTAATTAAAATAACAATCGTACGTCATAGACTTAAAGTCGTTTTATTGAAGGTTTGCCGACAGCTAGTTCATGAAAATCTGTTTTTTTTTAGAATATTGCTCTCTCGGAATAAAGCAATTACGGGTTGGATTGAAACAATTTTTTTGTATAATAAACACATGAGTAACTACGATGTTTTAGAACGAATAGATTGCTGGCTGGGTCCTACATCTAAGAAAAACTATTTTGTCATTAGTTTGGCCGAGTATCTTAATTAAATTGATTACAAGCATTTACCAAAAATTTCGGTATCTCTCACATTACAGTATTATATCTATAGAGATGAAATAATCAATTATTAAAATGATTAAACTATTAAAATATAAAAGGGATAAATTGTTTGTAACTGCCCCAAACGGATTTGCACAGCATTCTGTTTCCGACCTCACCCACTTTAAAGCGCCCAATTTTAGATGACAGATCTCGACCACAGATTCAAGTTCATTCAAACCTTGTGGAATCTTAAATTCAATAAAGAAATCAACAAACTATATAAGAGTTGACCGGATACTTAAAAAAAAACATGCTACTTCATCCATTTTGCTGCAGCCGGGACGGGATTCATTAACGTCGATCAAACTGTAGCAACCGGTAACTAATATTACTCGTTGAGCTTTTTAAATAACTCCTACCATAAGTAACCTGCACTTGGGATACTATAAAAATAGTTTATTCAGGTTGTTAATTTCGAGTGTGTACCACAAAAACCTTCAAAAGAATTACTTGTCAAATATGAACATAATCATTATTTATGGTGTGTAAACTTTTGTAATCCTTTCTGACTTGAGCCGGTACGTTCGTCCGCGTGGAAAGTTTTGTGGAAGGATTACAAGATGAAGAGTAACTTAATGACTATTGACTCATGATGAGGTAAAATTACGTTACAAGGTAAGACAGATAAAATTGCATTTGCATAATAGTAATAATGTTCTCCTGACCGATTGGAGGTCGCGGCAGCCTGTCTTAGCTGAGACTAGTTAACTACGCAGGGGATATTATAGTGCACAAGTATGCGCGTAAACACAGGTACACTTCCTATTCCCGCACTATCATAGTCCATTGGGGCGGTAGACCGATACGACCGCAGAGAGAACAGGCGTAGGACCAACGGCCTAACGTGCCTTCCAAACTACGGAGGCGTCTCGACATGTGAAAACGACCACCTATCATAAGACTGACCGCGGAAAGCACGGTTTAACTTCTCAGATCGACTGATTTGTACGGTAGCCACGTAGCTACGAGCCCCTTGCTCAATAGTAAGGAGGTAATAAAACAAATACTCATCAAATAATATTTTATATTGTAAAAAATCCAATAACCATACAGTATATAATATAAACAATTCTATTATCACAGTGCTGTGTCGAGTTCATCGTGTTGTTTTAGCGCCAAATTCGTGTGACCATATTCTTCCAACGGCACGCGGTGGGGGTCTGCATAAAATATAGTACATTATTAAAAATATCATCATTAAAATATTTGCGTTTTTTTTTAGACATAAATACATTATTTGCAGTGCCGTCACCCCACCGCGACTTTACTAAAAGACTTTACTAAAGAGAAAATGATTTGTGTGTAAACGAATTTAATTAAATTTGAATAATAATGGACACAAGCGGGATTTGAACCCACGACCTTCGCCGATCCGTGGCGCAGCTCTGCCAACTGATTTAACCTTAGCATGGGTCATGGTGGCATCATCATCATTTTAGCCCGGTATCACCCACTGTTGGGTATAGGCCTCCCTTTTTCTCTGCCAATCCTCTCTATATTGAGTGTCTCTTGTCCAGGTGTTCGTGGCGAATGTATTTATGTCGTCAACCCAACGTGCTTCTGGCCGTCCTTGGCTTCTTAACATGCTTAAATGACACCAAAATTCCTCATAATTTGTATGTGTTATGTAAACGTACCCATAGCCATGTTGTATCGTCCCAACTGGCGCTTGCTGTTATTGATATGGTCCCAGTATTGTCTCTCGTTACTTCCAAATGACGTGTAGATGATAGTGGTTATTATATACAGAGTTGCCAGGCTCAGCATTATTACCCTCCAGTGCTTAGAATCAGTCTGTAAGTAATAAAAACGAATTGAAAAAAAAGTGAGTTGAATATTGAGTTCGGGCACTAATAACAACGGTAAAATAAAATTTTGGTTGTTTCATCATCATCAGCTGGAAGATGTCCACTGTTGAACAAAGGTTCCCCCTTAGGAGGGGAGGTTGACATAATTCCCACTCTTGGCAAGCGGCTTGGGGATCGCAGTATAGGTGGTCAAGTTACAGATGCCCATCTTCTGGATTTTCCCTTAGTCGCCTCTTACGCACGGTAGGAAAGGGGGTGGTCAATTCTAGGCTACGGCTTTTTCTTAGGTAACGTTTAAATTTAGAAATAAAATCCAAAGGCTTTTATCGTTTTTACTAAAACATTGAACAATTTGATTTGCGTTGCCCAACTTCCTATTCTTACTTACCATATTGTCACTAAGAATGAGGCCGTTCACGAAGGGTACTGCCGCTCCCACAACACTGCTAGCTGTGCACGATATCGTCATTAAGGTCCCACAGTAGTTTTCTGACATGTCCTTGTAAGAGCTCTGAAAACAATTGAGGAATTCCATATAAGTCAGTATCATAATATTGCTTTGAGCCGGGAGCCCTGCTATGGATAGGGTGCATCGCATCGCTTTTAAAAACCATTGCTCTACGCGAAAAAAAACGTATATTGTATCGTGGGTTCACTTTATATTACCTTCTGTGTCTAATCTCGGAATTAAACTGTAAAAATAAACCAAGTTGCCACTGCGTTGTCAAATTAGTTATGGTGATGAAAAGTCAAATAAAATAAATTTTACTTACCAGAAATCCACAAAATTGAAATCCAAGGAAACCCAATATCGCTGTTAGCATAATAATTTTGGAGCAGCTGAATTCTAGTGAAAAATTTGGTAGCATTGTTAATCCCATTACGACCCCAAAAGCACCTGCAAAATTAATTCGTTCAAATTAAATTACGGTGAAAAGGTTGCGTAAATCTTAAGGATTATCATTTCTCTGACGAAAATAAGAATCAACTTAGCAAATTGAATTAAATAGGTTTGGCTTGTCTGTTTAATCAAATAAATTTTAATCATGATATTGATCTCTCGATACTCCATAATTCTTAGCAAAAAGGTCAAAATAACAATATACTTTTGAAACAAAAGAATATTAATAACGTTGTTTATTTGTTTGCATCATGCTCCATCGCACAGTTATCTCAACTGAATAATTAACTGATATTAATAGGGTTTTCAGCTACGGTGAAAATGAAGATAATCAATTACACACATTAATGAATTTGACTTTTAAAAATAATGATTTAATTACTGTGGTCTTGACTGAAAAATAAGCAAATTTGCTACATTAAGAATTCCCAACACATGAAAATGAAAGTTGGCTCTAGTTTTATTTAATTTTAATTCAGTTGTCTTCTTTCGTAAATTCTTATACTGTTTTTTTTGCTATTGTGTTTACTTAGTTTAAGCTACATTTAAATTTTAGTATTCCAATTCGGAATCGATTTCGTACTTCTAATTTATATTTTATACCTATTTTAGTCTCAATAATTATTAACTAAATCTCATTTATATTTAAAGAATAATTCAATTACTCTGAAATCGCCAACCCGCAGTGAGCTAGCGTGGTGATCAGTGCTCAATCCTTCTCTATACGAGAAGAGGCCTTTGCCCTGCAGTGGGACAGTTATAGGCTGTTATTATTATTATTAATTCAATTACTATTGTTTAGAGTGCGAACTGCAATATGGATGGTGTGTACGTGACATAATTAATAACTTTCACCAATCAACGTCCTTTTTAGGTTATTTTCGGAATGCTACTGTTGTTATGGTTGGTTATTTGCCCTGCAGAAAAACCTAATGTTAAAATGTAAACTTATTATTTGTAATAATGTTGTTGGTGTGCCTTACTTAAATAAATAAATAAATACTGAAATACGTGCCTAAAGCATTGATGACTTTTCTGAAGATACTTGCATTAAAGATGTAGCTGAAGTATTGAATTGAGTAGATCCAATCGAATATTGGACTTATTATTAAATACACTGATGTCATCGCAATAATCGGTAACATGGAATACCATGCACTCTGAAATAAAAGAATAAGGTTAATGTAAACTTAATGTAAATTTAAACACATAAAACAAAACTGTTTATCGCGACTACTGAACATGAGGTCCTGGGTTCTAATCCCGGGTCGGGCAAAGGGTTCTTGAGGTTTTCCATTTGATGATTTTTAAGCACGGAGTCTGGAATTGTGCCGGTTGATGGCAATAGGCTCGCCCCCTATTACATTGGGTCCCATAACATAACTGGCAAAATGTGGGTACTATATAATTATATGGTGAAAATGTACCTCTGCCTACCCCTTCGGGGAATACAGGAGTGATGTTAAGTTTGTTATGTTATAAAAGAAGACAAGTTACTGACATCAAAATTTTGCTAATAGTCACACAACACAAAGCAATTATGACTTACATCTTTTAAATTCAATCCAAACATCATCAAATAAGCTGGCAAATGCACTAAGAAGAAAATAAAAACAGCATTACTAGCCGCGTGGACGCCAATCACAGCCCACAGTCGAGACGATCTGAGAATGTCACGCCAGGGACGTTTGATATCTTTCTGAAATAATACTTATTATTTTAATTGATTGATGTAAGTAATTATACAAGTCTTGGAAACAGTTTGCAAATGGAAATCCGTGGTCTCTGCCTACCCCTCGTGGAAATAGGCGTGACTTTATGTATGTATGTATGGAAACAGTTTTCATTAATAGAGTTAGTGAAAGATTTCATAAAATTAATTAAATTTATAACTGCTAAACCGGAGGTCGTGGGTTCGATTTCCACCTAGGACAAATCTTTTTATTTATTTATTATGTGATGAGCATAATCATTTGTTCTGTGTCTGGGTGTAATTTATCTATAATATGTATGTATTTAGATATATATAAGTATGTTTATCAGTTGTCTGGTTACCATAATACAGGCTCTGCTTAGTTTGGGATCTGATCTGATGACCGTGTGTGAGCTGTCCTTAGATAAGAAGAAGAAGATTATTAAATCTTCAGGTCATTATTTTTGTTTTCTTCATAAGGTTTGGTCAACTTTTAAGTCCTTTTGTAGCATAATTTATTTGTTTTAGTCCCTTATGTTGCGGATTACTAAAAATTTTCAACGGTGTGTAAAGCCATGTCAGAGGCCTACAGGCGGTTAAACTCTGACACCAGGTTGTTCATCAACCATACGATAAGAAGAAGAACATTAAGATCAATAATACCTTCCGATAGCAGTTCAAAGTCTCTTTGATGAACTCCTTCTCTGCGTCGCCAACAGCTTGATGCTCGTCAGGTGAGCTGGCTGTTAGAGTCCCTGCTATTATTGCCATGGACAGCCCCATCATCGCCAGAGAATAATACACCAGCTCCCAGCCCAGCGGTGCAGATGATAACATCCCTGATATAGGCAGGGCTATAGCCATACCTATTTGGATACCTGAAACATTATTTTATTAATAAAATTTGATTTAGCCGTTATAATTTTTAAATATGAAATAAACTAAGTATAATTGTGAAGGTATAAACGGTATTGGGCTTTTATACGAATTAAATTTAAAAAAAAAAAGATCCCGACGAATTGAGAACCTCCTCCTTTTTTTTGAAGTCGGTTATAAATAGGTTTCTATGGAACACCATATTTCAACAAATAAATTTTAAAACTTGAATTCTGAATTTAAACAGTAAATCATTATGATGAAAGTTAATAAAAACAAATAAAGCAAAAAAATAATTAAAAATGGAGTTTGCTTCTTTACATTCCATACATTACAAAATTAAGTTAGAAACATTCTGTTGATGTTTTATTAATAATTATGCAAAGACGGAAAGTGCGTTTTAGGCTCTGCTTGTAATTAATTAACTTCTGCAATGGGAACATTAAAATGAGGCTTTCATCTTCATTTAATTATGAACTGTTTAACATTTTTCATTAGCATTAAGGCAAAAATAGTTATGTATTTCCAAAAGCTTTGGTATATTTAATTTAGCATTAAATATAGCATATATATATATTTTGTTTAGCATTTCAACAGCTAAAGGCTAGAACCAATAATAACAATTGATCTGGTGGAAAATTAAATATGAGACAGACATGAGAATACATACATACATGATATCACGCCTGTTTCTCAGAGGCAGGGACCAAATGGAAATAATTAGGTGTAATTACTGTACCTCCATAGACGATGTAATTCAATATCCTCCTCTCACTGGGAGGCAGCCAGTGCTCCAACAAGGACTGGTTGACCGTATTAAAGCACCCATGAGACATGCCCATAAACAGTTTGGCGTTACACGCTGCTACCCAACCGCCCTGGAATAAAAAAATACTCATTTTTCTCTCACTCACTCAAAAATTGTGACAATTAGTATTGATTAGGTCATTCGTTACGGGAAATATATATTTATTAAGGTCTAAAGTTTATTGGGCATCTGGTCAATGTCCATGCGTCTGATGGATGATTACAAAATAAAAGCTTTATGATCAGGTAATCATAGATTCCAACAGATAATACCTGATGTCACCTTAAGACCTAAATACTAAAAGGGAACTTGAAATTTGATCGGTGCGAAGAGCGACACGATAGCTTAGTTGGTGAAGCTGCGCCACGGTACGGCGGAGGTCGCGGCTTTTAGGCCCGCTCGTGTCCATCAATTTTCAAATTTCTTTTATCAATTTAGATTCAAGCTTGGCATAGGCAACATGCTGAAATGACACCAAAAGTCATATAAAAGCTTTATGATTTAGATACTAAGTTGCAGATTGTGGTGAATGGCAAATTTATCTAAATAGGGACCTCTAATCTTTAAAATCCTTCCTTTAAATTGCAAAGAAAAATAAAATTTAAACAACCTTGTTAATGATAGTTGGCATCGCCACACACAGTGCTCCATTGACGAGGAAGATGGCTGTCATCAGTAGTTTCCCTCCGATCCTCCTGAGAAACAGTTCAGACGGGAGCAGCATCAATGCGTAGCCGAAGAAGAACGATGACACTACAGCTCCTTGGATCTTACTGTCCCAGTTATGTATCTGGAAATGAGTATTCAAACTTTAAATAATTCTTTTGTTTATAATACTGAGTATGGTACACATCGCGCCAAAAAAGAGTAAACAATCAAAATTTTGTTGAAATTATTATTATTTTTGGCCAAATACACTGCTATAGCACTGACAGCCGAGTGGTATGTCTATTGGACTGCCAAGTCAAAGGTCGCAAGTTCAAATCCCGGCATGCATCAATGTCTTTTCGAATTCATGTGCGTATTATAAATTAATTATCAGTTGCTAAAAACGGTGAAGGAAAACATCGTGAGGAAACCGGCACACCTGGGAGATTTTTCAAGAGGCCTACAGGCGGTTTAAGCTCTGTCACCAGGTTGTTCATCAACCATACGATAAGAAGAAGCCAAACACAAGGAATATCTCTATTATTGAGCACCTATGTTCATCAATCAAATAAGCAATTAAAAACTAATACCAAAACATCTAGCTCGTCTATTTACAGTCTCTGAGATCTTTCCTTCGAGATTAAGAGGAACCGATGATAATTAATAGATGTATACCTGGATATACGTATCATTCCTCCGTGTTTGGTCGGTCACTGCTAACACGGCCACCCCCATGCTCCCTCTTATAAACCCCATGGCCATGGAGCTTGCGAACATGTACATCACCTGTAGGTGCCTGACTCCGATCTTGAACCCTGAATGAGAAACATGATCATTTATTAAATCAGTGTATTTGTGTATAGCAATTTTAATGAGTGAACGTAGTGCCTATTTTGTTATGTAGTCATTCTAAACACATAAGTAAACAAGTTCTAGCCTGGCCCTGTAATTGCAGAAAGTCTGAGTTCATATTTAGGTATTCATAAGGCTAGTTTTTTCTTCTTTAAAAAGAACATCGCCCCACACTAGAAATTCCTCCTGTATCGTGGGTGCGTTTCACAAACATGAAAGTAACATAAAAGTCACATACACAAACACCCAGACTCGAGACAAACATCTGCGGATCGCTATAATGTTTGTCTCGTGCGGGAATCGAACCCACTGCGCCAATCGAGTCGTCGAGTTTAGCGTACTACGGCTGGCTTTTCACATAAAAATATTTATAAAAAATGTACAAATTTATGCCAAATTCGTAATAGCAGCTGATATAATATTATCAACCTCACTTACCATTTTTAGTAATAACTCCATAAAATCCATCTTCGAACTGATATCTCAAAAATTCTACATCCATTTTGGAAAATCACAAAATATAAACATTTTGAAACAAAGACTCGTACAACTCTGACTGATAGGTAAAAAAATATGTTGACATCTAACTCATTATCTTCGTTATCATCGAGACTATGTCTAAAACAATGAATTGTTAACTTTGAGTAAACATTACTGATTTTCTTCGTAAACAAAACTATCTCTTAAAGTTAGTTTAGATCAAACGTCATCATAAGATTTTGAACATTATTCTTACTGCATCAAGGCTCGTTTTGGCATGCAGGGACAATGCCAAAGAATTCAACGCTGAATGCCATCTGTTTAATAGATTGTGTTTAACTTGTAATTTAATGGCAGACGCGATAAATGATAAGTATGACGTATTCACGCGGAACCAGGTGAAGGAAAGGTATAGGATTGGCCGTGAACGTGTCTACAAGAAACAAGGAGAACTCTATTCCCACCCTCTAAATATACCTGACAGAAGTTTGCAAATTCGCATCTACGTTTCACCAGACACTTAGATCTTCATCATCAACATTTCAGCCAGGTATCACCCACTGCTGGGTATAGGCTCTCTTTTTACTAAGGTCTGAACCAAAATAATATAGCAATGAAATGGCTGAAAATTTTCACAAAATCTCTCTCCTAAATGAATTCAAATACGTTAAAGTTATTATGTTTTAATTTTTCAAAGTAAAGAAAAATGATTCGCGGACATTGTAGCCAAACATTCAGAATCATTGTCAACCGTCTTACAAATATGTATATTCAGTTTGATGACCTCTTTGGTGCTAAGCTTTCTACACAAAGAGTTGGGTTCGTATCGTGACAAATGTTTGTAGGTATATATCAGTCAAGGCGTATGGGCAATGTGAGAGAATGAATTATTAGGAGGCAGGGAATTAACCCCATTACTTCTAAGTCTGTCAATGTTGAACAAATTAATAATTAATTACTGCCTCGTTGGTCTAGTGGTCACTAAGCGCGACTGCTGAGCAAGAGGTCCTGGGTTCAAATCCCGGGTCGGGCAAAGTGGTACTGAGTTTTCCATTAGGTCATTCTCAGTAGCAGTACGGAGTCTGGATTTGTGCCCGGTTGATGGCAATAGGCTCGCCCCCTATTACATTGGGACTTACAACATAACTGGCGAAATGTGGGTGTACTATATGTTCACCTCTGCCTACCCCTTCGGGGAATACAGGCGTGATGTTATGTTATGTTTATGTATTTTTAATTATACCTGCCACTGACGTTTTCATGTCAAAGAATAGGGAGGTTAATATGTAAAAGTAAAATGTATTATAAGTTAACCACTTCTTAAATCTATTAACCTCTTAGGAGTATAATGCAAATTAAAAAATGAATTTACGTGTACGAGGTTCAACTAGGATAATGTAACGCCATATAAAGCCTAGGGTTTGAACCGTCTCCATACAAAAAATCGGCATCTATTCAGAAGATTAGCACAGAAAACTGAACACAGATACCTACTAAGCTAAATAGACAGTGCTAATTATTATTAACTGATAATTATTTAAATATGCGATCTTAATTATACGTATTTGTTCTAAATATGAAATGGTCAGATATTGTTATTTTACAATTTTCTTTTCGCGTTTTATTTCGTAACTTTAATTTGTATTTGAAACATAAAGAATATTTCTCAGAATTCAGAAAATGCTTTCCATGCACTTTTACTGTCTTACAGAGTGCAATAGCTACATTATATTTTTACTACGTTTGACATCTGCTTGTACGTAATACGCCAGTTTTACCTAAGAGAGTGGTTAGAGTCTTAGAGATGAGCTTTTGACCTTCTAGATGATGCTAGGCCGTATCCTGTATCCAATAAAAGGAATTTATGAGCATTAGTATGGCACTTTTGAATTGGTATTTGCAACGTCTTGCATACCAGTATTTTTTGTAAAACTGCGGACCGCTATTTCATATTGCTTCTAAATTATACATTTTCTATTTTTACAAATTTCATTGCGACGAATTTTAATTTTATTCGTTTAAATAAAGTTTTGCTATACACACTGTGACAGTTATAAGTTGCACTGAAACAGTTATTACAGATGACGTAAAGAAAAGAAAATACATCAGGCAACCTTTTAGACGCCAAAAATGTCTTACAGACAACCTTTATTATAATTGCATAAAAAAGTCGTGTAGTTTGCATAGTAATAAATTATTTACTACACACAGTAAATACAATTACATATGAAAGCGTGATCCAAAAATATAAAATCCATTTCTCGCCTAAAGTTCAAAGGCTTTAACTAAGAAGCTTCTTATTAGAAGTAAGAGACTTATGTCTTACGTATCTTAAAACCATATGAAGTCTCGACTGGTGTAGATTTACGGGAAGCGGGACGCGAGCGTGTGTTGTAGTACGGACATGTTAGGAGAAGGAACCAAACCGTATAATACGACTAAAGAATATTGAAAAAGACGGAAGAACAGACGAGCGAAATCAGGGTGAAGAAGTAATTGATGAATAAAGTGAAGAAGATAATCTGTAAGAAAGCTGTAAGTGAAGTGATGACGGAATAAAACACAGAAGGAAACAACACTGCGGAATAATGTTTTATTAACAACAAAACACGTACAAGTTAAATATAATATGGCTTTTGTCTTAAAATTACATTAATTCACACATTGACTGATGAAATCCATGAAAACTATGAATCAAAACATGAAAATTCAATTTATTATAGAAATACCAAATAGGGGCTAGACCCTGTATGATTGTTTTTTTTCTTTCGCCTTCCAGAATTCTCCTTATCCAAATTATAATAGTTTATGTTATAATATGTACTTTGTACCTATTGTTTATTTCAGCTCCTATCTAAACCACTCTAATTTTCGGTTGTTTTACCGCAGCTATATTCCATCGTAATTAGCGCTACTTTGTACAAAACTTAATTAATTTGTTTTACTTTTACTTAACCTGCGTATGGTCCTAAGTTCGCACGTGTATTGTGTAACACATGATTCATCGTTCTCTTTGTCTACCAAAACAATTTCTCTAAGCGCTCTCGTTTCAATTATGTTAATGTTTTATTCTCTTTGTACAGATTTCAATGCGTTACCACTATCATTAAGTGCGCGGCCAACCACGCTCATAACGTGAAATTGTATCTCTCTCATTTATTCATTTTTTACCTTGTTTAAACATAGCTGGACGTGTAATTATTTTTTCGGTGCACTGGAATTAATTTGCTTAATCATTCATAACAAATAGTTTTTACTTACATTAATTGATATTATAATTTTTATTTTTAGTGTATGTCTATTCAAAAAGAAAATATAAGATTTATTTTACTTGAAATATATATCTTCATCGACTTATTTCAAGCCAGTATCATACCTTGAGCCACCATCACCTAAGATATAATAATATAGTGATAAGTAGGTGATGATAGGCAAAACAACCTACAAAATTTTAATTTAATCAAAACTTTATTTACCATAATTATGTCTACCCATGTTTAAACGAAATAAATATTATTTTATTTATGCAAGAATTACCACACCATCATGACATATTCCTCATTCGGTTAGATTACTCAGTCGTCGGGCGGGCGGGCCTTGTGGCGTACCCTGGGGGACGCGCCTACGTGGTACCTAGCATGGAACTGCAATAGGCTGGTGTGATGACTCAGTTATTTTCTTAATCTATTTCTTCTTTCACTACTACTATTTAGGCTCTTGTTTACTGGTTGGTCACTTCCACCTCCTTTTCTTCGTTCCTATCTAATACTGGTCTTATTTCCTCTGCAAAAACAAGAAACATGATTAATTATGGTTTTTTTTTAATGGAAATCATTTGTTTACCGTATGGTTGATGAACACCTTGGTGTCAGAGTTTAAACTGCCTGTAGCCCTCTGACATGGCTTTACACACCGCTGAAAAATTTCTTAGGTGTGCCCACGATGTTTTCCCTTAACGTTTTTGGCAGCTGATAACTAATTTATAATACGCACATGAATTCGAAAAGACATTGGTGCGTGCCGGGGTTTGAACTTGCGACCTTTGACTTGGCAGTCCTACGGTCTACTATCAGTGCTTAACGCAAATAATATCTAGGATATAAGTATTATGTTACTCTGTTACCTGGATCTGCTTTCTTTTTATCCTTAAAGTCTGGACTATCCCAGGGCTGTCGATCACTACTTCCAAAAATAATGTAGATCAAGTTGGTGCCGATACCCATAGCGGCGGTCAGTAGGAAGACTAACCTCCATCGACTGATATCTGACTGTAAATGACATTAATTTACCTTTTGTGACTTTAAACTTTAGCATATTTAATCAGCTTTAGTTGCTTAAACATGGAAGCAAATTAGCGAATTACAATCAATCATAATATTTTTTAATAACCTATTAAAATGCTTTGTCTAGATTCGCATGATGGGAATCTAGACAAATATATTTTGAAAAATGTTAATAATTCGGCTTACCGGTTCATTATTTAGAATTAAACTTGTCATGACTGGAGTCAGAACGCTGCTGAAACTTCCAGCAAAGTTAGTCAAAGAGAGCATAACACCTGCGAATGTTGGAGACAAATCTAAATGATTCACCTGCAAATGATAAACATACATATAAAAAAAGTCTATGTAAAACGTGCATTAGTAATCATAAATTGCCTTAAGATAATTCGCTTTTTAATTATTTTATTTAATATAATAATAATCATAAAATTTTATCGAATAAATTACTGTCAAAACTTTTGGTCAAATCATAGGTCATGAAATCACACTCAATATTTAGTGATGTACTATGAAACTCAGGTTTTTTAAATCCATGAATGGTTCTTGTAACTCCACTTACCATAAATCCTACGGTAGTAAATCCATAAACAAGAAATACTGTCACCAGAATAGCAATAATTAAGTTCTTGTGCTCGGGGCCTAAGTATGCTATCGTTATAATACCGAGGCCCGATCCAAATAAAGCTAAAAATAAAATGATTATGTTTAAAGGGTACGGATAATATACTTAAACATACTTTTTCGGCGACGGAAGCAATTTTTCATTGCTGAAAAGTGAGTCGACTTACTTATAGAGTAATTTTTATGAGTCACGTAGTCACTTGAAATAAAAACATTATTATTATTAAAGAGGATGACTATATGCGTGCCACCGATAGGCGTAGAAATATGAATATTGATCGTCTTAAGAATAATATTTGTATGTTAATGACACAATAGTCTGTTATGATCAGAATCTACGTTTTTCGTGTCAGATTCATCATTCCGGAGAGATAATAACATAACACCACGTATATTTCCCGCAGGCGTAGTTAGAGGAGCACATTAGTACACCCACATTTCGCCAGTTGAGTTATAGGTCCCAATGTAATACGGTGCGAGCCTATTGCCATTAACCTATTAACCTATTAACATTAATTATAAATTATCTAATTTAAATGTTAAGAATATTGTATTATTTACATTTCCTATGCCACAAGGTTTGTCTCAGGGAGAAAAAAATGCTACACATAGGCTTAATTTGACATTGCATAATTTGACATGTTATAATAATAAATTTCAAGTAATTGACACTAACAGTTATGTTAGTAAACATTTTTCTGCGACAAAAGATAGTTACTATCTTTCAAAATATTGCAAACGACAAATAGCTAGAGCGCTATCATATTTTTTTTATATATCAGCCAAGAATTTGGCTAATAACAATATTGCTTCTTTTGAGCAATCAGCTGACATTGTAAATAATTCAATCCATAGATTAGCATGTGACATTTCGAATAATTTAAATTAAATAATAAGACAATAGAGAATATCTCTTGCAGCCCTACACACAATATTAATAGTACTATTTGTGATTCACCTAAAAGCCCAACATTTAATTTGTTATGTAATAATACTGATAACTCTAACTCAAATGTAATTAACCTGGTACATCAAAATATACAAGGAATTATGGGCAAAGACTTAGAAATTGAATTGTTCATGGGCTGTAATAATATTGACATTCTTTGTATTACAGAACATTGGCTTAAGAGTCATCAGGTCATGTTCAACTTCTGTAATCACCAGGTGGGTAGCTCGTTCAATAGAGAAAATGCTATCCATGGTGGCTCATTAATAATTGTTAGTAATCAGCTTAAGTTTAAGGAACGCAAAGATATAGTGAGCCTCTCTGTTGAGCGATCTATTGAAATAGCCTGCGTGGAATTAGAGCATTTTATTGTATTAAGTGTCTATAGACCCCCTTCAGCATTGTATGACAGTTTTGAAAAGATCATGGATGAAGTTTTGCATAAACTGTGTAGGTTGAGTAAAACTATCATCACATGTGGTGACTTTAATGTCAATATTTTAGAAAATTCAGTTACATGCAGTAAAATAAAAAACCTGTTTAAGTCATACAATCTTGAAAACTTGTTCCTGGAGCCTACCAGGATTACACCTACTACAGCCACATGCCTAGATAACATTTATACAGATATTACGCCCCAACATAAACAAATAATTAATTTACTTGAGTCTGATCATTGTGGACAGTTAATTTCAATTCCAAATCATAACAGGAAAGTAGCTAAAAAGAGCATAACTGTTAACCCCAAAACTGCCAATCGCTTGGAAATGTTCAAAAACAAACTTTCTAGTAGATTACCTCTTTTAAAAATGAACCATGATCCAAATGATTCTAATGATTTATACAATTCTTTTTTTAATACATATTGTAAAGAATACGATTCAACATTCACTCCCAAGACGATTGTGGTTAAGGGTAAAGCTTCTTTTAGTGAATGGGCTACAGTTGGCATTCATGTAAGTAGGAGGAGACTATATGAGTTGTATAATGAACGAACATATATTAACACGATTGCATTTAATGAATATGTAAAACAATACTCAAAATTATTTAAAAAGATTTGTTGTATAGCCAAGTCACGTTACCTTGGTTGTAAGATAAAAAATAGTAATAATATTGTTAAAACAACTTGGAGCATAATTAATAGTGAAACTGGTAAAGCTAGGAGCCGGGACAGTAACTACAGCCTTGTGATTAACGACCACCTGATACAATCTGATATACAAGTAGCCTCAGCTTTTGAGACCTTCTTTACTAGCATTCCAGTTTCAACTACTAAACACTTGAATTCCTCTCCTGATATTGCAGAGACACTTCTTCAGCAAAATGTCAACGCTTGCAATAAATTATTTAAATTTCGGTATGTAAATTGTCTGGATATTAAAAAAACTTTTAATACATTGAATGTTAAAAAGACCGCTGACTTGTGGGGTCATTCAGTTGAACTGACTAAATCAATTATTGATATTGTAGCACCTAACTTAGCATTTATTTTTAATAGTAGTATCGATTGCGGCAAATTTCCTGATCTAATGAAAAGCAGTAAAATTATACCATTATTCAAATCGGGTAGTACCTCCGACCCTTCAAACTTTAGACCGATATCGGTGCTACCCACTTTTAGTAAAGTTTTTGAAAAAGTTATTTTAGAGCAGATGTTAAGTTTTTTTAATAAAAATAAACTACTTCACAGTAAACAATTTGGATTCACAAAGGGTCGCTCTACTACCGATGCTGGTGTTGAACTCGTAGGACATATATTCGATGCCTGGGAGGATTCACGCGATGCATTGGGTATTTTTTGTGACTTGTCCAAGGCGTTTGATTGTGTTTTTCATGAAACATTGATCAGGAAATTATATCATTATGGTGTAAGAGACGATGCTCTGAATCTTCTCATTTCTTATTTGAGTGATAGGATTCAGAGGGTTGATATAAATGGCAATAAATCACCGGGATCTCTGGTAACTATGGGGGTTCCGCAAGGTTCAATTCTTGGTCCTTTCTTATTTCTCGTTTATATAAATGACCTGCCTTACCTTGTTAAGGATACTCATGAGATAGTACTGTTTGCAGATGATACCTCACTTTTATTTAAACTTAAGCGTCAACTGCTGATTTCTGAAGATGTAAATAGTGCTCTCTCCAAAGTGGTCCACTGGTTTAATGTTAATAATTTACTTTTAAACGAGAAGAAAACTAAATGCGTTAAATTTACAACACCCAACGTTAGACATGTGAAAACCAGTGTACAGATGAAGGACGAAGAGTTGGAACTTGTAGACAATACAGTCTTTTTGGGTATAACTTTAGATGCTAAGCTACAGTGGGGCCCACACATACATAAATTGTCCAAAAGGCTCAGCTCTGCAGCATACGCAGTAATGAAAATTAGAAACCTAACTGACGTTGATACAGCAAGACTCGTTTATTTTAGTTATTTTCATAGTGTTATGTCGTACGGTATCCTGTTATGGGGGAACGCTGCCGACATAAACACCATTTTCGTGCTGCAGAAAAGGGCAGTTCGGGCAATTTACAAGTTAAGTCCCAGACACTCACTAAGGGATAAATTTAAAGAAATTAATATAATGACTGTCTCATCGCAATATATATACGAAAATTTACTGTATGCTCATAAAAATATAAATCTTTTCATAAGAAACAGTGATGTTCACAATATTAATACTAGAAATAAGCATAAATTCATTGTACCAACCACTAGACTGACGAAAATTAGCAACTCATTTCAATGCCAATGCATACGATTTTATAACAAGATCCCAAATAACATTCAAAAATTAAGTATGAATAATTTCAAGTCTGTTATTAAACGTAACCTTTGTAAAAAAGGGTACTATAGAGTTTTAGACTACTTACAGGACAAAAATGCTTGGGCTTAATTAATTATTTTCTTTTTTTTTTTACCGTTATTTTTTTTACCGTATTTGACATGCCTTGATCATTTGATCTTTTTATTTTTTATTTTTTTTTATATTTTATTTTTGTTTACAAACTGACATGAAGAATTTCAATGTGAGCATACTGTACAGTATAGGTGGACTGGCGGTTTGAGTTATTTTTTACGGCCTACCCAAATATCCTACAGATGGTACGAGACGGGGCGTCTGTCAGGACAGGTCGACTCAATCCGGCTTTGGTTATTTCATCAAAAGACCATCTCGGGCTACCTACATTGTACATATTGACATGTAATTATATTTAATGTTATAAGTTTACTTGTAAGTGTGAGAATAATGTAGGATTATTTTTTATTTATTTTTTTACTTTTTCTCTATGTTATATGTCTGACGGTTTGAGTATCTCACACGGCCTACCCAAATGTCCTGCAGATGGTACGAGACGGAGCGTCTGTCAGGACAGGTCGACTCAAGCCGGCTTTGGATTTTTTTTTCTTAAAAAAAAAACCATCTCGGACGACCTACATTGTTCGCACACAAACTTACGTTTGTCTGGACTTTAAAAGAGACATTGACCCCTGAGTTTGTTTCGGCATTTCTTCTCAGAGGTAGTCAGTTAGGAAATGCCGGCACCATCGTCCAAACTAGTTTATAAAAAATGACGTGTAAAAGTGTTTTTTTAAAACCTATTTGCAGAAATAAAATCATTTATCATTTAACCGGGAACAAATCCAGACTCCGTGCTGCTACTAAGAATTACTCAATGGAAAAATCCAATAACACTTTGCCCCACCCGGGACCACATGCTCACCAGCCGCGCTTAGCAACCACTAGATCAATGAGGCAGTCATCCCGGAGAAAAAGAAACAAAATTTTGAAAGTTTCAACAACTGCAACATTTCTAGCGAAATGTGCCCCACTCACCTCAGTCTATCCTTTCGCGGAATATAAACGTCATGTTACCTTTCAAACATCTTTTAGACTTAAATAGCCACTTACCAATAGAATTAAATGTTTTCCTACAAGCAGTCAAGGAGAGCAGGCCAGTGTTTATTATTTTCTGGCCGACCATTGCTGAACCAAAACATCCCACCCACATACCAACAAAGGGTAAGGCAGACAATGAGGCACTCTAAAACAAAATACTGAAGTATAATCACCGGACAACACCAAGAGCATTCAATAAAGTATTTAAATAAGTACCACTTAAAATTGGCGTTCTTTGTAATCGTTTGATGGATGGTTGGCATTGAATTTCTTATTTTGCCGAAATGTTTACAAAGAATTTAATATCACCCAAACTCTTCATTTATAGTCTGACAATGGTAAGCACAACATTGATAATAGTTACAACAACTTAAAATTATGTAAAATAGCCAAAAGAAGCGTTCTTTAAGGAGTCTAAACTGGTCGTAAATATTCAGTAGCAATAAATATAATAATACAATAAACGACTTACATTTCTTAGCGATATATTCATGCCTTTTTCTAAGTAAGTGGGAAGGTCAACAAAGAATAAAACGAAGACCATGTTGGCACCAACGTGTGAAACCACTATTGCCCACATTGATCCAGTGGTTAATATTTCGCGCCATGGTGTTGGTTGAGTTTCCTAAAACAGAGGCCGTGTTTAGCAATTAGCAATTTTGAATAAAGCTCCCTGAATCTAATGGAATTACACTCCAAGTTACGAGGGTTTTTTGGTCCTTCGAAACTACAGTCTTACCTTGGATGAAGATGATGCAGAAGAGTTAAGTCCCATTTCAATATAATTCCTCTCTTCTTCAGTCATCATGGAGTGTTCTGCGGGAGAGCTAGCAGAGAACCAGTACCACACTCCTGCTGTCAGGAACATGATGGCCGAAGTCACATAGAATATCATTTTCCAGCCAAGAGAGGTATCAGCTAACAGACCCGACAGCGGCATCGCTATTATTATGCCTATTTGTGATGCTGAAAAACAATATAAATTGTTTTGAAGTGTCACGGTTATAACTTAAATTTTGTTCATTTTTCTCATTCTCAATGAAAAAATAAAATTGGAACATCAATTGGTTTTCTATTTAATTTAGTGATTATAGTCTAAGTAGTTGTGAGTAGAATTAGTATATAGGACTTGAAGAGTACTGTAGGTATAAATTGATATTTTACAAGAATACACGATTCCAGTGTAGGATGTCCTCTCGTTGATCGGCAGCCACCGGCCGAGGAGCGTGTGGCTGGCGGGGAACAGACACGCCTGCGTGAGACCCATCGCTACTCGAGTCGCGCACACCAGGGGCCATCCACCCTGAAACATATTAATGTATCGTTGGTTCCATTTTAGTCACACACACATGCAGTATTCGTTTTGATTACTGTATGTTAACTACTTAAAAGTCTTGTTTTTTATTACAGTAAAATAAACACAATAAACACATAACATAATTATACTCGTACATACATAGTTAAAAAAGGAAATTAAAGTTACAAACATCTCAATTGTACATGACATTGATCAAGACCATTAATCTAAATTTGGATGTGCAAACATTTTAGAAAAAAGATTTAGCAGCTTAATTCTTACCAAACTTGCAAACGTTGGAAAGAGACCTGAAAGGCACCCGTTTGCCAGTAAAGCTACCAACATGATGGGTTTTCCTCCAAACCTCTTCGCTAAAACACCAGCAGGAATCTGCATGCACATGTAGCCCCAGAAGAATGAAGATAATATCAAGCCTTGTATCTTTTTGTCCCATTTATATATCTGGAATAAGAAGATTTTCTATATGGTTAGTACAAATCATTTCATCCAAAGTTAAATTGCGGTCCAGGTGTAAATATTGTTTTATAATCATTTTATTTTGTACATCTTTATTATCTAGAATTTTCAAGGAACACATTTTTGCAGTTAAGAAAAATCATATTGTTAAAAAAAAATACGTGTCCATATTATGGAAAATCCTGGGAATATTTATAAATAATACATATTTGGACAAGAAATCTTAAATAAAGACAACTGAATTTGCCAACATGATCGTCATAATGTTTGTTAAGACTTATTTAACAACAATGATAGTTATCTTGGTTCTGACTGCATCACGGGTTTTATCAGAACTTAATATAGAAAGTCAATAAATACGCCATGACATTAACATTGTGATATTTATTATTTCATTGTACTTTTTATAAAATTATATACATTGATGATTTATTTACTCTTTCTATAAAATAATTTTGGATGCATTAATCGGTGGTTCTTTTTGATTTTTATTTACATCATAATCTTAGCACAGCTTCCCTCAAATTATTTCTGCCTTTAAAGATTTATTTATAGAAAGATGGATTTTGAGATAAAACATGATCGGTATGTTAGAAGACCATTTATGTTCCGTGTGAAGTAATATAATTTCACTTACTTCAACATTGGAACTATGGTGGTGTTTCCCATCAGTCATGGCAAGGATCGCCACTCCCATGCTGCTCCGCGCTAACAGTAACGCCACCATGCAGAAAGACATGCAGATCATCTGCACATGTCGGATGCCAAAACCGTGATCTGGAACCGAATACTATTGGAAGAAACAGCATAACCAACTACCCAGCAGCACAATCTGCCCGTCAACATTTTGAATATAGTAGTCTCATCTTATTGCATGAGTGGCTGCTACATCATCAAATTTGCACGGGAACAATAATTGGTCTAACTGATTAAGTTAGGTTAGGTTAGAAAACAAAAAATGATTTTTAATATCATAGTATTATTGGGAATTAATGATGTTACTTTGAAAGTAGATCCTAGAACTACCTATCGAATCGGAGACTAATCTAATGTAATGAAGCTATTTGAAACAAAACGAACAGATTAGTTTTGAATGACTTAATATTGTGCACTAGTCACTTAATTATTGGACTTTCCTGTGAAGTAAGCTTTGTTTCATTTTGTAAGCGTTGGTGAATTGACTTCTTATTTAATTTTTTAATTTTTAGCTATGTGTCTGCAAAACAACTTCAGTTAATAATTACTTACAGAAAACTTATGCGAATCCTTTAAAACTTCCGTAATGTGTAATTTTTAAGAAACTCATTTCATATTAATAATTCGTTCTGATAAATATGGTAATACAAATATGGAGTGGACTCGTGGTATTCCAATCACGTCCCAATGGTTTACCATACTTTTGTAGGATTATTTGACGCGATATCATTATTTATTTAGGATAGGATATGTAATCGTTTTTCAGTGTTTGCTTGGGTTCTTGTAATCGATTCCCTGAATTTACTCGTCACTGGTCCGATGAATATGGTAATATAGGATTACGTGTTGTGTTTGATGGGTAATCGATCGGATGATGTAGTCATATATTTTTTGAAATTTTGATTGTGATTAAGAATGAAAATATTATTTTATGTCTGTATACTTTTCTCATTACTTGATGTATAATAAAGCTAGTTATTTCTCTTGGATTTCATTGGGGATTTTTTATTAAAAAATAAATGGGATTTATTTATACTAATAAAACTAAAAGTACTAAAACATAAAGATAATTCCGATTAAGTAACAGTCAAGACAAAAGTAGAGATCATTAAACAAAGAAGTGACACGATAGTAATTATAGACAAAAATATTACAAATGACAAAAAAACAAAAACTAACTAACTAACAAAGTGATATAAAATAAAATATTTACATTTGCTCGAAACTTCCTCCAAGGCTTGATCCTCATATTTTTTCAGATTCCCTCCAGGCATATTCCCAGCGAACTTCTTACATCACTCCTCGATAGGAAATGAAAATACAGGTAGTGCGAAACAATTTATGAATATAAAAATCCTGAATCTCCTTGCCATGCAAGAACTGATTTTATTCTCCAATACATAAAGTTTATATTGCCAGTTTTATAGTTATGCTATTTTCAGTGACAGATGTCTGATCTTTCTATCAGAATGTCTACAATAGAGGTATTAGTTCTAAATTATCATAATGATATGGAATAGCATAAATATAGCAATACATCAAGCTAGTTAGGTGCGGAATACTACGAGTTTATTGTCATATCTTGTACAACATTTCTTTCATCTAAATAATTAAGTAATATTTAATCGAACATGTTACTCAATGTACTATAATCATCGTTTGTTGTAGAGATATTGGTCATATAGCTGTGCTGTAAGATTTTTGTATAGATCGATTTGTTTTTTAAAATGAAATTCAGATAACTTTTTACTTTCAATATGGGGAATTGAGGTTTCAATATCTGAACCAACGTATTTATATTATTATAATATATCCAAGCGTCAATAATTATTGTTCCACAAATCGTTGTTAAAATCATCTTAACAACTGTAAAATCAAATACCAACCTGACAAAATTACCAAGCAACAAATTACACAAAAATAGACACACGTAAATTGGAAGCTATTTTTAGACTTTATCTTCAGACAATCTTCAAAATGAACTGAAATTCAAACCAGAAAGTTAGTGCACCTTATCATGTTGCAAATACATATTAAACGCTCTGATGTGTGTTCAATGCACGTAATTTGTCAGCTCACCTCCCGTCGTCTTGCCAAAGTGTCAAAGGAGAATTTTAAAACCAAATTATAATGTAAAATTATGATACAAATTGACATTCTGTCCTTAGGAACATTAAAAACTTAAGACTTGTTGTGTTAAGCTTATAAAAGGCTATTGAACTTACGGAATCCAAAAAATTGTTCCTACCTTATCAACCTATTAACATTCCTTTCTAAATAGAAGTTTCTCTCTGACCGCTACATCATTAGCCAATGACACCACAGTTTATGGTCACGAGAAAAAAGAAAACATTTTTAAAGATTTCATTAGAAAATATTGTTGAACAGAAGCCACTTCCTAATCCTTGAAATAATCACTTTTAATTATGTGTCACTATAAAAACACTCATATTAGGAGCAATGACCAAAGTTATCGTTTGTTAGTGTTTCGCAGATGAATAAGTGCATCTATTTAATTCCACGAGGTATTTTATCTCCATTATCAGTCAATTTGAATACAAGATGTTACGCCATTAGTCGTGGGTGGTCAATTAACCGGTCTTTTGTTGCCTTATCACCTTAAAGATAACAAATAGCGTGAATCTGCGATCAATTCTAAAACAAATACATATTATTTCTTTTGCAAACATATTCTTACTTTAAATTATAAGAGTATTTGAATTTAATGCACTCCAAACATTATTCGAAGTCGATACTTGTTGTAAATGATACTTGGCTATTTACGCCAAGTATCAACGAGGTCTATTTTTAAGCAAAGTTTCTCTATTACGCTATTTTCAGTTAGAATCAAAAGGGGTCCAACGATACTACCTCGAGGTACTCCTAAATGATTCATATTTAAACTCATTCATGCTATAGGTATATAAGACACATAATAAAGTTTTTTGATTTTCCAGAGTAGCTGGTGAGCCACTTTAGCGCTTTCTCTCGGATTTCATACATTTTGATTATATTGAAATACAAAGATTTATATAGAGGAAATAAATTTAAATAGGATAGAAAATTGGTCCAGCCATTTGAAGGGAATAAGTAAAAACAAACCAACACACACAGTCACAAACTGTTGCCTTTATAATATTAGTGTGATGTCTTTCCTATAGCGCAATTGTTATAAAAAACAAAGCTATAAAGACGTATTTTAAAACAAAATAATTACGGTTGAAATAATTAAACCAAAGAGAAATTCCTAATTACAGGATTAAAACCGCTTTTAAAACTATCTGCCTAAAATAGCTACAGACGAAGATTTTAAAGAGAGAAAGTTTTAAATTTAAAAGGCGTTAAAAGGACTAGATCTTGTAGTAAAGATAACATCATTGTATCAAGATTTTCATTCTTAAGTTAAATATCATTAAGCCTTTAGCAATTAAATAAGTCCAGCATCTGATAAAAGGTTCAGTTATGGCATCATTTTCTAAAATAAAAAAATTACAGTTTCAATATCCAATTTCTGGTAAAATGGTAAGACAAATAATCTCATGTAATATGAGTCTAGTAAAACAACTAATAAGAATAGAGGTTGTCTTACCAGGCTTGCGAGCGTTGGAAAGAGACCTGAAATTAATCCATCTGCTACCTACATGATAGATTTTCCTACAAATCTCTTCGCTAAAATACTACAAGAACCTGCATGCACAAATACCCCCAGAAGAAGGAAGACAATATTAATCCCTGGATCTTTTTGTCCCATTCATATATCTGCAATGAATAACCCGTAATTCATTTACGTACAAATTACTTCATTTTATTAAATAACGGCTCTAAGGCAATAATTGATTTTGATGAATTTTGTAACATCGTTGGTAGGAATATCTTAAGTTTTCAAGGTATGGTGAAACTTGCCTCCACATTGGAACTGTGGCGATGTTTCTCATCAGTCATAGCTAGGATTGCAACGCCCATGCTGCTCCGCGCCATCAGTAACGCTACCATGCAGAAACACATGCAGATGATCTGCACATGTCGGATACCAAAACCTCGATCTGAAATGTATCGTCACCGAACCAAAAAAATAAATATTCATGTAATTAAGTAAGTATTATATCCATTTAACTTGATTGTTACTCCATAGAAAAAGGCAAAGATGTGCACACTTCTTTGATATAAATAAGTCGTACCTATTGCAACGAGTGACTGGAGAACTTATATAAATATCCTGTAAATTGATTTTTACTGTAAACTATTTACATTTCTGTGTCAATGCAAAAATAGACATTAAAACAATAAAAATAGATACTACACCTGCTTATCAAACAAGAGACCAATTTAATCATTCCATTAACTTATTTAAAAAAAACAGTGAACAATCAATCAAGAGATAATAAGAGACTATATCTTAAAAATTACCACTAACCGCCGCATTCAGAGATATTTAATGATCTAAACCAACACTAACTATAGATTGCCTTTGTAAAATATTTACTCAGTGTTAGTTCATAAATTTATATTAATACAATATTTACATTTGATCGTAACTTCCTCAAAGGCCTGAACCGCATTTTTTTTTTATTTCCTCCAGGCATTTCCAGCGAACTTCTTACATCACTCCTCGATAGGCAATGAAAATACAGGTAGTGCGTAAAATTCTCCAATCAAAAAATCCATATTCTCCTTTCCAAGCAAAAACCAATCTTATTTTCTGTTACATAACGTTTATATTTAGTGTTATAGTTTCGATATTTTGAGAGACGGATGTCTGATATACCTGATCCTAGTTTGATTTTGGACAAATTATACTAAGGACAGAAAAAGACGTGTTAATAATATTATAATCACATAATTAGCAAAGTTCTAAATGCAGCCACATCGTCATCGACAGGAATACTTAAAAGCAACAAGTTAAAACAGAAATCTAGTTATAATCTGCGTTTCAGCACTGAATAAAAAAAAGATCTAATGCCTGTGGGCACTGATATTATTCATCTTAGAGGTGCAGATTTAGGACTCATAGTTGCAGAAAATCAATCAGTACTCAAAGAGCTGACTTTATTAGCTGATATAATATTCCATTCGACCATTTAATGAGAAAATCCACAAAGCAAATTAGAAGATAGGCTATCTTCTGATTTTATTAGTGGGCGGTGTGTATTACCAGGTGGGAAATGAAATAATAAAATAATTATTATGTTCATATCAATAATTTATTTGATATAATAATATCTACTTAAAATTATTTAAAGATCTTACAAAGCACTTAACACTAGATACAAATAAATCTAATAACTACGCTAAATTTAATATCGCGATCTAAATTCCAATGGTATCGCGACTATCGATTATCAACTTTAAATACGGATGTAGTCAAAATTAAAGTGTCTAATCACCAAAGTCTTAATGAGTATAGTGATTATAGCTGGTTTATTGATAACGTTAGGAAACTTAGACATAATAATTATAAAAAATGCTATCATAAATTGAGCAATTGCTAAAACAACGCTGTATTAGAAACGGCTTTGGCCATACAGTAGACTCTTTAAATTATTATAATAAATTACAGTTTCAATATCTTTGTAATCCTTAGTCTTCACATCATGTATTAGGCACGTGTCATACATAGTGCTCTTAAGAAGTTTAACGACTAAATCATAATTGAGTTTCACTAAAAGTTTTTGGAAGTTGCAGTTTTCGAAGATTATTCGAACCTACATTTGCATAGTAAATATATCTCTTAATTTAAACTCAGTCTTTTCTTCTCATTTACCTATAGCGAAGTCTTGACGAATCTGCTGTCGTCTGCTGTTGAAATTCTTGGAGATTCTGGCTCGGCCTTCTTAGGTTTCTTGTTAGTACCTAGAATATTAAAAAAAATATATATCATTGTGGATTCCAAGTTTTACCTTCATCATTTGCTTTAAGATTTTGAATGCCATACCGCAGACACAATTGATTTTTTATTGTTTTTGGGTCAAATCTGACCCACGTGGTGTTCAAAGAGTTAAATATAAAAAATCAACAAGTTAAATCTTTATTAATGACATTTGTAAACTTTCTTTAGAATTCTTATAAGAAATTCCAAATTTTATATTAAGGGAACTCACCGTTCAGCATTTTTTGTAGTGTTGAGAAGGGCGCATCAATAGTAACGCACAGGATGAATGCGAAGATAAAAGACAGCGAGACATCACTTAAAAACCTGTACATCTGTAGACAATAATATTCAATTTTTATTACTAAAATATTAATACTTGTGATGTTGACAATGGTTTAAGAAATAAGTACAAAAAAGTACAAAAAACTATGTAACAATGGAGGCTGATATTATCAAAAGTAATTTTAAACTATTTAAAAATATTGCTGTATTTTACATATATAAAATACTTAAGTTAGTGGTACTACGGATGTGAAATTAATTAGATTATTGAAGTAAAAATATTAGACTACAAAACTTACGTTATTGCCTTGGGTATAGTAATACGTCTTCACCGAGCTGCTAACAGCAGTATATATGATAGGCAAGTGAATCAGGTACATGGCATAAGAGAGGCGCGCTGGTAGCTTCCAGACTTGCAGTGAAAGGAACCAGTTTATGGGACCTAGAAAACCAAACACAATCATTATTAACAAGAATATAGAAATACCGCATTGTTTTAAATCATGGCTTTACTAAACGAGTCATAATAAATCCTCCAAAAAACCTTAAATGAATTTCAATTAACTCAAAGATTTTACTATTCAAAATTGTATGGCTTTGCAAAATGTTAATAGAAAAAATTGCTTACCTCCGTAGCCATTGACACAAGCAAAGATAAGCCAGCCCAGACCAATAGCCCAGATGGCACGCATGTAAGAATTGAGGAAGTTGTCGAAGAGTTGAGCTGTGTGGTCGAGCTGCATCACTGGATAGATGGAGAAGATGCAGAATGCCAGCATAGCGAAGGATAAGAACCAGAGGATTACAACGTTGAACTAAAATGAAATAATGGTTTAGTTAAAGTTGTCTCGAAAAATAAATAAATTTAAAGAAAAGATTTTGTTTCTTAGAAGATTTTTTACTGCTTAGAAAATGTAAAGTAGTATCTAATACCAGCTTACCCTGGAAATTCTAATCTTTTTATCCTTGCACAGATACAGAAGGTATCCGTAAACCATGCCAATGAAGAAAGGAGGGGCTCGGGCGAGAGTGTTGAAGTAGTACACCTGGAGGTAGTCCTGGAACTGAACCAAGCGACTGCAACAAAGGGACATTTTATAATAACAATTACACAATTATAAAATAATAATCTCACAAGAATGCTAAAACTTACCTTGGATTAGCTAACGCTGCGGAAAAGTTATTTAAGAAACTGTACAAAGATGAGGATACTAGCGACAGTAGCACGAAGCCAGTGAGGACACACCACGCGATCCTCTCCCGTCCAAACATAAAGACTAAGAGTAAGGGACAGAAGAGGTAGAGCTGAACATCCACTGACAGGTACCAGGACTGGGCGAGACACTGAAAGAAGAAAGATAGGTAAGAAAGAGTACAACCGTAAAACAATAACATTGAATGGTCAGGTTTGGATTAATATTTCTTTAAATAGAAGCTGTTTTACTAAGATTTTAAAGAAGACCTCAAGTTACTGTAATATTATCTCGAAAAGGAAATGTACTTACGATTTCCATAGGATTAACATAATTCTGTACGTGCAAGAGCGCCGCCCACCAATACGTCCTGCAGTTTTCAGCAGAATGAGCAGGGTTGAGCCAGTAAGGACCGTCAGACACGTGGTTAAACAACGAGGCTTGAAGCAGGACCATAATGGCCAAGAGAGGGAACATCCTCAGGAATCGGTTCAAGTAGAATAAGTGAAGCGTTTTGATGAAACGAGCTGTAACAATTAAAGAAAATAATTTAGAGAATGGCCATATTTTATGCGGCCAATTATTTATCTCAATGCGTTAAGCTATAGCCATCGTAAATAAATCAAACGCGCTAATACTACGTGTATTAGTTAATCCTTAATGGCCTCAAGATAAATAAGTAGCACAGCAGATATTAATACTTGTTTACATCAGTCGTTGATATTAACAGCCAATTGCAAAAAATAGGTCCAAGTATTGATAAAACTAGGAAATTATTTAAAGTGAATTTTTTAAGCGATAATCCTGCTTATAAGTAGGTTAAAAAGGACATTCCAAAAGTGTTTAAGCGTGTTAAAAATAATAATGAGGTCAATCTGAGATTTCAACATAATTTTATATAAGCTACTAATAATATTGTATAGTCAAAATGAGTTCTACTCACTTCTACTAATCTTCCCAATAACAGTATATACAGCAAGTATACCGCTGAGTAGGAAGAATGTGTCCACAGTGATAGGAGCCGAAGTTACCCATGTACTCGAAAAATATGAGAGAGACTGCAAAGAAGAACACAATCAAAACACGTAATGACAACAACAACAAAACATTAAATTTGAATTTGATAAGTCGTGAAAAGTAACAGCTGTTAGTCTAATCATCTTGCGTAAATCGCCAAAGGTACTAAAACACGTGACCCTGAACTGAAAACTTATATGATCATAAATATCATGACGATCAAAGCCGTACTAAATATTCTACAGGTACAATAAATATGACTAGAACAAAGATAAAAGTGTACTCACATTCATGAATTCTCCTGTGTTATGAATAAAGCCGAGTAATGTCATGCTGTAGGTGTGTCCGATGACGACCCACAGCATGGAGATGGCTCGGACGCCGTCCATGCATTCCAAAGCTCCGGGGTAGGAGTTGAAGGTCAAGGTCCGACGGGTGTTCGTGTATACAGAGAAGCAGGCGTACAACTGGTTGACTCTTGCAGATGCTAAAGACAAGAGATTTTAATGTTAGAACATACTATTGGGTCTTGGAATATTCTTATTTAGATATATTTTCACCGACAATTTTTAGATCGAAAAATTATTTTACACTGTTTGGGATTTTTAATCCATTAAGAATTGTCAAGGTTGCTGTTTCTTTTTTCAATTTTGAACTATCATGATCAGCACCCAATTAATTTCGTAGGAATTTACTGCCAGCAAACAATACTATTAATTTTATTTGTAAATTCATAACGAGGTATTAAGAACGTCGTGATAAAGTCACGTTTATTTCAATCAAAGAATCTTACTAGCGTTATCATTCGTATGTGTTTTATTTACAAAACAATTGCGCAGTAGTACTAATACTCACAGAGTGATATAACAATGCTTTTAAGGTTGCTAATATATTTTATCAATCGCAAATTCATTAGGCATGCCCAGATTTCCAGAGCTTCCCATAGAGATAACGTAGATTCTAAGATAATATTTGCCAATTTGAAAGACAAGCATTTCGTTTGAAAAAAAAAATTAATTGAACTTACCTTTTAGTTTAGGTTTTAGAACGAATGTAAAATATAGGTCATATGACGTGCTGGCGATAGTCAGAAGTCCGAAAAATCCGAGGATTGCTCTAGAAAAAAAATATATTATATCTTTGGACAGTGCAACTGATAATATGTTGTCGTTGTTTATTTCCTTGTATTCATATTTTCTTTGTGCTGTCTAAATGTCTAGTGTGCTGTGCCAAATAATGTATTTCTATTCAATTCTATTCAGCAGTAAATTTAATTTTAATGGATTTCACAATTTTAAGTAAGTTGGATTATAAGGTCACAGATACAAAGATTTGCGAAACTGACAGCCAACCAGTAATGGAAAGGCACTTAAAAAAAATATTAGGTGGTTTTAAACAGATTAGAAAACTTACATCGCAACATAATCTGCAGCAACAAACGGCTTGTCATTAGGCAAACGGCAGTAGTACTCATTATACGTAAAGTTCACAAATGGGATCCTGGATTGGAAGAAATCCACGGCTTGTCTGGCTGTGCACACCTTAGGAACACATACGGCTACCATGGACTCGACGCGAGCTGATATCAGCACTGGGAAAAACCTGCAATGGAATATATTGTCTATTAATAAATGTTTTGAAACTTGGAAAAAATTAATAAAGCTTTAATTAGAAATAGTAGAAGAAAAATTATATTACATTTGATAATTTTGATTCTAAAAGCTTTGAATCATAAATGTGTGTATTTTTAAACTTCTATACATTTCTAATCCGTAACTATTGTTGTTTTTTTAATAATAATAGACATATTTATCAATGCTATGCTCTAATTAATTTCATTATTATCAATTTAGGTCTCATTTGTCATATTTATTTTGCATATATCTTTTCTATAATCCAAGTGGATTAAAAAATGGTAAAGATTAAACGAATTGCTTTTATTATTAAGCAAACAGTCGGAGCTAATTAAGTACTTTAGAATTTGAAACCTACCTTTCTTCAATAGGTTCTCCCATGCCAGAAATGCCTGCAGCATAGCTTCGTAACCTCATATAGTTCTCGGCATCGCTGATAGTGTCGTTGCCAGCTGGTGGCCAGGGTATAACCGGCCAGTCTTCAGGCCACTCTGGTATTACAGGCAATTCCGGCCACTCAGGGAGCTGATCGGGAATCTCGATAGGGTTCTGTCTTAAAGGTATGTTTATCGTGCAGTACTTTCCCTGGAATTCCATTTCATCTATGACTCGATGTATACTGAGGCATTGATGGTAGTCACCCAGGTCGTTCCAGTTTCCTTGCAGAAATCCGCTAGGGAACCTTCCGCTGGCGTCGAGGACTGTTAGAAGAGAAGATTTTTGTTACTTTTTATGTTTTTGTGTTTGTGTTTTAAGGTAAATATTATAAAACTGCTGAACAAATCTGTACTTTTAAATATTATAAAGCTGAAGAGTTTGTTTGTTGGTTTAACGCGCTAATCTCATGAACTACTGGTTCGAATTGAATGAATATTTTTGTGTTGGATAGTCTATTTATCGAGGAAGAAAGGCTATAAAACTTTAAAAATCCATGCGGACGAAGTCGCGGGCGAAAGCTAGTTGAAAATAAACCGCATTAATGTAGCTCGTTAGTCCAATAGTGAACGGAGATAGGCTGATGATGTAGTTGTGAGAAAAAATATTATATAGTTATTTTTTTATTATTCTTAGTCTTATTTTATCAATGTTATTCACAGTTTAATACACATTTTACTAGTGTAAATATTAATCTTATTAAACGGAACAAAATAAACTACATTGAACTCTATTAGTTATTATTATTTCCTTATCTTATTCATAATCAAGCTCAAAGGTCACCACAATTCGTGAATTTCTGAATTATAAACATATGATGTCACTGATTATTTACTAAATAAGTTCCTAATATGGGTGAGTCGCTAAAGATTGTGCGTCGATAATCCAAGTTATCAGTACAATCGCTTCAAGCAAATCAATTTACTGTAATTTGCACGTGTTTCATTTTACACAGTGACTGTTTACTTTTCAAGAGATTATGTTTATCGCTCATGCAATTTGTCAAATCTGTCTGGGAAAACGTGGGTCGCTAATTAAATAAACACTAAAACACATGACAATTGACGTGATAAGTATAGGTACTTGATGAGTATGTAATAGATGAGTATATAAGAGATCGGCCGCCGTGACCGAAATCCGGTTGTTCGAAAGTCGAAAACAACTTCTTCTTTTTAAATTTAAGAGCTTTTCTCTTATCGGTGGAGCAAACGCCATTTTTCTATTTTTAGCATTCTATTCGACCGCTTGGTACGTCTCAACTCCTACCCTCTCCTTTACTTGTTTGTATAAAACTACGCGAGAGAAAGGAAATACCTTTCTCTTCCTCTTCTACCTTCTATATTTCCGTCTGTAATCATCTTAAGAATGTTATCGTGACGTATCAAGTGGCCAATCATTTTTTCTCTGCTATTTTCTATTGTTCTTAACCACTGTCTGTCCTCGTCTACAAGCTGTAATATTTACTCATTCGTTTTTCTATCTGCCCAACTGATCTTTTCCATCGTTCTCCAACATCAACCAACAACTTATCGTACCTATTTAATAAATTTTGCAATGATCTTGTTTACAGCAACGTTGAAGTAATAATAATAATTATGACACGTATGAATGAATAACACAATAAAATGTATTTTTCTGATATCGACTACACCATATTCTTAGTTTGGTAGCTGGTCTCTGTTATAAAATATTATAATATCTTATCAATACCTGTATTAATATTATAATTGATGATAATTTGACTGAATGTACAGTTCTAGAATTAAGTATTATGTCATGAGTTTAATTTGGTCTGGTGGAGCTTTATAGTCATAGTCATAGTCATAATGTTTTTATTTCATATAGGCTACAAAAGAGCACTTACAAAACGTCAAACTAGTTGCACGGTTCCAAAAAGTCGTTTCTATAGAGAAGAACCGGCAAGAGACTCCATAGTTACTCTTTTAAAAATATGGTTTAACAATCATTTCAAGTATGAGACAATAATGAGCTACACAATATACCTAAAATAAGAATACGAGTACCATCAAAGTCAAATAAAAAATATTAATATAGATCGGTTATTCTCTCATTTACAATTTGGGTAAAATACATGACAGTGAAATGGTTCAATATACCTAATCAGTAAACAATATTAAATATCAAAATTATGGTTGAATGGCGGTATGCCAGGGAAGCCACAAATGCAGGAAAAATCAGTGCCACACGTCCCTATCGTCAATATAACTATTAATACTATAGTAGGCTTTCTTAATTAGTACTTGTTTCACATAGGATTTAAACTTGCCTTCTGTAAGGTCAGTTATAGAATTTGGAATTTTATTATAAAACCGAACACAGTTTCCTAAGAATGACTTGTTGCTTTTTGTTAGTTTAAATCTCGGTACAACTATCTATTATGAGTCTAATGTTATATTCGTGTACTTATTAGTATAATATAATTTAAATTTAAATTATATAATAGTGCTTTTATCTACTCTGTTGATTATTTTTGATACAACAAGACATGATTGGCGCAGTGGCTGAGCGTTGCGGATTGGTTTCCCGCACGGGGCAAACATTTGTGCGAACCGCAGATGTCTGTCCCGAGTCTGGGTGTTTTGTGTATTGGATATTTCATGTTTGTGAAACGCAACCACGACACAGGAGAAATTCCTAGTGAGTAAAAGTCTTATTTATGACTGAGTTATGAGGACACATACATAAAAAAATAAAATATCCTGACGAATTGAGAACCTCCTCCTTTTTTTTGAAGTCGGTTAAAAATACAACAAAAAAGACTTCATGACGATTATACATTTTACTACTAAATCACAGATTTTGGTTTATTCAATAGAAATGTTTGAATTTCATCTATTTAGCATTGTTTAGAATTTAAACTTACACGATTTAATACTATGTTATAAATGTCTGATCAAGATACTCTCTCATTCTCTTAGTTGTACGGCATGTATGTATGCTATTTACTCTGATACATAGGAAGATGAATGTTGTTGCTTACTATAATTTTGTCAGGCAATAAATTCGTACTAATGTATCTAAATCTGATAATAAAAAAGGCGAGCTTATAGCCATTTATAACATTCGCTGTTCAACGAAATGAAAAACCCTAAAAATGCATTTAAGGCTAATTTATAGCTTGCTTTAAGAACGCATTACTAGATACCTCTAGATTACTGGATTACCTGCCCGCATTAAGATACCATCATCGGGCGTTGATATTACATATAACAAACACACCTGTGTTAAGACAATTTATTGATAAACATAAATAGCATGAACTTATCAGTGATGAATCATGATCAATTGATATCAAGCCTAGGTTAATGTTGATGTAACGATGGGATATATCTGTGGACATGTACTGGCTGACTGAAATAAAGACAGCAGTTTGCATTACACTACACGTAGCGGCGTCTCGCTTTCACATCGTAAACTGCCCTGCTTTAAGAGTTCATGGTACGGGGGCTGTTCAGTATATTTGAGGTCAATGACGCTGGACCAAATGTACTGAACAGTCAAGTATAAGTAAAGGCGGCTGATCAATAGGTGATAAGAAGAATGTTGTGTTAAAATAGTGTTCACCAGTTTATATTCACCTATATCTGTATGGACTTGAAATTCTGAGTGCGCCTCGACTTTATACTTATAGTAATCAGATAATACAAATTGAGACTTTTTTAACAATACTTATTTGTAGATTTAATGCATGTTAACATTATAAAACAAGCTTTCAGTGTAATCTTCTACCTTATGCCAGACTAGCATGCGTGGCTGGGAGCTCAATAATTCACCGTAGCTGTTCGATTCCTAACTGCTTATAACTATATATGACAATGGTACTTAATGATATTGCTTCAATCCCAACACAAAATTAAAATAAAAACAAAGATGCAAAAAAAGACTGATAAAATATGTATCATATTTAACACAATATTTTTCAATTAAAGAAAAATCTTAATGAAATCAGCATTATCTTATATTGACAAGAATGACAACTCCTGGATAGATGGTAAGATATTTTAAAATTAAGGGTATAATTAGTCCATTAAAGATGCCAATCTCATACCCTGCCTAAGTATACATACTGAGTACTCACAATTATTTCTCAAGGTGTGATTGGTCAGGAACAGCAACTGCCTGTTACACAACTCTTCATCCAGCACACTCTCGTACAAATCCTGGTCAAAAGCACTTCTATAATCCACCGTATGCCCTTCACGCAGTCTACGAACACCGTACACCCCATTCAGGAGTATCGCAAACAATATATAATGTACCCCGCCCATCGCGACCGACCCACTCAAAATCTACACCGCTTATATCGAAAGGGACCTTAGTAAATATATTTATATGAAACGCGATGTTTGTTAGGTTAAATGATTGCAGGACGGTAGATAACTCTGTAATCTTGCTAATTTATCGCTGCTTTTCGCATCGATAAACGGTATTGAGTGTACGCAGGCGACAGACTTTTTGTAGGTCCGACTGTCGTCAGTCGTATGTATTTTGTTTTTTAAAACCTCGCCCCACACTAGGAATTTCTCCTGTATCGTGCGTTTCACAAACATAAAATTTCACATACACAAACACCCAGACTCGTAACAATCAAATGTGGATCGCACAAATTTTTTCCCCGTGCGGGAATCGAACCCGCAACCCTTAGCGCAGCAGTCTAATCGCTTAGCAACTGCGCCAATCAAGACATATTATTAGATTACTTATTAGTTTATCATCAAGTCTGTTTCCAAAGAAGTAGAAAGCACTTCACCATACTTTATATAAGGCTGTAGATAATGATATTTTGCTAACAATTTTTATCAGTCAGACAATCAACTAAGTCTGACAGTAGTCCAGTATTGGACTTATTTTTCGCCTATTTGGGCCTCAACAGCTGGGTATTTGTTTTCCACATCATTATCGAGTGCTTCTTATATGAATTCGATCCATAGACCTAAACAACGTGAAACGTCTGCTGGTCATAAAAGTATTTTACCCAAACGTGGATCGAACTCTTAGCGCAGCGGTCAACACCGATTGGTTTATCCTGTTCGGTATTACGTCTAAAAACCAGTCACCCAAAGTTTATCTAAAAAGGTGATTTGTAATACACAAACATTTAATCTTAAAAATATTATCTGGATCATAGAATGTGTGAATTGAATTCTATAAATAGTAAGTTACAGTTCCAATATTGGTTGGCACAGAAAGTGCACTTAGATAAACTACACTAGCCGGGTCGTGTGACCATCTTTTTAGGGCATCTAGGTCATACATTTCACTAGTCATTAAGTTATTGTGTTATACTAACACTATGAAGCAAATGCCTGAAATAATGATTATAATTTTGAAGAATTTAAACCCAAATAAATCATAATCTTCACAAAAAAGTTTCAATAAATAATTAAAAGTCCCTTTCTTTAACCGATAGCAAAATTTTGGCTAACGTATCGGTTTAAAAAAATGTTATTTTTGTCGTCTGCAACCAACCTTAGATTGGTAGGACTAAAATTATTTATATTATTTATTATAACATCGTTATCAATAAACAAAACGAAATTCCTATATTTTCCGTATTAAAACAATTGTATTAATAAGCTTAAAAGTTGGCATACATTATAGAATATTATGTGGTAACGCTGTATATATTAACCTGGTTTTAGTTTAACTAAAAACCTGTAAATAATTTAAATATAGCTGTAAAACACTACCCACTAATATTACTGACAAAACCGTCATCTAAAAACATGGTTCTTTTTTTAGGAATTGTGTATCAACCAACAACTATTATTATTCGCTAAAATAAAAATAATTTTATCGATAGTTATTTAATATTTTAGGTACTGAATGAAACTAAAAAAGCATGTATTTTATTCTTTAATAATAACATACTAGTTGATAAACATAGCCAAAGCTATACAACACTAAATATGAACGAACCACATGTTTCTGACATACTTCGAAAAGTTTCTTCACCATTTTTGTCTCGTTGCAGTAAAACTAAACCTCACCGCAGTGCTGGTAATTTATGATCAGCCTAGTTTTTGTTTTTAAAAGCTTTTTGTGGAGGTACAATTATTTTTACTACCTACTAAAATACATTTGTTACTATAATCGTATTAACAGTTTATTCAACTGCTTTTGTGTTTAAAGATAGTATTAAAACAACAGAAATATTTGCCACTGCTTTCTGCAACTGCCATATTTTGTCATGACACGGGTCACTCAATGCTGTTATTCCATAAAAAACTAGTGGACTAGTAAACTTAATTATTTAATAAATTTTAATATTATTTCACTTGATGTGTGGAAGCGAGACGCTGCATTACACAGCACGTCTCGCTTCCACATGGTAAACTGTACTACTTTAAGAGTTCATGGTAAGGGAGCTGGTTTGTTTCTGCAACACATCAAGTGAAATAATATTAAAATTTATTAATACACTTTACGGCAGTAATACACTTTAAAGCCATTACTGCAATATTAAAACTCTAGATTTGAAAATAATAATTTCACTAATTTTTTCTTTTCTTTTTTTTACCTTGATCTAATCATCACATACGTTTATCAGAATAAGTTTCTCCTATTGGCAGTCGATACTAAATCTGTCATAATATCCAATTTACCAGCAGAGATCAAGCAGACAAAACCACGGGCAAAACAGTCAATAAAACCACCAGAGATAATTACTATAAGAACTGAACTAATCTGGAAACTTTGTTGGTTTAAGATATCAGCCATTAAACGATAACAACTGATTGATTGGAATGATTGAAACTATTATTTTAAGTCGCAGATTACGTTCATACTATTGTTATTAGATAAGCTGCAACGGATAATTTGCGCGCATAGCTTGCGTATTTGTCTGCGAGGACATTTTTTGGGTGATTTTTCCAAGGTTACAGTAACCTTTGTATGTCCACCCTGAAAGTCAAATATTAATAATAATAACAGTCTATAAGTATGACCGTTGGACTGCCAAGTCAAAGGTCGCAAGTTCAAACACCAATGTATTTTCGAATTCGAGCGGTACCTCTAGATAAGACAGTATTCCACAGAACGGTCCCCCGACTGCGATGGAACTTGTTTTCTACTTTTTAGTTCGATTTTTGACTTGGCAGTCGTGTTTTTAAATATTTTTTCTTAGTAATTTGTGAACAGACCAAAAATGGAGACCAGGCGACCAATAAAAGAATTAAAATTAGAACACGAATTTGTCGTCAACTACACACTCCGGCCAGTAAATCTCAACCCTTCAATCAGTATTCCTTGTCCGTCCTCGGGACATTCAAAGGCGATATTTGTCTCGGGAAACGATCCCTTTTCCATTTCTGACATTCTACTGATTGTCCATTCGTCGGTCGAAAAATGCCCAAGTGGAAATCAAAAAACAATCGGTCAATGCACGCATGCGCGAAATTACAATCAGTCGTATACAGAGGCTGGCCTGAATTTTAAAATCGTTAAATAGGTACATAGATACTTGTTTTTTGTATTTTATAATAGGTAAATATTTATTCCCAAGTTATGATCGTGAATATATTGTTTGAATAAATTGAAGTTTAAGACAAATATTTTGGTTATGCACGCTATAAAGCCACAATCGCATAAAACTCTGCGTAAATGTAGACTGTGTGCATAACCAAAATATTTGTCTATATATAAATATACAGAGAGCCAACAAAATGCGGAGAGACGGCGCGGCTCATGAAGACGGTCTCCATTTGAGTCCGAAACGAGTCGAGCATTTCTAAATAAACAAAGTAAATAAAAATAATGGAACACCTCTAGAAAGTTACGATAGTTAAATAAAAAGCGGAGTCACGCGACAATTGGAGCAGTCGATTTTTAAGCTCTAAAAGGAAAAATCATAGCTCATCTGTAATGTATGAAACAAAGCGGGAAACTCTTATCACAGGAAAATCTTACTACTTACATTATACTAATGGTCCCATCCAGAATCCCACTTCGTTTTTCCACCATCGTAAAAGATAAAAACCTCCTGAAAGTCACTATAAAGCTAATGGGAAGTGTGGGTAATGTGTATAAACAAATTCTCCGCCACAAAGGCTGGCATCCCCGGCATTCGGCCGCTCTCACGACAAAGGTAAGATCCTAATAAAAATGACAAACAGTTATTTTGTAAGAAGATATTAGGTACTTTAACACGAAGATTCGCCTGACATTAGTTTAAGATGAAAATTTAAGCTGTTCACTGTTCACATTTTAATTTTTTATATGGCTTTACGGTTAAGATGGAAAGTTATCTTCTTCAATTAAAACGGGTTTTTAAGGATGCATGTGTCATAATTATTTGTCTGTCTTATCCCATGTTATTGAAACATTTTTGATAATCTTTTTTACTGATGAAGACGTTAAATGTCTTAGTGGATATAGGTGTGGGCTACATTATTACTGATTTCTTTGTGTTTTTTTTTTGTAATATTATACAATGTAGACACTTGTTGTCCTATAATTAATATAAAATATGGGTATATAATACCTATAAATAATATAAAATAATGCCAGTGTAAATCAGCATTTTTTTCGATATTTTTTAGTACCACAATTGAAGCGTCCCATACATGGGAAAATGCCCCTCGTTCAACTAAAGGTAAAAGACAGTTTTCGAAATTACGACAAGCCATCATTTCATATATTAAGAAAGGTATCCAGACTGAGGATAATCCTAATAAGTTATAATTATAACTTATCGCCGATAGTAGCGAGCGCCATACATCACTGATAACGAATGAGACTAGACATACTTTAATCAATCACTTTAATTATTACAACTACAAAATTAATTCCACTTAAACAATTTTACAAGTGAAAAAGTTATATGTTCTGTGTTCTGACCGAATATCGGGCACAGCGGCCTTTCTCAGCTGAGACTAGCCAACTACGCAGGAGATATTATAGTGCACAAGTATGCGCGCAGACACAGGTCCACTCCCTATTCCCTCACTCTCATAATCCGATGGGACGGTAGACCGACAGGACCGGAGAGAGATCAGGCGCAAGACCAACGGCTAACCGTGCCTTCTGAAGCACGAATCTAAAAAATACCTACGACAGTTCTTCAATACTGATAACATGTTAAAGCATGCTTGGCAATTACAAAAAAAATCATAAGATAATGTCACGTTTCAATTGTAGTGTATAATCTCCCGAGAAAAAAGAAAACCTCTTCGGGGACTACAGGCTTGATTGTATGTATGAATATTATTATCATAATATAGAATATTTTCCGTGGACTGCCGGGCCAGAATAGCACCTCCCCATTTCGTGCCGTGGGTGTCGAAGTAAACGACACAGGGAAATTCCAGAAGACGAGTAGCAGCATCTTCTGTAACTTCACCAGCAATACCTCGATCCCCAAGCAGCTTGCCAAGTGTGGGATTTATGGCAACCCAAAGGGGAGGCTTATGTTCAATAGTGAACGACTTTCGGCTAATGATGACAGAATAGAAGGAATTAATGGAAGAAATTGTATCTCTTTTATTAAATAATTATATCCATCTAATTTCATGACATCAGAAAAGTTACTGCATTTTCCCTAATAGATAAGCTTTAAATTAAACAAAAGCAAAATGTTAATTCCCAATTACGCTAATCCGATAAACACGGTGTTTCGTCACAATTTTTGTGTATTGCATGACGCATAATTCTATTATTATCACTCCGGTTCATTTCCTCGGAAAGGAAACCATGACTGTGCTGTGTTATTGGCCATACCCCATGTAATACGACACTTTTATTAAAGCTCGACTGTGAAAAAATCACGACAGTAAATAACAATAACACTTGCTTCGTGCCATTTGCCATTTGCCCGACCTGAGAAACAACCTATATAAATATTGACTTAAGTTTAACATACCAAATGCAAATGGTCAATTTGACTTTCTAAAATCATTAATTCCAAGAATTAACTAATATCATTGCTTGATGTTTTGCCATACAAGAAGATAGATTTTTCCCGCATTGGTCAATTATAGGCTTTTATATTTATCAGATATTAATCTTAGATAAGTTATAAATGTATTATCCATTGAACTGTAACACAACATATAGGTATTGTTATCGATATTCTGCGTCATAGAGTAAAGTCCGGTTGGAAGATTATATCTGAATGTATCTACTGCGTAAAAACGTGTGTCATAACATTTAATGTATTTACGTGTATATCAATGTCATTAGATTAGCTCTGGTTTTTAAAGCTTCCATAAAATACCACTAAAAATAGCAATGGGCTCTCCCTTTAATATGGGACTTAACTATATAACAAATTGTTATTTTTTTTAAACACATCGTAGTCTACTTAAAATTAAATACTGAATGGAGTCTACCAGCAAAACTCAATTCAAATCGATTTTCTGACGCAAAAAAAGCAACATAAGCTCTCCAAAATCCAAATAAAAGTTAACGCATTAACATTCACAAATTGATACCACAAGACAACTTTTAGAAAATAAATAATGGTTAATCGTTCCAAAGGGGAATTTCTCTCCATAAAATACAATGACGCGCCAACAACCCCAAATTGCCTGTGAATGTACGTGCAAACATTTGGAAGCGAACTCATTGTAAAGAGCCAAATAAGGATACCTTCCTGCTTTATACGTAACGTTGTTTTTACTTGGCATGGCATTGATGAAGTGGGAAACCGTGTTTGTTTCATATACGGAAAATGTTGGGAGACGTTTAATATGAGCTGCATTGTACTTCTGAATGAGCATCAGAATATTTTAAAGAATGGCAGATTATGAATCATGAAAGTCCTGATGGATAACAGCTATGCAGATAGAATTCTTATAGTCGAATTTTATAACCTACTTACAAGTAACTGACTTATTAAATGGCTTAAACGTACTCTTTACTTATGACAAATAAATACAATAAAATAAGGTCTAGTAAAAGGTATGTCTTCAGAAAGACGAGAACATTTCCTAATAGACCAGATATTATCAATATTTGCAGAAACAAGACTCCAATCACAAACTCGTTTTATACATAAAACCATAATTACTCTTAGCACATACAAACGAAGCGACAGACTACATGCCTTCGACCATGTGACATCTTAAATCAGTACTTGGTATAAAACACCAGAAATGGTAATTTCTGATTAAAACATTTCACAGCAAGATCTCCAGACAACAACATTTTGGAATACTCTAAACAATGTAATTAATTTCTACGAGACACAAGAAAACACAAATAAATTAAAACAACCGAAAATACGGACATCAAACAAGAATCACATTTAAATTGTGTCAAAGAGACAAAATCGACCGACGCTAAATGAAAACAACAATTGAAAATTAATTATGCCTAAATTAAGATTGCGTTAAACAATTTAGTGGGAACGAAATTATTGGTTGAATTTTGGTAGAAATTTACCAAATGGTAAACGTGATTCACGGCTCAATAAATCAGCTCACTACTCATGTTAGTAATGTCAGAAGTTAGAACTACTTTGTCGGAATGGCAGAAAACTGTCTAGGAAATGGTTCGATGGAATTTATTGAAATTCGATTTTGGATTTACACATTTCTGCAGTTTGTTATCAGCAGGTGTTTGATTGGAATTTCAGATGCGTTTCTTATAGGATTAGGGTCAAAAAAGATATTCTAGGGTTAGGTTTTGCTGGAACTTGAGCAGCACTTAATATTCCATTCAACTTGAATTGCGGTTATTTACGATCGTAGCGCAGTGACTACAATTATTTATTATTTAGCTTACTAACACAGAGATGATTGAATTTACACGAACTGATTGTAGGATATCGTCCTCTTTGAAGCGAGATAATCATCAAGAACTTGGTGTCCGTACGGTCGGCAACTACAGTTTCTCAACAATTGTAAGTAGTGAGGCGGAGATAGTAAGTAACTTTTTTATACTGACTGTACTTATTTTATTTGCTGGTATGATTAAAATTCCGCATTCACGATTCATAATGGCAGCACGTTTTCTAAATAAAGACGAATGCGACCAAAACAGCACGCGTCCACATTATCCTCGTTTGATTGGTCTGACAATTCAGAACATAAATCTAATAAATCAGTTCAGTGTACCGTTTCGCAACAATTCAACTCCAGCGCTCGTGACGTCACTGACGGGTGTCGGGTATAACCTCTGTAATTGTGACGTATTGTACTCCACGTTAGATGAATAGAATTTGTGCTGCATTACCGTCTATTGTTTAACCAACGTTGCCAGTTCGTTGCGTCGCTGTTGGAAGGCTTTTATATTTGAGATGAGATTTGAATAAAGCTTGTAAATGACAGCCTCGAGGAATTTTAGAGAAACGATATGTTTCAAGGCATTATATCATTTTATGCCGTCTTTCCAAATCAGTTTTATCTCCAACGTTGACGAGAAGGTTACCTAGACATAATAGAAGCTGGCGCATCATCTACCTACTTGGTATATTTTACGACTTGTTCTTTGATCAATAGAAAGACCACAAATCAACCCAAAACTCAAAAGTACTAATATTTCCGGGGTCAGGCTTGCATCTGCCTACCCCATCTGAGTACAGACAAAATTGTACCATGCATGTACTCTCGTAAATTTAAAATATACATGACGTCACATAATTGCGAAATAAATTACGAATATCGAGAGGAAAAAACCCACAGATATGAAACACCAGATACTACGTAACCAACAATTACAGCAAGAAAAACATTTCCTTGACCGTTATCATCAAAATTCATATTGCTGTGACTAACACTGAAAATAATATGAAACATTAATCTTATGTAATGAGTAAGTAAAGTGTTATCATAATACGTGGATACCTTTGATTTGAGTGAATAATCATTTAAAATATCATCATGATAGCGAATATGTAGACATTAAACACGTGCGTGATTAAGTCGATCATCGCTAATAATAATGGACGGATTAGTTAATATAAATTAATCCTCACGTCCGACAGACGAACTCATGACTCCTATACTTATCTTATTTAAGTGTATCTATCATAAGTTACAAAAGTTAATAACGAGAAGTTTCAAAAACGCGGATCACCTGACAGTGATTTTGAAAATATTTCCACCGTAAAAAATGTCACTGAAGATAAAAATATGTACCTATGTCTATAATATGTAAAAAAAATATAAAATATTTTTTTTGTATTCCACGTTAATATATTTTTGACAATAAAAAAATTGACCAAAATCATGTTTTTTTTAATAATTCAAATATCGGTTTTATTTGAATTAAATCAGATTGGTTCATTGCACTCCACTGATAGCCGGGTGGTATGATCTGCCAAGTTAAAAGTCGCAAGTTAGATCTCCGACGCGCACCTTTCAAATTCATGGCATCAACATCAGCCGGAAGATGTCCACTGTTGAACAAAGGCCTCCCCCCTTAGAACGTCATACTGAAGAGCAGAACATCAACACGAAGATATGTTCATCAATTTAGCAGTATAACCTAAATTAACTTTAATTTATCGACCTAAAACGGAACGTTTTTTTGTCAAACCCTTAAACAATCAGAAACTTATAATGAGCAGAACTTTATGAGAAAAAACAAAAGGCAGCCGGCTGATTGAACGATTTTTCTTTTAACAAAGTGCTGAAACTTTTTATTCGGCAGTATCGTTTTAGGTTAATTGATTGTCCATCGAGGAAGTTGTAAGCTGACTTCCAAATTGGACAATTGAGTGAGTTTTTCTTTGCCTTTCCCCTTTTTCGATATTATAGGTCGTGGGTATTCGATTATTAAATCGATTGATATTCGGATGTTTCAATTTTATTTTAAAAGCTTATCAATTGTTTTTTGTTAGATAACTATTTTGATTTTAATTCAGTTATGATCTTTTGTTTTATTAACTTTTAATATGTTTTAAGACGTCATGGGCTGGAAGGTTTTAGTTTGAAGGCATCTAATGTATCATAATTACAAGATAGTTGTGGACTATTACAATATAAGGACTGGTTTTTAAAGAAATATTGAACAGACTGGAGTTGCTGTACATCCACTACAATGAAAAGGCATCATACAAAGCTACTATTCTTCTATACATAAAGCAAACTTTCTTCTCTTCTTTAAATCAAACACACAATAAACGCATCAATACCAAATAATTGCCATAAAATTGTTCGATTCCAAAAGATTCTTCACAATACTCATGTAACTCAATTACTTATTGGCATGAGGGAGGAAACCCACGGAAGAATTATTTACAGAAGGCCCATTTTTCCTTAGCTAAAGAATTCTAGAAAATAACTTCACGATCCAGTATTGTTCTTCACCCTTACCGACTAACAGAAAGGGATTTGGGTGATGCGTTCACGGCAGCTAGTTGAAATTAGCTGACAATACACAGACACACCGATAGAAAAAATTATAGAAAGAGATGTTTCCCTTTGATATTGTTTTAAATTTAAATGAACATATTTCATATCGAGAATTCAACTTAGCGTAATATAGCGAACGTATCGCGTGAGCCTTTTGCATTTTTCTGCATGGTGAGGAAACCTTCTGTCCCGATCACTTTATAATGCTAATATCCAGATTATTATAATAGCATCATTTACATAATAAGAGACGACTAGAAGTTGTCTTGGGAATGCTTAATGGCTGCCAAACTTTTTTCCCAGTTTCTCTCGACTTTGTACCTAGTGGCGACGCGAAGGGAATGTCTAATGAGCCGCGCTGCGTGCTTCATTGTAGGGTTGTGTGTTCTATTTTTATAGATCAAGAAATTATTATGAATTCTAGTTAATAGTTTATACTATATTTATTGCCTTACTTTAATGTTCCACGTGTATAAAATATCTTAAATAACTTTTAATTGTGGACTTCATTGAAAAATATGATTATGCTACCTGTAAAGTAGCAGTATTTTAATCTAAATTTATCTGATAATATTTTTTTATTTGGTGATAAGATATTTTGTTATTACATAAGATAACAATGGTTTGCGTTTTAACGTAACATACCCATAAATATACAGTGCGAACACAAACACCCACTACTTATCAATTGGGCGTCGACCCGCAAGCTTTCCTAAAGAAAATCTTAAGCCAGGAACCTTACAGCAACCGTATCATCCTCACACAATTTGACATGTTTCCAGCACAGCGGTTTGCTCCAGCACTGCTGCTGCAGCTGCAGAGACTCTCAAGCGGCGAAATAATAATAATAACCGAGTTGGCAATTTTATTTTTAAACCGTTTGGTGTCGAAACCCTCGGGTCCCATGACCCGAGGGTTTGGCCTATCTAAATGGTTGTCTGACTCTTCACTGAACCAAAAGGCTGACTTGTTCGTTCGCCAAAGAATAAGCATTGCCATTCAACGTGGCAATGCCGCCAGCCTTTTAGGCACCCTACCAGTTGACAGCGACGAGGAGTAATGCTTCGATGCATAATTTTAGATTTTTTATTTGTATTTGTATAATATTATTAATTATAATTAAGATAGTATAAGTACAGTATTAGATTGTTTTATTCAAAGAGAATAAAATGATCTCATTTGTTGAAGCACAGAATTCTCAGTTGCAAAATAAGACTTGGAATATTTTTCCGAGAAAGAGTTTCAAAAGTTTTCCAACAAATATATTGCAAGTGTAAATAAAAGTTACATACTGACTTTACTGAATTTAATAACAGTTCTTCTTCGTTTCTTACTAGCATCTTAATTAAAGAGGTTTCAGAAAAAAGTAAATGAAAACTACATTATGAACAATGAAGACAGTTTTCTTCTTCAGATAAGATGCTACGTTTTATTATGAAATTCATGTTATATCTATTTTATTCATTTTCCTTTGTAATTACACAGTAAAATTAAGTATTTTGTGGGTAATAAAATTTATATCTAGCTATTTAATTTTTTTAGATCGTTAACGAAAACATTGTAGCTATTTAACATAACAAACATATCATTACGCCTGTGTTCCCGAAGGGATAGACAGAGGTGTACATAACTATATATGCGCCTCTGCCTCCCCTACACAACCTACGCCCACATTTCGCCAGTTATGTTATAGGTCCCAATGTAATAGGGGGCGAGCCTTTTGCATTAACCGGGCAAATCCAGACTCCGTGCTGCCACTGAGAATTACTTAATGCAAAAACAAAGTAATACTTTGCCTGCACCGGGATTCGAACCCAGGACCTCTTGCTCAGCAGTCACGGTTAGCGACCACTAGACCAACGAGATATTTTTATAGCTATTTAATTGTTAACATTCTCAACAGCACTTCTCACTTCGCTGCTCTAGATTTGCATGTTGTCATGAATTGAGAAGCCTTATAAATGTTCCATTATAACTTAACGTCAAGCCGAACATAAATACACGTGTTCACTGTTCGTACTTCGTATAGAAATAGGCCGCTTTGTTCTAGCGAGCCCGAACAGAGCTCACAAAGCAGATGCCACACAAAGCTTAGGGGAGAGCTGAGCTTAGATGAGCGAAACTTGGATAAGGCTTAAAATAATATTATTCAAGTAAAAATCGATGACCTGATTGACGCAGGGATTAATTGAGAGGTTGGGTTCAATTTCCGCCCGGGACAAAAATTTGTGTGAGCCGCAGATGTTTGTCCTGAGTCTGGGCGTTTGTGTATGTGATATTTCATGTTTGTGAAACGTACCCACGGTACAGAAGAAATTCCTCGTGTGGGGCACGTTTTTATTAAGAAAATTATTCTAACAAAATATATTAATAATATGTCCTTGTTAGTACTTTTCCATGACCCAATTTCTTGCTAAGAATGCGAAAATTACGTGTTAAATACACTGACTGTGACTGCGTTTTTGCCTTGATCGGGCAGAATATATGAGTTTTTTTTCTAGTATTATTTTGGTTCCACAACAATCAAATCATTGAATAGGCCCGAAAAACATAATTATGTAGGTACAGTGTAAATACATGATGACCAATCCCTTCATTGAGATAAAATATAGAGGTATAAAAACTAACTATTTGTTTTCCCGTGGTGTCCCGTCTCGTGGGTGTCGTAGGAGGCGACTAAGGAAAAATCCAGAGGATAGGCAGCAGCGTCTTCTGTAACTTCACCACCAATACTGCGATCCTCAAGCCGCTTGCCGTGCGTGGGGATTATGGCCCCATTAAGGGGGTAAACTGGACCCCTCAACAAGGGAGACGAGAGCGAGAAAGACCCAGAAGGAGATGGCGGGACGAACTCGACTTGTATATGCAAGGCTAGTCGTTGACAGCTAGTAACAGGGAGATGTGGAAAGAGAGTGTGGAAGTCTTTGCCCAGCAGTGGGACACTCCAGGCTAATAATAAAAATAAGGGGGTAACCCTTTGTTTAACGTGTGGATGTGTGGACGTCTTCCAGTTAGTTTAAATACATAGTCACATGTATATTCACCTTTGCGAAATAATTGTCTTTTTTATCTTTGATTAGATTTTATTCGGTGTAATTCGATTTCGATCAGTTTAGATACTTACTACCTATAACGTAAGAATTGATAAAACATTGACACATGAATATCGATAGTACATTATGTATTCAGTAAGCTTATAAATAATAGCTTATTTAAATAAAATCTTTTTTGTTTCAACAACAAAAGGATTATGTGCTTGAAAATAAAATGTTTTTCTTTTTTAATATTGAATATACAGACACGGGTCGTTTACGATTTTATTATATGTAGGTATAGATATTGATTACCAAGAATTTCTGGTATAGTCTATTTCTTAGTGATAGCGTTCCTATCCACATTTATAATTCTCAGTTTTCTGCTTAATTCTAATACACAAAGGTTAACTGAGAGAACATTTGATAATACCGCTTCTAAATAACAGTTAGTGCAATGCTGAGCGGCACCTACTTCACAGTTTACCTACACTTAGGCATACCGTTTACTTTTTAACCGACATAATAAAGGAGGAGGTTCTCAATTCGACTGTAAGATTTTTTTATGTTTGTAACACGATTTCTCCGTCAATTATCAGGCGATTTTCAAAATTCTTGTTTTTATCGCTAGGGTTAATACGGTAAACCGTATTATACTCTTGAGGTGGTCCCGTTGTCACCAATATCATATAATCAAGTATTAGAAAGTACCAAAGTAAAATATTGTGCTGATTGCAGAGATATTTTTAAAAGTTTGGGTACGTCTGCATGTGATATTTCATATCAGTAAAACGCATCGGAGAACAGAGAAAAATGGTAGTAATTGGCAATTTACGAAACATGAAAAATATCGATTGATATATATTTGTTGGATTTTGTATACATTCCTATAATATAAGTTTCTTGTTTTGGTACATTATCATCATCATCAGCCGGAAGAAGTCCACTGTTGAACAAAGGCCTCCCCCTTAGTATGGGGGGTATGCCATAATCCCCACGCTTGACAAGCGGCTTGAGGATCGCAGTACTAGTGGTCAAGTTACAGATGACCCTGCTGCCCATCTTCTGGATTTTCCCTTAATCGGTTCTTACGACACCCACGGGAGGAGAGGGGGTGGTCAGTTCTAGGCCGGATACCACACGGCCGCTGTTTTGGTACCTATAAAATGTAGGTACCTAAAATTACATTAAGCAAGCATAACATAATAGTTTAGGTTTATTTGTTATATAATTATCAAACAGTAAAATGGTGTTCAAAGGATTTTCTAGGGCTTCATGAATAATACTCTGATTGCTACGTAATTGGTAAATTAATTAATGTTCCTACAAACGAATGCCTAATAATTGAAGTCCTCAATTGATATATAGAAATACATTGAAACTGAAATTATAAATTAAATGTGAAAGATTTATTATTAATTGTGATTCAAATGTTAAATAGTGTATATTCAAGAAATTGTACCTTTAACGCTTTTTTAATTATGTCATAACGAACATAAAAAATATTATTATAATTATAGACAAGTGACAAAACGCTAGACGAATAGAAATTTAATAGAATGATTATTATGGGATTGACAAATACATATTACGGCATAGATTACATAGTCGATACATTATGTCATCCCCAAACATATTGAATCATTAGATTCGATTTCTATTCGCCTAGCATTTTGCTTTATTTATTTTAAAATATTATTCGTTAAGAGCCATTTTACATTTTTACGCAGTTTTCTAAGATTTCGGACGCCTAATTTACCATCTTAGGTAGTATTTAGGAATTGATATATAAATGTAAAATGTAGACCAATCTTTCGCATTGACACATAAGCTAATAGATTTACAAAAAATAACTTAATTGCTATATGGTGATCAATCTCCCGCAACACGATTTCTGAAAAATCATCGCAGAGTAAATTTCGGGCTCCAAATTCTATCAATTACATTCACAAATTTCAACGATAAAAATACAGTAAGCATTAGGCATATATTTTTATTGAAACTTACGGTGCAACATTTTCGATTAATTACACTTTTAATTGATAAAAAAAATAAAACTGAAACCTATTTTCACGGTTTATACTGTAATTTTATCGCGACTTTTTGGTTTGAATAAAGGTATATTTTAATTTTAAAATCATGTCATAATAAACTATGCTCTTTAAGAAATCTAATAATACAGTGATTTTTAAAATTCCTTTATTTAATTAGAAATCACATCATTTTCAATATCACTCCAAATCACAATAAATTACGATGCACAAACCTAGAATGATCAGTCGGGCCCGAGCGCCCAAAGAGGTAGGATTTGTGTCACTTTTTTCTAATTTCAAATTACGAAAATTCGTAATGCAAACGCATGTTTATACTACGACCACAACGTTTTCATTTTCTATGTATTATTTTCATTCGGTTTTGTTTATTATCAAGTAAAATATATTAGTTTATGATATTTTATTAAATTAATATTCAGCTACTTTAATCTTGACTGTGCTATTCTTGTCCGCATCTTGGTCCACTTGAATTTTTTTTACGCATGAAAAGTAGCTTGTAGCCTTTAATATGTTAATCCAGGTTATAAACTATCTATGTGCAATTTTTTTTCTATGACCTTTTAACCGTTTGTGCGTAATTGAGTAATAATCCTCCAAAAATACAATCGCTTACATTTATTATTAAAATAAATTTTACAAAACATGATCTATTTATAATTGGTGAATAAATTATTATTGTAGAAATTATAATTTGTCTAAATAAATTACTAAAGGAATAAAAATATTTTCATAAATCTCGAATAAGAAACATTGTCATAACGATCAATTTTTTTATGTCCGTCTCAAAACTCTCGCTACACTGTTTGCATTGTTTTTGTGTGGGTGCGCTACGCACACATGACAATTTTGACAGAATTCGAACGTCACAATTTTGTGAAATGGCTCTTAAGTACTCAATGATTTTGGAGTGGCTTAATCAGAGGTCGGGAGACTAAGAAAATGTCATTGTGACGAATCTTTAAGACAAGGAAACCAGACGAGCTGACACGAATGATTGTTAAACGATAAGTCTCCTTATATTAAAATAATTTATTAAAAAAATTGTTTTATTGCTCATACGGACTTACTTGCATTAGCTAGATTATGATAAAAATGGATCTAGACTGAATTTGTCGCTTTAAATCCTTTGGGATTAGGTACTGTTAGTTGTGAACTTTAGGTATAGGTATCTCATAAACAGGACTTAATGGGCTTAATGAAGAATTCAGCCTTCGAAAGAGATTGCAATTTGCTACCGAAGCGGAATAAGTCAACAAAGAATACCAAATTGTTCCGTAAAAACAATTCTAATCGGATTAGCATAAATCTATGAAGAACTACAATTATTACATAACATAACATCACGCCTGTATTCCCCGAAGGGGTAGGCAGAGGTGAATATACAGTACACCCACATTTCGCCAGTTATGTTGTAAGTCCCAATGTAATAGGGGGCGAGCCTATTGCCATCAACCGGGCACAAATCCAGACTCCGTGCTGCTACTGAGAATTACCTAATGGAAAACTCAGTAACACTTTGCCCGACCCGGGATTTGAACCCAGGACCTCTTGCTCAGCAGTCGCTTAGCGACCACTAGACCAACGAGGCACTACAATTATTATAGTACGTTATGATCACATCGTATAACTGTTCCACTGTTGGACAAAGGCCTCTTCTCACAGACGGAACGAGCATTAATGAACACGCTTGCGCAGTGCTCACCGCGTGATTATTATTTCAGATAAGAGGTGTACATACAATCAGTCAAAAAAAATTGTAGACTATCTCAGTTCCCTACACAGCATCACGCCTGTAATCCCGAACTGGTAGGCAGAGGTATATAGTATACATCGCCAGTTATGATATAGGTCCCAACGTAATAGGGAGCGAGCCTATTACCATCCACCAGGACCAAATCCAGACTCCGTGCTGCGAACAACCCAATCACACATTGCTTGACCTGGGATTCGAACCCAGGACCTCGTGCTCAGCAGTCGCGCTTAGCGACCACTAGACCAGCTAAGCAGTACCCCAGGCCCCTTCTGATGTCCAACCCTACCGACTATCGACATCATTTTCATTCGTTTAGAATTAAAAATCTTTATTTTTATCAAACGACCTGTTGCAGCTTGATGTCAAGTGACGAGAGTAATTTGCGGGCGATCAAAAACATTTAGTGCTATACATCACTCGTCTCTGTTGAAGACGAGGTCATTAGCTGTGATCGTGACGTGCGGTGGATAGGCAATGAATCACTTGCTGAATGATCGCCTTTTGTTGCTGAATTTGCTTTATTTTGTTGTTGTATGTTTGTAATACTTTGTTGTTGGTAAAGACCATTGCGATACCATTTCATGCGGAGGTTTTGCATAAAAAAAATATTATTTTGAGACAATGTTGTCTTACTTGAACTAATATTTTGTTTGTACAGTTTGTTGAATTTTTAAACTGTGCGACTAGAATTTGAGATTGTTGGCTTTTATAAGGGCAGCTGCATTTACTAACAGAAAATTGAATAATAATTTTATTAAATTACCTAATAATAATGTTCTTCTGACCGAATTTTGCTCACGGCTTTCTCAGCGGAGACTAGCCAACTACGCAGGAGATATTAAATTCACAAGTATGCGCGCAAACACAGGTACACTCCCTATTCCCTCTCTCTCATAGTCTGATGGGACGGAAGACCGACACGACCGGAGAGAGATCAGGCGCAGCACCAACGGCTTAACGTGCCTTCCGAAGCACGGAGGAGCCTCGACATGTGAAAACGGTTACCCATCAGAAGATTGACCGCGGTGAGCACGGTTTATCCTCGCAGATTGACTAATCTGCGCCGTAGCCACGTAGCAACACGACCCTCAAAATACTAAAACGAAATTACCTAATATCTAATCTTAAAACTATGTCAAAGTAACAATATCTAATGTTGACAACAACAGAACGACTTGAAGAAATAAAACCTCTGCAGCAAATGCCCGCAGATCCGTATGATTACATTCTTTGAAACTAAGATGATCTTTGAATGATAATAATTATAACAATCTGACAGCAAATCATATTACGTTCATGATTGAATCGATTGCTATATCTAATCTCTTATCTTGATCTTGAGTGTTTTTATCGTTTTACCTATAGATAATTTGGCGAAGACTTGAAAAATCTAATGAAATTCCAAAGTCTAAATATTTTATAAACCTACTGATTTATATGTAAAGGCAGAGGCTAAGCGATTGGACTGATGCGCTAGTAGTTGCGGGCTCTATTCGGACGCAGATGTTTGTCCCGAGTCTGAGCGTTTGTGTGTGTGATAATACATGTTTGTGAAACGTACCCAAGACACAGGAACTATTCCTAGTTTGGAGCGACGTTATTTTTAATAAAAAAATATGTTAGCGTAATAAGGATGTCAGATAGATTTGTATAATCATCTCCCAGAATATTTAGGTAGATGTACATAGGTATAGGCAGTCCTTAGAATTGTACATACGCATTGCATCTATAGTAAAATCCTATTTACCCTATTTATTTAAGGCCGTTAATCAGAGTAAAACAAATTGCCTGTTTTCACTAAGACTACATGTCACCTATCCATGGCCGTGTGGTGGCCGCCCTAGAATTGACCACCCCCTTTCCTCCCTTGGGTGTCGTAAGAGGCGACTAAGGGAAAAACACCAGAAGACGGGCAGCAGTGTCTTCTGTAATTTCACCACGAATACTGCGATCCCCAAGCCGCCGTGGTGATTATGGCACCCCCCCCTAAGGGGGAGGCCTTTGTCGGCTGATGATAATGATGACACCTAAATGTAACGCCTGAATATTAAGGAATAAGCTCGGCAAGAAACATTTACAGCACTAACCAGTAGGCGATCACTTAGGCAGTAAGGATCTATGGTGCCGTAGCCGTCTATTGCCATTTTTTTTACCATAGGTTACTCCTTAACGCTTTACGTCCTTTAACGCATTGTATTTAAGTACTACCTAGTTTTAGTAAAATTAATCATCGATATTTTGGTCCTTTGATTCTTATGATTTTCTGGTCCTTTGATCCTTAATAAAACCAACCTTTGTGGCTAATATTTTGCGATGCAATTGGAATTATCAGATAACAATATTACCAACTGGAAATTATTTATAGGTCTATAAAATAAATATTGAGATATCGATACAGTAGCAATAGCTGATATTATAAACAAATAAGTGTGTCGGTGATACCAGCAGATAGTGAGGAGTCACAAACCTTTGCATCACACTTGTTTTTCTTTCTGTTACTATGGTGGGGCTTAGACTGCAGGGCTACACGCGTTGCAGCAAACTCGATGTGTCCGAGATAAACATTTATAAGGGACTAAGAGAATAGAGAAGTACCTATGCCAAAAGAAAAGAGGTATACCGTACATCCAATACCCAGCAGTGTGTAATACCAGGCTGAATAATTCTGATGTTTTTTACTGTTATGCTTATTCCCGAGTCTGGGTAAAAGTAGGGAAAAGTAATATTTTATTTAATTATTTATTCTTTATACAAGAATGTACAATATAATACATGGAGGCCTTAGACATTTCCTATCAGTCAAACCTTTGGGTATTGCGGTGTATTTTGCAATAGGTAAAAGATTTTTTTTGTATTATTCAATATTTTCTACTGATTGCTTATTCTAGTATTGCAGGTTATTTTGCGTTTTGAAAGCGAGACGCCGCAATACACTGCTCGTAGGTTCTCGCTTCCACAAACGAAAATGTCCTGTCATGCAAACTCAATCTTCCTATCGTATGGTTGATGAACAACCTGGTGTCAGTTTTAATGTTGACAGTATAGTAGTTATCGATATCTGTAATAACGATTCTAATACCTAAATCAATTTGTGGAACTCTAATTAAATCATGAACATGCATGTGACATTTCAAGTTAAAGCAGGTTAATTAGCGCAGGTTTATTAGTTGACTGTACGTTTGAGTGCACTGAATTAGAAGCGTCGTGTTCGCGTTTCATACATTTTATAATATCATTATGCTGTGTAGTTGTGTTATAATTTACAAGCTCATTTTGTCCGCAAAATTCAAATTTTCTGTGTATAGTTCCAATTCAAATTAATTTATTCGCCAGAATATGGGTATACAAAGTATGGTCTTAAATATAGTATAAGTGTCCCAATATATACTGCCATAACTTATGGTGCAAATATTATAAGTTAGTTAAGTTGCTTGTTGGTTTTAGTTATTTTAATTATGTTATGCTTTCTGCTGCTTAATTGATTGCTTAGTTAACTATAAAGTACATACGTACAACCTGAAAATTTAGATTCGGTTCTAAAATGTTATAAACGACTTCGTGGTTTAAAATTATAGGCCACCACACACTAAACGGTAGGTAAAGGACTTGCATATATACATCTCGCACGTCCTGTAGGTACACCACAATTACAAACTCAAAACTGCTGTCTCCACACTACAGTAATTTATTTCTTCATTTGTATTTGGAATGTTGTTTAAGTTATGTAAACTAATAAAACTACAAATGAATAAAATGAAAATACTTTAAAACAAGCGATTTATATAACAGACAGTGAAATATCGCGAGTGATAAAAACTATCCTACAAACATCACGTTAATTATAGCGACTATAAATTAAACGGCACTGCGGAATTTAAATAAAAAGGCTGTATTGTACGCAGCACCGAGTAAACTTTACAACTGCAACTTATAACCAAACAGCTGTTGCCAACGAATATACTGATAGCCGAGTGGTATGATCTTTGAACTGCCAAGTCAAAGGTCGCAAGTTCGACGTCAAAGTAATGTCTTTTCGAATTCATATGCGTATTATAAATTAGTTATCAGTTGCTAAAAACGGTGTAGGAAAACATCGTGAGGAAACCGACACACCTGAGAGATTTTTCAACGGTGTGTATAGCCATGCCATGTTTTTCACCGATAACTACAATTCATGTTTTGGCAGCAGTCTGTTTAACAGCTTGAGTAACCTTTTACAGTAATATGTGGAAAATGTAGTGGGTAGTATATTTATTAAGTTGATTGTTACCCATACCACTGTTTATATTGTAATATGCTACTGTTTGTTTTCCCGAAATAAATAAATGTCAGAGGCCTACAGGCGGTTTAAACTCTGACACCAAGTTGTTCATCAACCATACGATAAGAAGAAGAACGAATAGCAATAAAAATCTTTAATCGAAATAGAAATATTAAAATTGCACTTTCTGTATAAGATTGTTCTTGTAAGCTATGACTAGTAACTGTTTTTGTCAAACACTACAGTTTGGTACTATATTCATCACATTGACTTGCAATCGATAAATCCGCGATTTATATTTTTTATTATGGAGGCTCACAGCTACATACAGTCATACACCTATCACTTTCCTGGATTAAACATATCGTGTTAGGTATCGTATAAAAGGGTGTTTTGTGTGTGAAAGGATTTCAAATACAAGTCTCACAAAAGTCTGGGGCGGATGAATTCCATACACCACTAAAAATCGTGAAAAAAAAAAAAACTTCCTTCAAAAATCTCATAAGTGAAAAATAATATTTTATCACATCACTTTACATAAGCGAAGTGGAAGTCGGCGCCAAATCCCAACATCCATTTATTCCTTTAATTTTTTATTTAAAATATTTTTTTTGCTATTAAAATCTACATACACTACACATAACATTGGTTAAATTGTCTGCTATAGATGGGAAGACCAAAGATCCTAATAAAACCCCTTACCTTCATCACTACAAAACACTTTGAACGCCACCGCGGTCACCGAGAGGCAGCGAACAATATTTCTTTAAATTGTGTGCAGCGTGGCAGTTAATGTGATAATCTCCAGGATACATGCAGTACCTACACAAATACAACACAAATATCAAACAGCAGTCGCACAGAGTTATACCGAACTCTATGTACTAGGCACACATGAGCTACCTCTGGTATATTTACTTGCCTATGATTAAATCTCTTTGACAGCTACTCTGACGTCCTATGTACCAGAATGTACAGGTCTAATGCAGTGAGGTGTGTTCACTGTAGCACTATATTTGCATAAAACTTGTGCATGGACGACGTAGTGTTTATAATTGCATTTTGCGCGTCTTAGTTGTCCGGACTGAAGTTGAAGTTCCAAGAGGTCTTGGCATAGATAGGGTAATAGTGGGTAATATGGATGATGACTGGCTAAAATATGTAATTATGTTGAGTACATTACAACAAATATGAACAAATGAAAAACGTATCACCGCTCGTAACTAGCTTTAGTCTGGTCAGGGAAGATTGCCCGTATTGTAAATCATTATACATGTTAGGATTTAATATGCACATTCATATTGTTAGATAAGTTTTAGTTTGATAGAATGTTTGTGTTATGTTTATTAGTCTAGTTTCTGTAATTAATAATATTATAATTGTGAAATTTTAAGTTTTGTCACTCTAGATGGCGTTGTTAGGGCGCTGTTATTATAAGTTGTTTTTATAAAAGTGCTTTTGGTGTTCTTTACCCGTGTGGTTCTTTACCCGGAATAAAATAATTAAATTCGATTCTGTTTTTTTTTTTGACCTTTGTATTATTGGTTGCTCTAATTAATCTCCGTCCCTATTACATGAAATGCTACATGCTAAAAACGAATTTAAAAACACGTTAAAGTTAAATGACTTCTAGCTCTGATAAGTCTGATAGTTATAACCTCCCTATTGGGACCTAAATACAATGTCCTCTAGCATACTTTATCTGTACGGTTTTTATGTATGAAGCCTCTACGAGACTATATATATTAGATGCGTGGGTGTACTCATTTTTATAGGATCAGTTGGGCATGTGAATTACGCTTTTACCTTTGATCGGCTTTTCTTTCATCCGTTCAGGAATGTTATGAGAATGTGTGAGCCCTATTTTTAGATTAGTGTAAGTGCCAAAGATATTTATGGCTCGTTAGACTGATAAAGAAAGTCCAATTAATACTTGAGTGAACACTTTATTTTAGTGTGGTGGTCTTTAATCTGACACGTTAGTCCAGTGGTTGCTAATCGCGACTTCTAAGCTTCAGGTCCGGGGTCCCATCCCGTGTTGTGCAAAGCGTTATTTGGTTTTTCCATTAGGTAATTTTTAGTAGCAGCACGGAGTCTGGATTTCCAGTTGATAGCAATACGCTCGCCCCCTATTACATTGGGACCTACAACTTAACTGGTGAAAATTGGGTACTGCTTCTATACATTCTACCTCTGCCTATCCTTTCGGGGAGTACAGGCGTGATGTTGTGTTATTTTTAATTTTCTGCCCAAAGGCTCTTTGGGTTTGATCCCAGCCAACCAGGGCTTAGCCAGGTGGCAAAACGCTTGAAGAATAGAATGTATGGGGATGACATAATGTTTCGACTATGTTATCGATGACATATGTCAAACCTATATATTTTTCATTCTATTCGATTTCTATTCGTCAAACGTTTTGCCACTTGTCTAGGGAGCAGGACAGTCAATTTAGGCGAGCCACTTTATTCCAAAAATAGGCATTAGGTTGTGACTTTTATTATGTGTATGATAAATGGGCCTTCGACGGAGCAGAATTTCTTAGGATATTTCATTTAAAACATCTCTCATCATACCAAAACTCACAAAATTTCTAAAACGTATTTACATTCGAGAAACTTCCACGAACTCACCTCAAAGGTATCTCTGGCGGGTTTTTTAATAATATTTAGCGGTAGGTTCTTCTCTAATATATTCACCAACTTGAAGATTTTTAATCAAGTTTTAATTTCGGTTCCTTCAAGTAACGGAGCCTGGCTTTGCAGCCAACTTACTTCAAAGGTAGGCAAAGGAAAAGATTCCTTCACTCAACATGAAAGATATGAACTAGGGATGTTCCTTGTGGGGCTAGTTGAGCGTGAGGTATTAGGTTCTACGTCCAAGATAAGTAGTTATATAACTATATTATTTACTATATATCCCGGTTATACTCACGTGTGTATTCGGGAATGCCCGACTAGTTTCGAACTCGAACGGAGCCCTTATTCATGAGCTGGTTACGCGGCGGAGTCGCGAGCCGAACTATCAGTCAGTTCGGCTCGCGACTCCGGCTCCGCCGCGTAACCAGCTCATGAATAAGGGCTCCGTTCGAGTTCGAAACTAGTCGGGCATTCCCGAATACACACGTGAGTATAACCGGGATATATAGTAAATAATATGGATAACACTCACGGAAGTTATTATAGTAAAATAGTTATATAACTTTTTACGCCAAAAACTAGTATATGAACATATATAATGTTACAGTACAATATCTTTGTGCTGTATCTACAATCTACATCGCAATCTTACGATCTTTATCGCACGTTCAATATCTACTAAATGTTTCTACTATCCGTGATCAACACGTGGTCGTTAGTATATAAGATGCACCTTTGGATAATTATAACCAGACTATACTACAACTTTGTCTCATTTACGCCTAACCATATACTGTCAAGAAGTTTGGCAAATTGGTGACCCCGACGAACGAATACGCAGCAAGAAACATGGCACAATCACCATGCAAGGCGAACATAAATCAGCAAGGAACACTTGAAGTAGCCGCTGGCACCTCGGTTTTATCTCGCATTCCGGAATTTTGGAAAGACCAACCAAGATTATGGTTCACGCAACTAGAAGCCATATTAGCACCACAGAAGCAAGGAGACGAATACAAATACTGTACAGTAATAGCAAAATTATCCAAGGAAGAAATACTACAAGTTAGTGACCTAATCACTTCACCACCGACTACAGATAAATATAAAAACATCAAGGAACGTTTAATTGATTGTTACGAAGAAACAGAACAGCGACAGTTTCAAAAATTAATATCAGAGACAGAACTCGGTGATCAAAAACCTTCGCAGTTATTACGTCAAATGCGAGTCCTCGGGAGAGGAAAAATCAGTGACGAAACAATTAAACTACTATGGTTCAGGCTTTTACCAACATCAGTTACTACGGTTCTAGCAGTTACGGAAGACATGGAAATTGACAAACTGAGCCAAATTGCAGACAAAATAATAATGAATTCAAAAGTAACCGAAATATCAGCTGTTAGCAACGACACTTCAAACGACAACAATACAGCATGCATTTTAGCCCAGCTAGCAAAATTACAGATAGATATTGACGCAATTCAGCAAGGTCAATATGGCTATCGACCCAGCACGCACAATCATTTCAAGAAACGTCAACAATTCCCGATTATGAGGCCGAGAACAAACTATAGAGGAGCAAATCGATTTTGTTACTACCACGAAAGATTCGGAAAACATGCAAGGAACTGCATTAAACCATGCGGTTGGAAACCAATGGCTTACGTACGGAACCAGGGAAACGAATAAGAGCACAGACAACGGCGAAACTCTGTGCAATCCACCCATCCAATCGCCTCACCATTACCGACCGAAAAAGTGGTATGAAGTTTTTAATTGACACGGGCGCAAATATTTCAGTCATTAGCAAGCAACAGAGATATTCAATTTTACAAAATGAACAATACACACTATACGCTGCAAATGGGACTAGAATTAGGACTTACGGCGAGAAGACGCTTACCTTGAATTTAGGACTACAACGATGTTATAAATGGAATTTTATAATCGCCGATGTTACACAACCAATAATTGGAGCAGATTTTCTAGAGCACTATAAACTATTAGTCGATTTGCCAAACTTCTTGACAGTATATGGTTAGGCGTAAATGAGACAAAGTTGTAGTATAGTCTGGTTATAATTATCCAAAGGTGCATCTTATATACTAACGACTACGTGTTGATCACGGATAGTAGAAACATTTAGTAGATATTGAACGTGCGATAAAGATCGTAAGATTGCGATGTAGATTGTAGATACAGCACAAAGATATTGTACTGTAACAGTACACCCTCCTTTAAAAAAAAAAAAAAAATTATTATTATGGTAATAGTGTTTACAATATAAATTTGACCTAGACCTTACTAGTTATTTGCTGATGTATATAAATAATAATGCTATTGTACGCGGTGGAATTTGATGACGCCTGTTGTGGTGTGATTTGCTGACGTATGTAATTTTGACTTAGCTGTTGCACGAGTGTTTATTATTTTTTTTCGTTAAACTCTTCATTCTTCTGTCCAGTGTTTTCATTATGCCGTAAAGTAGGATCACGCCGATTGTTAAAATAATCTGTCCCATTGCAACATTTCTTGTCCACCGTAAGTCCTCCTGGATCAGGTTACGGAGTTTGTCCGCTTCGTTTTGATTGAGGCAACTGTCCGTATTGTATGTTATCTGGTCCTTAGAACTTTGATTTCCCATTTTAGATGTCTTGTTGTTACGAGTAGTTGTGAATTAATGGTATATGTTAAGATCTATGTTAATATATATACGAATGGCTTGCTTATATCAGCGATTTTTTATAGACGCACTACTGGCTTTACTTTACGTCCCGATCGTGTAGTGTACGTGTGTGAATGTCTGTATAAATCCTTTGAATCTGGCACGTAGTTTGATTCGTCATTGATCATGAATGCTGGTTTCAATCTATCAATTGATATCACTGTCTCTTTATCCCTAATTCTAATGCAAAATGTTTTATCTGTTTTACTAATTACTGGGTAGGGTCCTTCATACGGCGGTGTCAGGGCTTTCTTAATTCTATCACACCGAACAAATACGTGTGAGCATTCTTTGAGTTCGGGATGCACAAATATAGCTTGGTTGTGGTTTTTTCTTTTCGGAATTGATGTCATTTGTGTGATGTCCTTTTGAATTTGTTTTACAAACTCTTCGTACGTTGATAACTGTGCTGCTGATGACTCAAAAAATCCTCCAGGGAGTCGTATTGGCGTTCCATATGTCATCTCTGCTGAACTATAACCTGTGTCTTCTCGCAAGCTACTCCGCAACCCGAGTAAAACTGTTGGAATTTCTTTTAACCAATTTTCGTTGGATTCTCTTGTCATTAACGCCACCTTTAAAGTTCTATGAAATCTCTCTATCATTCCATTGGATTGCGGATGATAAGGTGTTGTCCTAATTTTATGTATTCCCAAAAATTGTGAGAGTGACTCAAATATTCTTGATTCAAACTGTCGGCCTTGATCCGTAGTAATGCGCAATGGACATCCAAAACGAGTAATCCATCCTTCGAAAAGTGTCTTGGCTACTGTTTCTGCCGTTATATCTTCTACCGGAAATATTTCGGGCCATGACGTACAACGATCTATGATTGTGATTAAATATCTCTTCCCTTGTGAAATCGGAAGTGGTCCGACGATGTCAATATGTAAATGTTCAAAACGTTGCGCTGTCATAAATGTACCAGGAGGTGATATCGTATGTCGTTGTATTTTTGATTTTTGGCAGGCTATACATGATCTACACCAATTATTGATATCTTTGTTCATATACGGCCATAAATACCTTTGGGTTATCATTTTTCTCGTAGTTCTTTTTCCTGGATGGCTCATACCATGAATGGTATCGAAAATTTGTTTGCGAAATTGCTTTGGTAAGTAGGGGCGGCTTTTTCCAGTAGACGTGTCGCAGGTGATGTTTATTGTGGAACCCGGAAGCGTAATGTTTCTGAATTTTAATCTTTTATTGTCACGTAATTTACTTAGTTCATTATCTGTTGATTGACATTTTTCCAATTCAGCGTAATCGATAGGTGATGGCACGTATATTTCCTCTATTCGAGATAAGGCATCGGCGGTAATATTGTCACGTCCGCTTATGTGTTGAATGTTGGTACTGTATTGTGAAATGAAATCTAACTGCCGGACCCGTCGCGGTGTATCGTTTGATGATGGTTTTTGGGAGAATGCGTATGTCAAAGGTCGGTGATCCGTAAATATTGTAAATTCTCTTCCCTCGATTAATCTGTGAAAGTGTTTGACGGCCATGTATATTCCTAACAGCTCTCTGTCAAACGTAGAATATTTTTGTTGAGTTTCGCTCAATTTTTGTGAAAAAAAACCTAATGGTTCCCAATTGCGTCCGGATTTTTGTTGTAAAACTCCACCAACGCAAGTAGCACTAGCGTCGGTCATGAGCGCTAGTGATGCGTTGCGGGAAGGATGCGCTGTTAACACTGCGTTTTTCATGCTTTCCTTGCATTTTTCGTAAGCTTTGTCTGCTTCCGTTGTCCAAGGAACAGGTGAATTATCGTTCTTTTTTGAACCATGTAGATATTCGTTTAAAATTCCTTGATTTTCCGCTGCGCGTGGAATATTACTTCTGTAGAAATTGACCATGCCCAAAAATCGTCTTAATTCTTGAATTGTTTTCGGTTTGGGAAAATCCATGATTGCTTTGTAATTTTCTTCGGTAGGTTGTATTCCTTGGCTCGTTATATGATAACCTAAGAAATCTATTTCCCTTCTGAGAAATTCGCATTTTTCGAGATTAATGGTTATTCCATTCTCGTGTAAACGTTTGAAAACCGTTTCTAAATGCTGATAATGCAAATCTTCGTTGTCCGATGCGATGAGACAGTCGTCTACAAATATAAATACGAAGTTTAAATCTCTAAATAAGGAATCCATGAATCGTTGAAATGTTTGTGCCGCATTGCGTAATCCGAAAGGCATTCTTAAGTACTCAAAAAGTCCGAAAGGTGTGATGATGGCTGTTTTTTCTATATCTTTAACAGGAATACAGTGGTATGCTTTGCGTATATCTATCTTGCTTAGTATCTTCTTATTTTCTAATATGTATGTAAAGTCAGTTAATCTTGGTAGTGGGTATTTGTCCGGTACTGTCGTGCTATTGAGCATTCGATAGTCTCCGCACGGTCTCCATTCGCCATTTTTCTTTTTTACCATATGTAATGGGCTTGCCCATGGGCTATCTGACGGTCGGCAAATTCCGAGCTCTATCATATTTTGAAATTCCTTTTTGGCTATGTCGTATTTTTCTGGAGGTAATGGTCTTGCCCGAGCTGCGACGGGTGGCCCTGTAGTGATAATGTGGTGTTCAATCTTATGTTTGGGCGCATTGCGTAGAGAGGACTCTTTCGTGATGTCTTCGTATTTGTTTAAAAGTTGCGTAATACGTGAATTCGTTCCCACTGCGATAGTACGAATTGTTTGTTGTGTCGCTTTTTCTGAAGTTACATGCGTTGTCAGCTCTGTAACTTTGTCGATAAGTTTGCGACCTGCTATGTCGACTAATAGTTTATAGTGCTCTAGAAAATCTGCTCCAATTATTGGTTGTGTAACATCGGCGATTATAAAATTCCATTTATAACATCGTTGTAGTCCTAAATTCAAGGTAAGCGTCTTCTCGCCGTAAGTCCTAATTTTAGTCCCATTTGCAGCGTATAGTGTGTATTGTTCATTTTGTAAAATTGAATATCTCTGTTGCTTGCTAATGACTGAAATATTTGCGCCCGTGTCAATTAAAAACTTCATACCACTTTTTCGGTCGGTAATGGTGAGGCGATTGGATGGGTGGATTGCACAGAGTTTCGCCGTTGTCTGTGCTCTTATTCGTTTCCCTGGTTCCGTACGTAAGCCATTGGTTTCCAACCGCATGGTTTAATGCAGTTCCTTGCATGTTTTCCGAATCTTTCGTGGTAGTAACAAAATCGATTTGCTCCTCTATAGTTTGTTCTCGGCCTCATAATCGGGAATTGTTGACGTTTCTTGAAATGATTGTGCGTGCTGGGTCGATAACCATATTGACCTTGCTGAATTGCGTCAATATCTATCTGTAATTTTGCTAGCTGGGCTAAAATGCATGCTGTATTGTTGTCGTTTGAAGTGTCGTTGCTAACAGCTGATATTTCGGTTACTTTTGAATTCATTATTATTTTGTCTGCAATTTGGCTCAGTTTGTCAATTTCCATGTCTTCCGTAACTGCTAGAACCGTAGTAACTGATGTTGGTAAAAGCCTGAACCATAGTAGTTTAATTGTTTCGTCACTGATTTTTCCTCTCCCGAGGACTCGCATTTGACGTAATAACTGCGAAGGTTTTTGATCACCGAGTTCTGTCTCTGATATTAATTTTTGAAACTGTCGCTGTTCTGTTTCTTCGTAACAATCAATTAAACGTTCCTTGATGTTTTTATATTTATCTGTAGTCGGTGGTGAAGTGATTAGGTCACTAACTTGTAGTATTTCTTCCTTGGATAATTTTGCTATTACTGTACAGTATTTGTATTCGTCTCCTTGCTTCTGTGGTGCTAATATGGCTTCTAGTTGCGTGAACCATAATCTTGGTTGGTCTTTCCAAAATTCCGGAATGCGAGATAAAACCGAGGTGCCAGCGGCTACTTCAAGTGTTCCTTGCTGATTTATGTTCGCCTTGCATGGTGATTGTGCCATGTTTCTTGCTGCGTATTCGTTCGTCGGGGTCACCAATTTGCCAAACTTCTTGACAGTATATGGTTAGGCGTAAATGAGACAAAGTTGTAGTATAGTCTGGTTATAATTATCCAAAGGTGCATCTTATATACTAACGACTACGTGTTGATCACGGATAGTAGAAACATTTAGTAGATATTGAACGTGCGATAAAGATCGTAAGATTGCGATGTAGATTGTAGATACAGCACAAAGATATTGTACTGTAACAGTCGACATAGCAGGTCGCAAACTTATCGACAAAGTTACAGAGCTGACAACGCATGTAACTTCAGAAAAAGCGACACAACAAACAATTCGTACTATCGCAGTGGGAACGAATTCACGTATTACGCAACTTTTAAACAAATACGGAGACATCACGAAAGAGTCCTCTCTACGCAATGCGCCCAAACATAAGATTGAACACCACATTATCACTACAGGGCCACCCGTCGCAGCTCGGGCAAGACCATTACCTCCAGAAAAATACGACATAGCCAAAAAGGAATTTCAAAATATGATAGAGCTCGGAATTTGCCGACCGTCAGATAGCCCATGGGCAAGCCCATTACATATGGTAAAAAAGAAAAATGGCGAATGGAGACCGTGCGGAGACTATCGAATGCTCAATAGCACGACAGTACCGGACAAATACCCACTACCAAGATTAACTGACTTTACATACATATTAGAAAATAAGAAGATACTAAGCAAGATAGATATACGCAAAGCATACCACTGTATTCCTGTTAAAGATATAGAAAAAACAGCCATCATCACACCTTTCGGACTTTTTGAGTACTTAAGAATGCCTTTCGGATTACGCAATGCGGCACAAACATTTCAACGATTCATGGATTCCTTATTTAGAGATTTAAACTTCGTATTTATATTTGTAGACGACTGTCTCATCGCATCGGACAACGAAGATTTGCATTATCAGCATTTAGAAACGGTTTTCAAACGTTTACACGAGAATGGAATAACCATTAATCTCGAAAAATGCGAATTTCTCAGAAGGGAAATAGATTTCTTAGGTTATCATATAACGAGCCAAGGAATACAACCTACCGAAGAAAATTACAAAGCAATCATGGAATTTCCCAAACCGAAAACAATTCAAGAATTAAGACGATTTTTGGGCATGGTCAATTTCTACAGAAGTAATATTCCACGCGCAGCGGAAAATCAAGGAATTTTAAACGAATATCTACATGGTTCAAAAAAGAACGATAATTCACCTGTTCCTTGGACAACGGAAGCAGACAAAGCTTACGAAAAATGCAAGGAAAGCATGAAAAACGCAGTGCTAACAGCGCATCCTTCCCGCAACGCATCACTAGCGCTCATGACCGACGCTAGTGCTACTTGCGTTGGTGGAGTTTTACAACAAAAATCCGGACGCAATTGGGAACCATTAGGTTTTTTTCACAAAAATTGAGCGAAACTCAACAAAAATATTCTACGTTTGACAGAGAGTTGTTAGGAATATACATGGCCGTCAAACACTTTCACAGATTAATCGAGGGAAGAGAATTTACAATATTTACGGATCACCGACCTTTGACATACGCATTCTCCCAAAAACCATCATCAAACGATACACCGCGACGGGTCCGGCAGTTAGATTTCATTTCACAATACAGTACCAACATTCAACACATAAGCGGACGTGACAATATTACCGCCGATGCCTTATCTCGAATAGAGGAAATATACGTGCCATCACCTATCGATTACGCTGAATTGGAAAAATGTCAATCAACAGATAATGAACTAAGTAAATTACGTGACAATAAAAGATTAAAATTCAGAAACATTACGCTTCCGGGTTCCACAATAAACATCACCTGCGACACGTCTACTGGAAAAAGCCGCCCCTACTTACCAAAGCAATTCCGCAAACAAATTTTCGATACCATTCATGGTATGAGCCATCCAGGAAAAAGAACTACGAGAAAAATGATAACCCAAAGGTATTTATGGCCGTATATGAACAAAGATATCAATAATTGGTGTAGATCATGTATAGCCTGCCAAAAATCAAAAATACAACGACATACGATATCACCTCCTGGTACATTTATGACAGCGCAACGTTTTGAACATTTACATATTGACATCGTCGGACCACTTCCGATTTCACAAGGGAAGAGATATTTAATCACAATCATAGATCGTTGTACGTCATGGCCCGAAATATTTCCGGTAGAAGATATAACGGCAGAAACAGTAGCCAAGACACTTTTCGAAGGATGGATTACTCGTTTTGGATGTCCATTGCGCATTACTACGGATCAAGGCCGACAGTTTGAATCAAGAATATTTGAGTCACTCTCACAATTTTTGGGAATACATAAAATTAGGACAACACCTTATCATCCGCAATCCAATGGAATGATAGAGAGATTTCATAGAACTTTAAAGGTGGCGTTAATGACAAGAGAATCCAACGAAAATTGGTTAAAAGAAATTCCAACAGTTTTACTCGGGTTGCGGAGTAGCTTGCGAGAAGACACAGGTTATAGTTCAGCAGAGATGACATATGGAACGCCAATACGACTCCCTGGAGGATTTTTTGAGTCATCAGCAGCACAGTTATCAACGTACGAAGAGTTTGTAAAACAAATTCAAAAGGACATCACACAAATGACATCAATTCCGAAAAGAAAAAGCCACAACCAAGCTATATTTGTGCATCCCGAACTCAAAGAATGCTCACACGTATTTGTTCGGTGTGATAGAATTAAGAAAGCCCTGACACCGCCGTATGAAGGACCCTACCCAGTAATTAGTAAAACAGATAAAACATTTTGCATTAGAATTAGGGATAAAGAGACAGTGATATCAATTGATAGATTGAAACCAGCATTCATGATCAATGACGAATCAAACTACGTGCCAGATTCAAAGGATTTATACAGACATTCACACACGTACACTACACGATCGGGACGTAAAGTAAAGCCAGTAGTACGTCTATAAAAAATCGCTGATATAAGCAAGCCATTCGTATATATATTAACATAGATCTTAACATATACCATTAATTCACAACTACTCGTAACAACAAGACATCTAAAATGGGAAATCAAAGTTCTAAGGACCAGATAACATACAATACGGACAGTTGCCTCAATCAAAACGAAGCGGACAAACTCCGTAACCTGATCCAGGAGGACTTACGGTGGACAAGAAATGTTGCAATGGGACAGATTATTTTAACAATCGGCGTGATCCTACTTTACGGCATAATGAAAACACTGGACAGAAGAATGAAGAGTTTAACGGAAAAAAATAATAAACACTCGTGCAACAGCTAAGTCAAAATTACATACGTCAGCAAATCACACCACAACAGGCGTCATCAAATTCCACCGCGTACAATAGCATTATTATTTATATACATCAGCAAATAACTAGTAAGGTCTAGGTCAAATTTATATTGTAAACACTATTACCATAATAATATTTTTTTTTTTTTTTTAAAGGAGGGTGTACTGTTACAGTACAATATCTTTGTGCTGTATCTACAATCTACATCGCAATCTTACGATCTTTATCGCACGTTCAATATCTACTAAATGTTTCTACTATCCGTGATCAACACGTAGTCGTTAGTATATAAGATGCACCTTTGGATAATTATAACCAGACTATACTACAACTTTGTCTCATTTACGCCTAACCATATACTGTCAAGAAGTTTGGCAAAATAATTAAGATTTAAGTAGTTACGGCTCCCCCACACAGGTGCGTTATTTCGATAATACGATCCGATTACTTGCACTGCCTTTCTTGAATTACCGGACGATAAAAACGCAGTTGTGTGCAAGAAATCAGGACGCATTATCGAAACAACGAGCCTTTAAGTTATGAGTTGCAAATAAGCTCTGATAGCGTGTACAACCGGGTAGCAGCACATCCCTGCGTGGTGACTATGAGCTAGCATTGCAGGTCATTTTCCGTTGTGGAAACAAGACGTGACGTCACGCTTCCACAGCGGGAAAGACCTACAATGCTAGCTCAAAGTAAGGCAACTGACTATTTATTCAAGCAATGCAAGATATTCATACAAACATGATTTTATGGAACTTCTATCAGCTACCATTTTGGTGGAAACTAGAATGTTGGGCAAACTCCAACAACTCCTTATCATCAACAGCAAATGATCATGTACTTAGAAACTAAATTGTGTGTCTCAGACGTGCTCATACCACTAGGCACGGTCTAATACTACTTACGATGTCCCAGATGCTTGATGGTACGCTAGCGATGGGAAGCGATGCTAGTATGTGGTCAGGAAAAGTTATGTTTGCTGCGTTGTTTCGCTTAGTTGCTAGATTAGAACACATTTTATAATGTCTTGTAACCTATTGTATTGAAAATGTATTGTTCTGAGTCTATTCCAGAAATTATTGTTCTTTTACAGTTTGTAGTTTGATTTATCGAATTTACTTGCAATAAGAATTCCATGTAGGAATCTGATCTGGATTTGGCATGTTTCTCGATTCGCATTTTCTTAGCTGCATTACCTATATGGATTCCATGCGTCATTTACTGAAAAGATAAACAACGCACAGGCGCCTGAAAAAAAGTAAACAATTATTTGAATTTGAAACACTTTCATATCGTATCGCACAGCATAGCGTAGCAGCCTCACATAGGACAGCAGATAGCATTAATAGCACTTAAGTGAATAGTAACAGCACTAATAGTGGGAGCTGGAACAAGTGGCCTAAGTTACTTAGTGCACTAAGTTATACCAAGCACAGTATCCGAGGTGAGTGGCTCGTTAATGCCCAGTTAAATGCGGTTCGAGCAGCCAATGAGTGAACACCATGGTATAATTAGTACTACTAGAAACGGTTTTCAAACGTTTACACGAGAATGGAATAACCATTAATCTCGAAAAATGCGAATTTCTCAGAAGGGAAATAGATTTCTTAGGTTATCATATAACGAGCCAAGGAATACAACCTACCGAAGAAAATTACAAAGCAATCATGGAATTTCCCAAACCGAAAACAATTCAAGAATTAAGACGATTTTTGGGCATGGTCAATTTCTACAGAAGTAATATTCCACGCGCAGCGGAAAATCAAGGAATTTTAAACGAATATCTACATGGTTCAAAAAAGAACGATAATTCACCTGTTCCTTGGACAACGGAAGCAGACAAAGCTTACGAAAAATGCAAGGAAAGCATGAAAAACGCAGTGCTAACAGCGCATCCTTCCCGCAACGCATCACTAGCGCTCATGACCGACGCTAGTGCTACTTGCGTTGGTGGAGTTTTACAACAAAAATCCGGACGCAATTGGGAACCATTAGGTTTTTTTTCACAAAAATTGAGCGAAACTCAACAAAAATATTCTACGTTTGACAGAGAGTTGTTAGGAATATACATGGCCGTCAAACACTTTCACAGATTAATCGAGGGAAGAGAATTTACAATATTTACGGATCACCGACCTTTGACATACGCATTCTCCCAAAAACCATCATCAAACGATACACCGCGACGGGTCCGGCAGTTAGATTTCATTTCACAATACAGTACCAACATTCAACACATAAGCGGACGTGACAATATTACCGCCGATGCCTTATCTCGAATAGAGGAAATATACGTGCCATCACCTATCGATTACGCTGAATTGGAAAAATGTCAATCAACAGATAATGAACTAAGTAAATTACGTGACAATAAAAGATTAAAATTCAGAAACATTACGCTTCCGGGTTCCACAATAAACATCACCTGCGACACGTCTACTGGAAAAAGCCGCCCCTACTTACCAAAGCAATTCCGCAAACAAATTTTCGATACCATTCATGGTATGAGCCATCCAGGAAAAAGAACTACGAGAAAAATGATAACCCAAAGGTATTTATGGCCGTATATGAACAAAGATATCAATAATTGGTGTAGATCATGTATAGCCTGCCAAAAATCAAAAATACAACGACATACGATATCACCTCCTGGTACATTTATGACAGCGCAACGTTTTGAACATTTACATATTGACATCGTCGGACCACTTCCGATTTCACAAGGGAAGAGATATTTAATCACAATCATAGATCGTTGTACGTCATGGCCCGAAATATTTCCGGTAGAAGATATAACGGCAGAAACAGTAGCCAAGACACTTTTCGAAGGATGGATTACTCGTTTTGGATGTCCATTGCGCATTACTACGGATCAAGGCCGACAGTTTGAATCAAGAATATTTGAGTCACTCTCACAATTTTTGGGAATACATAAAATTAGGACAACACCTTATCATCCGCAATCCAATGGAATGATAGAGAGATTTCATAGAACTTTAAAGGTGGCGTTAATGACAAGAGAATCCAACGAAAATTGGTTAAAAGAAATTCCAACAGTTTTACTCGGGTTGCGGAGTAGCTTGCGAGAAGACACAGGTTATAGTTCAGCAGAGATGACATATGGAACGCCAATACGACTCCCTGGAGGATTTTTTGAGTCATCAGCAGCACAGTTATCAACGTACGAAGAGTTTGTAAAACAAATTCAAAAGGACATCACACAAATGACATCAATTCCGAAAAGAAAAAGCCACAACCAAGCTATATTTGTGCATCCCGAACTCAAAGAATGCTCACACGTATTTGTTCGGTGTGATAGAATTAAGAAAGCCCTGACACCGCCGTATGAAGGACCCTACCCAGTAATTAGTAAAACAGATAAAACATTTTGCATTAGAATTAGGGATAAAGAGACAGTGATATCAATTGATAGATTGAAACCAGCATTCATGATCAATGACGAATCAAACTACGTGCCAGATTCAAAGGATTTATACAGACATTCACACACGTACACTACACGATCGGGACGTAAAGTAAAGCCAGTAGTACGTCTATAAAAAATCGCTGATATAAGCAAGCCATTCGTATATATATTAACATAGATCTTAACATATACCATTAATTCACAACTACTCGTAACAACAAGACATCTAAAATGGGAAATCAAAGTTCTAAGGACCAGATAACATACAATACGGACAGTTGCCTCAATCAAAACGAAGCGGACAAACTCCGTAACCTGATCCAGGAGGACTTACGGTGGACAAGAAATGTTGCAATGGGACAGATTATTTTAACAATCGGCGTGATCCTACTTTACGGCATAATGAAAACACTGGACAGAAGAATGAAGAGTTTAACGGAAAAAAATAATAAACACTCGTGCAACAGCTAAGTCAAAATTACATACGTCAGCAAATCACACCACAACAGGCGTCATCAAATTCCACCGCGTACAATAGCATTATTATTTATATACATCAGCAAATAACTAGTAAGGTCTAGGTCAAATTTATATTGTAAACACTATTACCATAATAATATTTTTTTTTTTTTTTAAAGGAGGGTGTACTGTTACAGTACAATATCTTTGTGCTGTATCTACAATCTACATCGCAATCTTACGATCTTTATCGCACGTTCAATATCTACTAAATGTTTCTACTATCCGTGATCAACACGTAGTCGTTAGTATATAAGATGCACCTTTGGATAATTATAACCAGACTATACTACAACTTTGTCTCATTTACGCCTAACCATATACTGTCAAGAAGTTTGGCAAAATAATTAAGATTTAAGTAGTTACGGCTCCCCCACACAGGTGCGTTATTTCGATAATACGATCCGATTACTTGCACTGCCTTTCTTGAATTACCGGACGATAAAAACGCAGTTGTGTGCAAGAAATCAGGACGCATTATCGAAACAACGAGCCTTTAAGTTATGAGTTGCAAATAAGCTCTGATAGCGTGTACAACCGGGTAGCAGCACATCCCTGCGTGGTGACTATGAGCTAGCATTGCAGGTCATTTTCCGTTGTGGAAACAAGACGTGACGTCACGCTTCCACAGCGGGAAAGACCTACAATGCTAGCTCAAAGTAAGGCAACTGACTATTTATTCAAGCAATGCAAGATATTCATACAAACATGATTTTATGGAACTTCTATCAGCTACCATTTTGGTGGAAACTAGAATGTTGGGCAAACTCCAACAACTCCTTATCATCAACAGCAAATGATCATGTACTTAGAAACTAAATTGTGTGTCTCAGACGTGCTCATACCACTAGGCACGGTCTAATACTACTTACGATGTCCCAGATGCTTGATGGTACGCTAGCGATGGGAAGCGATGCTAGTATGTGGTCAGGAAAAGTTATGTTTGCTGCGTTGTTTCGCTTAGTTGCTAGATTAGAACACATTTTATAATGTCTTGTAACCTATTGTATTGAAAATGTATTGTTCTGAGTCTATTCCAGAAATTATTGTTCTTTTACAGTTTGTAGTTTGATTTATCGAATTTACTTGCAATAAGAATTCCATGTAGGAATCTGATCTGGATTTGGCATGTTTCTCGATTCGCATTTTCTTAGCTGCATTACCTATATGGATTCCATGCGTCATTTACTGAAAAGATAAACAACGCACAGGCGCCTGAAAAAAAGTAAACAATTATTTGAATTTGAAACACTTTCATATCGTATCGCACAGCATAGCGTAGCAGCCTCACATAGGACAGCAGATAGCATTAATAGCACTTAAGTGAATAGTAACAGCACTAATAGTGGGAGCTGGAACAAGTGGCCTAAGTTACTTAGTGCACTAAGTTATACCAAGCACAGTATCCGAGGTGAGTGGCTCGTTAATGCCCAGTTAAATGCGGTTCGAGCAGCCAATGAGTGAACACCATGGTATAATTAGTACTAGCTCCAGTTATATCGAGTTGGACGTAACTTTATTAATTAGTGATAAACTCTGTCTTGAGTAATGTTGATATAATAATGTACACATTGTATGCTTTTCATGTAGTACGAATGGTGGTTGGAGGAATGTAACGTCTATGCTGCTTCAGTGGAATATGTATCTAAATTGAAAATTTTAATTAAGTAATGTTGATTAGCGCAAAAACGAAATAAAATATGATTTTCTCTAATAAACATAATTATTGTTTAACTTTTGCTTGGGTAAAAAATATACAGAGAAAAGTAGTGATAAGAATCCAAGCAAACAAATTAATCCGGATAAAAATAAAGAATGGAACTTAAACATGCAATGTACAGTCAGCATCATAAGTAGCTTATCATGTTAAGAAACCTTATGTCAAATAATTTATTAAAAGATATCAAAAAGAAGGTTACAAAATTTTGTAACGTCAAAATATTTAAGACTTATTACCATAGAAGCTGTTCTTTAATAAATGGTACCTATGTTAAAAAAATTAAATGTTCAGCTACTTATTATGCTGACTGTACCAGACAAGCCACTTAAAACAGGGCAAGGAGAACTTTAGAATTATATGCCTACAAATGCCTGCAAATATTATCTTCACAATTGAACCCACTCGCTAGAACACAAAGCAATTAGATAATGTGATTCATTACACAACACAAAGTTTCGTGGAGCTCATTTGATAATGTTAATCCATTAATTACATTGTGATCATAATTCGAGTTCTGGCGGAATTTTAAAGGAAAAACTTGTGTAATACAATTCTGTGTGACGTCGCGTTACATCTAATACAATAACAAGATTAGAAGAAACATTTAAGATTTGGGGGCGAATTAATTTGTGTGTTTTGATGGGATTATAAAGTAAAGATTAGAATAACAAATTTTGTTCTCTTAGGTTTGTCTCTTGTAAATTAATTGTATAAGCAAATTTTGTAAATGAGCGTTTATAATACAAATGCGAATTCTGAACCGTTATTTAACTGACATCAAGTTTAGATTGTAGAAATTATAATCTTTTTTTTTTTTTTTTATTTTTTTTTTTTTTTTAAAACCTCGCCCCACACTAGGAATTTCTCCTGTATCGTGGGTGCGTTTCACAAACATGAAATATCACATACACAAACACCCAGACTCGGGACAAACATCTGTGGATCACACAAATTTTTGTCCCGTGCGGGAATCGAACCCACAACCCCTAGCGCAGCAGTCCAATCGCTTAGCCACTGCGCCAATCAGGTCGTCGAAAAATATTTGTGTTTAAATGTTAAAAAAAAATATATTTATCATAACATAACATCACGCCTGTATTCCCCGAAGGGGTAAGGTGCGCCTATAGTACACCCACATTTCGCCAGTTATGTTATAAGTCCCAATATAATAGGGGGCGAGCCTATTGCCATCAACCGGGCACAAATCCAAACTCCATACTACTACTGAGAAATACCTAATAGAAAAGCCCAGTAACACTTTGCCGGACCCGGGATTTGAACCCAGGAGCTCATGCTCAGCAGTCGCGCTTAGTGACCAGTAGACCAACGAGGCAGTCTATCTTCTTTTTTACACGACTGCCCAAAAAAAAGGAGTGTAATGTTTTCAGGGTTCATGTATGTATGTATGTATGCATGTATGTGAGTTTCTTTATTCCACCATAACTTCTGAATGCCTAAACCGATTTTGATGTATGGAGTGTCGTTAGAATCCTTACACTATCGCGAGTAACATAGGCTATTAAAAATAAAAAAAATAAAATAATTTAATTTATAAATTAATAGTTTTATTTTACAGTCCCAATAGTTGTTCCAAATAAATAATTGTTTCAATACCAATTTTAGCCAATGAATTACTCGCGTTATCTGCAGTCGTCAGTATCAACCAATCAAATTGATTAAACGATCGTTTAGTAAGACACGACAGTATCGTGCCGTTAATCGGTTTTTGTCTTTGTTATATTATCCACTTGCTGAAGATAAGCTCTTTTGTTGATCTAAAACTAATGTCTTTTTCTCAAATCTTGCCAAAAGTGATGCTAAAAGTATGTCCTAGTATATTTTAAACTTTTGAATGCCATGGTCGGATATAGCCCACAAAAGATACCGTGCCCAACACGCCATCGTCGGGTAAAGACGACCATTAATTTGTGGCTTGTCTTGGAAGGGGCGCCGATCCGTTTACGCTCTGGAGTTCTAAAGGTTTCGAAAGTGACAGTGAAAGCTGTTTTTAGCTCTTTTAATTTGAAATAATATTGGAGACAGATAAATCATGACTGTACCTACATACCTATATCTGTTACTATGTTCGTGTTCAAACTAAATGAATAATACAGCATTTTAGCTACAAACGAAGAGAATCACGTAGATAAACAACCAAAGTGCTCAATAAAATAGTGTCGCAGTACAGTCGAGCTGCACCGAACGTATCGGACACATATGGTGTGAACTACTCTCAGTTTGCATTGCATTCCTGCCTTAATCTTTGAACGTTTGCAGACGTACGTGCCTCGCAGTCAATGTATATCTAAGTTCTGCAGTAACAGATGCCAGTAACATATTTAGATAATAATTCTTCGTTTGGAAATGTATTGGAGTTTTTGATTCTCTCTCTCAGAGCATATTTTGTAGAGTTTATTACAATGTTTATTTCATGTATATGCTCATATCTTGTGTGTATAAGATGTTAGCGTGCATTTTAAATGAAGTATATTTTTCACCTTGACAAAGATTTTTTCTACTTTTGTCAAAAGCGTGTCAAGATTAACATTTTGAAAAAAAATCCTGATGCAATCGGGTTAAAGTCAGACGAATGTTGCATTAAAATCAAGACCTCTTAAATATGAACCCTTACTTATAAGAGTATGAGATCAGTGGTAGCGATAGATTTATGCAGTAGGTGGCAGTATAGGCATAGCATAGGTATAATGTAGTATAGTAGGTATTATCATATCCGCAGTAAGAAGCACTCCGGAGGGATCCGAACCAAATAAAAAGCAGAGAGACATGTTTAACTTCCCCGGGGTGATTTATAGTCGCCACATAACCGGGCCACGGTAGATGCCAGGGGAATCCGACGATGCAAATAGCATACAAAGAGCCCGGAATACATGCAATAAAGATCCTGGAATATTTCCTTGACAAGGACTTATCAGGATATTTTCCGTTGAAAAGACAAACTTTGATCGGTATATTTGTTTTATTCTGTGATATTTTGTTATTATGATATGTCAATTTAATAACAATTGAAGGGGTTGGCAAATGTGTTGTATTGCAGTTATAATTTTTCATCTCTAGCGTATTATTGCCACTGATCATGATCAGGCACTATTTATGGTAATGTAACTCTTTTCGATACCCAATGATGCGTTTCAGGCCTTGGTGGTATATTAGTTTTTTTACCCGACTGCCAAGTAAGGGTTATGGTTTTTAAAGCGTCGCCCCACACTAGGAATTTCTCTGGTGTCGTCTGAGCGTTTTACAAGCATGAAATATCACATACACGAACACCCTGACTCGGGACAAACATCTTCTCAAATCTCTCTCATCTCTCATCACAAATTTTTGTCATGTGCGGGAATCGAACCCTGGAATACCTCGAAATTCTCAGCGCAGCAGTGCATTACGATTTTTTTATACAAACCCAGTTTACCATATTTTTGTACATAGCTTTATACCACAGTGCCACCTTTGCGACTATAGGTACTTGTTAACCAGCTCTTTTGTCTATCGTAGTCCTTCCAGAAACTTCAACAGGTTATTATTTATTATTTAAGTTAGTAAGTTGGGCCAACTTGTGCGCCTCAGAGATGCGATCGTAACGACACTAGACTACATTGTTCGATGTGAAATTGCTGTACAGCTAGTTATGAACTCTGGCGCAGTTATATTATGAAACAGAGAGAGATCAAACTTTATCAATATACCTTAAATACGACCTGATTGGCGCATTGGCTAAGCGATTGGACTGGTTTGATTCCTGCTTGGGACAAAAATATGTGCGATCCGTAGATATTTGTCCTGAGTTTGGGTGTTTGTGTATGTAATATTTCATGTTTGTGAAACGCCCTCAGGATACAGGAGGAAGGCCTAGTGTAGGGCGACGATAATGATGGGAAAATGAAGACCGACTTCGGACATTTCCGCCAATCTTCGACCGACAAACAGCATGGGATAATAAGATTAAGGGGTTCAGAGAGAGCAACTCTTATTCACACACACGAGAGCATTTATCATCATCAGCCAAAGACGTCCACTGTTGAACATAGGCCTACCCGTTTAAGCGGGGGGGTTTGCCATAATCCCCACGCTTGGCAAGCGGCTTGGGGATCGCAGTATTGGTGGTGAAGTTACAGAAGACGCTGCTGCCCATCCTCTGAATTTTCCCTTAGTCGCCTCTTACGACACCCACGGGAGGAAAGGGGGTGGTCAATTCTAGGCCGGATGCCACACGAGAGCATTAATTGTCATATATTTATTGTGCGTAGTTGGTTAATTTGAGTAAAGATTAGCCACCGTGACTTTATATATTCAGACCAGAAAATAAGCAGATATCTATCACATTATCTGACAGAACTGCCTCTGCTTGCAGCACTCCAAAAAAAACATGACGTAATTGCGAATATCCTCAATTGCTTTCCGCGAGTGTGTCTGTTTTACGAATGGTAGGTACAACAACATGGCGGACGCAGAATGTAATTTCGACGAGAGAAAGATTCATTGCGTATTCACAACGAGCGCCGACGTGTTGCGTTTTGAATCGACTCTTATTGCCAGAATAGACCCCTTTGTAAATGGTGGTGATGCCCTATAGTAATCAGAGGTATATAGTTAAAATTATAATATAACCGGATTATGGTGAGTTCTGCAGTAGGACAATAATTCAAATCATTTGTTCGCAAACTATGGGTTCAAAGATGGTACAACAATAGCATTTAAGGATCCGCATATTTACCGTTACTGGTATACGACAGTTAAGTATAGACACTTAGGATAACATGACAATAGTGGCACGTTATCCCGGTTCTACGCTCATACGTTGTAGTGCGATGTGCTAAGCCTGTTAGCTACCACAATCGAGATTTTTTGTAAGAGATAAATTTGGACGTCTTATCAAAATGAAGCTACTCACGGCTAAAATTAGCTTGATAGTAATTAATTAATTTGCGTTTCACAAACATGAAATATCACATACACAAACACCCAGACTCGGGACAAACATCTGTGGATCACACAAATTTTTGTCCCGTGCGGGAATCGAACCCACAACCCCTAGCGCAGCAGTCCAATCGCTTAGCAACTGCGCCAATCAGGTCGTCTATTTCTATTTCTAATTAATATTCTTGTACTATAAAAACATTTTTTTATCAGCCAAATAACTTGTTGTTGCGAAATTAATTGTATAATTAATTTTTTTAACAGATACAGCGGGTGTCCCTTTTATTTATTTGCAGTGGGTTCCATATACAATTAGACTGGATGACCACTCTCAAAAGAAAGCCCCATGATCCATTTTAATCTTCACCCAACACCACGAGAATTTACATCATAATATTATGACTAAAATACACAGAGTAGCAAAAAAATAGAGGCAACGACATAATTAAAATAGGAGGGAAGCGAGATAAACCCCGGGGCCATTTTCACACCCTCACTTGTATATTTTAGATAAAAATTATAACATCTGCCGGGCCTCGTTAAGGGATTTCACTTAATTGAGACAGCGTAGTGTAATAAATTAACTTAATATCTAGGGGCTTATGAAGTTAAGGTGCGGAAAAATGTACATGTTTGTGCTGAGCTTGATAAGAAAAATTGAAATAAAAACTTAAAGAGATTTAAAGTAGAAATATAGGTATAGGCTGTACTACATTTAATTTATCTAACAAGACGTGACCACCTACCCTTATAGTTATATATAACAAACCATCTCGTATAACCAGAGCAAACTGTCTTACCGACAGTCCAAGGTTTCTTCTCACACAAAATATTTATTTATATCTGCTGCATGCATCAGCACATGGTTGAATTTATAACTAGCTATCTTAAGACACGAATAATTAATTATAACATAACATCTTCACGCCTGTATTCTTCCAAGTGGTAGGCAGAGGCTTATAGTACACCCAAATTTCGCCAGTTATGTTATTGGTCCTAATATAATAGGGGCGAGCCATCAACCAGGCACAAATCCAGATTCCGTCCTGCTACTAATAAAGAATTACCATATGGTAGCAACCCAATTACACTTTGCCCGACCCGGGATTCGAACCCAGGATCTCATGCTCAGTATTCGCGCATAGCGACCACTAAACTAACGAGGCAGAATTACTTATTTTCTCTTTAACTTAACCCTTCGCGCCCTACAAGTTTAATGGATGACTGGTCAAAGTTACCACCATTAGATGCAGGAACTTTCCGCCAATATCCGGGCATTACGTCCTTGAGTTCAGGGGTAGTTTGTGTCCGCAAATCAAATTATAATCTTAGTAAGGCTACATCAGAAAAGTCAAGCAATAAAGTGATGAATAAATTAGATTACCAACATCACATCACATCCACCTATTGCAATCCACTGCTGGACGTAGGCTTCCCCCAAGGTACGCCACAAGGCCAGCTTTCCCGTTTAATTTGTATAATGACTTTAAATTTACATCAACTCAGACTTGCAATATCATTAACGCCACAGAACACTAAACTTTGTATAGATCAGACCCGTGTGGAAGTGGCTGATAATTTTCAAACAGCTAAACTAATTTTTTTTGGCTTCCACACATACACATGTAAGTTAAACTTATATATCCCTATTCTTGCAGCAGGACCTGAAAATAGAAGACCTAATTATCGGACACAAAAAGAGTTCCTGTATTCAAAACTACCTACTCTATATTACACCTATATTCTATATTAGACCGCCAATGTAAACTGCCGGGCCAGAAAAGCACCTTCCCATCTAGTCCCGTTGAGTGTTGTAGAAGGCGACTAGTACTGTGATCCCCAAGCCGCTTGGCAAGCGTGGGGATTATGGCAACGGAGGCCTTTGTTCAGCTGTGGACGTTTTTCGGCTGATGATGATGTAATCTGTATTATTGCTTTTAAAGTTTTAAATAAAAAAAAAGACAAGGGCTAGTCACAAAGAAGTCCAGTTCATCGCCTTAACTCCCTCTGGATCTCCCCAAACGGCGTCTTCACGTACTTTTAGATGGTTTAAAACGTATTTGTTCTATTCGTAGTCGCTGCACATCGCCATTTTCCAGGACATTACGTATTCCGAATGCATATTCTCTTCAATATTTTTATAATAGTGCTACAGTTAGAGAACTAGGTTTTGATGCCCCCAGGTGCGATTGACGATGCTATTAGCGTCTTATGGATCTCATTTGAATTTAATGCTCAGGAGAGCTCAAATGGCCGCTTTAGTGAGATTAAAACATATTTTAAGTCTCAAAATGATCTACTTCTTCCCTGAGACTTGAGACCTAGTCCAACTGGCGAAATATGGGTGCCATACAATGCTGCCAACCGATACACCAAATCATATTATTATTATGTAAATTTACTAACGAATATACCTATTACTATAGCGTAAAAACCTATATTTAGAAGACTTATTTATTGCTATTCGCCACAATTATGCTGTTTTGCAACATAATACTCGGACAAGCTGGAGGTGTGCCGAAGCGTATAAAAAACAAAAACGTTTCTCGCGTTTATCTGAGAAAACATTCTTTTCCTCGAACGTTACACAAAGCGTTTAATTTCCGCCCGCTCTGTGTGAGCAGCGCAAGGGGTGGGATACAGCGGGTATGCCTTATTTACTCAACTAAAGTAATTATAACACAGGTGTTTAAAATTATTTAATTTAATAGTAAATTAGTACCATGAAGAACATTTTGCCTAACCCATAGAATGCACTTTCACTTCACATTATGTCTTTTGTATACATATAAGTGATTATTTACGAAGTTACCCATAAGAAAGTCATTTTACCTAATACATAAATGTAAGAATGAAACCACGATTTATCATCAATTTTCTAGGGACAGTTTATTTAAACCACTTCGGAGATAATTATGTACTTTTAATCAATTAAATAAATAATTTTGAATAGAACTCCTGAACACAAGAAGAATAAACTCCTTAAACTACATCTCTTGCCTTGTGGCCACACTTGCAGTACTGATAAGCATCGCGTAGACATCGTTAGCTAAAAATGGGCTGAATTTGTGAACAAATAGCTTAGCCCAAACAACTTGATATTAAAATTGTAACACTTTTTATTATGCTGTTTTATTTTTTCGCTTTTATTGTGTTTGTAGAGTATATTGTAAAAATTATATTAAAATCAAGTCCAGTGAAACCCGATTATCATTAATGTTATGATTGACGTAAAACAACTGAATTTCGTTTATAATTTATTAAGTTTGCGATACAAAGCCAATCTCTATTGTTTTTACAGGCATCCCTTTAAAGTGGCACGTGAGTTATAATTTTAATAGATAAACTTGTCAGATTTTAACATGAATGCAATTATTATTCAAAACATTTTCAAATATTCAGACTAATATGAGACTGCCTCGTTGGTCTTTAAGCGTGACTGGTAAACATGAGGTCCTAGGTTCTAATCACGGGTCGGACAGTGTTACTGGATTTTTCCATTAGGTAATTCTCAGCACGGAGTCTGAAATTGTGGCAATAGGCTTGTCCCCTATTACATTGGGAGTGGGGACCTATAACATAACTGGCGGAATGTGGGTACACTATAATATTATGTGCATTGTGCGTGCCTCTGCCTACTACTTCGGAGAATAAAGGCGTAATAGGAATATATGCGTGATGTTTCAAATATTTCTTGCAAACATTTTGGTATAGTGATCAGAACACGACTTTGAATTAGAATGTGTGTGAAATCGGTCACTACGCCAATAACAGATATTACAGAATCGTTTCCCCATGCTAGCAATTCCTCCTGTCGTTCGTGCAATTTACAGACGTGAAATATCACATTCGTAAACGTAAATAGCGGACCAAGCTAATTTATGTGTCTAATTCGCAGATTCCGAATAATTTATACCGAAGCAAATCATACAGGAAAAAATCGAATGCGAGAATTAAACACAGCACAGGCACCTTTAATTGTAATTACTGCTGTGTTGAACATAACATAACATCACGCCTGTATTCCCCGAAGGGGTGGGCAGAGGTCTATAAAGTACACCCACATTTCACTAGTTTTGTTAAGGGTGCCAATGTAATAGGCTCGCACGGAGTCTGGACGCCGTGCTGCTACTGAGAATTACCGAATAATAATTATTACTTTGGCCGACCCGAAGTTCGAACTCGGGACCTCATGTCAGGTACCAATAGACCTCCATTGTAGCAGTGTTGAAGTTGCATTTTATTGACATTTTAATATACGCAAGAACTCCCAGACTCGGGAATGATCTTGTATCTGTAACAAAGCCCACAGTCACACCTATTATTCAAACTTCTGTTAAACACGATCTGCAATATACATTAAAAACTAACCAGGCAATAAAACTTGGAGTATCCTAAAAAGTGATTTTACCAATTTCTACAAAAATCTGCCTTTCAAACAAATATTTTCCCTGTTCAGAGATCAAACACGCTTCCCATTGTGCGACAGTCTCTTAGCAGCTGTGCCAATGAGGTATTCAACCATCCATTGAATGCAGTTTGGGTCTCACTGAACAGATCAATGACCGTCCATGAATCATGAGTAGCACGCTGACAGCGAACCTCATTTGTCACAGAGATGAAGAACGAGAGGAACTTAACATCAGATGCTGGGATCATTTAGCGAACTGATTGACACTCCATTAGGTTCTAGTGAACCTGATAATACATGACGTGTTTGTATTTATATTTTGTAGTTAGGAGAATAGCAAAAATACGTGGGAGTCCAAGTTTATTTAAGCATATTTTTTAGATAAACTACTACGTCAAATAAACTACAACTAGTGAGACACGTAATTATACGTACCTACCTTCTTCTTTTTCGTATCGGCATGTGCCAGTAGCCTGATGGAATAGGTCATGTCGTGGTGTAGAGATTGGTCAGTCAACAAGGATGGTAGCGAGGTTGACCGTCCAGAGTGCGCCGGACGTCCATATTATCACTCGAGGAGGCGCTCAACTTACACCCCAATAATTTTCTTCAACAACATAAACCTTCGATTACGGAGTACATTCAATCTCATTAGTTTTTAAAGTTCTCCTACCATCAATGGGATTATTTACTAGTCGGTTACATGTTGTTTTGCTAACAAAAAGAGATACTTTATCATTCAAAATAAAATTACACATCACCAACCCTATACAAATCTCATATCAAACGTAATTTAAATTCCATTCCACTAATATCCCTATAGATTTAATCAAAGATAAACCTAGTAGGAATGTTATTAATCTCCGGGGCAGGGCCATTTGTCCCGGCAAGTTTACAGGCGCTCCCAGGACGCGGCAATAACCCGGCAAGTTGGGATCAAACGATAGTTCCCAACGATGGGACAATCTTTAATCTTTCTGGCCGGCTATTCCGCGCTAACGACCTTTGGGAATTTCTGTGAATAGTTATGGATTAAACAAAGTTCTTGTGACTGATTGTTGGAGCCAATTAATGACTTTACATTGAGTGAATGTTTTACTGTTTTGAATTAAGTCGTTATTAAAAAGTTAGAAGGGTAACTTACATTAAGATAAATCGTCTACATTTGTTTGCAATCAATTGTTTAATGTAAAATAATGTGAAAACAAATTACTACTATCTTAAAAATTATGAGAGATAACTACAGGTATATAATACCTAGAAATGCAACAATTCACTGTTGCACAATTTCAATCCAAAATCCTAGACCACACAATTCAAGTTTAGAAAAGCATTGCAGTATTTTTTATTATTTATCAGCCCATACTGTCCCACTGCAGGGCAAAGTCCTCTCTACCCTCCTTCCACTTGTTTCAGTTTACAGCCACTCGACGCCAAACACAGAAAAAAAAAAATACATTTTATCTACCCTAGCCAACACATCTATTCAGAATCGTCTTCAAAATCGCCACTTAAAACCGAAATTCACGAAAACTAAGTTCCCGACATAAAAGAGACCCATTTACGAACAACTTGAATATTTATGTCGGAAGAGCAAAAGTGAGGAACAATTTAAATTAAACAACAAACTTGGAATAGTGTTAACAATTAAACTCTCGGTTAACAAGCGCTGTGTTGACGAGTCCGTAGTGAGGGGATCACTGCGGCTTATATTTTGAAACTTTTGGTTCAGTTTCGCTTTGTGTGGCTGTGTTATCTTTTTTGTTTTAATTACTCTGTGTGTCAAGAATAATGTATCAGGAAGGCAGTTTTGAATGAATGATAGTATAAATTATTAAATATAAAGAAAAAACAATTTTCTTATACTTAAAAAATGCCCCACAAAACCGTTTACACAGTTTGTCTGTGAGTTAAAATTAAATAATATAATCTCGTGTGTAGCAGAAGAGATTATTGCTGATGTTTTTTAACCTAATTCACGTTATAAAAGTAGATTAATAAAAAAGAAAGAGAATACTGGAGTATCAGTATACTTAGTATTAAATAATGTGGTTCGATTCTTTAAGTTACACATTATGCAGATTAGCACTAATTGATCATTTGTAGGTTGCTATTACTTACCTAATAGACTAATTAAGCACATAAGTTGCAAAGAAGAAAACTTTATTTTTACAATAGAGCTATTTATCAAAAATACTAAAAGCTGTGTTTAATGTGAATCAGCAAAATTTAAATAATTTTAACAATTCAGATTTACTTTACTGTCTACCATTAGTTAACGAGTTATGTTAGTGACAGCCTGCCAAATTAATTAATTTCTTATCTCTATCAAAAGAATTCAAAAGAAACATTTTAGCGTTGAAGGTATTTATTAAAATAATTCTAGTTAAATCACTATAAAAGTTATCTTTTTTACAAAAAGAAATCAGTCATTAAAATGAAGAAAAGAATTCACATTATGATCAGATCAAATTTCAATCAAGATAAACGGAAAGTATAATCCAAAATAAAAACACCTTCCATTATATTGAAAACCAATTCTATCAACGATCAGGAAGCAACAAAAGCCCATAAATCTGTTACATAAACACAGAAAATCACAAAAGGAACAAGAAAAGAAAACACTTTTCCCAAACCATAACATGAACACTCATCAAAATAAAGAAAAATAAAAAGGAAACAGGCACATCTCTAGCAATTTGCGCAACAATGGACGATTCGCACCTCTAGGGCGGAAGCAATTCATAATAGTTGCGAGTCAAGTGTGAGAGCCGCGATACTTAGCGCGGATTAAGTTCAACATAATACTTAGAAACTTTATAAGAGTCTTACTGAATATTAATCTAGTGTTTAATTACAGAAACTCCTTAAATTAAGAGGTGGTACCTACACTGAATTTTAAAGGAAGTAACAACTTAAAAATTAAAAAATGACAGAATAAACGGGCCCTAAACAAACAGAAAAACGCGAGGCGAATAGAACACGAATAGAATAAAAAATATATGGGATTGACATGATAATATATCGTCGCTTATGTTCTAATACCCCGTAAGTCAATTTTTAACGAAATACGTTTCGTATGTCATTCGATAAGGCATCGATGATGAATGAAATACGAGTTTTTGAACGATGGGGAGGCGTTATCCAAAAAAGAAAAACACCGCGTGTATTAATGTTGACACACACATCACAGAAAGGTTTAAGGGTTTTCTTGCGCTCCTGAAGAGTTGCGTATTTTGACTTTAAATGACGATATATGTATATTGTTTATGACAACATTATGACATGATGCCCATACATTTATCATTCTATTCGTTAAGCGTTTTCGCAATTGTTCAGGGCCCCAGAAAACTTACGTTACGTAGAAAATTAAAATTATAGTAGATGACAGAAAACAAATATATCACCATAATACAGAACTTTCAAGTAATTATGTTTTAAAGCACCATTAATTTTACATACATACATATCTATATCATTGTGTATTAATTAAGTTATTGAGTGGTATTTGATTAAACTTTTTAATTAGTAACCATTACATAAGTAAAAATATTATACTTATCAGGATGTAAAACAATAATGTATAGAGTTTTCTCCATAATTTACAGCCGTCAATATTTGCTTCAGATTTCAATATTATCACATGTAATCACATGTTATCAACTAGGCTACATACATACCTAAATACACGCATACATTTTAATTTATAATTAACTACATAACCTTACACGCTTATAAATGTTAATTTTACGGTTACATGTTACCAGAACAACATGATTTAACTGCATAATTCCGTGCAGCGTAATGAATCTTAACATTCGACTATAATTACAACAATATTATGGGTCAAACCTGCGCGCGCTTCAAACGTTTAGATCGTATCGTGAGCTTCACGAGCTGGCTTAAGGAAATTAATAATTATAAAGGTATTTTCTTTTACAAAGTAAGTAAGATTAAGTGTTGCATCACACGAACGCTATAATAACAATTCAAGATTCAGGCTTTTTTGATCAAACTCGAATCGAGATAGAAGTCAAGTCGAGTTAATGAATTTTAATAATCGAAAATCTGATCAAGCAGATCTTATTTTAGGCTTGGTGGCCAAATTGTCACCAGCTGTACTTATTTAGAGTATTCCGTCTTTAATTGCTCAGATAAAAAAAGACACAATTAGTTGCCCGAGACGAAGAAAAATACACTTCTAGTAGCTATTTGAAGACGATCGCAACCGTGAACTTCAGCACTAAGGTAAGTAAATCACGGTATCGCGTGTCTCACGCTAGAAGAATATCTTATTGCTGAAACGTCATTATTATTTGACATTTATAATAACTAAATGACAGTTCATTTATTAGTTTACTGAGGTGCTATAAAATTTGGCAGATTTAGAAAAAGATCTATCGGGTCATAAAAGTATATATTTGAAGCACGCGACTTGGCGAGTTTAGATGTAACCATAATCTTGTTTAATAACAGTTCCAGAAAAAATATCGTAATTTTTTTTCTGATAAATTATAAATTATGCTTATAAATTAACTCTTCCGTGCAAAGGTACAAAATAGAATAGATGATGGTAAAAACTTATATTTTAGTCCCGAAATACTACAAACAGGTTAAAACATGAAGATACACGTCTAACGGTAACGCGAGAATTTAGGGTACGGAAATTAATTGCAAAGTCATCAGCATAGTGGTTCATCTTGACGTCACTGCAACTAATGCCAGGGTAACTAACTTCCTCATTGGATGCTCTAACTTCGTCTCCTACCTTGTGGTTACCATGACAATATAATAACCAAATGGATTGACAGTTTTGGGGGTAAACTTAAAAGCATGCTCGTTACTTCACTCTGTCTATATACGTAGTGTTATGTATGTAAGTATTTCAAACTTAATGTGCGAGGTAGTGATGCGAAATGATGTCGAAAATACTCAATTTTATTTTATCATTTATAAAAATAATAAATCTACTTGAACGAAACTGAAGCGTATTGGTACCAACATCGTACTGAAAATATTCTTTCCGCTTCCGTTCGCCGTCGCTTCGACATCTCAGAGGACCCTTGTTTATTTAAGATCATTTTACAGTTTGGGCTCCCTTTCATAATATTATATGGCAGCAAGGTTTAATAAAAAATCTTAATAATGATTCGATTTCCTTAAGTCACTCACTTCTCATTTCGAGTGCAATTTCGGAAATTGTAATTCTATACTGAGATGTTTTTGATGGTTTGTTTATTCCGCTTCTGTCAGGGTTTTGTTTGTGAAACGTCATTACCAAAACAAAAGATTTAGTTTAAAATTCTAAGGTTTACGAACCGGTTTTGAATGACTTGGCGTATTATAAACAGAACTTTACCTGTGACTTTATGATTTATAGTAATATGCTGGTTCTCAAGGATGTGTGGCACCATTCAAGAGTTTTTCTTTACGATCTTATAAATAAAAACTTCTAAAAACAATTAACGCACTTTAGTGGCTTCCCTCTCTCGATAATTCAATAAATCGCCCCAAAACTATATAATTAAATACTCAATACATCCAACTGGTAATTTCCGGACTTCTTTGTCACGCTAGGCCCTAACTACGTTAAAACTGTAACAAGGTCAACGCGAAACTTTCGCATAGCGAAGACGAATGTTGTCGCCACACTAATTAGAAGAACTTGTCGCTTAGCGCGTCCACACTAGTTTGGCAGTTAGATGCATTGAACGTTCTATAGTTCAGGATTTACATTTTCTCATTGTTGGTAAACAGTGTGCGGTAAATATCATCGACTGGCCTGTTGGTCTAGTGGTTAGTGGGCCTGACCGATAAAGTGGAGGTCGTGGGTTCGATTCCCACCCAGGACAAATCTTTGTGTGATGAGCATAATGATTTGTCCTGTGTTTGGGTGTTTGTTAATTATCTATATTATGTATGTATTTAGAAATATATAAGTATGTTTATCAGTTGTCTGGTTGCCATAATACAGGCTCTTCCTAGATTTGGATCAGATGGCCGTGTGTGAGTTGTCTCAAGATATTATTATTTGAGAACTATAATTATAGATAGGAAGTTTAGAACTAAGTACACTTTCAGACTGTCTTTTGTCAGGGGCCTAAAATAAGCTCGGGGATGTGGACCATTTATATCGTTGGGGTAGACACCCCGACGATGAATGGTTTTATTTTCTAAAAACATTGGATCAAAATAACGTATTTAAAAAAATCATTAAGAATAAGACCCTTAACATATCGAGTGCATTTCACCGAAGGCTGTATTTTAGAGAAAAGACGAATAAATGGTCTTTGTAATTTTGCTTACACTTGCGTTTTCAATTAGCCTTTAAAATATACGTATTATGATCTTGACAAGGAACATAAAATAAAATAAGCAGCTCTACAAAGTATCAAACCTGCACAACTAAAACTGAAATTAATACCAATGACCTGAATAAGAATAGCTATAATCCGTGTTGGTAACATTGTTTACACGTCTCGCTCGGAGGATTCACTAACAAAATGCCTGACATTGGCCCCTGTAATATTGGCTAAGGTTGTGTTTGCCTTAGGTAAGGGATAAAAAGGAATTCCGCCAAATTTTACCCTCCGCATGAAAAATGGTTGCCGAAAGTTTTGTTCGAAATTCCGAGACTAGCTTTGTAAGCATACTTAGAATGTAGAATGGAGGAATGGAATTATAATAAAGAGTCCACTATACCTCATAAATATTTGCATGGTTTTCACATTAATGTTAAATGGATTTTAGCTAACTTTCTAGAAAATAATAACGTACTAAAAGAACAATGTCTTGATGCTGAAAACAATTAGAAGCACGTAAATTCCACGTTCAACAATGCGCTGTTTATAACTGAAACTATTTTTGTAAACAGATTTTCCGCTGTATTTTCAAGGATCTATTTTTTATTTTACTTTAACAATGTAAGTTCCTTACTTCATTAAACAAAATATTTATGAAGAACAACAAAAACAATATTCTATTAAATTTATCCACGGTATGATTACATTAAAATAACCAAACATGGACTATCCAACTTCTACATACTCTACGACAGACTACCACGTGTATTTGGTAATTTAGGCTAGAAGCAGGTTCCTGTGACCGCGCTCTTTGCTGTAACGTGTCTATAACATGTGCTCCGGGTTACTTTGTGTAGGCCGGTGTTGTGAAATAACATCATCGTGTTTGGACGCGATATTGAAACATTTTCAACTACAAATATATTTTGTTTTAGAAACCAAACTTTGTCACGTGGGTTCCATGAATAAGATATTTTAAACTTCGTGTTCAAGATCGTATAGGATATTGCTTACTATATTAAAGTGATTTCTAATAAAATGACATAGATTGGCCTGTTCAATATCCCACTGCTGGAAAAGGCAAAGGCCTCCCGTTTATTATTCCATCCATTTATTTTATACTCCATAAATATCATATTTTAGGTGAGTTTGTGTATTTTCAACGCAAATACTTAATAAGCGCTGATCCACATTGCTTTCTTCTGATAACTAAAGTACCCACGCCACCAAAACGCCTTTGATTAATATTTAAATGTCAATAAATGATAAAATAAAGGAAAAATACAATCAGAAGAGCTTTGTCACATTAGTTTCATATATTTCATTTCATAGTCTTGAAAGAAAATAGTAGAGGCACGAACAAAATGAATAAGATTTTGCACTTAAGGTAAAAAGAAAAAATATGTCATACAACTTACATTAAAGTCCATCCACGTGCCATCCCTTTAGACGTGGTCACACACGCAATCTTTAAAAGTTAAGAAGTAGATTGTGTGTTCAAATTTGAACCTTATTTCTTAATGATAAAGCATAATTTATTAAAGTCGTCCGAGTTTTGAAGCGTCAGGCTTTACTCTGACGACTCTCTTGAGACGTGATTTATATTTTTAGAGGACCTTGGTTTTAAGAATTCAAGGAAATGATCCTATGGGAGCTTAGTAAAATTAGTAGATTTCTTCTTAGCAATAGCTTCAGTTCAATCACGGCTTTAATAAATTGATCCTTAATGAAAAATGGGGTCCTACTACGCCTCCTTGAGGAACTCCATATTTATTTTAATGGTATTTTAGTTCGTATTTGTATACTTAAGCTAACTTTTATGAATTTCTACTGAGACACAGTTTTCGATCTAGATCGCAGGGTTACTATATCGCCAGTTTATGAAGCACACATTTTTACTTAAAATAATATTCAAAGACTTGTGTAGTTTCGAACTTATTATGCGTGTGTGTGTATGCCACGTTATGTTTCATTACGCTAGAGAACAGTTAAAGTTCTCGGTTAGGGCAGATCTCTTTACAAACTATCTAAATCATATAATTTATAACTAAACTAAACTTATCAGATTCATCAATTATTATTCTTACGCCATTAAAGTTGAACACAATACTGGAGTTAGTTCAGTTAATCTTGAAAACTCAATGAATTACAATATAATTTATGATCTATTTTAAACGTCAGATGTAGAATATAAATTAATTGATGAAGGTCGTGTCGATTTCTCGATAGGAAGGGTTAGGATACGAATAATTAATTAGACTGCCCCGATGGTCTAGAAGCGATACTGTTAAGCATGAGAAACTCATATCTGATAGCAAAGATTTCTTAAAAAAATACTGTAACCGAGGATTTCTATCACCACTTCAGACTCCAGACTAGCCTATTATCATAAACAGTATTTTTTTATACCTGGAGAACATTCAATTCTAGGCTATCGACACTAGACAGCTAGTGCTGAGCTTGTAAGTCCTCCGAGAATTATCGATGTAATAGTCGATTAAATAAGATGGTCGTTCAATGACGTGCGGCTCGCGTCCCTCACGATAGGTTTCGATATTCTTTCTTCGAATGTATTGGTTACGCACTAGGAAGAATAAACGTTACCGTCTTTGTTCTCATTTGCAGAGATTGATTAATGATGACACAAGAAAAGTGACGAAACAAGTTTAATTTTAGAATATTAATGCAATGTTTCCCTTATTCAGTGACGTCATCAAGATGTCAAATATTAAATGGCATGTCAATATAATTAGGGTACTATCAGGTACCTTACAAATAATATCTTACTCCTTCTTAATACCTACACAATTTCACTTACATCGTAATAATTATTTATTTTTCTCAGACCCTGAATTTTTTTGGTGTAATGTTCAAAAGAAAGAACATGATAAAATTATAAGATACCATAAAAAAGTCAAAATCTTGGAATTGTTTGATTAATAAAGCGAAATCTCTAGATTAACTTAAGATTTCCTTTAATCTCTTGAACAAACCCAAACCCTATCATCCAATACTACGGATGACGTAACAAACACTCTACGTAACATTTCACACTCGATATACTAACGTCCCCACTAGGTCGTGACGTCACATTACACGATAAGCCGGCCTAATGGAGTATGCGACTCCATCGGAAGATGCATTAGTACCCTAGAAACCATAAAATGAGCACTTATTGATAGCTGGTGTAGCGATACATTGTTATACTTTAGTTGATTCAGGATGCCAGGTGTACTGCAGGAATCAATTTATTTCTTTCCTATTGTTTAATATGTTGTTAAAGTCGTCAATGCTTAGATATTATATGCCTATTCGCGTTCCGAATGCAGCAAGATAATCTCAAAGTATCAAAATATCTCAAGTCATTAATAATTAATAAGAAAAATACTTTTTTTGCATTCGTAAAATACATTAAAAATGATTAAGTAACAGTACATTTGACAAGATTTATAAAAGGAAGCGGTTGGAAGCAGTAGGCCGAAGATTGAGCTCAGTGGCATGCCATAGGAGAGGCCTATGTCCAGCAGGTGACGGAGATAGGCTGATAATGATGATGATGATAAAAGGAAAGAAAGTTCTATGGTATAAAAATTGCATCTGCTTATTTCATTGATCTCATGAAATGGAGGATAAATCTGCAACGTCCACCAGGCATAGTGCGTCCAACTACTGGCTCGGTCGTTTATCGCACAATGATTGCGGAATAACCCGGCCGCCATTAGGCCACACGTAAGCAAATATTACGCGCGGTAACATCAGTTGGATGAGGGAAAAGTTCGCCTTCCTCTAACAGCGGGTGAGCCACCTTGTTTCTTATAGGCTACTGATGACGGGTGTTTGTAAACACACGTTACATCGCTCTGGGATATTAGGGTCGTGGGTAAGTTTTACCGACTCGTAATAGAATATAGTTTCCGCGTAGACTTCGTACTAATGTTTGTCTTGAATCTCATCTAACTGTCGCGCGTCGCGTTGGAGCGTCTCTACAGCAAGGAGATGCATATACTACGTAGTTTTGATATGAAATAGTGTGGATGAAATATTAAAAAAAAACGTCGCCCCACACTAGGAATATCGTGTATTGTGGGTGCGTTTACAAACATAAAATATCACAAATAAAAATACCTAGACTCGAGACAAACATCTGAGTATCACACAACATTTTGTCAAGTGCAGGAATCAAACCAGCCACCCTTAATGCAGCTGTCAAATCACTAAGTCACTGCGCCAATCAGGTGTCATGGACATATGTTTCATTAAAAACAATTGTCGGTTCCTGTAAAATAGTTATAAATATTGATGTACGATGTAAATGAGTAAGTGATATACAATTAGTTAGTTTAGCTGGGCATTTTCCGCACTTAGGCACTTAATAAGGCCATTGTGCGTGGTGTTTTGCCACATTACCCGTAGAAAAAATGACAAGTGTAACTGACGAAAGTTTAAACCGTAAAGCAATCTTACGTCCACAAAATAGTAATTCAACTATGTTATTCAGATATTCCAAATAACGTCAGTTTCAACCGTTCCGTCCATAATACAAATGATTGCGGCTGCAGCTATGCAAACTATTCACGGAGTATTCAGGTATCGACCTCAAAGTTTAATGCCACCAAAACCAGCGCAGTGACGTCACGGCAGCTGGCACTACGCCACCGCATACTACGAATTAATGGAATGAATGAATGAACGGTTGAACGTAGCTGGAGCGAATAGAGTGAATGTAATATTAGTAGATGTGCTCGCGTTCGATGGATTAAATGGATTACGGATTAGTTTCGTATGCATGGTAGCAAGTTCGAATCAGGGCAATTGGTATATAAGTTCTGATGTGGCTTTTCAATGTTATATAGATGTTCAGAACGTTCCTGCCCCCTTAGACGTATTAAAAATGTAAGGGATTGACATAATTATGTCATCCCTATACATTTATCATTCTATTCGATTTCTATGACTTGTAACTGTTCTTAAATTGCAGTGGGGTCGTTCAGCATAAGAGAAAGAGACATTATAAGAAACCACAACTCTCCTTACACCTACTTAAGTACACAGGCTTAAAAACTACAAGGTAAACATACTTGGTATTTTACCTAGTCAGGAAAAAATTACTAAGTTTTCAAGTAAATGTTTGTTAAGCGATAGTTTGTGAAACATACTCAGGATATGCACGAAAATCCTGCAAATTGGAAACGTGATTTTCACGTATTTTCGTCGTTATTCTGTAGTGGCTACTCCGAAATTTTGCTACAAAAAGATTCTACAAACAACCATGGCAACGTGCAGGTTCCTGATATTTGAGCTTAAAAGATCGGAAGGAGTGGATAAAATAGGGTTGCCATCTATTTTCTGGCATTTAGGTGCTGCCAACGATAATTATGTCAAAAAGTATAGATACGTCATATGCTAACAAAATGAACGTGAAAAGTAATCCGGACTCTGAGTCCGCACTGCACTAGTCTTATGTTAAATCGGACAACAATCGTACTACCCGAGACTACACACCCTTTTCGAATCTTCAAAATGAGCGCGCTGGTGACATATCTGTACTTTTTAGCAATATCATTGGTTGCACATCAACAAACTGTAAGTTTGGGAGGATAGTACCCAATTTACGGTAGGTATATATAGATAGGTTATGTAGGTACGCTAGGTATAGGTGTACAACCGCTGTTATCCGGTAAAGTATGAGGTATGATAATAAACCAACGTCTCTACAAAACAAGGTAGTGTAGGCAGATTTTTTCTTGATAAAAAAATCGTCGCACCTCACTAGGAATCTCTCCTATATCGTGGGTGCGTTTCTCAAACATGAAACACACACACCCAGACTCGGGACAATCAAATGTGGATCGCACAAATTTTCGCCCCGTGCCGGAATCGAACCCATAGATTAAATGGCGCAGTAGCCAAGCGTAAGACTGCTGAGCTAAGGGTTGCTAGCTCAGCAGTCTAATCGCTTAGTTACTGCGTCAATTAATCTAACAAAAATAAACAATGAAAAACTTTATTAGAAGTGAGACTCGAACGTTAACAACTAGTGAACAACTGTGAGTCTGAGTGTCTGGGAACATGATTGATTATTAATTTGTTGTCCATTGCCCTGTTTGCTTGCGGTGATTGTCTTCAACAATGTTCACCGTGCAATGGATGTCTATCAACGCTTGTTACTAGTAGTAGGTTCTCACTCGAATTTAAGCCAGCTGTAACTCCTATTTCTGGGATATTTATACACTCGTGAACTGCACAAAATTATTAAAGTGTGGAGAAAGCAGGTTATTTAAAGGAAATTTACTAGATCTATGGGTATCATATCAACACAAAAAGGATTACGCACCTACATCTCAAGCACCACCTACCCTGTCTCGTATGTACATAACAATACAGCCTATTTTCGGTCAACAAGCGTATTACGGTCTAGGAAGAACAATTATTACTCCTAGGTACCACAAAGTTAGCGGGAAATGAAAAAAGTTTTGTACAGACAGCACTCGGGAGGCCGCGAGACTTCATGAGATAACCCGTTGGCAGCGGTTGTTGTTGTTTTAAAGTTTAAGGCGGTTTAGATGAAGATGAAACACAGAACATGAAGAATACCATAGAAGAAAACATTTGTATACTAAAGTTTGCAGTAAGATTTGATTGGAGGGTGGATCATAATTCGGCCTTGGCTCGTTGACAAAGAGTATATGTATATACAGATATGCTGTTAAGAATCTATTTTCACCAAGTATAAAAGCGAGTTCATATCATTTTCACAGCTCGGACTAGCGGCCCGGAGTTTTATCACCGCACGCTGTCAACAGGCAGTCTTGCAGAATGTTAGGAACGTTGTAACATTTTTAGTTGCAATACTGTATTCCAAAATAAGTCTTAAGTAAAAGAAAGTGAACATCTCTACACCTTTGATTCCTTCCAGAGAATTCTAAAGCGATAGTGCATGTATATGCAATGCTAAAACATTACTGCCTCGTTTGTCGCTAAGCGCGACCGCGAAGCACGAGATCCTGAGTTCGAATACCGGGTCAGGCATAGTGTTACGGCTTCTTCCATTAGGTAACGCTCAGTAGCAGCACGAATTTTGGATTTTTGGCCTATTCATGGCAATAGACTGGCCCCCTATTACATTGGGACCTATAACATAACTCGTGTATTACATTGGTACACCTCTGCCTACCCCTTCGGGGAATGCAGCCATAATTTTACGTACACTAAAATACTAATACACACAATTGCAATATTACACATATTATAATTATATCTAGGTAGTAAATCTGTTCAGAGACACAACAGCTAACTAGCGAGGGTTTCAGTGCATCTAAAATAACTAAAAAGCAATAATAGTAATATATTGTTGCGACAAAACGTCCCAAACCCTAATATATGTTTGTTTGGAATTTCCAAATTGCGGTGCAAACAGCTACGCGGACTTAATTTATTCATCCACGGCGCTGTAATGTTGGCTTCCCACGGCGCGTTTTAACACTGCCCGCGCCAGCGCTAAGCCGGGTAACGCGTCGTGAAAAGGGGTGGTTCGGACTCGTATGTCGTATTCACTGGCCTGTAAATATAGGCTCCGTGCGGCGTAACTCGTGTTATAAAGCGCCGTGAGAAGCCACCATAATGCAACCGCTGCAACAATGCTGGGCTCTGCGCAACGCTGCCACTGCTAAAAAGGGTAAGGACCTTGTTATTGGCTTAAAAAACTCTGTTCTCCATTTGTTTCGGGATCTGAAACAATATTAATTTTTAATATGGGTGTCCACGCACAGTAACGTGAGGCAGGTGGGGTGTTGATGTGGTGTCTTCAATAACGCTCCATGTGGTTTTTATGAATTTAATGTAGTTTTAAGTTATTGTTTACAATAAACGTGCGCCGCATTTCAACGGTCGTAATGAAAACGAACAAACCGAACTGAACGAACGAATGAACACAATAATATTGACCGAATCGATCTCAAGTATCGCTATCCACTGTGAGGGGGCGTCTCGATCGTCGCAGTTCCGCCACGCGCCGCTAGAGCGCAACGAAGTTGTGCCCCCCGACGATAGATGGCGTCAACATGCCGGCCGCCTTGAAAGCTCACAGCTTTCAACCAAAGTTATGCCTTCCTGGAGACGCTCCCGGCTGCATCCACACCATCGTCCTTGAATGGAGCCACCGGTAGCGGGCAGATTTTTGAAAACGCTCGCTTTACTGGTCCTGAAGATGTCTGGATTGTCGCTACCCGGGACACACCGTCGTTTCCAGGGAAGGTTTTTATAATTCTCCCCATACGCCACCTCAGTGGAGGAGTATGATCCTCTTTGATAACTACGAGTGTGTTTTTGGCTAGGTCCTGATCCTTTGACTTCCATTTTGTCCTTATTTGAAGCTCTGCGATATAGTCCTTGTGCCAGCGGTTCCAGAAGTGCTGTCTGATTTGTTCTACTCGATGAAACCGTGTCAGACAATGAGTGTTTGCTTCGGAGAGATCTTTGCAGACTGGTGACGTAAGTGGCCGGCCGACGAGGAAGTGAGCTGGGCTAAGAGGTTGAAGGTCATTTGGATCTGAGGACATAGGAGTTATAGGTCGGGAGTTCAGGACTGCCTCGATCTGTGCCAACGCAGTACTGAACTCCTCAAACGTTAGGTTAGCGGTACCAACCACACGCTTCAGGTGGAATTTACATGATTTGACTCCCGCCTCCCATAACCCACCAAAATGAGGAGCATAAGGGGGAATGAATTTAAAGTCAATACTATCATTAGACAACGTGTTAATTATATGATCTGAATTTTCTATGAACATTTCTCTAATTTCTTTCATAGCTCCAATAAAATTCTTACCATTATCGGAGAAAATCTGAGCTGGCTTACCTCTTCGAGATATAAAACGTTTTAATGCTAACATATACTCTTGAGAGGCCAACGTACTGACCAGTTCAAGATGAACAGCACGGGTTACAAAACAAACGAATATACAAATATAACCCTTTTCAAGCTTGGCTCCCCTCCCTTTACGATTCAATACCAATATAGGTCCTGCATAGTCCACTCCACATCGAATGAACGGGAAACCAGCTTCTAACCGTTCTGATGGAAGGTTGCCCATAATTGGCGTTAAAGTTTTACCTTTCATTCGAGTGCAGCGGATACACTGATGAACAATCTTTCGCGCTAGGTTCCTACCGCCTAATGGCCACCAATTTTCACGCACGGTAGCTAATAGCAATTGGGGGCCAGCATGAAGAAGTTCTTTATGTTGGTGCTGAAACAACAACTGTGTAAAATAATGTTTACTAGATAAAAGTATAGGGTGCTTTTTATCATAAGTAAAAGTAGGTGAATTACTAAGGCGCCCGCCAACTCTAATAATATTATTTTCATCGAGAAATATATTTAAACAAGCAACGGAAGCAGTAGTCTTCAAAGGTAAGTTACATTTTAATTTTTTATATTCATCATGAAATGATTCGCGCTGAGCGTGACGTGCCAACATATGCGAAGACGCCAACATCTCATCTGCTGTTAACGGACCTAGTACGCGTTCCGACTTCGGTGAGCGTAAGTTGTGTAAGTATCGTAACAGGTAAGCTCCAACACGTATCATATTTATATAACTACGGAACCTTTCAAACGTAAAACATTTATTATTATTAACGTCACAAACCAACGCAGTAGTTTGAGATTTAACTTCAGGTAAATTCAATGAATCTAAATCAGAATTTATTATTTTATATTGTGATGGCCAGTCTGACTCGGGAGATTGTAAAAACGTAGGGCCGTTCCACCATAAATAATTTTCAATAAGTACATCTAGACTAAGACCGCGCGAAACCAAATCCGCGGGATTATCCTTCGTACCTACATGTAACCACAACGCATTACTTGTTATATCATTTATTTCTACAACCCTATTTTGAACAAATGGTTTTAACGAATGTGGTGACATCCTAAGCCACCCCAAAACAATAGTCGAATCTGTCCAAAAGTACCTCTTATAGAAAACAATACGCAACGAGCGAGTTATTTTTCTATATAAGCGCGCACCTAATAAAGCGCCACATAACTCGAGCCTTGGTATAGTAACCGGCTTGAGCGGTGCAACTTTACTTTTCGCACACAACAATTTAATACCCACCGGCGAGCCATCAGAGTAGGTACGTACATAGGCGCAAGCACCATATGCGCTCTGTGACGCGTCAGTGAATATATGTAATTCTATATATTGAGTATACGCACTCATGACGTGACGCGGAATTCGTAAGTTACTTAAGTAAGGAAGTGTGTTAATAAATTTGTCCCAGGACAACGTGACGTCACTGGGAACGGGATCGTCCCAATTAATTTTACACAACCATAAACGTTGCAATAATATCTTTGCTACTATAATAACCGGCGCTAAGATACCTAACGGGTCGTATATCTGAGCTATTGTTGATAACATAGTACGTTTGGATAAGGGGTCATTGCTCTTAACTACTTGTGTAGAAAAATGGAGTTCATCACCTTTATTATACCATCCTAATCCTAACGTTTTACTGTGACAATGATCACCTAAAGATAACTTTTTAAATATTTCGTGATTACTAATATCGACATTAAATAACCACTTTCGTAAAGATAAACACGCCGAACTTAATGTATTCTTTAACTTTTCACAGGTATCCAGTAAGTTACGTAAATCATCATCACCTAAAAGAACGTCATCTACAAAAAAATCTTCGCGAATCTCCCGCGCGATCAGCTCATTCCCACACTCCAACGCGAGTTGTCGTAAACACCGCATACTCAGATAAGGCGCAGACGCGGTACCATACGTCACGGTGTTAAGGCGATACACACCTATTGGGTCCGCTGGATTTTTACGCCATAATATTAATTGTAAATCGCGTTGATCCGGTTGAATTAGAAAATTACGAAACATCTTTTCGACATCTGCACATGCTACGAATTTAAATTGCCTAAAACGTAATAATATACTGAAAATATCATTTTGCAATGGCGGCCCAATATGCTGAATATCATTCAATGATTTTCCAGACGACGTAACCGCACTCGCATCGAACACCGTGCGTAATTTCGTAGTACTACTGTTATCATTGATAACACCGTGATGCGGTAAGAAATAGTGAGGTGACCCGTATTTTTCTACACGACTCATGTGACCGAGCCTTTCGTACTCATCCATAAATTCGACATATTTTTCCTTAAATTGTAAAGAACGCGAAAATTTACGTTCTATTGACAACAAACGTTTTTCGGCCGCCTTATAACTTTCACCGAGAACATCGGCCGATTCCTTTAAAGGAATACGAACGGCGAACCTACCGTCTTCCATACGCTTTGTTGTTTCAATAAAAATATTCTCACACGCCTGTTCGTCAGCACTAAGAACATTTTTAACGCTACTAACTTCTTCTAATTCCCAAAACAATTTTAATTGTGTATCGATTGTTTGGGTAAAATTACAATGAATCTTATTACCGCGGAGTGTACTATTCTGTAACGGCCCAGACACTATCCAACCCAACTTCGTATTTTGTAAGTATGGACCATTATTTAGTTTTAATTTTCCATCAGATAATAATTCCCAAAACTTATCCGCACCAATCAAAATATCAATATCCGATGGTGAAAAAAAAGTTGGATCAGCGAGTTGGATATTGTCCGGAATATGTACGTTATTTATATTAACACAACACGACGGTAAGCGGTTAGTAATGCACGGTAACACCAAACAATCAATATTCACAATATAATTATTGACCTTTGACCGTAATTGTATTTTACATAAGTGGGTAGACTGCGAAATCTTTTCACCCACTCCGGCAACGTGATAAGTGGACTGTATTAACGAAGAATTTAACGAATCGCATAACGATTTTCTAACGAAACAATGTTGACTACCACTATCTAAAAGAACGCGCACAGTGTGATATTCGTTATTACCATCTAAAATATCCACTAACGCCGTGGATAACAAAACGTTAGGTAATAACGCATAATCCGATTCACAACTTTGCGATTTAGAATGATTAGTCATAACGTGTAAAGATGCAGAAACATTAGATGAGGCGATGGCCGGTTGCGACTGCGCGTTCTCCCCGCCCACCTGCAACGTATTATCTACTTGCCTATCAACGTGAATTAAACTATTATGTTTCTTATTGCACAACCTACAAGATCTAAATTTGCATTCCGTTATAGGGTGAGTCGTGCGTAAACAATTAATACAAATATTATGTGTTTTAACTAAATTAATCCTATCCTGAACAGCCGAATTAAGAAAACGTGTACATGTATAAAGCCGATGGTTACCGGTGCACATTGCACACGATACCCGATTTTGTTGTGTACTAACTTTATTATTACTAAGTTGAGTAACAAGATGACTATGGGATGTATGTGTGTGTGATGCATGTTTCTTGTATGTGTGTTCACTACTTTTGTAATCTACAGGTTTGTTATTTACTTTGATCATTTCTAGCATGTCGGCCCTATCTTTGAGAAACTTAAGTAAATCATCTAGGTTTGTGGTTGACCTTGACCCTATTAACGTACTAGATGTTCCCTTGTACTCTTCCCATTTGCGTTCCGTGGCTTGATCTAACTTAGAAACGATCATAAAAATAATTAAAGTGTCCCAATAGTCTGTTGGTTCTCCTAGTGTTTTGAGAGCACGTAAATTTCTTAAAACCGTATCAGATAAGCTTCTTATTTGAGTAGCAGACTCCCTTTGTAACGACGGAATTTTAAATAACGCTTTTACATGGTTGTGAATTAATAAACGTGTATTGTTATACCTATTACTTAAAAGCTCCCATGCGTGAATATAGTTCGTGGCCGAAAAGTCCAATGCACTGATTACTTGCAGCGCGCTGCCGGTTAAAGATGATTTAAGGTAATGAAATTTCTGTACCGGATTCAGATCCTCGCGCTCATGAATTATACTGACATACGAATGCTTAAATTCGAGCCAACGGTCATAGGAACCGTCAAAGGAGGGAACCCTGATTTCAGGCAATTTAATGGAAGTTATTGGCTTAACCGCGCTGTTCGTCTCACCAGTCGGTACATTACTCTTCAATAACAACGACTTAGCCAAAGCTACTACTCTATAAAACTGTTCTTCAAAGCGATCTCTCTCTTCCAACTGGTGTGAAAGTTCGAGATCGTCCTGAATTACGTCTTCGATTTTCTCCTGGAGATCGTTGAAATTGTTCAATAACGCAGAACTACTGGCTATTCTTAAATTAATTTCTACCTGGTGCTCATCAGATAAAGGAAACGAAAGTTTTTTGACATAATTTTCAAATAATGTGAGCCTACCCTTTATGGTACCACGTTTTTTAATAAAATCTGAAAACTTAGCTTCACTCATTTTGGACAAGTTATAGGAAATAAGGAGTACTTACAGTATTTCCCGAGAACGAGAACCTCGCAACGCACGATAATGGCTGCCGATAGCCGCGCAAAACGTTGCGCCGCCGAGCGGAGTCACCGGTTGCGTAGGCAGGTACCACCACCCAAACGCTGGAATCACAGCACAAACGATTAGCACAGACCAAAGGATGGGATGGGGAACTGACGGGATATGCCAACCTGCCACTTCTGCTTGGTGGATGTCTTTCTTGACGCCTGATGAACGCAGGTATCAACGCCGGGGCCGGGCCAACGAAATCTTCGTGAATCCGGCTCGAAGGACCATTCATGTCCACGCACAGTAACGTGAGGCAGGTGGGGTGTTGATGTGGTGTCTTCAATAACGCTCCATGTGGTTTTTATGAATTTAATGTAGTTTTAAGTTATTGTTTACAATAAACGTGCGCCGCATTTCAACGGTCGTAATGAAAACGAACAAACCGAACTGAACGAACGAATGAACACAATAATATTGACCGAATCGATCTCAAGTATCGCTATCCACTGTGAGGGGGCGTCTCGATCGTCGCAGTTCCGCCACGCGCCGCTAGAGCGCAACGAAGTTGTGCCCCCCGACGATAGATGGCGTCAACAATGGGTATGTATTATATTAAACTGTAAAATGAGGTTGAAAAATTCATACAAAATACAAGAACACACTCAGCAATCGCTTTCCGACCACTGGACCAAAGAAGAATGCAACTGTATATTTAATCCAGCCCCACAGCCAAATATATACTCGACTAACAGTACCTCAAAAGAATACCGGTAGCAGATAACTTTGTGTTGACAAACACACCACGTCAGAACTTTACAAAGAGATACCACACGTGAATTGTATGGGTTTATTTATTTTGCACACCGAACACTGCGGGCGATGCTCCGAGGCTTTCGGCAGTCGATGGCAGTTGCACTCAAAGCCAAACAAAGACCTATAAAGCTACGTGTTTATGCAACAGATGGGAAATATTTATGAAAAATAGTAAGCCGGATTGTGACAGGCATTAACTATTTATACAAGTCAGCATTGGTTTGGTACCTTGTGGTACATTTTATAAACTTATATAGGTATTTTTAATACACACTGCTTTCCCCGTAAGTATAATGCAAGTGAAAGAATATGAATATTTGAACAAGTAAAGTGAACCAGTACAGGACATATTTTGGTGAGACAGATTCCGCAGACAGTTGCATGAATTGCATGTAAAAGGGGCCTAGCTTTTCACCAGCCAGTCATACATATTATAAGTATTATCTTAGATCTATGTAAGAACCCATAATATTAAGATGATAGGACCTAGATCTTATAATAGGCAACGTAACTTTTAAGCAAGAAAACTTCAATTCGTTACCTCCAGTTATTAGGTTCCAAATTCTTAATAACAGTCTAGAATTTAGAATGAAATGAGCCTATGCTGTTTAAGAACAGGCTGCTTATATAACAAGCCTTTGCATACGCAAATTTGGTCCTTAAGCCCAACAACTTAAGTATACATTTAAATTAATCGGTTGTTATTCCGTAGGTACTACAAAGGAAGCTTAATATGTAAATGATTGCATCGCCCTAAAAGTAAGGATAATCCCCTTCTCTTTTGTTAGTCTAATGAAAGCAGCTCCTTATGTATATTTGAGTGTATTACGATCCTTGGAATATTTCATTTGAAACAACGGTATTTAAAACGTTTGAGCGGTAGGTCTTACTGGTATTAAAGGGAACGTAGAGTTTGAATATTTTGTTATTCAACAAGACGGAACATTTGTACACCATCTGAAAAGGAAGTTCTCTTAGCACGCTTACATAGGTATATATGAATATACGATAGCATTAAGAAGAATTTGGACAGAGGAAGAAGTGAATGCCATAAAGCTGTGAATACACCATGGGTGTGAAATTTTTTAAACAAAAATATAATCGTAGAAAACTTCGCGTGTGGAAGGATGTTACACACATAAAATGCCACATTTACACATTTTGCGGATCACAGAAATATTTATGCGTTTTGCAGATAATTGTTCCGCAACTGGTTAAACGTGATATTCCGTGTAACACGCAAAACTTAAAAAAAGTAATACCAAGAAAATAGTATTGAAATAAAACTATTTTTACATATTTTAACGCGGTTTTCATTGTTTTTTTTGGAAATCTGTAATAAATTAATGCTGTTAAGGATTCGAAACGTCGGGACCAAAAAACTAATTAAAACCGCAATAAAATCCGTTTAACTAGTTTTATTTCAATGTCTAATATTCGCGTAAGAGACAGAAATCATTCAGAAAATAATGGATAAAATAAGAAAAAGTTTCATGAAGTATTATACCCTGTAACAAAATACCCTCAACACGAAGAGCCATAAAGGTCAAGAGCTAGTTCCCACTTGACGAAACTAGTTCCCTAACGACCTACACTCGGCCCTTCAAACTACGTGAGGATATTACTGTTGGTACTCATCGTGTAGGGCCGGTAAATGACGTTGTAAACACCACTCAGAGGTACGGCACCAAGTGCTTACAGGGTGTTTAATTACTTGGAAAGCGTGAGGATTGTAGCAAGTGATTATTTGTGGTCTTATGGTACGCATAGGCGTGATTTACGGTAATGTTTTACTGCCATGGCTGCGTTTAATTATATCTAGGACGGTGTTGACGACTTATTAAAAGGAATGGACGACTTTTGGACTACTACTACTATGTACCAAAATCATCATCATCATCAGCCGGAAGACGTCCACTGTTGAACAAAGGCCTCTCCCTTAGAACGCCACAATCAACGACAACTTGCCATTTGCATCCACCGTACTAAAATACGCGGAATTAATTTCTGCTCGGTGCGAACTTTAAAAAGTTTTATTTTTGGTAAAAAGTTTAATCATAACTTTAACAGGTAAAGGTTCTAAAATGAGACTACAATTTTCAAAATATTACCAGCTAAAACATCAAATAAGTACGTCATTAAAATATATTCTTAAGATGGCCCTTAATTTGCGGCCAACTCAACAATAACACGGAACACCACTCTCACTTACAAAAACTCCAAGAACTCGATCAAAACACGAACTGTACCCAAAATTACCATCAGAATTAAACACTATCTGTTCAGATCGGATCGTTCCTGTAAACGGGAAGACTTTAGCGAAAGATATGGTCTTCATTTACTTTTCCATTACACGGAGCACTATAAGCAGAGATGGATACATTTAATCCACGGCTTTTGGTAACATGGCAGATTATTGTTTTAGGAACATTAATAACTGTCCTAGTGTCTTTGTGGTACAGGATTCATTATTACAAAATAACCCTTGAGACTTGTGACTTGGTTTCATGATAATATCTGTAATTTTATAAAAATACCGTTGATGTTGATTTTGCCTGATAAGTAGCAATAGCTTATTGTTTGATGAGAATGAGACTTACGAGGACTTGTGAAATGACAGACGCAAAATTACACAAACCATAATAATATCTTGCTCTTACCACGATATTAAACATTTGGCCATATTTATTTTGTTTCTTTTTTTAACGTTGCCCCTCACTAGGGATTTCTTTAGTATTGTTGGTGCATTTTACAAACATGAAATATCACATATACAAACACCCAGACTCAGGACAAACATCTTCGTATAGCAGAAAATGTTGTCCCATGCTCGAATCAAACCCATAACCCTAGAGGTTGCGAGCTAGGCAGCAGTCTAATCACCACTGCGCCAATCAGCCCCCTTACCATGAACTCTTAAATCAGGACAATTTACGTTGTGGAAGCGAGACGCTGCATTACACTACACGTAGCGGCGTCCCACTTCCACATCTTAAACTGTCCTGTTTTAAGAGTTTATGGTTAAGGGGCAGGTCGTCAATCTTAAAACCGATTCAAAACTATTAAAACCTAGTAGTCGAACATCAATGCTATTGTTTAAGGTGTATGCAGGCCATAAGCTTAGCTTTATACGACTATGTAGTAATTAAAACCATACCTCTGCTAACCCCAGTAATGTAAGCTCAGCGCTACATATAAACTACACAGAAGGATAAGCAACATAATCCGCAGCATTATCTTGGTAGACGAAACATAAACAAAGATTACACGGCCGGAGCAAATTGAATTAAATATGAGGAGTTTGCGAGTAACTGGTATTAATTGCTTAATGACCCGGGGTCTGTTCCGGCCATAATCACCGGACCCATTATTTTTATTTACTGCCTCCCTTTCAGAACTAAGGTCCCTATATTCCTCAAGTTTCTGAGGATCGACACTAGTTTTGGGATGTTAGGAATTTCAGCTCCAAAGTCTACTCCGGAATGTCTGCAGTGTTTATTTGTGACTGTTGTAGTGTGGTGCTGGTTTTGTGATAATTTCGTAATTTGCCTCGTTTAGTCCATTTGCTCCTGATTTATGTTCTTCTTCTGTGTTTAAGTGCTTAGCTAGTCCTATTAATCATGGCTCTTTGAAGATTTTTTCTATTTCATATATTACTTGTTTCTCTAGAAATACTCGTGTTTGTTACGTGGTTTATTGTGCATTGACCAGATTACCAATATATGTAGTGGATTAATGCTTTGCTCTGCTAATTTGCGCAAAGGAGTAAAAACATTATTTTATACTTACAATGATTGATATGACATGATATTATTTGTTTTATCCAAGAATACTGGAAATCCACAAATTTACGCATGTTAGTACCTTAATTGACGACTTTTTCTTCTTAGCGTGTCGATAACTAAGAAATAGGAAGAGCAGAACATTAAAATCGTCTATTAATGCTGTTAATGCTATTGAAAATTACTGCTTCAATCATTTTTTTAACAGTTTTCTTTGTGCGTTTATCATGTTTGAGTCCACTAAATTAAACCCTAAAAAATATTTGTCATTTAATTAGGACCTGTATGGGCTAGAATCAGGTCCCAACAATTGAAGCCTCCAAATTGAAGAACCATCACAAAGAAACTTAATCGAATTCCGAACCGCTCGTGTCCCGATTTAGCGATTGGTTACATTGTGCCCCTACACATTGTGGCGCTAAACACACTCATCTGTGGACAAAAGTTCTTTGTTGAAGCAGGTAACGTCGAGGCACGAGTCTATGTTGAGAGCTTTTGTTTTCTAATGCCTTTGTTGCATGGAGATAATAGCACTGCTAATGAATGTGCACTCTCACATTTTTGTTAATGTCCGTAAAAAGGTGTAATGGGGTTTCTTGTTAGAAGTTGAACTTGTGGCGATGGACGAAACTGTTCTGTCAGGTGGACGCTTTCCCGCGCTGGGTAAGCAAATCTAGAGCGGAAAAATTTGTAGGAATTGGGTCAGGAAAGTTTTGGTTATTAACGCTAATGAAAATTATTGATGTATCTTAATAATAAACTACAACACCTGTAATTCTTAAGAGGGTCTACGAGTTATGTATACTTTTGTATACATAGGGTTTCACTTTCATTTTCCAAGTACTCGTAACAATAGCCGCCGACATATTTTTAATGAAGACAAATCAATATTTACTGCTATCAGTGAATAATAATATTTTACATGAGTCTAATAACAAACTGTTGATAACACGAATATTATAGAGCAAAGTTTACAATGCTCGGCTCATAGCTAAGATCATTTTTTTATATAAAAAATTTAATTGTTAACATAAAAATTCACAATATTTTTGTCGTTGTTGCTTTTCCTAGCAAGATTACGAGAGAACTACGTAAAAATATAACATACGTTCTATTCAAAGAACGGTTGTATGTCGGAAGTAGATCGTAGATCATGTCGTGTAGAAGATCTGCGGTTGACCCAAAAAGGCGACTTAATTGGTTTATTTGTTGTATACTATATTCCCTTGTTACGCATAAAGTTTCACACTATTTAATTTTAATTAGACTCACATGTCGGGGTAATTAGTGCTGTGTTACAATTATACTTTTGAGAGTAGCGTTATAAGGGTCGGTCGAGATGAAAGAGCTGTTAATTGCTTGACTTTGTGTTCGCGGGTTGAGGGTGGTTCCCGCATTCTGTTTTCTGCTCATCTCTCGCTGCAAATATTTGTTCCGGGTAAAAATGCCGATGCGGGATGAACAGGAATACAGATCTGACTTTTGTTACCAGAAATAAAGTTATTATAGTTCTCTTCGGTTGCTTAAAAAGTGTAATAAGATAAAATAAGAGGTGAAAATCCTTGTACGTGCCCGAAAAATGATAATAGGCCCGTTACCTTTTGAAAATGAGATGAAATATGTGTTTAACGACTGCTGAGCAAGGAGAACGACTCTGTCTACCCCTTCGAGGATTACTGAATAGAATGGTGTATTATTTTTTTCCGTTAAATTTAGATAGGTAATCAGAGAAAACATTAAATATGAGTGTAGAATAGCAAACCCCTACCTACACCTTCAGGGAGTACAAGCGTGATGCTGTACTAGATATAAGGGAGTAGAAACACAAAACTTGGATCACATTCAGCCCACGTCCCTAAACACATAGATTGCTTGTTCTTGAGCTGTAAAACCTTCTAAAATGTCAAACTTTAATAGAAAACGAACAATTCGAGAACTTGTTTTATTTTGCCAAGAAACTTAAAACGTGCCGAGCGTAATAGTGGGCGACGTTGAAATATAGCAGGCAGATGCTACAAGTTTCTAGAAAGTTCGATCAAAAGTAAGATGCTAGACAACACCTGGCTAACAACGTAACTAGCCAGGCACCAAGTATTTTTCTTTAATAGCCACGGATGGGTGTTTGATTTCCATTTGAAGTAAATATTACATTGGGCGTAACATTAAATCATACCTGTATTCCCCGAAGGGGTTGGCAGAGGTGTGTTGTACACCCACATTTTGGCAGTTATATTATAAGTCTCAATATTATAAAGAGGCTAGCTATTGTCATTATCCAGGCACAAATCCAGACTCCGTGCTGCTACTAAGAATTACCTACCTAATGGAAAAACCCAACCTGGGGTTTGAACCCAGGGCCTCGTTCTCAGCAGTTGCGCTTAGCTACCACTAGAACAACGAGGCAGGCTGCATTGGGCAATTTGTCATAGTTATATGAAATTTTCTTGGTTGCGTTGTCATCGTTCCAGTGATGACGTTGCAAACTTGGCTTAGTACAGCCCTCATTCACAGAACATAAATCATTTACGTAGTCGTTCAATTGAGTTCTAATTGAGCTCATAAAATGTAAACGAACCTGTTGCCTACTGTGGACAAAAGAGTAGATGTCAGAAAAAGCTCACCTTCGCCTTCGCAAGTATCACGTCATGTTTGTGGTTTTATAGGTTGTAGCTACATAAAAAGATTTATAATGTAGTGCTGTTTTGGTTTTAAGTAGCTGAAGGGCTGGCCCTGAGATTTCTCCAATAGATTATCAGGTGCGCGCAACCCTGTTTAATCTTCAAGTTGTGACGTCAATTTACAAGTAATTCCTTCTCGACGCCACGTCAGTATAATGACAAGTCGACATTAACATTCATGATTCAATACATTCATTTTCCTCAACAAAACGAGGTATTCGAGTATACTTGAGAAGTATCCTCAAATATTGTACAACATTAAATCCGATATTAATATTTAGATATCTACAACGGGTACAGAAATCATCGATGGCGACATTTCTTGTGTCAATTATAAATATTTAATGCTTCGCTTCTACTATATCCCTTTATAATAAATTATGTGAACAGAACTGATCAGGTAAAGGATTTTGGTATTTGTTTGTTAGGAGTTAAGGTTCTGATTTGTTTGATTATCCTTAAGTTTAATGTTGTGGGTTAAGGTACAAGAGTTTCTCGATGTAAGAAGCAGTTTATAATTGTACGTCAGCTCAAAAAAAAACATTTATGGACCCATTTATTTGACTGCTGTTCTTCTGGTGTAATATTACGTGACTTAGGTATACGAAGACTATCCTGAGCTAAGACTCCACACATTAACGTCTACAAATAAGCTAGCTTTACCTTGGTAATAATCTTTTTAGGATTAATCTTAGTTTGGTAATAATTTTGTGATTATTCCAATGTAATTTGCTCGCTACAGATAAATGAGGCTTAATCTCTGGCTCTTCTTCTTTAATCTTTCAATTATTTATTTTATTATATTATTTTTCTTTAATCTTTCAATTTGTTAATTGTAATCATCTTTATTATTCTTCTGGAAAGCTTCACCCAATGCTCTGTACCCCACAATTAACTAAAATCAAACAACTGAAATGGCGAGTGCGACGCAGCCGAGGTGCTTTACGATTCCTTTTGCAGGCACTCTCTCGATACTACACTTCGTCCATATTATAATGGAATATCTGAACTGACTCTATTTACTGATCATAATTATTGATGAGGTCAAATAAAATTGAACGTGAACTGGATGTGCAGATGTAATGGAATTTATTTGCTTTCTGTTAAAATATGAATAGGTTCTAGTGTCATAACATCCCGTAATATTTTCCGAGGGGACAAGCAAATTTAATGGATCCCATGTAATAAGGAGTGAACCTATCACTATTAAAGGCTACAATATGTTGCTGCTGGAAAACCATATAGCCCGACACAGGAATCGAATCCTAGACCGACTTTGTCGGTTATCAGGAACACTTTGTTAGAGATTGGTTACCAAATACAAGTGAATAATCTTCCTTAAGTGATGTTCTTGAGATTATTAAGATAAAGATTGATCTAGATGACATTAGCAGAGCTGTTGATAGTAATACCAGTTTATCTGATAATAAGGACGGTATTTATTTTGACGGCCGTAGTTGAACTTGGCTATGAAGTGGTGAGGTTTGCCGGATTTGTTTCGTAAATAAGATTAAAGTATTTAGTCAAAATGGATTTAAATGGACAGGAGCCATCGGAAGGAATAGGTAATTTTTTGTGGCTTTTTCCATTATCATCATCAGCCTAACTCAGTCCTCTGCTGGACATAGGCCTCTCCTATGGCACACCATTTGGAATGCTGTCTATTAAATACAGCATCAAGGTATGTACTACGGTTTTGTGTCATAGATTCGTCATGATAGATGCAGATTTTAGAAATTATTTCTGATGGTTATAAATCATGGTTGTTCCGAGGTTTGCAGCCTGTATTTGCATGCACAAAGTTGTAGGTTCAAACCCAGGCAAGTATTTAATTAATGTTATACGTTTTTAAGACACCATTGACATTATTATTTAGAAATTTAAATTTTGAATAGAAAATATGAGTGTGCAATAATTGAGGAATTTTTTGAGGAATACAAGCTTCTTCTTTATCCTACGATTGTCATTGACATTTTTGGTTTCAGGAAGAGCTCTCGGTTTCCGCCACATTCAATTCCTGATGCTGTTCCTCGCCATGACGCTGGCTCTTAGCATGCGAGTCAACATGAGTCTAGCTATCGTTGCTATGACCGACCCAGATGGTGAAAATGTAAGGGAGTTTTGTACTTGTATATAAAGAATCAAGAAATTTTATTTGTGCAAACATGAGTATACATACATATAAAGCATGCAAGATGGTCAATAAACAAAAAATATCGTCACGTTTGGCCTTTTAGGCGTACAAATATACAGTCTGTGCAATATACAGTCATATTATATAGGACATACACAAAATAATGATAATCAACGACGTCCAAGTAAACTAAAACACAAAAAGCTAAATTATACACAATTGGCAGTCATTTTCAAAATTACACACAATTTAACAATTACTATTATTGGCTAATAAATTTATCATTTAGAAATTCCTGTATGTCATAATATGCCTTTCCTTCTAAATGTCGTTTAACCTTATTTTTAAACCCGTGGATATTTAGGTCCTTCCAAACTTTTGGAAGCTTATTATATATACTATATATCTATTACTGCGCCTGCATTCTTAGTCTAATTTTATACTTGTATAGCTATTTCTAGATTAGTTGGTCTAGTGGCCGCTGAGCGTGATTGCTGTACACAAGCTCTCGGGTCCGAATCCCGGGTCGGGCAGTGTTATTGTGTTTTTCCATATAATAATTTTCAGTAACAGCCCGGAGTCTAGATTTGTGCCCGGTTAATGGCAATAGGCTCGTCTCCTATTGCATCGGGATTTATAAAATAACTAGCGAAATGTAGGTGTTCTATACACCTCGGCCTACCCCATATACCTACCATAGCGTGATGCTATGTTTATGTATGCAGCACATAACGGATGCAGATATAATAAGAGATTTAGAGGAGACTGACTCACCTTGTATAACCTTTTGGAATTAACAACATTTCTAGATAAATATTATCTTACTTATCCTATATCGTCTACATTGTACAAATGTTTATCCTCTGCTGGGAAATTACTGGTAATGGTTCATGTATTTTTGACAATCTAGGCAAATGTTTGTTCTGTTTCACTTTTATACGCTAAAAACGCAGGCGCAGTTGAGTTGATAAATTGTTAAAGGCACGTCTGGCGATTCCAAAATCAGTCAAATTAAATTTGAGACAACAAGGAGGTCTCTCTAATACCTTATCAGTCACATAAAACATTTCTGCAAAGATTCAAATCACAGACAAGTCACATTATTGGACACATTTTTTGCCTACAGACGTTCGACTGGAGCATTCAGATTCGAAGCATCATCCTATCATCGTTCACTTGGGGCTACTGGACCCTGCAGGTGCCAGCAGGGATGCTGGCCGCTAAAGTGGGGGGGAAGGTACTGGTGACCATGTGCGTTGCAGGGAACGCTGTTGTGTCCCTGCTCATACCATTAGCGGCGTACTATGTAAGTTTGGTAGTTCTAATATTGGCGCATTAAGCTATTGAGAATCCAATGCCAGATGATGAAATTATTTCATTATTTTGTGTATTTTATTAGGTATACAACTTACTATCACATCGTTCATTAAGATTCCTGTCTTTGAGAGTATGTCCCTATAATAAAAACTTTTCAATTTAGCTCTCATTAAGAATGAATGCTAATTAAACTAAAATGGTAATAATAGTAGACTTTAATTTTAATGAGTAAAAAAATGTCCTTATATTCAGAGGATAGAAAATTATACGGACTGAATACAAAACGTCATTCTTTTTTGTTTTGTAGTAGGTTTGAATTACAGCTTTTACTTAATAACCATAGCAGCTAAACAAAAAGTGATGGTATTTATATGTCACAAAATCTCTTTTAAATTAATGGAAGTAATTCTAACACTTAAGAGGATTATGATAAGGATTGACTGAACAATTGAACGTATCATGATAAAGATCTTAAACCTCTTCACGCTCGCTAAGTCGCGGATACAGGAAGGTTAAAATGTCACAGATACCAAAACAAAGAAATTTAATCATCATTGCGTCAACCATTCTTCCTTAATTCTTATCGCTTTTATACTTTTCGTCGTCGTGATTTTTTCTTGTCCACATTTTCTTTATGTTAGCATTGGTTGAGTAGTTAGAAGATGACACATTTTACTCTTGAGTTTATCCACCTAACGCCTGTAAATCACTTCTAAATCGACAGGTGGGGCGACGCTGTGTAGATTTGTGTCATGTCTGGATTTTCTCACCCTATTTCCAATAATGTTTGGAACAAGAACTAAATCCTAAGACAAAATTTATGAATGTAAATAATTTTAGGTCGGTAATTTGAGCTTATTTCTTGGAACTGAAATCATAATTTTCATTTTTTATGGCATCTATTTAATGTTCGCTGTATTTCTTAGGACTATATTATTTGGCCTACTATGCGGATGAAAGAATGCTCAGAAAAATAATTTAATCATTTTTAGTTTAGACTTAGAATTGTATATTCCTCAACAAACCTGTAACCTAGGAGTAAATTGTAGTACTGGATACTCAAAGACAAGTACTTAATACACACGATGGCCCAGTTGGTTAGAGCAGCGCCATGGTACGGCGAAGGTCGCTGGTTCAAGACCTGCTCGTGTCCATCATTTTTAAAATTTCCTTTATTCATTTCAAAACGAGTACTTAATCTATGATTCCTTTATCTATCAATAAGGTACTTTAAGTCCAAGATGATTTTTTAGAAAGTCTTCCAAATTGCAGTACTCTAATCTACTACAATCTTCACATCAAGACTAAAGTGGATGATTGAAACAAGTCTAATTTCAGGGTGGCTGGCAAACGATATGCGCGTGTCGCGTTGCGCAGGGCATGTTCCAAGGGTTCCTGGTGCCCGTCACACACCACCTGACGGGGCAGTGGGCGCCGCTGAGGGAAAGGAGCCGGCTGGCGATGTTCATTTATGCTGGTGAGTCAGTCAAAATAATATGTTTTAACCAATGTCCAGCAGTGGACTAAGATAGGCTGATAGTGATGATGATGATGAACCACATTAATAGAATCAAGCATCATATTACATTTTATTGGTGACATTTAGAAATCCTGGACTTCAGCACCTTTTACCCACTGCGGGGCATAGGCCTTTGTTAATGTGTAGTCTCTACGCCTCTGTGCCAGCCTCATCCAATCCCGGACAGCTAATGTAAAAACTGAACTTTTGGATACTCATGTTTTGTAATAATGAACTCAACAAGATGGTTCATCTATTTGTCATGTTCTGTTTCTAGTGAATAAGGATTACACGACTGTTCCATTCGTAAAAAACTTTTATCTGTGTCCTCAGCGTGCATTGCATATTTAAAAAAATATTATCTTTCACATTTCTCGATGTGTTTATTTCTTTTAATTCTTCGATGAAACAGCTCGTATGTAATTACTAAACATTATACACAGTTCAGTTGGTGGGAACAAAGGGTTTACTTTAAGGACACAATGAAAAGGTAAAATAACGCAAATTAAGAGAAGTAATTACCCTGATGGGCGGTGGGGTTGGTCAGACCGATGCTTTAAATGTAACGCAGTATAATTTCATGGTGGCATTGAAGTGGTATTTTCAGAAAAATAAAATGTTTTCAAAATGCACCTACTCTTGTGTACTGTCGGATAATTATTATGTATGTATGAATGATTGTCATGTCTGAAATATAACTGGTTCTATTGTTGCAGTAGCTTAGTATTTCACTTTATGTGGTAAATGTCGCATGCAAATACGATTCGCGAGTGACTTAGACTTATGAGATTTGGTTCTGAGTCTTGACAGTTTGGAATTAAAAAATACAATTTAAGCCTTAAGGTGGACTTTAGAGGGTCGCGACCAATCGCACACGACTGACGGTACGCGAAGCAATAATAGTCGCATTATGAATAAAAAATGGCGTCATTTTCGAGGTCTACGACAAACCGCGCGCGTCGGTCGTGTGGGGGCCACACTCAGCCGCGATCCTCGAAAAATAACTTATTTATTAAATAGTATATTTTCTGTCGATGTATGATATTGTCTGACTACTAGGCTAGGTCTAGTAGGCGGTAAGCGCGACTGCTAAGCGCGAAGTCCTAGATTCGAATCCCGGGTCAGGAAAATTAATGTAGGGTTAAAATTTACTAGGAGGGTATTTCGTTAGGTTATTCTCAATATGTTAGGTTAGTTAGGTTAGATGTTCTGTGATGTGTCTGTCATTGTTCCCAGGAATGCCTTTCGGCATATCAGTACAGCTGTTGATATCAGGCTTCATCGCCGACCGCTGGGGCTGGCCGGCCATCTTCTACACAAATGCTGCCACTGGCGCCATCTGGACTGCAGGATACGTGTTCATTGGCGCTGATAACCCTGCGTCCGCAAAGCTGATTAGTGACGAAGAAAGAATGTATATACAGAAGTCTTTGGGACATAGTAACGAAAAGGTTTGTACGATTATTCATCTGAATAAGTTATTTTTTTAATATTAGGATTTGTCAATAACATAATATTCATGTTTTTAAACGTTTACTAGAGTACGTTTTAATATTTATTTTCGTTCACGCGCTGATGAACATTTTGAAGCATCTGCAACTGGTCTACCTAAAAAAAAAGTTTGACACATCTGGGCGTCTTAATAAGTTTTCAAGTAAACGTTCTGCTTGTTGACCCAATCCAGAAACATCGCAGCATTTGCGGCCTTATGAGTTCCTACATAAGGTCTCCTTTCGCTTCCAGGTTACCTCTTGCTTACTTAAACTTTAATCTATTCGATGCAGAAACAAAAGCTGCCGATACCGTGGCGGTCTATCTGGACATCAACCCCGTTCCTGGCGCTGATCCTGGTGCACGTATGTCAAGCGTGGACCCTGTGGACTCTCATGACGGAGATACCTTCGTACTTGAGCAAAACGCTTGGCGTCAATATTAAAGTGGTTTGTATCTATCTTTTATGTCATATTACGTAAAACACATGCTTTTATGGAGTCATGAAGTCATAATAATTATGATCTAACTAGCTGCGCATCGCGGTGTTACCCGCTACATTTTTTGGGATAACAAAAAAAAAATAAACGATAAAATCCAGGGTGTCAGCTACCTCCATACCAAATTTTATCAAAATTTGTCCACTTGTTTGACCGTGAAGAAGTAACAAACATACTCACAAGCTTTCACCTTTATAATATTAGTGTGATTCCACATATTGTGTATGAAAGATGATTTTATTGTACAAATGAGCAAGAAAATGTTCAATCTCGTAGATAAACAAGCAGCTTACGAAATCCTAAAACGGATTAAAATAATTAAATGTATCATTTTCTTCATCAAACTTTATGAGCTTAACAAATTAATCCTAAAAGACGAATGTTAATTACATTAAAACAAAACAAACAACTGTTATATAATTTCAGAATGGAGTGTTATCAGCCATGCCGTATATAGCTATGTTAGTGTTGAGCATACCATTTGGGCTCCTTTCCGACTATGTTCTGAACAAAAAGTGGCTCAGCTTGACAGCGACTAGAAAAATGTGCAATACTTTGTGTAAGTACATGATAATCTATAATATAAAAATGAATCGCAAAATGTGTTGGTAAGCGCATAACTCAACAACGCCTGGACCAATTTGGCCAAATCTTTTTTTTAAATGTTCGTTGAAGTTCAAGGATGGTTTTTACGGCGAGAAAAATTAGAATTATTGCTGGAAAAACCCTAAAAATAGCCCTTCTTTTTCCCATACAAATGATTTGTTAATAATATGTATTAAGGTTTGAAACTCCGAAATTGACAGGTCACGTCATGAGTACCAGGATAACAGAAGGAAGTATTTGTGAAATCAATCGTAGGGGATTTTTGTTTGGGGGTTCGCAATGTTGTAAAATTACCCACTGCGGCCGTATTTTTGAATGTTGGGTACTAGGATATCAGAATGAAGACAAATAAGGAATACACAAATGCAAATGAAACAGATAAAACCGCGGGGTAAATTTTCCGCAATTGATAGCACATGTCATGAGTACCAGGATAACAGAAATATAGGGAAATATAGGGAAGTATGTGTTTTTTACCTAGCTCCTAAACGTGGGACCGAATTGGATGAAATTTCATGTGTATATTTCAATGGGTTCTTGGATGGTTTGAAAACACAATCCGATCCAGTACGTGGCGCTGCTTTTCCGGGGCAGAACAACGTCAGCCGGGTCCGCTATAATATTATAAAACTGAAGAGTTTGTTTGCTTGAACGCGCTAATCTCAGGAACTACTGGTCCGATTTGAAAAATTATTTCAGTGTTAGATAGCCCATTTATCGAGGAAGGTTATAGGCTGTAAAACCATTCGAAATCTACGCGGGCGAAGTCGCGGGCGGAAGCTAGTTTATGATAAAGATATCAAGTAACACCAAGTACCTAATAGAGGTGGGTGAAAAGTAGAACGTTTATCACTTATAAATGCAGACTAGTCTATTCTACATAGTAGCAACAGAACATCAGGCCTAAATTTTCCGAAGGTGTACAGTACACACAGTCATGTCGCCAGTTATGTTAAAGGTCCCAATATAGGGGGCGACCCTGATGCCGACCAGATGCAAATCCAGATTCCGTGCTGCTACTGAGAATTACCTAATGGAAATACCCAATAACACTTTGCCCACCCGGAATTTGAACCCAGGACCTCATGATTACCACCACTAGACCAACGAGGCAGTTGACATAGTACTTTTTAAATGTCAATATTGCTTTTGATATCCCAAAAAATGTCCACTCCACCAGTTCTTAGTATTATAGCTGTTGGAACAGTTCACTGGAACAGTTAATAGTAGTATTGAATATATTTTGTTTTAAGCTTTCTACGGCCCCGCACTAGCGCTGATAGCTCTGCTGTACTCTCCCTCGGACATGATGATAGCCGTAGGGCTGTTGTCGGCAGCAGTTGGACTTAACGCTGGACATGTTACGGGGTTTTTCGTAAGTGTTTGTCAATTATTATTATCTACGATTTTGATAAAAAAAGTCATTTAGTTCAGCATTAAATGCGCTGTTCCCCTAGACAACTGGAATAAAGCTTGGCGAATAGAAATCGAATAGTATAATATGTATAAATGATAAATATATAGGTTCCATTCGTTTGAAGAAACTGTTCTATTCGCGTTGTCTAGTGCCGAAGTTATTTAAAACTTCCATGTGGTTATCTTATCTCTTTTTATTCTTCTTTATTCTATTGACACGAGTCACTGTATTTCGCTTTTTCTATCTTTGTTATACTTAAACACCAAGGAAAATCTGAGAATGTTTTCTTTACTATATCAATATTATTCCTCTCCGTTCCAGTTAGCCCACGTGGACATGGCTCCGAACTTCGCTGGTACTATGATGGGCATCACCAATGGAGCCGCTAACGTTGTGTCCATGTTTGCGCCTCTTGTCTGCGGAGCAATCTTGAAAGATGAGGTCAGTGTTATAGAGTAAAGTATCTTCAGCTTCGGTCGTCAAACTATTTTATTTCCCGGGATGAAATAATCTATAACCTAATCTAGGTTCTAAACTATCTATCGGGCAAATTTCAAATTTTAATTCCTTTCAGCCGTTCTGTGTGTTTAAATGTCAAACATCCAAACTCACAAATTAACTAAGTAACGTATATATTTACTAGTTAAGTAGGAATACCCATAACAATTTTCGTTTTACAGTCTGATCACAATCAATGGCGCAAAGTGTTCTACTTGACCGCAGCGTTCTACATCGCCGGCAATACTCTGTACCTCATCTGCGGCACCAGTAAGAAGCAGCAATGGAACGAACCGACAAACAAACTCTCAAAAGGTAAAGCCTCTTTGTTTACTTATGTACTAATTTTAACTTTAGTCAAAACATTTTTCTTTATCTCTCATTACCTTGCTCTACCCGTTAATTAACTAAAGTAAATTAGGCTGAAAACGCATTGTTTGGCTGAAAGCTTTTTAAATTTGCGCCTATTTAAAAGTGTAAATATTATACCCCTGCCAATAAATTGCTAAAACTGAAAAAAATATTTATGGAATATAATCTTTTGGTTCGACTTAAGATCACTTCAAACACTCTTGTTGTGACAAAAAAAATATCCGTGCGTTCGAAAGAGTACCTTAATAATGTCGGAGTCCACCGCGGCGGTGATTGGAGTCGTAATTAAACAGCGTTTGATTGACTATCCCCACGGATCCCCTGATTGAACCGCCTTTGTGTAACGCTTCCTCATCTCACGTAATGCTGCTGGGTGTGGTGTCAGTGATAGCGGATGAACATTTATGTGTTATGGTGTTATAAAACATGGAAACGATTGTAAAAGTATCTAATTCAAAATAAATATAAATCATTAGTGAAAGTATCATACCTGTTCTTATATTATATGCTGTGTTTTACTCACGTGAATATTCAGGAATGCCCAGCGCGTCACTTGAGTTCCATTGACTCTATTTGAGTCCGAAACTAGTCGGGCATAGGCAAGTAAATAATATGGATAATACTCACGAATGTTTTTATAGCAAATACTTCATAAAGGATTAGGCAGCGGTGATTTATTGCTAACTCATTTCTCTAGGTATTAAAATAATGATAGTTTGCGAGCCATTACAAGTTATCATGATTTGCTGTAATGAGTGCCATGCGGGCTCGAAAAGTCGCATTACCCCCACGACAAGATAATGTAATATTTACTTACATAAAATAAAATCTTCTCAAAAGGTTGATAAACTTTTGTTCGCTTGCTTTAGCTTCTGATTAAATCCAGTTATTCTTAGTTATGCTGCGATAAGTATCTTCATACCTATTAAAACTTTAATTAATAGAGTTTGTCTTAAAATAATTGTGGAAAAGACCCAACATAAAGATAACAATATAGGTATTTTATGTTAAGTTTCAGTGATAAAACAAATGATAGGTATACAAGAATATTAACGGTAGGTCGTTAGTGTGTTTTATGAGTTTGAGTCCAGTTGCCAAGTAATTGTGGGAGAGATTATAAATGCATGTACCAACTATTACTATAATGTGTATAAGCATTGATAGCCGAATGGTATGAACGTCGGACTGCCAAGTCAAAGGTCGCAAGTCCAAACCAAATGTCTATTCGAATTCATGTGCATACTATAAATTAGTTATCAGTTGCTAAAAACGGTGAAGGAAAACATCGTGAGTAAACCGGCACACCTGAGTTATATTTCTACGGTGTGTAAAGCCATGTCAGCGGCCTACAGGCGGTTTACACTCTGACACCAGGTTGTTTATCAACCATAAGATAAGAAGAAGAAGAATTTGGATATTGCTCAAAAGATTTTTTAACTAACTTCAAAAACTTATTACCCCGCTTTTGTCTTAGGCGTATGTCATTAAATGACGGATGTTTAATAGAACGCTGCCATAAGCACTAAACATAAATCAGACATATTCTAATCATCCTGTGTTCCTTTTGACTAACAACAAAAAACTGTATAAAACCGCGGTAGTCCTTTGGATTGCTGCTTTCACTCGCACCCCACCCAACAATATCCAACTCCATGGAACAAGGAAGGAAGATAACAATTTCAACTGCCGCTAACCAACGTATTACAATGTCAAGTGAGCACTGGACCACGAAACTGGCATTACATAATGAGTTGTAGTCTTAATCTGCCTCCACCCAAATGTGATGGGGGGGGGGTTAATGTACATTATATAGTATGAAGTATTTGGTAATAATAAATAGTTCAGTATATTTTGTGTCCATTTGCGTCGCCGATACAGTTGTTTTGATTGATGATGCTTTTCTTGTAACCTCGTTTACTTTATTATTGTGAACATCTTTCTCGTCACTGACGTAGTTTTCAATACCGATACCCTCCAAATTTTAAATTAGTTATGTTAGAACAATGGGTATTATGTCCATATACAATAACTTTAAAGTTTGGGTTATGAGCTTTATTTATTTATTCTTTACAAGAGGTGTACAAGGCGAACTTAATGCCTTAGACATTTTCTACCAGTCAAACCTTTGGGTAGTGCAGAGACAGACACGACGACTTTTTGTCGTCACTGAAACTTTCTTCGTGGGCTCTCGTAATATGACATTTCCCTGTCTTCATTTATACAAAACACCTGATAAATATTAATTATATTTTTTTTGTTCCAGATACTACGGAAGAAAACTCGTGAAACACAACACTAGTAATATTAAATTTTTGTAATAACATCATAGTAATAAGGATAAGATGTTATTTTTAAAATATTAACTTTTTTTACGGAGTACACAGTTGATAACGTAATCTTTTGTTTATGCTTCAACCATTTCCTAACTCATCCTAATCTATGATGTGTTCATCAAATTTCCACCCTCCATATTTATGTCCATCCCATAGCTCGAGCCTTAGCAGAGGTTTTTTAAGAGTTCCCAAAGAAACGGTTATTTACCTTTTATCTTCTTCCTTATGTACCTTTTCGTCTTTAATTCAATCTCGGTACGAAGCATCCAGCAGCATCAGAATTATGTGAGCAAGCTCTTACCGCTATAAATCATTTTAGCTTCCAGCATTCCCACTTCACAATGTATGAAAACTTACACTGCACGTACTACGGCGCGCGCTGCAATGAAAACTTACACTGCAAGACGGCATTTTTTTGTATTGCACCTGTTTCTTGACTTACAAAGTACCAACTGTTATACAAGGCGATGTAATGTTGAAATGTTACTCATAGAACAAGGTACTACATTCATAAAGTCAATCAATAAATGTAATTCTTTAAACTACGTTTAGACATCGTCGACGATGGAAATTTCAGTATCATTGAATGGATGTTACTCGATCGAATGACGTGTAAACCCTAGATTGTATGCTGAATTCACTATAAAACACCTGACAGCAAAAAAAACTAAATATTATTATAAACTAATTTAGGTAACAAAAATTGCGAATTAGACTGATGTGATTTAAAAATTATTTAGATACATCAAATCAGAGCAGTTTTGACGCGCAATAAAGGCACGTCGAGTCCTAAAAATACGTCAACATTTAAAGGTTAAACCGACCTACGTCTTACTGCTCCAAGCCCGCGATCAATTAAATTGCAGTAATCAAAGATATCAGCACTCAAAAATAGTATCATATGCCAAAGTCAATGACGGAGTTCAAACAAACTTTTAAATTGCTAACCACGACCGTGCGGCTTGCGAGACTCGTATTATGAAGACATAAAGGTTATTATACTTTGGCAGTGGTACATCAATATTGTTTTATGTGACAAATTGTTGATAATTCTCGCGCCCTCGCAAGATAGAGGTTATCGAGGGTGCTGATAATTATACAAGTAATCGTAACACTTTACTAATTTTATGACAGAGAGATCCATGGGTCCTTGTTAGTGCTACAAGTTTTGTGGGTGTGTTTTCGTGGTTTTTATCAGGAACTTATAATATATTTTCTTCATATCGTTCTTGTTTGTTAACCTACAGCAAACTTTCTGAAATAACTGAGCCTATGGATAATTTGCTAAATGATAACTTAGACAATGCCATAGGATGGTAACCTAATCTTGGCTGGCTAAACCTAGACTTACCGAAGCTAAGGTCTGACAATAAGGGAAGGTCGCAGAGAATGGAAAAGATGACAAAAGCGTTAAAACTAGAGAAAACCCCAGGAAAAGACACTCAGCATCGTTTTGTGATCATAGGTTTTTGAATTAGATGTTATCTCTAAACAAACCATAAAGAGAGTAATCTAATGACTGCCTAACTGACCTTTTGTGAAGTCTTACTATTAGCTTCCAGCCAGGAGGCTCGCACGTGACGCAAAACAGATATTTACAATAGCAGCACCTAATGCGTTTCTAACCAGGGCAGCGCCTGAACGTAATGAGCGTATAATGTTGTATTCAAATACATACATATTAGTATATATAGGTGTGTTAGTACTATGAGTACATGAATAACCTCTCTCTACTGTAACATTACACTTAATATGTAGTTAGTTACCTACGCTTGTTTATGCAATAAGAGGTTCATCATCAGCCGGGAGACCTCTACTGTTGAACAAAGGCTTAGAAGGAGGATGCCCTTACAGGGGGGGGGGGGGGGCTTGGCAATCGGCTTGGAGATCGCAGTATTGGTGGTAAAGTTTCAGATGACGCTGCTACCCATCTTCTGGATTTTCCATTAGACGCCTCCTACGACACTGTTGTGTGTAGTGGCTATTGTGGCCCAGCGCTCCAAAGAGATATAATAAGAGGTTGGTTTACTGGAAATACATAATCTTGCTGGAAATCCTCGTGAGGTTATGTGCTGGTTTCTTTTATCAGGAGTATATAATATTAGTTAGGGAAGTACCAATCTTGTATGAAACAAACGGTCTGGGAAAATGTCACCTTACTCACCCCCAGCCAGGCGGAAAGGTTTAAATAAAAAATAAATACACCTAACATCGACTCTATAGTTTTAACAAAATCTGCGCTAATGTGCCAGCTTGCGCCCGCGATTAGTGTCATCTTGACACTTGGCGCCGATCAGCTCTTTAGTGCGGTAGTGGCATCGGGACTCAAAGTGACATAAACTAAGTACCAGCACCATGGGAGTCACCGATAAGGACTTATTTAGACCTAGTAAGTATTTTATATATTTTGAATAAGTTTATATATTTAAAAAAATAATTAAACATGAGCTTTTAAATCAGCTAGGCTCAAAGTGAAGAAGAATTAAACAAGCCCAGATACGATGGGATTGCGTCATTTCGCCACCTTCTGACTCCATCATCAGACCAGTTTATTTTAGCCAAAATTATCATTATATTGTAACGTCACAAAACTTACATAAGTATGCAAAATTTCATTTTAATCGAATGTCAAAAGTGGTTCCTATTTAGATTGCAAGATTTGGCTTAAACAAACAAACACACATACTTAAAATATTGCAAATAAATAAAACCAGGACCGAAGGTTTCCAAAGAGAATTTGAAAGTTGTGGTAGACCACACGTTAATAATAATATAACAATTTGTGATCAAGTATCGGATCCTATATAATTATACTTTGTAGTAAAAAATGCTGAAGTTTTCCTCCTGTAAAAAGTTTAGCTTTTTATGAACTTGTTGAACCGAGGTTGTGGTTTTTTGGTCGTTCTTGAGGACGTGAGAATGTCTCTATTTACTTATTGAAGAAAACTAAACTTAGGAACATGCATAATTTAAAAAACAATCACATAAATGCAATGAAATTGTAACTTCACAGGGGAAGTAATAAGAGCTTCTCAAAACTCTACAAAACGGTATGAACTAGTCAGTCATTAAAATCCATTCATTATGTTTAGGCTTTGAGATCAATGAAAGTGTTTCTCTACACATATTTACAACCCCTTGTTTATGTACATATATAATCATTGACATGGCCCACTTATTCCACTATCACCCACCCTGATCGAAACAGTTGTTGACATTTTAATGCTGATGTTTGTTGAACTAAATAACTTGTTTTTCATTAGGTTTTATTTAAATGTAGCTTTTAATATTTTGCCTATCACGCGAAGATAAATCTGGTACCTTCGTGGTCTTATTAACATTGAAGTCGATATGATGACAAAGGCTATTACTTGTATCCTTTTGTGAAAAAGTATACACAAATTCAAATGAATACTCGCCTTCACCCACCAAAGTAAAAAGCACAGGTCACAAATATTTCGCCAGTTATATTTAAAAGCTTCATGTGATAGGAGGCGAGCCTATTGCCACTAACCGGGCACAAATCCAGATTCCATGCCGCTACTGAAAACTGCCGACGTTGCCGTAGCCCGAGTCGTATTTGCGACCAGTGAGACTGTTCCTGCTACCCCCTGATGATCCCATTTCTTTGCAGAAGGGTTGGGAGTCCGCCACGCGCAGACGGCGCTGCTGTTCTTTGGCATGCTGTTCGCCTTCACCATGAGAGTCAACATGAGCATGGCCATCGTGGACATGACTGACGAGAACAAAGTGACCGTAAGTTTTTTATCATTTGTGAATTGTAGAACACTAAAGATAACATGGAGCAAACAGAGCCTTATCACAGGCCTTAGTAAGATCCTCCATAAGTGACTGTGCACAGTTGTTCGTCCAGTACACTGTGGGCAGTCGACTTCATTTCGAACTTGCTGTATAGATACTCTTTACACTAAAGAATGAGCTTCTTATTATACCTACAATAGCTTATGCTGTCATGACATGCACAAAGTATACTCTATCGATTAAACAAAGAGTTATTTAAATCGGCTCATTATTGACAGAGAAAAAGTGTAACAAACATAAAAAAAATATACATTCGAATTGAGAAGCTTCTTTTTTCAAAAGCGGTTAAAAATGGACTATGGTGTTTTATTTAGTTATCTCCGGTTTCACCATCTTGGAATCTTTTATCCATCTTTCCTTTCATCAATCCTTTCCATCTTTCTTAGGCTTCACAAGTTGAAAATAGCTAGCAATGCCAGGCAAATAGAAATCGATAAAGTTTAAGTTTAAGTAATCTAAAACATAATACATTATGTCAACTCTATTAGTTTAGCATTTTGCCACTTGTCTAAGGCTCCTTGATCGTTATTATTGTGGATTCTGGTTTACAGCAGTCCCAGTGGATGGCTCGTCCCAAATACACGAAATAGAAATACTTAGCGTGGAGCTACGTCTTTTTACAGTCACAACTACCGAAGTTATGGGTGTCGTACATATAACCACTTAGCCCATCGCTTTGGCTTGTGTTTGACACAGATTACATTATCCTTAATGTAACATGCGTGAGTAACAGGATGATGCAATTAACGCGAGCCTTGGAGTCGACTGCAGTTGGAACTTAGGTCAATATGTGATGTGCTCGTGTTTTGTTTCATAATACTTCCTGTTGCGGAAATTTAACATTCACAATATTATCTTGAACTTATTATTATATTCGTTTCTTGTTCATTATCCTTTGATAAAGCGAATAATTGTTTGTTTAAAATGTTCGATTGTAGATACCTATATCAGTATGATCACTGAAAATTAGCAGAAAAGCAATAATATTTACTCACTTCACAGTACTTGTCTGTATTAGAAAAGGCATACTATCATTGAGAATTCCGAAAAAAATACAAAGTATTATTCTCCGAATCTTTTAATCTATTTATCTAATTGCAATATGGTATTTCATCTTATGATAAACAAAATCTTTTCAAAACATTTGGGAATCAAATTTGTAAAATACAATTAGTATACAATAGCATTTTATCAGAAACTGTAAATATTTATAAACAAATAATTAAGTTGTGATAAGACACAATAAATTTATTCACCGAGCAATTAATGGTTAAATTATTTAATTAACACACATACATAACGCACGCCAGTTTATCCTCGATGGGGTAAGCAGAAGTCTTTTTTATCCAGAGGCTGTAACATAAACTAATATCGGTAGAACGGTGTTATTCACGTGTGAAAACATGAATCTTTCTTTCTACATTTTTATCGCAATGTAAATAAGCACAATGCTTCAAAAGTTTTACGACTTATGCAAAAAACTCTTATCTGTCCAGAAAATTAATTGGATCGTAAAATTAACTTAAAAACGCACTGATAATATTAAACATCAAACTGTCTGGCAAAGGTCAGATAGTAGATAAGAAAACAAAACAAAAGACGATCGAGAACATGTGACTCTGTTTATATTTGGGTAGGTAAGTTCAAACAATAATTTCGAGCATGCGCAGAAAGATATGACCAAACTTTTCACCGATAACCATGCCTGCGACAGACAGACAGACGAGGGAACAACTGAAGACAACATATTTCCAAGTTTGACTTCTAGCCTAGATATTATCGAGCATTCCTATTGGTTAATTTTTTAGCCCTGACATTATCTATTAGTTAATTCCCAGAAAAAATTATAGGTTACTGCTTGGAAATTTTCCATAGGAAAACGCGGCTCTGATGTTTCAGTAGGATAAGCCAAACGTATAGTAACACACCAATATTTATTGAAACAGATTCTAATTAGAATTGCAATTGCGTTTGAATCCGGTTCAATACTCAATTTTTATTGCGTTCCACAATGTGCTGTAGGTTGTAAAATATTTAAGCACTGATAGCCGAGCGGAATGACCGTTGGACTGCCAAGTCTAAGCCCTGGCACACACCAATGCCTTTTCGAATTCATGTGCGTATTATAAATTACTTATCAGTTGCTAAAAACAGTGAAGGAATGCATCGTAAGGAAACCGGCACACCTGAGAGAGTTTCCAACGGTGTGTAAAGCCATGTCAGAGGCCTACAGGCGGTTTAAACTCTGACACCATCCAGTTCATCAACCATACAATATGGAAAAAAAGTAAAATAAACAATTATTTTGTATATTATGGACCCTGTAGTAATAAAGTAAATAAATCTATAGGATATTATCAATCGACAACAATCAAATAATTGTGAAAGTAATTTACATAAATAGGTGTAAACGAATGCATATAATATACTGGAATAAAACAAAATGATAAATATTAATATTATCATTATCTCTAATTGAAATGAATTAATTATCAGTATACATGCGTTTACAAACAGCAATAATTTATTAATAGGAAATAGAGCTTCCGCGATAATTATTATTTAAAATTACCGATACTAATTCATCGACTTATTAATTAGTGATTTTAATACAGTGTAGTTTATTAGGGTCATGTATATGTATGTTATCATCACGCTTGTATTCTTTTATCCCGACCTACAGGAGTGATTTTGCACGCTCACATTTCACTACAAGTATTTTGCACGCTCACATTTCACTACAAGTATTTTGCAGGCTCACATTTCACTACAAGTATTTTGCAGGCTCACATTTCACTACAAGTATTTTGCACGCTCACATTTCACTACAAGTATTTTGCACGCTCACATTTCACTACAAGTATTTTGCACGCTCACATTTCACTACAAGTATTTTGCAGGCTCACATTTCACTACAAGTATTTGTCGTCTGAAGTAGGTGGCGAGACTATTTCCATTTCTCCCAAACACGGTAAGTGTCGCAGACACACCGTTTTATAAGTCAGTGGTTTCTCTAACTGTGATATTTAATCATATAAATATGCCGCTTCGTTGCTTTAGTGGTCGCTAATCGTGACTCCTGAGCATGAGGCTTTAGCTCGAACCCGGGTCGGGCAAAGTTTTACTTGGCCAGTGTTCCATTAGGTAATTCTCAGTGGCAGCACGAAGTCTGGATTTGTGCTCGGTTGGTGGCAATAGGCTAGGCCCATATTTCTTTGGAACCTATAACATAACTCGCTAAATGTGGGTGTACTGTACAGTATACACCTGTGCCTACCCCTTCGGGGAATACAGGCGTGATGTAATGTTGTGTTTTAATATGCAGATAGGAAAGCAGCAATTCTCATTTGAAAAGTCCTATGTATACCTCTATAAGTAGATACACGTTATTTATAGCAACCTACATATTATTAGATGGACATGTTCTTAGGCCATTTCCACCCATCAATAAAGCAGATAGGACATGAATGGAAAGTTTATCGTGTCAGTCGGTCATTATGAGTGACAACCTAGCCCCGCCCACTTAGATATGGCCGACCTCATCCCGAGTGACGTCACGTGTTGTGCTCACGCGATCACATAAACAATGAGATTTATAATTTAGATCGATATGCGAAATTACAGAGATCATACTAATACTTCCTTACTTGTAAAATCTAATAATGGATGAAGCCCTTATCCATTATTAGATTTTACAAGTAAGTACATTGTCCCTGACTGTGAATGCGAGATCTTGGTTTGATCAAAGGTCGAGCTTTGAGTTAGGGGCAAAATTGAAAATGCCCATCAAAACTGATAAAATGACCCTGCCTGTATGTTTCAGTCTGTCCATAGATTATCAACTAAGACGTGATTTATGTATTTAGTGTCTAAGTTTTAACCATTTGACACAGCGATGGCTAATGGATGAAGGCTTTACAAGCATGCAAAGAAGCCGAAAGTATAAACAAATTACCAAGTCTGAAAACTTAAAAAAATCAACAGATAAGCAAAATTAGATATTAATAAAATACGACGCAAAAAGATGATAATCTGATGCAACAACACAAAGTATTGGTCTTACTAGCTTCAAATATTGTTCAGAATATTGCGTCTCAAATCCATATTGAATGATAACATTTGCACCTACATAACGTCTCGTAAAACCATTGAATCCACGTAGGACTTTATAAGAAGCAGGTACTTTACTTTGAGTGATAAAATTCATTGAACTTAACATTTATCTCAGAGTAATGCCACTTGACTTATGACCTTTATTTATCAAATTATAGTGAAATTCTTTCGTTATAATTATTGTTATATAAGAAGGTTTGGTTTATCTGCTTTAAACGAGTTAGTTCCTTCTCTAATGCTTCATCATCATCAGCCAAAAGACGTCCAGTGTTGAACATAGGCCTCCCCGTTTAAGCAGGGGGGGGGGGTTGCCATAATCCCCACGCTTGGCAAGAATAAATTTACTTCTTTACTGGAACATTAGTTACATGCTAAAGTAATTATTCTACAAACTACAAGCTGTATGTTGAGTAAGATTGCAATCGTTAAGGTAGAGTTAGCTTTTTTTTATTGTATTTACCTAATTGCATTTTATCTCTTGCATCATTTAAAAGTAAAAGAATGGAGTAGAATATAATAACATTTATTCGACACACCACACATAACAGCACATACACAAAATACAAGATACACAGACTACAAGGAATACAAGACAAGAAATAAACAAGTATATTTTCCCGGATAAATTCCACGATGAGTTATCTTATTGCCCTGTACGTGTTTATTGATGGTCACCTATTTCCAGCACTTCGACTGGCCTCACAGCGTGCAGGCGGTGATCCTGTCGTCCTTCTTCTGGGGCTACGTGGTGCTACAGGTGCCAGCCGGCGAGCTGGCCAGGCGGTTCGGAGGGAAGGTGCTCTTCACTATATCCATAGTGGTCAACTCTTTTATCTCGCTGATACTGCCGTTTGGAGCCGCTTGGGTAAGACTATTTGAAGGAAGTAATAGTTGTTTTTTTTAGATTTTATTGTCTGGTTTTGATCCTGACAAACGTTGCTGTTTAAAATTGATAGGCGTACATAATAAGTTTTGCCCGAGATAGATAGATAGAATATGCTTGGTACACCATATTAACACATAACTTAACTTATTTACATTATCATTGAAGTAGAGGGTGTGGCGGCTTTATCGCTTAGAGCGATATATACAAGGCAGCCTTTGGTAAGAAATGGTAGGGATTGTGTGTGTTACAATGGTCTACAGTTCTAGATTTAACACAACAGATGTACATTTATGCCATATTTCTGGTAGTAATGAAAATATTCCTTATTTTCAGGGAGGATGGCACGTGGTGTGCGCTTGTCGTGTGCTGCAAGGTCTGACGCAAGCCTTCATCTATCCCAGCACGCACCACCTTGTGAGCCAGTGGATCCCGCTGCAGGAGAAGGGCTTCCTCGCCACCGTCGTGTATGCTGGTACGAATCAACCACTCTCTACACACAGCAATAATACGCGGCTATTAGTTTCTGAGAACAAGGTTAGAATAGTGTCGCCAGGCAACAGCCTCTCCTCATAAAAAGGTTTACTACGTTATACAATCAAGAACAAGTGTTCTTATGCAAATATACCCATGCATGCTTAGAAAATAATAATTTCCTGTAGGTATATTAACTATCTAGATTTATATGCAAATTATGTAGTAGCTAGTAACTTTTTAAATAAGCTCTTACATACAATATTATTTTGTTCCATTCTATCATAATAAACAACGTCGTAAATCGTAACCCATTGTCTTCATTCAGAACTCGCACTAAAGTCACTCAGCGCCGTAGTACCACCGCTCCCGCATTCCACTCGGATAATTTACTATAAGTGAGCAAGTTGAACAACAGGACGTATTAAAGTTGCCTCCCAAGAGGGAACCCACGTAATTGGACGGCTATGAGCTTAAAGTGCACCCAGCTCCATATTGTGTCGTCAGAATAGCAGCGTATGGTGGAACGTGACTTTTGAATAGGACTTCTGTTGTTCTGTTATTGTCTTTTTGGAGAGTTGTCTTATTTTTGGCAATAGTGCCGTTTTCAATCTAGTCTCTACGAGAAAACACAAAGTAATCAGTCTTCCGACTTTCCTTTGCAAAGCTTTATATGTATAAGTAAGCTGGCTAGGTACTCTTTTGACTATCAAAGATTGAAGCCAGTATTAATATGTTAAACATAAAATTTCATTAATTCTAAGTAAGTATCTTAAAGAAGCCAAAAAAAAACGTTATTTCAAATACCATATTTATATTTAATTTCAAACGGAACTGAAGTAGCAATTTGTTTGACGATTTAATTCTTGATGAAGGAAAGGTTAATGATAAAAACTAACTGGGTACAGATATTATTTTTTTGCTCACAGGAGGACAACTGGGAATAGCCCTACAGCTGCTAGCATCAGGGTTCATTGCCACATCCTGGGGCTGGGAAGCCATCTTCTATGGTAATGGTACCTTGGGTTTATTGTGGGCGATAGCCTACATGGTGTTTGGGGCTGACTCTCCGGAGACATCCAGGTTCATCTCGGAAGAAGAGGTTCTGTACATCCAAACCTCTTTGGGAAGAGTTGGGGAGCAGAAGGTTAGTCCTAAATCATAAAAAATACCGAATTTTAAAATGTATTGCAAAAATCTGTCCAACTCTCAAGTCGGTTTTTACTCTAAAGCATCTCTACATTCTCAAGAAAGGATTGAATTAAATAAAATTGCAAGTTCTTTATAACTGAAAGCTTCCCATTCCATTCTAAGGGTTTATTAAATTTTCTTTTTACATTAAATAGCATACCAGTCGTCGATTTTCACAGTTTTATTACATTTCCAGAGGTACCCAACACCGTGGCTGAAGATAATGACGTCATTGCCATTCTGGGCAGTTATAGTGGCCCATTGTGGACAGAACTGGGGATTCTTCACCCTCATGACTGAAATGCCTACATACATGGCGAAAGTGCTCAATGTTGATCTCAAAAATGTAAGCTTTTACTACCGTTTAAAAGGTTTTTAGTTGGACTGTATTTTTTTTAATGGTTAAGAATTTATTTTCGGGGAAACAAATCGTTTTTATTATTTCATTAATTTCTATACAGGAGGATATAACTATTTTTCTACAAACCTAATAAGAGCAATCTTGTACTAATGCAAATAAAATCAGCTGGGCATGTTTTTATCTTTTAGAATGGCATCTTATCATCTCTGCCGTACCTCTCTATGTACTTGCTCAGCTTCGTAATGGGTACTATGACCGACGTCATCATCAGGAAAAAATGGCTTAGCGTATCTGGTACCAGGAAACTTTTTAATTCTATCGGTAAGTAAATATCTATGGGAATATTTTTTGGATGTAATTAATTTCTGTGGCGGGACGAGCTTGACTCCTATAAGGCCACTTGGACTACAGCAGATCATGCTGGCATCATGTTCATGCATCAATCACAAAGCAAATAAAATACGAGGTTTCAATGTTTATAATAACTTATGACAAAAACAACAGAATGCAATATAAGGATTTTTAAACAGAGAGCATGTTGCAGCTTAGACTACTATCAGCTGTGAACTCAAGTCACATTTCCTTAAAATAAGCAAGCTTGATAATTTAATTCTTTGTTCAGGACTATGGGGTCCAGCAATAGCGCTGATTGGCTTGTCGTACGCGCCTGAGGGCAACATGGCGTTCGCCGTGGTGATGCTTACCCTGGCTGTGGGGATCAATGCTGGACAGTACACTGGCTATATGGTAAGATATCAACTTGACAACCCCATACTAAACAATTATTATTTTGTATATTATTATGATCTTCAGGTCTCTGAGTCTGGTATTATTTTATTTCATCCCCAGATTTCTGAATATGAGTAGGTACCTTATTTTTATCGTTTCGGAGGGAACCTTCAAAAAAGCACCCGCCCTCTATAGGGGTAAGAACCGGGGAGTATGAAATAAATTGTACATTTAAATAATGTATAATTGTAAATCAACAAATCTTGCCAAGCCGATGAAAGAGTCAAAATTCTGGTAGATACCGTAGCCGTACTCGTTTGAGAAGGGTACTAAATTAAACCTTTCTTATCTCTAGATTTGCAACAAAACTTCTTGAACTAATCTACAAAAGGCCAAGTCAAACAAATTAAACTACAAGATTTATAAATCTGAACAATTTGCAAATTGCGGATCTAAAACGCAGTAGAAACGGATTCTCAAGATAAGCATGAAGTTGAAAGCTTACGTTGCAACGATCCAAAGTTATGATTAAGGAAATGCATCAAATGCTCAACTCTCTAGCGATAACTTATTCAGATATTGTTGGGAATATTTATTTGTATAATTTTTAATCATATTTCATCCTTTCATTTTACAGAATTGTTTGTTTGATCATTTAAACCCAACCTATGAACTTATCTTCCAGTTGGTGCACATCGACCTGGCTCCTAACTTCAGCGCGTGTCTGATGGGTATCACCAACTTCTTGGCCAACATCATCTCCATCATCGCGCCTCTTGTATGCGGCTTCATCGTCCACGATGAGGTTAATCTTTTTTTCTTATTCTATTGAATATTTTACTATACAAGTGCTAGTATTTTTGAAGGCATTAGAAATGACAAAATGGCTGGTAGCGGTTTGAAACGGAAGGCCAAAGATCGAGCTCAGTGGTATGCCATAGAAGAGGCCTATGTCCAGCAGTGGACGGAGATAGGCTAATGATGATGATGATTAGAAATGATTACAATTCAATTTAAATGGATTTGAGCCTAACTTATAGGGAAGGTCATCGCCGCTGCAAAAAAGTTGTTGTATAGAAATGTACAATAATCTTTTAAACACATAAAGTAATTTTATTCAGGATCGTACACTTTTGGGTTTTGGGTATGTAATTTTTAAGTTGTAATACTAAAACCAATTTAAAACTAGAAGAAATCGTAATATAAAACATTTGCTAAAGTTTAGCTTCTATTATTTACGTCAAGTCGGAAAAAATAATAATATAAATCAAAATAATATTGTTTATCACAGACGCACCCCATGGAGTGGAGAAAAGTATTCTTCGTTGCTTCGGGAGTTTACTTCTTCACAAACTTGTTCTTTTTACTGTTCGGGACATCTGTAAGGCAACCTTGGAATGAGCCTGTAGAACCTGATGTTGGTAAGGAAAACTCAACTGTTTTACATAAGCATTAGAGTTTGAAATCGCTTGACTTTTAAAATTAATTAACGTTGTAATATTTTCAGAGATGAAAGCATGTAAAAAGCCGTCGACGTTGGAAGCGAAATAGTAATAATTGTTGTTTAAACTAATTTATTATGTACCTGAGTTAAGTTACTATGTCTGATATAAAATAATGTATTTTTTTTTTGTTTGTTTTATTTAAACAAAAAACCATAACTCTATATTTCAATAATGTTTAATTGAACGGTTATGATATGACACGTGCAACGTCCACAGGGCTGTATTACAATATTATTCAAATTTTTAGAGTCCGTTTCACAGCATGAATATTGTTAAAGCTGTTTATTAAAGTCTCAAAACTATGGATGAAACTAACCCAAGTTAAAAAGAAAAGAAGTATTTACACTTTATTTACAATTTCATCTGAAATATTGAAAAATTCAATGCAAGTATACCTACTGAAAGCACCTAGTCTCATCATTCATTCACCGTAAGACGCGCGTTTCTGCACCCCACAAACTCCATTTGCCTCGACCCTGAGCATATTCGTTTCCATACATAGTTTACAATGTGCCGGGTATCCTGTCGCACACAATAGGCATAGGAATGACTAGTTGAAGAAAACAAGGTCCTACAAAGGACAAGGTGATAGGAACTCCTCTAAATATTTGATTCTGAGATGCTTTGTTCAAGCTCCAAAAATTGGTGGCAGTTTCAATTTCTTCGCGTTGAAAATTCAGTAATTTAACGAAAATGTTAAAAACAGCACAGCAGTACACAAGTACCAATAGGCCCCTAATTCCCAATTAGCTTAATTCTAGAAGATTTATCCTTTAGAAAATAAGAGTGGAAACCAATTACAAAGCCTTTGAATTGAACCCCAGGCGATATACACATGATAAGTCTTCTGGATTATCGGTTATTGTGAATGGATAGATAACTACTACTAAGGTTCATTTTTAAAGTATAACACCAACATTTTACTAAAACAATAGGTACCTACTATGGCAATTTAGTATACCAACTATTTTTTTTACTTCCAACCCACACAGTATTAGATTTTTGAGTAAAGACTTTCCGTCTTTCATATTTTATCCTCGTATCAACACTGAAATACGTGCTGACTGTAAACGATACATCTCTAAGGTTTTAGCTAGCATATCCAAAGATAGGACTAGAATATCACTTTATAATTCACATGACCATTTACCACTGGCCTATAGTCTACGTGTCAAGACTTCAAGTGATACAGTCTAATACGTTACGTGTGACGAATGCTAGATTGTCGTGTGGCATGACCTTACCGTAACCTCATCGAGTGTCGATAGTGAGAAGTGAACCCGTGGTACGTGCGCTATGGTTCCGGGTGCGTTAAGGAGGCCTTTGAATGCAAGGATGGGATGCCGGAGAATTATTTAGAGCTGTGAGGTTCGGATAAAGGGTTTTCGTTTGGATCTGTTCCGTCTTGAGTCTCCTGCCTTTGCTGTGTTTAGTTTTGTTGATAGCTCTTAAACTATGTGGTGTTTAAATATTTTTGCAAGTATTTCATGATACTAATTATAATTACTATATTGTATTTTTCCATTAAAGATATTCCTTTGTTTTATGAATATCTAAAAAAATTGTGAAATATCATACTTAGGTAAGGATTTCACTGAGAAAACAATTTTGTATTCGTTTCGTCTGACACTTGAAAAATACTTAATTAAAGCTTACTATTTTCCAGAATCAACATTGATAATTTTATCTTTATAGACCAGATTCTGCACGAGAAAGATTATGTCAATATTGTTTATTTTGCTATAATTATCAAGTTTCACCTTTCTCCTCAAAAGCTCAAAGAATGGAACTGTTAGGAATCACCACATTGATGTGAAGTAAAGCAAAAATGTGAACGAAAAGAAAACTTGGTCCGATGAAGTATTGCCAGTTCTAAAGCGGACGAGAAGTTTAATTAAAAATAAAATACAGCACTTTATCTCGTAGTTCAGTGGCTCTTACTCGGAATATTAACAGCGCCAGTTTGTTATACTGAGGAGTTTCTTAACAGAACCTGTGCAGTTGGCCTGCGGTTGATTTTATTTAGTTAGGTTTAAATCAGGAAGTCGGGAATTCTCGCATCAAGATCTATTAAGCATTAGGACAGCTGTTAAAATTAACACAACTTTATTTTTTTCCATTACTAATAAATTATCCGTTCACCCCCATATTCCCTTTTCCTAATGACGGCTAAGTGTTTTTAGACATTTTTCTTAACATCTAACACTTACACCGTGGATTGCTAAAAGTGTACCGTGTCACTACCCTCAAATTGGCAGATTTGGTTCCTGATAAACTGTCACAAAATCGTTTCATGGATGTTTGTAGATGAGGCCAGTATTCAACTTGTGAACATTTATCTGTTGCTATGGACATATATGGGCCATAAAACATGACACAGTTTTCATCCAAAGGACACAAAATAATCCTTTCAGCAAACTACGAAACTGGACGTTCTATCCACAATACTCTCAATATAATATCTTTCTAGCACTTTTATGACTTCAATTTAGGAGTAACTTCCTGCAGCATTCTGTGTTCCTAGTACTCTTGTAACTTCAAAGTGTCATGTAAATCACAAAATGGTGATTGGCTGCAGTTCTCGTGCAAATTGAAAATCTCCGGGGATTGCACCTGGATTGGTTAGCTTGTATACAACAGCTAGTTCTCCATATTTCAGTGTTACGAGAACATAACGATCGATGTGCAAGCATTCTATCAAAGGTATTGATTTCCTAGTGTCTGTTCCGAGCTTTAAATATTTTAAAGTTGAAATATGAATAGAAATTAATTGTACTGAATCAATATCATGAGCTGTAATGAGTTAAAAAAATATTAAATATGTAATCGCAAGGGACAATAATTGACTGCACGAAACTTTTCCTTCCGCAATAAATTAATAAAAAAATTAAATTCCATTTAATATCTGGAATGAAATATCAAGAGACGTCGATCATTCGACGGTAATCGAATTCTGTGTGACTCACACAGATGCAACGCCGCTTACATTTTTATTGCGTTCAATAAATAAATTTTCATATGGATTGGAAAATATCATTTGTATTTCGAGTGTCAGAGAAAGAATAGCTTTTCAAATTAAGTTTTTAACTTTCATAATTTAATGTATAAAGTATTTATGAATATGACAATTTTCAGCGGCGATGTGGTCTAGTGGTCGCTAAGGGCGACTGCTAAGCACGAGGTCCTGGGTTCGGATCTCGGGTTGGGCAAAGATACTGGGTTTTTTCATTAGGTAATTCTCAGTAGCGGCACGGAGTATGGATTGGTGCCCGTTTGATGGTAATAGGCTCGCCCCCTATAACATAACTGACGAAATGTGGGAGTAATATATGTGCATTGTGCAGTAATACCTCTGCCTACCCCTGCGGGGAATACAGGCGTAATGTTAAGTATTATACTATCTGAGACTTAATAAAAAATTGTCCCTAACAAAGTAAAACCAATTCTAACTACCAATCTTGATCAGTTATGAAAGGTAAAGTTCTGTGAACCCAAATATTATTCTTTAAACCTTATTACCACGACCGGGGTCACATCTGGCCTAGAGGTATTTCCACCTTTACCGCCCTTAGCAGTTGACCGTAAGAATCCCAAGGGACTCGTGTTATTTCCATAAAAAAATCATATATTTAATTTCAAATAGAGGGACCCGTAAAAGAGAATTGTTTTTCGAAATCGTAATATCTGTTTGATTTGTTTTGTCAAAGTTCATAAAAATTTTGGCTGATATCCTAAAGAGCTTTAGAATATCGGCAGTATTTGCTGGCTATCTTATATAACGTGACATATAATAAAGTTTAAATTAAAAATATTAATGACGCACAAGTTTTAAAAAAGAGTACCGGCTACCGTAGCTAAATAAGATACTGGATCACACTCAAAGAAACAATACATTATATAATATATGGTTTGCCTTGTTCCACTGATATAGCCAGCGGGCGAACATGTAACCTGAACGGCAGAGAAAACCACTACAATATGCACCGCAATATTCTCCGAAATCAATGTCTGCCAGTTTCTGGTAGATACAAAACGAAGAGGTATTTTACCAAAAACATGTCAATTTATAATTAATATAAATTAATTATGAGATAGGTTGATGATAGAGATGAGAGATGATAATGATGATGAATTATGAAAGATTAAAGTATACGTCTACTATATTCAAATATCTATGAACCAATTTTATCTTAACGAGCAATGACAAATGTTTGGTGCATTTAAGTAAATGTAATAGAATATTCTTTAGTTTTAGTAGAATAAGAAATAATTCAAGTATTTTTCTCAAATCTTAAGTTAAATAGACCCACAGTCTATATTAATACTTTATTATTCGATTGGTTAAGGGTACGATTTTGATCCCAAGTGAACAGTAAAATCCAAATTAGTTGCAATAAGTTAGTCAAGTGATGACAACGATGACGCTAATAATGAGGAAACTAAGTTCGATAAAGATGACTTGAATATTGAAATGTAGTAAATATCTCATTATTATTGGAATGATGCCACAGCATTGGGGATTACCGCGATTAGATCAACAAACAGAACAAATCGGATTCGGAATTCAGTGAGTATATGAATGAGGACATATTAACACAAATGTAAGTCCATGCAGCATATAAAATGGCAAATGATTAAACTTAAATCATGATTGACGCTGACTTAACTCTAAATATTTTTTTACATGTTGTGGCCTTGGCCACTTCAAATCTTTTGTTAAGAATCATTCATGATTTCAGTAAGAATCAAGGAGGCGTTATTTAGTGAGTGTTTGAAAATTAGTTTTTGATCGAATAGCGCAAATTGTAATGACGATGTTAGCACACTCCTATATTCCGGGCACACAAATTATGGTAAGTGGAATATGAAAAAATGCTCAATAGGATATTTTTCACGAAGGCAAAACTAACCGGTACTATATTCCGGATATCATACCTACAATACTGCACTCAGTCACGTGCCGCGAGAGCAATGAGGTGGTGAGAAGAGTTTAACTTCAATTGTGCCCTACGTGTGTACTGAGTGGGGTGCGTCCATATATCACAGCTACAAGTAGCCGGCAACAAAATCTGTAGGTTTACGTAATATATAGCCGCGCCTGAACACGGAAACGCACTCATAGCACTTAATATGGACGTAATTTATGCCTCGAGGCAATTTGTTTCCCGGCGCTTATTAATCTAAGAAGAATATAAGAACAAGACGTAGTGAACTACTTTCGGGGCAAACAGCAGCAATGAAACAAACTAGTAGGTAAGATCACATACCTAAGTGTATCTTCGGAATTAGTTTTTCAAGCGATTTTTGTACCGTGAATTTTGTTTATGTCAGTGATTTTTCTGTGACTGTCAAATCGAACTTACGCCTAAGTTGGGGTGCTAATGTCCACTGTAACGCTAGCTAACGTTTATATCTACACTAGATCAGTCCTGGGTATAAAGTTTTTCCGCTTTAACCAGCGCATTCCTTTTCACCGCTGCTCAATATTATAAAATATCACGTTCAGAGGCCACAGGTAGTGCCTATACTTATTCAACAGGTAGCATAGGGTTAGCAAGATGTCTAGATGATGCTAATTTAAAAACGTTACAATGTGTTGCTTAGTCCGATGATAGTGTCAAAGTTTTGTTTTACGTCAGTACAAAAACAATTACAAAAGTCTCCTTCGATATTCGCAATAGCAATTTCTGACTTCGGTCATAATTATACGGTGACAAATTTATCTAGTTATTAGCCTAGCTATGGATAGTGCAATGAATTTTGTACTTTAATCTTGGTAATTAAAATCGTATAAACAATAAAAAGCAATTCGAAACTAAAAACTAACTCAAGATTTGCGAAACTGAAGACGAACTGTAAGCTTTAGAGATTGCGATCTCACTCAACAGAAATTATCCTTGAAATAAAGGGATACAACGGCGCGATGTAACACGTGATGGCCCTAGGGAGGTTGAGAGACGTCCGTGTCACTGGTAACCGAGATAGCGACAGGACAATTTTACGTGTTCGAGAAATGGAGCGACGCGGCGCGCGGCGGTGTGGTAAGACGTGATATTGCTCCGTCTTTCTGAAATAGTACATGCTTAAAATATTTTATCATTTTGTTGTTACAGTATCGCGCCATAGAATTAGGAACAAGAATGTAGTACTGTGTTTTATTTATTGTAAGAATAAACGTAGAACTTTTAGTTACAAAATAGACATATTAATCAAATTCATGATTAAATTATTACATGCATAATAAAACGAATGGACAAAAATGATAGAAGAGAGAAATAAAAACGAAAAGCACTTTACGTAATTCTCTATTACATCTGCGTGGCGCGGACCTTGTGATCGTGTGTATAATGTATCAAAAATATATTAAGTACTGCAAAGTTTCCAGTAAAAATGTTTGCTCTTACTCGCGCCTAGTATCAAATGGCGATTTATAACTAAAGTAAACCAGATAAATTCCCCGTCTTAAGTTCTGACAAGGTCGCGCCGGCCCTTTACGGCCGACATGGGTTGTTTTACGAGCATCGAACATAATACGATGGGCCTGTAAATGCCGTGCCCTTAGTAGATGTCGTAAAGGAGATCACTTGATGACTTTGTAATTTGATCATGAGATTTGGATGAGGTTTGAGTGGTTTTGATTGCGTGCCCTATATTTTTATTTACCAAGATATTGGTGAAGTTTTACCATTAATAATATATTTAAAATGTATTTTCATTGACAATTCATAAATTACTATGAAAAGCAGAGTGACACGTGTATTCGCAAAGTAATGGTTATCACAATGTATTATTGAATGAATCCAAACAATATTAATTTGTGTATTCGGATGAGCAGTAACATCGTTTATTTAATTAATATGTACATGTGATGAGGTCCTTAATTTGATGCATCGTTTTGAAATAATAACTGGTGAGTTTCGTTTTTCTACATTACACTAGGAATTTAAAGATGATTTAATTTTCATAAACAGTTTATTAGTACTATCCTGAACTAAACATTTAATTGTATTATTGTAATGTGGATTAACTAACATAAAACTTCTGATTTGATTGATCTGATTAGATGTTATATCGATCCGAGTACGTACAAGATTTTGCAAACGAACGACAAGGGACAAACCGCGATGTGCTGGATATAAGATTGAATTATAAATAACAATCATTATAAATTATGGCACAAGTAATTTCATAAAGTATTAGTGACCTTTATCAATTAGTACTATATTAGCGATAAGAATAGCTTAAGCAATGGAAAATTCAACATCCTGAAGACATAAGGAAGATGGTACCTAAGCATAAATATGATAATTGGTTTAATTGTTAAACTTTATGAGGCTAATTAACTGTATATTGTATTGACAGTCGGCTCACCGGTCTACGTGGAACTTTCCGGGTGGCATTATGTCGTTGATTTAAGCTTACTTGTTCCCTAGTCTTTCTTAAAAATAAAACATGATATGGAGCACATCAAAAAATGTAGAATAAGAATAGTTGTGTTTGGTTTGTTTTCCACTGAATGACTTTAAGCGAATTTGAATTTGTTTGAAAGCAATTTCACCTTTGTAACCATAGAAGTAGTTTGTAACCCAGTTACTGAGAAATACTGTTTTTGATTTGTTGGTATAAACTGCTACAAATTCAACACAAGTTCCTGTGCTCGAATTCCGGGTCGAGCAAAATTGTTTTTTTTTCTATTTAGGTAATTCTCGGTAGCTACACGGAGTCTGGATCTTTGCCCGTTTGATGGCAATAGGCTCGTCCCCCATTATATTGAGACCTATAACTGATGAAATGTGGGTGTACTTAATGTGCACCTCTGCCTACCTTTTCGGGGAAAAAAGGCGTCATGTTATGTGTTATTAATGAATCAATTAGGTATAGCTATCATGATTAAAGAGGAAACCAACGAACGACGGTGCTCGACAATGCCCGACCATCTGCGGGAAATGAATTGTTAATAAAAAGGCTGTACGTGACGCGAGCGATTAATTGTTTGATGATATAATTAATGTAGAAACAGAACGCTTAGTATCCTCTTTATCTGGTGTTGAACTGTGGCTGATCTGCTTTTCAGTTAAGCGTTGTGGTGGAACTATCTAGATTGTAACTCGTACGGCTAATTTGGCAAAGATTGCAAATACGTAACAAGCATTTATGCTCTATTGTCGCAAAATATACGAAAAATATAATTTACGGATATTATAATAGTAAATTATTAAATTTATAATATGAGCGACATACCTAGATGGGCCATAGCCAAGAATAGAGATAGTCAAGAATAGGAAGCAATTATTCAGAAAAGTCATTTCATAATGTATTTTAAACTATTTTTATTGTAGACACAATATCTAAATTCGGACAGAAGGACCATTTACCTCCAATCTTAATAATTGTCAAGATTAAGGTTTTATACCTATCACACCCACGTCCTTGAGGCAATCCTTAAAATAATAGGCAAAAGCCTACCTGACGGGTGTCACGTAGTATGGAGGTTGTATCTTCAATATAGACATTGCCGATGACGATGTTCATACTACGTGCATCCATCAATAACTAATATATTATGCACCAGGCAATGTGAACAAGTTGTTTTAATAAAGAAAGATGCGATAAGTATTTTAAAAACATACTTACGTTAGGTTTTTTATTTTATATAGGCTATAAAAAGGCACATATTAAACGTCAATTTAGGCTTGGTTCGAAAGTGTCGTTTTTATGGAGAAGAACCAGAAAGAAACTCACTAATTACTCTTTTGTTTTTTCGTGTCGGTAGGAATATAAGATCAATCAATTTTTTTTTTTATTACGAGAATGTTGGGCAATTGCGTACTGCCACTTTTCAATAAGCAAGAAACCTGCATTGAGTGAACATTAGGTAAATTAACATTCCTAGCTATCACACGGATATGCCTGTACCTTAAAGGACGCACTTCAAGATTGTCGAGACCGTTTTCCTTTGCGAATAGTTTTGTGCATTTTCCTCCTGAATTAGATTCAAGATTCACTAAGGAAAAACCATTACGAGACTAAATTTAAAAGCGGAGTTAAGGAACTCCATGTGAGGTTCTTAAATAATTTGAGTGCGGAATTAATTTGTATTTTTGTGTGAGGGCAGAATAGTAATCATGATACGATAAGTTGTATAAGTAGTTACATGTATGTTGTACGTGCATTACTTAAGAGTTCTGCTTGGTTTTATCAATGCAATTGTGATGTTTGGGGATATTTGAGAAGCGAGTCCCAATAGGTCTGTGTGAATCACATTTGACGACTCGATAGACGTGACAACAGAAACTTACCTTGTAACTACGAAACAAATAGTCACGTTATCTGTTAATTGTGTCGGTACTCATTACGTATCATTTCGTGTTTGAAAAAAACACGCTTACATTATAAAATACAGAACTGCTAATTTTTAAACTGAAACGTTCCTCAAATTAATTATTAGCTTTGAAGAATGTTTTGAAAGTGTAGGTTTAGCTATAACTGTAAATCTCGTGGCCATTCCAAATTTGTCATATGACCGCTAATCTAGTGAGGTCTTTAAGACGAGAATAGGAAGGTATCCGACCTTACGAGCCCTCTCATGTAACACGTTCTCATAAGTTAGATAAAGCTGGTGATAAAGGACGTTTGGTCCCCGAAAAAGGTCTAGATTCTTATCAGAGATTACCAGTAACTTGTATTTCTAAAAATGGGTAGCGGTATTCGGGTGGTAGAGGGCATTCCTTAAATAATCTGCTTAGGTTATACGTAACTGGAATATACATGTTTTAAGTATATAAATAACTAGTTTCTCTAAATTAAGAACATGTCTTGTTGAAGTGCCTTGGTGGTTTTCGGGCAGGATTAAAATATAAAAAGTTGATAGTTATGAACCACACGGACAGGAGGCCAATTTTTCATTGTAATAATGATGTGAATGGTGGAAATGGAATAGCATCTACTTCTTATAGGTTAAAAGAAAAAACGTCGCTAGTCGTTTTTTTTTTAAATAAATAATGTTCTCCTGACCGAATTTCGGTCACGGCGGCCTATCTCATCTGAGATCAGCCAACTACGCAAGAGATTTAATTTAATTTAATTATTATAGTGCACAGGTATGCGCAAATACAGAGGTGCACTCCCTATTCCGTCACTCTCATAGTCCGATGGGTCCGGTAGACCGACACGACCGGAGAGAGATCGGGCGTAGGACCAACGGCTTAAAGTGCCTTCCGAAGCACGAACATTAAATAGCATTGATAGGGAATGACATGAAGTACAATTAATATACTTACATTAATATAACTCGTACTAGTGACTCATGCACTAATCGCAAACAATAAAAGTGGCTTAGCTATTCAAAAAACTCGTTCATAGATAGTTTTAATATTATCACCGATGCTATAAATCACCACACGTTTTACATGTTATGTTGCATATAGAAAATAAATAGATATAAGTGCTATTGTTAAAGATTTTAGCACCATTATAGGACTTTCCTTTAACAAACCTGATAAATGGGAATCTTAAGGAACCACTGGAACTCATAATAATATTAATACCTTTTGTCATATATTCACATATTGTCAATAATCACGACCCGATTGGCGCAGTGGCTAAGCGATTGGACTGCTATGATAAGGGTTGCGGGTTCGATTTCCGCATGGGCCATAAATTTGTGCGCTCCGCAGATATTTATCCCGAGTCTGGGTGTTTGTGTATGTGATATTACGTGTTTGTGAAACGCACCTACGATACAGGAGTAATTCCTAGTGTCGGGCGACTTTTTTTTTAATGAAAAAAAAATGCATATCAATTGATTTAGATTCTAGATGGATAGATTTCTTATTGTACACCAAAAATAAACATAAGTATAATGGATATTGTACAAGTCTTATCGCACTAAGCAATCTCTTACAGACAACCTGAGGACCTTACAAAACAGAGACTTTACAGAGAACCTTACAAAACCTTGTATGTAAAAAAAGGCCAGGATAGTGTGCGGTGTAGCAATCGTAAACAAATAATTATCATCATCATCGATTTATATAGCACTACACATAAATGTGACGTTTACAACGACTGCCCGATTAGTTTATCAGCTTTTAAAAGTACTTAATCATTTTGTTCCAATTTGAGGGAAAGTGTAAATAAATTTAGGAACGTATAATAAAGAAAAGTTTATATAGGTTTTAAGATTGTTTTATTACTTTCTACGTATTACTACTTGTACAAAGGCAAATTGTACAGGGGATAATGTAGTCATTGTTGTAAATATTGGAATGGAATGAAAAAGACATTGGGATCTATTTAAAACAAACATTTCTGATCTAGCCAAAAGATTTTATTTTCTAAAAACGTCGCCCGACACTAGGAATTTCTCCTGTGTCGTAGGTGCGTTTCACAAACATGAAATATCACTCACACAAACACCTAGACTCGGGACAAATCAAATGTGGATCGCACGAATTAGTGCCCGAATTTGCGGGAATCGAACCTGTAACCCTTAGTGCAGCAGTCTAATCGCTTAGCCACTGCACCAATCAGGTCGTTAAAATCCATTGCTTGTTACCTTAGTCTTTACTTTCTTTGAAGCAGTAAATCACACAGCATGTACGAAGCACTGAGCGATAATCACTACTGTGTTGACTATAATTGTCCCTGGTTCAGGGCCGGGGAGGGAATTATCTCGCCTCTCGTTTGTCAGCGTCGAGGCAGCCCGGGGTAACGAGATGAACATTTAATTAGTAACAAAGTTTCCTTTGAAAAAATACCGATTTAAGGGATGTGTTGTTTTTCGCGAGCATTTTACAAAGATATACTTCTTTGGAAAATGCTCGCTCATTGGACATATGGTATGTGCAGAAACTTTTAATATGGGGCGTGGGGGTACTTTTGAGGCATAGAAAAATTGGTTAGTCAGATCTAAGAAAAATAATAATATAAAAGTAATTACTGATTTTAATAAAACTTACTTGCGACTACCATTTGGTAGTCTAGTATAATATATTACAATATCATTGCCATGGTTAAAAGTTTTACTAGTAATATAATTTTAACCTCTAACAAACTATTGTGCAACCAAATAACTGGAACGGTTATTTTTGTTGCAAACGAGTGTCGCTTAAGAGCCATTTCACAAAATTGTGACGTTCGAATTCTGTCAAAATTGTCATGTGTGCGTAGCACACCCACACAAAAACAATCAGTGTAGCGGGAGTTTTGAGACGGACATAAAAATTTTGATCGTTATGACAATGTTTCTTATTCGAGATTTATGAAAATATTTTTATTTCATTAGTAATTTATTTAGACAAATTATAATTTCTACAATAATAATTTATTCACCAATTATGAATAGATCATGTTTTGTAAAATTTATTTTAATAATAAATGTAAGCGATTGTATTTTTGGAGGATTATTACTCAATTACGCAAAAACGGTTAAAAGGACATGTAAAAAAAGTTGCACATAGATAGTTTATAACCTGGATTAACATAATAAAGGCTACAACCTACTTTTCATGCGTAAAAAAATCCAAGAGGACCAAGTCGCGGACAAAAATAGTACAGTCAAGATTAAAGTAGCTGAATATTAATCTAATAAAATATCATAAATTAATAAAATAATATATTTTACTTGATAATAAACAAAACCGAATGAAAATAATACATAGAAAATGAAAACGTTGTGGTCGTAGTATAAACATGCGTTTGCAATACGAATTTTCGTAATTTGAAATTAGGAAAAAGTGACACAGATCCTACCTCTTTGGGCGCTCGGGCCCGACTGATCATTCTAGGTTTGTGCATCGTAATTTATTGTGATTTGGAGTGATATTAAAAATGATATGATTTCTAATTAAATAAAGGAATTTTGAAAATCACTGTATTATTAGATTTCTTAAAGAGCATAGTTTATTATGACATGATTTTAAAATTAAAATATACCTTTATTCAAACCAAAAAGTCGCGATAAAATTACAGTATAAACCGTGAAAATAGATTTCAGTTTTATTTTTTTTATCAATTAAAAGTGTTATTAATCGAAAATGTGGCACCGTAAGTTTCAATAAAAATATATGCCTAATGCTTACTGTATTTTTATCGTTTAAATTTGTGAATGTAAATGATAGAATTTGGAGCCCGAAATTGACTCGGCGATGATTTTTCAGAAAACGTGTTGCGGGAGATTGATCACCATATAGCAATTAAGTTATTTTTTGTAAATCTATTAGCTTATGTGTCAATGCGAAAGATTGGTCTACATTTTACATTTATATATAAATTCCTAAATACTACCTAAGATGGTAAATTAGGCGTCCGAAATCTTAGAAAACTGCGTAAAAATGTAAAATGGCTCTCTGTTCTAAATATTAGTTCTGAGGCATGCTTAGAATTTAAAAATTGTTGCGTAAAAGAACTGTAGCCCTAATACCATCTCAGTATTGAGTATATTATGTATAACAGTGGAGGAAAGAAAGTCTGTTGTGTTGTTAATGACATCAGCCGGGCAACCGGGCACGGACTAAATGTTTGGGACTTGCCTGTCCTGCCGCACCCGGGCGCTTGCTTGCCGAGTTTATTTATTTACGTATTTTTGGGTTCCGTGCAAAATATGGGGACCTTATAGTCTCGCTTTGGAAGCTAAAACAAGAAACACTAATCACAAAGTATGTATCCGATGTTTAGAATAGGCAAATATAATGTAATACATAACATCACGCTTGTATTCCCCGAAGGGGTAGCCAGAAGCACGTATACTTTATCTACATTTCGCCAGTTATGTTTTTGGTCCCAATGTAATAGGGGGAGGGGGGGGGGGAGTGTATTGCCATTCAGAGGGTACGAATTCTAGACTCCGCGCTGCTACTGAGAATTCTTCAATGCAAAAACCTAATTATATTTATAATAAAACGAGGCAGTAGTAGTAGTTAGTATTTTTCATACACATAATACTTTTAGATACTTTATTGTTTGTTTCCATGCCCATATGCCTGTCTCACAAATCATAGCCCATCGCAAAATAGACGTAATATATTATATGAACGTTATACTGAACCATTGCCTCGTGCGCTCTACTCGCGTCTGTCGGGTTGGGTACAGACTACAGTCATAAAACGTAACTGTTGGGGTTTATTTGAGGTACGTCCATCATTATTGCTTTGATTTCCGCCCAAGGGGTTGGCCTCCATTTAACTGTAGTTTCGGGAGGCTTGTACTTCGCTTCCTATATAAGCCGCTGTAATAAACAGTAGTGGTTTGACGAAGTCCACACGTTAAACGTTGAATGGATGTTTTTTATGAAGACCACTGTATTTTCCGAGGGAGTTACCGACTGTTCAAGTCCACATTTTGGTAATGGCCTAATACTTTTGTCATTGCATTAATGGTGCAAGCAACTTGCCATTTCATAAGATATTCTCTAAAATACGTACCCTCAAATACTTACCATTCTTCGTACGTAGACGTAGGATATGTGATTCCACGAAGCCGCTAATTCGCCAATAAAATTTAAAAAAAAATATATTTTTTTTTAATAACAAACCTATTTGTTATTAACAAATTGACCCATTTATCAATATCATCGTACAATCACATCACTAACCTACTTATAATCGATAGATTGTAAAAACATAACAATCATCGGAGCTCTCAGGCTAGTGCGTGACGTCACTAACTTCAAGTGCATCATTGTTACACGTATATTATTGATCATGTTGTGTGTTTGTTTAATACAAAACAAAATATTTATTGCAAATTTTGAAGCTCTCTGAAAAGGATTTCATACTAAGTTACGCTAGGCTGTCCCAAAGTAATTAAAAATTTACAGTAAAATACTGTTAATTTTCAAATCCATTTCTTCATGCTAATTGGTCATTGGAATCAATTAATGTAATTAATCTTTGCTAAGTGTCTTTTCTTACCAAAATATAATTGCAAGATGTGTAAAGGAGTAAGGACAATATGCCAGTTTCTTACCACTTTTTTTACCCTAAGATATATTATATACACGATTGTGAAAAAAATTGTGTGTAAAACGCACCAAAACCCGCGGCGCACGCAAGTGAATCTAACCGAGCGATATAAACCCATGAGAGACGAAGCGCAAGCGCATAGGCGAGGAGCGCGTTCGACGCTCACTTCCTGCTCTGCGTTGCCTTGGCGACCGCACACGGACTTTCAAACTAACATACGAGATCAATAAACGATAATAATACGACACCAAAACGATACAAAAATTAACGAACTTTTTTTGGAAACAAGTGCAGTGTGTGAAGTGAACATGATTGAGAGTGATATACAAGATGGATCGCCGAAGTTTGGTGAGTTTACATAGTTTGATAGACTACCGTACATTACGAATTTTAGTATATGGGATTCTTTAAAACCGAAGGAGTTAATGATGGGAGTTTCGGGACGGAGTTTCGGAGACTTTTACAAAGATTTATAACAATATTACAAAAAAACATCTACTTAATTACAAGTACCTGACTGTGTAATATTTACATGATTTTCATATTTTGACAATTATACGTACCTATTTATAATTTTGAACCTTCAGACACAAAACTTTTGAACGTGATCTTTTCATAAATACCAGTACCTGCAATGAACAACATCGTTTTGTATGTAACATAACCATCAGAATGACTAATATGTAATATTATAGACAACAGTAGTCAAATGTATGTAAAATATTATCTAAGGTAATAAAATATTATCGGACATATTATTCTTTGTTTTGTAGCTCTATCGTAAAATGGGTGTAAACCCATGCGCGTAATTTATTGTCGATAATCAGTAATTATTTGATAGGATTATATTGAATTTGCTAATAATGATGGCCGGATACCGGCTGATAATGTTCAGTTCTTATCAAATTCAAAATGTTTATAATGTAAACCAATTACAGGCGCATATGAAACGTTAAGATGCACGGTTCCAAAAATGTCATTTCTATGGAGAAGAACTGGCCAGAAACTAGAATTCTTAAATAGTTTATTTAAAAAGAAATATTTTGTCTCGTAACCTTTTTTGCGTTCACATTGGGTTGACGACATTAATTATAAATCTACGAAGAAAACCTGGATGAGAGACGCTCAAAGCAGAGAAGGATGGCAGAGAAAAAGGGAGGCCTATACCCAGTAGTGGGTGATACCGGTCTAAATGATGATGATGGACTGTATCAAGAATATTTTGTTCAGAAATCAAGTGGTAATTGAAATAACAATTGATTTTGATTTGATGTATTTGACTATTGTGCAAGGTCTACGGACTTGAGGCCCACACAAAATAAGTGACCTATAACTGGTACTTACATTAGATTACTAAATTAATGCAATCTATAATACCTTAATAGAATAATTAATCATTATAAATATGTATCCTATTTATTGATAAAATAATAATAATAGTATCGACAGTATATTTCATAAACTACTCAACAAGCGTTCCTTGCGATACTAAATATTAAGAGTCTACCTTAACCGAGGCACTACGTCACAAACCGAGCGGTCAGAGTCACTACATATTCTAAACGTCTTAGATATGAGAACAATGTAGGGCGTCTGGTAGTCTGGCTAGACCTTTAGACTGGATTGGAACTCGTAGTGGATGAAAGGTAGTAATAGTTTCAAAGTGAACGTTTATGATGGACGTTTCGCAATCACGTGATCATGTTGATTATAGATATCTTGAATTGTAGAGATACAAGATAAAAACAAAATCACGCCTGTATTTCCTGAAGGGGTAGGCAGAGGTGCATATATTAGTACACCCACATTTTGCCCATGTTATAGGGCCCAATGTAATAGGGGACAAGCCTATAGCCATTAACCAGGCACAAATCTAGACTCCGTTCTGCTACTGAGAATTACTCAATGGAAAAACCTAATAACACTTTGCCCGACCCAGGATTCGAACCCAGGAGCTCGTGCTGTATGATACTTAATATAATATTTTAATAAATTCTATTATTGCTGATGACAAAAGACGAGCTTGCTTTGTTAAGTTTAAGAGGTATAGTGACAAGGAAAATAATAACGATGCTTCAGTAGACGACAGACATGAAATACATAATTTTTGAAAAGTGTTACACTTTCCTAATGGTTCAGTTGAAAACAATAATCGCACTCAGTACTCGCAATAGACCTTGAGACGATAGACATTTCGAAATTGCATAATGTTGACCTCAATTCATAACTCCTGCTCATATCTTCAGAATAGATAAACACTTAGCGTTGAGAGCTCGTTGAATAATTTGCACATTCACTGAAAATATTTGAAATCCATTTTTAAGGTTGAAAGGGATCCAAACATGGGAATCTTTGGAGGGGCCGTTAATGGCATCGGTCCTTTTAAGTAAGCATTATAATCATTAATTACCGACACACCAGATAGAATAATTTTGTTGAATATAAACAAGATTATGAAAATAATTTCAAATTTTTGATTTTGTATTATGTTATGTTATAAATATATGTATTCTAGATTCCAGACCAAATCCAAAACCCTAGGAGGATCTTAAAAAAACCAACAATCTCAAACTAATTCATTTTACCTAAAAAACGCAAGAGCTTTGTGAATAAAGATTTACAAAACATTATCAGTAAATTACTGAACACAGATATAATTATTCAATTTGTATTATAGCGCCAAACCAGTTTTAATTTAGAAAAGACAAATTATCTTCGCAAGCCGTTCTTTAGGCACAGTTAGTGCATAATGAAGAAAAATAAGCACAACCCATTGTACAAACACCTAACAATACGAGGCATTCAATGAAAAAGAAGAAGCGGCGCTCATGCCAGCCAATTAGTACAAAGGGACGACAACAATCCATTCGATTTCCATTTTCTTCATACTTCCATATTTATCAACAACAATAAATCACAATGCAGCCTCCACCGCTTCATAAAATGCAGTTATTTATTCTTTGAGACAGACTCCACAATAGTGGAATAATGTGAATTTCACGATCTTACTGATCGTGAAATTCACATTATTTAGTATGAAGAGGACATCAACCCACCGTTTGTTGTGAAAAGTAAAATATGATTCTAAAGTAATTTAAATGGCACGGAGCTAGCGTTATATCATGTCGTAACGTTAAACAGTATTGTATATCTTATAATATTATGTTAAGATGATGCCACAGCTTCCGCCTCTTAAGCGCCAAATGTAAATACTGCTATCTCCAATTTCTGTACAATAATATCCATTACTTAAGTTTACGACAATATTATCGGTTGTCGATCGGCTACAAGGCCCAATTTCAGCAATACTCGTTTACAAACTGATATTTCATGTCCGACCTTGGCAATCAAACCATTATCAAGATTTGAATCAACTTTTACGCTCCGTTGTCCACATATCTGATTGCAAATACATCAAAAACCGTTTACGATGCAAATCGACGTTATCGATAGAAATACCAAAAAACTCGAGTTATTCTTAACAAAGAACAGCAGGTGTTCGATCCCATTGTGAAGGACTGCTCTATTGTGTGTGTGTGGGGTAAAAAGAAGACATTTTACCACTATCTGAGTTGTTAATTACCGGTTGCCAACGAACTGTTGATTAAAAGTCCATGTTATCAATGTTACGGTCATGGAAGCCGCTGAAATGCACATCCACTAGCCGAATTATTCTCGCGGCCGCAATGATCGTTATAGTGGATAGCATCATTTGCATTTACGTACTCAATATAGATGTTAATCAGACTTCTGCTTCCATTGCCGATTAAGCTGTGGACGTTAATAGACCTTTTATACAAAGTGGGTAATGTAAGTTCAATGAGCTACCGAGAAAGGCACATAATGTAGGTACAAGATAATCACTAAGCTAATTTAACGGCTTGTAATTATAATATTACAAGCAAGCACTGTACTTAAAGTGACAATTATTGTTAGTTATTGCACTTTAGCAAGTGTGTACCCGTTCGCCTTTGGCTGGTGACATCGTAAAAAGTAAACCTTGCGGCACTGCAGGAAGCATTATTTGCATAATTAGTAGCTTAGACTTTAGTAAAGCATTCGACACGATAGATCATAATATTAATAATGTAACCTTCACTACCAATTGAGGTCACTATTTGGGTGTCATAATGGTCTTGTGGTTGACAGACTGGGTTGGTATACACAAGGTTGTGGATTCAAACTAAGACTAGTAATACAATAATGTGACTACTCTCATGTCTGAACTTCATCAATAAAATCGGAATAAGAACTGTTTGGTGGACATAAATCATCAACCCATAGTAAAAAAATGTGGTGATCAGTGCTTGTTCATCCTTACTTTGAGAATAGACTTATTCCCTGCAGTAGTTAGTTATTTATATAATATGCTGCTATTAAACTTCAGTAATAAATAATAGAAAATATTTTCATTCATAAACATGCGTTGTAAAATTATTTGGTAAACAAACTATGATTTGTACGACAGCGATTCATCTCAAATATCCTTTCGGAGATTGTTATTTTGTTATTGTAAACACACTTACGTTCGTTACGCTCAGTTTATTTACTCACCAATCGGAAAATAGAGGCGTATTGTATGTACAGTCAGCAACAAAAAATAATTGGCCAATATAATTGAAGTGCACATATATTTGATACATCCACATGTCAGTTATTATGTTATAGGTCCTAATGTAATAGCGGGCCTATTGCCATTAACCGGGCACAAATCCACACTCCGTGCTGCTACTGAGGATTACCTAATGAAAAAACCCAGTATCACTTTGCCCGACTTAGGATTGGAACCCAGGAGCTAGTGCTCAGCAGTTGCGCTTAGCGACCACTAGATCGACGAAGCAGTCGATTGTAATCCATATTGTAAAATCTCATCCTTTCGCTTAGTTTTGAATTCTACAAGGAGTTAATATTTGTTGAAATAGCTGTATTAACAGTCTGTTAGTTGACTCTGGGCCATATTTTACGATTCACCTGTCGGAAACGAATTAGTAATGAGCATCTGATATGAACCGGGTAGCCTTTACCTGTCGCTGGTTATTATCCTCATTACTGCTATGAAGCACCCTGCTGCTGCCATATCGTCCATCTTGTCGTTATTGATTTTATTACTATCATTCACATTATATTTTTACGGGTAGTATTCTGTGATAACCATCACATAATATTAAGCCATGTAATATATACCATAGTAAATAAAAATAGTTTTTAACAATATTGACTTCATTATAAATGCGGATGTCTTGCTAGAAAAATGAATAACAATGTTAAACCAAACGTAATTTGCACGAACGTCAAAGATGAGATTTTTTCTAGAAGCACGGGAAACATATGTTGTAAATTTTACAGATAAACAAGTTTCCATAAAGCTCTATTAGCTTCTCATGTTTTAAACTTAACCACTAGACAACACACAATTTACAATCTGAATAATTTCATAAAATAGTAGAGTAACCCTCTTATTCATTAACGACTATGATACCAGATTTAACTTAAACCCATCCTAAGTATTTTGACATCTCTATTCATTAATATGCAAACGTCAGTGACGGGTATAATTTAATCTTTGGTTTAAAATTGTACATTTTTCAAACATTTTGTCTCGTCAGCCTGTTATTATGGAGTTATCATCGGATCTAATTCGTCATTCTGATCAATGGTACATCCAGCATGATGTATGTGATCAGTGTGTCTGGTCTGCGCTGACTCATCCAGATCGGATCCACTTCCGATGTCCAGTCACGATGTGGATGTTACCGGTAAATTCGAGAACACATCATTGCGCATGTGTTGGTAGCGGCCTCGTTGCGCGCTTCTTGCATACAAATACGTGCGGTGCTAGATATTCTTCATAAGTAGGTACATTATTTTACATTTTCTTTAATATTTACGCGGGTTTTACTGGCTAATTTTATTGTGTTGCTGTATAATTAAGTTCAGTTTATGCGGACGTTTTAGATAAGATGTTTTATATTGCTTTTGATATTATATTTGTGAACAAAAGAACGTGTAGGAATGAATTTCAATGGTGATGAAAAAGTAATATTTATTTAATTTCGGAGGTGAAATCTGCAATTATTGTGAAATAATTTATACGAAAAAAGATGTTTACCCCGAAGTGGTAGGCAGAAGTGTATAAATATAACACCTACATTTCGCCAGTTATGTTATAGGTCCCAATGTAATTGGGAATGAGGCTACGACCCTTAACGGAGCTCAAATCCAGATCTCGTGCTGCTACTGAGATGTAATTGTTAAGGACCCCTTTGAAGGACACTTTGAAGGACCTAGGAATCGGACCCAGGACCACACGCTTACTAGTTGTGCTCTACGCCCACAAGACTGCCGAGGCAGTGCATGAATAAACTAGGTTACCTCCAACGATCATTGGTACAAACAAACGAGTGTGGATCGATATCGCCTCTATTGTTAGAGATCGCGTGCGCTGCGCGCGCGCTTATCAAAGATATCAAACATACATCAGTTCGTAGTATCACGCATCCACTGTACGTTTCACACATGCCGCCATTCTAACAACCCCGCCTGAAATCCATGAAGGGGTAGGCAGAGGTTCTACCTTAGAACAGCCACTAGGATAGTCGTAGTCAATTACGTGTAGTTACTATGTTTATCTTTTTGTAATGACCTATGAAAAAAGAAAAGAAACCGCCGCCTTACCATGAACTCTTAAAGCAGGACAGTTTACGATTGGAAGCGAGACGCTGCTACCTGCAGGGTAATGCGGCGTCTCGCTTCTACAATGTAAACTGTCATTCTTCAAGAGCTCATGGTAAGGGGGCAGTTTCTTTTCTTTAAAGGAAGCAGGTAGGTAAGCATTTGCATCTTCTAAAAAGTTCCATGAAGAAGGCCCATCATCATCATTAACTCGGTCTTCTTCTTATCGTATGGTTGATGAACAACCTGGTGTCAGAGTTTAAACTGCCTGTATGTAGCCATGCTACTGCCTCTGACATGGCTTTACACACCGTTCAAAAATCTCTCAGGTGTGCCGGTTTCCGCACGATGGTTTCCTTCACTGTTTTCAGCAACTGATAATTAATTTATAATGTGGTATGGAGAAATCTGAAATAAATTATTATTATTATAATACGTGCATGAATTCGAAAATACATTGGTGCGTGCCGGGGTTTGAACTTGCGACCTTTGACTTGGCAGTCCAATGGTCCTACCACTCGGCTATTAGTGCTATTACTCGGTAATTTCTGTCATTCCTACTCTTTTTTGCAGTTGTAGCTGTGCATACAATATTATTTTTACACGTAATAATATACCACACAGAATTACACGTACTATGTATAAACCTCTGATACTCTTGAAAGCGTGAAGCAGAGGATTTGTGGCATTCTTTTATAGGGGATAGCTTTTGCCTGCGGCTTCGCTCGCGTTAAGAAGCCATATATTGTCAACATTTGGAACTAAAAATTATTTTGTTCTTCTTAATTTATTTGTTCCATTAGGTACTGATAGGTTCAAACTAATACATTTACATCCTCCATCATCCCTTATTTATCCTCATGGGGGTTGAATTTATCAAAATCCTATTTAAGCGGATGTCTTCATCGTAGTAGCTCCAATCTTTAATTTCCGTTCAATCAGTCAAAAATCTAAGAAGATTTATACAAACTTTCATCCCCTATTTTATCCCCTTGGGGGTGGAATTTATCAAAATTCTTTCTTAGGGAATGCCTACGTCATAGTAGCTTTATGCATGCAAAGTCTCAGCCCGATCGGTTTAAAATTGACAAAGTTTCATGCAAACTTTCATCCCCTATTTTATCCTCTTGGGGGTAGAATTGATCAAAATCCTTTCTTAGCGGATGCCTACGTCATAACATCTAACTGCATGCCAAATTTCAGCCCGATCCGTCCAGTGGTTTCGGCTGTGCGTTGATAGATCACTATGTCAGTCAGTCAGTCAGTCACCTTTGAGTTATATATATTTAGATAAGTTTTCTCAGTAGGTATGATGTTTCTAGGAAAACAATGAAAATGCAAACGCTCACACTGGTACTACTTTTACACGATATTAACTCACTTAAGCCGATGGTTTAATAAGCGCAGACCGACTCACCGAGCTGAACATAACCGTAAGCAGCGATGGGCCGAATTGGGCTGGATTCAATAACACGCTTTCCTACTTATTAGCAGACGAACATTAATTAGCGGTAATTAATTAATTATCGGATTAAAGGATGCCTTGATTGGTTGAGGATCCAATATGGTTCGAAAACCATCTGGTTAACGAATCGATTTCCCGTTGAAGCAAATATTTTTAACCGACTTCTAAAAAGGAGCAGTTTACACCAATTATTCCGTAAATTATGGACCGATATTGAAATATTTTTTTGTTTGAAAGATTATAGTTGTGAGGAGGGCTCATCGTCACCAAGTCAGGATCTGATAATGGGATCCTGACAAAATCGAAGAAATCCCTCAAAAATTGCAGAACTTCGGACATTTTCGAGCATTTTTCATGGTAGGTCAGTTGCTATCATTAGATAATGATAATTACATCATGCGGCGCTGATGATGGAAGCCCTTCATCATCAGCTCAGCTAGAAGAAGTACTAATTCCTCAACGATAGGCAGATAGAGAATGTAAATAACAATTAGAATGGTCAAATGAATATTATCCACCATTAAAAATCGTGAAATAAAATTTTTGAATAAAAAAATCGCCTTCTAAAACTCTTAGGTACTAAAAAGAAGTGAATAAAGTTTTATTCTTTTACTTTTAAAGTTATGTGATGTGTTTTTTGAAGTTTTTAGTTTTTTATTTAAATATTTTTAGGCAAGAAATTTATATAAGTAGGTACTTTTGTTGGTCCGTTTTACTCATTAGAAATATGCACATCGCACAAACTCCTTGACAAAGATCAAGAAATCTGTGGATCATTAAATGATTATGTCCATTCTAACAACAAACCTGCAATCCCCGGCGCAACAATACATAATCTCTTAGCCACTGCACCTATCAAGCCCCCTTAAATATCCGACAGTTATTAATTTTACATTGCTATGTCATCACCTCCGGTATGATAGTCTAGTATCTAAAACAGTTTTAAACATTATTTAACTTCAGTTTAATTGCGAAAAGTGATGAATAGTCCCCTAATAAACGAGAACACTGCAGCTTACCCCTTCTGGAATTTACAGCGTGATTGTATGTAAGCGTGATGTCAAGTGACACTAGTACTATGATCACAATAAAATCAAATTCACTTCACACGATAAAATCAAACACAACAGACAAACAACTCCGATACCCGGAGCTTAATCAAATATGACACGAACTAACACTTTTTGTACCAGTAATAAAAGAAAAGCAACACGTGACACAAGTTGATGAGCCTGCGCACGCCGCACACGGGACCACAACAATGTACCCCATTATACGATTATAAGAAATGTCACAGATATAAGAACACAATTGTGATGTCTACATTTTTCTCACATCTTGATATTTGCGTCAGAGCTAATTGATGTGATAATTGCGATTGCTGTGAATGTTGTTTTCATTAAAAATGTATAGATTTAAGCCTGTATTTCCTAAAGACGACGGCAAAGCTGTGACGTTTGGGGACACGGATTTAAGTTGTACTTAGTGACGATAGTGATGACCTTAAAGTGAGTTTTATGATTGACTAGCTGCGCCTCCAGTGTTACCCGCTACATTTTTTCTGGTTATAAAGTAGCCTATGTGTTATTCCAGGGTATCAGCTACCTCCATACTAAATTGTATCAATATTGGTCAAGCCTTTTGATTGTTTGATGTTTTTTTACAAAAACACATAGGGGAACCACCTAAATTACATTAATTGCCAATACAAAGCCACATGTGAGATAATATCATAAATCCGAATATACAGATTACAGCATCTTTTTTAATCGTCCTGTGGTTGAATTTCATATACGTGCATTATTATTTTACAGTGTTGTTCTTATATTTAATGAAGCATATAAGCCTAGGTCGACATCCTGCATATAACAAATTTAATATTATTTTCTTTTCCATAATATTCGTACCCGCGACCCTTCGTACATAATACCTGACACCCCGCTGCGTTCATTAATCGTCGTCATTTTTACGTTAAAATACAAATCTAAAAATAACGTTTGATGATGATTTTTACATTTCCGGGTAAAATGCTCCCTAATTTATCCGGTTAGAAGTAGATAAAACCGGTTCAACAGTTTTATTCATACTTGCATAGAATTTGCATATTTTATGAAGGTGACGTGTCAATGACTCTCGCGTAGAATGCGGGGTCAGCTAATTAATATGTTGGTTGTACTGTTTTATTTAGTACCTTCATTTATGATTGGCTCAGCGGATAAACACCTTCTTGTCAGTGAAAAGGAGCGCTTTTTCGATTCCAGTTCAGATATTTTCATTATATAATTATGTAGTTTCGTGGTAAAATTCGTCGACCTGATTGGCGCAGTGGCTAAGCGATTGGTCTACTGCGCTATGGGTTGCGGGCTTGATTTCCGCACGGGAAAAAAATTGTGTGATCCGTAGATGTTTGTCCCGAGTCTGGGTATTTGTGTATGTATTTCATGTTTGTGAAACGCACCCACGATACAGGAAAAAATCCTAAAAAGGAGCGACAGTTTTTTTTATTAAAAAAATGTTTTTAGTAATCTGTTAATTTCATCGTTATCGTTTACTAGTTACTACCAATACAACACAATCAATTTATTTTCATTATTTTTTCATCCGTTCAACTTTGTCTTATTTCCACCACTCCTATTAATTTCCTGTATAGTAGGTTGATACCTATGATGAGTACTGACGTCATCTCTTCATGTAAATGCATGAACTATATGTACCTAGATAATTTACCTACCAAGAGACAAAAAAGTAAAAGTGTACGGAGGCGATCGTATACCATGCATCGATGATCGATCAAATCAAGTGAACGCTCGTCTATTGTGCGCGACCGTGCTGCGCGTGCGCCGGAAGGCCAACGAGTACCGGTCATACTAAAATGGTGTTGTGAACTGTACTTACTATACTAGTAGTAATAGTGTCGTGTCTGTTGGTGTGCTGTTACTTTAAAGTTAGGAATACATTCAATCACATGAATGTAATTGGCATCGAACTCGGTCACTGTGTCTGTCAGTTGAATCTACAATATAAATTATTCAACCTGCCCTTACCATGAACTCTTAAAGCAGGACAGTTTACGCTGTGTAAGCGAGACGCCGCACTACACTGCACGTAGTGGTGTCACGCTTCCACATCTTAAACTGTCCTGCTTTAAGAGATCATGGTAAGGGGGCAGTACATTTAAATATTTTTGTTTTTGGAAAAAATATATTTTAGTCCAAGTTTTTACATAAATGCAGTTTCATTTTTTTCATACTTAAGTAAGACATATACCTAACAATGGCAAATATAATGTAGATGTATAAACACTCCTAATACTAGATAACGCCTTTGCTTACCCCGTCGGGTATACCAGGCGTGATAGTATGTAGGTAATGTATGCGCAAGCGACGTTAAAGAATATGATCTGTGTTCGGAATTAGTGCAACGTTAACATTGAGAACTGAGCCGCCTTCCGCCTAGTTTAGCGTCTAGACATGCGCTGATTTGGGAGTGTCGCAACTTTTAATCGGAAGTCATTCAAATACGTGAGAGTGTGGATTACAATTCACCATTCTCATTAAAGAGAGTCGTAAGACATGACGAGCTCGATACAAGCCCGATAGAAAACACGCCACACCACACGCCTATCTCTAATTTTTTTTGAAAAAGATTACAGTTAACAACTTGTTCTTTAATTACTATAAAGTAGCATTTGTTATTGACTGTACAAACCAAGTGATAAACGATGGCCGAATAACAGTTTAGTTTTAAGGCTGTATCGGCACTGTTCATGCGCTATAAATCACGGCGGCCGTCCACGTGCGTCCACAGATAATGTTCCGGCACTCGATCACACAGCTATCAGAGCACTCGATACATTGCAGGTCTGATGCAGCGCCCTTCACGTGAGGCTCAATGTTCAACACTCCAGCTATCTTTCAAGATGGCCTAGTATTTTATTGTTTCAAGATCTTTACTAATAGGTAGAAATAAACAATACTGACGACCTGATTGGCGCAGTGGCTAAGCGATCGGAATTCTGTGCTAGGGGTTGGGGTTCGATACCCGCACGGGACACAAAATTATGAGATCCCCAGATGTTTGTCCCGAATCTAGGAGTTTATGTATGTGACATTACATGTTTGTGAAACACACCCACAACACAAGAGGAATTCCTAGTGTGGGGCAATGTATTATAAAAAAAAAACATGTTTCTATTCTGATCAATTGACTGGTAAAAAAGTCAGGCGTAGTCAATTTGCAAAAATTGCACTAGCTTGAACTGTTGCATTAAGGCTTGCAGGTTCGATCATCGCGTGGGACAAATGTTAGCGTAATCCATTGATTTTTGTCCATAATATGGGTATTAGTGCATGTTAAATTGTCAATTTGGGGTATAGCTTTTTATCTGCGGAAACAACCTTAAACTTAAGCTTCAACTTCGAGACTTTAAAGATGGTCACCAACAAACCTTCACATTTGAGAAGTAGCAAATGACTACAGTTAAATAATCCAGTGTCGATCATCATCACAATTATGTTCAAGTCATTGTTATTATTTACTGTAACCACTGGTGATTGTTTATTACGCCGATTGTGCTGATTACGTCATTGCGGCACTTATCAACTTCACACAAGGTGATATACTTAGAGGCATTCTTGACGCTCTAGTTATGTTTTACTATAATAAGCAGTTGTCGTTCATTGTGGCGTTCTAAGGGGGAGGCCTTTTTCCAGCTGTGGACGTCTTCCGGCTGATGATGATGATGATGATAATAAGCAGTGATAGCCGAGTGGCAATATCGTTCAACTGCCAAGTCAAAGATCGCAAGTTCAAGACCCGGCAAGCACCAATGTCTTTAAAATTCATTTAAAGCGTATTATAAATTAGTTATCAGTTGCTAAATCGGTGAGGGAAAGCATTGTGAGGAAACCGGCACACCTGAGAGGTTATTCAACGGTGTGTAAAGCCATGTTAGAGGCCTACAGGCGGTTTAAACTCTGACACCAGGTTGTTCATCACCCATACGATAAGAAGAAGAAGACAAACTATAATTCCGTTTTAATAAATGTTTTACGTTTAGATCTACAAAACTAACGATTATAATTAAAGTAGTTCCACAATGATCATTACAGTCGATCGTTAGAGCAAAATACAGAGTCATTTGTCACAAAATAATTGTGTGCGCCGATGCGTAGCAAAATAATAAATATCACATGATGTATTGTGAGTGTTCTGCACATGCGTGTGTAAAGTTTGCGCGTTTGCGTAGCCACTACTTTTAACTTAATGTTATCAGAGGGTTTAGTTGACCAGCCCTCTTACCATGAACTCCTTAAGCAGGACATTTTCCGTTCTGAAAGCGAGACCGCGAGACGCCTCACTACACTGCACGTAGCGGCGTCTCGCTTCCACCACGGCGATTGTCCTGCTTTAAGAGTTTATGGTAAGGGGCCAGTGCACTGCACTTTTCACGCTCCCTCATCATGCTCATCATAAGACCCATGTAGGTACAATAGGCGCCAAATACTATGCTCTTATCGATTTCATCGCCACTTGTAGTTAGAACAGAAGTGATTTGATTGCTTCAGTATAATACTATCAAGAAGATTAATAGTATTTAACAGAGGTGTGACCTACTTTTATTTGAAGGAGCACTCACATTTGTAGGCCAGTCGATTGGCGCCAGTGAGTATCTCTCGCAAGGTCGAGTGACCAGTATCAGTCACTAGAGGTTATTGACAAATCTTAATATTTAAATTCCATTTAACTTTATTCCTACCGCATTTTGAGTGCAATTGAACGAGGCTATAAAAATAACAATTTATATTTGCGGGTCTTTTCGTTCTTATTACTAGATGTTAAGGTCCATTTTGGTTTTTTTACCGTGTAATTAATATATTTGTTATTTAATTGAGTTTAATAATATTTGTTTCCTAGCTATATGCTATATAATAATTGTATGCTGCTACATAAATGAGTAAGGCTTATAGTAAAATTTTATATACTTTTTATTACGAAAAAAACACTTAATCTACCTATATTTTTCAACCTTCATGGGTTTTCAACTTAAAAATCGGTAAGTTCTACCATGTATTTAAAAATTTTGATCTTAAAGAAGACAAGAATTTAGTCTAAAGTACACTCCATTTTAATCCTGCCTGCTATGATGTCGCAGACTGCATAAACGAGAGATGGTAAGCACATGTTAAAGTTGAAATGCCTCCCCAAGGCTTAAGATATAGTCAACACGATCAACTTGGGGCCTACTACCGAGCTAGAATGTACTAAGATGTTATTAGGAAATATTAAAACTAACCATTAAGATAAAGGTTATGTTGAAAAAGACACAGTGCTGCGCTTTGAATTTACATCGATGAGCTTTTCGATACATTTTGGAAGTATCTGGAAATGATGTTTTTGGAACCGAGCGTCTAGTATTCGTAGGCATAATAAGCGCGGGTTGACACGAAATAAACACACTTTGATTTAGACTTTTTGAACCACAGAAAGATAGTTTGCGTATAATCGACGCATGCGGATTCAAAATATTGCTCTCTCTTTGTATATCGTGTGAATCCGTCGCTATGCTATGGATAAATATGCTATAGATGTCGTAGTATGCCTAAAATTGATCGATGACGACCTTATTGGCGCAGTTGCTCAGCGATTGGACCGCTGCGCTAAGGGTTGCGGGTTCGATTCCCGCACGGGGCAAAAAATTGTGCGATCCGCAGATGTTTGTCCCGAGTCTGGGTGTTTGTGTATGTGATATTACATGTTAGTGAAACGCACCCACGACACAGGAAAAATTCGTAGTGTGGGGCGACGTTTTTAAAAAAAAAATTGGTATAGCAGCTTATTTATTTTGAGGGCACAAAATTTTATTAACGCTCTGTCGATCGTCTGTTTTTACTGTGACCTGCATAAATTCTTTTGTTAAAAAAAGCTTGACGGTACCTTTTTAAATATGTAAAACATTCCCAACAATATTTTTCCAAGTCCAGGTAATTTAAACGCGGCTCAGCATATAAGTCCCACATAATTAAAAGGCTGCGTCTGACTGGGCCCTTTCATCTCCCATTTCGGCCGCGATAAGGTTCGTCCCTGTTTCAATGTCCCCGTTCAAAGGCACATCTTTTCATCTTTTATCATTCGCTTTCATGTGTAGTCTTGTGGTAACTTCTACTTATTCTAGGATCATTTCTAATCATCGTTGTACTTTGAATCCTGATCAAAGGGTTTAGGTTGGTTAATGTAGGTTGGAAGGGGACCTAGACCTGTCTAATGTTCTTCTAAAGGTCAGGGCAGACATTGTCTGGAGATTGTCTGTTTGGATTTGAACCATTATTAATGGTTCGTAACGTTAGTGTTGCTTTTGAAAATCTAAATCTATCGGACTGTCCAATGTCCAAAGGTTCATTGTTTAAATATTTACGTAATCTGTAAGCTATCAGCTACGTAGGTATTTGACAATTTTATACAAATACTATTATCATACACAACTAAAAATATATACAAACAAAAAACATCAAAAAATTATGTATCAAAATATTCCTCCTCATCACTGTCGACTGGCAGGGTACCCAAAAGGCTGGCGGCATTGCCACGTTGAATGGCAATACTAATTCTTTGGCCGAAAAACAAAGCAGCCTTTTTTCATACACATAGGTGATACTGGTTATTTGTTTGTTTTCTCTTTAATAAACTACATTTCAATGTCAACTACCATTGGTTTCTGCAATATTTACATCGTGTCGATTCCAGCAGCACATTCCAAAGGCTTTGCAACGATCTATTGACCGCAGCCAATCAAGAACATCGGACAGTTGTAATACTGTACAGAACAGTACAGAAGGCTCGCTCCTAACATTATGACAAAAGGTTATTTAGACAAATGGGCTAGTTTATCGCTAGCGTCTTAGCTCCAGAAGTTAATTGGGTTCATGCAGGCTCGAGATGCATTACCTAGTATTATACAACACACAATGTTTCGCTCGTGTATACATAGTTTTAGTTTAGTTAGCCAATCAGTTTGTAGCTGGCTCACTGTAGGGTAGATGCCATTTTACAGAAAAAGAAGAAACTATTAGTTATTGATATCAAGACGTGCTACTTGATAGTAAAGATGTACCATCACGCCCCATGTGTATTAGGGGCACAATTAGATGTATATTTAAAATCCCAAGAGTTTGTGGCAAACTTTTACACATAATATTATCTCAAGTTCGGTGTCTCATCAGTTCACTAAGTGTGGATTGACTTCTGTTTTTTTTTTTCTGTTTGTTGATCTGGTCCGTGAAGGGTTCTTGTCCATATAGCAGGGGCTATTGACGGCAGCTAATTGCCTAGCCACATTCATCTACAATCTACGTATGGATCCCGCAGACCTCTTCGCTTTGTTGACCCACTTTTAAGTATTGGCTTGTATGACGCAGAAACGGATATAAATATACTCTGTACATAATTATAAGGATTAAAAAGGTGGAAAAATATTTAGGTACATAAGAGAACAAGATGGTTTGACGAACTGAATTCCTAATTCAAAGACTAGCGTCAGGTGGCTGTAGACCGTCTGTACATGGGCGTGGCCCGTTCGATGGCGCTCTACGGAGCACCGGTCTGGGCCGAGTGTCTGACGCCGCGTGGCGCCATGTTTTTACGGCGTCCGCAGCGAGTGATGGCTGTCCGGGTCATCCGCGGCTACCGCACGGTATCCGGCGAAGCAGCGTGTCTGCTAGCCGGATCCCTGCCGTGGGACCTGGACGCCAGAGCATTGGCGGACGCCTACCACTGGCGAAAGGAGCTGGTGGCACGCGGCGATGGGCCTCCGCCCAGAGCCGTGGAGCAGCGCATGGGGGAGCTCCGTAGAGCCCTCGTCCTGGAGTGGGCGGTCAGGCTGTCCCGCCCAACAGCGGGACACCGGACGATCCAAGCCGTCCGCCCACAAATATTCCACTGGATGGACAGACGTCACGGGACACTCACGTTTCGGCTGACACAGGTACTGTCGGGGCATGGGTGCTTCGGCAGTTACCTGTGTCGAGTGGCTGGCAGGGAGGAGTCCACTTCCTGCCACCACTGCGCTGGCAGCGAGGACACGGCGCAGCACACGCTCGAGCATTGTCCTGCTTGGGCTGTGCAGCGCCGGACACTCGTTGCCCAAGTGGGGTCGGACCTCTCACTCCCTCTTATCATCGAGGAGATGGTAGGGTGTGAGAGGTCATGGAGCGCCATCGCAGACTTCTGCGAAGAAGTGATGGCGCTCAAAGAGGCTGCGGAAAGAGAGCGGGAGCTTAACTCCGCTCTCCCAATCCGCGCCCGGCGACCCCGGCGGCGGCGGAGGGCAGATAGCGCCCTCTACCAGCCGCCATAAGACTCGGCCTCAGGGCGGCAGACAGGCTGAACTGCCGCCCGCTCAACTGAGGCCTGAGTCGCGTGTGCGCACATAGTGCGCACACCAAAGATGCGCCAAGGGGCACACCACCGCCCCTTGCCACAGGAGGCCTGCGGAGTACTGGGTTGGGAGACCCACCTCCGCACCGAATAGGCCTCCGCTGAAGTCCTGCAGCCCCCTCTCCAACAAGGGGGCACCGATGTTGTTTCCGCCCCTCTTTACAGGGCGGATAGCGCCGGCGGGGTTGGCGGTAGAATGCTGCAGCGATCCCGCCTCCCCGCCATCAAAAGCGCAGAGCAGGCATGTGAGGTTTTAGTGGGTATGCCCCTGGATCTTATTGGGTTCGGGGGAGAGTCCCACATACCCTCGTCGTCTCCCAACGGCGGGGGATGCGTAATGCATTTCCTCACTTGAAAAAAAAAAAAAAAAAAGGTGGCTGTAGACAGAGACAAGTGGAAGGAGGGGTGGGAGGCCTTTACCCTGCAGAGGGACAGTATGGGCTAATAATAATAATAATTTTGAACGTCGTTTACATGAGTTTTAAGGGGGAGGTTCAACAGTGGACATCTTCCGATGATGATGAGGATGATAAATTAAATAAAGACCTAGGTCCTAAAACGCCCCCCTTCTCCGCTCATTAGTGCTATAGCAAGGAAGACGAAGACAATAATGTATTATTGATGCAATAGTTTGTTTACAGAATTGATTCTTGAGCTATGATTATAGGAGGGATGAAAAAACGTGTTTAAATAATTATTAGACAATAGTTTGGTAACTTTGAAAAGATGTATGTCGACACGAACTCTGTAGTCTGGCTTTCTGTGTGACTAAAGCTTTATACGAAGTTTTATAACAAAAGCTTTTTAGATAAACTAGAAGTAAGAACAAACAATTTATTTTGTCCCTATTTCGGGCCGAGGTAATAAAGTCTGAAATAAATTGTCTATCCTCATGTGTCTATCAACAACACATCCAGGCTTAGACCCTAGACACAGAACTAAAAGGTAACTTAATGAAAAGAAAACTTAGGAAATAGAACGAACTCCACAATTTATGTAACACGTTTTATATTGTTCAAGGCAAGTTCAACACAATTGTAGGTATCTAGATCTACTTAGGCTTAATAAATTGCTAAAGTTTGCAAATTTCCAGCGATCTTGATACCCATTGATATAAACAAAGGTGATTTAATGAAAATAGACTTTAACGAAAAAACTTTTATCGACAAACTTGGCACCGAACTGATTGTTGCTCAGGTTCCCGTAGGAAACGTATTGTGATTTATTTTAACGTTATTTGCAGGAGACAGTCCAATTTTGGAGTATTCTAGAGAATATGATTGAACCTTTTGTATTTGATAACGGGAATATTATCTACGAGTATACTGGCTACAAGTAGAGTCAAGCTAGTAATATCGTTGCTATGAACTACTGCGCATAATAATCTATGTGCTATTGTTTGCTTGACTTAGCATCATCATCATCATCATCAGCCGAAAGACGTCCACTGCTAAACAAAAGCCACCCTCTTAGAACGCCACTAGACTTAGCTTACTATAATGAAATTATTGATCATCTCTATATATATGATGAGCTCCTGCCCGCGACTTCGTCTGCATGATAAAATGTTCGTGTCTTTTTGGGATTGAAGTAGTCCATTCTAAATATTGATGGAAGAATTTTAGAAATGATATGGACAGGGTCAGTGATTACCCCCTACATACATATAGACAAACAAATACCTCTTTATAATATTAGTATTATAGATTATCCATGTGTCATAGGGCACTTTAACATGGACTAGAACTAGACTTACTACTGCACTCGGATACATTTATACGGATGAATAACGGAAGGTTTCCTTTAAAATGAAATAAATCTTATCTTATGGTTAAAGATGTTTTAAAAATTAACCGTGATAAAAATCTTCTAGACAACGTTCTGATGTAGTTGTAAAGAGGAGTAGTGGTGCCGTCTGACACTCGCACTCCGTCGGTAACGGATCGTGTGCACTCAACTACTTGAGGGTTACTTTATCTTATGTGTTACATGAAATGCACCTGGATTTATCATCAAGCTTCTCTTCAAGCAGCTAGAAAGCAAAGGTATGCTTTTGCACTCTCATTTTGAATATTATAAGTCGCTAGGTATTGGGAGAGGGATTATTTCAACTTAGCGATTTCTTACAATTATATCTTCCCTAATTTTTTGTCTCTCTCTATTATAAATTCCGCCCTTCATTAGCAATTTCTCCTGTATCGTGGGTGCGTTTCACAAACATGAAATATCACATACAAAAACGCCAATTCTCGGGACAAACATCTGTGGATCGAAGTGGACATATTATTTCCAATTTTATACAGCTATATCTAATCGAATTGGTTGCTCTTCGCTTAAAAGCATAGTACCATCAGCTATGTTAACCACTCTACTTAACAATTACTATTAACATAAAACAATTCTACGAACCTATTGAATGCTGTCAACAGCATGCACTGGCCCATTATTGCCCATTGTATGTATAGCGCTGGCCAGGGTGTACAAAATCACATAATTCCACCATAGAGAAGCCGGTCACGTCCGTATGGCCGTCATTAATGGTTCCAATCAAATCGTGCATCAATAAAATGCTTCTGTATCAAGCTGAGTTGACTCATTGACTGACCGCGAGCAGTGAATGAGAGGCGATACATCACGCTTGTCAGCGTACACCACTGGTATAGCATGAAACCTGGAATAAATAAAAGTCCTTATCCATCCTTCCTGTGCCTCTTATTGTGTGTATTACAGACAGTAAGCAGGAAGCAAGGTGATCAATTAATTTTGTTCCTGTGAAGGTTTTACGGCAGTTGTATTTGGTTTCTGGTGGAATAACTACAGGCTTACAATAATTATGTTGTACTATGTCACACATAACAGCCCCCTTACCAAGAACTCTTAAAACAGTACAGTTTATGATGTGGAAGCGAGACATCGCTACGTGTAGAATGCGGCGACTAGCTGTTGGGCAGTTCTGCGTAAAAATCTTCTTTTTAGATCTAGTCTTTGCCGTGTGGTATCCGGCCTAGAATTGACCACCTTCTTTCCTCCCGTGGGTATTGTAAGAGGCGACTAAGGGAAAATCCAGAAGATGGGCAGCAGCGTCTTCTGTAACTTCACCACCAATACTGCGATCCCCAAGCCGCTTGCCAAGCGTGGGGACTATAGCAACCCCCATCCCCCTCCCCGTTTAAACGGGGAGGCCTATGTTCAACAGTGGGCGTCTTCTTCTTCTGTGATGTTGTTGATAAGCACGTTTATGAAAGCAACTAAAACGTAACATAAACTCAATCAAAGAAGTCTACTGTACTAAAAGCGCTCAATGTACTTTAATAATAATAGCATTTGCAGCTGTTAACACATTTTCTCAGTACTCTTATAGAATCGAAATATAAATAAGAAGGTAACCTTTTACGAGAGTATATTTAATAATTTTACAGTCGATTCAACTTCTGTGCGGGACAGGTTGGCAAAATATATATTAATCTGTTTTTAGATAAATAAAGGTCTTCCGAGAAAAGGTTCGCAATATGCGAGGGCTATTTTCGTATTGTAATCACTCATGGAACATCTTGTGTATATTTATACTAATATGATATATGTGAAAGTAACTCTGTCTGTCTGTTACACCTTCTCAACTAAACCGCTGGACGGATTTTGATGAAATTTGGCATGTAGAAAGTTTAAGACCCGAGAAAGGACATAGGCTACTTTTTTTTAAATTCAATGGTCTTAGTGGTTTAAATAGAGGCGCGGACGAAGCCGCGGGCAAAAGCTATATATACATAATTATAATACTAACCAACAATCTAAACTAACGCGAGCGAAGCCGCGGGCAAAAGCTAGTAAGGATTATAACGTTATATTTGCTACAGCGTTTAAATATATTTCGAAGCGTGCCGGTGACTCCCCGAAGTCATTAACGAGCATGGCTTTCACATGCACTACGGTAATTGGTAGGTACTTACATGCGTGGGTGAAAACTAGCTGCTGTTTTAAATATTCTATTGGGGTAATTTAAAAAATACGTTCGTTATCTATAAAAATAACAGGCAAATAAAATCTAAAACCTTTTACAGTCGGGGTGGCAAATTGGTCGCTTGTAATATTTAGAGTACCTCCAAATAACGCTATTCATCAAACCGTGTCGCATTTATGGGGCCCGTAACGCTAACGAAGCCATGCGGACGGAAAATAATTGCATGTCCATTGCGGCTCATGTATTATCTGAGTGGAGCTAAACCGGCGCAAGACCAGCAGTGAACGTGCTGCTGTGATTGGATTAGGATAAAGGTTTTGATACATTGCAGGGAAGCGTCCTGGCTGGTGTTACTTATAAATCAGTTTTGAATAGAGTATCAGTAAAGTTGTGTTTTCAATGCCATGAATAATTTAATACTATAATTGTTACTCGCTTATGGTGATTCCTAGTTAGTAGTCACTATGGAAGTTAATTGACTAGGATTGATGTTATGTGAATCTCTGACACTGACCCATCACAGGAACTCAACCGTAACCGAAATTGTTGAATTAACTTTACAAATTCTCACAGCTCGTTTTCCGTTGAATAAGTGAAATGCCACAATATACTGCAGCGTAGTGTGGCATTGGAGAAGAGGAGGATGTGTGGAGACGCCGCTACATGCATGTAGTGGCGTCTCGCTTCTACAACGAAAAATGTCCTGCTTTAGGAGTTCATCGTAGGGGGCAGATTCTGTTTAGACGTCCTCCTAACATTCAGTGGTCATGGACACAAATTTTAAAGCTAAATAATAATGTGTTTGCAATACTATACTTCTGTGACGTATATTTATTATACTTATTTTATTTAACTGCATGCTTTTAAGACCCCAATTCTTACATTAAAATAAAATTCATAATTCATATATTATAATGTCTATGTACTCTAGAACTAATAGCTCTTTAATGCGCCTGTCTGCTGTATACTCCGAGACATTGCGAACAAATACGAATGCATTAATTTTAACAATACTTTCCAGTTGTAAGCTTTCCATTGACAAGCCTGCTTCTATACAGTCGTGGTAGGAGAAGCCAGCGAGACGTGAACTGCAAAATAAAGAAATGCACGCGCTGTATAATGCTCCCGTTCAGTTAGAACACTAGTAGCTAATTTAATGTTCGAAATAATTATGTCTGTTAAGAATTAGACACATACATTTGTTTTTTAAACGTTGTCCCACACTATGTATTTATATATCGTGGGTGCGTTTCACAATCATGAAATATCACATACACCAACACCCAGACTCGAGACAAACATCTGCGGATCTTGGGAATTGGGAATCGAACCCGCTTCCCTTAGCGCAACTGTCCAATCGCTCAGCGACTGCGCCAATAAGGTCTTCAGTTTAACATGATACCTACTTTAAATTGATAATTTCAACAACTCTGAAATAAGATAACAAAACAATTTCGGTCATTATTTGTGAATTTCAATTGTTTATCTTTGTCTCAATTTGTGATAAATAAAATGATCATATGATACATATATAATTATATACATAAAGTGACGCCTGTTTCCCAGAGGCGTATACAGAGCCTACAGATTTCCAATTGCTACGATTCTGCCTCTGCGTTCTCTTCTCTGATTATGTTTTCTTTTGCCTCACGCACTCGCATCCCATTCCTCGTACATGCTAATCGATTAAGGGTACTCCTCACTTGACCCTTTTGCAAAACATCTCCGATTTGACCATATGATGGAACAACGTTTAGCTGTGACGTCACCTGACACCTCCATTCACCTTCTAACAGTGTCTGTTGTCCTCAGAGAGCGCGCTGGGCATGCGCCACATCATGGCGTGCCTGATGTTCCTGGCGACGACGGTGTCGTACGCGACGCGCGTGTCCATGAGCGTGGGCATCGTGGCCATGACCTCCAACAACACGCACGGGTACCCGGTGAGTCCGACCACGAAATGTGCTCCATATACTTATACATAACATTACATTATAATATTGTCACGCCTATATTCCCTGGTGAAGTAGGCAGAGGTGCACATAATTATAGTACCCCACATTATGCCAGTTATGTTATAGGTTGTGTAATAGGGGGCGAGCCTATTGCCATCAACCGGGCACAAATCCAGACTCCGTGCTGCTACTAAAAATTACGTAATGGAAAAACTCAGTTACACTTTGCTTGACCCGGGATTCGAACTCAGGATTTCGTGCTCTGCAGTTACGCTTAGCGACCACTAGACAAACGAGGCAGTCAGGCAGTAGTTATACTTATAATCATATTAAGACATCATGTCATACATGCAATATCATACACAAACACGCAGACTAGGGACAAATATCTGCGGACCACACAACCGCAATCTCTTAGCCACTGCGCCATTATACATTTATCAGCAATTATCAAACATTACACTTTTTTATTTAATAGTCCTTAGAACTACGCTAGAAGTGTACTTGATTTTTTTTAAACACCGTAGGATGTCAAGCGTCATTTATATTGGAGCAGCACAAAGAAATACAATCGTTGTGTCTGTCACTAAAACTAAAAAAATATTTCTCGAATTTTTATTCGTGCCATAATGAAGTGCATACTAAAGTTTAAGTAACATTCCTATTCAGTTTGTATATTTCTCTCATTTTCTCTGATATAAAAGTTTAAATTAACGTGAAACTAGAAGAAAACTAGTCTCTCCCACTAAAGTCTTAGTACCGTCTGGAGAGACGCCATCGTCACTAAAACGATCCTTGAAAAAACCCAGCAGTCTGCTTCAGTGGCGGTTGTCGCCAAAACTGTCGTTTGGGTCACGTCCACACAGCGACTTACGACTTGTCGCAAAAACGTCTGTCAGCCGTTTGTAACGGGTCAATTGCTGGTTAGTTTTAATGCTACGATAGGGTTTTGTGACCTGAGCATTTTGCAGGATTGGCTTATTTTGAGAAAGTTCGTTTTACATTATTTAGATATTCTAAAATGATACTGATTTTGGTAAAATTTAATCTGAATAAGTTTATAGTATCCAGAGCGGGTTTAACCTTTGATTTTTTTGATAGATTGATAGATTTTTAAACATGTATTTAGATAGCTTAATGTATACCTGTAAAAGTGAAGTTATACAGATTGTCATACAATTGGATTAAAATACAGGTAAATTATCTGTAGCAGACAATGCAATCTATCATCTGTTTATGACGAATGGAATAATAGAAACCCCAGAAACTGAATCGATACTGGTGCTTTCAACCGTATAATACTGCTATAATATTGGTAATAGTGGGCTATTATTCAAATGTTTACTATAATATTATTGGCAAAAACATCTGACAGCCTCTTATTTTATGGATTCTCTGCGAGGGCATTTTATAAGATGTTTTATGAATCGTAACTCGCTTATTCTGTATTTAGTTTCAATAATGCACCTTATTTATCAGCAAGACGTTCTAGAATAAACTTTTGTTTTAATAAAAAAAAATAGGTTTCCGCTAATGTATGATTACCTTTTGAGTCAACTGGTGATATTCTTAAACTGATTTCTGTCTTTTTTTCCCACTAATCATACCAATAGGTACTTGTACAATAAGAGTGATATTCCCTTGCAGGTGTTCGACTGGCCCCGCAGCACCCAGGACACCATCCTGTCCTCCTTCTTCTGGGGCTACATCGTGCTGCAGATCCCCGCTGGCTGGATCGCCGGCCGCTTCGGAGGGAAATACCTCATGTTCGTTTCCATGGCAGCCACCGGAGTCATCAACTTGGTGCTGCCTATAGCCGCCGTCAAGGTATGGAACACGTTCCTTGATATCATATTGGTAGTCCTCAATCTTTAAGAATAGTGATAATCATCCAATTCTGCATACTGGCTTACATTCTGAAATACAGATGTTATGGATAATAATTCGACGGAAGTCTTTCAAGAAGATTGTAAATATTACTCTCATTTTCAATCTGCTTTGCTTTTCACTTGGGTAAGTATAATAACATCATTAGATGTAATAAAAGGAAAAGTAAACGATAATATTAAAATTAAACAAAAATATTAAAGAAATTAAACCTATTGAAAAAATTGTTGTTATAAAAAATAATTATATTCAAATCATTTCTTGATAAAATAACCATTCAAATTAATAAACAAAATTTGAAGAATGATGGACACGAGCTGGTTTCTATCCACGATCTTCACCAATTCGTGGCGCAGCTCTCACCAACTGAGCTATCATGTCGCTGCTCGTAATAGAAACGTTTTTATTGCAAAATTAAAATAGTTTCAGAATAGAAAAAGTGAATAAATATTTTCTCTATTCAATGCCTTAAAATACTTTGAAAAGGATCAAGGTACCTTTAGAAAGGAGTGTTTATTCTAATTTATCTGGGTTTATGTTGGTATATATAGAAACATCCTGATGAGAACTTTATTAGGTGAATGTTTTAGCTCTGAGCCAGCGTCAGATGCATTGTAATCAGCAAGTTAGGAGCAACCACACAGCTTCATGACGTCGCTTTCCAGGTCAGCACCTGCTACCACTCAGGGACACTAGTTATCTGAAGCACTTTCTTTAATTCAGTTAGCTCATCTACCTTCGAACTTAAAAATATATTTTAATAATGATTTAAAGATTGTGATGAATTGTTTTGATAAAAGACAATCAAAGGTGATTCAATATAATAATTGCTGGTACGATAACCTTTCGTAAGACTCGAAGGTCCGACCAACTATAGTATTGCCAATTAATATAACTGCCAAATTGGACCTCAGGACTCGAAAATACCAGTTTTTAAACTAAGTATTTAAACTAGCCCACAGCAATACGATGGACAATGTATTCTATATTGTAACAAACAACAGAACTTTTAACTTTAAATGAATATCTAACTGCATGACTACTATAAAAGTTATTTAAATAGGACATAATTTAAACCACGAGTATTTGGAGTGTTTGGAAAATTCCTGGAAATTCGAGCTGGTGTTTGCAAAAAAATTCGGTGTGAGCGCGGACCTCACAATTAATTTCAGCACATTTTGCACGCCCAGTATTGTTCTACATTTAGGAAATACTACAATCTGCGAGGAAGTAATGCATAACATCACGCGCCTGTATTCCCTGAACGAATAGGCAGAGGTGTCTATACTCATTCAGGACTCATTGTAATAGGCGAGCCTATTGCCATTAACCGAGCACAAGTCCCGTCTTTGTTGTGCTATTTAGAATTACCTAAAGGAAAAATCCAATAACACTTTAGCCGATTTGGAAATCGAACCCGGGGTCACGCTCAGCAGTCGTGCTTTTGCAACCACTAGACCAAGGAGGTAGTCAGAATAATACCTAATCTACTTAAATAATTGCGTAGACTTTAAATTTTGCGTCATAATGTTGGTGTGGTGAGTGATTTACATAAAGCTGCGGTATATCACTGATAAGGGCGTGGTCATAGAGAACGTTTGGAGTCGTTTATGACCAGGCTATTATTTATGACGAGTTATGCGTGAAGTGGTTAAGGCGACCAGCCCCCTTACCATGAACTCTTAAAACAGGACAGTTTACGATGTGGAAGCGAGACGCCGCTATGTGAAGTGTAATGCAGCGTCTCGCTTCCACAACGTAAACTGGACAGCTTTAAGAGTTCATGGTAAAGGGGCAGTAGACAATATTTGCGGTCATCAATTTACACGTCAGCATCGGCGTAGAAGAACTAATAAAAGATAGTTTTTCAAGTTAGCACCAAGTGGATATCAAACCTAATGAATGACAATATTTTAGTACGGCTTTCTTCGATATATATTTCTTAAGGATATTATTTACTATTCTTTATACTGTTTGAGTCCAAGCGAGTAGGGTTTTCCGGTATAGACACGCGAGGAAAACCGAATAATAGTAAAAGTATTGAAAACAGTCATATATAAAACATATATTTCAATATCTTTATTGGCAGATAATAATTGTTACGACCTTCCCACGTTGTAACGTATTTCTAAGAATTGTTGATATTTATTGTTTCAGTGTCTCTTTTCTTCGATAAATGTTACAGACCGTTTTCTATAAATAAAATGATGTTAGATTTGTATTACGAATTGATTTATTAGTACAGGTGTTAATCTGTGCCATTTTAGGCATCTATGGCGTAGAAAACAAACTAAAGACACTACATAAGCAATGTATACCAGTCAAAGTACTTTATTTTAATATATTGGAACTATAAATCTATGCAGGATAGCAAGAAAAGCAAAAATATTTTCATAAGTTCTTTATGAGTCCAATCTCTGCTCATAACTCTCAGTGGAATAGATCACACATTTGAGCTCGATAGACAAACTCACAGATCTTCAGACAACATGGAGAAAGTGACACTTCAAGTTTATGGAGGTCTCTGTCAAATCCAATCTAATACCGAATTTATGCAGCGTTTGATTTAAGATCATACGAACTCATAATCATATTAAATATTTTGTGAATACATTCTAAAAATATTGCCTTCGAATGAATTAACGACAACATTTTAAACATGCAGTATACAGTACTATTCTCCGATAGAAGGTTGTATATACCTATATGTAGTATATAAATGAGTCTACATCTATGGGTTGTATGTGTTATTACTTATTATATGGAACGAAAAACTAGTCAGATAAACACACAGAATTATATGGCAAGTATGAAAGTTTTAATAGTACAACAAGGTATAACAAATGCAGTGATTTGTAATATTTGTTCATACAAAATATTGGAAGCCAACATCAAACCCACGAATCACCGCTGGCTGTGTTTACAGTGTTAGGGAAGTCAGTAATGCTGTTGGTGGTGTTTGCACGGAAACGATTCGTAAACATTCAGTTACTCAATCGTTTATTTGATTTACCTGTATTTGAAGTATTACAAATGCATAATGTCTTCCTAATACCTACCTTATTTAAATTACACAAATATTTTTGCCTTAAAATTATTTACATCAAATTATATTATTGGAGGCATGAATCATAGAGCTAACCAGTATCGTTATAAAATAATCTAGAATTGTGGAATTATAGTAAGACTGTCCTTTATCGAGGTTAGACTGTTCATCTGTTCCGGAGCTACGATGCCAAAAACAGATACACAAGTCAAACGAGGGTTAAACATTTTTTTAGAAGAACATTGTATTACCGGTCAAGGTCACGGGCTAGAACCTTGCTTGTGCCCATCATTTTTTGAATTTCCTTTTTCCTTAACATGGGCAACTGATCTAAATTGATAAAGGAAATTTGAAAAATGATGGACACGAGCGGGATTCGAACCCGCGACCAACTGATATCAAAAATAAAGAAAATTGTAGTACAGAGTCTCGTAGTCATGGACTGTTATAGCCGCTAGTAACATTACATTACATCACTTGATATAACGAAGCTATTATTCCGTTACAATTAATCTCAGAGAGCACACACGGTCCCCGTCAATCAAATACGGTGGGTAGTTATAAATTAGGCCGGCGCGGAGGAATCATTGGCAGGCGATGTGTCTTGACGCCCGCGGCGCGCGGCGCGCGGCGTCCTGAACAAAACGCTTACATTTATTACCAAGTTAAGGCGAAGGTACAACAATTTATTGTAATTATTCAAAGCATTGTAATCTTGGAAATGGTGGCAGAAATTATTACAAGCAAAGTAAAGTTCGTTAAATAACCTTTAATATATCTTACAAGCACGCTTTAATTCAGGTCAAAAATCTGCAAAACGTACTTGTTCCCAGTAGGAATCAAACCTTCAACAATTTGTGCTAAAGAAGTTGAAATATTTACCAGACATACATTATATAAGATTCTTAAACTGTAAATCATAAGACATTTATCAAAGACACTGTCATTATTTGATGTACCCACTCATAAAATAAAAAAAACTGCCAAAAAACTTAAAAGAAAGAAAAACAAGTGCCATAGTCCAGAGCGATTATTGAGGAGCTTTGAGCCAGTCGAGATTTTTGTTAAAGTCGGTTTATCATTCCTTTAGAAAAAAGTCGAGTAAAAACTAAGAAAATATCACATTTTGCATACCAAAAGACCCAGATATATTTTAGACTAAATATCTAAGTATTGATTGCAAGGTATCTTTTTCTGACCCTTAACAAATAAAAGTCAAGACAAATGGTAAGGATCTTACATTAGGATGGTTTATTAGGGCAACATTTGTCTGAGAACCCATTCCTCACGATGATACTATCAGACAATATAATTCTACAAAATGGAATGAGAAATGTTTTGGTAGCGATAACCTAGCCCATCTGTTTCATTCATACCTTTTTTATCTAAATCTATTTATCTATTATTACTTTTTTCAAATTATGAAATATCATAAATTCACGTGCTTTAAAAATCGCTTTTAATTTTCATAACTTTTGTTTGTGGTCTTTTAATCCGAGGTAAAGTTAACAAAAAATTATTATTTTTAAATTTATTGTTAAGTATTTTGTGGTTTTGAGGAAAGTAACATTCATTATATCATACATTTCTTAGACAAACATAGCAAAGGGTCGTAGTTGATGTAAGACGGTCTTTCATTAAAGACAGCTTTTACAAATACATGCAAGACCAAAGTCTCTTTCAGTTAAGAAAAGTAGTACAACTACAGCAAACTATAGACAACTAACGAGCTTCTGTTAAGAAAAGCGGAGGCTTAGAGTCTTAGAAACTGCGGGGTTACCGTGTAATTAAAATAGTTGTGCTTTCTAATTACTATTTAAGGTCCTGTTATTACAAAATTGTAGAAAACTTAGACTCCTAATTCGTTGGGAGAATTAGCTAACTTAATTTAGAAACTTAATATTGAATATCAAATTATAAATAACTTAAGTAAAGTAGTGTAGTAGTAGTTCATTAATTTCTATTCAACGGGAATGAAATATTTAATCTAGTCCTCTTCTTAAAATAGTCGTATGTTTCGCAAATGCAATAAACATCACGTAGGTATTCGTTCTTATGCTTAGAGCATTTAAGTTGGTTAAATGCTTTAAGTTTTCATATTACTTACCCTTTTTAAGCACGAAAAATAATATTTTTACTTTATACCTCTCCCAGATTACGAGACAATTAAAAGACACAAAAAAAAAATAGTTTTCGTAAATTCCGGGTAAATATACAAACTTTTGTTGCTGCATCAGCTTCTTTCAAAAGAGGTTAATAATACAAACAAACAAACAATAAATCCTTGAATTAACTTGGTCGCTTGTTGGTGCACTATTGATGGCCGCCATTACGAGGGTGTCAGAGGAAAGGACCCTCATCGCTCACTCCTCGAGGCTCGACGTTAACCCGGCTGCTAGAGTCCTAAAGAAAAAAAAACAATGTTCTATTTGTCTTTGTGAGTGGTACTGGTAAAGGCCATCATGTCTGTAGGCATTTAAAAATATATTCAAACTGTAGGTACCGTAATTACATACGACTTTTGTGGGATAAGGTGTTTACTTGGCAGACGCTCATGGTTGGCTGTCGGCTACATCGTTCAATAATGTCTAAGGAAACGCGCCTCTTATCTAACTTATCTCGATCCAAATTAAGAGTACCTACCTCAAACATAAAACGGAAATATCATTGCAAGCCAAAAAAGTGTTATAATTTTTGGTTTGTACGAGGTATTACTGAGTCCAAAGTTTTGCAAAAAAAAGTCAGCCTACTAAATTATAATAAGAACAACGAAAATGGCAATTAGGTATAACTTGCTTATGCTTCTAAAGAACGGTCGACAAAACAGTGCAACCCGACGGACTAATTGTCGCTGTGATAATATTGTGCGAAACAATATGAGGGTTTAAGATACCTTAGTTAAATTATTGCATTAACTTATCTGTCAGAACTGACTTGCTTGCTTATCTTAGTATATATGATCAATTAATTTTATGCCAGACTTTTTTACACAATCAAAATGTTACTACTAGCAATGTCCTCACTCGCTGCAGCCATTCACAGGCTATAGATCCAAATTACACGTTACTATGGTTCTAGGGTGACTACATGGCGGTGTGTGCGTGCCGCATCCTCATGGGCATCTCGCAGGGCCTGCTGTACCCCAGCCTGCACGGCGTGCTCGGCCACTGGGTGCCTGTCTCCGAACGCAGCCGGCTCGGGACCTTTGTATATGCTGGTAAATACTGATAATGAACTTCAGAAAAATATGCACTTAATGCCAAACAAGGCAGGCAAGGTTTTGCTAAAACAGAAGCCCTTTGATTGATTATTTTGACTAGATTTGGAAGCAGAAAAAATAATAACTTAATATTATTTAATATTTCGTATGCATTATATCTACAAAAATAAGCTGATTATACCTTAGTTTCTGACCTTCCCATGGGACACAGATGTTGAAAACGAGTGGTCTATATAATTGCAAAAATTACTGCTCTCGGCATGTTGCCATCAATGACATCGTTTGTCCTGACCACCGAGGTTCAATGACCAAGACCTTCAAGGCCGAACAGTGAAAACATAGAAAAATAAATTCATCTTCTAGTTTTAATTGTTTACCTTAGTCAAATTTCAACTCCGCTGAGGATGATCACATTTTAAACCATATTCAGTATAAATTGTGGTAATTAAAATACCGTACTCTTAGGTACTCATTGTTAGAGTGGAGATAAGAGGTTGCAAGATAAGATAAAGTAGAGAGGACAATGAATTAACAACATACGCAGTTGCACAAAAAACAGTATCATACCTATTTTCACATCTTTCGATAATTCTACGACCTCTTCTTTAGGCGCTCAGCTCGGTACTATCATTGAGCTCCTGTCTTCGGGCGCGATTGCCGCCAGCTCGTGGGGCTGGCCGTCAGTGTTCTACATGGCCGGTGCCACCTGCATCATCTGGTCTGTTCTGTGGCTCATCTTTGGAGACTCTACTCCAAGCGCCAGCCGCTGGATCACTAAAGAAGAGAGAAAGTACATTGAGACTAATGCTGGATCTTCGGAGCTAGGGCATAATGTAAGTAATGCTTAGTATTATAGAAATCTCATTTTATTAATGTTCGTGGTGCTACAAAGGCTTTATTTTATTTTTAAATCAAAATAATATCCTGTCCCTACTTTGGCTGTAGTAAGTAGCTGCCAGTTGATTGTATAATGATATTAAGACATCAAAACTGACTTAATATTTTGTTAGTTTAACTTCCATAAACAATTTTGTTAGATTAGTTATTAAACTCTTATACTGAACTGACTTCAGACATTTACAATCTACACCCTTTTCTAAAATGTATTTTTTTAGAAACTGCCAACTCCATGGAAGAGCATCCTGACGTCCCTTCCCTTCTGGGCCATCCTGCTGGCACACTGCGGTCAGAACTTAGGGTTCTGGACTCTCCTCACAGAACTGCCTTCGTACATGAAATACGTTCTTGATGTCAATATCAAGGAGGTGAGTAGTATTTTGCTAGTTAGAAATTTTCTCACAATTCGTCGAAGAATTTAAAAGCTTCGTTCATTTATTTTAATGCAGTTTTGTTATGCTTAATGTAATTCATACTATCAATATATATTATGTTTGCAGAACGGCAAGTTATCAGCTCTGCCGTACGTCGCGATGTATTTCTTGAGTTTCATGTTCAGCTGGCTCGCTGACTTCCTCGTCAACAGAAACGTCATCAAACTTGTGACCTCCAGGAGAATATTCAACACCATCGGTGAGCTCATTGAGTCATATCATATTTAGTTTATCTAAGCTATGCTATTTATCTGATATATATATATATATATATATTGGAAATTCCAAACCGGTGTAGAATGAGGATATTTTCTGTGTTGTCGATAAAATGCATTACCATTTAATGTGACCCTTGGTATTTCGTTCTTCTTCAGCGCATTGGGGACCAGCAGTGGCTCTGCTCGGCCTTTCGTACCTGCCGCCCGGCAACCTGTCGCTAGCAGTAATACTACTGACAATCACTGTCGGACTCAACGGCGCCCATTATGTGGGATTCATGGTGAGTGTCACTAAACAAGAGGAACTGCCTTTTACAATATTATACAATTTTTGACTATGGTATTTTCTCCATTTTCCTCCTAATGTATTAAAATTGTTACTGTCGTTTGCATGTCAGAAAATAGATATGTCAATAAAGTTAAGAAGGCATTACCGTAGAGATGTTTGTTCGCCGTTTATAAGGTAAGAGGGTTTGTGGTCCTACTGTTGATGGGTTATGATTACTTTCGATCAAAAGATCGTTTTCTTCGTCTAATGTATCCTTATCGTTTAATGGAGCTCTTTTAGTTGTTGGGCTTATATCACTATCTTTATCAGAAAGTACCAGATCATCGTTATTATTGTTATCTCATCTATTATCACCGTAAGTATTATTACTTGTACTAATAATTGGTACAACATTCCAGCTGTCCCACATCGACCTTTCTCCGAACCACGCGAGCACCATGATGGGTTTCACCAACGGCATTGGAGCCATCTTCTCCATCCTGGCTCCTCTTAGCGTCTCCTTCGTTGTCAGTGATCAGGTAATCTGTGTTTCTATCATAGTGTTTCTCTATGGTTTCTATATACCACCAATAATATTTTTAATGTTTTTTCTAGCAGAAATATTTATAACAATCATTATGTTTAAATAAACCAGTCTAGCTTTAGATTATAGATAGAGATAGAAACAAACAATAGACACATTTTATTAATAGTTTTCTGCACAACACGATGACTAAGTATAAAACATTGAAGACTACAGTTTTTATCCAACTTTAAAAGCTTGCCCACTATGCAAAAGATTTTTCTAATTTTTATACAGAATTTGTTTTAAGCCTTTACTAAATAATGTAAAGTCAATGGAATCTAAGAAGTGCTCTGTAATTCCACAGACGTCAGCGACGGACTGGCGGAAGGTGTTCTTTATATCGGTGGCCTTCTACTTCTTAACCAACCTGTTCTACCTGCTGTTCATATCTGCCGACGTCCAGGAGTGGAACGATGCTCAGCCTCCGAAGACTATCGGTAAGATTCTACGTGATTCTGGGAGTTCTCAGAAAGTCGTCGGAGGTTTTTATCATATTACTTGAGACTTTGATGAGTTTAATTGAGTTATAAATACAAAATTCACTTAACTAAAGTGACTAATATTTCAATACGTACATATATCTTTTTTATTTAAGTGTAATAACGTTCGTTAGTGTTGTCCATATTATTTACTATACCGGTTTTACTCATATGTGTATTCGGGAGCCTGACTAGTTTCAATACATGATCATCATTATAAGTTTCTTCATATAAATAGTGGGTAATAATAAAACTTATCTTTAATCTTTAACAGAAGGCGATGAGAAACCAGAGAAGAAATCCAAGAAAAAAACAAAACAATCAAGTTAAAAGCCATTGTGGTATTTAATGCTAAAGGATTATTATTAACGTGAGCGGATGATACTGAAGACTACTTGTTGATGAACAAGCTTACCATGCCAAATGTGGCACTGGAGTGACCACCAACTAAGGAACCTGAGGGAACCTACATTGGACATTTTAAAATAACCTTTATAAGTGTCAGCCTAAAAGAAGAAAAATAGTAAATATTATGTTTTGATTCTTCAAAGCGATATTTAGGTGTCACTTTTTGATGGTAAATAGATTTGCGATTAAACTTGGGTCATTTTATAAATATTTAATTGGGCAGTGCCCAGTCTTCAAAACCTTATTTGGCAACAAAAGTAAATATTATTTCACGAAGCTTGAAACTTCGTCTTTATTTATTTTTAATTAACTGTTCAAACCTTTTTATTTGGCTTGATAAAAGTTTGCTCAATTATTATGCGCATATAAAGTCCCAGTAGAGTGTGGTCCTAATTAAAACTTAGTTTAATTATACACTTAAAGCTCACATACATTATTAAAACACGTCGAATTGTGTCAACAACTGTCTGGAGTTCGGCAGACATCGGCCTGTTTTTGGAATAAAATAATTTTAATACTATTTGACATGCCTGTTATGATGATAATTATATTATGTTATTAATGGTTGTCCATATTTTTGCAATTTGGTGATATTATGTTAAGTATTTAAATGTTGTTATTCTATAACTTGCATACAGCATAGTCGAGGGTGCGAATGAATCTGCTTATAAAGTGGATTTGTTATAAGAAAATGATAATACAGTAAAGTTACCCCTGTGTGTGCTGATGTGCATATTCAAGTATGTATTTTATAAGTCTCCAAAGATGTACCGAAAAATGAATATCTAGTGCAACTGGAAGGATGACGACAATTGTGACATAAAAGTAAAATAAACGAGAAGATAAGCAACATCCTTCTTACTACAACTAAAATGCCTCTAAACCCTATCGTCATATTTTTTAACTAGCCAACGATTTTTTTTACTTTCGGTGGATAGTTTCCTTAAACTAAATACGCCATCTTTGGTGCAACAGAAAAAGGAGATCAGATTAACAGCCCTGGGCCCATATTCCAGGGATGACACCTAAGACTTTAAGTAACTGTACAAGAAAGATGCAACTGAGCAATATTTATTAATACGTAGCTTTAAAAAAGTAAACTATAAAGTATTTTAACATATTTCATCAAAATTCAAACGTTTGTTTGTAGTTATAACGGAAACCAAAGAGGATTCTGTAAATGTTACCAGTGCCTTAACTATTATATGTAATAATTTATTTGTAAATATGTATTAGAGTTTAATAAATACTTAGGTTAAGTTATAAAATATATAATAAATTAAACTAGTTTTCAATTTTTATGATTTTATTATTATACTAGCTGTGCCCGCGACTCCGTCCGCGTGGAAATTTGGAAACAGCAAAAGTATTTAAAAAATGTTTAATATTTTAAAATTGTTTTTAATATATTAGCTAAGTTTGAGTGAATTCTATTTAGTAGTTTTTACGTCAAGCCGTACTATTTTATTCTATGTATAGCTGTTGCCCGCGACTTCGTCCGCGTGTATTTTGTATAAAACACCAGTAGTAAATTGAACTTTTAACAGAAAAAAATAACTACCAGGCTTTTTAAAGTAGGTTAAAAATCTTTAAAACACTTATTTATCTAAGAATACTTTCTGGTATTTTTTAACAAAACCGCAAAATTTGAACGGTAATTACGAAAGTTACAAAAAGTCTATTGAAAATAATATTTAACTGAAGAAGAGAACATAAATAAATCCGTTTTGTGCGTTTCTGAGTTTCTCTACATTGAAACTACTGTAGAAAAAAAATGCCAGCGATAAAAGACAACTGTGACGACCTGATTGGCGCAGTGGCTAACCGATTGGACTGCTGTGCTAGGGGTTGTGGGTTCGATTCTCGCAAAAAAATTGTGTGATCCATAGATGTTTGTCCCGAGTCTGGGTGTTCGTGTATGTGATATTTTAAGTTTGTGAAATGCACCGATACTGCAAACGGAACTTCCTTCCTTCCTGAACTGAAATTCCTAGTGTGGGGCGACGTTTTATTTAAGCAAAAACAAACCTATACAATACAACCTATTTCTATTATTTTGGATATTTTGTCTGTTTGTCGGTTTATTCGAATAGGGAACCATTGCAGTTGACTCTTATAAAAAATATTGTTATAAAACATACCATTACGAAACGCCTGTATTCCGCGAAGGCGTAGGCAGAGGTGCACATAATGTACCTACTCCCACAATTTCGCTAGGTTTGATGTAGATCCCAATGTAATAGGGGGCGAGCCTATTGCCATTAATCCAGCACAGTATCTCAACAGAAAAAATGTATAGAGAACTCGTGACCTAAGAGTAAGTGTCTTACGATTGTGTGTGCGTGTAAGAAGCAGCTAAGTATTCGTAAGATTAAAGGCTGCTTTAAGGCAGCGTGAGTCATTGGTAGGTTGATGTTGATGGTCATGGCGAAGCATAAGGCTGTACACTCAGCCGAATTCGTTATATACACAGAATAGAAAAACTATCTTGCTGCTAGAATGTCCGCCTCAATTAAGTTACAGCTGAAGGATGCCTTTGAGCTAGAAGTCGTTAAATTGCTTTGACAGAAATAAGTTCCGTAGAACCTTATGTGTCACTTGCTGCGAGAATTACAATTGTCTATGAGGTAATGAGAAAAAATCTATATCTATCTATACATGTCATAAAATCGTAAATGACCCGTGTCTGTACATTCAATTTTAAAAAAGAAAAACAATTTATACACTCTGTATTTATGTTACCGAAGCCAAAAATACAGTTTTTAAATTTTTTGTCTGTTTGGCGGTTTGTCTGTGCGTTTTAACGCGCTAATCTCAGAAACGACTGAACCGATTTGAATGCGGTTTTCATTGATGTATTGTGGCAGCTTCCCATAACATTTAGTGTTTGTTTCATTTTAATCAGTTCATAAAAAAAAGTTACCCCAATCTTTATTACATACATGTTATGTAATAAAACAGTATATCTAGGCGTAAAAACTACTAAATAGAATCCGCTCAAACTTAGCTAATATATTAATAAAATCATCAATACATTTTAAAATAATTTTGCTGTTTCCGAATGTCCACGCGGACGGAGTCGCAGGCACAGCTATAGATATATATACGCTGCCTTTTAAAAATCTATTTAAGACTGTAATTTTTGTTCTGCATCGTTTCTAACAAAAAATGAAATTTAATATTAAAAATACATACTGGCGCGGCGAGATTTGGAAGTTTTATTTCATCTATATATCTTATAAACCGATTTCTTTATTTTTTTATAATATAGATATCAAAGTGTACTTTTTGAATATTGGAGTTTGATAACGATATATCTATGTGAAATACAATATATTTATATATTTAATACACTTTGAAGAAATGCCAAACGATTAATCACGTTATTGTGGCTAATTTATAAAAGATAGATATATACTATAAAGGACTTTTTTGTAGATCTTGTAGACACTATCATCTTTGTAATACATACTTTTTGTGTATGATCATCGTATGCGAGGATAAGAGCTCGAAAGCGCATTTTCATCCGACTTACTTCAAATTTATCGTCACTGCCCAGCTCCTATGTGTTTTAGCGTTATGTTATATAGCCTATAACCTGCCCAGAAGTATGGACTACAATCGTACCAAGTTTGGTTAAAATCCTTTCAGTAGTTTTCGACCCATGCGTGCACATACAGACAGACAGACAGACAGACAGACAGACGGACAGACAGACAGACAGACAGACAAAAAATTTACTAATTGCATTTTTGGCATCAGTATCGATCACCAGTCATCCTCCAATATTAATTTTGAATATATATTCAATGTACAGAATTGACCTCTCTACAGTTTTATTATAAGTATAGATAGATTGGTTTTCCTTAATAATATAAATATTGACCTTACTAGATTGTCACTGTACCTTTGGGTACTGCCTTGATGGCGCAGTATTTGCAAAACGCGACTGTTCAGTGAGAGGTCGTGGGTACAATGCCTGGATCGGGAAAATTAGTTTTAGGTTTTCTGTAAAGTAATTCTCACAAGCAAACCGGAGCTTAGATTTGTCGTCGTAATAGCAATTCTTTTGCCTCTCATTATGGGACCTATAACATATAAGGCGAAGTCTGAATGCACAAGTGTAACTTTGGGTACCAGAATACAGGTCGTTCAGAAATATTATAAGGTACGGAGCTATTAAACAAAGGAGGAACTTTTCCGACGTTATAAAACAGTACCGGGAACTCTTTGTTGTTTCCAGCATCGAAAAGCAAAGACAAAACACAAGTGACATTATTGTATTCCCGGAAACGATTCAGTATATGCTCAAAAAGCAACGTGAGATGAATGGACTGATCTAATATGATCTAATATGATTGCAGATTTGAGAAATATTGGTGCAATTATATATTACTGTATAACCTTATTATACAGTAATATATAATTGCACCAATATTTCTCAAATCTGCAATCTGTTGTTAGTCAATGATTAGCAAAGATACAAAATAATGGAAGTTTGTAGTTACTAGCTACGTCTCGTACGGCCGAATGACCGAGTTTGACCAAACAAGCTTTGAACGTGGCGCTAACCGCAGCACGTGATGGACAATAATTCCCGTTTGATGACAATCATGGATGTTAGCTACCGGTGCTCGGGAGACACCGGTAAATATTGTACACACAAACAGGGTTTGAACGCACGTTCAACCGACGAACTTTGATAACATACACGTAACATGTCATTTTAGCATGTTGCCCATGATGAATTGATAAAAGAATTTTGACAAATGATGAACTCGAAAGGGACCCCGCGACTTTCACAGATCCCAGGTGCAGCTCTGCTAACTGAGCTATCGTGTCGCTGATTACAGCCAGCGAATTTCTAGGAAACTTGGTTGCGGTTTCGATTCCCGCACGTGTCCATCATTTATCAAAATTCTTTTATAAATTCATTTTTTTAAATGTCCTTTATCAATTTAGATATACGTATATTTATATTTAGATCTACGGCAAGCTATCTTTTTATAATTATGTTTGTGACATTGGGCATTAGTCTTGTTTGCACCTTGGGCTAAGGATCTACAGATCTGCCAGTAGCGCAGCGATCCAATTACTTAGTCACTGCGTCACTCGAGACGTCTTTCAGTCTTTGAAACGGATTATATTGTGACTATTGAAAAGCGCTGGCTGGCATAATCTCAGCCTATCGGAGTCTACTGCTGAATGTAGGCCTCGTTCAAACTTATAGATATACCAGGGACTAGAGGGAATTCCACTCTATTGAATGAACAAAAATACCTTAGCTTAATAATCAAAACTTCAACTAACTTGTTTTAACGATTACAGTCGCTACCATTAATTGTTTCAGACAAAAAACATTTGTCTTCTTCTATTCATTTATCAAAGTAAAACTACATTAAGATATAACGTTTTTATTTATAAGTATCAATTAAAATAGCGCAATCTATCAACATCTCTGTTGGTATGACATATATAAATATATGCCTTGTACAGTCAACTACATAAGTAGCTAAAGATTTAAATTTTTAACTAAAAAACAACTTATTACATAGTACAAAGTCTTAATTATTTATATGTCATCTGGAAGCTTATTAAATTTGAAACAATAAACTGAATTGATTTTTATATCTTTCAATTATCTGACATACCGCATACGGTATCTTAACATGTTAGGCTACTTATGTTGCTGACTGTACAAACAACTCAGAACGAATTGGATTGTCTTTCGCATACGTTTCATATCCCGGTTAATATTCCGCTGCACGGCTCCGCGGGGCGCAGAGGGTTTTCCATTCCAGTCTTCAACAATTTACTGCAGAATCACAACCGACAACGTACCTATGTTACAACCTTGTGAACAACTACATACGTATATATATAACACACGTTGTTGGTGCGACCATTGTGGTACAATTACATTGTCATTATGATGCTTTTTAGTAGTGTTGCTTAAGCTATATTCTAATAAGTTAGAGCGTTAAAGATACGTGTCAAATACATAACCTCCGCTTTTTTTAAGGTCGGAACAATATAACCGGCTTATGAAATATCATTAGGTTCATGTGTCGGATCAGAGAACATTCGTAGATCTAAAACAGCGAGCGTGACTAGACAAACGATGCACCGAGCTCTGGTCGTTTGGATTGACCTGAGATCATGAATAAGGTCAACAACCCTACGAAATGTATAAATGTAATGGTGTTCTTGAAGTACATACTAAATTGTTACAGTAATAAGACCGCAACACACTGTTACACAAACATATATGTAGTGTAAAAGAAGACATATCCTTCTAAGAGAGATACAGCTTCACTTCGGTACCTATAAAGTTGCTGACTGCTACAGAGTTATAAAAGTGTAGATGTCCCAGGAGCCCTCAGTTACGACTCGACTCGTGTGCTACCTAACTCTGTGGCACGTTACGATGATCGTTTGATGTTCAGACTATGTTTGGTAGTGGTTTGACATTTTAACCCTATTTATAATGCATGTCGATCTGTTTCGTGGAAACATTATTCATAGACAGATGCAATGTAATGTGTAAAAATTTGAGGTTCTAATAAGCTGTACAAACTTACTTACGGCTGTTTGTAATAAAGTTCTACGTAGTGCTACGCCGTAGCTGTTCCAGATCTACGCTTGTTACGCCGTAGCAGTCGGAGAAAACTACAGACTCCTGATAAAAACGAATTATTTTTCTTGCCGAACCCTGAAGGATCACAAGCATGGTAATAATGTGTGTAATGAATGATTTTCTTTTAAACATCGGTCCATACTAGGAATTTTCTCCTGTATCGTGGGTGCGTTTCACAAACAAACACCCAGACTCGGGACAAACATCTGTGGATCTAACAAATTTTGTCCCGTGCGAGAATTGAACCCCTTAGCGCGACAGTCTAATCACTAAGCTACTGCGCCAATCAGGTTAGTTGCTAACTTTTTTGAGAATTTGTTTAAATTTTGTACTTACATGGTTCGAAGCTAATTACTGTCAAAAAACATCTAAGTTTTATGTTAGAAGCGCTCTCTGTGTTGCTTATTACATAAGTACCTAACTTCTAACCTAACAACCCACACATTGCCTAAATTAAATACTGAAAGTAACGAACTTCGTCCAGACCTCAACATACCCTTTATTTATTCAGGGCTGGCTCCGGGAACAATTTGCACCCTTACCATGAAATCCTAAATTAGGATATTTTCCGCTGTGTAAGCGAGACGCCGTCACGTGCAGTGTAGTGTAGCATCTCGCTCTCACAACGGAAACTGTCCTGCTTTAAGAGTTCATGGTAAGGGGCAGTTTATAATTACTGGCCCTCTAACTAAACACTGTTATTCTTGATATAATAGGTACAGTGATAAAACCAGAGTTTTATTTCCTTGACTCATTCATTCCTTTCATTGTGACTGCTTCGTTGGTCCAGTAATCGCTGAATGCAACTGCAGTCCATGAGGTCCTTAGTTCAAATCCCGGGTCGGGCAGTGTTATTGGGTTTTTCCATTAGGTAATTCTGAGTAGCAGCACGGAGTCGGGATCTCTGCTAGGTTAATGGCAATAGGTTCGCCCCCTATTATATTGGGACCTATAACATAACGGTCACAAAACTTCCGCGTCACTTTTGCCACAAAACTTACGGTTATTTTAACTTTCATGGGAGAGAATTCCCGAGTACGATCGGCGATCCTATAACAGGCGATCGTTAAATATGATCCATTATTTTGACATTTAATGACACAGACTGCCATTCACTGGAGTACTACTGCGGTTAAACGGTAGAATTTCTACAATATCTGCTAGTTTATTATAACAGTAAAAGATAAATACTATTCTAAATACGATGCAATGCAATGCAAAGCAGTAGCATCGTTGGCAGAAGCTATTTTTTGAGCCCTCTATATTTATTAAGGCTAAAACTCATAGCATTTTATGTCGCATGATAGTCGAAAGAAATTTAATCGATACTGCCTTCATAGTACCATCAATATCAAAATAAACAGAGGAATTCAATCAGATTTTCTAATAAATTATGAACACGAAGCGGAATTTAAATCTGATGGACCCCAATCATAGATTCCTACAGATATCCTGAGGTCTCTCTTTAGACGTAATTTATAATAAAAGGGAAACTTGAAATTCGATGGCTGCGAGCAGCGACACGGTAGCTTAGTTGGTAAGAACTGCGCCATGGTTAGGCAAAGGATTTGAATCCCACTCGTGTCCATCATTTTTCAAAATTCCTTTACCAATTTAATTAATTGCAAAATTTATCTAAAAGTCATGTTAAAGAAACCACTTAGCATTTTTCAAACAACAACATTCTGAAACAAAAGTATTGTGAGTGACACTTGTGGAAGCAATCTCGGTGAATCCCAGCATATTAGTTGGGTTGCGCACGGCGCCGGCGCGCAGCTAACTCGATTCGGAGCCAGCGGGCTGTGATGTAGCCCGGTATTAACATATAAGTCACGTCGCACTGTGTCGCCACGAACACTACGGAAAAAATATAACCCTATTTTTGGCACAGTCGGGTAAAAATGTCCGGCCGCCCCCGGGATCGGCGGGGACCGTTCTTACTTAAAATATGACAAGGTGTGTGATTTTACTCTTTTGGAGTTGACTCTCTTCGCACTCTGTACTTATTTTCTGTTAATTGTTGGCTCTTTGGTCTAGTGTTTCTAAGCGTGCTGAGCAAAAGGTCCCGGGTTCGACTTTTGCCATTAGGCAATTCTTAATATCAGCATGGAGTCTGGATTTAATTGGGGAACACAGGCGTGATGTTATGTTATGTTTGTTATTTGTAAAGAGATTTCCCGATTACTTACACTTTACACAATCTTTATTTCGTTCGTAGTGAGTACCATCTCTGGCGGGTACAATACGGCTGCATATAAAACACTTTGGTAATGTAACTGTGTCGCTGGATGCAATGTGTGACCGGTGAAGGTGTATCGAACCGTAACGCGGTAACATACACGCGAATAAGGACGGAACTACACCAGCTGAGAACTAAGCCAGCAGACCAAACGTTTTTACATTTATTTACATGACTACTTAGTACTAGGACATATTATTTTCTGCGTAATTGGGTATGTCCGCAATTCGGTAAAATAAGCTTAAGCAATTGGTGTAGTAATGTACCGAAAAAAAATATATTGTCGTAGAATGGGTACAAAACGATAGATCGCAAACTAAATGTCTTGCAAACAAGTATACGGAGTGGCTTTCTGAAATTAAATTGAAGTTAATGTTCGGCTGTAACAACAGAAACTATTGAATCTCACACATTTACAACTATGCTCTCAAAACAGGTATAATTATATTGACGCTACAATGTGAGACCGCCTTTATTTAAGAGTGCATTACTGGAGTAGAATCGTAACGCGTGGACAATCGTAACTCGCTCCAGTGGTAGGAGCCAATATAAAGCTAGTGGAAATCGCAACAGTGTCTCTCATTGTCAGATAAAAGCTTACGAGTGTAGCTTGTGAATGAGCTGGAAGCTTTCTTATTTGGTTTTGCATTCGAACCTTTAAATGTACTTTTAGATATTATTTATGTGCGACTCTGCAGCGTAACTAGCAATAAGGACTCTGTTTAAGTTCGCAACTAGTCGGGCATTCCTGAATACACCGAATATAGTAAATAATATGGATAACATTCACGAAATTTATGATAGTAAAATGTTTATTAGTTGTTATATTTTGCAAAATATATAACTATAAAACAAATAAAATTCCAGAAAGTATAAATTTAATTCTAACAAATTGAAACTTCCAAAACTTCTTGTTATACAGGACGTTTGTGTAAAAATGAAACTTCTTATAAGTCAGCCAAACAGGAACTTTTACCTGAAAAATAATATTATTTGTAAGCACCAACCGCTTATTACATCGTTTATAAACCAGGCCGCTGTAAAAACTTTACGAATAGCGTTTGAGGTTCTAACAAAATGGTTTATTGAAGAAGTTCGCTCAAAGTGGATCAGCTTCGTGAGGCACTGTTTGATGGTGAAGTTATGGCTGCTGTAAATATAGTTTACGTTAGGGGGAATATTGTTCACAACTGTTCTGAAGCATAAATAAATATTTTAAGTTTTTAATAAATTTATACCTCGTGTTTGTTTTAGACAAACTCGATGCAATGCATGGTATATCCCGGCTCAATCTTTAAACTGTAAACATAGCAACGATAACTTACAAGATGATCATCGGACAAAATTGCATATTCCAAAAGTCAAGTTGTAAAGGTCGTGTAGTCGGTATTTCAGAAGCAACCCTACTGCACAAACTTACATGTAAGCTTTTTAGTGAAAATCTCCCCTAATGAATACGTTGACTATACCTGCATCTGAATCAACAGATGTCTTTGGCCAGAAGCTGGCTTAAGTCTTCGTCACGTCATTGCTTGAATCTCCTTGGTACATACTCCGTTATCAGAAACGGAATAACGGAACCCATGTCGAGTAAATCACAAACAAATATAAATTACATTGGGTCCATTCTTCAAGAAACACCATTTCAAAGCATGTAGTATCGTTCGACTCAAACTTGTTAAACCTGTGAGCGCTAAAGTTTCTCAATACACAGGTGTTTAAATTAAACTGGCCGAAGTTGATCCAAGTTGTGTAATAAAAGTTTCGTACGGACTCTTAAAAGGAGACGCTACGCTGAGTCAGACACGTGGAGGTAGTTTTGTAGGGAGATGGCCTGTGAGCTCGATGTTAATGAGTTTTGATGATTACAAAAACAATGTATTAGGTACCATGATAGACTAGAGACTGAGATAATAAACGTAAAAAAAAGTTGAATGAAAATGAAAAGTCTTAGTTATTTATTGGCACCATATCATGATTTAAATTTCCCGATAAATTACGACAAAGAGCTAGCCTTGTGAATGTCACTGTGAATCAGCGCGCGGCTCAACAGAAGCTTCGACTTCAGTGTCTATGGGTGTTACACAAAATCAACTTATTTAAATAGTAGAATAGAGCATAATGATTGATAGATAATGTGCATAATAATTAAGCGTTTATTCCATTACCACTACTTAACTCCGACAGAAAAGATTTATAAGGAAACTAAATTAATGACACTATCACAGATATACAAATATAATACATGCATTTTAGTACATAAACTTATACATAAAAATATACACTCCAAAATAACATCTTCTCGTCTCTCACTTTTAGATAAGTTATACCTGCATGCTTTTTTATACTTTTATCTAAACCGCTTATGTAAATGTCGACATGCCTGTGCTAAAAGGAGAAGACACTGGCTCCTGTAATACAGTTTAATACTAGTACAGGAGACAGGGTTATCATTATAAATTGTAAACATCACCTATGTCAATAAAGATTATTATTATTATTATTTACAAAAAAAGGACAATCACAAAAACGCATTACAAGACGAATGAACAACATTTGCTTAAGACCACCACGAACTAACTATGGAAGAAAAAATATACTATACGAAGGAGCAGAGCTATATAATAAATTACCTAATGATATTAAAGAGATCCAGTCCTTCACATTATACAAAAAAACCATAAAACACCACATCTTAAAAGATTTCTCTAGGTTCTAACTAAAATGCAACAATTACTTTACTAATTTTACATTTGCCAGGATAAATTAACTACATATTACAATTATACTAAGTTGTTATGAATATATAAAATTCATGTGTATAACTTGAGTACATACTTTGTATTTTAGAATAACCATCTTTGTAAAACATAAACTTGTAATTGACATCGACTTGCCTTCGAAACGATACGTAATTTGTACCATAATTTTATTGTATACCCACAACATTATAAAAATTGTAACTCCAACAAATTAGCCCAAGTATTTGCGAGTACCTACATGCTTCGTAATTATTATAATTAGTTTTATGATTAGCTTGTATTTCTCATGTAAGTGAATTGTATTCTTTTTGAGAAATAAATGTCTTAAACCATAATATAATGCATGAGCATGATGAGATAATTTTGCTCTTATCAACGGCATTTTGAGTTTTTGTTCAAAAAAAAAAACGTTAACCCACACCAGGAATTTTTCCTGTATCGTGGGTGTGTTTCACATAAACAAACACCCAGACTCAGGACAAACATCTGCGGTTTACACAAATTTTATGAATCGAACCCGCAACCGCAAGCGCAGCATCCAATCTTTTAGCCACTGCGGCAATAAGGTCGGTCGCCAATTTAATCGACTGTTTCTCATCTAGTTTGGCACTACACCCCTGGGCCCTTGGCAGTCCGTGTGGGAGTGAGTTCTAGTGAGTCTGCTACGAAATAGTTATAGTTTACCGTATATTTCGTCTGACTGTAAGTTAGCTAACTGCCGAACTGTATTAACGCTACATTGCAGAGCACACTATTTAGTTTTTTCAGTTTGCAATCTATTTTGTTTACTCAACACTTGAGTAATTGAAAAAACCACGAAAAGTTATTTTCTCACTGGAATGGATTTAAATGCACAACGTTGCAGGTTTAAGCCGACAGGATAGATTAGGATGAAAATTATATTATGTTACTATCTCACATTCATCTTCAACAGCGTTTAATAGAATTCATCAGTAGGTATGTATATGTTTAATGTAGATAAGTTGTAGGTATTTTCGAGTTATTTTTTACGCAAACGCTTCAGATAGTTTTTTTATTTTTTTTTTGTTTTCTGGGAACTGTAATTTAGAAAATACTGTCGGGACTTTTATTAACCAAAGCGTCAACAATAGCCACACATCATTCACGGGCGTTTGTCGTCAATGGCGCGGCTAAAGCGTGCGGCCATTACCGAGCGGCTAGCTATGTCGCTGAAGGAACGCAGCCCGAGGATTTATGTCCTACGTGGAGCCTTCAATATGCTATGAGTTATGGAGTACGTGCTGCGGGGAACTGCCTTTGTGAGGAAACAAACATGGACCTGAAAAGGGTAAATGTAGAACTTACATCTACATAGAGCATCATAATAATTATAGTCTCGTCTGTAATCCTGTATTGTAAACATCCTCATTTTGCTGCTCATAAAACTTCCAATTTAATGTTCTTCTTCTTATCGTATGGTTGATGATCAACCTGGTGTAGTTTAAACCGTCTCGCCTGTAGGTTCTTAACATGGCAATCTAATAAGTCGCTGCTATTGCCATCCATCAAGCTCACATTTAGTTTATCGCCTTTTACTGACGAGAGAAAGGAGGCGAGAGAAGGAGGCTGTATTCTTCATCAGTCTCTAACAAACGAAGTTTCTTCCCCAATTACAAACTATTGATACTAAAGATAATGTTAATTAAGGCTTAGCGTTAGCGTTAGTCTAGCTATAATATACCTGTGATGGTCTGTTGTACAATACACGATCCCTCTTATTCATTGACTAGGATTATACCGGCATTAACTAAACCCCGCATTAAGTCTATAGACATCTCTATTCTTTGATATGAAAACGACAGTGACAGATATAATGTAATCCTTGGTTAATTTTATTTTAATTTTGTATGAATAATTGGATGAGTTTAAAAATTATTCTAGTTTTTATTCGTAAATCAAAAGTTATTTTTTCGTAAAAAACGAAGAAGTCGCGTCAATATTCTTTAATGGACAAGCTTTTGAATATTAGATATATAATAATGAGATGAAAGAGATTTCTTTCTTAATTAAGGATGTTTAACTTTCAATATTAAAAAGAATGGAAAGGGACGGAATACTTTCTAATGAAAATCTAATTTAATTTATTTTTATAATCGTAAAGATGTAGGGTACTAATAATAGTACATTGCGTATCTACCATTATAGAAGATTATGTAAATTAAAAATATTTAAGGTTATTTTTTGTATACCTACATTGATTTAACCAAGTTAATTATATAATACTATTTACAGCTTAAATATCTAAATGGCATCAAAAACAATATAAGAGAAATAGAGTAAAATTAGAGGGATATATTTATAAAGAAAAAAAATGTTTTAACCTTCATTATGTGGCAATAGGCTGGACCCTTCTTCCTCTCTGTCATTTTTATTTGCTTTTCATCATCGATTCTAGCTTCCGTTTAGATTTCAGTATTTAATAAAAGCGAAAGGCTCATAGGAAAGCTAAGACTTAATCAAATTCGATTTTAATGCCGTTATAAAATTAATTATACATTCCATAAATTATGCTCTAATAAAAAATCCAATGAATAAATTGGCATTCTATCGCTGGCTCTATTACCAGAGCGCTCGGGGGCAGCCAACTAATTACGCAATGTAATTACCCAAAATCAATTTACTAAACTCGTTTCCAATATTTTCAGCCGTTTATAGAGACTCCATGGATATATTCTGTCGAATAGGTAGGTAGTAACTTGTGTTGGCGAATACCTTAATGCGCGGCGCATATCAAACTGATAAAAAGGTTGAATATTTTTTCTTTCTCTATTTAATATCAATAAAAAATTATTCCAAATGTGGTTTTAGTCAGAAATAGAAGTCTATTACCATTAACAGTGCACCAATCCAGACTTCATACTACTGCTGAGAATTATTTATTGGGAAATGCTGCCAACACTTTGTCCGACTCGGGAATTAAACCCATGGTACCCGCTGAATGGTCGCGCTGTGCAACCAAATAGATCACAAATTTAGCTAGAACAATAATAATTATAGCCCACATACATACATAGCCTATTTATTGATAATATTTTAAATGAGTGATGTAGCTGTAAACTGCGCTATAGTAAACCTGCAATCTTGTCTTAAACCTAAGTAATGTTCACACATTACATTACAACTAAGTTTACCCATAACACTAACTGGAGTTAAAAACTAATAGAAGTTAGCGCCAAACTTATTATTGAGTGAGCAGTGAGTTGTTCAGTGTTACTCACAGTTCAATACATTCAGCTGGAGGTCTCGTCCAGCCTCACCTCGTATTTCAGGTCATTAACGAATTTATACCAATTTGACTGAACTAATCGGTTTTATAAGGGCATAGAGCTTTGTCCTTGTTAAAAAAAAAAAAAAATTGGTTTAACTGTCATGTTATTGAAAAATGCAATACAATTTTATTTTTGGTAAGTAAACTAACAAGAAATGTACATAACTTGTGTTTTTTGTGTGTCGGCCCAGCTTTATTATTGTAGGGATTATAGCATTACATATCATTTCCGTGGATGAGGAAAATATGTAAAGTTATAGCAAAAGGCAATTGCTATTAGTCGGGCACAAAATTAATAGAATAACAACAATATAAATATGCATTGCTTGTTTCGAACCGCAATCTTGTTGCATGCATAATCCTAGACCACTGGGCCATGACTGATGATCTAAGACATCTGTAGTGTCTCATCTAATAACCTCATTAATACTTTTTTTTTCTTTTTAAACGTCGCCCCACACCAGGGTTTTCGCCTATATCGTGGGTGCGTTTCATAAACATGAAATATCACATACCCAGACTCGGGATAAACATCTACGGATAAAATTATTATTTGGCTCTGGGAATCGAACCCTCAATTCTTAGCGTCAAACTAAATTTTATAGACTTATAGACATTTAATTCTAAAAATAATCATCCACAATGGCCTACATAAATAATTAAGATATACGAGTAACAGTATCAGAATTAAAATATGATTAACGAAGACTAATTTCACTTTAAGTTTTTAATATAAATGTTAACAAGAACAAGGATTGGAATAAAATTAGTTTAGAAAGCAAAACGCCAGGATTTATGGCGAGTTGGCAACGGACGAATTAAGATCATGATTCAATTAGAAGTTCAGACAGTCGGTTGTAATACTTAGATGCAAAGATCTGGGGCCTTACCATGAACCCTTATAGCAGGACTGTTGGGTACGGGGATAGTACATCGCCCACTGTCACTACTGTGCCGTGAGGCTAGTAGTCAATAACGTAGAAGGTGTTAGAATTTGTATTTCTAGTAAACAGTTAACAATATGTTATTTCGTTTTTATGACGTAGATTAAATTAACTCTCCCTGCTTGCTGTTTTCAACTATGTCTGTACTGTTTGTAATAATTAATTAATAAAATCGCTTCTTTTAAATGCATCTTTCGATTTTCGCCTATAAACCAACATAAGGATCCTGCTAAACATGTACCTAACACCTTATTGTAATATCTACATTCATCAACAAATAAATTATAATAATTTTAGATTATAATAAATTAACGCGAACTTATGTATTTACTTTTATTGGCGTGACATAATTTTAGTATAATCATGCAACGCGATACTTTAAAAGTTACTAAGTAATTTCTGGTTGGTATTATGTGCAAACAGGACATCTTAAAATCGACAACTTACTTGATTTCAGACTGGCGCAGTTAAACAGACGAATAATCAAGACTGTCTGTTTGTCTAATTTAACTTGCATTCCAATGGAGAGGAATGGGAGAAAACCTCTAAATTAAAAAATAAAGAACATAAATAAACACACGAAGACAACACATGTAAAGTAAAACGAAAACAACTTACAAACAAATGAGACTACAAATAGATAAGCTGCTTAAGAATTAATTCAAGTTTAAACTAAGCAGCTCGCTTTAATATTATAATAGTGCACCAACTTCGTGGCTCCACAGTCGAGCAAGGGGGCTTAGGAAGGCTTGTATTATGTTAAGCGCTGTCCAAACTGCGCCGCCGAATCGTGTTATGACTTCAGCTGTAAGTTCGTAGGAGAGAACTTCTTGAATCTGACTGTAGGTACATATATGTATTATATACATGGGCAGTATCGTACAGGCACGTGTAGCAAGAGTTAGTGACATAAATTAGGAATTTTCTTAACCATTTCACACTCTATTTCAGTGATTAAAACTGGTGACTTTATTTTTTTAAACTATAGGCAATTGCTTAAATTAGATTGCTAGACTCTTAATTAAATTGCAAAAAATCTTTGCTTACGTTATATCTACTCAGCAATTATTTAATTTTATTTTTATTTTATTTTTACTCATATTATTGAGCGTTAGGCAGAGGTGTTTAACTGTATAATACACCCACATTTCGTACATCCACCCACTACCCACAGTTATGGGTCCTAATGTAATAGGGAGCGAGCCCATTGGCATAAACCGTGCATCATTCCAGCCTCCGAACTGCTACTGAGAATTACCTAAAGGAAAAACAAAATAAACTCTGCCCAACCCGGGATTCGAATCCTGGACCTCATGCTCAACAGTCGCGCAACCACTAGACATTTATACATAATGTTATGAATTTTTATGTATAGAGAACAAAGCTATTAAATTACTAAATAATATAAACACTAAACTGATATTTTAACTAAGCGCCATCTATCGGACTTTTCCAGTAACCAGCAGCCAACGTAGCAACACAAAGACTTCCATCATAGAGGTTCGTAGCACGCGATACCAAGCATCTTCTTATTAGAGCCACTGATTTAGTAATGTTTGTTGTAATGGTGGATAGGTGGCGCCACTTATAACAATCCGTTAGTAAAACAGTTGTGCTAGAAATATCCTCACTCGTAGGTATTATAGGTATGTACTTAAATGTGAAAGTAATACTTTGTGCTTGTTAGTTCAACACTGGAAATATGGCTACTAGGTAATGATAGGAGAACGGGACAAGTTTTTACCTCACCCAGGTCCGTAATCAAAAGCGAATCGTAGTTACATACGTATGATCTAAATATTAAAAATTGATTAAGCATTTTTAAAAAGTGATGGACACGAGCGGGAATCGCACCCACGACCTTCGTCGATCCGTGGCGACGCTGCTCTGCCAACTGAAGTCTACAAATTAGTTATGCATGCATAGCTGCATACATTACTATGCTGTTGGCATCCATGATGATTTACATTACTGTAACGTCTCAATCCCGCATCCGGCGGGAGTAATCCGTGACAATACTCCTGAGTGCACACAGTTCCCGGTAATCCTTGGAAGGATTGAATTAAAAGCCTTTTCATGTAAAGCCCGGGACCTGATGTAAGCAAGCCTGATCAAACAGTTTCATTACTTTTGAGCAGGATTTTTACAGTGAAAGGAAATCTTGGTTTTATTAACTTTAAATGCAAAGAGAAATGTACTCAAAGTACGTATTTGTAAATGTTATATCATCATTTTATATTTCTTAAAATGGTAGACAGAGGTGTGTAAATTTGGAACCAACATCTCGCCATGATATGAGCTAGGCACAACGTTATCGGAGTCACGCATATCACATTACACACTATTGCCTTTCACAACGCAAAAAATAGCACCAGTTCAATCTTAATATAAAAGGTACTGGTACTGACCTAGGTTTGAACCGACAATCTTCTGCATATAAATTCTTGTCACCACTGGCCGATAAAACACCTTTACCACGTTGTATAAAAAGTTAAATCCTACCTTTAGAAAATTGAATGCAGAGCCACCGGCCGCCATCTTTAAACAGCTAACTTGTAAACCTCCGGAGTCTCCGGCGATTGTTTAATCTTGTTCTCCTGAGTCTTCGCTCTCCACTTTACATAAAAGTGTAAACTTTATGTTCGTCTCCGATTCTCTTCAAATCATCTTGGGAGCGCTGCGTTTAATTAACACAAGTATTCAACTGAAGGAATATCTTAGATTGCTCAATCTATTGGTTTTTGATCTTATGTAGTATTACTGAATGCAGATTCATCTGAATTACGACGTTACCTGAAGAGAAATAATAATATTTTCTGAACTGAAGAAAATTGTAAAGCTAGAAAAAATAAAAAATATGCAAGACCTATCGTTTACACATTATATTACTAATTATTATCAGGCCTATATTCCAAGAAGGGGTAAGCACTGTAAGCAGTGATGTTTTATCTTTTAAATATTGCCGTGGCGGGCCTATCGTCTATCATAATTCGGGCCCACACACTTAACACCGAACCTTAATTATTAACTTCAGTAGGTATTTCCACAGCCTAACAACTAAAAGTGTTACAAGACTAAATCAGAACACGTTTGTGAGTCAGTTCCAGAGGGCGAAGTATTAATGTGGCTTGTTCCAGACAAGTTTCGCGTGTTAATAGTTGTGCACGACCGGCACGAGTCGCCACAAGTGGTACAGGGGCAAGTTTATCAAAAGGTCGTACTTTCATTAGAGAGAAAGAAGTATTAAGCAGCTTCACTGGATTAACTGTTATACTGGGGTTATATTATGTGAGTGGGAAATACGGGCGTGTTCTCACGCGGCTTCACGCGTTTAATATTGGGTATGTTATATACTGGATTTGTGGTACCTATATTAGGTATATTACGAGTTATGAGAATCTAACAGTACAGAAGAAAGTCTCAATAGTTATTACTGCTACGCTCGTATCCGCGCGAGTCGAGTTATTGTGCGATACTCAAATGTTCGTCCCAAGTCTAGGTGTATAAGTATGAGATAGTTTATGTCTGTGAAACGCACTGATACAAATACATCTCTTAGAGTAGCAGAGCGAATAAAAAAGCAATAAACAATATTTATAACTCTGTTTCCCTTACCATATCGTTGACAATACAGAAATAGGAACGAATACTAAAACGTAGCGGTTTCGTAATGTATCGTAATAAAACTTAAGTAGTACTTACGATACTCGAATAGCTCCTTAGGTTACATTAACACATATTCTGAGCGCTCGTCTCAGTATTTCACGACAATTCCCTTACGATAATAAGGGCATAACTAAATAGCTCCTGAACGATATAATAACAGACTCGAGAACGGTTCAACGTGGCGTGGGCTGTGTGTGTTACGTAGACCCCAGCTAACTAACAGAAACAGTTAGCAACTGGACTAATATATGATAGCAGAAGGAAGAAAAGAGAAGAAAAAATAAGTCCTAATAATAAGTGTTTAATGCCCAAAATGTTATTGCCGTGTGGTACCTGACCTAGAATTGACCAGGGTGGTCAATTCTAGGTCAGGTCATTCTTTCCTTCTGTGGGTGTCGTAAGAGGCGACTAAGGGGACCAGACGATGAAAACCAATCCAGAAGATGGGCAGCAGCGTCTTCTGTAACTTGACCACCAATACTGCGATCCCCAAGCGGCTTGCCAAACGTGGGGATCATGGCAACCCCTCGCCCCCCCTATTTAAAAGGGGGGAGGCCTTTGTTCAACAGTGGACGTCTTTTAGCTGATGATGATGAATGCCCAAAAGTTGGATATCAATATGCGTCACATAACAGAGGGGACAGAGGTGCACATATAGTCCACCCACATTTCACCAGTTATGTTATAGATCTCAATGTAATAGGAGGCCAATAGGAGGCGGGCCTATTGCCAGCAACCGGGCACGAATCCAAATTCCGTGCTGCGACTGAGCATTACCTAATGGTAAAACTGAGTAACGCTTTGCCCAACCCGAAATTAGAACCCGGTACCGCACGGTAAACGACCACTAAACTAACGAGGCAGCCACGTGCAATATTTCAGTTTTTAACAAAACTTTTTTAAATTATATTATTATACAAATAATCAAGAGCGGTAATTGAATTTGTGCCCGCATAAAAGGAAAATAACTGAGCTCGTATACCAATTGGGTTTTAGTTCTTTTTGATCCCCCGCCCAAAGCTTTTGATCCTATTACATAAAGACGTACTTTGTTTGTCGAAGACTTCCTCCTATAATAATGTTAGGTTCCTAAGCCTTCATTTCAAGGCTACTCAATTTAACTCGTATAAACCGTTTACACAGGGTTGCAGGTTCAAACCCAGGAAAGTTTTATGTGACTTTAAATGTCATAAATACTTTCTTAGATATTATTATCGTGAGAAAACCTAGATTTAATTATCTGAAATCGCCAACCCGTATTAAGTTGAAAATTAATTAAAACTTGCGACATTGACTCGGTAGTCCAACGGTCATACCACTCGGCTATCACTGTTATAGGATGATATTATTATTATATTATAAACCATACACAATACTTGAATGGCCACAAAATGTGTAGGACTAGATTAATGTGGTTCTCCCGAAGTGGTAAACTATTGTGATACACAAGGATATCGATAGCAATAACTGTGTTCCTAAAGTCTCCATAACTCATCGTTATCGCGTCGCCCCTTGATATTTACAATGGCCATCCATTGTTAAGTGTGGCCCTCCCTTATTTTAAGGCATAAACATGCCAAAGGTAATTTGGCCACGTCTTACGACTTTGATAACGGCTACAACACTTCCTACCATTAAACATTATCTAGAGGCCTACCTACCGGTGCTACAGACTGTTTATCTTAGGTAGGTAAAAGGATACCGCCACTTAAACTATGTCCGGGAAAATAAAATACATACTTATATAACGTCACGCCTGTTTTCTACAGGTAGGCAGATACCACGGATTTCCATTTGCTACGATCCTGGCATACTTAATTCATTCTTCTGAAAGTAAAATATTCAAGGTTCAAGTCCCGCTTGTGTCCATCATTTTTCAAGATTCCTTTATCAGTATGGATCAAATATTCAATTTATTTTCTTCGTGGAAGACCAAGCGGGCCAAGATACTGAAAAAAGTATTACCAGTACATTTGTAACGAACTGCAATCCCCAAGTTAACGTTCACAACGTAAAACATACTTCAACGTTGTTTAATTAATGTTTGAAGAAGGTTTTGTATCCGTTCTAATGTAAAAGTTACCAGAGCAGAATATTCATTATTATTGTTCATGGCTTGTTCACAATTCCTCTCACATCTCGTGTGATATAGATGTCAGACCGCGGCCTGCTATATCGTCTTATATGTCGCGGCAGAATAATACGATTCAGGATTAAATCATATTTATCCAAGAAGTTTGTTCTCTCATCGCTCGGGGAGTTTGTCGAGTCTCACATAATGTACACACAGTGTGAAGGTCGGTACAGAAGGTCAACTCCGTATAATACTGTTCTTAACATGTTAGCATTCAAAATGCAAAGTAATTTCTTATTATACAGATTATATATTATACACATTATATATACATAAATATTCTTATTTCAGAATGACGTATGTGTCCTATAATTCTGTAATAGTAACTAACTGCTCTGTTTTTATATGCCAGTAACAAACATCTTTACATCCATACTCAATAACATTCGCGTTTATAATACATATTATTATGAATCAGTATTGTACACCACTTGTAAGTAGTACTTCTGTGTCTATGTGTAGTGTAGCGCGTGGTCTAGTTTCTAAGAGATAGTAGCCGGGCGCGCGGCCTCCCCACCGACCGCCGGTAATGCGATACGATGCCGGCCCGTGTACCTGCAGAGGCTGCAGATATACAAACTTCCGCTGTGGGTTCAGTATCGGCTAACAGTATGTTAGATTAGTAATATAGTTGGTGATTTGTTCGCTGGCACGGAGAAAAATCCTCCCAGATTTTGAAGATTATGAAATCTTTGTTAAAAACTTGCGTTTTGACGAAATCTTGATCATAAGGGCTAAATACCAGATCAGTTATAAACTCAGGACATCACTGTAACTGTTACAGTAATTCCAAAATCATTAGTTACACAAAGGTGCTGAAGCTATATGGCCTGATAATTAAATTGATCGTCATAAAAGCTCTATGCTTTTTGCTGTTCCCACCTCCTACCGATTCATACAAGTTCCATATATCACAAGTGTAAGATCTTTCTATTTCTCGGTAAACTAGCTCACATTTTCATAACATTTTGCTCGCAGCCGAAGTTGTAGAATTTGGTATAAAGTTTTTTGATATTATCTCATATAACACAAATTGTGGCCTCGTCTGCGCGCTGAAAGTATTTGGCAGGATTACCTCTGGGCGATGGGGAAAATAATAACTTGAATAGGTAGGTACGAACTATGAGGAGAAGTAAAATAATAAAAAATGGAGAAATTGGTAATGAATAATGTGTATACATTCAGCATGTGTTAAAGGTAGGCAGTAATGTTCTTTTAAACGCACATAATCGGTAAAAATTAATGTCTCTACGTAAAGGCTATAAAGATTGAAAATTGATTTTTTTTGGGCAAATCTTAAAGTAAGTAAAAACTGTTATCTAAAAACCATCCAAACAAAATAAATGCATATTTGTATGAAAAAACCCGCAACTTATTGAATACGAACCTAAACCCTTTGTCACCACGTAATAAACCCGAGAGAAACCTGTGCAGTTTGCTTGTTGGTGAATGAACACCAAACAGTGTAAACTCTCCGACTATAAATGAGTAACCAACAGCAATAACGAGTCAACATATTAATTACAGTTAAACAGTTAACTCACCTGAGCTCACCACAAAGCATAGCTCACAACTGAATCTATGGTTACGGCCTCTGCGTTTACCAACACAGCTTTATTACCACTTCCTACCAAAATGGTAGAAACTAAATCAGTATTAATACGGTAGTACGTTTGATACGAATAATTAAACAATTACATGCTCGTTAACTGGTGACTCACGGATATTTTACAAACGGCCAACTACGGTGCCTGTGACATTGACTTGGTCATATTAAAATATTATGCAGCATTCGATTTAGTATTTTTTTTCTATAAACAAATCGGAAAAACCATGACGTGACGACCTGATTGGCGCAGTGGCTAAGCGATTAGACTGCTGCGCTAAGGGTTGCGGGTTCGATTCCCACGCGGGGCAAAAATTTGTGAGATCCACATTTGATTGTCCCGAGTCTGGGTGTTTGTGTATGTGATATTTCATGTTTGTGAAACGCACCCACGATACAGGAGAAATTCCTAGGGTGGGGCGACGTTTATAAAAAAAAAAAATGAGCTTTATATTTACTAAATAAAAAGCTTTGAAAATTTGTCAGCGTAGCTTTATTGTATAGTTTTGTTTAATTATCCTATATTCTGCTTAAACTCCATTGTTTTAGTTCTGCCGCAAAAAAAATCCTAAATATAAAGTCTTTTGTATAATACTTAAAGAGAAGAGACACAATCATTGTAGGTACCTAATATATGTAATCAGTGTGTCTCACATAGAACTCTAGATACGCAGACCTCTCCGTTATCACGTCCATAATATAACGTTATGTAAGATGTCAGGTTATTTCCTACTTACGCTACACTGGGTTTCAGTATTTTCGTTACACGTGAAGATTCTTATTAAGATAAATTGGTTTCGCCAACCTGTACAGCTTAGGAATGGCTTCAGAGGGTAATAAACTATATTATATGTGTCCTTATTTTAAGTATTACATTATTTTAAGACACATTATTTTTTGCAGCTACAAGGAAAGATCTGAGTGATTGAACCTGACTCAAAACCTGGCAGGAGGAACTTTTCACTGGTTAGTAAAGAACACGTAACACAAGTGAAGTGAACTTTAGTTGCACGATTGCTTCTAAAGTGACATTCCAATAGAAAGAACGGGCAAGACACTTCACTGACAACAAGAAGGGTTTCAACTCAATATCGACTCGTGAGCAACCACTTAAATTAGGTAGCGTTAGGTCCAATGTTATAAAAACGTTTGCTTCACTTTTATATTTATGTTCAGCGTAATTCGGAATTTAATTAAGATATTTTTTTGGCAAATTACCACGCTATACCGCTATGATTACATAGACTTTATGTGAGGAAAATGAATGATTTACGAATTTTTACAGGCAATACATTAATAATACTGATCACCGAGCGACACAACATGTAATGTCCTACAGAATATTGTTTTGATATCTCGCAGGATTTATGTGTGTAATAAACAATAAATCTAACCCGCGGCCCTTGACGCCGAGCCAATACCGGGACCTATTGATTGTGTACATATCTGATATGTTACGGTACAATACTATGTAGCCCCTGTACAGCAGGACATTTTCCTTTGTAAAAGCGAGACGCCGCGCGCCGTTACGTGCAGTTGTAGTGTAGCGTCTCGCTTCTACATCGGAGACTGTCCTGCTTCAGGAGTTCATGGTAAGGGGGCACTACTACAATACGATCATATAAGACAAATAACATGATTATGTCCGTTCAAGAGTTACCTGTCTATACATGGGGGCTTGATCCTGGCTGTGCTATGGGGATCCAACCTACAACATCAGAACCTTGACAGTCTCAACGTCGCAAAGCGTGACTGCTGACCTTGCTGGTCCAGGGTTCGATTCTCTAGTCGGGCAAACGATATTGAGTTTTTCTATTCGGTAATACTAAGTAGCAGCACGGAGTCTTGATTTGTGCCCGGTTGATGGCAATAGGCTCGCCCCCTATTACATTGGGACCTATAACATAACTGGTGAAATGTACGTGTAGGTACTATAGGTACGTTTACCTCTGCCTTCGGGGAATACTGGCTTGATGTTATGTATTAATGTATAAACACTTTGCAATTAGCTATAAACAGACTGTGTCAGAGTAACATAGATCTGTCATTGTCGCCGCTTCCGCCGTCAAACCCAAAGCCGAACCATTTCCGACCCCTTTGTGATACCGTAATGTATGGTGTTTACAAACCGCGGGCAGCTTTGTATCGCTCGCTAAATAAAAGTAAACTTCATATTATTTGTCGCGGGAAATGTGTGAGGTCGGCCAAAGGGAGGAACTGTACCTACATCATATTTTGCTGGCAACGGCCGACTTTACGCGGTGCAATACTTTAGTTTTGTTTAATTTAGTCTTACGACAAGTCATGCTTATCGATCGTTAATTTGATATATTTTTATTATTTAATAGTTCTATGTCTTTTTTAGCTGGCGTTGGAATTTCCAAATTGATTCTCTAGATTGAATCGACCTCTATGCAGACATGTCGAAACAAACTCAGGTCAAGGTCTCTTTTAATGACTAGAGAAGTACAATAATTTATGTGAAAAACTTAGATTAAGAGATCGCGGTGTCTTCAATTCAGCTGTTCAATTCCTTGTAAAAACTCGTATCGTATTCAAAGTGAGACGACATTTGAAACTGATACAGTTACACGAAATGGTTCATTATAAGAGAAGCTATATGACAACAAGAGTATCTTACATGTATATCTTATTTCCTCACTTAGTCAGTTGTTCGCACATGAACGGTAACTTAATACATCAGCCCTATTCGAATATTTCTTTTTAGTTCCTTTGGTAATAACTCCATGCGTGTGACCTTGTAATAAAAACAAAGTGAGGAAACAATTTGCTAAATGGGTTTCGTAAAAGTAAATGGTATTGAACTGAGAACCTTGAGGAGGATGACAGAAATGTAGCTTGTTGTGAATGTGGAGTCAATATTTATTTCTTTGTGGTACATAAAGCAATAGCCATGCGTCACCTCTCATGCACGACCGCCGCCTGGGGTCTAGACTCAGGACATTTCTTATTTTTGTGTGAGATTTGTTCAATTTTATAGATATGTGACCCTTTTCATAATGGTTTAGGTACCTACATTGAACATCCTTATAACTTCTACATCATAAAAAATATTGAAATTCAGTAGCCTGGCTTGAATAAAGGAAATAAACTGTGTATTCAGTTGATAAATCTTTCAGGGTTTTCCACTTAGTAAAATGATTATCGAGGTATAGACTTTTTAAAGCTATAACCTCCTATAGCTATTCGTGAACCTTTTAAAAGGTAGGTAATTAATAATACAATCTTCGACATTATGCATAGCCCTCAACAGCGGCCCGGTAGCTACCAGACTAAAACCTTCTAAAAATAAGGTCACTACGATATTCCCCGGAGGAAGCCCAAAGCTTCCTGCTATACGAGTATTTTAACATTTGATCAGGGCCCACAACAGAAAATTTCCCAAATAAATACTGAATACATTCAAGGTAATCATCATGTTTCCTCGTTGAATTTACAGGAGGATTGAAGTACTGTATTCATGTACATCCAATTTTTCCAATGACATTTATACCAAAGTCTAAAGAAATAGAAGGCTTTTATTTGTATCGGGCACCTCTCCAAGTCCCTGCTGTTAATACAAAGAATTTGCCACAAGTATGGGACTTCCTCTCCTAGGAATAAGCCCCTTATTTTTTGTTCAAGCTCCGATTCGAGCCCGTTTGTGCTCTCGAATCGCATTTGCAATTCCGGCAACACAGCAGATTCCGTTTAAGCTCTGAGCCTGAATCGCGACAAAGTAAAGTGCCAATATAAATTAAAAGCGAGTCTGTTTAAATGGTCTTGTGCCAATTAAGCCGTACCCCGATCTATTTAGGACAGTATCTAAGCAGGATTCGATCTATATACATATATTATCGACTCCAATGGCCCAGATGAGTCAACAACAAGGTTAATTAAAGCTTAATTACGTACAGAAACGGGAGCCTGGGGGGGCTAGGAAGGCAGTGGCGAGGGGGGTGACTTACCGAACGGTTACCGCCATTAATCTTCAGTCGAACGAGCTGTGACGTGTTCATTGAAACAGGTCTGGGACTCGGGGCGTTATGCGACATGTTCGAACAGGTTCATGATGCCTGCTGTCAATCAGCGGGATCTAGAGAACACTCCATTCTAAAACGTTCAGTTCAGTCTTGACGGTTATTGACACCAAATATTCGCCAAAATCTTTAACATTAATTTATACAAATAGTGTGTTAACTTATCATGAACCGACTTGTTATTTATATAATCTTGAAGAACTTTATGCTTACTCATTAAGTTATCCTTTTGATAATAAAGTAAGACATAATTAAAACGTTACCACGTGCTAATACCAATCAAGTACGTTCTGCACACGCCGGCTTTAAATCTGTAATTATATCTCTCTTTTTAATTCTCTAAACGTTCTTCACCGGGCCTTGAACTCTAAAAGCGGAAAGATAAATATAAAATCAAAGGTTTATTTTTTATCACAGTGAACCTGGTGACATTGTACAAAGATGACTTAAACTCGAATCCAAACGAATATCTGCAAATTATTCTATTATCAAACATTTGTCCTGCCCGGGTATCGCACCCGCGACCATGAGCGGGTTCGGTATCGAGGCAAACCATCCTGTAGTTTACACATTACAATATATTCTGAGCTGCGACACCGACTTGTACGTAACAACAAAAGTTGATTCCCTATAGTCAGAACTAGTTTTTCAGATCCACACATTTGCCAAGATGGCAGCGCGTCTACGTCAAACATCCCAACTATTATTTATTGTTTATTTTTTATGTATGAGTGGGTATCGTCCGAGTCGGTTTACTTTGATCATTATTCAAAGAATTTCTTATATATATCTCACAGAGTTTGACCTGAACGGGACATTAAATATGCATTACTTTCTTTTTTATTTCAAGCTTTTGTGTTATATGGGTCACACCTGCCAATAACGTGCCTTATTTCGAGCTCTATAAAAAGATAAGTTATTGTGTGTTGGTACATTTAACTTTATAATTATGAATAATATTTGCAGGCTCTCATGCTACAGTGTCGTCACATTCTCCTGGTATTTAATTAAACGAATATGAACTCTCCATTAAAACATGCGTTTATCCGGGATATTTCACTAACGTTAGCATGAAATTTAATTCGTTAAAAGCAACATAAATTCAGTGGGATTAACTTAAAAACTTCGCCATGTATAATATGACCGGCACTCGCTCGACAACCTCGTTGGTCTGCGCCACAAACGCGATTAACTGAGTTTAATTATTCTTCAGCGCCAAGCAGAGCTACTGCAAGTGTACTATAAGTGTTGTATTTACTATAAGTGGTGGTGCGGGATGTGAGCCCGCTACACTTAGGCCAGCTCTGAATTTACTCAGCCACCGTGCCAATCGGGTCGTCTTTATCCAGAGTATATAAAGGTGAAGATGTTATTATTACGGCACAAGAAGAGAAATAGGATCAAACATCTTCTTTAGTAGTAAATAACGTATGTTGGAATGATTTACTAAATCTTTTAGGCTTCTCTTAATTATAAGTACGATGAGATTAAGAAATTCAGTTCGCTAATTATTCACGACCCTTTTAAAAGGCCATTTAAAACACAGTGAATTATCTCTTGCATAATTTATTGTTCTTAACAGCTGCCTTAAACTAAAACCTTTTCTTAAAATTCTAAGGAATTCTAAAGATGACGATTAGCGAATGGCCAGAGTCGAATGAAAAAGTAGGTACAATTGCGTACACAGCTAGCAAGGGTACAGAGAATATAGTCGCATGAAACAAAACAAACTCGATGAAACTCAGCAGAACATACCAAAAACAAACTTTTCATGAACTTATCTGGAGGCTTCCAGAGAATTCCACTTACTTTATTCAGGAATGCCGTGACGTCGACACTGAGGTGATAAATAAGGATTAGTTCCCGGCGAGCACACCAGTCCCACCGGAGCAGTGTGTCGGAGAGGCCAGGTGGGCCCGGGCGCTGGTCGGTCACGTGGCGTGCCATCGCTTATTTATGACATCTGCGGTCATGAATACAAAATGATCCGCTCCCGTCAGACACCGTAAACGCAACTGTATAGGTATCATGGCTTATATTCCCCGAAGAGGAAATACTGCTATTGATTAACCGCATCCATGAAGACAGGAGGTTTAAATACTATTTGAATAGATAGGCTTTTACATAATTTAATTTGCAATTGAATGGCATAGAGTAACAAAGTGAGTATCTACATTCTCATTTGACTATGACATTGACAGGCTGGGTGACCTATAATTAATTAATTCTCATAGAAATATGCTTAAAGTACCATTAAGCTAACTTATTGTCCATGCACTGTAACTTAATAATTATGTAGAGAGAATAAACGATTACATTAATATTATGGAGTAATGCGCAAACCTCAGAACTACCAAGAAATGTCACACACAGTGAGGTAGCAATACTCCAGGGAGTGGATATTATCTCAGAGCTGCTCGAGACAGCTCATTGGAGATAGGTCACCGAAGGCATTGCACTCGGATTCATGAATAACAATCGTACTGGCTTGTAATTGTCCCTCAGCGGACCACAGATCTCCATTCTGAGAATAAACGAGTATTGATTATTATTTGACGAACCTTTCTGTTTTTGTAATAGAATGGCAATTGTATACTACTTATGAGCTTTACGTTCCATCGTAAAATATAATTTTTTCGTGTTATTTTTATTGTTTAAGTAGTCGCTGCGGGGTTGTTCTCGAAGTAAATCACGGTAAAAACTCTATATATAGAAGTATTGATTCAAGCATTTTACTAGCGCTCGGGAAGGTATATAAATTGTAGATGAGTTCCACATAAAATAGTACCTCTAAATAAAATACTTTACACCAGTGCGCACAACTTGAAGCTTTCCTCTCATATTGATGCTGCTCTACGTGTGCTCTACATATTGAACAAATTGTCTTACTCCGAGGAACATCTAAACAGACATGAAATAAGACAAACAGAACATATTGAAGGTATCTCCAATATCCATAAAAGTGTATCGGATCGCAATCTCCGACACACGCGGAGGCACACATCAAACTGTTCTTACATCAAGTACAAGTTACAAGCTTGCTAAATAACGTGGGCCTGCAGACATCACGCTCGGCACTTCATGGCGGGTTCAATTGGGCTAATATTGTATTTCAGTATTTGATGAGGACCTCATTTTGTGTGCGCAACCAATTCAGGTAACCAATCTTCTGATTCGTGCTAAATATGTTGACAAATAAGCTTCATCAATACAGTCTTGAATGTGACGGACTATTATTGGTTTGTCACCGAAACATTCTTACGATTTTCTTTTGCGAGGTGTAGGTAAGTTAAGAAGATATTAAGTTTTGAACACACACAAAGTATAATATACCTACACAGAAAGTCACAACTCATAATAATATATTTAAGTCATAAAGTAGGATTTGGTAGAAAATATACGATGTAAACTACTGCGTTAACAAGTATGAAACTTTTGAATGTATTATCATGAAACTTGTGAAGTTGTCCGGGGAAGTTGTCGTGAGGCGCCTCGTACATGACGGGGTACACTGTCACTAGTACATGACAGCTTCGTGCCGAGTCCCCCCCCCCACCGCCCGCCCTCCGTCCCTCTCCCGGCCTCTGTTGGTATTACTCGCATCAAGTTAAAACAAACCAACTTATCCGTACTGGAAGAGGAAATAAAGTGAAACACTCACTTTTAACACGCCATGATTAAGTACAGAAGGTTAACTAGGAATAGTTATTGTAAGATTTAATCATGTAAGTTTAGTAAGTTTTAGTAAGTACTCAAAGTTGTGGGCTACTTAATGAATATGATTGTCGAAAACTCAACAAAAAAAATCATTTAGAGTGTGATGAGTAATTCCGTTTGTAAACTACTGAACAGAAATATGGTGAAATAAATGGTGTACAATGAACCTTCTGTTATTTAATTGTGTTGTACGTCAATATAAATACAAGTAAGAGCATCATATGTTTTTCTCTTTGTAGACATTTTTCATTGCTTTCATCATGTTTGATAGACGGCCCGATTGTTTGTTTACGAGCTTGCTTTGTGCCACTGTTTACTGGAGATTTGGTTAAATCAAAACAGCTGGGGTAAAAATAAACCCAATTGGAAATGTAGGTCATTTGTAAGAAATGATCCCTAGTTCATGTTCAGGGCTATTTATGATAAAAATACTATTTTTAGCTTGAGTGTCGGACCCATGTCCCCGTGTAAGCCTTCCAAAGGGCTCATATTAAAGCAGCACAACGTGTAGGGGCCATTTTTCCAACCGTTATCATGTCTCCACGTTTTATAAAATGTTGAAACAAAATGTAAACTGTATAGGAGTTAGATGTTGAACGACTTCTTGTAGAAGATGTATAATGATCAGTTAAGACTTTAGGAGCGATAAATTCAATGTTAAACTGATCCAAAATACATTATATTAATTTGACACGCGCGATATGCGACTACCGTTTTTTGAGAAAACTGCCAATGGGTTTATGTTTTGGAAATATGCAAGAGACTCGGCGTTAGGCATAGAAATAGATGAATTGAAACAGACTTGCCTCGTATTACATGGATACTATCTGTAATGTAGATATTAATTTACTATGCACTTCTCACCCCTTTTTTACATGACTACGCAAAACAAGGAGTGTAATGTTTTCGGTGAGGCTGGTATGTATGTGAGTTAGGTTAGGCTATATAAAAAAGTAAAAAAAAGGATAAATAAAAAAAAAGAATGCGACTGCCATGTCAAAAAAACGAACTAAAAATTAATTTAAAAAATATAATTTAAAAAATTATAAACACGACTGCAATGACAAAAAACGAACTAAAAAGTAAAAACAAGTTCCATCGCAGTCGGGGGACCGTTCTGTGGAACACTGTCTTACCTAAGATGTACCCAGTCGTATTTTTTTAAATATGTCTTTTTCGTTAACAGTTGTAATGCGTGTATTATTCGTATATTGTGTTCTATTCCAATAGTTACATCATCGACGTTTACTCAGGGGACAAAGTGGTAAGTTCCACGAAGCCTAATATTGAACTCCCCCTGCAGCCGTCAATACTCTCTACGGGATATTAAAAATTGTCCTGATATTGATTTATCACGGCCGACAGCCGAGCGTGTGCTGAGCCAGGTATTAAAAATATTGACTCAAGATGGGGACGGGTGAGGATAATCTAATATGACACATTACGTCTTCTGTTTATTTGGGGCGGTACTAGATAGAATTATTTGAGATGCATAGTAATGCCATGAATGCAATCAGCTTGGGAATCTTTTGATAACATTAAATCTGACCCTTGTTGAAAATGAGGAACTATTAGGTTACACATTTTAACCATTTAGGGGGAGACCTTTGTCCAACAGTGGTCGTCTTCCGGCTGATTCATTTATTTGTAGAACATAGGTTAGTTATAGGTCGTATAGCTACTTTAAGGTTACACTATGTCCTACCACATAATACGGTATTCCAAAACATATTTAGCAGCTTCAGGGTAGGCACAGAAAAATGTGGATCATTAACCAACATTTACTTTAAACCAAAACAATCTTATTATCATTATGTAAAGTAACATCGAATAATCTCTGAAACACGAATCTACATAAACGAAGGCATTACCGAGCCCTTGTATATTGTATAACGGTATACACGTTTGATACTACGTTTGATATACTTCTCTTCACTGTTTCTTATAGTGTTTCTGTTATAGCTCCCTTCTGTAACAACTTCTACACGGTTTCACCCAGCTTACACCAGCACCAAACGATAATGACGAGGCAAACAGATTATGTAGACGGATGCGAGCTGAGCGGGACAAACAAACACCCATTTATTATATTTGCTCTGTCTCGACAGGCGGCACTCGCTTGTAATCAAGTTAATGATGTAACCGCGCTTAGCACCGATTTATACGACATTATAGTGAGCGACTCGTTACGTTGGATGGTTTAACAAGATCTACAAATAATATTACTTGTTTTATTTCATGTTTATTCTTGTATTAAGAGGAACTTGGGTGAAAGAGGCGGAATACCTGTCAAAGATGAGACGACTTTGTAAGTTAACGTCTGTGAAAAGAAAATAAGAAAGTTGTCATAGTGTTATTAGTCGGTAGTTACTACAGAGAGGCTAGGCTACTCAAGGAAATTATTTTAGTAGGCAGGTTTAGTGATGAATCGTAACATATTTTTCAAAGTTTTTGAAAACAAAACTACGATATTCAATTAGAAGAAGCATTTGTGTATAAAGTTACGACTGTGACAGTCAGATACCAAAAAGCTCTGAACCTAATTGCTGTTTTTTATTGTAGGCACTTGTAATTAATACCGTAGACTTTTATTTGGTTTGCGAAATAAAAAAGGTTTTACAGACAAAAAAGGTTGATTAAGCGGAAACATGTGACCTCAATTTGACCTCAATTTAAATAATTCGTGGTAAACATATTTATGAGCCGCTCCGGAAATGTTTGAGCATCATACAATCCTGTTAAATATTACACGAGCGGCCAATGACGGGTGCAAGTCAAATGGATATGAATTGCGGTCAAATTGTTTTGCAAATCGTTTTAGATAAAACTTGGTAATGGTGATGGGTGAATCATGCGTACAGAGTGGGAAACTTTGGGCAACATTCTGGGTACCTCGCAAGCCGACGGTGACGGAGCGGAGCGTTAAGCGTTATTGAACTGTTTTTGATAACCCCGATAATTTAGTTTCCCCGTCCACATTTAGCACTGATAACGACCACGTTAAGAACAAAGTGTTAATATTGTTTTTCAACAACTTTAGAAATGTAATTAATTTACTCCTAAATTATCCTCCCGTTAAAAACATTTAAAAAATAAACACTCTAGATCTTACATAATACAAGTTCTGAGCGTACAAATATTAATAATATTGTTTACAAGGGAGATCAGTCAGTACTCCTAGAATGTAACATATAATCTAAATATAAATACTTACTTCGTACATGAGAATTTGCAAACGACCGCACTAGAAGCTCTCACAAGAGTCATAAGCTTCACGACGCGACGTCGCTGTAAGGAACGGTAAACCTCTTAGACTTAAATGATACCAAGTGACTGGAGGCACCGAGATAGTTGTGCAGCCATCTGGCGGCCATTAGACATATAAATATAAGAGGCACGTCGTGGGAAAAGCAAGTGAGACAACTGAATTCATGCACTGGCTAGTGTAAAGGTTCGTGTCTGGCAAAGGTAAATTATAATATTCTGTCAAATGCATGCATAAGCCCACAATTAACTTTAGATAAATAAAATCCTGTAAACCATGTAAAATACTGTAAAAAGACTAACGAACCTTCTTGATATCTCACTTAAAATGCTCTAAGATATCTCATCATATTAGTTCCGTGTAACACGGTAAGCGCTCACATTAGTTCCAGTCTCAGAGGGAAGCCGGTAACGAGCCGGCGTCGTTAGTGTACACTGTACCGGATCTACGCCGCACGGTGCGCGGTGTTCCGATACTCACACTAACTAACGTCTTGCTCTCAATCGAATACTTTGAGCGAATATAAACTGCACTTAAGCTCTCGTGCTGCTAGCAATTACTCTTAAATGCGGGCTTAATGAATCGCGGCTGCAGCACGTTGCGGCTCGCTGCGGCCCCGTGCGGCCCGATACGGCCCGGTGAGACCCGGTGCTGTGCGGCTCTCGTCCCACTCCCCTTAATTTTTCCGTCCCAGTAACGCGATGCGATGAGCTCACGCTAATGGATTTGAAGAAGATTATGCCTTTGTGTTTAATCAAACAGGTATGTTGTTGCCGCTTCTACAGGAAATCGCATTTTAAATATTGCATCGCTCACAAAGGATTTAAAGATGGCCGAAATAACGAAGTACATTTACAAACAAGGGTGAGTTTTTTGGACTCAAACTGCAAATATTTTGTAGATAGGCACGTGAAGCTTTGTAAGAAGTCAAGTCAGAGTATTTAACCAGACTTTTATAACGTATATGTATCGTGTACCTACAGGTACACTTGGGACACTGTTAACGTTCAAACAGACCGGTGTGTTTATAAAGGAATCTATATAATGTGTAAAACAAACACGTAAACCAATAAGCCGGATACCAACACCAAGTCACTGTATAATATGTAATATGTATAATTGTGTATATATATTCACCTTATTAATACCGACGTACGGGAAGGTCTGTCACTGTGCCTGAACCACAAATCATATTGGTATATCATATCTTACATTACACATTGTAATCACCGCTGACTAATTAAGAACGGTATACCTATATAGTGAATAATAAGTTTAATAGTCGATCAAAGAACTTACAGAAATGTTGGCGTCATTGTGGATACGTAAAACGTAACGAAATAAAATATTTTTATAAACGGGTATCATTATATTAAAACATTACATAACATAAAATCACGCCCGTATTCCCCGAAGGGGTAGGCAGAGGTGCACATATAGTACACCCACATTTCGCCAGTCACGTTGTAAGTCCCAATGTAATAGGGGGCGAGCCTATTGCCATCAACCGGGCACAAATCCAGACTCTGTGCGGCTACTGAGAATTACCTAATGGAAAACTCAGTAACACTTGGCCCGACCCGGGATTTGAACCCAGGACCTCTTGCTCAGCAGTCGCGCTTGGCGACCACTAGACCAACGAGGCAGTCGAGGCTGATTATTTTATTATTTATTGATCATTTTATTATTGTAGTAATATTACACAATCTTTAGATTCACATGCTTTATACTTTAAAAGATATATAGGAATAAAGTCTTACTGAAGCTCAATATTACTCAGTACGGCTAAAAAGCTTTGGCAAAGCTAGTCCTCTGACAAACGGTCCATGTTAAATTTTATTGATTTAATCAGATATGATTGGTTCTAAGGGTAATCTACGCAAGCAAGTAATCTACGTTAATCGCTGAACTAGATCCATTAGAGATAGTGGTAGGGTGACCTTGTGACAATCTTGATATATTGTATGAAGCCCGGAATTATAATCAAGATTCCAGATGAGTCATTTCATGACCTGGATATTGTAACGTATGTAAGTTATAAGAAACTTAGCTCAAAACTTGTCCGCAAGCATTTTAATACGAACAGTTCAGCACAGCATTCTTGACGTTGAAGCCGTACTATAAAACGTTTGAGTGATCCAACATCTTATAAGACACTAAGCCTTAAAGACCTTTTCTTAGTAGGTACACACTATCTAGAGCTCATTTTCGTCTGGTATCACACGACGATTACCGGCTGCCTGTGACGTCACATTTATATATTATAGCCGGTCGTGACGTCATCCCACTCAATCTCAGTCGTCCCGATTTTCGTTTGAACGCCTATCAAACATATTAGTACCTAATAATATAAGTCTTGCTTATCTAGTAATGGCGGTATTATGGACGACTTTAATGAAGAACATGCTTAAATTATGGTTCTGAAGCTGTGGACGCATTATAATTATACGAGTATCGCTGGTATTAAAGTTTATTTGTTCCGTTATTAAAGCGCGCTAGAACAGTGGTTCTAAATGTTAATGTGGCATTGGGAACAGAAAGCTTGAAACCAATAGATCGACGTCTGCTTCTTGAATTAAAACACAGTCGCTTTAACAACCTTTTGTTTCTCTAGTAAATAGAACATTAAAGTGGTATGTTAATAAAGAGTCTTTATTTCGTGTTGGTAAATCACAGATGCGATGTTGCTTCTCTAAGTCGGCTCAAACCGAATAACCTACGTATTACAATGTCTGTTTTACTAGCCATAGCTAAGCTCTATACTGAAAATACATCTCAGTAATATCCATAATATCACAATGTACTCATACAGCTTCACTCGACACCCTCCGTGTAACACTAGACAGGCCTTCGTACGAGCTCTCTTATTAACGTTGCCATTCCGTCCCAGTACACGTTGTTACGATAATAGTCATCGAAAATAGCTCAAATAACATCGGCTCCGTGTGCGCACTCTATTAGTGAACCTAGCTGGAAGAACAACATTGAAAGGTTATGTAGTTCGCCGGCTGTCTTTTATAGGTACGAAGATTAATAATTGTAGATTTTAAGCAGTAAAAGCCAAACGTGTCGGCAGTGATAGCCAAGTGTAATAACCGTTGGACAACAATAAAGTTATCGCTCAGGGGCAAATACCGTCCACTGCGTCCGTAGTTAGTCTAGGTCTGCAACAGTTGCTTGCACAACAACAAGCGCAAAAATATTAAGCTCATGATGCTGAACTATTTGTATGCAATGCACCTGTTGTGGTTCACGTGTCCCAGAGTGACAATGTTGGAACTAGTCTTGTATAATCCTGGCACTATCAAACAAAACCGCATCCCCCATACAAAAGGCTCGCTCTGCTTTATCTACAAAGCCCACCGTAGCTGTTGCATTGTGGATACCACAAAAGCTCGATTGCGTTGTGATAATACGCGTTGCAGGCTCAGATACTACGCCGATACGCTACGATCCAGTGGATGCGTTTTGTTGGCCGGTGTATGAACAACAAAACCTGCGCTGTATGGATTTCGCCACGCAGGTATCGCGTCCAATTTTGTGGAGCTCTGGTACGGCCATTAGAGCCAGTGCACAGTGTGTGGGATGCATACTTTTTCGTTTTTGTTACTAGATGGAAGCAGACGTGTTCGTTAGAGGGTTTTAAATGAGGACACACGATATTGAAAGCAAAACATATACATGTATGATGAAACGGGAAACTATTTATCTTTTTTTGAATCTATGGTATTATACATATATATATATATCCACTATTCAAAACGGTAGCAAAGCAAATTCGTATTTTAAAGTTATAGCTAGGAGCCTAGAAGTGCAGAGAGCATTTGTGATTTCATGTCAAACGACTTCGACGCTTTTTGTTCGGTAGCATTAGGTCAGTAATGTTTTTTTTAATTAGCTCTCATTACAGTACTTATTCTCTCAACCTTTTCCGTACCAACCTTATTTGTGTTGCTTTTTTATTCGACGTCACAATAGAGACGTCAAAGTCAATGGAACCTTTTGTCAAGTTAGCGTAAATAAGATATTAGGAAATATAACAAAGGCTTTTTATTTGTTTACTTTTGTATTGTAGGTTTATGTTAGATCGTTTTGATAAGGGTTTACGGATATTGTGAGTTGCTGTGAGTAATGGCGGACAACCTGCCGCTAATACCTGGGAAAGGGTTAGTATTTACAAATGTGTGTAACATTGTTTAAATTGAACCTTATGAAGATAGAAGGTAGTGCGAGTGCCTTCTTCGTTGTATTAGCTGGATAAAATCTACTTCACGCACAATATTAAGCATAAGTATTTATCTGACCAACAATGTGTAATAATTTTATTATACAACAATAAGATAAAGTGAAGCAGTACAGTTGTAATCAAGGCACCGTTCATAATATTAATTAGGATGTAAGCAGAACTCCGACTGTCTCAAGCTACCTATTTTATATGACTTCAACGAGATAAGTAGCGCGCGAGCCTCGTCGCGTCGTGACATTGTCCCCGTCACGCTCCCGTCTCCCCGCGGGCTCACTCCCAGAGGATTAGCCCGCGTGTCTCACACCCACGCAACAACCTCTAGCTATACAACACAAGCCCACAAGGCGTACATTATACACGAAGAAAGCTCAAGTGCTTCATGTTCACTTAATGTATGTATGTAGTTGTGCACTATTTTTGGAGGATCGAAGTAAGCGAGTTATCGTCGCCCGATAATTGGACGACTAATAAATAGAGCGTCATATCATGATGTGCCAATTAAACGTCGAGTACCGATGGAACGGTTGCCGATATTTCTGGCTAAAGTTTGGCATATTTAGAACCATAATATTTATCTAAATTAGAAATGCCAGCATGATTGGCAAATTTTAATACATATTTTTATAATATAGGTGATTTTTTATTAAGGCAGCAATGCTTCGGAAGGCACGTTAAGCCATTGGTCCTATGGCTGATCTCTCTCCGGTCGTGTCGGTCTTCTATCCCATCGGACTATAAGAGTGAGAGAATAGGGAGTGCACCTGTGCTTGCACACATATGCAGGTACTTGTGCACTATAATATCTCCCGTGCAGTTGGCTAGTCTCAAATGAGACAGACCGCCGTGACTGAAATTCGGTCAGGAGAATATTATTCAGTAAGTTCTTATAGATACAAGATTGAGGGTAAGTATTATCGTCAGATATTTTCTTACCTCAGGTCAGTGTGCACGGACGTGAGGCCCATCCTGCGCTCCGTGTTCCGCGAGCTGGACTACCTGCCGCCGCTGGCAACGGAACAGGCCTCGCCGGGCGCCAGCGGGCCCACCGCCGACGCCGCCCCCACCCCCGCCGCCGCCGCGCTGCCCGCTGAGCAATGGGTGAGTCTCCAGCACGGTATGCTAGGTGAGAGGTCACTGCAGGAGATACCTGTTGACAATATATAGTATAGTTTCTGTTCACGTAAAAAGAATGCTAACCGGTAACAAATTTTTTTGAATTCCAGTCTTTTCCATAGTCTTACGTAACTAGTAAAGTACCTATAATGATTCTACAATAAAACAATTACATTTATTTATAAACCACAATAGCCTAGGACCATAGGAAGCGACTGTATCCGAGTGCAAACACAGTCGCTCGGCGTTCTTCTTACGGGGAATTATACTAGCTGTGCCCCAAGGTTTCCCCCGCGTTTTAGTGTCAATGCAGGTGAAGCAAAACTGGAATCGCTATGAATGATAATCTTTGTGTTTTTCTGATGTAGAGCTTTAAGCTCTACTCGAAGTTTCATCGAAACATCCGTCCATCCTCACCGACATTCACGTTGATAATATTAAAAAGGATAACTATTAGTAAGTAGCTATTCACATCAACCATATTTACTCACGCAAACGGAAATATTTAATTTCTTACAAAAATGAGCTTTAATGTCCGAATAGAGAGTTCAATTAACAAAACCTTATCAAAACGTTGCCTCTTATATTGGCCCTGAAGTATGTCTTACCTTAATTTTAGAAAACATAAATCGATGTAGGTACTCCTGTTCCCAATAGAGGTAGAAAGAGTATTAACTATCTGGTCAGGTATGAGATACAGTTGTTGCTTAATTTACCTAATATTTAGGAGCCTCGCGTTTGTATCAGTTATCTCACTTGATGTCAATAATGATAGAGTGACCTGCCGCCACACATCAGGGACGGAGGGGGAGGCGGAATCACTGAAGAGGTCTTGACAATCCTATCTATGTTAGTAAATTAATACGTTGACATATAACAAGTCTGTGATGATTTAAATTACATTTTTGGGGTCTTCTTTTTATCGTATGGTTGATGAACAATCTGAAATATGAAATAGTACCTGTAGTATTGACAACCTATCCCCCACTAAAAAGTTAAACCGCAAAATGCCAAGAGCTGTACAAGATACATTATAACGGTATACGAGTTTTATTCAACGCGGGTTATTCAATACCATCAGACTATTTAACTTAAAACTTCTATTGGAAACGTCAAAGCGACCGCGGACTTAGCAAAGTAGTATTAATTTGTGTTTGGTTAATAAACATTTAGCAGAGGTAACTACGAATAAAAGGTAACATACCGCTAGTATCCCCTGAAGGGGTAGGCAGAGGTGTGTACTGTATAAATCACTTACATTTCGCCAGTTATTTTATAGGTCCCTATGTAATAGGCAGCGCGCCTATTCCTATCCACCGACACCGTGTGCGACTACTAGACCAACGGGGCATTTGACTGAAGATACTATTGATACATTATTACAAAACTTTCTTGATCTTCTTATCGTATGGTTGATAAACAACCTGGTGTCTGAGTTTAAACCGCCTGTAGACTTCTGGCATAGCTTTACACACCGTTGAAAAATCTTTCAGGTGTGCCGGATTGCTCACGATGTGCTTCACCGTTTTTGGCAACTGATAACTAACATAAAGTACGCATATGAAGTCATTGGTGCCTGACGGGGTTTAAACTTGCGACCTTTTGACTTGGCAGTCCAACGGTAGTAACACTCGGCTATCAGTACTCTTTTCTTGATTGTAATATAATTATATCGTGAACTTATAAATCAATAGTGGGACACTGGTAGGGCACAGCCGTAAGTCCCGTTAATCTGCGGGACAGAGATGTCCCGATAACACGCGCTCTAAGATTGGTTCGCTCTCGGTCTATTTATCTATCGTTATTTGTGTGAAAAGTTCTGTGTGAACAAGTTATATATCGCTATGTTGGTCGCAGTTAATACTTTGTATGATTTGTTCTTTCCTTGATAAAGTACGGGCTTTATATCTAGCCTACACTCTCAGGGTATGTGGCCCGTTATATGCTCAAAAGACAAACACGTTCGTTTTGATAGTTATTATACAAATATAAATACATAATTATGTATAATTGATGACTACCTAATTGGCGTAGTAGCCAAACGATTTGACAGCTGTGCTAAGGGTTGCGGGTTCGATTTCCGCATGGGGCAAATTTTTTTGCGATCCGCAGATGTTTGGCCCGAGTGTAGATGTTTGTCTATGTGATATTTAATGTCGTGAAACGCACCCACGATACAGAAGAAATTTCTAGTATGGGGCGAAGTATTTTTTTTTTATTTAAAATCCACGTTGTAATCCGACAAAACAGACGGTAATCAGTCTTATTCACGGTGACAACAAAGAGACCCTGAATACACACGAATAAAATATTTACTTAACAACCATGAACCGACCAGAATTGATTGCTTTCCCTTTTACTTTGCAAATGGCAGGGTTTCAGAAAGATTTAAATGTACAGTAAAGAAGTGGTCACCGAACATCCATTTATTTCAGAGGTCGGTACAATGGACCGGCCGGGACGGTCCATTGTACCGAGGGCCTCAAAGCGGCGCTATTGTTTCCACCTCGCTTTGACCGTGAATAAATTATTGACACAAGTGCGCACTCCAAATATTTTCTTTGTCACTGAATTTTAATATATGGGTAAAGGTGAAGGTACAGTCCCTTAAGTACAGTGCAGGACCTAACGACAGCTGGGTTCAACGCAATGGATAGGCGTTATCAAAATTATCCAGGGTTACTGGGTTGTCAAAATAGCAGTAATGCATTTTTATTATTTTTGCTTAACAGTGAACAGCTGAAAAGCCTAGTATTCATCTCTCAGTCCATCGGTTAGTGAGTGTGTAGCTGGAATGTGTAGCCTCTATAGTCCGGAATGTTGCTATATGCTTTAATCGTAACACGCTTACTTCGCCTTAGGCAACGTGGACCTAAGCAAGCCGCCTACTCATTTGAGGAACTCAGACGTGATTACATAAATCATTTTAGAGTTAAACTAGTTAGTTCATGTCTTTAATAGAAGACAAAGGGTACAGTCGGCGCGTGATGTTGGGTATCTTGGGAACGATCGGGTCACTTGGCATCTGTGGCGGCCGGACCGCGCGCAGACTGACTGTGACTTACGGCTTTCTCCAACTTAGATGGGAATGGTTCGGGAACTCGACGCAAATATATAGGTACCTACCTTGAGAGTGGCATTTCACGAGGGCTAGTCTTAAAATATAGGTACAATTAACTTTTACAAGTTAATTAATGTGTGTTTAAGAGTTAAGCTAAATAAATAATGTCAACTTTATTTTTCTAATTCTAGTGGAAACAGACAATAACATAGCAGAAAAACGTAGATAATAATAAAATAATATTAACAAGTGATACGTCATGTATTTGTTTTTTTAAAAGGATGTTACTGTAAAATATCAGTTGTAAGTAAAAATACATAATGTGTTAGAATTTTTCAATTAGCCTTGTTTGGTCACGCGGGAGTAAAAGTATGAGTACGCCTCAGCCTTCGTGATAAAAAGTTGCCCAGAGACGAGACACCGACGCCCGACCTACTTTTCATAAAAAAACAACAATTTTCCTTAAGGAAGGTGATAATTGGAAGTTAACAAGTTAACTTGCAAATTCTATTTTGTAAAAGCCTCTTTGTGGAATACAGTATTTCCTCATTTAATGTTATACTTAAATGTAAAACTTGACGTCGTTATAAACTTTTTAAATAGCTGGCATGACTCACAAGTTTATTTGTTTAGACTACATGATATTTTCGTTCCGGAAAAAATAGGACAATAAACTACATATTAACGACACGCAGAACTATAAAAGCGACTGAAGTATGGACACAACTTCACCTCACGTTTATTCCGGTCCGCTAACCAGGGGACTATCTGTCAACTTTCACAAACACATCGGATCTATTCCGGAATTTACGAGTCTTTTGGTCTGATTGACGAGTCTTGAAGTTTTTTAGCATTATTCATTTCCTGTAGGTATTTGGTAATTAAACTAGTCTGAACTTGTGAATTAATTTAAAATCATACAATTAATGCGATAAATGGGTGTCGAGGATGTTTACAATTTTATAAAGCTTTGATGGCCGTCTGCAAACTTAAAAATGTAAAATGTGTGTTTAGTTTTAATTATATTTAGGACTTTAATAATACCTGTATTCCAGTAAGCAGTTTATCTTCAATTCTATGTAAGTACCTACCTATGTATGTACCGGGACACAGCCGTATGGTGCGAGAAGTGGGACCTTTGAAATCGGTACACCTCGGCCTTCCTCGTTACTAAGTAGATCATAATAAAGTATTTAACTTTCAAACTTTTTACTTACACTAACTTTATTATCAGTAATCGAATCGAATACATTGACACGTGTGTTTAAGCATCCCATTCGAAAAGCGATAAAACCAACCGTGACACTCTACACTCTGAGCTCTAATACGAATACAATAGAGTATATATGTTTAACAGATAGAAAAATACAAATCTGAATGCAAGGAGATCTGGAGCCGCGAGGGCGAGCTGAAGCAGCAGCACGCCAAGAGGATTTCGCGGGAGCCGCTGCCCAACATCTTCAAGTTGTTCCCGGCGCGCGATGCGCAGGCGCTGCCGGCCTGGAAGCTGGAGCACGGCCTCATCGACCGCAAAGACCTCGTGCCCACCATCGAGCAGGATGCCGGGCGTGAGTGTTACTTCTTTATAATTAGCTTTTTTTTCCTAGTGCAGACAATAGGACTAAAATAAATAGGTCAACCTTCAGTATTCGGTCGAAATATCAACTATTTATTATTTCTAGAGATATAAAAAGATAACGTTCAGTTTATAAGATATATAATGAAACTTAATTACTTCTCTATTTTGATGCGTCTATTGTGTTTTAATATAATTATTAAATAAAATGGTAGTCATAATTTCAGCCGTGCTACTTAATAATTCTTTAATAAATTCTGACCACTTTGTACCCGGCAGTCAAAACACAAAATGGATGTTTTGACAGGCCTAACCGAACTTTAAGAATATTTGATTGTTTGTTACAAAACGGAAAGATAGATTGAGACGGTCCAAAATGTATTATTAAGTTAACGTCTCATTAACAATGCGTTTAAATAATGGAGTGTCTTAATGGAACTGAACAATTATTTTGATTATCATAATCATTTGTTGCCCAAAATAGATTTAAAACCTACAATTCATTTTTCAAAACTAGAGATGAGTAGGTACATAGTCATGCTGTACTGTCCTGAGGGGCAGGTGGAGGCTACGGATCTCCATTTCTTTCGGTCCTAGTATACTTTTTTCACAACATAGCCTTACTGACATACAGGCTCGTCAGTTTTGACTTTAGAGCATAGATTTTAAACACCAAGTAGTTGCTGGTCTGATGGTTAGAGTACCGACTTTTAACCTGACCCTTCTCCAGAATATCTTAAACCTGGCAATAATAGGTCCTAAGTCAAGTTCCGTATAAAACTTTTGCATTGCAGTTATAATACTTATTTTACTTGATTCAATAGAGATGACGAGATGTGACTAATAAGCTGATGTCGTATCATGTAGGTGATGGCAGTCTGTGGATCAAGAACGTCCTGAACACGAGCTCGTGCGAGCTGGTCTCGTCAGCGGAGCAGCGGTGTGCGCCCCCCGTGCTGCCGCCCGCCAGGCTCATGCTGTTCGGAGACGCCTCCATGCAGACCCTCAGGTGACTGCACCATTACACCATCACCCAAGCCGACTGGCAAAGCCCTAGATAAATAAAAATCGAATAGTATGATAAATGTATCGGTATGATAGCGCACGCCCCCACTTACATTGGGACCTGTAACTTATCTGGCAAAATGTGGATATACAATACACCTCTGCCTGCCATGGATAATCGGACACTGTAGGGTATAGAAGTATTATATTAGACTGCGGGTAGACGAAGGCTGGAGATGAGAATGATGACTTGTATGAAAGATGATGTGAGTAACAATGGAGTACATTGTCAGATAAAGACTGGACGAATAGAAGAAAATTGGTTTTGTACCGACCTCCAATAACAGTGAAACTAAAATCAAGATGAAATAAACAACAACGTTTCAGTAGCATACGTCAGACTGTGTTACTCATCACTGACGTTATTGCTGAACCCTATTCGGGACCATAGAGGGCAGAACTATTGCATCTTCATCTTCCAACAAAAGCCATTGATCTTAATGAAGTAATATAAGTGTTAGTTCCATTAATAAAGTATATTGCAGAAATTTACGACTGAATAAAATATAACGATCATAACAAAAGTATAGTACAGTCAGCATCAAAAGTCGATGACCATATTCAGATTTTCAAAATCACTGTACATTATATCACCCATAAATCGCTCAACAAGATAAGGCGCCAGTATTGAATGAACATCATTAAAGTTCAAAATTAACTGAACACTACTCATCAAAGATCACTGAACACCATTTTGTCAAAAATTGCTGATCGTTATAATATCCGAAAACATCATAACATTCAGTTTTACAAAATTCACTGAACAATATAAAATGTTTATTTTGGTTATCTAGTGTAATCACGGCAACGTCCAAAAATAACTTAACATCATAAATAACAAAAGTTACTGAACATTACTTTGTTTCGGATACGTAGCGTGTAAACTTATACTATCAAAAGTAGCTGAACTGCAAACTAAAAAAGTGCTCGTTACTATCTTCAGAGTTATAAATCCAATCTTGTCCTATACAAACTAAATCATGTAAAAAAAAATTAAATGGATGTAAATTTCGAATTTACCTTTCCATCTGTGGCGTACATTGGGAGAGGCCTATGTCCAGCAGTGGACTGCAACGGGCTGATGATGACGATGATGATGAAAATCATTGATTATGTCGATGGTATAAATTCAAACAGAATTATTTTGGAAAGTTAAATTCGAAATTTACATCCATTTAATTTTTTTTACATGATTTAGTTTGTATAGGACAAGATTGGATTTGTAACTCTGAAGTTAGTAACGAGCACTTTTTTAGTTTGCAGTTCAGCTACTTTTGTTAGTATAAGTTTACACGCTACGTATCCGAAACAAAGTAATGTTCAGTAACTTTTGTTATTTATGATGTTAAGTTATTTTTGGACGTTGCCGTGATTACACTAGATAACCAAAATAAACATTTTATATTGTTCAGTGAATTTTGTAAAACTGAATGTTATGATGTTTTCGGATATTATAACGATCAGCAATTTTTGACAAAATGGTGTTCAGTGACCTTTGATCAGTAGTGTTCAGTTAATTTTGAACTTTAATGATGTTCATTCAATACTGGCGCCTTATCTTGTTGAGCGATTTATGGGTGATATAATGTACAGTGATTTTGAAAATCTGAATATGGTCATCGACTTTTGATGCTGACTGTACGAACAATCTGAAATTTATTACAAAATTTAAACGGTGCAAACATCGTAAGGAACCCATACGACCGCCATAAAAGTGTAATATTTCCAATACTTTTATATTGGCTATCTGTCACCATAAAGAGAGGGACGTGCTCCGCGAACAAAGCGTTATGTTTAACTGCTGAGTTATCGTTATAAATATAATTTTGGCCTCTCAGGGAGCGTTAACATGGATGTGGAAATCATATAATTACATAAATATCAAGACTGCATTCAATGCCTACGATGCAACGAAGGCATTCTACTGTACCAAACATACTCAATTTTTTTCCAGTAAGATTCTTCTATTACAAACTCTTCAAACTGCGACCGACTTATCTCTCGCTCGGCCGTCGCATGCTATTATAATAAATGTTTATTGTTCAAGTCGGTGTGTCACATGCTACGATGCATACTTCGGCTCACATTTTCCAAGAGTCCTCAATGAAAACAAACAATTGAATACGGTTTTATTTAATATTAAAGCACAAATAAAGCTCTTCTCGACTGGAGACGTCTTGGAGCGTCGCGCGTCGCCAAGATAAAGAGTTCTAGTTATTTTCTATAAAATAAATATGCAGCTCTGATGCACCGGGCACCACTCAACGTTTTAATATTAACATAGTCTAGATACCTCGACTTTGCCATACAATACGAACAATATTTATTCTGCAGCTTCCAATTGTATTTAGGTAGGTACTTAATCATAAGTTTAGCCCTAAGTAGATAACTAGGTGGACAAATATTTTTAGGAAAAAATATATATTTTGGATGAGTAAATTTGGTTACTGTCTTTTGCTTTGCCAACGCGCAAAAAAATAACTCTTTTTGCGCGTTGGCATTAAATGGAAATTTTCAATATAATGTGTATTTTTTAGTTATTTTATCTGTAAGTTTATTGTCTAAGTTTGATGGCAATACGACCAGGGCCGGATGTAATATGACGGATGACCTTTCAGTATAATACAGTGAGCGCTAGTTGAAAGCCAGTGAAGCGGACGGAGGCTCGGACTAACGGCTGGTATCTGAAGGCTGGCCGATGTGTTCAGGGACATTTACTTTACGACACCGATGACCTCGAAGCCGATAACATTTCGTTCTACGTGGATCTAGATTAGTTCGTAATTTATTAACAATATCGATTTGTGATCAATCGGGTCCATAACTCTAATAAAGTTTTATAATCCTAAAAATTCTTTAGTAACCCATTATCAGGTGCTTATCTTCTAGCCAAGACTTTAGGTAAACTAGAATAGGCAAGAAACTCCAGCTGACTTTGATTTCTGTTTTTATATACCATGTGTGTTTTATTGTCTTAATGGACTTGTAGAGTAGTAAGCGTCGGCGCTTTAGTTGGGCGCGAGGTTCAGGTTTTTATTTCCGGATTCTAAAGGTTTTGATAAAATCAAGAGATAGCAATCTGAGTAATAAGTGTGAGTTATGGAAATAGGCAATCAACTTCAATTTGGAAAATACCGGATGACGCAAATTTGGGAATCCCTTTCGGGATTTCTGTTCTGTATATAATTTCTGTAGTAAGATTAAACATAACATCTCGCCTGTATTCCCCGAAGGGGTAGGCAGACGAGAACATATAGTACATGTTGTAAGTCCCAATGTAATAGGGGGCGAGCCTAATGCCATCAACCGGGCACAAATCCAGACTCCGTGCTGCTACTGGGAATTACCTAATGGAAAACTCAGTAACACTTTGCCCGACCCGGGATTTGAACCCAGGACCTCTTACTCAGCAGTCGCGCTTAACGACCACTAGACCAACGAGGCAGTACATTATTGATAAATAAATCAGTAATTATTTCAAGTTTTCTTCTTTTCATTCATATTATGTGTACAGTATAGGCGCAGTTGAGCTGCGTACCCCGCTCCCCCCGCCCGCGCTGCCCCCTCCCCTGCCGCAACACGACTACATGATCTGTGTGCCGCCACAGCTGGACTTCATCAACTTTACTATTGGAAACCTTCACACGGTAACACATCAAATTTGAATTTCTTTAATATTCACGATCACTATTTTATTCAAACCAACCTTAATACTGGTCTCTCTGAGAAGTAGACCTCTTTCTTAGTGTGATGTTATAAATTCATGACATAGAGTAGGTAGAGAATCGCCACTCAGCAAGTTGGTAGTGTGGTTGGTCCCGATCAGGTGGGACAATCATAAACTATTATTCAAGGATGCTCTCGTAGACCTTTCATCAACTCCAATTTGTTTGATAGCAAAGTCTCCGTCTCATCAACGTGTCGAAGTTCGAGGTCCGCCTGTCGGTGCGACCTCCGAAGCGGCGTGAGCTGGACGTGCAGCTGTGCGGGCCGCGCGGGCTCACGGTGACGTCAGGCGCGGCCGCCGAGCTGCGCGTGCACTTCAGGCCCACCGACGTGCGCGCCATGCGCGACACGCTGCTCATCCGCGTCTCCCTGGGCAGGAACTTCGTGGTGCCCATAGCCTGCTACATGCAGCCGCCTATCCTGGACAGTGAGTTAACTGTGTTCCAATGACACTATGTAACAATAGGTAGATGTTACCTAAGGTAGGTAATTATTATCCCAAATGAGAATAATGATCGATTAGTTTAGCAAATAGAAATATGTTAATTTAACAATCTTACACATTCACTCATCTGTTACTTTCAAATAATCAATTTATCTGTTACTTTCAAATATGGTGTAGGTACTTATTTTATGCTAGTGTTGGTCCTACATATTGTCGACGTATTAGTCACACGGCTCATTAGTTACAGGCCCCGAGGATAATAAACATTGTTGTACTAATACTAAGTAAAAACAACACAAGACGTAAGTAAACTAGATTAATTGGCTGTTGCTCGCGAAAAATTCTCTGTTCGTACTCGTAAGTGGAGCGCCTGGATGAAAACACTCATGAATAGTAAAAGCAAAAGAGAATCGTCGCTCTCTCGTTCTGATTTCATTTCGTAGAAGTGACAAGCTCAAGTCACTCTCGTCTAAAAATATATGCTTATAACATGCATTATACATTCGTCGACAAACTCCTTTAAGTTAATGGTTTTCTTATTATTTGCATATGCATTTGGACGCTAGCTTTTGTCGTGACGTCATCTCGTGGAAGGCTTGCTGCGTCTTTTCAGGATTAAAAGGCGGTGGCCTTTAATAAAGGTTTCAAGCCATCTTAATATTAAATTTAAATATAAGTAAATAATCGATTTAGTTACATATTTAGTTTTAAAATGACTCATAAATAAATCAGTTTATTTTTCAATTTTCCGCGAACACCTTTGAATTTCAACAATTATTATCGTTGCGTCAATGTACCTCACATAGCCTCATATTATTTGCCCGCGTGCATTATACAAAACTTATGCAGACCTTTAAGCTTACCCATCTAATGAAGCGGCTTCATTACCGCCGGCCGTCTTAATATCATGATACACTATATTATCTTCATCACAGCTTCCGTATCTTATTGTTATGATGCAAAATGTTTAACGTAGTTATTATGTTAGTGACATACAGCCTTTCCAAACCCTCCTTAAATACGTCTCACCACGATATATTATTACTGGCAATCGTTATGAAAAAAAAAACAGATATAATCATCTTTTATTTGTAAAATTTGGCAGAATAATACGATGCCTTAGCTCGTTCGTTTTTTTAAAATATGGATGATTTAAAAGATCGAATTAGTGGGATTTGTAACATAACCCAAAAGCATAAACGACTGTTCCTTTGTTTAAAAAATAAGTTACTTTTCATTTTGTTTCTTTTTAAAACTGCTCTCAGATTTTAATGGTACCGACATGTTGTATAAATTGACTTATATTTTAAGTACTTTGTGAAGTTAAGATAACATGCCATAAATTTTTCTTTTACAATATTTTCTTGTTCAGTGCCAAACCATGGGGCATGGCATTGCTCCCGCCAAGTCGAGCAAAAAAGCGGCACGGCCGTACCATCCTTTTTTCGAAGCAGTTCAGGCCATTTTCGACGCCCTACAACTTCGTTGTGATCAGTTTTTCATATAAGTATCTACCTTGCATCGAGTGCCTTCACCACAAAGTCATGTTAGTATTACACTTGATCACAATGTGTTGGTGGCAGTTCTGATCCCGAGCGTGACATCATCGGTGCTGTCGTGCACGCCGGGTGAGCCGGGCGAGCCGGGCGAGTGCCGGCCCCTGCACGGCTGCGACGTGGTAGAGCTGGGCGCGCGCCTGCTGGGCGACGTGCATTGCGCGCGCGTGCTGCTGCACTGTGACGCCGACCACGCTGCCTTCTTCGTGCTCACCGAGGACGCCTGGGTCTCCTACACTCTAGATGTGAGTCTGCCTTTTTAGTTCAAGCCTTCGTGAATGAGATGAGTTCGTTTGTAAGATAATATAAAGGAAGTAACATAACAAGAAAGGTTTTGGTCACATTTTAGGCGGATCTTATTACTGATTTGTAGCTATGATTCACCTCGTAGATAAATAATAATGACCATTATAAGTGGGAGACAAAGATTGGAAAATACTCACTTCTAAAAATCTTGTCCTTCACTTAGATATCTTCTAAAGCAGAGTATATACCATGTAGGTACCTATTGTGTTGAGTTCGTCATCGTAATAAAATTAACTTGTTGATGTCTCTAATTAAATAAGTTAATTTACTACAACAATACATGGCCTTCACTGCGAGCAGCTTATTGTGTGCGCCGCCATACATGCCGCGACAATAACGCAGTGGAAGCAGTGGTAACAAACGAGATGCGCTTCATAATGACGCGCTGCTTTGTTCGTTATTACCCGCGGCCACTTGTTCCAGCTCTGTGGGTGCTGCCGACACAACTGCTTAATGTCGGTAATTAAACACTATTGTGTTTATATGAAACCAGTTTTATTCATGTGTAGCGAATCGCACATTTTCGTTGGCAGACTTTCTAAAAACCGTATTTTTAATACGATTAAAATATTCAACTCAGTCACGAATAGTCTTCTTCTTTAGTATGGTAATCTAATAATAATTATTTAGTGAACATAACTGAGTGAGTCAGTACTGAAGGTATAATCCGCTGTAGTCCGTGTTCCTGGTATTTGTATCCAAGTCAGCCGGGTGTTGCTTCAGTGCTCCACAAAGTGATCTGTTCCGTAACGTTATTCTCCTTGTTCTAATTTTATAACAGCTTCCTCTAAGTTCCGTACACAATGTTTTCCAAGTCGGTGTATTAACTTTTGTAGTCGTTGCTCGCAGTTTATTGTACATTAATTTTAAGGCATTGCAGTGCCCTGAAATTAATGTTACATAGAGATATATTTCATGATATGCATTGGTAACAAAATATTATTATTCATCTAAAGGCCGCAAAACGCGAATTATAAGCGTGAATTCCTAGGTTCGATTCCTGGAATATGTACCTATAGTGTTATTCGGTTTTTTTGTTAGTACAGGAGAGCTAATTAGCGTAACATAGCGGTATGATGTGTGTATGTCTATCGCGGCAGTGCCTGAGCACGCGCGGCTCGGTGGTGGCGGGCCCGTTCGTGCTGTGGCCGGCGTGGTGGGGCGGGGGCGGCGCGGTGCGCGCGTGCGCGTGGTGCCGCGCCGACCGCGCCGGCCTGCACGCCGCCTCGCTGCGCGTGCTCAGCTCCACGGCCGTCGTGCGCCACCTGCACGTGCTGGCCGACTGCCTGCTGTTCAGGCCCGACCACCTTACCATACAGGTATGTATGGACTGTATGAACCTCCACAACACATAAATTATTGAACTTGTCTGGACACTAAAAGAGACCTTGACCCCTGATTTTGTGTCGGTATTTCTTCTTCCTCTCTTTTAAAAAGGACGTGCATAATTTTTTTTGTAAAACCTATTTGCAGAAATAAAATCATTGATCAATGCACTTGTAGTCCCCAAACTTACACCCGGAGGTACTTACCTACGAAATATACTCACTCGGCCAAAGAAGATCGAGCCGTTTGAAACCTCTTCACCTGACGTGGAAACCTTCCTAAAACCGCCTAAAATCAGCAGTAACCAAAGTAATTTTACATTTTATGATAATTAGTTTTGAAAAACAATGTGACAGTTTTAATCACAGATTGTATAAAACTCAACTAACTACATAAGTTTCATCGTGAGCTTGTCATGCATGTGATGCCTGTCGTGGCGACGTGAAGTTTTTTGAGAACTTTTATGAGCACAAACAAATTAACATACGCGTGTAGTCTGACTTGAGTTTCATCTAATAACTAAAGTTTCCAGCAGTTTATTTACATGAAGGTACGAAGGAGAAATGCTACTACGTGAAAATTAGTGAACTTTGCACATTCTATATTGTTACCTGAAAAACTTGGTTGTGAACAACATGAAAACATTTCTCTGTGAGCCCATGTAAACTTACACTGGTACCTATAATATTTTATAACCGTTTACTACGCCGAGAACCAAAGAGAAGACGCAAGCTTGTTGACACTCTGTACAAAAATGTATCAGCTAAATAATGCGAATCATTAAACATTTTCAAAGTGTGCTGCAGTTGTATGCAGCACGACGCGACGGAGACCTCCCGTGTGTTCAACATGTTACGCAGTGCGGCGCCAGCAAAAAAATTTAGTCACAGTTTTACACTTTATGCAAGTAATTAGTAAAGCAGCGATAATTATAGTACGAAGTGTAGCATCCGGCGCAGTGCACACGTTCGCCATGCGTCCCACATTCAGACTGCTACATGAGCGCTCTCCTGACACAGACAAGATTTATTGGCCCACTTAAAGCCCGGGGCACACAGTACTGTAGTCACTGCACAATGTTCATCGAGCGTAAAATAATAGAACTCCTCCGTAATCGATTCTAAATGGCGCATGTCTATCTCGATGCTATTTAGTGTATTGATGTCCATTGTCTACGATATTGATACGAAATAAAACTAATAACAAAGGTTGAATTGTAGAAGATTGACAAAGGCTGACTACATAGCATTTTATTACTTCAGTCATCGTTAAAGGACTTGAAGAACAGAGTAGATGTCCAACATGTCAGTCTGCTACAGTAGGCTTTAAGTCAGTCCCTCTAGTTATTTTCGTCCTTCGCTCTTAATAATAAGTCGAGAATCAGCCAGCTTTTCAGCAAAATTTAAAAATTCTGATAACAAACAAATTTATATTTTGATGGAATTGTGATTAAATTCTCCCGGATTATGATAAAACAACGAGCATATAAGATAAGGGCGATTAATAGTGATGGACAATTAATTATATGAAAGGAAATTGTTCTTTGGGAAACTTCCGAAATACTTGTTATATCTGGGTATACTTCTCCAGCCTTATTGTTTCCTCCCCGGAGACTAGTGCGACTCAGGTTTAACTCCTCCAAGCTAGTTTGCATACCACTACTTGATAAAGGTACGCTGCCATATATTTCAGAATTACAACAGCTCGTGCTTTTGTATTTTCAGGAATTTGCTGTAACTAATATATTCAACGTTTGAATACTGGTTTGGTACAGTTTGTAACCACTAATTCATTTCAAATCCGGATTCAACATTTAGATAATGCGTTGCGGTATTGAACATTGGAATGGCGGCAATACTGGTTTACTATTAGTAGCACGGATTAGTCCAACATTCTGAGCTGTTTACAAATACGCCATTAGGTACTATATTAATATTCTTAACCTGTGGTTTGCATCTGAGTTTTGGATCTTTATCTTCGGACGTCTGACGTCACTATTAAGATGTAAATACTAACAGGGAACTTGAAATTCTATGGTTTCGAGTAGCGACTTGTTCAATAGATGCATTTTAATAGGCCAACGTCGAATCTAATAATTTATTTGAGAATCTACATGTTTATGTAATCTTAATTTATTTAATTATAAAGAGAATTCAAAAATTTGTCTTAAATGGGATTGGCCTGTGATCGGGAACTTGTTAACCCATAAAATATAGCCGATGTTCAAATATAAAGGGGTTACATTATACAAAGGGCCTGTGGTTTAGAAGACATAACAGACTCAGCACGTGCAGGCTAGAAGCCTACAGCTTTTCAAGTTCCACGTTCCACACGTTAAGAATTTTAAATATCAACAGTCAAAATAAATCACGCGCTACGAGTTATATATCCCTCGATATTGCGCAATGGGGCTATAAGACGAAATTGCGATGAAATACAGCGCGCACAACGCTACATGTAGTGGGCGGAAATTTTACAACATGGAACGGAATATAGACCTTATTGGAAAGTGCAGTCTTTTTAATGTAACTCTGATATAGATGCTGGAATTGGTTGCCAAGTGACCCGTTTTTGACCATCGCCGTACGCTCAGGGATACGTTAATAAATGATGTTCAAGTTTACTGGCTTTCATTATTATACAGTGGAACTTTTGACTTTAATTCAATTAGATTTAGGCCTTAATTCTATTATTCCTGTAGGTAGATTTCCAAAGAACCATCGCGTATATGTAAAATTCAGTGGCTACAACTATTGCCCATGTTATTCCTAACACATCAACATAATCGTGAAGACAATGTTGTTGCCGAACCTGTGCCGTGACTTGCGCAGGCTCAGGAGAAGGACTACGACATCTGCGGCGAGGGGGAGACGGCCTGCGATTACTACGTGCACCTCGGCACCGCCTTCCCGCACCGCTCGCTCTCCGCCACCGTGCAGCTCATCAACCACAGGTACAGACACAAACACACATACACACATACACTCACACTAACACACATACACTCACACTGACACGCATGCACACACAATTACACACAGTTCCACACGCACACACAAAGGCGCGACATAAAGTTAAGGTTTTTTGACACAACCATTTTTTTACAATGGACCATTATCTGCATTTTAATCCTCCTAATCAATATTTTAGTATTCTCACGCTATACTAGTAACTTATTAATACTTTTTGGTAGGTACTTACTACCAAAAAGTAAGAAGTTAAGTATAAAGACATGATATAAAAGTTACACTAAAAATGCAACTGTTTTTTACGTTCCAAATTAACCAGTTAGCCCTTAAAACCTAAATGTATATTACACCAATCTGTTATAAAACCATTTTTTAAATATTTTCTATCACAACTTCATAAACTAATCAATTATACCACAAAAAATACTTTTCACTATTCATTTAACTATGAGTAGTGGTAAAATCATTAGTGCTCTTAATGGAAGCATTTCCTATTAAAGCGGATTTTGTATTTAACCCACCATTGGTAGCGAGAAATAATTCAAACATTCGCATTCATAGCTTTTGACCTGCAGCGAATAATAAACCCGCACTCGGGAACCGAACAGTTTCTGATCAGAAACAATAGTGCCGTTAGTTTCGGGCATTCGCGTTCAATCTGGTGATTTGGTCATTGAAGGTATTCCAGAGCAACTCATATATACATTTTAATACGCCCATGAATTCGAAAAGGCATTGGTTCATGGGTTTATCTTGTGACCTTTGACGACTTTGCAGTCCAACGGTCATACCACTCGGCTATCAGTGCTATATATGTTACATAATATTATAGATTGCACTTATGCTTATTTGTTCAAAAAAGAGTAATCTTTGTATTCATCCAGTCCAGTGGTGTACTCGTACTACTGGAGCGTGCGGCCGTGGGGCGTGTGCTCGTGCTGGGAGGAGGAGAGGGCCTCGGAGGGCTCGCTGGGCCCTGAGGACGGCAGCGACCAGCTGTGCATCGGGGCCAAGGAGGCCAAGTCCCTCGCACGAGATGTAAGACCTCATTTCTTACAGCTCCATTTATTCGATGACACTCCACTATAATATAGTAGTTATTAGCAGCATCTCCGACAGCTCAAACAGTATCAGCTCAGCTCATAAATAAACAATCAGTAGCCGTGCGACAGACAGGCGCTGTTCAAGGCAGTCTCTGGTATTATCTTAGCTCCACAGCTTTATTGTTCAAACACAACCCGATAACATCGAGCAGATGAAACTACCACAAACTTCTTGAATATCAAATTCAGGACCTGAGAAGTATCATTTTGTTGGCACTCCATAATTAGTTTAGTTTCAAGACTAATCTTCCAATAGATTTTCGGACCACGTTGTGAAGACCAAGTACGAAGACGTTTTTTTTTTAAATTAATGAGTGATGTGTTGCATCACCCATTAATTAAAAAAAAAACACAGTCAGACGTTTTGGATCTTAAAACGTTTTTTGAGAAAAACAAGACTCAAGATAAAACCTTCTATGACAGTCATGTTATCTGGTGATTTATGAAGTGCTTTTAGAGTTGACACTATCTTGACAGTTTGTTTTATTCAATTTATTCTTGAGAAGAATTTGAATGATAAAAGCGAGGTAATTATCAAAATTTCTTTATTAAAAATTCCGAGATGTAATAAAAATAAATTACAATTAACTTGCTTCTAAGAGATTGTCGGTCACCGCGTTCATGATAGACATGTAGATACTCGAAGGAGCTTCTATTATAAAATTTCAGAATAATTTTGAGAGGTAATATCAGTACGTGTAAATTGAAGTGCTTATTGGAAATAAAATATCTTCTTAGATATTTTGCGAGACTAATTAAATATCAGTTAAACACTACTCAAAGTATCAATTTGTTAAATTGAATTAACATGTGACGTTCAGTATAATATTGCCATGGGATGAACTTAACTAGTAAATACTTAGAGCACTTTTGACAAACAGCCCATCTGTAATGAGTTTATATTTTCAAATATATCTTTTAAAATCGTTAGATTAAATCAGTTGTGGTTTGACAGAGTCCTACGACGTTCGCCAGCCGCGGCACGAACGCGAAGCAGGTGCGCGTGGACCCGTCGCGCGGCCAGATCATGCCGCGCTCCACGTGCGCGCTGCACGTGCTCGTGCCCGACGTGGGCGCGCGCTTCGGCGTGCAGCGCGCCGTGCTCATGTTAGCTCCTTACATATGTATATATCACATGACAACAACGTGGGTAGCATGACATACTTAACTCCTGACTTCGGATGCAATCTATAATATGTGTTTTTAAGTATACTATTCTTGGCTCAGGTTAATACTGAAGGACATTCCGAAGGAGAGCTTCCCTCCGGACTACGAGCCCATGATCGTGGCCACGGAGGAGGTGGAGACCGACCCTATTCCTGGGCTCGAGGTAGTGTAACTGCTCTTATATTTGCACGCAATACGTATAGTACCCGAGTTACCTGGCATTACGACACCTATATCTAAGACTTAATGTCTTCGTACAAGTTCGTTCTTTCTAGTTCTGACAACACTACTCATCCCTGACTGTAGGTGACGGTAATGACGTTCGATATATGTTCTTTTTTTACTAAAAAAAACGTCGCCCGTCGCTAGGACTTTCTCCTGTATCATGGGTGCATTATTACATGCACAAACACGACTCGGGACAAACATTTGCGGATTTTACAAATGTTAGTCCCGTGCGGGAATCAAACCCGCGACCCTTAGCGCAGCAGTCCAATCGCTTACCCATTGCGCCAATCAGGGCGTCAAAACAAAGCCAACCCAGCAATTGAAGCCGGCACGACGTGTCGACCATTTTGTCCCAAATGGCAAACATTAATGATGTGCTCAATCATCCCGACAAGCATCTAGTCGGGGAACGATAATTAATGACTGCTCGTCTGTTTCCCGGAGAGGAGAAACGCTTCCCCCTTCTGTATGGAACTAGTGTTTGGATGGCATTCAGTTGCTGGTCAGGTCTATTAGTGTTGAATGAACTAATAAGTCTTAATGCACTTGTCTCAAAAAGAACATATTCTATGTTCTAAGATATAAATTTGAAAATATGTAATTGATAAGATAGCCAAGCAAAACAAGTTCACCGTGGTTAAAACGGCGGCGCTTATGATTCTCAGTCCTGCTCTTAAAATCTTGAACCCAGAATAGAGTAACATGTTTCACTGACAGGTAAAAATAACAAACAAAGACAATTTAATCTACCTTGAGGATTTGTTAGTTAATTTGCAGGAATCAGAAATTAGGTCTGAGCCGCTGTGCCCTAGTTTTGTTTAAAAAAACAACAGCGGTTATCTAACAGTAACGAACTTATCATTCACCTCGCCTGGTTGTCTGCTGTCACGTCCCATACAACAAAGTGGTTTCGACAAACTGCGCCATTTGAGAATATAAACTATTAGATTTAACGACCACATCCCGCGAACGACGCACCAATAACACGCTTAAAAGGATTGGTCGTTTCTCCTGTCGGCAGGGAAAGTACACAATTTCCGTTCCTAGATTGTTAAAAATCGTAACATAGTATTTAGTGGCAATATAAGAAGTTTGGTATGTGTAATAGTGTAAGTGATATTCCAGTCGCCGGGTTTGTAAAGGTTTAGGCAATCAAAACACGAATACCGAACCTCTCGGGAGAAAGAAATGTTTGTGAACATTCCGACAAACTGTTACTTCTAACAATCTTGACCTTGTTAGAAGTTCAAAGGAACAATAGGACGAAAACATAATGATGCTAAGTATCTTCCGACGCGACGTCTTGATGAAGGTAGCTGCCGACTTGAATGTTCACGTGAAATATTTTTAAGGACTAATTACTACTACTAGGTATTAATTATATGCGTAAATATTATATTGTGCCAGTGACACGAGCCTCTATAACTTTGATCTATAATGCATGACAGCCTTGCGCATTTTTTTTTTCGATAATGTCTCTCGCAGTTAGCTCTGAGGGAGCTGTTACTGCTTAACAGGACGATTGGCGATACCTAATACAAGGCCTCCAGCCGTGCGCATAGATTAACAGCGAGTTATATACGTTGCCCCAGAGCGTGGTCCGCGAGGTGTGCGAGGTGGTGGTGGCGCAGATGGAGGTGTGGTGGGAGGTGGCGCCCGTGCGCTTCATCCTGGAGCCGCCCGTGCTGCCGCTCTACCACTCCAGGAGGTACTGTTTTAGCAATACCTTTATTTACCATTTTTAATTATTATTTTTTTATTAAATAGATCAGACCAAAAGAAATTAAACATTTCAAAGAATGTTGTCATTCTCCGCCTGTTCTCACAATCACATTAATATTATAAAGGCGAAAATTTGTGAGTGTGTGTTTGTTGGCTTGTTACGGCTTCACTGTCAAACAGCTGGACTAATATTGATAAAATTTGGTATGGATATAGGTAACACCCTGGATTAACACATAGGCTCCCGAAAATATGTAGCGGGAAACACCGCAGGGTGCAGCTAGTATAACCTAAATGTCAAAAAACCCAGATGTTACGTCTCAGGCATGATGAGGTCCAGGCGAATGTAAAGTGTTTCCTTCCCCGTCCAGGGTGAAGTCGGTGGTGGTGGACATAAACGCAACGCAGCTGTTTGGGTACGAGGGTGCGCGCGCCACGTGGGAGGTGCCGGAGCACGTGACGGCGCCCCCCAAGCTGCGCCTCACCCCCGGACGGAACTGCTGCGTGCCGCTCACGCTGCCGCTGCCCAGCTTGCCCAACCACTACCCCGAGACTGATGTTCTCACGTTAGTAACACAGACCAAGGATTTAAACTCAAGTTATTGTTAAAAAGATACAAACGATGTTACCTATTAATTTTTTCCAATTAGAAACGTAATTTATATTTCTAATTGTTCATTTCAATGTACATTAAATAAAACTATCAAAAAATCTTACCTTATCAAATGAAGTTGTTGGCAATTTAAGTTTACCATTGTGCCTTAAACCGGCGTATTTAACTTAGCTAACGCTAAACTTGGACGGAAATTATTTACTTCCTTTAAAACTTTACAGCTACACAAAGTTATACTCGAAAGCAGCTGCACCGCAAAGGGGCTTAATTGACTTCTGCGAACACAATTTCCTGTATACCTTCCGATATCGACAAGATTATTTTGAAACCAGCGATTACATTAAATGTTTCGTTATAGTCTGGTGGCTGCTAAAGACGAGTGGCGTTCTCAGTGCTCAATAACTCGTCAGTGTGCGACGCGGCACCCGTCGCTGCAGCCTGGCCGCGCGTGGCTGGGAGTGGTGGCCCCCGGCTCACACATGCACACCACGTTCCAACTGTACAATGACACCCACCAACATGTGAGGCTCTTAACTTTTTGTTTGATTGTCGTTCAATGCAATCTTATTACACACGAATATGCGTTAGTAAACACCATTAACCCGGAGACTTTGATTTATGAGTAGCTACTTACGACAACGGGTGACGGGCGGATCTTCTGAACCAATTCTTCTTTTAGATAACTGTACACTGGTCTTGAAACAATCTGTATCTGTTACAAAGCTGGACAAAACCTATTACTAAATAAAAATACCATGTTTAAACATTGATTAAACTATACCTGACACTGTTGTTTGCATGTCAAAGAAAAGAGATGTCAATAGACTTGAGGTGGATAGATTTTGGAATGGTTTATCGATTTATTTAAGCGTGCTCTGATTATTTAGTTATTTGCTATGTTTGTTACATTATAACGCATATGTACGACCGGTACACAAAGGTTGCGTAACACTCTCCAACATCCTCCACAAATCAAAGCCCGTGAACTACATCGTTATTGTTTTAGTTCCCACAAACACCAAAAGCTTTTCTAAGAGTTCTAAGAGTTACTATACCAGTCGCCATCTTTCTTCCAGCTTGATTAAAGTCTATCATCGTTGTAATTCGACTTGATATTTTTTTGATAATATTACGAAGTAATTTTTCGTTACGTTACAATATTCCTTTTCTCAAAGACGAGATGTTTCTAAAGATAGAACGTTTTTTCAGTAAACGTTGTCTACCCTGATCCTATATTGAACCATCAGCCTTCAGAATAATCGTAAACCCCTTATAATATTGAGCTTATTATGATGTTTATTTCGTTTAAGAAGAAATAAATTACAAGTAATGTTTCGTGAATCTACGATAATTGTTTAATATACAAATATTTTGCTTTTATTCTTACATTTTGTGGATTAAATTCCACTGTTAGTTCAGCGCGTTGTATAGCATAGCACACATGTATGGCAAAGTATTAAGCATGGCGTGTGAGGATGTTTGGTCTGTGGCGCCCAGATCTGTTGGTGGGCGGAGGCGTACCGCTGGTGGGGCGAGAACGTGCCCAGCCCGGCGTGCGTGGGCCGGCCGCCGTGCGAGCGCTGCCAGGAGCGCGCCTGCACGTGCGCGCTGCTCAAGCCGGCGCGCGGCGCGCTCAGGCACGAGGAACGCGTCACCATCTGCTACGATGTTAACGCTCCTGAGGTCTGTCAGAATCAACACCACCATCACATATTAGAATTGCTTCCCTAAATTATGTTGTTTTGCAAAGGCAATATTTTTGTTATGTTTTTATCAATTGAAATAACGAGCCCGCAAATACAGTTAACCTCCCGGTCAATATGCTTATTAAGTCTAAACAGCTACTTCAGTAATCTGTCATCTCTCGTTACCTCAGCTTTTAAAATAAATTGATTATATCTTGTGAATAGTTCAGGTTCACTAATAAAACAACAAATCTTAGTCACGAATGCTCTCACAAAGTACAGATACAAATAAAGCAAATTGTCTTTTGAACCCAGAAAACAACTAAAATGTCAAGGAGAACAATTTGCCGAAAGTCATTCCGGAGCAATGGGGCGCGATTGCAGTAAAATCCTAATATAAATCAAACAAAAGAAACGTTGGGCCGCCCTTTTTTACGATGACTTACATTTTGGACGTCACTGAGGGAAAATTACCTACCACGCAAATGACGTCCATTCCTTTGATTAAAGTTACAACAATGAGAATATTCTCACACCGGCCCGGCACCGACAGCGGCTAATGGTTTTAGTCCATTAATTACTGAAAATATTTAAAGGTTATTAACTGAGCTAAGGGCACCGATTATGAAATGATTATGATGTTTGAAAATAAAACAATTAGTATGCAAAGTATTGAACCTTGTATATTAAATCCTTTTCGTCTGTAACATGAAATTTCTAAAATAGTGTTGCTTCCAAATAGTTGGTAACTGTATAACCAGTGCTTTTTGTTCAAAAGAGAATTTATAACAGACGTAGCACACAAGTCGGTAGCATGGCCACGAGCCAGGAGCCCGCGCTGGTGCGAGTTTATGACTGCCTAGAGAACCAGAACATACTCTATGCACTTTAAATACAAAACCAACTTCTGTAACTTAATATAAAGTAATTTAATAAACATTGAAGATACTTGTAGTTTTGTCAGTAACATCTTTTAATTTGTTATTAATCACATTGTTCACTTATCCGCGTGTTAGAGATTGATTCCTGGCAGCGTCACTGTAGAATTAGTTATTCAAGAGGTGTGTGTGATCTCAGTATAATTCTGTGTTTGGAAGTGTGCCCGATAAAAGAAAAACATATATATATAAACTCGCTTTATACTTTTCCTGTATAATTCTCACACAGTTTTTATCGAAACCTTGAATTGCCACGATTCACGTCTGCATTTTATGGGGACTTTATATACGGGATTACGAACCAATTTGCTTGGTTAGTTCTATGATCTACGCCGAGAATGTTCGACGCCTGGCTTTTACAGGTTATTGTTTAATTGGTAAACAACCCCCAGGAAACAAGTCAAGTCTCTTTGTCTAGTTCAGAATACTAATATATACATAAACCTGAATAACTTGCGTCAACAACTTACCTGTTGAAGTACTACAAGACTACAACCAAGGAGTACGGCCCAGGGCTCCGAGCTTATTGGACAAGCTGGGAGCTCAGATTATATTGTCTGCTACTCTCGTTAAGGAACTCTTAGTGGACGTTTGTCCGACATTCATTTGTTGGATATTTTAGTGAGGACTCCTTTTGTACTCAAAGCGACTGTTGAGGTGATGTCGACTCATCCAATGTTTCGAGTAGGGACTGATTGGTACGGAAAATGTCTTTGACACTATTACCACTCTATAACTAGGACCTCGTTTGAGATGAAAAATGCCATTATTATTAAAACATCTAGGTACCTAAAAAAAGCATATGCGTTTTGAATAGAGACACTATAAATAACTTATTAAAGGTTTTGTGTGCGGTACGGGATATTAAGAAAATTACTAGACTAAAGCTTTTACCAAGATTTGAAGAAATGAGGGTCAACCTAAACCCAGACACTTACAAAAAGAATGATAGCTCAGTTGGTTAGAGCTGCGCCATGGATCGACAAAGAAAGCAGTTTTCAAGTTTTTAATTTATAGGATTTTTTCTTGCACAAACAAGTAACAAAAGCAAATATTTTAATCATATAATGAATGAATTAATAAAAATGAAAATAACGAGACTCGTGCTAAAAGTGATCCAATTAATCGTGTCTTAAAATAACGAAGAAGGTATTACAAGGAATAAAGAAACTTGCTCATCAAATTTGACCCGAATTGATGGTTGTTTTCAACTGTGTGCATGTAGCAGTACATGTGGCAGTGCATTCGGCAGTACTCAGACTTGTGCGCCCGCAGTGTGACGGCTGCGTGGGCACGCTGGTGCAGGCGCGGCGCACGGGCGCGGACGTGGCGCACGTGCACGGCGGGGCGGGCTGCGAGGCGCGCGCCGCGCTCGTGGCCTACCGCGTGCTCGCGCCGCGCCTCGTGCTGCGCCTGCTGCCCTGCACCGACGACGCCAAAGACTGTACGTACTACCACTCACGCACGCACACACACACCACGTAGATGAGTGCAACCATGCACGACGCGCGTGACATAGACTATTTACATTTTATTTTATCCGTATCCGTACTTAACAACTCTTGCCTGCGGCAACATCATAAATTGCGGGATGAGCTCCATCTGTACAATCTTCTAGCTCACAACCTCAAATGTAACCGAGCTTAGATGTAAAAGATGCTATTTATTTTTATTCTAGAGAATTTGAAACGAGTCGATTCGACCACTGAGAAGTTCTTTTCAATAATTTAAGTTTTGTATACGTACAGCATTGAAAAAGCATTTCCATAATTCTTCTTTAGATCACGGAATATCATTTTCTGCAGAATTCACGGAATAAGCCCGGAGTGGTTTATATCTAACGTTTTAAAGTAGGTAACTCAAAGGTGGTTTTCTCTACAAATATTTTAGATAACTGATTAAAGTAATATTTAACTTAAGCGACTTAATTTGAAGCCCGGAGATCTTAGGTCATTAGATGACTCGCATGATCGTTTATCACGGTTGTTTACAAAACTCATTCAAACATCACAACGTTCTTATACAGAGTTAAATCAATCATGTTTGTATAAGTAAAGTAATAAAAACACAAATTACAGCGCATGTCATTTAGAAAATGAAATGAGAGAAAAAGGTCCGGCCCATAATTGCCAAAGTCTGTTAGCATTGCAGTAGTCCTGCGTGAAGTAGTTGGTAGTGGGTTCAACACTGGCTAAGTGTTGGCAGGCAGCGGCTGCAAGCTGGACGCGGGCGCGGCGAGCAGCCGGCGCGGCTCGGCCACGCTGCGGCCGCTGGGCGCGCTCACGCTGGGCCGCCGCACGTGCTACCGCCTGCGCGTCACCAACATCACGCCGCTGCCCACCGCCATGCACTTCGACAGGAAGATGGGTATGTAACACTATAATACACTATACCTACAATATGCAAAGAAAAAACGTTCAAGATGCTACGCTGCATCATCGGGGATGCAGCGTAGCAGCTATTCAATGAGTTATCACTGCCAAACAATTTTTCTTAACATCCTCAAATAGTGCAGTCCCGTTATCATTAATAGAAATGGTTTTTTAATAATTACTTTTAAAAGTATTGGGTGCCGAGCTCGAATGCGTGATTGTTCCGAAAAGTAAGATCTCAGCCAGAAAGTGTTTGTATCTGACATTCACCCTACCTGTACCTGACTACACGGACGTCTGCTATTTCACGTTAGATCAATTTGAGAGTCTTCAAATTTTTGTTTTAGGTGCATAATACGATTTATAATAATATATGATTTATGGAAATATACAGATTATAAAGGATTGTTTATTTAGTTCAAAAGGCTTTATTAGGAAGAGCTAGATTTGATAAACATTCTCAGTTGGAATTCAATCCAGCGTTCTAGCAGCTACACTTACAGCACCTAAGTGACTTTGCAAAGTGTTCGGTACTGTATTATTCGCAAATCTAGAACCAATTTCGTCCGTAACCTCACTTAGTAGATATCGATGTTAATTTCAGGGTAATAGGAGAAGAGCCCGAGGTTCGCCGGCTACTATTCTAGATCACATAATTAGTTAATTAGTCTAATAGCTACAAGTATCATGTGGTTGCTGAACAGTACACGATAATAAGACTCGCACGAAATGATATTCCAAAATTGTAAGATTCAGTGCTTGCCGAGGTACAAGTAGATCTAGTTATTATTTAATTAGTAGTACCTACGTAAGAATAACCAGATGCTAAACCATTTGTGCCATTCAGGTAGCGCGCGTGGGCTTTAATATAGAGTAGTGAAATGTAATACGTACATGTTTCCATTTGAACACTAATCTAACAATTAAATTGTTAAGCACTCTAACGTTGTTTCTTCCGTGCCGACTCCCGACCACTTCCCCGCGCTTTATTGCAGATATTAGTTAAGTTCTCTCTTGCTAGTTAATTAGGACAGCGCTCAATGTTTCCCGCCGTACTTCACCTAATATTATCATCTTTTTATTTCCATCATGCCTTATGCAAGATTCTTTTAAATAGAACCTTAATTTAACGCAAGAAATGTACACTTCGGTGTTAAACTAACAGAATCGGGCGCAAATGTAATTACAGTTCGTAGTATTTGTGTCAGTAAGTTTGTAAACTCGCAACACTCGTGTTTGTAAAGGGTGGAATTCAAATGAAATCTCAGGCCGCGACACATGCCCGCGGCGCGCGGCGCTCGGCGCGGCGGTCCACAAGTGTTGCCAATGTTTGTCAGTAAGCGCACAGCGGCACAGCGGACCTCTATTACACTGATTACTTCGGTTCGTGTTATTACTGGTGAGTGCGGATTACTGCCGCCGTTATGTTGTTGGAACGCGACATTCACTGTAAATGTTATTGTATACGAGCGATGATGGCGCATGTTATGGAGACACCGAGTTGTATGGACTTGTAACGTTTTCAATGTCATAATAATTATTAATTATGTAGTTTCTTTTTATTCTTGGACACCACTGGCTAAAAGCTATATCCGGTTAGGGGCAGTAAGTTCGCCAATATTACTATATTTAGGTACACTATGTGGTAAAATGTTTCTGGGGAACCTTTGAAAAATCTATCAAGAAAAACTGGTGTAATGATATGCGACACACACATAATTAACTTGAGACGATTCTCAGTGATTTAAATCAACTGTAACCATCCTATTCCGTCTTATTAGGAGAATCCTGTCAGGAAGGCTTTTAGTTTTAATTAAGTATGTGAGGACCGCGCCGAGCATTCACTCCACTGCTGTCTAATTCCTTAAAGAGTACTCGTGAGCGAGTCTTGACGTGTCCTAATGAAGTAGCAGTAAGCTGCATTAAGTATGCACGCTGAGCGCCCACAAGTAGGGCCGGGAGACTGGATATGATTAATTCATGCGAGACACAGATCGAGACGGTCGACCACCAGGTACCTGCTTAGGCTTCGGCCTATATGATTCACACGCTCACATTCATTATCTTACTTGATAAATCAGTATTTCTTTATAGTATCAAAGCAAGCAATGTAACTGCTTCTCAGAACGAATCGTTAATAGTATACTTATAAATAGGAATAGGAAATAACAGAATAACAGTAACCTAAATGACCTCGACAATCACCTGAGGCCTCCTAGTCTTAAGCTCCCCACACTATTATCTCCGTTACATCTAGTGCGATAAAATTTCTTCTGAACTTTAATTTCCCTTGCAGTCTTAAGAAGGACTTATAACCTATAACCTTTGGCTTTATGTGATCTACCCGTAATAAGTGGTAGCTAAGTCGACAAAACATGATTGTAGTAACCGACGTTAACTATAATGGATGTTTGTTTTATGATCTAATCGGTTTACAGATTGTTGTACAGTTATATTCCATTATGTACTCGTAATACTATCTGGACGGTAATAAAAGAAAATCCAATAAAATGTTATAGCATCGTTTCGCTAACCTCCTCGATATGAGAAATCTTGTGCAATCTCTTATACATTTTTGATAAAACTTTAACCAAATTCAAGCAGTAGTACCCTTTGCAGATGTCCCCTTGATACTGAAAGCGAGACTCGGACGTCCCGCGTCCCTCCGAGCTCGTCCAGGGCACACAGTCGCGCCACTTGACTCGCTTACAGTTTAATATTTACGCTCCGGCACATTTCGGTAGAGACCTAATTCCCCGCGGCGGTTTACAAAACTTGGCATTCTTGCTTGTTGAAAATGTTTTAACAGAAAGATTCTTATTCAAGGAAGACAGCGTACATAATAATGTTTTAATGCGATGCTAACTTTGACAACTGAAATATATTTTTTATCACTTTTCTTTTTAGATTAGAAAGAAAAAAGTATTTTTCAAATATTCATTTGATCGTTGCTGTTAATTATTAATTTCGTTGATCAAAGAAAGAACTAAATAATAAATTATTTGTAGGCACAGCAGGACTCGATGAAACCTTTGACTCGAACAATCGGTGAACACAATTAGTAACATTCGCTTTAATTATAAAGTTTAATAACTCCCTGTTTGTAGAATAGTTAATTAAGAGAATTGCCGTAATTTCATTAAAGCGTTCAAATTGGCTCTAACAGCAAAACATGGGCTGTTTATATCGGGGGCCGTCAGCGTTCATAAAAACCAATTATAGTAAAATGCGAGCGAATAATAATTCTCCTTTCAATTCTGAAGTGAGGGGAGAAAGACTGGCCCTGCTTGCTGGCGTTGTTCACAATACGCGTTATTCTAGATTGTTCGCCGTATAATAACGATGGATCGCTGTCGCTGATCGTGTTTTAAAGCGGAACGTTTGCGCGAAACATGTTAATGTTCAAAGCACAGCTTTTTTATTCCTGCGGAACATTTTTTGTATGTTAGTAAAATTCATATCTTGCATTGCTCACTCCAAAGTAAATTCCCAAAAATGGCGATGACTTTACACCGTCTATGGCGAATCCCGACAGAGAGTATCAGGATGACTATGAATTAAATGTTGTTAGTTTACCTTCTGCGTGTCTGTCGTGCGGCTACAATATTTATGAGCTGGATGCTGTTGAACCAGTCTCGACATGTCTAAAACAAATTGGCCGCCATGTTTAATCCCTGACATTATGCAGCTCTAGTGCTCATGATTGTCCCGAGGAGGTTTAACTAATTCATTAGCAGGAGCTCGTCCTGTAAGCAGACCGGTCGGTGTTGTGTCCGTTACAATTATATAGAGCTTATAATCAATCTGTGTATCACGTTTATCTCGACAGTTTTTATATTAAAGGGAGGAATAGTCTATAGGCTGCCTTGTTGGTCTAGTGATTACTAAGCGCGACTGCTGAGCAAGAGGTCCAGCGTTCAAATCCCGGGCCGGACAAAGCGTTAAGGGTTATTCTATTAAGTAATACTCAGTAGCAGCACGGAGTCTAGATTGTGCGCGGTTGCTGGCAATAGATCGCCTCCTATCACATTGCGACCTATTATATTACTGGCGAAATGTGAGTGTACTATAATGTGCACTTCTGCCTACCCCTTCGGGGAATTCGGGCGTGATGTTAAGTGTTTATGCTACAGGTTACAGATTAGACTGACTTGACAGTGTTTGCATTTAACAGAACACCCACGTCTAGCATAGGGTCATAGTCAGAGGGTTTTTGTTTTATAGACTACAAAAGATCTCTTAACGACAAATTTAGTTGCTCGGTTCAAAAGTGTCATTTCTATGGAAAAGAACCAGCAAGAAACTCCATAGTTATTCACTTAAAAATAGGTACCTAGTAGGTAAATATAACTTTCATGGAAATTATGAAAGAATAGAGACTACACAATACTTCTCTACGTCAATGTAACTATTAATGTTATACATAGAAAGCTTATTTGTGCTGCAGTTGTGGTGTGCTTCTGTGTAAATCGTAAATCCGGCATCAGCGCTGGCTCGGGGCGCGGCCCAGTCGCCGGCCGTCGCGTCGGCGCCGCGCGTCAGGCCGCACTCGCTCCTTATGAAATGTTATTTTACATCACATTGTACATTTAGCACTCCACTGCTCTGAACATTCCTTTCAAAATGTTTTATTTTTCCTTATCCGAGGAATCTCCTGAGAGAATGGTCCGGACGCTTTTATTTCTTCCAGCGCTACTTTTGAGGAATAAAAGTTTATTTCTGACAAAATAGCCGCCTTGTTCATCCGTCTGTCGTAAGTACCACATTCTAGCAGGATGAAGTCATTTTAATTGTTATTGTGATTACTTTCAGACTATAACTGGATTACTTTGTATAATAATTGGTTGGCTTTACTGAGATTAGAAACAGAGGTCGACTCAGCCGCAAAAGTAACGACAGTACCAAGTGAGACCTCGCTAAGGTCACAGACATCGTGCTGTATGGCGCCATCTGTTTATATTCTATTCACAACAACATCTTGTGTGCGAATGCTACAACGAATTTAAAATGTGATTTTAAATTCACAGTAATATGTTCGAGAATTAAGTATTTTTACACAGTTCGTAGTGTCTTAATAAGTATCAAACAACATAATTAGCAAGCTACTGACTTTTTTTTTTATTAGCCTATAGTGTCCCACTGCTGGACAAAGGCCTCCCACTCTCTTTCACATTGACATTTGCTTCATTTAATTACATAGCGAGTTAAACCGCGGCATAATTATTATTTAGCCCGCTAGGCTGCGGTAACCGCGGCGATATCAGCCGGCGCCGGCGCCGCCCGCAGCCCGCAGCCCGCACCATCTGGGCCGCGCGGCCCGGATTATACTGCATTGTTGTAACGAACCGCTGAGTAAGCCTGCAACATACTTATCATGGTATATGTAATGCCTATGTTGTCTTAACTAAACCCAACTCATGATAATATAGTCATACGAGGAAATCTAGCTATCCTACCCAGTTCAGTAGGTCAGATGGCGGCAGTGTATATCTGTTCTAATTGACTGAATATAATTTAGGCGTTTAATGACCTAAATACTCGTAAAATGTGGTCAGTCTTTTAAACACAAAAGTAAGTTTAACAAAGAGGAAGTTTATAAAGGAACAAAATGACTTTAGTATGGAGCAAATTACTTTTAAGCGTTTTGAGATGAAATAATGGTAAGAGTAAAAAGAGACGTAAAACTTTAGCCATTTCTATTGTTGTGACGCTGACACCACGTGACGCTTGCTGGTTGTTACAGATGCCATGGACGTGATGAAGGTGAAGTTCATCCCGAACGACTTCAGCGTCAGACCCTACGGCGAGATGGAGGTCCGGGTGAGTAGTAGTGATCACTTATGTGTGTGTCCGCCACCAGTGCCAGCCACGCACATTACTTACTCCCTGTAAAACGTATGGGTGCTTACATACACCTCTACCTATGTCTACGGTTATCGGGCGTATTTATATACTAACATAAGATGATCAATAATAATTTATCAAGGATAAAATATTACAGAGAAATCTCAAGACAGGTTTTCTTCAATATAAATCGGTGCTACAGAAATAATATTGCAAATGTTTAAATTGCAAATTCATGCAACGTAAGCCGGGCCCCGGAGAGCACTAAAACGTTATTACTTTCAGGTAGCTGGTAGGTACTGCTGTTCATCTTCCTGTCAGACTTATTATAATCCCGTGGTTGATGGCATTTTAACTGTTCTACAGCCATAGGCACACTGGCAGCGGGGTCGGGTGGAGATGACCCGTTTGGGTAAGGGGACCTTATATTTAGGGCATTGACGCTTTTTGCACAATGACCTGACGTTTTATGATGACACTAATAATATCGTAGATAGTAGTAGTAGAATAACTGTTAAGTTTTGTTTTAAACTGAGGATTTGAAGAAACCTGTACCTATGCTTTAGTTATTTTTTTAATATTTTCTTTTGTCTTTTTTTATATAGGGCGCGTCAAAATTTTATTTTATTGATTTAATGGCAGGGACCAGCTGAAAATCACTGCTGTGCCCTTCGCGCAGCAAATACTGAGCTGGATCCCTTGCCACACATGTCATATTATGTATCTATATTAAGTGTAATGTTATGTGTTTATTGTATGTGGCAAATTAATGGTTTATATGGATGAAGTAAACTTTGAGAAAATATTTAAACTAAATTAACGACAGACATGGCGTTGAAGTATTATATCAAAATAAATTTAACGAAACCTAGCGGTGGCCGTTGCCCTAGCCAGTGTGATCGAAGCCTTAGGGATTCAAGACACCAATATTAATAGAAATCAAATTACAACGAATATTACTGTCGTTTATTACACCAGCCGTATTGTTCCCGACCTTCTCGTAGACGACCCCCCCGCCGTCCCGCGGTGCGTCGGCGGGGGAATTCCAATAAACACCATTCAAATTAATATCATAAGGAGACTGTTCAGATTCTTCTCACTTACATTCTTGAATGAATGTTAAAGAAACACAATATCATATTTCGTTTGTCCCGCTGAACATTTTGAAAGCATTCATAGAGTTTGATGGACATCAATGTTCATTAAAAGGAGGGAATTGCTCTTTGGGGGAATTTATACTGAGTATTACTTACAACGACTCGGGATAATATCGGATTCCATGGCCTGACTGACGCAGTGGGAAAAGCTTTGCTTTCTACGTCAAGAATAAGACTCTCACGCGAAACAAATACAGCTTGAGCAACTATGTATGTGTTATTAAACGTTTGTTGAGACGGACACAATACAGGAAAAAATAGGAGTGTGAGGCTTAATTTCTGAATAATTAAAGTACCTAATAAAATGTTATTAATCAAAAGAAGCCTCGCAGGCGAAGGGAACACTTACGATTAAAATCATTTGCCCTGACACTGTGTGAAGTCAATAATCGTGAACACACGTCGCGCTCATTAGGAACAGCTTTAGCTTTGTGTTCAGTAGTTAGTGTGTCAAAGGGAATCCTCTGAGCTTGGTTATTAAATTAGTAAATGGTTACGGTTATAATATCAGTTAACACTGTTCCTAATACCCCGCAGCACCGCTGTAGGTATGTAGCTACTCCCTCGAGCCATTAAATGATCATGATCCATTAAACCAGTTTCAATGCTACCTCTATTAAAATTGCTTTTGTTTGTAGTTTCAAAGTTGGTTCACTTTTGCGAACAATGTCAGAGCCCCGGGGAGTGCCGCTGTTCGCATTATTATACTATTAACTCTCTTACTATTAATTATTAACTCACACAATAACTTCATCATTATAACAATGCTTTCATAAAAGTGCTACGAAGTATTTCTAAATCTCTTCTCGTTATATTGTCCAATTATTATTAATGAGTGTTCCGCACATCGTGCATTATTAGCCACCGTTTGGATTGCGAGCTACCTCTGTGGTCCCGAGGTAATTGGGGTACTAGAAAACTCAATTTATTCCGGAACTTAAATCCAAATCGAAAATGACCGTTGGATTACGTATGTTATATATGTTATATACTACGTTGTATACTACTCGCAAATTTACATCAAAAAGTAAAACTACTTTAATACGGTATTTTACACCCAAATATATATAAATGGATTTGATTATATTACATAAATACGTATTTCGAAACAAACCAAATATTTTGTCCAACTTTGAATCCGTTATTACATGGGTATTATCCCCTTCACGCAAATAATCTGGTATACGGCAGACATAATACAAAATACAAATAATTTTGAGTAAACCATTCGTACTTCGTACACTGCCTAAGCGTGAATGTCTGGGTACAATTTATACATTTTGAGAAATAACGTAATAGTAATCTGTGGGTCCCTCAGGGAGCCATTTTGTGACCAAAGCCGACCCGAATACACGCCAGTCTTTTTACACCTTTTAATCCTCAAATTATGATATACGTGCTGTAACACACATTAGGCAAATTTGTGTATTTAGTGTCGTACTTCTGAACGTTAGCTTGCGAAAGTTTGTGTCATGTAAATCTACAGCCTTATGTATATGAGTCCGATCAGAACCACAAAGCAATAATGATAAATGTTACCCTTACCTGAAACCCTGAACAGTAACACAGTAATATGCCATACATATTGTAATTCCTCGCACAGATACGTCCTGTCGTCAACACGAGTGCCAACATTTCTTTATTACGGCGCCTGCCTCCCGGCGGCGCCACGTGCGATTCACTTTAATTTCGCCATAATCCAGAAAACCTATTTGTTCACTGCTTACTACAGAACCACTAAATAGTTACACTCAGAAATACACTAATGTAGGACCACTAAAATGCGAGCAACTGGCACAATCACTGGTTTGAGTCAAGACAGTTTCTCATTGTAACGGCTTGTATTTCTGTCACCACATCTCGTCCGGAGTGAACCTTCTGGTTATGCCTCCGGCGCATGCTAAGACGCTTAACTTTAATAAACGTACCCCAGTTTAGCTACCCTTCTGTTTTGTATCATTTTTACGTAATGGAACGTCGAGCGATATGAAGAGATTCCATGTTTGGGTGAATTACGTTTTATATAGGTAGGTATACCTAAATGATAATGTTATGATTTCATTTATTCTGGGTTAAAAGCGAGTATCGTTGAGAAAAGCAAATTTTACGCAAATTGTATGGCGTTGTTTTTCGAGTTCCGTAGCTGAGTGGCAAACATGGCTGTTGTAATACATCATAACTGTGTGTCGGTGTGCGTGCCGACCACGATGCTGGAGATACACACGAGGAGATAGCGGTACATCACAGTCGAAGACCTAATTAAAACAATAGATACTGAGGATGAAATTGAATAAAAATACCATCAATGTTTGTATAATATTATTATAAGTGGTTGTCTCATGCAACCAAGACCGAGTCACTGCTGGTATAAACATGTACAGTTGAGTTAGGAATTTTTATTAAAGTAAGATTTAAGCCTACAATTATAAATAGGTTGGTTGCTACGCAGAAATGAAAATAGATTCCACGCCTATTTTCTTGATTAAAGATTTTCAGACTACCTAATAAACCGTCTTCAACGCAAATGACAATTCATAGGTAAATTGAATTTCTAAAAAATGTGTAAATTTATTCAAAGTTAATTTCAAAATGAACTGAAATAAGAAAGAAAGCTATTTATTATTCTCAACAACATTTTAAAGAAATTTCGTGGAAAATGTAACCCACTTGTTTATAAATGTCATGTACCTACAGCCGTAACCAGTCTGAACAAAAATTATTACGTGGAAGTGTAATTTAGTTTGACCTATATTGTTAACAGAATATTGAAATTTATATTCATAATTATGTTAGGGTCACCACCACTAGAAGAGCTAGCCGAGTGGTATGACCGTTGGACTGGCCAAATCAAAGGTCGCGAGTTCAAAACCCGGCACGTACCAATGTCTTTTCGAATTCATGTGCGTACTATAAATTAGTTATCAGTTGCTAAAACGATGAAGGAAAACATTGTAAGGTAACCGGCACGCAGGGAAGATTTTTCAACGGTGTGTTAAGCTATATCATTACAGAACAACGGCCTACAGGCGGTTTGACACCAGGTTGTTCATAAACTATACGATGAGAGAAGACCGTAATTAGTAAAGAAGACAGGGCAGGGCTGGTGATGGCAGGAGATTCATAGGTGCATGATGATGGTCATGCTTTTGCTAAAAATGGACAAAAGTGTCGCTTGGGGGGGAGGCCTGGGCCCGGCAGTGGGTGATGATGATGAGTAGAGAAGTACTTACATCTCTGTATGTGTACAATCGTGTCACGCGGTGAGAGCAGCGTGTGTGCCGCACAAGGCAAAATGTGTGAAATCTATTGTTTGACTTTATATACCATCTGTCTGTACCCATGATTAAAGCGAAAGTGTTGTGGCAGGTGGTGCTGGACGCGCGCAAGGTGTGCGGGCGGCGGCTGTTCGTGTACCGCGCGCACGTGGAGCGCGCCTACAAGCCGCACTACCTGCTGGTGGACGCCGCCATCGACGTGAGTACCGCACACCTACCACTCAACCTCACACGACACCCCGCCCGCCACCGCCGCCGCCCGCGGACAGACGTGTGCACATCAACAAGATGTAACACTAACGTATCGTACATGAAGATCAAATATTCTTAATCACACATATTTTGTCAGCTTATCTCATTCATTATTTCCAGAAGCACGAGACATAACTGTGTCTAGCTATATTTATTGTCGTCACTATTGTCCTGTCGCTATATTTATATTATAGGACTGTCTCATCGCATAGTAACTACCAGTACTAGTTGAGCGGCGGATATTAAATCCCATCTTGTTTATTAGAAGGTTAACCTAAACTTGGAAGATGTTGAAACCGAAAATGTTTCCCAAATCTATTTACAAGTGAAACTTGAGCATGAATTGATTATACTACTTTAATAAACACAAAGTATGTAGACTTTGGATACCCTCCTTGTTGGGCTCAGACGAATTGTTTGCTCGAAGACGATGTAAATTATGTATCGAGCTGGTCGGCGCGGCCGAAGTTTTATATCACAACAGTGGAAAGAACTTGATACCAGCAGTTTACAAACTTAAATTAATCCTCGTCCGGGACACCGCGCACTAACTTCCCCTCCGGCCTGAATATAAAGCAGCCTGAACTTGAGCCTACACTCAAGTTTAATTTGGTGGTTTTATGTTTAATAATAATTAATTCGATAGAAAACATTAAGAATTCCAATAAGCCTTATTTGAATTTGTTAATTACTTATGTGGCGCGTCGAACAACGGGACAGCGCAAACCTCCTGTTGATAAACATTTCGTCGTCAGAGATTACTTCAACAACAAAGCGGAGAGCGGATATATAACACCACCGCGGTGTAGGTCCCGCACGGAGCACGGTGGACCTCCGCTCAAAGACGGCAGGGGACCTAACATAAAGTTTTCTAGGTAGTTGTACAGAAGTATCTATATACTTATTGTTACTATCAGTAGTAGGGATAGTTCGTGTACACGGCGGAGCTCATTGCGTGATGTGTTGGTAAGTTGGTATCGATAAAGTTTTGATTGATCGTATTATCATCGGTAACCAGCGAACTTGTTCCAACTTCCAAGTACCACAAGTTCTCTCGACAGATGGCAACATTCCCGAAACCAATTATGTTTGACTAGCGACACGCCTACATGTTACACTTTCATGTCTATCATTATCCTATCAAATATCTCTGATCTGTAGAGGTTAACTAGCTTTATGAAATGACGCGGTTTAAAATATAAATACATATGAAGATAAATTCGTGTAAAATGTTAGTGACAGATATTAAACATACTGTAGTGAGAGAGTCCAAGGTACGCACTTACTTCGTTTTACACGTTACAGACACTTCTAAGTCAGAAGTCAGAGATCACAACAGGTATAATAATGCCAGCACCTCGTAGATCCTTACTGGACGCCGGCCGAGGCTCGGATTGCTCGTACAATTAGTGAACATGCTGTAAACTGTCTATATTCCTACTAATTGTACTGTGTGTACCGTGCTCTACAATTATGTTGTAGCTACAACTAACCTCTTGTGTAGTTACAGAGACAGGCCTAGCGAACAGAACGTAAATAAAGCTTGTGTTCTGAAACATGGGGGGCTAGGAGTAATATGACATCAAAATGTTTGTTCCTTTATTGTGGTGAGAAAATAAAATACTATCTATCTATCTATCTAAAATGACGGGTAGGAAAATATTAATCATCGCATTAGTACGGATGTTATGAAATGGCAATAATGTTATAAAGATAACATTACTCAAACTAAATTTTAAAAAAAATCGAGCCAATTCTGAAAATAATACTTCTAATGTAAAAAGTATTAATTCGAGTTAAACAACCGCGGGCAACCCTCGAAGTCTTCCCGACATCCATTTTTCGTTGCTTTGTGAATGTTATCGCCTTTTGATACGTGAGCACCATTCAATATCCCTATCCCGCTCCTAACAAGTATCAATTTTCATTTCACTTTCCCACTCTCCCCTGTTATATTTGTTATGTTTTGCTCTTACAAAAAAATAGGCTTGTAAAAAAATGTTACTATGTATTCACTTGTCATTTCATTATTAATTATGTTTGCTATAATTCTTAGTCAAATAGTACCTAAAATAAAATCTATACAAACATCTCCTCCACTCCTAATTATAATGTCAGGATGTCGTATTACCATCGCACATAGCATTACTAATACCAGTAGGTATTAATAATAGCAGTAGAAGCAAAAATAGGTGAATTTCAACAATTTGGATCATTACCATTTACATTGAGAACCAGTTTAATACATCGCGAGCGGCAACACGAGCAATGACGCGGAAAACTTTATTCGACTTTCATTGATTGTCAAACGGTCCTAATGTAAAGGGTCGTTACAGAACCCCTTGGAAAAGCGGGCTTTTTTACGGTGAGGCGCGGGAGGGGGGGGGGGGGGGGGCAATCTATCCGAGCCGCCCTGCCGGTGATCAGTCTTGCAAACCCCACCATACGTCATCATCTGTCTCAAGACCTTTCTAAACTATTGACGCGCACTGCTGTCGAAGTGTCGCTCATATTTTTAAATCACGCCCGAATCAACCCCGATGTAGTCGGTAGTCTCAAAGTTGTTCCCACTATAAAACATGAATCAGTGACGCCTTTCCGGACCACTGCACTGCCTACAATAACTTTTCGAGAATGTATGTAGCTTCAGTTATTTTTATTGTTTTCTATCTTTTGGGTACTACCGTAATTATGTAAGTGTTAGATAGCATCAGTGAGAACGTTCATTAGACACATTAATCAAGAAACATTGGTGTGTAATGCAATAAGACGCGATTGATTAATGTAACGGTGCGGGCCTTTTGTGCCACGCGGATTGATTATCACGCTTGCTGCTCGCTACAGATGCGAGTCTTCAAGGAGAACTGACTGGGTTATCATTTACAGCTCATTATATCTTTGAAGTACCTACGACTAAATGCTTTTAAGTGTACAAATTTCAGCAAATAGGATATAATGTGCTTGATGTTCATATCCGTCTAAGAAGTGTCAAAGGAACGCTATTTATGAGATACCACATTTATAAATAATTGATTTTCGCATTTAAGACGCAACACAATAGTATCTACTTGTTCCGTTGTTTGATTATTATCGACAGTGTTAAATGCTGTTCAGTGTCATTGTTGTGCCGTTGGTACCTTTAGTGCCGTAAAGTGTTAGTCGCTCGCACTCCACGTAATGAACGACACTTTACACTGACACTTTATTAGCTTTCAGAACACATCTAGACACGACACGCTTGAATCTAATTTCGGTTAAAACGTGTATGGATGGATGTAAACAGGAGGCGGTTTCATAAGTTGACACATAGTTCCTTAAAGTGTAAACACTTAAATAATTAAAGGCAAGTAATATCTTCCTTCCCACTGCACCCTGGTCCACCCATCACCATGTTGTACTAATTTGACTTACTATTTCTCACATACATATACGGAGATATTCGTGATGGTGATCGTCTAATCGATCTGAGACGTTCCGCAGTAGGTTCAAGTGTCTCTCGACCGCCTTGCTAATTGATTACGTCACTTCCCGTTCACGCGTACATTACCCACCTCGCAGTTGTCACTCGAGTGTCCGTTGACAGCTGACTTAACACCACTGTACTATGGAGTTAGCAAGACACATTTAAAAAGCCCCCTCACTTATGTATGTCACTGTCGTTTGCATGTCAAAGAACAGAGATGTCAATAGACTTAAGAAGTGGTTAACTTAAATACATTTTATCATCGTTTATAAGATATAGGCAAGATATCACAACGTAAGGTGAAGGTAAAAATTATGAATCAGTAAATATACTTGCGCTGTATCTTCTTGTTCCTGCCCTGTTCCCGGTTTCAAAGAAATCCGTAAGACCCGATGAGCCGTTAGGCGTGATTGATTAACAAACTTCCAAACATTATCCTTCAGATTTTACAATTATAGTATCTGTAAGATATTGATTGCAAAATAATTTCGCTTACTCTACGACCAACCGCTTGGCTCACCTCAACTTACTTACTGCTCGAGCTCAAACCCTTGCTCAAAACTTAAGTTACTGTTATCACAGTAGGTACTTCAGTACTTATGAATTTAACTATCACTATATACATACAAATATATAAACTCCTTGCTTCATCCCCGATAATTACACAAGTGTAAACTCGTGTGATCACTACGTAAAGTAAGTCCGTAATCCTTGCGTAGCACCGCGGTCGACCTTCAACCCTCTCAGGTGAACGGCTCTGGATACTTTAATCCTCGTTCCAGGAGCAACAAACAGCCCGCCCGGCCCCCGGGATAGTCGGGAAAAATGATAACCTGAGAGGATGATTAACGAGGCGCGGCGGGGATTGATGGCTAAGTGATATTAACAGCTGCAACACCTGGGCTTATATCACGGACAGTAAATCGGCCATCTTGCTGACGTCACGCTTTAGGAGGCGGCCTGCTTTTTAATTAAACTTTAGATGGATTTTTTGCCAATAATATTATATTAAAGTACGACGTTGTAACATAAGATTTTAATATTAATTAATTATTATTTGACTCAGTATTAAATTATATGGAAACGTTTGAAGAATTTTGGTAATCTCTAGTACTTTTATAACAATTAATATACATTACTCTAATTATGTGTATACCGTATACAAGCAGCCAAACTCAGAGCTGCTATAATTCTGTTCCCTTTGCTATCGAAGCAGGAAACAGTCTGTTTGTTCAGTACCTTCATAAACGGTGCTTTACGATTGAGATGTAACTATGTAAATGGGTGTAATGTACAGAGGTCCCGGGGTGCGGGGCGCGGGGCGCGGGGGACCGACTTTAAGCGAACTATTAACAAGTCCCACGGCGGGCGCCACGTTATGGGACCACATACCATTAGCCGGCCCATTGCTCTCGCGGTCGGCCGCCAGCGGGAGGAAGGTCGTGGGTTACATTCCCAGAATCTAACAACATTGTTATTAGGTTGTGGCTATTGCCGAAAAGTACGTGTCAGTGGTACTCCTCTGTGCTACTGCGACCAGATAACGAACGTGCGTAATTTCTCTTTTTATAGACTTTAATTACGTGCGTTACATCTACGGCTTGTATTTAACTCGAGATGTCGCGCGTTCCTAAAATAATGGCGCTACTTATAACGTTGACATATCGTTAGCTACGAGTGAACGCACAGTCATACAGTCACACGACATAAAAAACGTACTTCATAAACGTTGAACATATAATTATATATACCTCCATACATAATACCAACTACATTTACAAATTTATCAGATGATTGCAAAGTCAATACACGGAGCCTTGGAATTAGCTTCTTTCAAACTTCTTTCAATTTTATACTCTGCGTGTGTGTGTATCTTACTTACGATGTAATTCGCCGAGTCTTTTCAAGGAAATATATTAGTTTGTTAGTTGAAGAGGGCTGCTGGAGGCTTACCGCTCCCACTGCTCCCGCTGCTCGCTCGATAGGGGATACAATCCCTGTTGCGAGCCTTTATGAATACTCGAATAAATAGAATTCCACACAAATTTATACAGACTCCAACTTGTACTTAACAACATGTATATTGCAGATGATCTTCAGTACTGTACCATATAACTACATAAGATGTGGTTTTATCCTAAGTCAAACGAATCCCTAATGTTTAAGAATTATAAAGTAAAAGCATTGGGATTAGAGATTCGTTCTTTATACCTGTGGCGACGGTTCACATTTCTGTTTTGTGTATTTTGTACTTAATTTATTGAAGAACACATTAGTTAACGTGATACACAAGGATCAGTCAGCTTCGAGCTCGTTATATTAACGCTAGCTACATGTTGCAGGGCGTGCAGATCTCGTGCGAGGTGCCGCTGGGCAGCGCGCTGCACACCGACGCCTTCGTCATCATGCGACGGACGCAGGTGAGGACTGGCTGCTTGTGTCTTATATCATACACTATTCAAACACCAGACTTTGCTGAGACAACGTATTTTTTGCGTTAGAAATCACTGATTAGATTTCCCCGTGAGATAAATATGAGTACGATTTAAAAATTATTATGAAAATAAATACATAAGAGTAGGACAAACTCTTTGGATGATTTTCAGGCAGAAATATTATTTATGTACCTCTAAAATTATAAGAGTATTATATTTATACATTCCTACTCATATGTTGCGTTTATTCAATAAAACTTCAGCTTAGAGAACGTGAGAGTAAGAACAACAAACAAACACAACACGAAGTATCAAAGTTCTCTCTCTGACAGAATGTGACGCGCGCACACAACAAGTCCGAGTGCTCTAAATAAACAATGCAACAGTTTACAAACAAACACTCTCCCGCTAGGAATTCCTTTTAAAGCTGAGATCTATAGCTCAATATTGATTAGTGTCCACATTGCAGATTCGTTAAAATTGAATGGGGCTATCCGGCAAAATTATTACAGATTGCCCAAACCTCCAACCAAAGTCACTTCTAATCAATTTATCCCTATACCACGTGTACTCTGAGCAGCCTTTATCACTATTTTACTATGATAACTTTCGTGAGTGTTATCCATATTATTTAATATATATTCCGGTTATACTCACGTGTATATTTGGGAATGCCCGACTAGTTTCGAACTCGAACGGACCCTTAACTTAGAGCTGGTTACGCGCCAGAGTCGCGAACCGAACTTTTATCACACCACCTAAATATCATAGAATTTTCAAAATTTGGACACTAAGATAATACCGTTAAAAGTCACTGATGACGATGTCGAGGACAGTATCCTATCTCCGACATATATATTAACTATCTGTGACTCTAAGTGCTGCTGATTTTATTTAATGTCCGTAACCCGCACCTACGATGAACAGAAATATTTTAAATGATTCAATTTAAAGTCGACCAATGTTAATTTCAATTAAATAAATGTGTTTATATGACTGGTGTGGGTTTTAAATTTGTTTTTATTCAATTCCATCAGCAGATAAATGACAACCGCCGATAAATTACTCAGTGGTCGTCGTAAATCTGTGTTCGGAGCTATCTATAAGTTTATTGATTTCCCAATTGATTTAATATTTACTTGACAGTTTTCTCGGTGCTTACGAATGGTAAACAGAAACTCATTAAGTTCAATATTTATTTAGAAGTTAATCTGAGCGCTCGTAATTTTCAGCGATTTGAAACTATTTGTGAAATGTGTTAATTCGTGGAGTATATCTTGTAGAACAACAGAATGAATGGCTTAACTTTTCTGGCAGCCTGCTGCGGGGCCTATACACGTGATTTAGTTTTGTTTTTAAGGTTACACACACGCACGCATGCTCCTTTATAGTTTTTTTATATATCCACAAAATAAATACGATCGTGTAAACTTTGTTTCGTAATAAAAACTTGCTTTCCATACACTAAGTGATATATTAGTTTTCTAATATAGATTATAATCTTTCCAGTTGTAGGACAAATAACAGACTATCGTACATCTTTTGATGTCTAGATGAGTTTCAATCCCTCAGCTCGATAGCAGATGGTAGCTTAATGTACATAATATCAAAAACTGTATTGAATGTACACATTTTAACGAATAAAGATAATGTCCCTTACCGTTGATCTCCACCGCGTTACATCCCACGTTCATAATAATTATAAACACTAGTTCACTGTAACTGGTGCAGCGCGGGGTCATGTATCTCTTCACGATAGAGCTTTGATCTATTACATCGATACACTACTTCCAATGATTACACTTTTCCTAACTGATCTCTAGACAACCTGACAAGTACTGTTTCCATAAGTTCTCGACGAGCAAGGCAAAGCACGCAGCTTAGTAATCCTTACTTATAAATAACTTTTATTGTGTTAGACGGTTAGGTAAACCACTGACCCTGTATTAATGGAATGTGGCATAAAATATATGAAGCCCTTGGAGAGGACGCAGGTCACAGGCTGCTCCTTTTCATTTTGAATTTGAGTAAAAATTGTCCACTCGAATGAAAGCGTGGGTGAAAACCAGTGAGAATATTTTAAACCTAGGGCACAATGTTAAATGATGGTTACATTCATAAATTGGCTATGACGTGATAGATGAACGATCATCCAAACTGTCACTTTTATTATAACAGCGAGACACTTCAGTGAGATAGGATTTGATATTCACCGCCCACTTCGGGTGATTACATTTCGGTCCTACGTATACGAATACGTGTGCATGTGTTTGTATGCCTCTTGCATGTGTGGGTGTAATTTAAAGTAATAAACAGTTTAAGTGTTATTAAACAACAGTAATCCGCTTCACTATTACGTTGCACTCGTTTGTTGTCGGTGCCGACATGTTCGTGTGTGTGTTCCTATAGGCACCCATGCCCCGTGGATATGTGTGTAGCGATTAATTTCCCGGTGAAGTGAATGATTGCCGGCCGGTAATATAGCGGTTTGATTGAATTTGTTCCCGTAATGTGTGTTGCCAAACAATTCAATTTACTGCCATGATTAATGTGACCGTTTTAATTATAGATATTAATGATTTTTGATACAATACCACGATCTTTGCGGTTTATTCAGAATATGTATTTTCGTGGTCCACTTCTAACCACATTCAACGTGTGTGTGTGTGTGTGTGTGCGCGAGTGTCCCGCCGCGCCGCGCTGTCTGTACCCGCCTGTACTCAGGCAGTTGTTTGTGATTTGCAATCCGTACTTTTCATTTCCGGATCGGCAACATTTTACATTCAAAACTTTTGGACGATTCAAATGAAACATTTACGAAAGAGGCATTTTGTATTTATCTGAACAATTTTGGGATAAAAGTGTTTTAAGGTTGGAATTTTAAAAACATTTTTATTCGTATACCAAAGCAGTAGTGTTCCGACGTGTGCCTGTTGTTTGAGCTATAAAGCAGGCTTACTTGGATCGGCTTATGTTGTCCCTGAAACATGTTCCACCGAAAATACGAATGTTGGTTTAGTACGGTAATCTTAGGCACGGGCTGAATATTTTTGTATTTATTATGAAAAGCCTAGCTTATCGCGTCAGACTCGGGCCTACACCGTCACACGAGTCCCCTGACTTAACAGAATGCTTCACAAACGAGTCCATTTATGTAAAGATCAATTATTAGCAACGCTGTTAGTACCGCCGTAGCTCCGTAGCAGCTGGCTACGCGTGTGGTCTACGTCGTAGATCCAGTATGGCTACAAGTTTACAGTTTTCAAATAAGTTCTGTATTAGTCCTCAGGTTTATTATTAAAATTTAAACGAGTAGGTATTATAAATTCCACCTGTATTCTGTACTTTTGTATAAAACCGTCGCGTTCCGTTGTCATTGAGCTCGCTCTTAAAACGTACTCGGCAGCTATAAACTCCTTCATTCCCATTGGGAACGGCGGGAACCCTATTAAGCTCATTTCCTAACATCATAAAGGAGAATGCCTTTGAATAGGATGTCTGCAAAGCAGCTTCATTCACAATAGTATATGGTGGCGGATGTCTGCGCGCGGGGGGAGCTCACTTAGAGGGTGGCTTTGTTCGTGACGTCACCGTGTACAGGAGACAGCAGGACAGAGCGGAAGTCGAGTGACATCACACGACGGTGCGGGGAGGACGTCTACCTCTCATTATTTTGACGCATTTAGTTAAGTAAGTCAAACGTAAGTTTATTGAGGCAGTAAAGACTGCACCACCATCGATACTAAGGTACTGTAGGAATCCACTTATATATTCCAAAAAGTTGAAGTTGTCATTAACTTTGAACAACAAACACATTTCTCGCGCGGCTCCAAACCGTTTATGTTTGCTATCACGCATTGTAAGCTAAACTTTCTGTTTGTATCGGTGCGCGCCCTCGTATCGTCCGCCGGCGCTCGGCCATCGATTGTGCACACAAGTTTATTATAATTGTATTGTCTGAATCCCGCTGACTGGCTCCCGAGCGCCGGTGACGCGGCTCGTTACCACTTATTATGAATTCTGATGATAATAACATGCAAATTGGAATTGCGAAACGTGCGCATGTAAAGATGTAGAGTGCAATTATGAGTTTAATAGGTGTCAGTAATGGTTTATCAGTTTATGAGCACAGGTGATAGGGTCATTTTACAATATATTAACGATTTACGGATACCATGCAAAGTAAGTAAACGAATGTAATATGATTTAAACACAGAATTCGTTGTCGAAACCAGAGCTAAGGTACATAGTTTCATATAAAAGCAGTTGATAACAACCTTTGGTTACCTTTATACTTCGTCTATAAATGTTGATCACCACATATTCTCGCGCGAAAACCACATTCATTTGGTTATTATTACTCTAGTTTATTCAGCTATGGAATTGTACCGGGAGCACATAATATATAAATGTGGCATACGACATTAAACGATTGTTTAAAGTCGACCGCGCACCGCCCGCGCCGCCCGACAGGGACTCGTTTTCTTCGGTCACAGAACCGATACCACGACCCTCTAAGGTACTACACAAGCTGTTCAAGCCCCGCTCGTAACACTTTACTTAACGACCTCAAGTAGTACACGAGGATGTAGTCCTGCCTCACAGTCACAGCGCGCCTCCGTTCTCTGTCTCAGTAGAACAGGTAGCTACTGCAACACGTCACGTGACATCGTGCTAAGTGTGCGCACACGAGGCGGTACATCCTGTTTCAGTAAATATTCGTGAGTGTGAACGCGCGGCATATTTATGAGGGACGTGCCGGGATGGCCGCCGCGACTAATATTTCACTCCGCAGTCAAGAGCGCCGTAATTACGGTTTTTAGCAGACTCTTTCGAGGGATAATGAGGGTCCGGTGATTATACCAACACACCTTTATGATGTTCTTGACGACACTCTTAGTGACTCGTTATATGTTTGGTACGCGGCTGCTATTGGGCATGTATTTAAATATTTATCTAGAATAAAATAGAAAAACATTTTTGAAAGTCAAATACTGCGTGAACGTGTGGATACAGCAACTCTTTTTTTCTAAAATCTGACTTAGCTCTTCCAGTATAAAAAGGCACAGTAGTACGGTAATATTAGAACAAAGAGGACCAAAACAATTTGCTCCCGACACACTATGTAAAGACGTTTAGTCGGAGTAAGGATAAAAGTCTCGTATCCTTCCTAAAACTCTCTTAGGCCACGTTCAATGTTCATGTGAAAAGGGTCTCATGTGATGTAGGCACTCGAACATTTTAAGAGGACGTGTTTTTGCTACGTTAGGACTAAGATTTTAATGCTATTCAAAATACATTTAAATTCGCCTGATAACAAGCCTAATTCGCACAAAGTGAAGAGTATTATAAACATTCCAGTCACATCTCGTTACATTGTTCGTTTTATATTCCGAGGCTCAAGCAGCGGGTGGACCACTCTCGGTATTAACGTGCCCTAACTTTCCTTTAACGTTGTTCTTTTGAACGTCCTGCCCGAACCTTTTAGCGGTTTGCGTCCCACAAAATACTGAACAACATCGCAATTGAGAAGGTCCTAAACAATCCACTCGAGTCCTGCCGAGTCCGCACCGCGCCCGCGCCGCGTCCGTGTCGTGTCACGTGGCCTCACGCGGACCCTTTTTAAATTCTCTCAGCATTTGCAGCTCCAAAGTTTGGGACCACTCCCGCATGCAAAATAGGTGAGAATTAGGTGACAACTATAACACTTGAGTTTTAGCCATACAGCAGGAGTAATATCTACTAGTACACATGTCTGAAAGTACCAAAGGCTGGTGGGGGAAGTTCATGATGGACTGACACTTATTGTAGTGTAGAGGTATAATAAGATAACAGCTATTAAAGTCCGGCCGCTCAGAGAATGCGTTCCTGAAGTCTGTCATTAGATCATTACTAGTGATGGGCATTAAATAACACTGATATTAATTTTTGTAACCAAACCAAAACAGAATAACAGATTAAGATAAAATACTTGACTGTCTGGCCTTTAACTTCTAATTGTAACTAGTGTAAAGAAAAAATATGCATAATTCAATTATACCCATTTTAAGAAATAGTTGCGTCTGGATTATATTAAAGATTTATTAAACAGACTCTGATTCGCTTGTATTCTTATATTTTTATCATTTCTTATGTCTCCTTCGGAATTTCCTCAAATTGATTTTGCGTTTTTTTGATGATTATTCCAATTTAGCGCCGATGTCAGTAAGTAATACGATCAAGAACAGCCAGTTACATAAAATAGAATATTCATATCTTTATTTTTCATTTTTGAACAAAAAAATATTATATTATAGAATAACGGCAGATAACGTAACAAAATATGCCTAGTTATTTTTGTCATATCACTACAAAAATGAACATATGACGAAACTTTGTAACATCGTCGTATAGATTTACAAAAACATTGTATTTTTATACAAATAACATTAAATTTAGCGCGAAATTATCACATTCATTGTGACATGAAATAATGATGTGGTTTTAATTACTTAAATCATATTATTCATTAATAGAGCAAATAAACGATAGAAATATTATTATTGAAAATAATCCGCCACTTCAAAGTTACATCGTCTTTCCGGATACGACCTGTCAGGAACGCATTCTTTCAGCGGCCAAACTATAAAGTTAATAATTATTAATACATCACTACATAGTATAAAACAAAGTCGCTTTCTCTGTCCCTATATCCCTATGTATGCTTAAATCTTTAAAAATACGCAACGGATTTTGATGCGGTTTTTTTTAATAGATAGAGTGATTGAAGAGGAAGGTTTATATGTATAATAACATCCATTAAATAGTGGAGAAATACATAAAATATATATTTTATACCCGTGCGAAGCCGGAGCGGGCCGCTAGTATATCATATAACTAATACATTGCTGATGGTACTGGTGCAGAATGTTCAACTTGCAGTAGTTAAACTGTAAGTAATTATGTGAGTGTCGGAGCGATGCGTGGCGGAGGTCATCTACCACATTCGATAATTGGTTACTGAGCTGACTCTATTTATGTAACTGTGTTTGCTAATCAGTATTCTAAATTAGGTATAATAAGTATAATCAGACCAAAAGAGCAAAACAATGTCTGTCTTAAATATTTGTAAGTGAGTCACAATACAATGTTTGTTAGCAGATTAAATAAATAAAATGTAATAGGCTTAAAACAAATAACACTTGCGTGTGTGAGCGATGGCCCGCGCTCAACCGTGTGTGTCAGGCGAGAGCTCACGCTACAGCGAGCTGCGACCGAGCGGCGCGGCACGGCAGCTGGCCCGCGGACCGGTTGTGACTCGGCGCCGCCTGTCGGACGGGATTATGGAATTAACACACCAGAATCTCCGCTCACCACGATCTAATATCAACAACAGATTTTCTCAACAGTTTATTTTCATTGCTGCCTCGAGTCGTATGGCTCGGATCAACAAGTCGAAAAATTTAATGTTTGGCGATACACTGCAATGAACTACAAATTGAATATCATAATTTGTAGCCTGTTATGAGTCTCCGGGGGCGCACTACGGTGTCGTGGTGCGGGGTTATTGTGGAAGTTATCAGCACCGGTCGGGGATTGTAACGGCTTTAAATGTTGCTGGAATCAGATTAGTTGAACTTGAGCATATTTTACTTAACTTATCCATTTAACGTCTGCCGACTTGAACTATAAGTCCTTAAGCTACCGACGTACAAAGAGTACAGTCAGCATCATAAGTAGCCGCACATTTAATTTTATAAACATACCATTAATTGAAGAACAACTAATTACACACTAAAAAGTCTTAAATATTTTAAGATCATCCATTGGACGCTCCTATAATTTGAAACAAAAACTTGAATTGGTTTTTGTTTCTTTCCATTATTTGACATAAGGTTTCGTAATATGTTAATCTACTTATGATGCTGACCGTACACCAACGTAATCCTCATTAATGTTCTCGACTGGACTAATGACTAAACGTCCGGGCGGTAACTGGGCAAGCATTTATTTTAAACCATCTTGTCTCAATTGTCAGCGTAGGCAAAGGTGTAACAAGAGGTAGCCAGTATTTTGAATTGCACCGTTTTAGTGCTAATGTTAAATTCCAATAACAAGGCTTATCTTAAATCTAACTTAAACCTCGGTATAATAATTAATCGGCCGGCAGCTAAAAGACCAACTGTTAATTTCGCAGCTCTAAATGAAGCTAATACTCATTGACGAGCAAAGCGGTCGTGCAGAAGGGATTTAATAGTCTAGTTTAACGAATATACACTGCTATTAATAGTAGGTGCACAAGAAGTAGCCGTCACTGGTGCCTACTCAGGGAACTCGAACCAAACTCGTTTAAACTAGTTGTCAGCAGAACCCGCGGGGCGCGCGCCTGCCTGTGGTGTCGTCGGACCCGCACTACTAACTACGACAAGGATATGTTGAGGGCTGCATTGTGCTCGCCTTTATATCTGTCAGCCATATTGTATCAACGAATTGAAATGTTTTTAATTAAATCCTTTCGCTTCGTAGATGGTAATGATAAAGGTTCTTTGTTTAATATGTTTTGTTGTTTTTTGATTGCTTGTAAACAATTGAAACTGAGATATTGCTAGATACAAAATATAAAACTGTTAAGTAGAACACAACTACTCTCCTACATTACCTGTTAAATTCATCATCCATTATATTACTGACGGTTACTTAAAATTGTGTAACAAAATTCTTCGTCATACGCCTAACCTTGGAACACAACCCCATCAGGCTTAACAGTTGTTTGCTCTCTACAGTGAGTTTATAAGGCAGCTGGTAGAGTTGCATTACCGTCGTATTACCTATATATTAATAAAGTAAAGCGAACCAAGATGTTCCCGCGGCACGTTCCCCGCGCGGCTTATTTCAATACCGAGCGAGGTATTGTAATATGTTTGTTGTTCAGACTTACTTCGGAGGCGCGGAGTGTGCCGGGTGCCGGGTACTGTTCCGGGTGTTATTATCTTGTTACCTGTTGTAAGGATGCTCCGGAGGGAAGGTAACGCGAGCTCGCGGCTCTTGTGATGTGTCAAGGTCTCATATTTTTTGACAAAAGTTTGTTCGTACTGAAGATTTTCTCGAGAGATATTTGAGAACATTCAATGTTACTAATGGAACCAGATTCAATTGATTCTGAAGTGCTAGGGGGCGGGGGGGGCGTAGGTTACCGCTTGTCATAAATCAGACAGAATGATTAACTAGATGACGTCGTCGTTCAGATTGACACGCGTCTCCCGTCACCCGGGAGGTGTATGTAAGTGATGTGCGCCGCCATTTGTCAGTCCGTTTGTTTAGTATTCGGGGTTGTATGAGCACTCAATGTGCCTTACTAAGTCCATGGTTAGCTAATCGAATTTCTCATCAGAGCTTTGTTTGCAAAATAACTTAAAGCGGACGACTTAAAGTTGATTTAAGATTATGCAACTTATCTTTGACAGTTTATTGATGGCAGTCGATCTCGATGTTACCACTCGATTGATTCGAAGTAAAACTTTTAGTTCGTGGAATGAGACCTTGATAGCACTTGTGCTTGACCTGAGAACTTAGTGGGCTGAATGACCCTCATAATTGAATGAGCAGGACTTTTATCACCGAGAACAATGCGGCGCCTCTCTGTGCGACTGACCCCCGGGCGCGGGTCTCTTTGTTGGTCAGTAGTACTTCACGATAGCAGGGGAGACCCCCGCCACCGCCGCCGCTTATCGCACACATCACACATTAAACTCTATTCAGCTGAATAAGTTTTATTGTTACACATTCAGCCTTATCTTAGATAACTCCACTCAATACGAGCATTCAACCTTTTTTCCAAATATTTCTCCAAGTAACACATTCAGCTTAAATTTCATCGACGGGGTTTGACTGAGAATGTACAGTGAAAAAGCCCAGCTGAACTAAACCAAACCTATGTACATTATGTACGTTACTCGCTTTATCATATTTGATCTGAATCCTATTTAATCCCTTAAGCCGCTCGTTGCATCTCCTTTAGACCGGGTGGACCTTCAGGGCTACTTTAATTCCGGAAAAGAAGCAAAAATGTTTCACACTGACAAGCTCGAAGATCTTCATATTTTAGGAAACCCTTAAAGTGCGAGTGTGTTGAGTACTCTACGAGTTGCTTTCGTAGCTTACTGGCGGGCGGCGGGCGGCGGGTGGCGGGCGGCGGGCGGCGGGCGGCCGGCAACGGGCGCCGCATTCATATGTATGGGCTTCTAAATAATTCATCGCTCTCTAATGAAGAAATATCGTGAGGTCCGTCCGTCCGTAAACATCCGCTGTGCCGCACTGATCGGCCGCCACTCACCACGACATATTGCCTCCATCACCGAGTCGCACGTTGTAGCCACTGTAGGCGTATCAAACACACTAATAAATAGTTTACCTCGTCTGCTATCTTGGATTAAAATACGTTACTCAACAGCCATGCTCCTTGCTTTTGTTACAAATATTGAAGTAGATTTAATATGAGTATATAAATCTCACGATGACGTGCCTGGCTTAAGGTCAAACTAATATTTGAGACGAGCAAGAACCGCTGGCTTTAAATCCAATTATTGGCAACAACACTGACTTTGAATTAATATTGGAGCAAATTTATAAAGTTTCATCATAAAAGGCCCCGAATATATACTATTTAATGTACCATTTCAATCTAAATTGATAAAGGAAATTTGAAAAATGATGGACACGAGCGGGATTCGAACCCGCGACCTTCGCCGATCCGTGGCGCTGCTCTAACCAACTGAGCCACCGTGTCGCTGCTCGCATCCATCGAATTTCAAGTTCCCTTTTAGTATTTACGTCTTAAGGGTGACGTCGGGTATTATCTGTTGGATGTTGTTGTTGAAAATGGCACCAAAAGTCATATAAATTTGGGTTGGTATTATCGTTTCAGTGATTTATAGCTGTAAAGGTATGACACTGAGTTGGTAATCATAGATTCCAACAGATAATACCCGACGTCACCCTTAAGACGTAAATACTAAAAGGGAACTTGAAATTCGATGGATGCGAGCAGCGACACGGTGGCTCAGTTGGTTAGAGCAGCGCCACGGATCGGCGAAGGTCGCGGGTTCGAATCCCGCTCGTGTCCATCATTTTTCAAATTTCCTTTATCAATTTAGATTCAAGCTTAGCATGGGCAACATGCTAAAATGGCACCAAAAGTCGTACCATTTCAAGTTTAGTGGTGCATGAGTTAATAAAATATGAAGAGGCTATCGATGGTTAGTGGCTCACAGAGTGACAGCAGTGAGCAGTGAGCAGTGAGCAGTGTGCAGTGTGCAGTGCTGCGGGTAAATAATGAGTATCGACCTGGTCCCGCCGCTCGGCCGTCGGTACTCACGTGACCTGATTTGTGTGGCTGCAGCTTGAAGCGTGAGTGATCGCTCACACCGTTGCTGATTAGTAAATTATAAATTAATTTAAAGCTGCCTTTGCTTCTATGTAGGTATTGACACTTAATTCAAATATTTTACCATCTCGGAGTCCGGAGATCCCGAATCAGTATGAGTACTGTTAGCGGTGTTTACATACTCGCATGTCTCGGCGGGACTCGTTGATGTCTGATTGATATCCATTACCCATCGTTACATATTCTAATCGCTCAGTCTAGACTGACAATTAGCTGGTGAGCCAGTGTCTGTGCAGAGCCACATTACATTTATAGTTCAATCCTCGCTCACACAGGGACACAAGTCGACAGGCGAAGAGTAAGCGAGGATTGTCACGCATTTTATTGTCAATTGACCGGAGCTTTTAGAGATTCACTAACTTTATGTGGGATGACTTGTAATATAAAAAATGAATAAAAAGCACATTCGTCAAATTACTCGCTGACTGGTAATAGTTTTCCAACCCGGGGCCATGAGGCTCGCGCCGAAACGAGCCAAGCAATGTAGGCCGAGAGTAAGTCACGTCGGCACATATCACACAGATGTGGTGTGCTTGCCTGTCGGTAGCACTCCAATCTCCAGTGGCCAATGAACATCCAAGTTATTTTGTAATATTGTAGTGTATCCCGCTTTACATATCTCCAAGAGACGCCCGCTGGTCCCAGGCATAAGGCGCGGGGTGTGCGGCGCGGGGGGAAAGTTACAAGGGGGCTTTTAAAGTTTCACGTTTGGTAGTCACGTGCATTACGAACTTGTAACTTTAGTTCGATTGTGAAGTTAGGCATCATTCCTACTACTCGATGAAACATCAAGTTTCATACGCAACACAAGAGTTTGTTTTGATTTAACTATAATAGGTAGTTGCAAACTGACAGGGTTTGTAAGTTTTTTAGACTGTTGTGCAGTGTTGTCTAAATAGATAATATCATGGTCGATGGTACCTATCGGAGTTTAAATCAGAAAATACTTTTTTTTAATCATCTCCCCACACTGGGATTTTCTCCTATATCGTAAGTGCGTTTCACAAACATGAAACATCACATACACAAACACCCAGACTCGGGACAAACATCTGCGGATCACACCAGTTAATAGACAATCAGGTCATCATAACGATCCCATAGGTTACTTGACTTTGAACTCGAAACTTCGTGTCTATAAATCTAAAACGTATACATCTGGGTCAACAACGTCCGTAAAATGTCATAATATCCCATCTTCGGTACACATAAGACTTGTACACCTTTTAAATACTGCTCTATGTAAGTGAAAGAATCTCCGATACCAATAAAAATGAACAAGCTAGTTACAGTAGTCTATGATATCTGGTATCCGATCAACGAAAGCCGTATGTTTCAGCGGGAGGAGTACCCCTGGAACGTGGGCAAGCCGAAGCCCTCCACCGCCGAGGAGATGTTCGCCGAGGACGACCGCAAGCGAGCCAAGAAAGCAGGTTAGCAAGGACTCTGTACGTCTGCACGAGGCCTAGACTGTAGTGAAGTGTATGTTTAACTACTGTTTATCTTCTGAGCCTCTAGTGTCTTCATCGTGTACTTATGCGTTGTCCTTTTTATTAATGACAGATAAACAAAACGAAAAAAAAGTGGTATTTTAGAGTAGTAGTGTGGAAAATTTGCTATTCTAGATTATTGTTAAGTTTGTGAAATTTAGAGGAAGAACGATATTGTTATGTCATTGTGTAATAGAACCCTCATCTGTCCGCTTGGGTCGGCCATCAAAGACAACGTGTAGGTGCTAAGATGGCAGGACGACAAAGATACAAGTTTAAACAGGTACCGAGTCCCGATAGGGTTTGATTTCCATTTGCGTGGAGTGTCCCCGTCGCCGCCGGCGCGCGCCCGAGTTGGCACAACTTCATAACACCTCCACGTTATGAGTGACCCTCCGCGATGCCCGCCCGAACATTATTTGTGTACAATCTCAAGGGAAATTTAAAAACGAATCTCTTGGTTGTCGGCGCCTCGAGGCACGTACACTCGTTTTAAGGTTTAAGGATCCACTGGAATGCGATAACGTGAGTGGACTGTTATGTATTGATTGATTATAAACATAACATAACATAATATCACGCCTGTATTCCCCGAAGGGGTAGGCAGAGGTGAACATGTAGTACACCCACATTTCGCCAGTTATGTTGTAAGTCCCAATGTAATAGGGGGCGAGCCTATTGCCATCAACCGGGCACAAATCCAGACTCCGTGCTGCTACTGAGAATTACCTAATGGAAAACTCAGTAACACTTTGCCCGACCCGGGATTTGAACCCAGGACCTCTTGCTCAGCAGTCGCGCTTAGCGACCACTAAACCAACGAGGCAGTCCAGTTGATTGATTATAATTTATGTATAAGAACACTGTTTTTATGAAATCGTTTAAGTTTCTAGCTTTTAACGTTTTAACGAATTTATCGTTGCCTAAATTACAAAGATTGGTAACTCAACAACACCCACATAGGTGGTTGTCTATAGACAAGTGACTAGGAGTTTCTTGCCGGTTCTTCTCCATAGGAATGACATTTGAAACCGTGCAACTAGCATCTTAACGTTTCATAACGAGCCTGTAATTGGTTTACAAGAAATAAAAACAATTTGAATTTGACAAGAACATATTTAATTTAGTTCCTAGTGAACGACTTCAAATCTAATAGTTTTGGTGTAACCTTCCCGCTGGTGTATACGATGCTCCGTTGTACTGGCGGGTCGGCGACTTCCCGGCCTACTTCAGGGAGTTATCAACTTGTTGTGAGAAGCATGAGTCGTGGAAGCCTAAAACAATATAAATTATTATGCCACACTATTCATCGTTTTTTAATTTGTTGAATCCTAATAAAACTGAGAATGGTCTTGCATAATCACATTAATAGACACATTTGATGTTTGTGTATAACCGCAGCTTCAGAACATACCGCTTAATATCCTGTGTTCCGAGGAGTCACAATGGATCATAACATAATATATGCCGCGAGCGCTGCGAGTCGCGCCGACATGCTGGCCGGCCGCAATAAACATGTTTATCTTCATAATGAAAGAGATGAGGCGCGCTGCACCGCCCACCGCCTCGTCACGAGCATCCTAATACAGTCTGCGCCAGCGTCGCGCGTCGGTAGTACACTGCGCATTATTATTATTATTATATTTCCTTAGAACAATATTTAATCTTATTCCTAAAAATATATATTATTAACATACAATAAATACACATTATTAACATAGTTAAGCACTAAAGATAGTTTCCTAAAATAAGCTCTCTTTACATAACCTTACATAAGTGCGAGTAATAAGTACAGTCAGTAATCATAGAGTTGTCTCCAACCCTGCTGCAAATGTTACAGATAAAGTGGTTACAGTGCTGTGCCTATAATAATTGTAATGTCACACCACAATGGAAGTAGGACAGCTTGTCGTGATTGTCGGGGTAAAGAGGGTCGAGACCAGTTGAAGTGGGCTAATCAGCCTAGTCTTAACGTTCCGGTTGTGAAGCGAAGATAACCTATCTACCTCTTTTAACTGTTAATATCTTTGCTGACAACTACTCTGTTTGTATAAAGTTCACAGTTTGTGAGTCAATCCTACATAACTGCCTTTTATAACGAACATTTAGTTTCAGAAATTAACTGAACCCAAGAGAGACTGTAACTTCTGGTTCATTTACGCTCCAACTTTGTAACAGTTTGTAGCCGGTTGTAATTGGAAAGCATAATTCCAATGTATTTTTGGAATACAACTTCAGCGATGAGAGTTTTACTGATTTCGGTGAATTTTCAAACGGCCTCGTTAAAGGGCGGTTCGATAGTGGCAGTAAACAAAGTGTTGGAAGTTGTGCTAGTGCTCGCCCACTCTGGCCACTCGCGCCGATGTCCCACGTCCTGCGTGCCATATCCTGCATCCCACGTCCTGCGTGCCATGTCCTGCGTCCCACGTCCTGCGTCGTTTCTTAAGTAAACCTGAGTATAGTGCACCTGGCGGTCTACAGTCGCAAGCAAACCAAACGCAGTCGGAGCAGATCGCAATCAGTGCGCCCGAGCGCTCCTGTGTGTTCTCGCTTACGATAATTGAATCGTCTCGAACTTATTGATATGGAACTTCTACTTCTTGCGACACCCAATGTTAGTTCAATTAGATGAACACATGGAAATACATTTTGTATGAGATACTCGTCTTATAGATCATGGCATTACAGTTTTGCTGGTGATTTTTAAATCTATTAAATGGAAAAATAAATAATTTAGCTGTGTCGTCTTGTGGGTAAAACTAGTAGCAATTATGTCTGACTATGACAAGTTTTGAAGTCTGCAAATTGTTATCATGAAATATATTCCTCACACAACTCCTTCGCTACCAAACGCTTAAGCGGTACATACCTTAATGTATTAGCATCAGGTGCCGTGAGTAAACTGCATATCGGAGCTAAAAGTATTTCGTGTTCGATTCTAAGTGGAGCAGAAACGTGAGCGAGGCGTATGAGGTGTGCGAGGTGCATTTAATCGTATCGCGCGGCTGGTCTGCGGTGCAATCACTTTATTAAATTTGTAGAAACAAGAGCGAGTCAGGTGGAGCCCTCGACCTCCCACCTTACTGCTCGTAGCTTGTGCCTCGAGCCTCACCCTCGGGGCGGTGAACACTCGGTTATTCAATCAGTGCTATTGGATCTGACACCAGGATAAAGCGAGCGCGCTGAGAACTAGACCGGATGTTACGAAAACGGCTTGCGTATGAATATTGAAGTTTATGTTAGATTTTACCCACGACAGTAAATGACTGTAGAGCTTAGATATCTAGACATACAACGCAGTAGAGTTGGTTTCAAATAGTTGATCTATTTGGGATGTTCGCAGCAAACTGATCAATACTTAAACATCACTATATTGGATCCGACTCTGTCACCATGACAACGTTCTTCGCCTCACTTCACACGATGAATAACATAAGTAAGTCCGTCGTTGTCATGGTAACGGATACTTGATCATATTTGTTAGCACGTTTTCATGAACAGTGATAATGACCAGTGACACGGAACAGTTCTCGAGTGGAGCAGCTCCACACGGCCAGGCGCGGCCGTGACTTACGCTACAGGATCATAATTACTAAGCTCGGTCCGCAGGGTGCGGGGGGGTGAGGCGCGGGCGGCGGGGGCCGGGGCGCGGGTGTTGCCCATTACTTTGTACGCAGCTCTCATAATCCCCGCATTCTTCTTAGTTACCCTCGTTACACTCTCGCTCTGTACCTGACAATAGGGTCATAAACAACATTTTAAATAAATAAGGCGTCCTTTGTAACATAAGCTTAGGATTTTGTTCTTTTTTCCTTCTTGCAGTGAAATTTACACAGGGTTTATAGCACACATCTACATATCATGATACAAACATGAAAATAATTCACACAACTAATCAAATGTAGTCTTATTAGTCGTAGTATGATGCTGCGTGGCTCGTCATATTATTTGAATCGCAGCGTGTTCGGCCCACGCGGCATGCCCCCGCACCGCAGCCGCCCCGCGACCGCCACACGCAGCTAATTAATTTGAGTTATAACCTCTTTGAGGTCTTTTAAGGAAGTGAACATTGTTTCAGCGAGGTTTACATTTACATTACCTTACATAAACGAGCTCCAAATGTCTGTGATCTCCCTCGTCGAGCGTCAGTTATACTATTTTTGTATCGTTTAATCTGCTTTCACTTCCTCCCATACGCCTTTTTTATTTATGCAACGAATTAATGGAAACGTAGAGTAAACACATTTTCAATTTAATTACAATTATTGTTCAGGACTTGGTTACAGAAGTTTCTGAACATTGCAACAAAGTAAACCTGAACAAAACCCGATGTCTTTGAAAATGGTCGCTTTAGCATTGGTAATAAAGTAAGAATTGAATCTTATTTACATGATATTTTCATTTGATTATGGTACTTTATAAGGTTTATAGCATACGATGTTACACACTGGTGGGTCCTACAAGAATTTTAAACATTACTTCAACAGTCTTGTACGAATTTAAGAAGGTGAGCACAAACTCCAATTTATAAAATCCCTGTGGAGACACGAGGTTTCAGGCGCGAGGTGTTAGCCACGAGATCAATAGCTGATGAGGTTTTTCGAACGAAAGGTGAAAAAGGTAACGAAAGGTGGTTTCGTAAAAAACCATTAATATTTAAACCATTACTAGATTTTTGAACTTAAGATTTACTTCAATAAATATGTAAACACTAGCGTAGCCGCCGGCTCTGCCCGCCCCAAACCCCCCCCCCCCCACCTCCCGCGCGGGCCCCTGTCCGTTCACGTTCACGTTACAACCAGCATGGTATTCACTGACCTCGTTCATCGTGAAATTGGTACATAAATGGATTTCACGGTTTGCCGAAAATATTTTAATTGTTCCTTTTGAACCGCGGAATGGATACGTTACAGTCACATATTACTTGAGCATTCATCAATTACTGTGTTTTTTTTATAGACATTTAATGTAAATGATTATAATGTTCTCCTAACCGAATATCGAACACGGCAGCCTATCTCATCTGAGACTAGCCAACAACGCATGAGGTACTATAGTGCACAAGTTTGCGCGCAAACACAAGTGCACTCCATATTCCTTCACTTTCATAGACCGATGAGATGGCAGACGGCTTATCTTGCCTTCCGAGGCACGGAGGGGTCTCGACATGTGAAATCGGTCACCCATATCACAAGACTGACCGCGGCAAGTACGGCTTAACCTCGCAGGTCGAAGGATCTGCGCGGTAACCACGTAGCTACGAGCTCAAGATATTGATATTGAGTGCTTGACAATATAGCTTGAGTATTTATAGGACCTACTGTATGATGTGTAGTAGTACATCCAGTGTTTGGTCACAACAAGCCTCACTGTCACAACATTTACGCAGTACTTTACCAATAAACACAGTAAAATCTTGAAATCTCTGTAAAGTGAATATTTGCTAGAAGTTTCGATAACCTATCTCCGAGTGTATCCATACACAGCGAGTGTAGACCACAACATATTGCTCTCAATGTTCCGCACTACTCTCTCAAATTACACGCGATATTATTTGTGGCGATAGCACAAGTATATAATATTATATTACAGCCAGCGCCGTTGTATAGCTCCGTAAAAACCGTTTAAGAGTGGGATCCTCCCGGCATGGTAATGTCGCCGCTTGTCTGTCTTGAGGGCACACTCTCGTCTGGTCTGACGAGGGAGGATTATTCTACTTTAAGTGTTACATGCGACGCGTCGGCTACTAGTTATGAAGTTAAATAGCACCACGCTCCTATTGTTTGGGGAGGTAAGTAGGTTGAGTCTGGAGCAGATGATTTCTTTTGCATACAAAAAGAGTAATGAAAAATTGCTACCTCGATCACTATGTAATGCAAATAGTTAAGGTCATACGACAGTGACAGGTATAGTTTAACAGATTGTTCAACAATGACAATTTTTATAAGTAAGGGGGGGGGGGGGTCGTAGGAGGTGACTTAGGGAAAATCCAGAAGATGGGCAGCAGCGTCGTCTGTAACTTCACCATCAATACTGCGGTCCCCAAACCAGCCGCTTGCCAAACGTGGGGATTACCTTTTTTAGGAATTGGGGGCACACCTTTGTTCAACAGTGGACGTCTTCCAGCTAATGATGAATGTAATGTAAGAATGCTACGGTTTACTGCTCAAACCAAACCATTTGTAAGTGCGCTCATCGATAGTGTCCAGCCGCGCGTGGCTCTCGCGGTCATCAGTCACCTGCTCGCTACATCCACAATAAACATTTGAAAGAACAAATAATTAGGCGGGTTTATTCAATGCTCGATATGACCCAAAACATTAGGTGTAACATTTCTTTATAAATGACAAATTGACAATTAATATTAAATATACATACACGTTTCACAAACATCAACCATCACAAACACAAACACCCAGACTCACAACAAACGTCTGCGAATCGCAATCGGAAACAAATCAACTACACTTAGCGTAGCAATCAAAAGATGCCTAAGGCTTTAAGTACGCATAGTACACTATTATGTTAAAGAATAAATAAATTCGAGAAAAGGATGGTACGGCCGTGCCGCTTATTTGCTCGACTTGGCGGGGGCACTGCCGTGCCCCCAAATAAATGTTGGCCTAAACAAATACATAGCACAACAAATATCTACCTAAGGTACAAGAACCATTAATAAACGTCCATAAACAGAGTCCCTGTCAGATAACAATGGGTGGCGCGACACGAGGCTTACAGCGGTATCTCTAGGTGTCACTGAGGGCTACCGACCGCTACGGCGTAGCCGCGTAGCTACGTAGCGCTACGATACCGTTACAGTCCTAGCAATCTTCACTGGCATCGTTATCTTTGGCTATAGACGGACGACGTTCAGTTTTAAACGGTGTATACTGTTTAATTATAATATTTACTATGTACGTATATGGTATTCAGTACACCGCACCGTGTTGAATGTCACTGTTCGTTTATGTTTGTACTTATAGTAAAGGGATTTTTTGAAAGTGTGTAACTGTGTAACATAATTGAATTAAATGACTTGATGTTGTAGTTACTGGTTTTCTATCGAGATTAAGTTAACGACTTGGTACTTGGCGTGTAGGTCGCAAAAACTAATGTCTTTGGTAAAGTACATGCACCATGTTTACTGTTAGTGACGTCACAGCGCGGCGGCGCGGCGGCCGTTTGTGCTCGGAAATGTGCACTTTATGACGTCATTACTCCGAGCGGCGACGCTGGGGGACATGCTCCTATACCACGATATTGAAACCTGACCGGAATAATGATAGGCTGTGTTGTGACCCAGGCATACCGACAGTTATTAGATTTAATACAGCTTGATATACTGTTGAACGTTCAGTGAACCAAATGAAAGTATAAAGTAAAGCTACAAAAACTTTGAGAAACTTACCTCACACTAAGATTTGCTTGTGAATATTAGTGTATAAAGACATATGTACAGATGTTGATATTGTTGTTGATGGATGTATCACGAATGAATGAAAGTTGCTCGAGATGCTATGTAAAGCAACCGTATCGTAAACCTAAATAAATTGTCGTACGTTACGTGTTTAATCCTGGTTTATACAAAAATGAACTACGCATGAAACATAATTTATAATATTGAATATTACCACCGCTCGTCGCTAAACACGGCTCCGCTTACATTAATCAGTGATAAAATGTAGTTTGTAAATATACTATAAAACGTTAACTGCAGCTACAATTGGACGACCTGATTGGCGTAGTGGCTAAGCGATTAGGCTGCTGCGCTAAAGGTTGCGGGTTCGATTCCCGCACGGGGCAAAAATTTGTGCATTCCACATTTGTTTGTCCCGAGTCTGGGTGTTTGTGTATGTGATATTTCATGTTTGTGAAACGCACCCACGATACAGGAGAAATTCCTAGTGTGGGGCGAAGTTTTTTTTTTAAAAAAAAAAAACAAAAAAAAAAATTAATATAGTTAATATAAAACCACACTGCGCCGGCGCAGGTGCTACTCATAGGTACTGCTACTCCGTTGTTTACAGTTTGTGCGTGGTAGTGCGACTTATAGGTATATTATGACACACATAGGTCTGTAGCTTTGTGTAAGCCTGCGACGGTTTTAAACTGAAATGTATATTTTAATATTTCTTAAGATTAACTTGATCATCATTATTAGTAGCCACTTTTACATATTTTAAAAGTAATTTTAGTGTGCTTATATTTATTTACTTACTGATTATATTTATTTTATCTAATAATTATGATAATATTTATGGCAGACTATATCAATTAGCACGTTGAAGCAGTTAGAAGAGTCTTTATACCGAGTCTTAAACTTCCCTCATTACTCAACTGACCCATTACGTGCAGTAACAGCTTATTAAACTAGAACAATTAAAACTTAACTCATTAGTCACCAAACTCTTATATTTTCTTAAAATATTTTATAATACTCCAAACACTTCACGATTCGTCGCCGGCTCCGAAACTCGGTTAATAAACCATCATCTACAGCGACACGTTGATCACCTGATCACGTGAAACTTTCTCTCGTAAATTATTGAGATTAACTCTTAAAGGTTTTGGCATGTTAAACTCCCGTAAGGTTGTCAAGCGGCGCACTTACGCCGAGTGTAGATGAACGACTGCTGCAAATACTTGATGTGTGTATGATACCCCCGTGTAGAGCTGCGTACCCGCTGTAGTATATACTAACGTCGGAACTCCGCGGGTGTATGTTAAGTAGGCGCTTCAGCTACTTCACAGTCACGTCGCGTCAGCACCACTCCGGCCCGGCTGACAAACAACACTGGTATATAAACACAGGACTTCTTAGAGATGTTAAAAAGCGAGTACGTGCGCGAGCCGCGTTCGCTCTCGGGCGTCTCCATCCCATGATCAATGCGCGCAGTAAACTCTCCCTTAAATGTAAGGTGAGACTTTACACCGCGTGCATTAGACCCATCATGACATACGCGAGTCCAGTGTTCGCACACGTGCACGATGCCCGTTTAAAAACAATGCAAACCTTGCAAAACCGCTTCATGCGCCGAGCCACGGACTCTCCGTGGTTCGTGCGGAACTCACAGCTTCACTGTGATCTTAAACTGCCTACCATCAAGCAGTTCATGAAGCAAGCAAGTATCCGATTTTTCGAATCCGCCGAGTCTCACCCGAATCCCTTGGTTGTAACGGCCGGCCGTTACACACCATCACGGATTTCCAAGACAAGGCGTCCCAGATGCGTACTCGATGAGCCAGATGATAGTACAACCTTGCTCCAGCAACGGTTGAATCCAGACACTATCAACACTTTACACGACCGACGCCGTCGAATACTAAGATCTCGCCGTCGAGGTCCGCCGCGATCGTTAAATATTAACGTAAATAACCCTCCCGTCCCTAGTACAGCCGGCCCGGGGCCGAGCTCTAGCTTATAAAACAGTCCCTAAATAATAAATCAGATCCAGCAGTCCCTTGTTGTTTTTGCATGTTAGTCAGCGATGCACCGAGTCGAGGTTCGAGTCCCGCAGGGGGCGCCCTCGGTAGCATCGCTTAAAGTCTTTATTAGTAGTTAGCCTGGCTGGAGGCTCAAGAAGTCTCGCCTTTATCCGGCTACGTCCAATAAGACCCCCCTCGGGGTCGTCGACATAAACCATACCGAAAAAAAAAAAAAAAATAGAGATGTTAAATTATTGCTTAAGAAATAAGAACAATTACTGCCTCGTACCTGACAAGACTATAAATGACGTTCTTCTGAAAGTACTAAATTATTCGAATCATATTTTAGTCACAAGCCTTTTTGGTTCCACCTGCTGTCAGGTAACAGTAGTAGCGAGTGTGTATGATGTAACGTGCGGTATTGTTGCAGAGAGTCTGTGCCGCTGCCAGTTCGAGATGTTGTACGTGGCGCCGCCGAAGCCCGCGCGGCCCCCCGTGGACCCCGAGGACTACATACCCATCGACGTCGGTAATGTTACTCTCATGTCTGCCGCCATCTGATCGCCAGGTCAAGCTCCGACACTCACCTCGACCACCGGCCCCGGCCGCTGGGGGGGGGGGGGGCACTAACTGTATACTACAATAAGTCAGAGTTACAACAGGTAAAGCAAAGCAAGCGTGAGTATCGCCATGAAACCTAAACACACACGTACAACATGTAACACATCTTATATTTAATTAATATAGCACTAAGTAATTAGGGTCACTATTTTGCTTTGAGGCGAAATGCTTCATTATGTCATACGGGCGTTGAGAACATACTTAACTATGATTATATTGTAAACCAACAAAGATCCTACTGAAGGATGATAAATAATAATTGATACGAATAAATATAATTATTATCATTATTCATTACGCATTCTTACAGATTGTAATACTATGTGTTGTACATACTTAAGTACAGGGACCATAATAACTAATTGCACCTATTAAATAACATAAAAATACATTAGGTAGGTGTGTACATGATATTATAGTTACGTGTGGTGACGATTGTTATACGACGGGGACCTTCTGTCCTTTACATTTTGTACACTCGGTTGTAATAATAACACGATCCCGGCCAAGCTGAACATTGTAGAATGTTTAAACGTGATGCAATTACTTATCTACAAATAAAATAATTTTCACGTCATTAATAGAACATCATAATTATGTATTGTTCCTCTTAGTCGCAGACTTTCCAACTAAACTTGTAGGACTGTATAATTGACTAGCTCTCGATACCCAGACTACAGTCACGGACGGCCTCATTATGAAGTTAGCTTGATTGGAATCTTTTGTTCTTCATTTAGAAACAATCCAAATTCGGTTTCTAACTCGATTGATTCTATTCGGTAAAATCCCGAGTAACATTGATACTCTTCTATCAATCTTTGATCTTAGATTAACTTATTCCATTCCTTGAAAGTTTCGATAACTGGGGCTCCGATCACTAAACTTACATTTAAAACTAACGTAAGTATCTGTAAGTTGTAATTGATTTTATCAAGAAATTTAATCGATAAGGATTGAATATTCTATCTAAGATGATTATCAAGTTAAATTAACTTGATTAGGAGTTTACAGCTCTTGATTCGAATTTCATTTCACTGGAATTTTTGATTGACTAGCGGGTGGGTATTACTTTAACAGTGTTCAACTTTTTATCTTAATCAATTTGATTATTTTAATCCTTGAATCATGTCCACCGAGCATAATGAGGTACACCAGTAACATTTGTAGGCGTTATAAATGAGTGCTACCGTGTATCAATGTGGTGGGGTCCCGCGCACGCTGCCCCGTGTAGCGCGGCGTGCCAGTACGTGTGTGACGTCACAGGCACACCGTAAGTGTTTCCTGGTTTCAGTTCTCACTACAAACGAGCACGATACAGGAGCAGGAGGCATCTAATTTTCCGTTTCCGCAGCTCTCAGCGCTCGTGCGATATGTAGGTCGAGCGCGCCCTTTGACACGCCGCGGACACCACGCTCGTCTTTGATGATCACCGCCTTTCAAAGAGAATCGCCCATTGTTTCCACATAATTACATGTCACAGATGATAAATAAGATTGTTCTCAGAGACGCGTGCTCTCTCTTGTAAGTCGACACAATCAAAACTAGTTATGATAATGTCTTTGAAAGTTTTAATGAATAACCATTATGTAAGTCTAGGCGTTGAATTGAATACAGTTGCCGTTTGAGTGATACATGAACAATGATCAGAAAATATTGTTTAGTGTAAGTATCTCCTGGTTCAGTGTTGTCGTGAAGGCGTTGACGTGCAATATTAAAAGTAAGTTGTTATTCGAGTCCCGACTAAATTTAATAATTGAGCACGTATGGTTGACACATAATTTTATTTTAACTCAAAAAGAAAAATAAGTTGCTTTTTTGAATACATAATCATAATACAAATATAATATTTAAATTAAAAACACATGTGGATTCCCTTCTCTAATTTTCCCTAGATAAAATCACTGAGCAATGTTTTCAGTAATATTCTAAATTAAAGTTACATTTCAATTATTTCATTTGAGTTTTAAAACATGATTAGTCTCTATTTGAATGTTGACTCGTGATTGTTTTATTATAATAATAAGTAGATAATATTAATTTGGTGTTAACATATGAACCAGTGTCGAGCCCACCCCCACTGCAGCGCGTGTGCGCGTGCGCGTGCGGCACCAAGCTGGTGGTGCCCGAGCTGGACGAGCCCGTCTGCCTGCAGTTCACCGCCGTGCCGCTGCGGACCGGTATGCAAACAACGCACATAACACATTAAATATAATTATGACTGACCAGTACAATAAAAAAGGGGTTGTACGTTTTGTTGTCAGTGCGCACGCGTACCCTGATCCTGCGCAACGAATCGGTGGTGACGGCGCACTGGAACGCGGCCGTGCGCAGGTGGCCGAGGAAACACGTCCGGACGCTCAGCACAGGTGAGACCGCGCGCAGGTGTCCGGCGCTCCACGTGCCGCTGATGCCTGGTAACATAATGTGGACACATCCGCGCCGCACTACCTATACAATATACATACATATTATAAGTAGTAAAGCACAGAATATCAATCCAGTTATATTGATGAGTGAGCAGTTCTCCAATCATACGATAGAAGAGTTAATGTTAGTGTGGGCGAATAATTATTTTAAAACTGTTTTAGACAACAGACGGATTCAAATTTATTTTACTGTTTAAAATAAATTCAAGTAATTATTAAATGGTCTGAACATAAACTCCTCATTATACAGAACGAAAATCCGATAACGTCATTTCCTTATTATGACAGTAATTGTTGAAAACAAATCACAGTCCCGGGGACGCTGTGTTAAAATATTCTAACTTGAAAGTCACAGTCGTGCAAGAGGGCTCCCTGAGATAGAGGAAGGGGGGATGAGGGGTAAGGGGGGAGCACGGCACCACCAATTATGCAAATAAATTGTCAATTTATGAGTAGGCCCCTACTCATAAATTGACATAAATCATTCACAAGAGTCCAACTCTACCTACAGAGGTAGAGTTGGACTCTTGTGAATGATTGCAGCCATTCAAGTTTATTAAGTAGACTTTTAACAGCATGTCTCGTCACTGGGCCGGCCGCCTGGACCAGAGGGTCGTGACGTCAACGGTCACGTGATCAATGTTTATAGTGAACCCCATCCACCGAATGATAGCGTTACGTTCAGACGAGCGCGTTACGTTATAACGTCACTCTGCTTATTTTCGTGTCCATCTAACTCCCCCGACAAACCTGTTATGATTACATTCTAAATTAATTCATATTGAGTGATGTGTTTCTCGAACAATGTTGACAAAAAGCAGCAGAATATATAAACACGTCAATATATTTTGTAGCAAAGACTCCCCCAAAGTAAGGCAATTTGTTGTAATTTATTATATAACCCACTTAAGGGCTGCGGGACGCGGACTACCCGGCACGTTCACTGTTCGGCCTCCTTGCCAAGACTTCAGGGAGGTGTTGGCGGGCGCTTTGTGGATCATTGTCCAAGAACTCCATGTATTACTAACGGACTAATTAATTACGACACCGGTTAAGGTTGGCTGCGTGTGACCCGACCGGCGGCTCAGCCCTGCTCGGAGCACTACAGAACCGATACACACACAGCATACGCATGCACGTCTGTATGAGCTACACTCACGCCACAGATTAATAACCACAATCATCTCATCGCTTGATCAGCGCCGCATCGGAATTGCTGCTAGCCTGCTAATCCTATAAAATTGTTCATTAGATTTTTGCTCTTAGGTGTATGTAATAGAGTTCGAAATGATAATAACTTAAACGTTTCAATGGAATTAACATCGAATTTATATTAAGTCTCTTTCTGATGGGTCGGTAAATTACGTAAATATTTGTACATCGGGAAATTATTTACGTTTAATATTTATTATAGTGTAAAGTTCATCATAGACATCATTTTATTCAGTGTAGTATGTACAGATATCCGATTCTAAAATATGAAGAACTTTATACACTGGTGTATATTTAAAAGTTTGTTTGTTGCTAACAAAATTGAACAGATTTATTTGATGACCGGAGTTTATTATTTGCTTGTACAACTATTTTGTTTGTTCAACTCATGTGATAATAGAAAAGTACTCCCAAAATTCACGATAATAAATACATAATATATTATTATATTATTATTAACTATAGTGGTGGAAATTGTTATTTACTGGTCCAAGCCGGCCCCATTGGAGCGGGACACGTCGGTGGGCGGCCGCGGACCGAGCGACGTTATCAATATGACATACAGCGCCATAAGTCTTCATGATCACCAACGTTCATTGATATTAACTGTATTATAAACAATACACACGCAACACTTATTCATCATAGTAGCCGTTAGTCGAGGGCACGCTTCCACATTAAACGTAATGAGTAACAGTCGTGTTTATTTTAAACATGATGCAAGTCAACAAATACATAAATATCTTGTACATAAGTGCGTCACGAGCATGCCCAGCAACCGCCCCTTCGTGTAAGAGGTTCAGAGGGCCATGTATTCCGACCTCCTCGGGAAAGCCACGTTCGTTCTCCCCTCGCAATGTATTGTGGATGGGACCGAACTCCGTGTGGACACTCCGTCGCTGTGTGTCCTGCCTGGATCACAGCCCGCAACTAGCTCAGCTTCTCGTCACCAACGTGTGACGTTATAGTACACACGCAGCTCTCTGCACAACTAATACTACAAGTTGTGAGCGAGCGAGCACGTTCTTCTGAGAACTTACTTGTTTTGTAATAGTCAACTGGTCACTCTTGCCGTAAAACATAATATTATGGTTTAGAATATAGCTGTGCTTCAAGAATATAAATTATGTTTGTATGTGTTGTTGTTTGGCTGAGCGTCGAAATAACTAAATGCATGCAACTCAATGAATAATCTAGTCGTTAAAACAAAGATAAAGCTTGAGTAAAAACATTGACTAGTCCCGGCTACGAACCAGTGAGCTTGATTTACTTTACATCGAGAAAGTCTCTCCAGTAACAAGCCTTCTAAACAATTAACGTTCTTCATTAAGAACTCTCAGTCAATTTGAGTAATCAATCTTAATAAGCTGGTGGGATAAATAAAGCACCCTCATTAACAGATTACGTTTGTTAACTGATTAATCAATACGGCGCAAGTTGAACGCAACATAAATTTGAATTATCAGTAACAGCCGCGTCTATCGCGTTACCTCCCGCGGCGCGCGGGTGACGGCGCCGACGTGTCCGCCCGGTACTGTTGTCTGTAGTGTCACAGGCTCAGTAGGACATCGTGCTACAGTCAATGCTCAAGCACGAGTATTTTAACATTATCGATGTCAGATGTCCGCTTGTTACGTAACCGTTTAACCACCGTGTTCAGAACTATTTAGTCCTTAGTGGTCTGCGACTCGGAACGGGACTTGACTCGGAAATATAAATCAGTCGTGTCTTGTATCCAGTACATTACAGAAATGGGGTTCAGGAAAGCGGACAAGGATCTCGTTTTATAAATTAATCTCAGTCCAACTGTCCCTTAGTCCTCATAGCACTGTTAGCCGAGTGGTATGTTCGTTGGACTGCCAAGTCAAAGGTCGCAAGTTCAAACCCTGGCACGGACCAATGTCTTTTCGAATTCATATGCGTATTTATAAATTAAGAACGGTGAAGGGTAACATCGTAAGGAAATCGGCATACCTGAGAGATTTTTCGACGGCGAGTAAAGCCATGTCAAAGGCCTACAGGTTAGGCGGTTTAAACTCTGTCACCAGGTTGTTCATCACCCATACGATAACAAGAGTATTTCAAGAATTTTATGTTGATTGTCTGCCCTGTATTTCTATCCGCCAGTCGAACCCTCTTACTTATAAACGATAATAACATGTGTTTGAAAATAACCACTTCTTAAGTTTATTGACATCTCTATTTTTTGTCATTCAAACGATAGTGACAGGTATAATTTAACCGATTGTTCAACAAAGACAATTTTTTATAAGTAAGGGGTTATAATTATGTTCAGTAGAGGCGCGCCGTCCTGATACAAATGAGCCCTTGTTGTGTAGGGCTGGTCGCGGCTATTACATTATTATACAAACTTTAAACAAAGAAATACCATTGTCACAGTGGCGGGCCAGCACAAAAAGACAAACATTCATTAAGTAGAAAACAAATTTAGTATTCTAAGTGAGTTTCCACCTATACGTAAATTCTAACAAAGGACTATAGAGACCTATTTAATTTGTTTCCATTTATAGTTATACATTCTCGCGGACACCACTTCTGTGCAGAGTTTAATTACTTCGTTCGTAATATTGGAAGATTTTTTATCGTTACTTTCTCTAGGTATTTTTCCTGTGTTGAAAGTATATTTTACGAACACATGTAATATTAAAAACAAAAATTCATGAGCAAACATCTACAAAAGATTTGTTAAATATTAGCAGCAAATGAGCTGAAGCTACAGATATTATAATAAATTCTAATACCTTGGCGGCCGCCGGCCGGTCACGTGGGGCCCGCGTTCCAACATGCTCGCGACCTATACTCCGCCGCGCCGCGCCGCCCGCCGCCCGCCGCCCGCCGCCGACGACACTATTATTTGTTGAGCTCTTTTTGGACATCGGTCGGTTCTCCCATTTAGTAAATTGTTTAAACGTTTTAATGGAATATGTCGCTCCTGTCCGCGCCGCGCGCCCCCATCTCGTCATGTTATTAGTACACGAGCGACGGTCGTGTTACACCCATCCGTTTGTTTTTTTAACTATTTTTCTATAGTGAGGGACCTCCGTCTCACAGATTATACTAACACTCACACAGTAGCCTACATTAATCATACAATTCGTAAGAACGTCTGACTTGAGTGTTGTTAGTAACTCGCACCAAGTTAGTGAGAATGTGAGTTCTCGATACTTTCGACTCAAGTAGTAACTTACGAAAGTCGTATAAGATTCGTTGTTTGGTACGAGTTAACTTCCCAGTTAGTCGTTTTACTTGCTCGTTCCAACAAACCTGATAACAACACAACTTATACATAAATTATAATTTTTCCTTGATAATAATTAATAGGGAGTGGGTATCCACTTCGTGGATACTACACTTACCCCATCTTTGCGGGTCCATTCGAAATCATAGAACAGGCAAATTAAAAAAATAGGATATCTTAGAATTTTTCATGAAACGAAAGGTAAAAATAAAAAGTTTATAGTTTCAGTTTTTTTGCATATAATCACAGCTTGGTTTTCATTTATAAGATATCTATTGATATTCAGCATGATTAGAGTCCACTGTACCGAGTCATGAAATACATGCGCCAAGCCTTTAACCAAGTTACTCTACCCATCTGAGAAACTGATTCATTGTTACTGAAACTTCACTGCTATAATAAGCCCGGCACGTCCCAGCACGGCCCGGTACGGCTCAGCACGGCCCGGTACGGCCCGGTACGGCCCGGTACGGCCCGGTACGGCCCGGTACGGCCCGGTACGGCCCGGTACGGCCCGGTACGGCCCGGCGCTGTGTTTGGGACACCGCGCTACTCTAAACGCGACCACTTCAAGTGACACCGCCACGATCAGCGAGAAGTGCACACAAATTGATCTACATTGACGATTCTATTTCAAATTCCTTCTATGTATAAACAGACGGCAATTTAACTTGAATTTAAATGGGTTAATATACATAACAATTTATTTGAAATATAAAATGTGACGAAAGTAGGTTATTTCAGTTTAAAAACACCCTGCTCGTGCCGGCGCGGGTGCTGGGACGGAGATGATCCGCCTGATTGTACCATTCACTTAATTCCCCTCTTGTTAGAGAGAATGGCATCGTTATAGTATTGTCATGTCTAAGGGACGCTCGAGGGGGCTATGTAAAAATATATCAAACTGATGGGATTATTACTTTTTTTACAAAAGTTTTCTATCTACGACTATACAGTCGAACTTAAACACTATTGTAAAATGTAACTATTTAATTCACAGATACTCAAGTTTTAAACTAGCTCTTTCTTACGAGGTCATAAAAACTGTAATAAAACATAAGTCCAAACATGCCTAAGTTATAACGCAAACCTTCGTCATACTATGTCTCTACACTCCGTCTAATATGAAGCAACACAACGCAGCCTTTTTTACGTCCATTTAACGTCACTGGTATTGGATTGGCGCTCATACTAAAAAACTGTGCGAAGCTGAGTCGGTCTAATGGTGCACCTTACCCTGCCGGCTGTCGCGGACATTATAGTATTATCCCAGCATTCTATAAATCAGGTCTGAGCAAATGTTATCAGAATATTTCATACTCTTGTATGCAGCAGTTAGCGCCATACACGAGTTGGATATCTTTCTGAAAAGCAAGAAAGTTAAAAGTGCTCCCGGCCGCAGGGTGTGCACTACCCCTGCACTACCCCTGCAGCCCGCACCGACACGCACCGACACGCACCGCATGAGAGATTCTCAACTCGGACCGGAATGAGGAGGACTTACATTTTATTTATACTTTTTGCTTCAAGGCTAACATGCTCATCATGAACGTATGATGATACTTACCATGTCACAAAACTATTGATTTTACAATTACATCTAATATAATGCCACCAAATTAATAGAAGCATACCAAATTCTGAGCGTAAAGAGGCCAAAGCTCGTGAAAAATGTCATTATCCGCCCCCCCGGTGACTGAACACGGCCTCATTCACTGACCACCACGACACCGGGATCCCATCGAACACGTAGTACATTCGGGCACGCATACTAGTAGCCTTTCCGCGTGAATTGATTTCCGCACAAGTATTTGATAAAGTAAAAGGATTCATAATATTGGTAAGTGGTTGTGTGCGAGCCAGTTCAGCACACCCTTCAATCCTCACGCCTGTCAGTCCCGCGCTGCTCAGTGTCCACCATGTATCTGAGACAATACTGACTCAAAGAAGCTCTCTAATAAATATGTAAGACCTCACGGCGTACCATATATTTGCACAGCAGTTAACGAGAACAATTTAATACTGAACTGCATTATTGTAATAACCACAAAACAGTATTACAGTAGGTAAGTGTTATTTCATTCTGGTATACATCTCAAATATCGGTAAATAGTTGACAAATATTCCGCGCGCCGTCATCTACCTCATTTCATTGCGTGTCATAGCTGAATTAATGAATACCTGAGTATTGTGCGAGGATGTAAGATATACCTAAAGATAATACAGGACTTTGATTAATTCAATCCTCTAAGGGGTTTAAAAAGGGGTTAACGCGGGCGAAGCCGCGTGCAAAAGCTATACAGATATATAATAATAACCAACAATCTAAATTCACGCGAGCGAAGCCGCGGGCAGAAGCTAGTATAATATAAATAGTCTATTTTGAAGCAAACTAGTTATTTTGATGAACTTCATAGTACTGCAGTAACCATTTGAACTTGCTCTCTGCGCAGTGAGGCTAACATAGAGAAACATTTTGCAGTTTGCATTCCACGAGCTTAATTCATTAGCGGTAATTATAATTAAACGAGCAGTACTCAGTACTCACTAACAAATAGTTTCATTTAAGAACACAATTTTAGAACAGCATTTTGTATCATTTCTGTATACCTAATTGAAGCGTTGAATATGACAACGCAATAAGACATTGTCTGCATTGTGGATTGTTCAAACTTGCTTTGAAATCAGAGTAAGGTCGTAAGGCGTCCCTTTCAACCCTTCGCAGAATTCTTTAAATATCCGAATTCCATAGAAGTGACCCACTACGGGGTCTGTCCTGACCGAGCGGTCAAGACCCTCACTACATAGGATTCAACACCTAAAGCGTAACCACCGGAGGTTGTAAAACGAATTCATTGTGAACAAGGAGCGGGAATAACTACGATCACAAAACCAGTGGACTAGCAGTAAGTGCTAGTGTGGCCGGTCCGTGGTGTTGACGCATGCGTGTTGCTCCACAGACCAGTGGGCGGGCGACGTGATGGCGCCGGGCGTGGCCGTGCAGTGCGCGCCCGCGGCCGGCGTGCTGGCAGCGCGCGCGCAAGTGCACGTGCACGTGCGCGTGTACGCCGACTGCTGGGGGCTCTACTTCGACCAGATACTCATACAGGTAACGGATACGCGCTCACTGCTAACGCGGCTAGTGACACGAGCACAGGCCGACTACTGCGGACGGCTACTGACACTATTCTATACACTAACACTACTCTTGCCTCAAACTAATTGTGAAACCGCCATTGTATGTTGTCTTGCAACTGACTAAATTAAACATATTCTGGGAGTAGAGGTGAGAGCTCTATCGACACAAACTAATCATCAATACACATACATTGTCTGCTTATAACATGAAAACAACAGCTTTTAACTCAATGCATTATGATAGTATATTATACGGTACTTACTTAAAACACAAATACAATTAATTTGTTCTTCTACAAATTAATTTAACGTTCTGGCTAATCTACGTAACGACTGAATCGATTTTGATGGGACTTACACTAGCAGATAGCTGATGTTATAAGGTTTATTATAGGCTACTTTTAATTTCGAAAGCATTAAGTGTTCCACTAGGAATTATAAAAACGCGGAAAATTCGCGGGTTACAGCTTCTTCGCGACGCGATGGCTAGACAGATTTTGACGAGACTTTCACACTGGCAGATAACTGATGTTATTAGGAGTAACGTAGGATTCTTTTAATTTTAAAAATATGTATAGTTCCGCGAGCTATAAGTAAAAACCCATGAAATTGTAAACAAAATCAGATTAAAATAGGTAAATCTGCTCACTACTGCAACGTACAGGGTTTAAAATCGAAGCATAAGCTAGTTAGTAATAAAATCATCGTTACCGAGTAGGTACATTACTGAGTAAATCTATCGAGATTGCCCGAGCATTTGTGCGCGTGCCTCATGGTTGACATTATTTTCAATTGGTTCGTGTGTGCATACCCGCGTGTCGCGCGGCTCGGCGACTCGGCGCTCGGCGGTGGCCCGCGCGCATGCCGCGCACGTCCCGCACGTCCCGCACATCGCCCCGCTTGACGGCACGCACAGCATTTGGTTTCTCGACACTGTCAACAACTTAAACGCGAGATCTTTCCCACGTACATATTATATATGTATGTCTAGTAACAAAGTCTTTACTTTACAATATTTCGCGCTCTATTGGAAATATAATCATTTTTACAAAGAAAGAATATTCGATTTCCCCGCACGTGCCTATTTTAGTTTCACCTTTAGATAACTGAGTTTTATTTTCAGAACCTGTCATCTGCAAAAATGAGAAAATTCCGTTTTAGTCTCATAGACATAATCTTTATTGACGAGAATTGATAGTAGGTACATACCTATTTATTTAGTTAAAAGAACAATTTACATTATATACACACACGATTGTTTTTATACTACCTTCTATACTATACTTCTATTATTAAAACTAAAAATATATACAAACAAAAAACATCAAATAATTATGCATCAAAATATTCCTCCTCATCACTGTCGACTGGCAGGGTTCCCAAAAGGCTGGCGGCATTGCCACGTTGAATGGCAATGCTAATTCTTTGGCCGAAAAACAAACCAGCCCTTTGGTCACGTGAAGAGTCGACCAACCGTTTAGATATGTCTCTAAATAAGAGACGCGCACTCGGACCCCATGACCCGAGTGTTTCATAGATAGTTAAACAATAAAATGAACATCTGAGACCTGACACAATAACTTACAGTGAAATGAATTATAATTATGAAATAGTCAGCAGGTAACGACTCTTATTTATGTTCACTTCTCTAAAGTAGTCTAGAGCATAATTCAATTTAAATGCAATCAAACAAAACGTGAAGCAATTTAAGAATTTTAATTTATGAATATTGCAAACATATTGTTACCTACTTCTTATTACTACTTACAGAAACAGATTGGAATAGTGAGTGATATTATGGAAATGTTGGTGAAAGCCAACATAGTCGAAGAGTTCGGGGAAGCTTCTAGATATAATTGAGAAAATATCTTTTGAAATCCCGTTAATCTTGTAGATACCTGCCAGGCTGCCAATAATACAGAAATCCGGCAGGTAAGCAGGCAGGGACTTTGTAGTCTGCACTGTCTGTTACAGGAGCAGCCTCGGTTTCCGCTATCGTTAGACCTTTAACACTTTTGCCCACATGACAATCATTTTACAGGCTGTAAACACCGATCAGTGTCCCTCTCCCCGCAGCCCCTGTATAAGATATATAATAATGTCTCCTCGTAGTGACGGAGCTCCCCACGGTCGCAATTCAGCCCCCTTACTTTGAACTCTTGAAGCAGGTCAATTTACGTTGTGGAAGCGCGAGGCCGCATGTCATAGTAAGGGGACAGATCAGAATTAAATCGTTTAATATAAATGGTACTCCGGGGATGCGGCGCGTTTTGACTATCAAATGAAATACCCGCGAAAGAGATGAACCACGGGATTTTTACAAAACAGAGCTTTATCATAATTACCTTAGCATGAAATATTATTATAATGTAGTACGCGCATTAACCAGCAGGCCAACTGAAGATATTACGAGCGGCGCTGTTGTCGTATTTGTAGTGATCAAGTCAAGACATGCGAGAAGCTCTTAGAAATCAACTTCAGTCTGGTACTTTAGTAATAGATTAATTACTATCCATTGTTATATTCGTATGCGCACTTGATTTACAAAATAATATGTCAAAAATGTTTCTAGGTGAATTTCCATTAGCTAATACCTAAATAAAATGTATGGTCTCCCATGAATATATCTAAGCGGTTAATGGAAAAACTGACAGTAAGCTGGCAAGTGGAAGGGCTTCTGTATGCCATGCCTGTGCCGCGCCTGAGATAGTGTGAGTGGATGGATCTGGATGATGTTATATTAGTGCCGAGACTTTATTGTCAACTTAGCGACACTTGTCTAAGCCCGTGTTGTTCCTCGATGCCTTTAAAGATGTTAATTGTGAGTTGTGACGGATACATTGCCTGCAGCCTGCACGTCTCGTTCCCCTCTGCTAATTAGTGTTCAACACTCAATTCAGTCCAGACGAAACACAATCCTATTTGAATGTCTCTTATAAAATGTGTGGTCTGCGTCCGCCCTCGGCCGCTGTCCCAGACGATATATGATCTTATAGCCGAGAGTTTCAGATGCCTTTCTTAAACCTTAGGAGGCATCTATGGATTTAATTCTTATGATCTATTTCGACTTAAATGATGTCCATTTGAACGCTTTATATAACTGGTAGTCATCCAGATCTATCAAAATGCGTAAATTTCCATTAAAAAATTCTTAGACGCCACCTGGGTTATATTACCCGATATGGGCAATAGGGACTACGCCCTCTATACCATGGTGCTGGGTTGTTGTACCGCTATGTTATGGTTATAACAAGCAATCCTCCCTGCCTGCCTCCCGACAGTGACTCCGTGGCTGGAGAGAGTGAGTCACTTGTGTCTGCTTCGGTACAATATGATTGTTCACTCGCGCGCCGTGGGTTCTGTATAAACTTCCTATATTCTCAATACTTTCTGTATTCTCAATACTTACATACCTACACAATACTTACGTTTTGTAAAATCGTAAGTATCTGTAAATTGTTAGCTCGCTATTATAAACATAATTTTTACAATCAAAATATGACATCCTCCATTAAGATAAAATAAACCAAACAAAAAATGTTCCCCGCACCGACACCGCTGGGACCGGCACGGCTGTCGCCGACGGTACAGACTCGACGTCAGCTTAAAACCCGCCCACTCATCGGCTCGACGGCTTCCTATTTAAATATGTTAAATTTCACCCAAAATATCTCGCCTCATTTTGGAGAATAGAGATTGAAGCCCGCGCGGAATAAGAGCATAATAAGATGTTGTGCGCGGTAATCTTGTGAGCTGTCAGTCGCGCGCGGCGGGCGGCGGGCGGCGGGCGGCGGGCGGCGGGCGGCGGGCGGCGGGCGGCGGGCGGCGACATTAGCGCGCGGGACATTAGCGTGCCGGGCCGCGCCAAATCCTATGCGTTCGCTTAGTTTATAGTGTTAGCTTTTAAACTATGAACCACGCACGTATGGCAGCATTCTCACAAGTACTATTTTTCTGAATCGCTTATTATTATTTTTCACTTTTGAGTTTTTTGAAGGAGGTTATAATTTTTTATTTAAAATTTTTTATTTCACGATTTTTTGGCTTTAGGTTCTGCTAATGTGGTTTTGCTATTTGTATGACCATTGAAGCGATTTAAATTTTGTTTTGTGAAATGGGTATTTAGTGAAATATAATAAACCACACGACGATAGATCGTTGCAGGAGATGACAAGAGTGCCGTAGTACGTAGTACGAAATCTGTCTTCCGATAATGAAGGTAGATAAGTAAGTCAGTAGTACATAAGTAAGTCATAATAAACCTTTTATTTACGAGGCAAAATTATCCAATGAGTCCTCCCACCCTGGGTGGAGGGACTGTCAGACTTGTACTGACAGTCATACTACTGTCATACTCATCCACAGTGTTCCTTCAATAGCCCTTTACGTTCCAGGGTCACGGTTACCCAGGGACAGTACCGCGATCACGGATCAGCTTACGTAATTAGGACGCATGAAATTTGAAGAGTTTTGTTCTTATAACCGAATATCTCATCAGAACAAACATCTAATTATTTTTCAGTATTGCGTTTTTTTTGTAAAACGTTGTAAGTGACCTTGAACATTTTTTTTTTCGAAATTGTTTTTATATCCTTTGTAGTGAGTACAGGCGTGATATTATGTTGTGTGATGGCGTAAACAATGCTTAGATATGCTATAGCAACAATCGCGGTTAATCTGCTGTTATTTATTGAAGAGTTCCCCCGATTTCTACAAGATCCCATCATCAGGTATTGAAATGGTGACAATGGGACCACACGGGAAGCACCAGCTTTCAAATAAAAAAAGAATCATGAAAATCGGTTCACCCAGTCGCAAGTTATGAGGGAACAAACATAAAAAAAAAAAAAAAAAAAATACAGTCGAATTGATAACCTCCTCCTTTTTTTGAAGTCGGTTAAAAATAATAAAAGCATGATGGGGTAGACAGAGGTATAGTATAACATAACATTCTTTTCTCAGCCCAGTGCTGTTTATCGGGCAGTCAAACATAAATTTGGTGGGGGTTAGATTACTATAACTGAATTAATGAGCGATAGGTTAACCCATTATGGCAAGACAAGCAAGAAGCTAATATTTCATACATTCGCAAGCATACTGTAATAATAATATAATTAATGTTACAGTACAATATCTTTGTGCTGTATCTACAATCTACATCGCAATCTTACGATCTTTATCGCACGTTCAATATCTACTAAATGTTTCTACTATCCGTGATCAACACGTAGTCGTTAGTATATAAGATGCACCTTTGGATAATTATAACCAGACTATACTACAACTTTGTCTCATTTACGCCTAACCATATACTGTCAAGAAGTTTGGCAAATTGGTGACCCCGACGAACGAATACGCAGCAAGAAACATGGCACAATCACCATGCAAGGCGAACATAAATCAGCAAGGAACACTTGAAGTAGCCGCTGGCACCTCGGTTTTATCTCGCATTCCGGAATTTTGGAAAGACCAACCAAGATTATGGTTCACGCAACTAGAAGCCATATTAACACCACAGAAGCAAGGAGACGAATACAAATACTGTACAGTAATAGCAAAATTATCCAAGGAAGAAATACTACAAGTTAGTGACCTAATCACTTCACCACCGACTACAGATAAATATAAAAACATCAAGGAACGTTTAATTGATTGTTACGAAGAAACAGAACAGCGACAGTTTCAAAAATTAATATCAGAGACAGAACTCGGTGATCAAAAACCTTCGCAGTTATTACGTCAAATGCGAGTCCTCGGGAGAGGAAAAATCAGTGACGAAACAATTAAACTACTATGGTTCAGGCTTTTACCAACATCAGTTACTACGGTTCTAGCAGTTACGGAAGACATGGAAATTGACAAACTGAGCCAAATTGCAGACAAAATAATAATGAATTCAAAAGTAACCGAAATATCAGCTGTTAGCAACGACACTTCAAACGACAACAATACAGCATGCATTTTAGCCCAGCTAGCAAAATTACAGATAGATATTGACGCAATTCAGCAAGGTCAATATGGCTATCGACCCAGCACGCACAATCATTTCAAGAAACGTCAACAATTCCCGATTATGAGGCCGAGAACAAACTATAGAGGAGCAAATCGATTTTGTTACTACCACGAAAGATTCGGAAAACATGCAAGGAACTGCATTAAACCATGCGGTTGGAAACCAATGGCTTACGTACGGAACCAGGGAAACGAATAAGAGCACAGACAACGGCGAAACTCTGTGCAATCCACCCATCCAATCGCCTCACCATTACCGACCGAAAAAGTGGTATGAAGTTTTTAATTGACACGGGCGCAAATATTTCAGTCATTAGCAAGCAACAGAGATATTCAATTTTACAAAATGAACAATACACACTATACGCTGCAAATGGGACTAAAATTAGGACTTACGGCGAGAAGACGCTTACCTTGAATTTAGGACTACAACGATGTTATAAATGGAATTTTATAATCGCCGATGTTACACAACCAATAATTGGAGCAGATTTTCTAGAGCACTATAAACTATTAGTCGACATAGCAGGTCGCAAACTTATCGACAAAGTTACAGAGCTGACAACGCATGTAACTTCAGAAAAAGCGACACAACAAACAATTCGTACTATCGCAGTGGGAACGAATTCACGTATTACGCAACTTTTAAACAAATACGAAGACATCACGAAAGAGTCCTCTCTACGCAATGCGCCCAAACATAAGATTGAACACCACATTATCACTACAGGGCCACCCGTCGCAGCTCGGGCAAGACCATTACCTCCAGAAAAATACGACATAGCCAAAAAGGAATTTCAAAATATGATAGAGCTCGGAATTTGCCGACCGTCAGATAGCCCATGGGCAAGCCCATTACATATGGTAAAAAAGAAAAATGGCGAATGGAGACCGTGCGGAGACTATCGAATGCTCAATAGCACGACAGTACCGGACAAATACCCACTACCAAGATTAACTGACTTTACATACATATTAGAAAATAAGAAGATACTAAGCAAGATAGATATACGCAAAGCATACCACTGTATTCCTGTTAAAGATATAGAAAAAACAGCCATCATCACACCTTTCGGACTTTTTGAGTACTTAAGAATGCCTTTCGGATTACGCAATGCGGCACAAACATTTCAACGATTCATGGATTCCTTATTTAGAGATTTAAACTTCGTATTTATATTTGTAGACGACTGTCTCATCGCATCGGACAACGAAGATTTGCACTATCAGCATTTAGAAACGGTTTTCAAACGTTTACACGAGAATGGAATAACCATTAATCTCGAAAAATGCGAATTTCTCAGAAGGGAAATAGATTTCTTAGGTTATCATATAACGAGCCAAGGAATACAACCTACCGAAGAAAATTACAAAGCAATCATGGAATTTCCCAAACCGAAAACAATTCAAGAATTAAGACGATTTTTGGGCATGGTCAATTTCTACAGAAGTAATATTCCACGCGCAGCGGAAAATCAAGGAATTTTAAACGAATATCTACATGGTTCAAAAAAGAACGATAATTCACCTGTTCCTTGGACAACGGAAGCAGACAAAGCTTACGAAAAATGCAAGGAAAGCATGAAAAACGCAGTGTTAACAGCGCATCCTTCCCGCAACGCATCACTAGCGCTCATGACCGACGCTAGTGCTACTTGCGTTGGTGGAGTTTTACAACAAAAATCCGGACGCAATTGGGAACCATTAGGTTTTTTTTCACAAAAATTGAGCGAAACTCAACAAAAATATTCTACGTTTGACAGAGAGCTGTTAGGAATATACATGGCCGTCAAACACTTTCACAGATTAATCGAGGGAAGAGAATTTACAATATTTACGGATCACCGACCTTTGACATACGCATTCTCCCAAAAACCATCATCAAACGATACACCGCGACGGGTCCGGCAGTTAGATTTCATTTCACAATACAGTACCAACATTCAACACATAAGCGGACGTGACAATATTACCGCCGATGCCTTATCTCGAATAGAGGAAATATACGTGCCATCACCTATCGATTACGCTGAATTGGAAAAATGTCAATCAACAGATAATGAACTAAGTAAATTACGTGACAATAAAAGATTAAAATTCAGAAACATTACGCTTCCGGGTTCCACAATAAACATCACCTGCGACACGTCTACTGGAAAAAGCCGCCCCTACTTACCAAAGCAATTTCGCAAACAAATTTTCGATACCATTCATGGTATGAGCCATCCAGGAAAAAGAACTACGAGAAAAATGATAACCCAAAGGTATTTATGGCCGTATATGAACAAAGATATCAATAATTGGTGTAGATCATGTATAGCCTGCCAAAAATCAAAAATACAACGACATACGATATCACCTCCTGGTACATTTATGACAGCGCAACGTTTTGAACATTTACATATTGACATCGTCGGACCACTTCCGATTTCACAAGGGAAGAGATATTTAATCACAATCATAGATCGTTGTACGTCATGGCCCGAAATATTTCCGGTAGAAGATATAACGGCAGAAACAGTAGCCAAGACACTTTTCGAAGGATGGATTACTCGTTTTGGATGTCCATTGCGCATTACTACGGATCAAGGCCGACAGTTTGAATCAAGAATATTTGAGTCACTCTCACAATTTTTGGGAATACATAAAATTAGGACAACACCTTATCATCCGCAATCCAATGGAATGATAGAGAGATTTCATAGAACTTTAAAGGTGGCGTTAATGACAAGAGAATCCAACGAAAATTGGTTAAAAGAAATTCCAACAGTTTTACTCGGGTTGCGGAGTAGCTTGCGAGAAGACACAGGTTATAGTTCAGCAGAGATGACATATGGAACGCCAATACGACTCCCTGGAGGATTTTTTGAGTCATCAGCAGCACAGTTATCAACGTACGAAGATTTTGTAAAACAAATTCAAAAGGACATCACACAAATGACATCAATTCCGAAAAGAAAAAACCACCACCAAGCTATATTTGTGCATCCCGAACTCAAAGAATGCTCACACGTATTTGTTCGGTGTGATAGAATTAAGAAAGCCCTGACACCGCCGTATGAAGGACCCTACCCAGTAATTAGTAAAACAGATAAAACATTTTGCATTAGAATTAGGGATAAAGAGACAGTGATATCAATTGATAGATTGAAACCAGCATTCATGATCAATGACGAATCAAACTACGTGCCAGATTCAAAGGATTTATACAGACATTCACACACGTACACTACACGATCGGGACGTAAAGTAAAGCCAGTAGTGCGTCTATAAAAAATCGCTGATATAAGCAAGCCATTCGTATATATATTAACATAGATCTTAACATATACCATTAATTCACAACTACTCGTAACAACAAGACATCTAAAATGGGAAATCAAAGTTCTAAGGACCAGATAACATACAATACGGACAGTTGCCTCAATCAAAACGAAGCGGACAAACTCCGTAACCTGATCCAGGAGGACTTACGGTGGACAAGAAATGTTGCAATGGGACAGATTATTTTAACAATCGGCGTGATCCTACTTTACGGCATAATGAAAACACTGGACAGAAGAATGAAGAGTTTAACGGAAAAAAATAATAAACACTCGTGCAACAGCTAAGTCAAAATTACATACGTCAGCAAATCACACCACAACAGGCGTCATCAAATTCCACCGCGTACAATATCATTATTATTTATATACATCAGCAAATAACTAGTAAGGTCTAGGTCAAATTTATATTGTAAACACTATTACCATAATAATATTTTTTTTTTTTTTTAAAGGAGGGTGTACTGTTACAGTACAATATCTTTGTGCTGTATCTACAATCTACATCGCAATCTTACGATCTTTATCGCACGTTCAATATCTACTAAATGTTTCTACTATCCGTGATCAACACGTAGTCGTTAGTATATAAGATGCACCTTTGGATAATTATAACCAGACTATACTACAACTTTGTCTCATTTACGCCTAACCATATACTGTCAAGAAGTTTGGCAAAATTAACATCAAAGTCGTGCGCGTCCGCGATGACTGCACCTATATGTTACAAGCGGTGTCAGCGGGACTTTCGGAGGTGGGCCACATTCCGATGCCTTTCGACACAATCAGACGGGAGTCCTGTAGTACTGAAGCTAGCGAACACGCTGCATGAACTACACACCATTGAGTTATAATGTACTACGTACTAGAGAAGCTATCTCAAACAGAAGATAGGGCGCGCACTTGATGACGGCGGGGTATGCGCGGGACAAGCGGGGGGTGTTATGTTCTCATAGATAACAATCAATGCGTGCAGATGCGACATAATTTTATTATTCTGCCTACTTGATATTGTATGTGTGTACTTACTCAAAGAATAAATAAAAAAGTATTTATGTTGTAATAATATTTTAATTTCCTCTAAGTAATATAAGTTTAGTTAGTTTCTGCCGTTTGGTATAGTAATCCACAGTTTGATCAGTTTTTGCTTCGTGATGCAATCTAATTTTTGTGTACTGAAACCTTTAAATCCAAATAATAATAAAAAAATATTAATGTTATTGCATTAACATTATTATCGTGAATTAAAATTAATATTTTACTGCCCTTAATTATGTAAACTTATACCTACGTCGATAGTGTCAAGTCTGCGCATACAAATGTACTTATTTACTCTTTGACATTCACGTAAACATGGCCGCCGCCGCGGTGACGCGTTGCAATTGAAAAATTATAATTAAATTAAGCGTGTTTTAAAGATAATAAATGAACTTACTGGTGAAAAGTCACTCCTTGACTTTTACTTATGTTTCTGGAGTTGTTTGAACAGTATCTCAATGCACGCGAAGGCATAATTAAAAAAACAAAACTTCACTCAAACGTGTCACGTTGCAACAAGCGCTCGGCATAGACTAAGTGAGTTGGAGTGCGCGCGCTCTAACTCGTGTTACAAACAATCGAGTTGAGGCGTCTTCTCTAGGTACATTATAACTCAATGCTACACACTTATTATCTTGTAGACGATTCACAAAAGGAAACCACCACACATGTATGGTGATCAGGTATCATAGCTGCCATCGTATCAGGATTAGGTATATTGATTACATTGACATTAAAACTTTAATATATTATGCATGTGATCTAAGCATTTGATGATGTTCTTATTATAAGATGGCAGGTCTCCGGCGCGGGCGGCGCCGCGGGCTGTCTGCTGTTTAGTCGCGGGATGACAGCGGCTGTCAAGACGTATGATCATACATTTAAGTAGAGCGGCCACAGCGCAACTCTTCCACGGTGTTATAGCTCTGACTTATATGTATACTCTAACAGGTGTTTGACTATCATAACTTATATTGATTTCAACATTACGTCGTGTCATAGGGTAAGCAGTTGTATACTGTACTGTAAATTTCGCTGCTAATGCTAAAACGCTCAGACAATAGAGCCTAGGGTAGGGGTCTAGCAATTACCTAATGGAAAACCCCGACAAGACTTAGGGCGACCCGGGATTCGAACCAAGGACTACTACTAGATTAGACTAGATCAACGCAGCAAACTAGATTATTAAAAAAAAAATGATTTTTCTATTTTTTAGTAGCTTATGCCCGGGACTTCGTCCCCGCGGATTGCGATGAAAATCCTGTACGTACGGCAGTAAGCAGATTTACTTAATTGAATCTGATTTTGTTAACAATTTTATCGGTTTTAATTTTTTCACGCCCTAAATATTTTCACAGTTAAAAATAGCCTTAGATACCGATCCTTATAACATCAGCTAGGCAGCTCTGCCAGTAAAAGTCCCGACAAAGTCCGTCAAGCCGTCGCAGAGTAGCTGTTACCCAAGAATTTGCCGCATTTTTCTCGTTTTCCCGCGGAACTCTAAATATTTTCGAAATTCAAACCCTAATTAGACCCCGGACCATCAGCAGTTTTTTTTAATTGCATATTCGTTATGTGTATAGTGTGTGTGTTTTAATTGATTGTAGTTTGTTTCGGCATTTCTTCTCAGAGGTAGTCAGTTAGGAAATGCCGACACCATCATTCAAACTAGTATATAAAAAATGACGTGTAAAAGTGTTTTTTAAAAACCTATTTGCAGAAATAAAATCATTTTATCATTTTAATTGCGTATTCGTTATGTGTGCATATATCGTATGTATTGAGTAAATTTTTTTTGATGTAACAAACAGGCACTGCAATTTTATTTATGTGTATTGATTAATGACACAATAAAGATGGACTTGTCATAGGAATAATGCTAAGAATGTAAGAATTAAGTGAAGTATCGTTAGTTTAACTCATATTTGTTAAGCGTACAATCATCTGTATGCAGCTCAGTATGGGAGCGCACTGTGTATGGACGTGTACCGCCAGCGTGCCGTGTGAGCAGTGTGGCGCGCGCCGGCCGCCGGCACTCGTTGATAGGACTCACTAGCTCACTACGGAGACCACCGCGCACCGTGCTGCGAGCGGCGAGCTGAACTAAACAACTACTAATAGTTTATAAATGTAAACACGCAGGGGCGGGGCAGGGGGTGCACTGGAGAACATTAGGTACATGTGAGATAATATATAACTTACACACAATCTTGTATGTTTATACAGATTATAAGGACACACGGTTTAAATTTTAGCCCTCATTCTGAGAATAAATGGGACAACTGTTAACCATGCTGAAAGCACTAGAAACTATTGAAGCAGATTCAGGTCATATTATAAAGTAGCTAACCAAACCATTTTTCAATAAAATTAAATTAAAAATTTAAAAAACCCCCTACGCAAAAAAGAAAAACGGTCATTTAAAAAGTCAAAAATAACACCTACATTGAACTATCAAATCCGATCCGAGTAACACCTATTTAAGACAATGTCGCGGCGGGGTACCGCTACGTGTTTAGAGCAATAACTTACCAATTCAACACCCAGATTTGCAACAAAAATTTGATGATTCGAAGTAATTGCTAGTAACTTAATAGATAGTACTCAAACTGAGGGTCTGACTTACTTAAGCGGTACCCCGCCGCGCCGCGACATTGTCTTAAACAGGTGTTACTCGAATCGGATTTGATGGCTCAATGTAGGTGTTATTTTTGACTTTTTAAATCACCGCTTTTCTTTTTTGCGTTGGGGGTTTTTTAAATGTTTAATTTAATTTTATTTGTAATGTACACATCATGCCCTTTCATTTGATACCCCACTTCGGTATAGATGAAAATATTCGATTGGTCATCCCTACTTTCATCCCCCATTTCTTGTAAATGGCTGAACCGATTTTAATATAAATTGATAAAGGAAATTTGAAAAATGATGGACACGAGCGGGATTGGAACCCGCGACCTTCGCCGATCTGTGGCGCTGCTCTAAACAACTGAGCCACCGTGTCGCTGCTCGCATCCACCGAATTTCAAGTTCCCTTTTAGTATTTACGTCTTAAGGGTGACACCACCAAAATGGCACCAAAAGTCATATAACGATATTAATATAACTACATAATTTTTATAATAGAAATAATTATATACATATACACATTTAAATTCTACCTCCTTTAAAAACTATTTACAACTTAAATATAAAATTAAAATTAAAAAGCATCGAAGTATTCTTCCTCATCGTTGTCAAAAGGAAACGTGCCCAGAAGACTGGCAGCATTGCCACGTTGAATGGCAATACTGATTCTTTGACCTAAAAACAAACCAGCCCTCTGATCACGCGAAGCATCAACTAAACGTTTTGAAAGATCTTTAAATAAGGCTCGGGCGCTCGGACCCCATGGCCCAAATGTTTCGACCCCAAACGGCTCAAAAATACAATTCCCAATCAGATTATTGTATTTTCGCCGCTTAAGGGTCTCCGCAGCAGCAGCAGCAGTGCCAGCGCAAACTGCTGATCCAGAAACATGAGAAGGTGCAAGGGTATCGACGCACGTTGCGTCCCACACCAAAGGCCTTCCTAATTTCCATGGCAACAACGACATACCATCTGGTCTCTTTCCATCGTCACGTACCAAGCCATTTGGTTCTAATACAGCTGGTACGCCGGCGGTGACAAGAGCACGACGGATGATGTCATTCAAGGTAGCGTGTCTTGGTATGCGACCAGCACTCCTACTGCAGGACAGACCATGCCGTCCGAGGCTGTCGACTGCTTCACCACAGTGACATCGATGAGGAGCAACACTAGGAGCCCCTAAGCGCAAACTAGTAGCTACGCGGAATGTGTTGTCATCCAACATTGTTCCAATGTTGGGCGACGGAAGTGCCTGTAACCAAAGGCCCGACTCCCATTCACCCACAGCCAGCAGACGAGCGCGCTCAGCAGTATTGATTGACGTATTAATCAATTCATTCCGTATCAATCTGCAGAGCGGCTCGTCCCACTGCCTTTGGGAGAAAAGCTGGTTCGGGAGATCAGTGTTTGGGCAAGCCATTTTCCAAGCTGACACTGCCTCAGTTAAGCACGATACCTCAAAATTAACCAAGCAAGAAGCTCGAATTCTTCTGGTTAATTTTTCAGTACTGTGGACTGAGGAGAGAAATGCCGGTAAACCTAAACTTGAAACTGTACGAACTCCTAAACCACCCAAACGGACTGGAAGCGTGGCTTGGGACCAAGCTCGGTCGTCCAAGGAAATATTCAAAATCGACGTTAGGGTGGTCCGGATAATTTGATCATGTTTTTCCAAAAGCTGGGTATGCTTCCACAATGGGGTTGACCGCAGATTGTAAGTAAATTTTGGGCCGAAACAGCAATATCGAATCAAAGTAATGGCCGAATGCATGGTAATTTTGAAAAGTCTGTCCGAAATTATATTGAAATTTTGAATTTTTTCTTCTATAAAATCTGGATAGGATTCTTCCAAAATAGGAGACCCTAGGAGACGTAGAGAACTTCTATTTATAATTTTAATATTGGGAGCTATTTCATTAAATTTTGCTAAAGTGTCTTGTCTGTCGGTAGTGTCCGAGATAAAAATTTCACATTTTGAAAGATTGAGGTCCAAACCAATAGAATTTAATTTGTCCTTTAGGAACTGAAGGTCTTTCAAAACTGTCTCTACGTCACCTCCTAGAGTTCCATCATCGAGATACCATACATTGAATTTTGAATTTAACTGTTTAATTATAGGATGGATAGCTAGGCTGAAAATAACTGGCCCAAGAGGATCCCCTTGTTGGCAGCCAACTGCTGATTCCAAAAGGTTGTCTTTATATACTAATTTTGATGGGTTTCTATAACATTGCCAAAGGTAACTATAAATTTTAGGGATTTCATTTTTAACTTCTGCCAACAAGGAGTCCCTGTTAACAGAATTAAATGCATTTTTAATGTCAACCTTCAATATGACCTCAACTTTCCCACAATTTAAAAAAGTTGAAAGTGAATGTACGGCAGCCTCACAGCGCCCTCTTGAGCCAAAACCTAGCTGAAGGGGCTGGAATTTGTCCGAAAGGGCTTCATTATAAAATTTGCAACAGATTTTGGCTGCCATACGCCGATAAATGCTTCCTACGGCAATGGGACGAATGCCACCGTCCTTTTTGCGTAACTTAATAACTTAACTTTTTGTAAAGTGCACATTACGCCCTTTCATTTGATACCACATTTTGATGTATATAAAAATATTCGATTAGTCATCCCCACTTTCATCCCTCATATCTTGTAAATGGCTGAACCGATTTTGATAAAACATATCTAAGAACACTCGCTGAAAAATTTACTTTCTAATAAAAGAAGCCGCATCCAAATCGGTTCACCCGTTTTAGAGCTACGGTGCCACAGACAGACACACATAGCGGTCAAACTTATAACACCCCTCTTTTTCCGTCGGGGGTTAATAAACGGTGACTTTCAGTTTGAATAGTATTTACAGTACTATCGAGCAGCTGCGCGGCGCTCGTCGTTAGTGTAGCTTATGAGCGGTGTTCAGAAGATATATGAGGGTCGGCCGCGGGATCGAGAGACGACCCATCATTAGTCACGCCTCGCACATGTCTGCCGCACGGCGAAGTTGTAATCAGGCGCCGACGAAGACGGATGACCCGCCGCGCACCGTGAGTCGCAAGACGGACGCCCGGCACGCGCGCCCCTGACCTCTGCTTAGTACCCTCCTCTCCGCGCTGACCGCCCATGCCGCTCAATCTCAACTGTGAACCGAGAAGGTTTCGGATAAATTACGCGTAACTTAACTAACACTTAACAGCTATTCTGTTATATTGTTGTGTTAAGCTAGTCGCCCCACAGCGCAGGCCCGTGCTGCAAATGTCTGTCGCGGTAACGTTGTGGTTGTGGCAGGTCGACGACGTGGAGCCGATCGTGCTGGACGTGTGGGTGGAGGCGCTGGGCGCGCCGCTGCAGCTGGCGCTCCAGCCCGCGCCCGCCGCGCACCCCGCACCGCCAGCCATGTGGTGCGTCCCTCACGCTGCACCCGCCACCCATACACTACATACACTCCATACACGTTGATTGGAACATGGCGACATACCATCAATTGGATGTCCAATATTTATTGTTCATTTGTGTCTCGGCTCACAGGTGAAAATCATTATTATTTACAAAAAAAATATTTTCCTTTCACAAAGCATTATTTAAGTGGTAGTAATAATTAAATATCTACACTAGATATGTAAACAAAGTAATTTAAAAAATCAAAAAACCCGACTGCTATATAGCTGAAAAGAAAAAAACAAGTCTAGAATTATGTTAAGTTAAGGTTGTGTAATAACATTGTCACTTTAACAGTCGGGAGCCATAAAATCTCGACAGACTCAAATCTAGTCTCTAATGGCTCCGGGTCAGTAGGATCAAAACGGAAGACAATTCTCTAAAATAGAAACAGCCTAATAACTTAATAATATAAAAAGACACAACAAATATGTCCTCATAAATCATGTCTTGTTTAATGAGTGTCTAGGTCCTGCAGCTGTTTAATATGCCGACGACGTAGAACTCTTTAGCGAGTTATACTTCGAGGACAGACAAGATGACGCTTTGTGTAGGATACTAAACTGAGAGCTCGGAGGTAAGGAGTTCATGTTGGGATTTTAAACATGATGAAAATGTCTGTTGATACAGTTGTACACTCAGCATATTGCCTTATGGTTGGTTGCTGTTGTTGTACAACAACTTTTCTGTAATTTAAGTCTAACTGATCCGGTCGAGTTAAAACTAAACAGAATTATAGAATATGTAGTAAATAATATATGGTTAACACTCACAAAAGTTATTATAGTAAACAAAATAACATTCACAAACTGAAACCTGATGCAATATGGAGAGAGAGCCAATTATTTTCCTTTACGATTGATAAATAAGAGGTTTGTCGTGTCTTCTTTGAGCTACATAGTTCCCACAACAGCCTGAGCTTGTAATCCGTATTCGTGGTCCAGCGGAATGTGCTGAGCGCCGCGGGAAGCTGCGGGCGCGCTCCGCTGGCGCTGGAATGTTCTCCAAGCATGCCCGGCGCGCACGTCAGTACACAGCGGCCGATGACTATTCAGTATTGATCTAAATTACGTTAGTGGACGACAAGTCAAGTTGTAATGAACCATGCCACTCAGCGAAGTAGGTAGTTAGCAGTTATAATCTGTTATAAATTAGCAGTCTTTATTTTCTTATTTTAAAAATAGGCCTTAAAAAAGCGTAGTTATGTTATTAAAGTGTCATTCCTATGGATAAGAACCGGTAATGAATTCGAAGGCTACTCTCCTCAAAATATAAGTAGCTAAGTATTAACATTAGCCGTAGTTCACCTCCACCGGCGCCCGTCCAGCACAAAGGTTTAATTAAATCCTCGACAGGCCGCTACACCGAGCTCGCGGGTCGCGGGTCGCGGGTACATCGTGCACGCTGAGCCTCCCAAGCAGGCCGTACCAGTGTTATATAGAGCACATATTATGAGTCATTCCTACTGATCCCATCTGAACGTATACGCATCGCTAACGTTACCACCATCTGTGCTCTGTGGGTTGTCAGTTTGAAGCACATAAATTTCGAGGAAAAAAACTTTTTTTAATAAATAGCATTTTACCGTGAAAGGGAAAACGAAAATCAAACAACGTCAAACACAGGCACGAGTCACGACAGATCTTTTGGTTTGTATCTTTATGAACTTTTGTAATTCGATACTTTGGTCAACAGTCCCGAGTCTGTGTTGACTGACTCAGAGCTAATGTTTGAGTTGGTCGCTACAATCCACTGTAGAGCTGATATTGACAGTGTCGGACCTCGGCCGCCATGTTCCTGAAACCCCCTCTAATAAGTAATAAAGTACAGTTGTGTGTTGGTCAGGATGTCGGCGTCGGACCCGGAGCGCGTGCTGCGCGCGCGCAACGTGTCGCGCTCGTCGCTCATCGTGCACGCCTTCGTCACGCGCGACTACGGTACCTACGTTAAATTACCTAACTGTATATCATGCAGTGACTAATATGCCCCTCAATAGACAATTGTTTCAGTTAATTATGACATTTAATTAAATTCTGTTAATATATTTTTCTTGAACTGTCCTAATTGAACACGAATAAGATTGTTCACGTGGGAGAGCTTTAATTAAAATATTATAAGTCGGTGTTTAGATGAAAAGGAAATTACGCGCCTGGAATATAATAGGTATCTCATAACGAGGAGCGTGACGAACCGGAGACGGAAATAATGTGAAGTGTGTCATCCAGCGGCGCGCGGCGCGCGGCGGGCTGCGGGCGGCGGGCTGCACTTAGCGACACGAGGAATACAACCGTGATACATACGACTACGATGAACAGATTAGAGTTATATTAACATCTTTATCAACACTAAGCTGGCCGCCGGCACCAACATTAACGAAAATATTAAGATTTATGGGATCAACACTTTTATACTGTAAAGGGGACGTCAAATAAATATATATTACTTTACACCTACGTTAACAGAGCAGGGTCATGAGTCCCGTGTACTATTATTATCAATCACAATGTATCAGTCAGTGTGTTACAGTAACTAGAGAGTACGCACACGTTATATAAAGTTATTTACATTGGTCACAGCCCGCTCAGCCGGCCGCAACCTAACGCATATGAGTACCGTATGTCCACCACTACACCACCACGTTATTTGATCAGGGGCAACATACACTAATATAATATAATAGCAATAAAAATATACATTGTAAGGAAATAATAATTGTAATATTTCACTTCTTATACATATAACACCAATCTAAATGGTACCCTTGTTTAAGTACCCGTATGGTTCACGGAGCTTGTTCGTCGGGCGCGCGTTCCTTAGCTTCCTGCGCTTCACGTGACGAATTAAAATTAGACGTTTCGCTAGTTTTCAATTTCGAATCAGAAATCTGCATCGTGGTTCACTCGTTCTGAATGACGTCACTGTGTATGCAGCGCCCCTTATGTCATGTAAATGGCTGCGCCGACCAGCTCAGCCCTTTTCATGACATGGCAATCATTATTGGGAGACTCCGAACTGATTACAATCGTTATTGTTGATTCGTGCGAACAAATACCTAACTTAAAGTCGTATTATTAAATTCTACGCAGCAAATAGGGGGAAAAATATAAAGAAAGCTGACCCCACCCCATATGGGATTTAAAGCTACGAAGCAACCTTCGTTTCTAGCCTGAAATATATAATTCCGATTCGCCGTCCTTAATGTCCCGGCCGCTCACCGCCCGCGCCCGCCTGACCAGCTCCCGCGTGTTGCAGACTACCCCCAGGACACGCTCCCGCTGCGCCTGTACCTGCGCTACTACGACGTGCTGCCGCGCACCTGCCCCTGTCTTACCGCCTTCTCCTGTAACTACCTCCGATATGTAATTATAATGTTGAACATCATCAACACATCAACATCAACAAACCAAACATTTAACAGACACGTAACTGAAAATCAAATTTACCTTGGCCTCAATATAATAAATACAAAATTATTTGTACGGTGAGCAATTTGTATGATAATACCGCAGCAGTAACTGGCTCGTACGACTTAAATAGTTCCTGTAACGAGCACATAGAATATCTTAGCGCGGGGCCTCTTGCCAACTTACTGGCGACTTATCTCTGGAGGGGTACATGGTCAACATGATCGTGTCGTGTAGCGGCAGGCGTCTGACAGCCTCCCGTACATGTCGTGTGTGTCGTGCAGCGGACGAGGTCATCGGCGAGCAGTCGGACGCGTCCTCCTTCGAGGAGGAGATGGACACGGCCTTCGATTTGTACCTAGCGCCCGACTACGGGCCCCAGGATACCACTTACTACACGGTATGTGTGTGATACTTCAGTACCTTGACAAGAATATCTGAACTGTGTAGATTACTCTTGTGTCCTTGTGAAATTGTGACTCAATTAATTGCATATTATCACAGTACTGAATACACATTATTGTTCTGTAGATTATTTTACTATAATAACTGTAGACGATCGTATAATTGATTGAAAAATTCAATTAAAAATTATTACTTGTATACTTGGTGTATGCGAGTGTATACCAGTATTTAAAGTTTATTTATTTTCTGAAACACGAGTAGTATAGTTGATGTGAACACGACGATCTAAGACGAGCGGTGTGCACTGCGCAGGTGTCGCCTGAGGCGAGCACGGTGGCGGCGGGGGTGGGCGCGGGGTGGGGGCTGACGCTGCTGCCGCCGCCGCACGAGGAGCCCGCGCCCGACGTCAACCTGCTGCTGCGCATGCTGCCCGTCGACCGCCAAGGGTGACTCTAGGACCGGCCACACTGGGACGCTGACGGCTCTCGTGTTACACGGTCGGAGGTGTCGCAATATGGTTGTCAAATATTGCGACACCTCCGACCGAAATGTATTATCAGCTTTAAACTAACATCACATTTCACGCTAATATTATAAAGGCGAAAGTTTGTAAGTGTGTGTGTTTGTATGTGTATTACCACTTCATGATTAAACGGCTGGACCATTTTTTTATAAAATTTAGTATGGAGGTAGCTGACACCCTGGATTAACACATAGGCTACTTTTTATACCGAAAAAATGTAGCAGGTAACACCGCGGGGCGCAGCTAATTATTAATAAAGCTAACTTAAGAGATAAATAATTTGGCATGTATCACCAATAGGTATGTGATATACGCACTTGACGCAGTATGGTGTGCAGGGCGGGCTGGTACCGGCCGGAGCCGCTGCCGCTGGTGGTGCGACTGCAGCAGACGGAGCGCCGCGGCCGCCTCAAGCTGTCCTGCCACGAGCAGCGCGTCAAGCTGTGCGCGCTCGACCTGCCCTACAGCGACGTCATGAGGTCACGGGACTCCTCTCACTCAATCACGCTATGTTACTAGCCAAGTTCAAATCTCCGCATTCGGAATACTGTCCGATCGTGTGCATTTGGCTCACGTTGACTGTATTTTCTTTCACGAGAAATTTTTAATGTTATTGGGATTGTTTGACGCAGGGTTCGCAAACGTTTCCACGTGCTAAACGTGGGAAACGGTCCGCTGGAGCTGGGCGTGGAGACCTCGGAGCCGTGGTGCGTGGTGAAGGAGCTCGTGGGCAAGGAGGCGCTGGCGGCGGGGCGCGAGGGCGTGGAGGGCGCGGCGGTGGCGCGGCACACGGGCGGCGCGGACTGCGGCGCCGGCTGCTGCTGCCACGAGCGGCTCACCGTGCGCGACCACCGCTTCCCGCTGTATCTGGAGCCCAGGAGCTGTGTCGAGGTGACAGCCCTTATGTCATGCTCATACTTCTCACTAGACGTATCTGACAAGTGAGGAGTATGAGCAGTAGTGACTACACTAGTGCAGTAGTGACCCCTGTAACCTATATATGGAAATAATACCACACAACGTAATACATGAACAGCACAACTAGAGGGATAGGTTCACGTTGATATATGTTGCGGCAGATGTGCGTGGAGGTGGTGGTGTCGACGGCGCAGGCGTGGCCGACGGGCGCGGCGGTGGCGGCGGGCCCGTGCCAGGCGCCCGACTACCCGCTCCGCCGCGTGTCCTGCACGCCGCTGTACCTGTTTGACGACGACAACGTGCTCAAGGTGACGCGTCTTCGGGTTACCTCATGTTGAGCGCAGAGCAAGTTGTAACGAGCATGTGTGTGTGCGGCAGACGGTGCCGCTGGTGCTGGACATGGAGTATCCCGCGCTGCTGGTGGAGCCTGCTGTCATCGACTTTGGTTTCGTCGCCGACGGAGACACCCGCAAGACCTACTTCAGCGTCAAGCACACCAGCCGTGAGATATATTACCGACTCTTGAACTTTACATAATGACACTTTTTTTTTACTTTATCTGTATTCTAACACTGGTTTTTAAAATAATAAGTCTTTCTATAACTAGTCTCGAGATATCTTCTAGAAAAGATTCAAAGAATTGTAATATTAGGAGTTGTAAATCATGTAAACTCATGATTGACAGGTACGGTCACGCTGGACCTAGCGACACAGTGGGTCGGGGGAGCCGAATTCCAGCTGTGGCCCTCGTTCCTGCAGATACCTCCCGGCGGCAGCGAGCGAGTCTACCTGCAGTACACGGCCACGTGAGTGTCTTTGTTCAGTCGTCAATAGCCTCTGGCGGTGTTTGTGTGTACCGTGTACGAGCGTCGTGCGGGCCGTAGGTGGCGCAGCGCGCCGGCGGAGGGCTGCGCGCGCGTGAGCGTGTGCTGCGGCGCGGGCGGGCTGTCGGCGGCGGAGCGCGCGCGCACGGCCGTGGCGGGCGCGGAGCTGGCGCGCGCCGCGTGGTGCCGCGCCGCCGTGCCCGTGCGCGCCACGCCCTCGCGGGACCACAAGTGCCACGCCACGCTGCACGACCACACCGACGACCCGCACCTGCTGCCACCCGGCTGCGTGCACGCACTGCACGTGCCTGACCAGTATACACGAACCTAAACCGCCATTCAATATAAAATAAATACCTATTTGATAAACATCATGCATTTGGGTTTTATTGTAATACTAGCTGGTGCCCGGGACTTCGTCCCCGCGGGTTTCGATTAAAAAACCTGTATATAGCAGCAGTAAGCAGATTTACTTATTTAAATCTGGTTTCGTTAACAATTTTATCGGTTTTTATTTATTCCCCGCGACACCCCAAATATATTTAAAATTAAAAGGAGATTCTACTTATAATATCAGCTATAGCTAAATTTGCTAGTGAAAGTCCCATTAAAATCCGTTCACCCGTCGCGGAGAATTTCTCGCGTTCTTCTAATTTTCCCGCGGATCCTTGAATATTTTCTAAATTCAAAGTAGCCTATAGTAGACTCCGGACCATCAGCTATTTGCCAGTAAAAGTCCCGTCAAAATCGGTCGAGCCGATTCGGAGATTAGCTGGAACAAACAGATAGACAGACAAAACATTTTTCAATTACATTTTGTTATGATGTATTGTGAATACTATCGTATGCTTTAAAAAAAACTTTTATTTTGCTGTTACAAACAGACATTAAAATTTTATTTATGTGTATTAATTTATTTTAGTAACGGAGGCAATTAGGTATGAAGTAAAGTCGTTTTAATTAGATTTGTGCATATTAATTTAATAATAATATGCTGTAATAAAATGAAAAGTTGATCGATGTAATTAAACACTGCTTGGTGTTGGTGGAGGCGGGACTGTAATACAAGTCACTGTATTGTCACTAAGTGTGAATTATAAAGCAACGTATTCTAACTTTATTTATCGTTTTAAAAACACTAGGTAGGTATACAAGTATTTTATCATATTCAAATGTAATTTAACGGCCTTATTCATAGATGGATTGTGTCGGATATCATTTCCGCCACGAAAATAATATGTTAAAAACTTCATTACATCACATATTTTTAAAACATGCTGGCAGGTTCATTTTAATCACTGCTTACGGATTACAATTATCTAATTTAAATGTTTTTGTAATGAGTTTCATAATTGTAATTTAGTAATTGATAAGTCGATCAATTGAATCGCTGTAAACATTGAGGTGTTAGTAACGCACGCTGTAGAGCCCTATTTAGGGTCGCGTATAACGTATTGTATCTACTACCACTACTATATTGTCTCGTCCAGTGTAACCCGGTCACTCCCGGGACGCGGCGAGCATACCCAGTTCACATTAGAAAATTTACTTTGGTTTGAAATCCAAGTGATTGTTTGTATTCAGTCCAGCGCCAGGATTACATCCACAAGTGTCAGATGCTCGGAGGTCCGCTCGTGAGTACCACAAGTCACGTACCAACTGTAAAAGATAATGAGAATTCGAGCCTCGCGGTGCTACTGAGAGGACTTCGGACCTCCTCCTCGGACCGTGGTCGCGGGGCATGAGGCTTTTGATGACAACTTATTTACAATTTAATGAAGACAAAACTATTCTAATTCTGTTTATATATTTGTATCAATGGCCGCTGCGTATAAACGATGCTTTTCATTATGTTAATACAATTAAATAAGTAACAACGCGACCCTGCTTCATGTTTGAGAGCGGCTCGGGTCGGACGCACTAATGGCGTAATCTTGTATTCTGTCGTCGCCTTCTTCCAAATTAACCTCTGACATTAAACATACATAACAGCAGGTAATGTTGTGACAAGGAAGGTTATGCCATCTGCTTCGAGAAGTGCGGCCCACTCGGGTCACCCACTCACACACACACACACACACTCTCGCACACACACAATACAGTCAGGCCGGCACTACCGTGGCGGCTATAACTTGTGGATCACAGGACCGCCGCGCGCCGCCGGCAGCTCCCCCACTGCGCTGCCGGACACTGTTCACGACTCTCCCTCGTATGGTGCTCGCAACTGACCATCTGCGTTATGTAACAGAGGTCTTTACATCTGAAATATGGACATTATTAAAACACATCCCAGTCGTATCAGTCGTGTCGGTCGTGTACCTATAAACCTGCGTGCTGTGCGCGCTCACCGCCCGTGCCGGATATCCTCAATAAGTTGGGGTCCGACTGTGTCCCGCTGAACCTCATGTTGTGCACTTATTTCAATAAATCTTTTGGCGCGCCGCCAGGGGGATGCCCGTGAGGGAGGGGGAGGGGGGGCTACACATTTCACAATATCTGCTCAATTTGTGATATCTGACATTTTTATTTGACGCTGCGTTTTGTTGCCCTCGCAACGTTTGTATAATATACGACTAACAATAAATACACTAATATTTTTATAAAACGAAAGTCTTGAAAAATTGTTATATTAACATTTTGTGATTAGGATTCGAAAATTTAGTGAAGCATAGAGTCATTAAGCTAGCACCAACGGTGCTCGTGTGCTATGAGCGGTGAAGCGTGCTTTGGAGCGCAGCACTACTGCTCCTGTTTGTCATTGTTCTTTGGATCCGGTGCGATTTACAGACATGAAAATACTTGATTAGTTTTCATTTGGAAGGAAATGTCAGTGGTTTACTTAAATATTTGTTCCGAGCAAGAATCAAACCTACAACTACTGCTGGAAGCCGAAATTAACAGATGAATCATGGTGAACTCCCATTACACTGAGCCAAACAACACAGATAAACTAGTTAAATTCTGACGAGTATAAAACATAAAAAACTAAAAATCTGAAATTATATCGAGGCAAATTTAAACAGTCGTAGTATCTACGCCAATGCTACGACCGCGCTACTAATATGCTACGGAAGATCTACGAGACTACGAGCGTAGACTGTCTAAAACAGGTGTTGTTAAAAATTCAGAAAAAAGATCTCATTACCGTTTTCTAGTTAGATTATTATGGAGAGTATATATGTTATTCACACTGCGGTTTATGATCTGTAGAAGCTCCGCTAGCCAGCGAATGAGCTCTGTCTGTGAAGCTCGACGCGCGCCGCCAGCAGGATTACTTAGTAATAGAAGTGTAATGCTAACCCACCGGCTACTGGGGTACATGAATTTTCATTAGGTCGGAGCTAAATATCTTACTGTGAAAAAAATATATTTAATGTACTATAATGTTTACTTTAAGAAATAGTATCGCATATTATAGAGCGATCAGCACATAGAAAATCCTGTACAATATTTTACTTCTATGTACAATATTATAATTATTATTGTGTACAGGAGAATAGGCGCCCACGCGGTGTCCCCGGGCGGGGGTCGGAGGGCGGCCTGCGGGCTGCGGGGGGCCACGCTCACTATTGAGATACGTCAAAAGGCTCCAACACTGCAAGATTCTCCCACATTTATTAATTCCGATCTCAAAGGAAATTCTCAGTATTATTGGCTGTCTAGTCTGACGCGCGACACAAGAATGAGATTTCTACATTATGTGTGATGTGACCTCCGCGGGCCGCCGCGGGCCGCCGCGGGCCGCCGCGGGCCGCACGAGCGATCTAAGCTCAAATGTATGACTTCCGTGGGAACAATATTAGTTCAATGAACAATATACGTTTTTAAATAACAATACGTTTAAAAATTATTTTTTTTTATTTCAACTTTAACTGCTTATGGTCAACTCAGTCTTTGAAGTAGGTATCAGTTCGCACCAGTGTTTCATGTCTTGTCTTTAAATAAAATTATTAATGCCCCCTATTACATGAGACAAAAACAGTGTATTATTTATCATGGATGAGTTTGTACAATAGTTGATAATGCTCTCATCAGCGATCCGGTGACAGTCAGCCTCGCGCCCGGCGCCCTTCTGATACATATGCATTTGAAACTACCACAATCTTCGATGCTGATTAGTTCACGTGAAAAATTGTTAATTAAACTGTGAGTTATATTTATGCTTTGTACTAGATGACATTCTCCACTAAACCAACGTAACCGCGTATCTTTCAAGGTGTCGGCACACCGCACGAGACAAATTATGCCGTTTACCGACGAAGAGTTGGAACTTGTAGACAATACAGTCTTTTTGGGTATAACTTTAGATGCTAAGCTACAGTGGGGCCCACACATACATAAATTGTCCAAAAGGCTCAGCTCTGCAGCATACGCCGTGATGAAAATTAGAAACCTAACTGACGTTGATACAACAAGACTCGTTTATTTTAGTTATTTTCATAGTGTTATGTCGTACGGTATCCTGTTATGGGGGAACGCTGCCGACATAAACACTATTTTCGTGCTGCAGAAAAGGGCAGTTCGGGCAATTTACAAGTTAAGTCCCAGACACTCACTAAGGGATAAATTTAAAGAAATTAATATAATGACTGTCTCATCGCAATATATATACGAAAATTTACTGTATGCTCATAAAAATATAAATCTTTTCATAAGAAACAGTGATGTTCACAATATTAATACTAGAAATAAGCATAAATTCATTGTACCAGCCACTAGACTTACCAAAATTAGCAACTCATTTCAATGTCAATGCATACGATTTTATAACAAGATCCCAAATAACATTCAAAAATTAAGTATGAATAAATTCAAGTCTGTTATTAAACGAAACCTTTGTAAAAAAGGGTACTATAGAGTTTTAGACTATTTACAGGACAAAAATGCTTGGGCTTAATTAATTAATTGTTTTTTTTTTTACCATGACATTAGAAATTCACTTTTATTTTTTATATTATTTGACCTAATTATTGACATACCCTGATCATTGTATCAATTTTTTTTTTTTTTACAAACTGACGAATAATTTTCAATGTGAGCATACTGTACAGTATAGGTAGACTGGCGGTTTGAGTCATTTTTTTACGGCCTACCCAAATGTCCTACAGATGGTAAGAGACGGAGCGTCTGTCAGGACAGGTCGACTCAATCCGGCATTGGATTTTTTTTTTCTTAAAAAAAAAACCATCTCGGACGACCTACATTGTTCTCACACAAACTTACGTTTGTCTGGACTTTAAAATAGACATTGACCCCTGAGTTTGTTTCGGCATTTCTTCTCAGAGGTAGTCAGTTAGGAAATGCCGACACCATCATTCAAACTAGTATATAAAAAATGACGTGTAAAAGTGTTTTTTAAAAACATTTTTACCGCGAGATCACATCAACACAACCGCCACGATGTTTATGGAACAAGACAATAGCAATCGTTCTCGGTGACGTGTGACTTGATACATGTTGCGAGCTATATGTGAGGCGCGGGCTCTCGCACAACGGTTATGTCCGCCGTGAAGGAGGACCGGACAACGTTTCGCTCGTGGTTTGTGGAGGTGCCACCGCATCATGTGGACACCGGTCACCGGTCACGTTGACAACGGACTCTTTTGTTTGAGAAGATTACAACGACGACTGCAGTTACCTTCGTGACTCGGCGTGGGTGTGTTGTGGTGAGCGGGCCACGTCTAGTCTTGTAGCAGTTGTAGAGTGATCTACGCCGGTGCTACGGCTAGGCTACGAATTTGCTACACAGAAGTTACGGGAGAATGACGAGTGTAGATTGTGTATCAAAACCGGGGCGACTTAGTGATAGTCCTGGTGTTTAGCTAAACTAAAGAACTTAAGGAATAAGTTGAGATTATATGTGTTGTAGAAAGTTTTATGTAATGTTAATGTTTTACTAAAAACACCAAGTTTATTTTAAGCTTCTCCCCCACACCCAACGTTTGTGTTTGTAGGTCTGAATCAACCATTTCTGTAGGCAATGCGATGGATGCTTTAGCCGAATCAATGCAACATTTTGGTTACTGTAAGCATGTCGTCTTATTAACGGATTTCAATGTAAACTTGCTCGAACCACAAAATAAATATATTATTGAAGTAAACGCTTTTATATAAAATCACATAAAAACTATTACAGGCAATTAAAAACCCTCGTTACATCAAGTTTAAGACAAGAAAAAAAAGCATATTTTACTTTCTGTGTTAATAATAACGCTAAAAGGCCCAAAGATATGTGGAGACACTTGAAAAATACGTCTGTGTTTTGTGACTCAAGCGAACCCTCTATATCGGATCATCTTAACAATGCAGACAATATCAATGACTTCTTTTTAGACGTACCTGGTAACTCCAACGCGGATTATAATACATTACAATATTTTAAAAATTCATAATTTAGTCAAAATTAATTTGAACTTGAAACAACTTCGGAACAGGAAGTTACAAACATAATAAATAGCATAAAAACTAAAGCATATGGAAATGATCTTATCAATATTTAAATGCTTCAGCTTACACTCCCCAGATCATTGAACTCTATCACTAATATTGTTAACAAATCCTTACAGACTAAGATATTTCCTGAATCTTGGAAGTTAGCATTAGTTTAACCTATATGTAGCTAAAGCAAGAATAATAAATGAAATGAAAGACATGAGACCAATAAGCATACTTCCACTTTTATCAAAGGTCATTGAGAGAATTGTAGAAAGACAACTAAAACTATATTTGGAAGCAAATTCCTTTCTTCTGATATATCAGTCAGGGTTTCGTTCGGGTCATGGGACAGCGACATTGCGCAAGTGACTGATGACATACTTTCTGAGTCAGATTGTGGTAAATGTTCTATTCTAATACTACTAGATTGTTCGCGGGCGTATGACTGTTTGAATAGAGAGCTTTTACTTGCTAAGTTATTACATTATGGCGTATCGGCAGATAGTTCCAGGTGGTTTAGATCGTACCTTACAAATAGATACCAACAAGTTATTATTAACGATGACAAGAGTAATACAATTAAATCAACGAAATTGTTAGTCGAAAGAGGTGTTCTACAAGGCTCTATTTTAAGCCCGTTATTGTTTATTATATTCACAGCCGATCTACAAAACTCACTGCAACACTGCAAAGCGCATTTATATGCTGATGACACGCAAATATAATTATATGTCATTTAAACCCGTAGATATTAAGCAAGCCATAGTGATATATCCAGCGACATTGAACGGATCAGTGACTGGTCACATAAAAATACTTTAGTGCTAAACACTATAAAAACAAAGTGCATTATCATGCACTTTGTTTTTAAAGGCATGGGCATAATTTATATGAGCCTATCATTATAAACGGGGAAGCACTTGAAAAAGTAACTGTTGCGAGGAATCTGGGACTACTTGTCGATGTCAAACTCCGTTTTTCAGAACACGTCAATGCCCAGATGCGTAACGCGTTTTATAGAATGAAGGTATTATATGGGATTCGTGAGTTCCTTACCGAAGATATAAGAAAACTCCTATCTGATCTCTTAGTGCTTTCGCCTTTCAATTACTGTGACGTTGTATATGGACCACGGCTCTTTAAAAAAACCAAAAAATGCATACAGAAGTTCCAATACGCTTGCATGCGCTTCTGTTATTATATCCCAAGGCGGTCACATATTTCTCCGTATATAAATGAAAAGGGATTATTTAATATGGAATCGCGACGGCAGCAGCATTTATTATGTTTTGTACACAGGATTATCTCTACTAGGCGACCATTATACTTGTATAATAAATTAGTATGGTATGCAGATGTGCACAAATTTAACACAAGATCTAAAACAATCGCAAAACTAGTGATACCTGGTGATCAAGGTAGTTATAATATGCAGCATCCAAAATATGGAATAATATACCACCTCCTCTCCGAACGATCAAGAACTTGTACACCTTTAAAAATAAATGCAAAACAATTGTACTCGAAAACCAAAAAAGCATGAATAAACTACTTTAATTCAATACCCCAATAAAAAGTAAATATAAATGCCAAACTAGGCTCTAGGTTAGCCAATAGATAACTGCCTATATACCTAATATTTAATAGCCACTGAATAATATAACTGGGTGCCGTTACTTTAGTTTTTAATTAACAGTTGTAATGTATGTTTTGTTTTGTTTTTTTTCTCTCGCATGACTCAACTATATATGTATTTCACTTGTTCTCTTTAATCTTTTTTGTAAACGGGAGTCACGGGTTTTAGCTGAAAACCAGCGCTTAGCAACCTCTTGTAGGGCGCTAAGCATAAGCTGACGCTTAAACCTTTTGCTAAAAAAAATAGTTCGTTAGTTATAGTTCTTGTATTTCACATATAAATTTCTGTAATACTGAAAACAATAAACCAATATTCTATTCCATTCTTTGTTATAGAACGTTGAAAATACTCCTAACAACACGTTTCATATAGCACGTCTCTCTCTTACCTAAATAAAAGTTAAGTTGGTAACTACTCCGTACTTGCTCGCTGCCTCAAAAGACACTCACATAACCTGTTATCAATATTTTCGCCGCACACGCTTCTTCGCAAATTTACCGTGTAATGAGTAGCGGCGCGTGACGTCAGCGATGAAATAAACGATGCAAATACGTTTAGAGGGCTTCCGTCGGCGCGAGCGTCGCCGCGGGGACTCGTACCCACTTCCCCCCTGGAGGGGGGGGGAGGGGGCTCGGAACCGCGGCTCTCGTATCACCTTCCACGTTAGGTTATATTATTATCTTCTATTTTCTGTTCATACAATACTATTGATGCCCCGGAGTTTCACCTGCGTTAAATTCGAAAGACAAGTAGCGCCATCTAGCGTCTAATATAATTGTGACTGTCGGATGATATCTTTCTTTCCCTTGAAAATAGTACTTTTTTCTGTATAAACGGTACCCTATGTCCATTTCTGCACTCTTGATAACGTACAGGCAGAAAATGCCTGTATTATCGGTTTAGTGGTCTAGGCGTGAAGGTAAGAAGGATATTAATATACTGCGCACCTCATGTGCAGTGAAGTGCAGAAGGCTAGGACTTGACTCAACGCTATGAGAAACAGATTCGAACTCTGGTCCGGCGGAACCTTTTGTTTGGGCTACATAGACCACCCACCCAACACCCGACATCTGTTAAAACAATAAGCTACTAATATACCGACTTTGACTAAGAAACCATACGGTTTGCTCCACGTCCTCCCGCCGAAAGTCGCACCAAACTTTGTGAGTTGGAAAGTTGAGACAGAAAGACAAGAGTGTATTAATTCAATTACAGACTCGACGTTACAAGCTAGCTGTCGACAGTCACCAAATACTAAACGTGTTATTAATAAACAATTTTTAAAGAAACTTTAGTTAGAAAAGCAACAACATGCTAATAATTTTTGTATTTAGATTTAAAAGATGAGCATGCATTGTTAACTGTTTGTCAATAAATCATGCTTCAACAGCAAAACGGAATGCGATGGAACTAGGTCTGAGTTAGAATCCCTCGTATTGATAAACGAGGACCATACCGGCATTCACTAAACTACGTAACTATTAAGTCTATTGACATCTCCATTCTTTAATACACAAACGCAAGTGACAGATATTTTTTAATCCTTGGTTTAAAATTGTATTTTTTATGAATAACCGCTTATAAAATAGAAAGTTTAAGTATACATAACAATAATTAATTAATTTTTAATTTTTTGATGTTTGTTGTATGTATATATTTTTAGTTTTAATAATAGAAGTATAGTATAGAAGGTAGTATAAAAACAATCGTGTGTGTATATCATGTAAATTGTTCTTTTAACTAAATGCTAAACACATATATTAATATGATCTCGGTACATAAAGTAGTTCCCGAAGTTGCTCAACGGTTTCACAGACACTCTTCAACAACGCAGCGCACAGCGTTTCGTGTAACTTATACTCTACACCTATAAGATATTATGTTATGTCTATTTTGCTATTTACGATAATATGCTTCTCAATGCTTACGACAATTAAATTCGTAGTTGTGGATTCTGTTTGTATAGAAGTGGTTGGCATCCTTAATAATGTGCATCGTAGCCTCAACTTAGTCACGGTAATATTATAATACAGTAGTGTAACTCGGCCGCATGATAGAAATAAATGCCTACAGCCGCGCGGTACGTAAACATGCGTCAGGGCTGCCCGTCTCCAGCATTTTAATTACAGTTGCCTACTTTCTGTTGCTATTTCGTTTTGTGATTGTAAATATCCTTTTTATATAAATAAATGAAATACTTGGTATATTGAATAGGAAGTGTTCAATAAAAACTCGTGTTGTTTTTTGATTGGTAGATTTAGTTAAAAAACATGTTTTTGTTTGAAAAACAAATCGGGCTTATAAATTTGCGAACGAAAAATATTTGCGCCTCGATTGAGTCATACGAAACGCTTTATTGTTAATTTTTAAAGTATAATAAATCCGCATTCTTATATAAAACATAATTAAAAATTGTTTTGGGAAACAAAACAAAAAAACAAACGAACTCATACAACCAAAAACAGCACAATATTTCCTACTCGTCATATTAACTGATTTTTAAAGAAAAAATCGCGCGGTTATTGTTAAAAAATCAACACACCGTCCGTTCGACACTGCGGTACAGCCGTGACTGTATGCGCCCCGAGCGTACCCCGAGATCGAGGCGCGTAGGTATAGCTCGCGTTTCGTCCGTTTGTATGAAGTTGGAGTACTGTATTATAATATTACCGTGACTTAGTCGAGTGAGGCTCGCTGAGTGAGGTCGTTAGCGCTTAGCGCGGCGACACTGCACCGCCGGTAACGACAGACGGCTACACATGTACTGTGTGAGTGGCACGCGGAGTGGGCGGAGGACGAGCTAACTACGGTGACGTCATTGCGTCAACAACAACAATAACTAGTAATAGTATGTTGACTAGTACCTCGTCACCTCGAAGGACCGTGACCGTGAGACTTTTTTTACACCTGAGATTTATGAATGTGATTATGTACCTACGCTCTACAGATGGTAATTGACAGTAGTCTGCTCCACGCCACACGTCACTTACTGGCGCTAGAAGAACGTAAACAAGGCGCAGACAGTGACCTTTACAAAAAACATGTCCTCACGCATCACTTGCGAAAACCAGCATCTTGTCACCACTAGTACGTAAGTTGAAACTTGCGAATGGCCATTTGGAATTGATTATGTTATCGCTTGCATCAACGAATTATTTGATGATGGAAAACCATAAAAAACAGCATGTAGGTATGATCAATTCATAATTAACATTAATAGCCGGCTGGACGCCATTTATGAAATATCGACAAAATTTTCGTTTTTCATCACATGTGGGCCTGGTCCCGACCACTAGATTTTTTTTAGTCTTGTAGTCAGCCTAAAGTTTGTTGCGAACGAATAGGGTTTTAAAGTAGTCATCTACGTCAGCTACACAATCTAGTTCAGTAGTAGCGTCTACCGCCTCACATAGTATGGGCACAGTAAAATATCTCCACCGGCCCAGCAGTGCGGCAGCGTGCGGCAGGCGCGCCCGCCGCGCCGGCACTCCGCGGCCGCGCTCCGAGCCGACCGCACGCGCCCCGCGCCCGCCCGCGCCCGCCCGCACCTGCCCGCGCCCGCGTCGCTCGCACACGACGACCCGCACTTTGTTTTGTAAATACCACGCGTGCGAGCAACTTGTTGTCAAGTTTGTCACGGTGTCACACTATGTTACCGCACGTGGATTTCAAGAAATTTTTCGTAAATACCATTTTTTTTATAAGTTGACTAACTAGAGAACTTCTTCTAGCAAGAACAATAATTAAATAAAATATACCTTATAACGTGAAAATACTTATATTTTAATTTAAATAATATATAGCCTGCTGAGGGACCAAAGATGATTTTTATTAAAACGGGTATTCCCCGGACATTCTTGATGTATATTTTACGCTTGTATGGATACGAGGTGTGATGTAATCGCAATGTCAGTGAGTACAGTCGCACCGAAACCTGTAGTCCGTGCCGAGCGCCGCCGATGTCCCAGGTGAGCGTGCGTGCATCGCGGTCGTGTCGGTCGCGCCGCGTGTGAACCATGCTGCGCTGCGTGGCGCTGACCCTGCTGCTGCTGCACGCGCCGGCCCGCGCCTCGCACAGCCACGCCGCTACCAACCGCTCCCATGCACTCGCTGAAGTGCAACACTTACTGAACGTGTTGCACTACGATCACAAGCTACGTGTTCCACTCCTACACAACACTTTTTTCGATGGCTACGAGTATGAGATCCTAAATATTTCGGCAATTATTGGAAATAGACTTCATACGGTCCACCCGGCAGATCTTGTGTTTCTCGAAAACGGATTCCCGCAGAGACTACAGAGATATAAAAGAGAGTCCCATTCTCTCATAGGTCCTTTCGATATATCTAAAATGTTTAAGAAAAGGAAGTATAAGAGCAGACAGGACGATGAACTACGGCCGAGCGCATCCTCCCTGCTCGGCGGGCAGCCGCCGCAGGCTGCGGCCGGCGCGGGCCCTGCGCCGCCGGGGACGGCCCGGGACGAGCCTGCGCCTACCGCTCCCGCTACTCATGGCACTAAGCCACCGGTTACAGTCAGCAAGGCCGGTGGTTTTACAATCCCAGCGCGGATAATACCCACGGAAAATTACAATGTTATTACTCCAAAAAATTCACAAGGTACAATAAAACCTAAGTCGAAAGGGAAGACGTCCAGAAAATCCAAAAGTGTAATGACGACATCAACCAACGCACCCAGCAGTGGTCGCCGCGAAACCAGACTAGTGGCGAAGAAGAAAGTGTCGGAGAACGAGACTGTGTGGCCCGTGAAGCACGCCGCCGTCGTGGAAGGGGACATCATCCTGGGCGGCCTCATGATGGTCAGTCGTGTATCTCCTGTGGCTTTACCTCCGTGTGGCCGTGAATCATTAAAAATATTGTATACTTTCTGGTAACCAGACCTGTTTCGTACTTAGCGTTTGGTTTAACTAAGACATATTTTCGGTGGATATTTTGTTGGACTATCCGTCGCCAGCCGAATGGTTAGGGGATGATCCTCGTATTAATTCTCGGGTCAGGTCGGTAGGCTCATCTTACACGGAACCTATAACATAACTGGAAGAATGTGTGTGCTCTATACACCTTGGTCTATCCACACAAAATATAGACAAGATTTTAAGTCAATATTACTTTAATGTTTGCCTACCTACATACATATTATGTAAAATGTATACATAAATATATTGTAGTGTATTTTTAGACTTGCACATATTACTTGCACATATTATTCGAGAGCCTATCATGTTGTTGATTCTGATACATAGCAAAGAGCTCACCTCGACTTCAATACCTGAGGTCACGGCACCCGTGTGTTTGCGGTGGAGGAGCAGTGCAGACCTAACGTGTGTTGGGTGGCAGGTGCACAGCCGCTCGGAGGGCGCCACGTGCGGCCCGGTCATGGCGCAGGGGGGCGTGCAGGCGCTGGAGGCCATGCTTTTCGCGCTGGACGCAGCGGCGCGCGCTGGCCTGCCGCCGCCCGCCGTGCGCCTCGGCGCGCACGTGCTCGATGATTGCGACAACGACACCTACGGCCTTGAAATGGCACTCGATTTCATCAAAGGTTAGTATAGCTAGATTTCCTTTATTTCTCTATCTGCTCTCCGGCCTAGACCTCTTTCGGAGCTGTTCAGCGGTCGTAACAATTAGTTGGGTACATGGTCAATCTTAAGACAAAACTTACCTTACCTCTAGGCTCTTTTAAACGCGGTTTCACACCATGATTATCGGCCTGCACCTTAGCGCTTCACCCTTTCAGGTTCCATTAGTAACATCGATGACGCGGAGTACGCGTGCAACGCAACCGCTGTGAGAAAGGTGATCTCCGGCGTGGTGGGTGCTGCATCCAGCGTCACCTCCGTGCAGGTAGCCAACCTGCTGCGCCTGTTCAAGATCCCGCAGGTACGCATGCGCCGCCTCCTGCCCCCTCCTGCCTGCAGTTCTTACTCACAACCAAGGCGTGTCCTCTGCCCGCAGGTGTCTTTCTTCTCCACGTCCCCGGAACTGTCCAACAAGGCGCGCTTCGAGTACTTCACGCGCACGATCCCGTCCGACTTGCACCAGGTCCGTGCTATGGTGGAAATCGTCAAGAAGCTAGGCTGGCGCTACGTTTCAATTATATACGAAGAGTCCAACTACGGCATCAAAGTAAGTTCTAAGTCTATTTTATATGTTTACATAATAAATAAATAAATACCGCCTTCAAAAAACACGAACTCAAAAGTGAAAAATAATATTTTATTCTGTTCAAGGTAACAGACAGACAGTCAGAGTTACTTTCGCATTTATAATATTAGGATGGATTATAGGTTTTGGAAACTGAATTTCGGGAGAAGTTTAAGACTCAATTTCGGAACTATAATATTTACCTATAAATTTGTTCGGAACCCTCGGTGGGCGAGTCCGACTCGCACTTGTCCGGTTTTTAAGTTGGTAAACTTTAAACTTTTGCGCAAATCAAGAATTTAACCGCTATCCAAAAAGACGCCATACTAATAGGTAAGCGATTCACTTATTTATTCCAAATTAACTATCTTATTTTAGGCATTCGAAGAATTAGAAACGCTTCTGGCCCGAAACGACATCTGTATCGCAGTCAAAGAACGATTGGTAAAGGACTCCGGCGAGGCAGACGAGCGCGCCTACGACGCGATAGTGACCAGGCTGCTGTCTAGACCGCGGGCGAGAGGTGACGTGCGCACGTATACCTTCACATAGCGACGCCTATACGTGTGTACGACACACATTGAAGAGCGAGTGTGTGCAGGTGTGATCGTGTTCGGCTCGGACCAGGAGGTGGCGGGCGTGATGGCAGCGGTGGGCCGCATGCACGCCACCGACGCGTTCGGCTGGGTCGGCTCTGACGGCTGGAGTGCGCGCGCACTCGTCTCCGAGGGCAATGAGGCCGCAGTCGAAGGCACCATCAGCGTCCAGCCACAGGCCAACCAAGTGCGTGGCTTCCGAGAATACTTTCTCAATCTCACTGTCGAGAACAACCCTAGGAACCCCTGGTTTGTCGGTAATATACCTCACTTCAGACATTGTTATTATTAAAGCTTAGTTTTTACCTATGTATATTTCATCATCAATGATCACTAATTATTATTGATTTTTCCAGAGTTTTGGGAGGATCAGTTTAAGTGTCGGTACCCTGGCAGCGCGCGCACGCCGTACAACGTGCAATACGCGCGCGCATGCACTGGCTCGGAGCGCCTGTCCGCCGACAACATAGAGTTCGAGGCGCAGCTGCAGTTCGTCACTGACGCCGTGCTGGCCTTCGCCTACGCCATCAGGTCCTCCCTCGCAGCCTTCTCGCGCCGCTCGCTGCCCGAGACGTACTCACGTGCTGTGTGTTGCAGGGACATGCACCTGGAGCTGTGCGCCGGCAAGCCGGGGCTGTGCGACGCGATGCGCCCCGCTAGCGGAGCCACGTTGCTACGCTACCTGCGACAAGTGCGCTTTATAGGTCTCCGCATTAAATTTATCATAATTAAAGATCTGAAATTCCTAATGCATATTATAGTATGTTGTAATGCATACATTTTGTGTAGTGTGTATGTTGTTCGTCAGGTTTATCCATTGCATGCATCCATACCATGAGTGAGCATTATGGACGACTGTTACAAATTGCAGGACTCAGTGGAGACGAATTCCACTTTGACAATAACGGCGATGGTCCGGCGCGCTACAACATCCTACATTTTAAGCAAGTGTCGGCCGGAGTGTACCGATGGATGAAGGTGGGCCGGTACCTGGACGGCGAGCTCGAGCTGGACATGGACGGTACTTTATATGGAAGGACATGGGCTTAGTCCTTCATGAATAATTATGTAAATTAGAGGTCGCCCTGAGGCCAATGTTTGACCGTAATTATCATACAAATTTTAGCTTTCTGGACTTCTTCTCCATATAAACTTTTACTTGCCTAATCCCACAGTGTTTTAGTTTGCGCACTTTTCTTAAAAAGAGATCCGAAGTTTTCGCTTCACTGTTAATATATAAACGCAGTGATGAGTGGTGCTTCCTTTTGTAGAGATACAGTTCAAGTGGAACGAGCGCCACCCGCCCGAGTCAGTGTGCAGCGCGGAGTGCGAGCTGGGGCAGGCCAAGCAGTACGTGGAGGGTGAGAGCTGCTGCTGGCACTGCTTCAACTGCACGCAGTATGAGGTCAGTCGCACTCGTAACTACATAAGCCAAATGACTTCTTGTTAGAAATATTTTGGTGGTCTCAAGTCAACATTACAACAGTTGTAGTTAACGTGTCGTGTATAGATACGGTCGCCGGACAAGGAGACGGCGTGCGAGGAGTGTCCGCTGGGCACGCTGCCGGGCGCGGCGCGCACGCTCTGTGCGCCCGTGCCCGAGCTGTACCTGCGGCCCGACTCACCCGCCGCCATCGGCGCCATGGCCTTCTCGTCGCTCGGCATGCTGCTCACCACGTGAGTGTAGGTCACGAGAGGTGGGCTCGGTGCGCCGGGCGGTGTGAGCAGCGAGTGTGTCGGCAGGTTCGTGCTGGTGGTGTGGGGGCTGCGCGGCGACACGCCGGTGGTGCGCGCCAGCGGCCGCGAGCTGTCGTTCGTGCTGCTGGCCGGCATCATGATGTGCTACCTCGTCACGTTCGCGCTCGTCTTCAGACCTACCGATGTTCTTTGTTCGCTTCAACGGTAAGACATAACTACTTCAACCAGGACAATCTGGACCTTCGATATATTATATGAGCGCCAAGCATTTTTACATTTTACTCAAGAGCTATTTCACAAAATGAAATGTTGACGTTCGAATTGTCATGCAAACAATGCAAACAGTGTAGCGCGAGTTTAAGTTATTTTTTGTAAATCTATTAGCTTATGTGTCAATGCGACAGATTGGTCTACATTTTACATGTACATATGTACATATTATATAGAAATTCCTAAGTACTACCTAAGATGGTAAATGAGGCGGCCGAAATCTTAGAAAACTGCGTAAAAATGTGAAAATCGATCCAGCCGTTTCGGAGATTAGCCGGAACAAACAGACACACAGACATTATTATAAATCGCCTTTCTGTTATGTGTATAAACTATTTACCAGTACTATCATTGAGTAAAAATAAAAATATTGATGGTACAAAAGACACTCCAATTTTATTTATATATAATAATGTATTACTCGATGTATTGATTGATGATACTTGATTACCGTAGTATACCTACATACCGTATATATACATACATATACTAACTATCGTATACAAAAAAGTAAGAAGCTGCTATTTGATGATGATTTGTTATATTGATGTGTATTGATTGATGATTATGGACCTTTAGTGAGCGTCAAAGACGTGCGCGAGGGTGTCCTCCCACCCCTGTGTGTCAGTTACATGTAACCTGTACGCTAAAAAGGGATTCCATTGTTCCAGTTTCGGGACCGGCTTCTGTTTCACTGTGGTGTACGCCGCTCTCCTCACTAAAACCAACAGGATTGCACGCATTTTTGATGCCAGCAAGCACTCGGCGCGGA